>CM034154.1:596394725-597701741 GCA_019776745.2 Taxus chinensis | reverse complement strand
AGCATATTTTTATGCGTGGAAGTGTTAAAATACATACACGAAAAAGATAAGGTTACACTCTACATAATGTTTGATCAGGGTCAGGGTTGGACGTGGAAAACCACTGGTAGCAGGGGTTGGGGTGCTGCAGCCCCGAGAAGAATTTTTTGACTCAAAAAATGTGCCCGATTATCTCAGGAAAGTGCTCTTCTCCATATGGATGGGGATTTTGACCATAGGTTTGGCCATGGTTTTGATACCCATTAATGTATTTTTGATAGATGAGACATATAATTGTAGATGTGTGTGAATTTAGGAGAGTTTGGAGAATAAACTCCAAAACAGATATGGGTATTGTACTGAGAGAGACGTGGCAGTAATAAAACTAAGACAAGTGTTCTATGGGACGTAAGCCTAAATGGGTGAAACACATTTAAAAACTATATCTATATCGTTGTACTTTTATTTTAGATTGTAATAGTTATGACCTCTTAGTTTCTACTATTGTGATTCTATGTGGGATTGTTCGCTATTTTATCCCTTATTTCCTCATAATTCGTATCAGAGCCAGTTAGTGTGTTGAACTTTTAATCACAAAAGAAAAAGTTAGTTTTAGTGGAACTATGGCAGATGATGGAAGATTGAGGGTTGATCAATTCAATGCGAATAATTTTAGTCTTTAGAAATTGCAGATGGGAAGATTACCTTTTATCAAAAGGATTTATATTACAAATGTATAGACTAAGGACCAAAAAACTGCAAGCATGACGGAGGCTGCAAAATGGGATTGCTAGATAGGAAGGGCCATTGGGACAAATCTGGGCTTATGTCTTACATTTCAGTATTCGTTAATTGTTTCCAAGGAAAGGATACAAAACTAACTTATGGATGCATTTAGGGAAGTTTATGAAAACCCTTTGCCTCTAACAAGATATTTTAAATGAAAAAGTTTGTTTGATATGAAGATGTTGAGAATGGTTCAGTAGCCAGATATTAAGTGATTTTAATATGGGTAAATATGCTAGCTTCGGTTACCAATAGAATTTTATGAAGTTGGGATTTAGGAATGAGGAAAGTAATAGTTAAGGGGAGGAAGGTGGAGGGAGGGAAGGAGAGATGGGAAGGGGAAAAGGGGAGAGTGAAGAGTAGGGTGAAGGAGGTGGAGAGTGGAGTGGGGTTTGGGAAAGTAGGGGAGGGAGAGAGTGATTTGGGAAGATTGAAATGTAGAGTGAAAGAGGAGGGAGAGGGAGAGGAGGGAGATCCATGGGAGAGGAATGAGAACGGAAAGAAGGAGAGGGCAAGGGGGAAATGTAGAGTTGGGAAGAGTGAAATGGGGAGTCATATAGGATGGAGAGGGAGATGAGAGAGAGTTGGCGGAGAGTGAGGTGAATGGAGGGGAGAAGGAAGGAGGAAAGGGGGGATCCTATTGGAAGCACAATGGACTGAGAGGGGGGTGAATCATTCCTTACAAAACTTTAACCAATTTTAGATTTGTTGCTTAAGCCATAAACCATTCAATCAATTATTTAATGTGTGCTTAACATTCAATCACATGAACATAACCAAGAAAGAGACACAAGAACACAATATATAATCCTAAAACCCTCAAGGGGAAGAAAATATACTAAAACTTCTAATTATATTACTCAAATCAAAAGTATATAGTGAAGCACCAACTTCACAAGGATCACTAATCCCTAGTTTAGTAAAGCACCAACCCTACAAGGAGCACCAATCCCCTAGTTTAGTGAAGCACCAACTCCACAAGAAGGCTACATCTCCCTAATATGATTAATCACCCACTCAACAAAATTTAGATGAATATATCATGTCTTTTTTCTACCACAACTGATGAAGATCACAACTTAAGCTCACACACCTTAAAAGACGTTTCAAACCTTCTCTTTTGCAACTCGCCCTATCTTACACTTTCATGACCTGATTTAGCTTCAAATCCTTTCATACATGCTCTCTAACTATCCTAAAAAAAATTCACACTTCCTCAACTCTAAATTTATGCCTTCACACCTATTTCAAACTCACACTTGGGTCACACATTTTCCTTCTCACTTAGCTAGTTCATAAATGAACCACAACAAGTACTTTATATATTTCTCCATAACATATACTAGTCCTAATCAAATATATTGAACATTAAAATTCAATAAAAATAACAATACATTCATAACAACACTTAGAATGGACCCATGTAGGTCATCCATGCTCCAAGACACCAAACAAGCTCAAAATTAGCTCAAAACCCCATCACCTGATTCATCAAAGATTAAAAACCTAACCACCATGCTTTGTAAATCCTCCAAAGGCCTCAAAATTTTCAAATATGATATAAAAATATCATCCATGGTCGTAAATTATCTTTCACCAATCAAATTTCTTCATAATCCTATCAAGAAGGCTCATATCCTTCTCAAAACAACAACTTTCAAGAATCATTCTTCACCTATGGGCCTCGAGATCACGCAAGAACATCTCAACTATGGCATGTAGCCACTCATTGGAAATACAATAACATTTATAACACATCCATGACTTTATATATCTCATGAAACATCCATACATGAAAACCACACTCACTTTCATTTTCATCAAACTAAGTTGCCCAGAAATCCATTTTTGGAACTCAACGGGTTAGCACCCTTTCTGCAACTTTAAATACTTATAAATAACTTCAATAGTGAAAAATTTGATTCCTCTTCACTCTCCAATTGATTAAAAGCATCAATCAATCCAAAACATGAGACTTCTACCTCAATCTTCTAACCAGAGGAATCTTGTCCTAAAAAACAAACAACCTTGGTCTTCACAAATTGAGTTGTTTCACCTATCAAAACTTATAATCAAGATACAAACCTTATAGCATTGGAAATACCTCTAAATATCCTTTCCAAAACATCTCACATTTCCTTCCAACTCGAAGTGGAAGGCCTTCAACCAAATCAATCTCTGAAACAACTTCAAAACTACCCTTTTTGGTCTCAAGGACCAGTCTTCATAAATAGGGAACAATTTTCCCTCTAGGACCTCAATCATGATCTTAAACCATCATGGAAATCTATAAAAACTTCCATACTAAAAACAATGTCAATTAATTTCATACCTCATTTGGACAACTTTTCCTCAAAATAAACATCTTCGAAAACTTGCCTTTTTGAGTGGGGTGTACAAATCTTCACATGATATATTATACCTTTCTATAAAGGTGGAGGATTCCTATACAACCTCCAATAACTATACTAGAAAAAAATTATAGGAATATGCAACAAATATATCTCCTATCGCTTTTGAGCTAGGGTTTCAAGCATGTAAAAATTATTTTACCTTCTTAACATTTGTTCATAAAAATGTGACAATGAAATGACATCATTATTTTTGTAAAATTATCTTAGCTCAATGAAAAATAATCCCTGAAAGCCACAAGGTCCAATGTGAAGCACATAATCCACAATGAGCATAAGAAGTTGTAAGTCAAGTTGGACATCATCCTTTCTTAGACCATGGTTCACCTAAAACATCATAACTTGCAAATTTATCTTCATAATGAATTGCAATTTTTCTCAAACCTATAATACACCCTTGTGCAGCATATACAATCATCATGTTATCTCAAATAGGTCTGCATATTCATGTACCATCTCATTTGCATTACTATCCTTGGGTTTTCATGTTCTAGGCCAAGATCAGCTGAACCATTACTAAAACCAAACATGAAACATCTGAAAAATACCTCTACATAATGAAAACAACATAACATACCTTCATGAATGATATCAAGATCTCACACATACCTAAAAGTGATTATTATTCCTAATTAGGCCTTTAAACACTAGTATTAGGCCTAGTGTGCACCATGACCAAGTGAAAATCCTCATGACTCTTATTGTTTTCGTTGTGTTTGGGAGCATATTTTTATGTGTGAAAGTGTTAAAGACTATACACTAAAAGTAATGTACACTCTTCATAATTTTTTTTATCAGGATTCAGGGGACGGAAACCCCTGGTAGCAGGGGTTTGGGGGTGCAGCCCCCGAGAATTTTTTTGACCTCAAAAAATGTGCCCGATATCTCAGGAAATGTGCTCTTCTCATATGGATGGGATTTTGACCCATAGGTTTATGGGGAGGTTTTTGGCCCATGGTTTTGATACCCATTAATGTATTTTTGATAGATGAGACATGTAATTGTAGATGTGTGTGAATTTAGGAGAGTTTGTTGAGAATAACTCCAAACAGATACATGGGTATTGTATTGAGAGAGAGGTGGCATGTAATAAAACTAAGCAAATGATTCTTGGTGGACGTAGCCCAAATTGAGTGAACCACATTAAAAATTATCTCTATTGTGTTTTTTTATTTTCTGTACTTTTATTTTAGATTTGTAATATTTCATGCATATTAGTTTCTACTATTGTGATTCTATGTGGGATTGTTCCGCACATTTTATCCCTTATTTCCTAATAATTAGTATCAGAGCCTAGTTTAGTTTGTTGAACTTTTTAATCACAAGAAAAAGTTTAGTTTTAGTGGGAACTATGGCAGATGATGGAAGATTGAGGGTTGATAAATTCAATGAGAAGAATTTTAGTCTTTAGAAGATGCAGATGGAAGATTACCTTTATCAAAAGGATCTTTATATTCCAATGTATAGAATAAGGACCAAAACCTTGAGCATGACGGATGCAAAATGGGATTTGCTAGATAGGAAGGCACTTGGGATAATCTGGCTATGTCTTACATCTTCAGTATTATTTAATGTTTCTAAGGAAAAGACTACAAAATAACTTATGGATGCATTAGGGAAGTTTTATGAAAAAACCTTTGCCTCTAACAAGATATTTTTAATGAAAAAGTTGTTTAATATGAAGATGTTTGAGAATGGTTCAGTAGCAGATCATTTAAGTGATTTTAATATGGTTGTAAATATGATAGCTTCGGTTACAATAGAATTTGATGAAGTTAGGGATTTATTAATTATGTGCTCTTTACCTAAGAGTTATAATAGCCTAGTAATGGCAGTAAGCAACTCAGTTCTAGCTAACTCGAAGTTGAAGTTTGAGAATGTTGTAGGGGTGATTCTAAGCGAGGAAATATGAAGAAAAATCTTTGGGAAATATTCTACTTTAGGGAAATTTTTGACAATGGAAACTAGAGGGAGAATAGAAGAATAGAGGAAATCATGGAAAAATAAAAATATCGGGCAAAGTCAAAATCCAAAAGCAAGATGGTATGCTAGCACTCTGGAAAGTTTGGGCATGTAAAGAAGGATTATTGGGAGCTTCAAAATAAGAAGAAACAATAGGAAGAAAACAAGGAAACAAATGTGGCAACGGGTAATATATGTTAGAATGCTTTGATTCTTTATTTGCATAATATTTTTGAATCTTAGGTTTTAGATTCAGGGGATTCTTTCCATGCTACTCCACAAAGGTATTATTTTGTTGATTATGTTCAAGGAGATTTTGGGCATGTTTCTCTTGGTGATGATGAGCCTTACAAGCATAGTTGTAAAAGGTTCTATTCAGGTTAAGATGTAGAATAGGAATACATGGCTATTGAAGGATGCCAGACATGTGCCTACATTAAGACAAAATTTGATATCGGTGGGGTAGTTAAGAAGTGATGGTTATACTGTGATATTTACAGTGGACTCTTGGAAGGTTACCAAGAGTGCTCTTATGGTGACAACAGGTAAGAAGGTTGGAACCTTGTATTTAACCACTCATAGCGCTAATGTCTTGTAATCGTGTGGCTTCAGAAGTAGGTACAACATTATGGCACTATAGGCTCAGTCATATGAGCCATAAGGACATGGAGATCATATAGAAGGATTTTCTTAGATATACAGAAATAATTTTTTAGTTTTTTGAGGACTATGTATATGGTAAACAAAAGCGAGTAAGGTTTCTCAAGGTTGGACCTACGAAGAAAGAGATTAAGTTGGAGCTGGTACATTTTGATATGTGGGGGGCGGCTTAGGTATCATCTCTTGGGGGTTCAAATTATTATGTTACTTTTATTGATGATGTAACAAGGAAAGTTTGAGTATATTGTATTAAAAATAAATTTGATGTATTTGACACTTTTATTAAATGGAAATCCTTAGTAGAGAATGAAGCATGTCTTAAGACTAAAATTTCTCAAGTCAAATAATGGAGGGGAGTATTGTAGCAATGATTTTGATAATTATTGTTCTAAGAATGGAATCCACAGGTAAAAGACAGTTCCAAGAACTCCGTAGCAAAATGGGGTGTCAAAAAGGATGAAGAGAAAAATAATAGAACGTGTTAGGAGCATGATGTTTCATGTAGGACTACCTCTTTCTTTTTGGGTAGAAGTAGTGAGCACAATTGTGTACTTGATAAATAGAGGACCCTAAAGTGCCTTGGATGGAGGCATACCTGAGGAGGCTTGGTATGGTAAGAAAGTTGATTAATCATTTCTTAGAGTCTTTGGATGTGAGGTGTTTATTCATATTGATAAGGATGATATGACCAAGCTAGAGGCTAAATCAGAAAAATGAACTTTCATTGGTTATGGTGGTAATAAATTTGGATATAAATTCTAGAGTATTAAGGACAAAAAAATCGTTCGATCTAGGGATGTGGTCTATAATGAGAAATTTATGTATAAGCAATAGTTGTAGGAAAACAAGGAAGAACCGAGGAAAGAATATACAATAGTGGAGGATTTTTTGGATGGGAAAGTGACACATAAACCAGTTCAGGAACCTACTCAACAAGAACCCCAAACTCCTATATTGAAGAGGTCTTCTAGGGTAAGAAGATAACTGGAACATTTTTCTCCTTCTATTTATTATTTATTACTCACTGACAATGGAGATCTAGAGAGATTTGATGAAGCAATGCAGGTAGATGCCAGGAAGAAGTGGGAGAAATCCATGGATGAAGAGAATCATGATCTCATGGAGAACCTGACATGGGATTTGGTGAAGCTACTTGAAGACAAAATAGCATTGTGGAACAAGTGGGCATACATAGTTAAGGAGGAAGAAGGAGGTAAGAAAAGATACAATGCCCGGTTGGTGGTCAAGGGGTTTACACATAAAAAAGGTATAGATTTTGATGAGATTTTTTCTCCGGTAGTAAAAATGACTTCTATTAGAAATGTTCTTGGAATAGTGACAAAAAAATACTTACACTTAGAGTAGCTAGGTGTAAATACTGTATTTCTTCATGGTGATTTGGAGGAGGATCTATATATGCAGCAGTCAGAGGGCTATGAGGTCAAAGGTAAAGAGGAGATGGTGTACAAACTAAAGAAGAGCTTGTATGGCCTGAAACAAGCTGCATGTCAATGGTATAAGAAATTTGATAGCTTCATGATGGAGCATGGTTATATTAGATGTCATTTTTACCATTGCGTATATATAAAGAAAGTTAAAGATGAGAGTTATATTATCATGTTCATGTATATGGATGACATGTTAGTTGCAGGCAAAAACATGCAAGAAATAAAATTACTCAAGAAGCAGCTAAGTGACTCCTTTACTGTGAAGCATTTGGGGGTAGCCAAACAAATCCTTGGTATGAGGATATCTCAGAATGTGAAGGAATGGAAGCTGAGTTTATCTTAGGAAGAGTACATTAAGAAGATCTTGGAGTGGTTTAATATGTAGGATGTTAAACTAGTTGGGAATCATTTAGCAGGCCATTTCATGTTATCAAAGGAGATGTGTCCCAAGACAAAGCAAGAGACAAACCAAATTTCTAAGGTACCTTACTCATCAACGGTTGGTAGTTTAATGTATGCCATGGTATTCACTAGGCCTAATATACAGTGGGAGCAGTGAGTAGATTTATGAATGATCCAGGTAAAGAGCATTAGCATGTGGTAAAGTGGATCCTTCAGTATTTGAGAGGGATCATGGGGACATTTTTTGCTACAGTATATTGGACACCACTTTGTGTGGTTATGTAGAGTCACATATGGTTGGAAATGTAGACATCAGGCGGAACAAAACATGTTATATTTTCACTGTAGGTGGGACAACAGTAACTTGGATTTCACAGCTACAAAATCTTATGGATTTTTCAACCACAGAGGCTGAGTATGTTGATGCCACAAAGAAAAGTAAAGAGATGATTTGGTTACAACAATTTCTTAAGGAGTTGGGACATAATCAGGAGGAAGGGATGTTGTATAGTGATAGTCAGAGTGTTATACACCTAGCTAAGAACTTTGCTTTCCACTCTAGGATGAAGCATATATAGCTTAGGTACCATTTCATTAGGACAACTTTGGAGGAAGAGAAGTTAAAGCTGTAGAAGATCGATACCAGTCAGAATCTTGCATACATGATGACCAAGGTGGTCACAAGGGAGAAACTTAAGCAGTGTTTAGCTTTGGTTGGTCTTCAAAGGGTTGAGAAACTTCCTTAGAGGAAAACTAGTCTCCAAGTGGGAGATTGTTATGTTGTGGATCCTATTCTCATGTGTGGAAGTGTTGAAGACTGTATACTCTCCACATTTTTTTTCCAGGGTTCAGGGGCACAACCCTCGAGAAATTTTTTTGACCTCGAAAAACATTCTCGATATCTCAAGAAACATATTCTTCTCATATGGGCGGTATTTTTGACCCATAGGTTTATGGGGCGATTTTGGCCCATGGTTTTTATGTCCAAAGTATTGTAAAATTTCTTAAGTAGTTGTGTATTAATGTGCTTTTGATAGGTGAGACATGTAATTGTAAATGTGTGTGAATTTGGGTGTGAATTTAGGAGAGTTTGTTGAGCACAGCTCCAAACAGATATGGGTATTGTATTGAGAGAGAGGTAGCTTATAATAAAATTTGAGTAAGTGATTCTTGGTGGACGTATCCCAAATTTGGTGAACCACGTTAAATACTATCTCTATATTGTGTTCTTTTATTTTCTACACTTTTATGTCAGATTTGTAACATTTTTTGCATATTAGTTTCTACTATTACGATTCTGTGTGGGATTGTTCCGCATACTTTATCCCTTATTTCCTAATATTTAGCTCTCTAAAAGGACCCAACCCACTTGAGAAAAAATTTCTTACTCACCTACATGCCTCCATGATCTCACATGGCTCTATGCCTTATCCTCATGCTTCATTTAGTCTCCAAGCACCTAGACTAGGTGTAAACGTGCACCTGGACTAGGTCTATATGTGCACCCATACCTGCACTCTGAAACTCATGTGAGTGCCTAAACACTCTCCAATCATACTCTTCATACTACTACTATGCTTCTCAAGTCATCATGAAACTCAAAACACCATGCACCATCACCTAGACTAGCTAGGTCACATGAGTAGGCTTACAAGACCAAGCCAATCTCACTTAATCAATTCATGCAGTCATGAAACCACCTAATTCTCCATGTCATCATCCTACTAATCACCTTATAACATACCTCCATCATCCTCTTTGTCATTAATGATATTTTACATCAATGACAACACATAAACTCAACATGCCAACAACGCCCCCTTTGTCATTGATGGAAAAACCACCTAGTCTTCTCCCCCTTCTTACATTAATGAAAAAACACATACTTGTAGCTTATGTTATTCACCTTCCTTCAACCTTCATGGATCACTTCTTGTGTAGGAAAACAACAAAAGTCTTCATTTTAGCATACAACCTTGTTTCCTTCTTCTTAACCCTAGTTTGAATACTTTGCATAGTTTCTAACCACTGAACTCCCCTTGGGAAAAAGTACACATGGACTCATACATGTCAACAATGATGAAACAAGGATAAAAACATATTCTTACCTTCTTTATGCTTATCTCTACTGATATTGCTCATTGTTTTTTGGATAGTTTGTCAGAGACAAAATATGAGGTTCAACCACAATATGTGAGATAAGGTCCATCCTCAAATAAAGGGGAGGTGCCTTGTTTATTACTAATCCAACCACACCAAAATATATTCACAATATTCACACTACTCTAACCATTCATGGTTGTGATATCATCCAAGTAGATTTATTCTTTATCAAAAAGAATGTAGATAAGAATAGAAAAATAAATGCGATAGTAGGAAGTTGGAAGTGTGAGAAGAGAATAAGTGGGAATGTTCTTTTTCTTAGTAAAATGTAGATCAAAAGATAATACCATGAGATTAAATAGTAATGACTTGTTGAAGATATAATTAACAAGATATTGGAATTAAAGAACCATGTGATGCATTGATCATAGGAACAATACCTTCAATGAAGAATATATAACCACAACACAAAGTTTGTAATAGATATCTCTTATATTCTTCAAATCAAAATAGAATACACACCATGTTTTTTTCTTTCCAACTCCAAGATCTATATTATCTTGAAAAAACCTCCAACCCTAAATAATGCCATAAAATTGAACATTTATAGAGAAGAGGGGAGAAAAATGAGGAAACTGTTTGAACTACATGCTAAAAATAGTAAATACACATTAAGAGTCCATTTGACTAGTTCTCACAAAATGACCAAGTCAACTTGTAAATCCAAAATATGTTTCATTATTACAAAAATTAAAGTGCCTAATGTAAAATGAAAATTACATGATTGATATGTCAATCAGATTTGTTTTATTCTTCTTTGAGCTCAGCTTGTTTCTAATGAAATTCATGTAACTTTTGGATCACCTCTTGCGTTTCATTCTTGTCTGGTCAACAAGAGTAACGATTCAAGACATCACAATTCTCAAAAACATTTCCCATACTTCTAGGCAGCTTCTCATATTTCTTGATAAATTTAGACAAATTACTCAGAACATTTTCACATAAAATTAACTTTTCAATGGCCCAAACCAAAATATTCCCCTGTTGAGGACTCCTTTTCAACCAAATCCTTAAATTCTTTGAATAGATCATTTACAGGAAGAATATTCAAACTGTATTCATTTTTCCAGTTCCTCATCAATTTCATTAGTGGCATCAAATACCTCTTCCCTGGACTGTTGAATCCTATCACAAGCTTCCTAAATAATCTTGACTCAAAATTCAAGAGCCTTGAAAAATTCAAAATGTCTATCCCTGTTATCAATTATTCCCTCTCTAAGTAAGATGTCAGAGATAGCCTTTTTAAGCTCTCTAAGAGCTTCCAATGTCAATTCACAATTACCACTTTCCACCAAGAGTTCACTTTTCAATTTATTAACATTAAGTCTAGCATTCTCTATGTCATTGTATGGGTCTACAACGTCCTTAATTATCCTCTTTCCTTGAGTAATGATATGTTGTATCCAGCCATCCACCGCTCTACCTTGTTGGCCAATCTTCTCCATTTTGGGCATAGAGGAGAAATCAAAACTGATTAGAGTGGGGGATGGGATTAGGCTCTTCATGGGCTTGGAGATCTTATGTAGAAAATATGTCAATTGTTCAGCTTTTTCCTTCAGCTCTTCCTTTGAAGCTTTGGTTTCCCTGATCTTTTTGAAAATATTGTCCATGGAAACCTACATGTCTTATTGAGTGCCTTTAGTGGTAACCTTCCCAAGTGTTATCTTTGTAACCTAATAATCTGAGGTTGTAATGTCTTGTTTGGTATTTTCAGCAGTAGGTACACTGATCTCTGTAAACCTATGATCAGGTGCATTGACAGTGATATAAGAAATGGTTTTTGGTTTCTTGGATGATCGTAAAGGTGTAGGTTTTAGATAACTAGATTCAAAATCCTCAGGAGGACCAACCATCTTCCTTTTCCTTGGATTTTTGTTATCCAACCAAGAGGGAACTGAGGATGAGGGTGCCTATACGTACCCAAAATTGTAAGGTACTGTACTGCCAGAACAGTGTAACAAGTGCCCCGATGATGATACATGTCTCCTCGCAAGGTGTTCGGGATCCGGAAAAGCCCTCGGAGTATGCGTTAACATCCCGCATGCTCCCGCTTAGCCCCCCGCGCCCTTTTGTTTTCCCCTTTTTCTCTCTTTCCTTGGCCTCTTGGCCTTCAGTGACGAAACTGCCGCCCTGCTCAGAGCGGCGGTCCTATGCGTGTTTTCCAAAACACTCTTTTGACGCGACCCGCGTGAAATATCATGATTCACCAGCTTTCCTTGCCAACTTGAGCATGCATTTATGTTTTTGGTCCCCTGGAATAGTGTTTTTTCTTTGTTTATTGTTTAGGAGTTCAATTTGGTTTTGGTTTTTGAGTGTTGGAATTCCTATAAATGCATGGTTTTGTGCACATGCAAATGGTGAAGAATTTGGTCTGGAGTCTTTAGTCACCATTTTTCCTTGTTAGAGTCTTCTGATTTTTTAGTGTTTTGGTTAGCTTGCTTAGGATTGATAACATAGTTTGTTTTATACTTGGTTAGTATTGTTCAGCTGTTGGTAAGCCACAGACCCATCTTGTGCAGGCAGTGTTGTTGTTCCATCCAATCCGGTTAGAAGCTTGCCTCTGAATTCCTCTTTGCTGTAGATTTGTTTTTACTGTGACTTAGAGTTCTTAGTTCAATTCATTATATACCTGGTTAGCTTTATTCAGCTGTTGGTAAGCCACATATCCAACTTGTGCAAGCAGTGTCTTTATTTTGGAATAGAATAGCTTAGGAAGCCATTAAAGTTGCAGGTTTTGCTCTTCGTATAGGATAGTTGCAGGTTCTGGTCGCTTCACGTTGCATGACTCGCAGTAAAATCCCGCTAGGGAATCGCATAAGCCAAGCTCTGTACTCTTGCACTATCCCTCTCCTACTCGCATTCTCGGTCTGCATTCTGAGCTGTCCTTATCCCAAAATCTACTCCTATCGGTGCTAGCATTACACGCTTTTCTGGATCCAAGTGAACACGAAAGAATGAGAAGATCATACTGAGGGGACGAGATCATACACACACCATCGGATTCGCCACTGTTCTGCGGAATCCAGGTTTTAAATTTCAAATTTCTAGTCAGAATCATATCAAATAGAGTAGTTAATCGCTTTATTTCATTTCATTCTATTCTCGATATTGCCAGGGAAGCTGTGGGGATTGATAGTTTCTGAGAAACTATGATTCACTCCTCACTTCTGAGGTAGGATCGAGAATCTTGTAGGTAGATTAGACAGGCTATTTTATTCATTTAGAATAATTCTACAAATCACACAGGCAAATAACCACACTCGGTTATCTTGTCTGTTTTTAATTATTGTTTAGTTATTATTTCTAGATATGCTTAAAATAGTTTGCTTACCTTAAAATTGTTAAATATTTCTTAGAAAGATAAAAGTGATATGCAGTTAGATTTATTTCACGTAGTTAGGATTTCTTTCATTACAGTTAGATTGCATTTTGTTTCGTATGACAATCACGGGACCTCAAGAGCCCAGAGAATTTATATTTGAGCCAATCGTGCCACAACCAAACCTCGCCACAACGATAGTTGACATAGACCAAAATCTCAGGATACAAGTATTCCGAACAACTACAGATTTACAACTGATCAGTTCTCAGTTAAGAGGATTAAACATAGAATACGACCAAGCACATGCGTTTTGGTCAAGTCAGCCAAACTACAGATTACCCTAGAAAACATCCACATGACTGTAGAAGGGCTCGGAAGAGAACAAACATTCGGGTGCGACCCTCTAGTTCCACGGCCAGACGCTGGAGACACCCTCGTAGATATAGATACCAGCTTAAGAATCCAGGTTGTGAGAACGCCTATAAGGTATTCTGAGAAGATTGCACAACTATTGGTTCTAAACATAGAAACTGAGAAAGCATACGATTACTGGATACTAGGGATTAGAACTTGATCTCACGTATGACCATAACAGGACCGCAACAACCAAGAGTCTATGGTTGTGATCCACAGATCCCACAGCCTAACGAGTCCACAGGTCAATCCAATATAGACGCTAACCTACGTACCTTGGTATTCAGGTCCACTCCACTTCCACCTATCATTGTCGAACAACTGTCCTTACTAGATATAGCTGCTAACGAAGCTAGGGAATTCTGGACTAGGCCAGAAAATCATCCATAGAGCCAATTATATTCATCATCCACCATATGACCTTATCAGGAGATATACACGAAACAATCCCAGGTCATTTTCCACGTATTCCGCAACCCATAGATCGAATCACACCAGAGCTCGATATTGATTGGAGCCTTCGAGTAGTCATCCTTGCTGATCGATCTATCACACCAGTCCAAGTTAAGAGGCCTTCTTTGCCTTAGATTCACAAATTCCACTAGTGCGTGTCGAAGACATTAGACTGCCTAACTAGTTTGTCTGCATATTCTACCCCCCACCAGCTATCTCGGCACGACCTCGAGAGGTCGGGTACACAGAAGAGTCACTTGTAGATTCTCACGCTCGCCTGTCGCTTTTCCGGCGTACAAAATTGGTGAACCCAACGTGAATCAAACGAAATTAGTGAAGTTGACATAAAACTTCCTACCTTCTTGTTCAGAGTCATAAATATCACGTTTGCTTTCACAAATCACCTTCGCTCCTTCCCATTATTTTGCGGGTATTCATATACCCCCCGAATATGTCGGGATTTGATGCATATGGCAGACCCCTCTTGGGTCTTGAGGCATACTACGCCCAACAGAATAGGAAATCATCACCCTCGCTCTTAGTATGGGGTGACAACTATTCAACTAATCAGTTGTCAACACAAACCCCAAGAATCAAATATAGTTCGTCTTTTCAAACTGAGGAGTTAGATCAACCCCCTCGAACCCAACAAACAAAGCCTTCAGGTTCAAGCAATATGACATTTACCGGAGAATCTAGTTCATCTCCTCAAATGCTACTCAGACCACAAGTTAGTAGGCAATCAGATCCATACCTGGTCTTAGATGATGGACAATCAATACGTTATCCTAGGAGTGAACAACGCTCCCGGGGAATGTACCCATCTATAGGAGGTTTACAAATACAACCCGAAATCTCTTTTCAAGAAAATACCTCTATGCCACTGCATACAGGAAATATTCTGGGAGAAACTTGGCAAGATAGCGATCAGTTTATGACAGGATATCATGTACCTTTACAACACCAAGGTATACAACAAATGCCACTCAGGCAAAGTACCGTGACTTCACCAAATGAAGTCATTCCAACGTTAGTAGAAAGAGTGAGAGGGTTAGAGCTGGCTCAAGCAAGTCAAAATTCTCCGTTCATACAAACAGGAAGTTCCAATCCTCCATACCACTCTGGTCAGATAGATCTCCTTACGGGAGTAGGCACATTAGACATGCCTCCTCAGTATCCACAACAAACGCCAACAAGGCCTATCATCTCTAACACTATTCCTCCTGGTCTAGTGTCGAACAGTCCATTCCTTGACAATACCCCATCCTATTTAAACATGTACTCCAAATCCCCACAAGGAGATATGTTCTCCTCCCATGGCATGTTTGCTCAAATGCAGGGACCTCCCTATGCCCCTGCCAACGCGTACACTGCACCGTATCAACAACCTATCCCACCACCGCTCCCTCAGCAACCACCATCAATGGTCGAAAGCTATGCGATAGGGACTTATTCAGAATATCTAAAGGAACCCTTAGATTTCACCATACAAAGCGTCATGCTTCCAAGACCTCTCCCTGATTTGCCTAAGTTCAAGGGTGAGGGAGATCCAAACGCGCATATCAAAGCTTACGCTACAGCCATACGAGAATTACTCCCTTGGGATGGGGTTGTTGCTAAACTATTCCCCAAAACACTGGAGGGCATTGCTCTCGATTGTTATTATAGAATACCAGAGGCTTCCATACATTCATTCAAACAACTTGTGTCTGAGTTCATGAAAGCCTTCGACATGAACAAACTGCTAAGAATAGGAATCAGGGAATTCTTGCATATCAAACAGGAACACAACGAATATGTCACCCATTTCATCCAGAGGTGGCATACAGTTCTTTATTCATCAGCAAGTGCTCCAAACATGGATCAGATGGAACTATGCGATTTATTCCTTCATTCTCTCAGTCGGGAGGTGAAAGAAGAAGTCCAGAAGTTCCCATTAAGAACTTACGATAAAGTACTTGAGAGCACCCTGCGAATAGATCAAGCAACGATAGATAGTGGTCGTAAGACATACGGAGCAAACGGGAGGTTAATCACCTCCACTCAAAACACTACAACTACCACAAATGTCAATCAAGGACCTAAAATCCTTAACAAAAATCATGGGGTAACAACGGATGGGGTAACTGACCAACCCAAGAGGGTAAATGCTGTTAATACTCCGTCACAAACAAACAACCAGCGAAACAACAACTTTACCCCAATGGTCAATACAGTGGATTTTAACCATCCACAACAACAACAACAACAATGGCGAAATCCCATGCAAGGGCCAAGCCAAAACTCATTTGGTTATCAAAACCAAAGTCAAAACTAGAAACAACAATTCCAAAACTTTGGTCCTAATAGGCAACAGTTTGATCGGAATTTTAGGCCACAATACACACCAAACCAACAAAATGGGAATTATAACCCCAATTCTTATTGTGGTTTCCATAAAATTCAGGGTCACGATACTAGAACGTGTCGTGACTATAATAAATTTATGCAACGCTTGCCAGAAGAACAAAGACAGTTCTTCACAGACCTGTTTTTGGCAGATCCCATCTCATCATCACCAAATACTCTCGCAGGAGTAGTTTCTCCTCAGAATGCTCCCCTCAAGATCTTTAATGATCTACTCCCAAATCATGACAGCAATAGGTTGAATCCAACCGAAACAAACAAAGGTGCAGTAATAGGAAACAATGACCATGAAGCCTCGACTTCATTAAATCCGTCAGTTGCGCCACAGTTAGGAGCTCAACCGAGACCTAAGATAGTCAGTTTGGTAGAATTAGACGTTGAACTACCTATCGAAGCTATAACAAGAACACGAGAGTACTTCTCTCAACCAAGCCCAAGTCATCTGCCAGAGACAGATAAGAGTCAGCAAATAGTTGAAAAACCCATCGGTGCGTATGATTTAATTAATGACCTAACAAAGACCTTCTCACAGATTTCATTTTTGGACTTACTAAAGAACTCTCCCCCTCACAGAGCTGCTCTTTTAGAAGCATTAGGTCTAGGCCATCTAATTAACATCACTCCACCTCCCGAAACACAAGTAAATCACGTAGATTTTGATATCCACCCTCCGGGGCAGCCGGACAAGGATGTCGAATTCATCTTCGAAATAAGTAAAATGCCCACAGATGCTGATATCGCACGCCGAGGTGACCCAGCCTTACACTTGCAAGTGTGGGTTTATAATAACTATGTAAAACAGGCAATGGTTAACGATGGGGCCGCAGTTAACATAGTCCCTTTCTCTTTCCTCCAAAAACTTAGATATGAAACTTAGATATGGAGAAACAAATTGTTCCACTACACGAAATACCTTGAGAGGCTATGATAGCCTTAAAGCCACTTCGATAGGAACTATAATACTGTCGGTCACCTTAAGGCCCAAAACCATCTTGACTGAGTTTTATATTATAGATCGGGAAACTAACTATAATATGATCCTCGGCCGACCTTGGATACATCGAATGAAGGCAATCCCTTCCACGCTATTTCAAGAAGTAAGATTCTTACATCTGGGAAAGGTATTTGTAGCCAAAGGCGATCCAAAACCTTTCGATTTGCACCTAGCTGATTCAAAGAAAAGACCAGGGATGCACTCAGAATTTGAACTGCCAACAAACCAACTTAATAAACCCTCTGACCCAAAGCCAGAGGAAAATTTGATACCTACGACGGATCTTGAAACTACCAGCATAGCCAAAACAATTCCAACCCCTAAAGGTAAAACTAAAGAAACAGTATCATTAGGGACTACTGCGAAAATCATTGAGTTGATAGAACAAGATTCACCAATGTTCTTACCATTTGATTCAGTAGGCATGGGATTTTCCCTAGGTGTTGGTTCCTTGCCAGCAGAGGATCTCTGTATGGTAGAAGTAGAGTGCGCAAACGCAGCAGATGCCCCAACATCTACACTCCCGGCTAAGTATTGGACTCTCCATTTCGATGGAGCTAAATGTCGTTATGGAGCGGGGGCATGTATAATTCTTACTTCGCCCGAGGAGAAGGTCCTCCCATTCTCTTTTAAGTTAAACTTTGAATGCACAAACAACGGCACTGAGTACGAAGCCCTTCTTCTTGGCCTCACCTTAGCCAGAAGAATTGGTATTAATAACATCAGAGTCTTGGGAGACTCGCAATTAGTAACAAACCAAGTTTCTGAAGTATATGAAACTAAAGCCGAACATTTACAACTCTACAAAAACGTTGTATTAGATTTAAGCAAGGCGTTTAACTTCATATCCATTGAAGCGATCCCGTGAGAGAAAAATCTTCTCGCCGATTCAATAGCAACCTCAGCATCACGCTTCACTCCAAGCAATGAGCTAGAAGACACTCACTTCACAGTATCCATTCGTGACGAACCATTGATAAAAACAATGACAAATCCTCTTTCAAGCAAAAGTGAATCTACCATCCTAGACCATGTTGGAAATGATGCGGCTACTTTAGATTACTTAAATGCCTATGCAGCACTACATCTCTCCTATCACATGCTAGATTTATCCTTGATTCCGCATTCGTCTTCCTACTTCGGAAATCCCGTAACAGATCATCCCTCACAAATGGAATCTAACATATACACAATAGGAAACGGGGATGATCTAGATTTACCTCCAGCACCACCTGAGTTCGAAGAGGGTAACGCCTCTTTGATCAAAGAAACAATCGATGTCAACATCAGGACAGAAGAGGAACCAAGAATATTGAAACTAGGTTCTTCGTTAACCCCAGAAGAAGTGGAAATACATACTCAAGTTCTTAAAGAACATCAAAAGGCATTTGCATTTAATTATAAAGAGATGACAGGAGTCGCACCCCACATTGCGGTGCACAACCTCGTCACTAGGTCAGATGCAAAGCCAATTAAACAAAAATCAAGACCCGTGAAGCCCAAAGTAGCTCTCATGGTAAAAGAGGAGGTAATAAAACTCCTTCAGGTAGGATTCATCAAGCCAGTTGACTACTCCCAATGGGTATCTAACATCATTCTCGTTCTCAAGAAGAATCGAAAGATACGCATCTGCATAGATTTTCGAGATATCAACAAAGCTTGCCCTAAGGACGATTTCCCATTACCATCCATAGACGCTATCGTTGATGCAACAGCTGGTTTTGAACTCTTGTCTCTCATGGATGGATTCTCGGGATACAATCAAATCAGAATATCTGAGCAAGATCAAGCTAAAACCACGTTTATAACTCCTTGGGGAACCTATTGCTACGCTGTTATGCCATTCGGTCTCAAGAACGCCGGTGCTATGTACCAGCGGGCCATGACATACATAATTCATGATCTAATTCATAAAATCGTGGAATCCTACGTAGATGACTTATTGGCTAAGGCCAAGAAGCACTGTGACCATCCCGAAGTACTCCGCATCATTCTTTCACGTCTAATAGAATACGGAGTTACGCTAAATCCGAAGAAATGCGTCTTTGGTGTAACGGGAGGAAAGCTCCTAGGTTACATCATATCATCATGAGGGATTGATGTTGATCCAACCAAAATTCGGGCTGTCCTCGAAATGGTCCCACCTTTGAGTGAATCTAGAATCAGATCATTTCTCAGAAATCTGGGTGCAATCCGGAGACTTATCCCGGACCTAAGCTTTGCCGTTCATCCAATCTAAAATCTACTCAAAAAATACTATAGCATTGATTGGACTGAAGATTGCAATGAAGCTTTTGAAGCAGTTAAGTGTTTCCTGTTATCACCACCTACGCTAATGCCACCTAAGCTAGATCGCCCGTTAATTCTATACTCACGGGCTACCGATGTCTCGTTGGCCTGTATGTTGGCCCAAGAAGACGATGACAAGAGAGAACGTGCGATTTATTTCATTAGCCGAACATTGCTCGACTATGAAACACGCTATACACAAGCAGAGCGAGAATTTCTTGCCATAGTCTTTGCTACTAAACGTCTAAGACATTACATGCTGAATCAAGAAACAAAGGTCATAGTAAAGACGAACCATTTACGGAATTTTCTCACACAAGGTTCCTTATCCAAAAAGGCTGGACATTTTATAACCTTAATGGGAGAGTTCGAATTAACATTTGTAAATCAGAAGTCAGTTAAAGGACAAATCATCGCGGATTGGTTAGCTAACAACCCATTAGACGGAGGCGATCTAGTAGATTTGGATTTTCCAGATGAATGTGTATACTACATCAAAACTTGACCTGCTATCTCTAAGTGCCCTTGGTACACTGATATCATTAATTATATCATGGACCATACGTACCCAGATGCAGTTACACCGCAACAAAGAAGGTGATTACGCATAATCGTAGCCAAATATGTCATTATAGAGCAGGTGCTCTATCGAAAAGCATTCGATGGAATGCTCTTAAGGTGTGTCGACATAGAAGAGTCCAAGAGGATTCTCCATGAATCCCACAGCGGTATATGTGGAGGCCACTTCAGTGGCCATGCCACTACTCGAAAAATACATCGAATGGGCTATTTCTGGCCCACGCTAGAACATGACGCGATAGAGTTTACACGCAGGTGTCATAAGTGCCAAGAATTCTCCCACGAGATCCACATGCCAGCACAAGCTCTACAACCAATCACAACTCCATGGCCCTTTTCTACATGGGGCCTGGACTTGATAGGGAAATTCTCTCCCTCATCCACAGACGGCCACAATTTTATAATCACGGCCACTGAATATTTTTACCAAATGGGTGGAGGCCATGCCTCTTACTACCATACCTGGTTCGGTGATCGCTAAGTTCATTTTGAATCAAATCATTTGCAGGTACGGTATCCCGCAAATCATTATCTCCGATAATGGAAATTCTTTTAAAAATGAAGAAGTTCGCGAACTATGCGGTAAATTTAAGATAAGCCATCATACGGCTTCCTTGTATTATCCCCAAGCCAACGGACAGGCTGAAGCGACAAACAAAAAACTGAAAGCCATTCTCCTTAAAATGGTGAAAGAAAACAAGCGAGATTGGCATTTGAAGTTATATCCGGCCTTGTGGGCCCACCGAACCTCAATAAGAACACCAACGGGAGTGACTCCTTTCTCACTGGTATTTAGGGCAGAAGCGGTTCTCCCACTTGAGGTCGAAATACCCAGTCTCCGCATTTCACTACAAGGGATTCTGGATGAAGACGCTTACAAAGAAGCACATCTTTCCCAATTAGAAAGCCTAGATGAAACTAGGTTAGATGCTGAGTAGCGGCATAGAGCTTATGCTGACCGAATGTGCCGGCAATATAACAAGAAGGTTTATGAACGCGATATATACGAAGGTGATCTAGTTCTAAGACTAGACAGTCGGATCGACAAGAAGACCGGCGAAGGAAGGAAATTCTGGCCCAAATGGTTGGGCCCATACCGAGTCACAAAAGACTACGGAAATGGTGCATACCTCTTATGCACGCTAGAAGGTGAGGAATTTGGCGAAACAGTCAATTCCCTGCACCTCAAGCATTTCTACGCATAAGCAGCTAGCACTGCTTATATAACTATTTACATTGCATCTTCATATAGATTTAGATCATTTTGTCCACTTGTTCTTACACAAATTGTGATCAAGGAATCTATTCTCAAAGCAATTCATTACAAACTCATGATGTCATTGGCACAAAACTTTCTAATCATATCTCTCCATTTTCATGATATCATCAATCACTTCAGAATCTTTTATCAAATAAAATCAAAACATGACGAAGTCTTAACGGTAACCATACCAAGATCTGCAAGTTTGTTCTCTCTTTGATTTCTTCTTAGGATAGGTGTCTTGCCTATGGTCTGTTCTAGAAGCTTCATGGTGTCACATCTATCCCATATACACATCTCTTTGGAAATAAGCATATACTGACATTTTACTCAAAAAGACAAGTCAAAAAGTGATTAAAACAGAAAATTTTATTTTTACACATTTCCTTGCCCCACCAACCTTCGGTGATGAGCTTGCGTCTCTTACTAGTGACGTAGGGTTGGGAAAGGATGGAAAAGCCCTTACTCACCTATGCCTTGCCCACGGTGATAAACCCATGCTTCTTACAGGTAGCATGGGGCAAAGTGTAGGGGGTCCTCTAGACAATGCAAACGTTAAAAGGTCATAAACAAACTATTCAAACTTTGAGTCAAAAACGAATGAATCAGATGTTCAAAATTCCAAGAGAGTTAAAATCCTAAAAACCAGATTTTGTCTACTATGTGGCCATCTACAGGTCTAAGTCTGGATAAACCGCAAAGCAAGTTGCACCCAAAACTATGAAGTCATTCAGGTAGAGTAAGCTTGTAGTTCTCAATTTGGTTCCACCAAAGCTTCGTCTGTCTTTCATCACTATCATTTCACCATATTTCATAACTTGCGCCCTTCTTGGCTCTTGGTGATGAGCCCTCGCATCTTACTAGTTGCGTGGAGTTAGGAGTGGGGCAAGTTAATATGTTCATCATACTAGTTATTTTCATCACTTTGCCAAAACAAACATGAGGTATCCAAATTGCTCACAGAAGCTAAGATTTAAGATCACAATATATCTACAATATCATGTATCAGCATCATGAAACACAAAAAGAAAGCAAACATTTGCATCATCTGTTTTCCATTGCATACATTCTAGAAAGCATATAAAACATACATCGTAGTATACACGAGGAAGCTGGAAATAGAAAGGGAAAGCACGAGTGACAAGTTTTGATCCAAAAACGAATGCATATATATAAATAATCAATGTTTATATACAATGCCATCATGCTCTAGGCATGGTCAAAACGCTCAAAGAGCCCGTAATATACAAGAGAATTTATAGTACAAAACGCATAGGAGCCAAGTAGTCTCTCAACCCCTGGGTGACCCCTCTGAAGGTGCGCGCCCTCGCCTAGGGCTCCGGCTACACCGGCGCTCTGAATGCATGGAGGGCTCAGGGTCCCGAGGGGCAGCCGCAGTCTCGCCATGAGAATGGCTCCTCATAAGACGCTCAGCTATCCTATAGCCTGCTAACTCTGTACGGAGAGTCGACACCATCCTGGCCACGTGCCAAATGGGAGTGAAGACGTCAGTATGCCTACCGGCTACTGAGGGCTCCCCGGCATCTACACATAGCTCCGCACGGGTCCTATCCATAGGGATCATCAGGGAATCAGTGCATACCCTGCGGATCAGATCCCGCCACTCGTCGACAGTCTCTGCAAACAAAGAAGAAAAACGAATTAGAAGCTAGGCAAGGGACTAAAAGATACAATATCAAAACACAAGGAGAAATAGCAATTAAAAATCCTAAATTAAACAAACATTGAAAAGATGAGAGGATAACTTACTCGGATCACCGGGCCTCCAGGATGGATCGTTGGGGCCGGCACCCGCTGCGGATGCCGCTGCCGACTGAGGGGCTGCTCCTGTAGTAGGAGCAACATGACGCCCCGCAACTGAATCATCCTCTCCACCATGGCCTTGGGAGAGTGGCTCCTCTGAAGCTAGAGTCTCTCTCTCTGCACTCTGCTCGGCCCTCTCTACCTGCAAAATATCCTGAGTGTCATGCCACTCAGGATCGCTATCATCTGTCTGCTCCTCTAACCCTCCCTCTGTAAACTCCTCAGAATCGGAGTCAATATCTATAGGGTCATTGCTACTGTGAGCAGGACCCGCAACAATCTGAAGCAAAGGTGCCCGGGGCGCACCGGCTCTCCCTCTAGCCCGAACTACCCTCCTGGCTACAATGGGAGTGCCAGGAGTGATCACTGTCTAACCACGGCCTCTAGGCCCCCCTCTAGCCTCGCGGACTGATCTATAAACTGGTGCCGCTGGGGGAAGCATGCCCGCATATGGAAGGCCGAACTGCTGAGGAACTCTGCCAAAAGGGTGTACCTCCACCCGTTCCACGCGGTCGATAAGCTGCCCTGTGGTGGAGCAGGAGATCAATGTAAGGGTCTCCTCGCCCCATATGCCGGCCATAAGCCGGTACGGCATCGCCTCCATATCTGCTGTGGTAAGGGAGGCAACTGGCTGGTGAGGTGCTCTAAGCACCGACATATCTGACCATCTAGCTGCCCTCATAGCCCCTGGGTTTGCCACCTCTACCCCTCTGCCATAAGGAATAAAATGCTCGTACACCCAACTCATGACTAGATTCGGGTGGCTCAAGGACTATCCCTGCAAACGGACAACCCTGTATAAGTCATGGTAGGTGGTCCCCAGAATATCTGCGCCCCAGGCATATATCCGGCCATGCCCCTCTATCTGTGCAATGATGGGGGCCCCAGCAGTATAATAAAGTATCTCCTCCCTTGTCCCCGATCAGCCTCGAGGCAAGGATCCCCATGATAGCCTGTCGAAATACGGGGATGGGAAAAGAAGGAATCGATCGAACTCTCACTCCCTTCTTCGACCCCGTGGAGATGGCTGCATCCCCCATGTAGCCTACCCACTATGCAATCTGTGCTCGGGGACCCTGCCGTCTCCAGTGTGAGTCTCCTCCCAATAATTGGGACCCCCAAAGATACGGTAGACATCCTCCAAAGTGATGGTCCACTCACCGCGAACCCCCTGGCAGTCGGAAAGTGTTCCGATCTGCATCCCAATATGAAAACAAGTCACAAAGTATGTGGACTGGATGGTGTGACATGGGGCACGCGTGATATACGCAATAGGCCGGCCCTCTATAATGTATCCTCCTCATCCTGAGAAAGGGCATCCATTACCCCCGAAAGCCAATCACACTCTCTCTCTCGGCTCCATCTGATATACTCTGCTCTCGCCTGCATATAAACCAAAACACACAAAACAGAGCAAGTTAGTATCTAATCAATATCAAGAGAGTCATAAAAACATATAGAAATGCAAGAAAATACAAGTGCAAACTCAAAAGTTAAGTTCTTTTGCATTCTGTGCAAAACCACCTCCCTGAGCAGGGGGGCGGTTTTTGTAACCGCCGCCTTAAGGGCGGCGGTCGTGTAAACCACCACCCTAAACAGGGTGGCGGTCATGTAACCGCCGCCCAGGCTAGGGCAGCGGTCGCGGTCTGAAAATCCGCGCTGGTAGATAACCCCAAAAAGCCCAAAAAAAGCAAAAATAGACCATTTATATTTACTAAAAACAAATCCTACCCAATAGGCGCCCCCCCCTAGATGGACCTTTTGAACCTAAAATTTTCAAAAATAATCCCCCCATTGCAAAGAATTTGCCATTTCAAATTTGAAGAGGGAAAAACACAAAATGGAAGAAAACCAACCTGTGATCGCTGAGGTCGGTGTTTCCACTCGTGGAGGCATGATCACGATCTCGCTGCAAATGTTTCGACTCTACTCGCGTGAGAAACCGTCACCGTGGGTCCCAGAGCTCAAAATCAATCACGGTTATCTTGTCTATTTTTAATTATTGTTTAGTTATTATTTCTAGATATGCTTAAAATAGTTTTGCTTTCCTTAAAATTGTTAAATATTTCTTAGAAAGATAAAAGTGATATGCAGTTAGATTTATTTCACGTAGTTAGGATTTCTTTCATTACAGTTAGATTGCATTTTGTTTCGTATGACAATCACGGGACCTCAAGAGCCCAGAGAATATATATTTGAGCCAATCGTGCCACAACCAAACCTCGCCACAGCGATAGTTGACATAGACCAAAATCTCAGGATACAAGTATTCCGAACAACCACAGATTTACAACTGATCAGTTCTCAGTTAAGAGGATTAAACATAGAAGACGACCAAGCACATGCATTTTGGTCAAGTCAGCCAAACTACAGATTACCCTAGAAAACATCCACATGACTGTAGAAGGGCTCGGAAGAGAACAAACATTCGGGTGCGAACCTCTAGTTCCACAGCCAGACACTGGAGACACCCTCGTAGATATAGATACCAGCTTAAGAATCCAGGTTGCGAGAACGCCTGTAAGGTATTCTGAGAAGATTGCACAACTATTGGTTCTAAACATAGAAGCTGAGAAAGCATACGATTACTGGATACTAGGGATTAGAACTTGATCTCGCGTATGACCATAACAGGACCGCAACAACCAAGAGTCTATGGTTTTGATCCACAGATCCCACAGCCGAACGAGTCCACAGGTCAATCCAATATAGACGCTAACCTACGTACCTTGGTATTTAGGTCCACTCCACTTCCACCTATCATCGGTCGAACAACTGTCCTTACTAGATATAGTGGCTAACGAAGTTAGGGAATTCTGGACTAGGCCAGAAAATCATCCGTTAGAGCCAATTATATTCATCATCCACCATATGACCTTATCAGGAGATATACACGAAACAATCCCAGGTCATTTTCCACGTATTCTTGCAACCCATAGATAGAATCACGCCAGAGCTCGATATTGATTGGAGCCTTCGAGCAGTCATCCTTGCTGATCGATCTATCACACCAGTCCAAGTTAGAAGGGCCTTCTTTTCCTTAGATTCGCAATTGAAGACATTAGACTACCTAACTAGTTTGTCTGCATATTCTACCCCCCACCGGCTATCTCGGCACGACCTCGAGAGGTCTGGTATGCGGAAGAGTCACTTGTAGATTCTCACACTCACCTGTCGCTTTTCTGGCGTACAGTGCCTCTAGAGGAGGAGAAGAAAACACTAAATTGTAACTTGGAGGAGTGGGAAAAGTAGTTACCAAATATGGAGGAGTAGAAAGTATGGCGGTGAAAATGGCAGAAGATGTGGGAGGTGGAGAAGGCATGGAAAGTGGAACAATAGAAGGATATGGAAGATGAGTTGCATGGGAGACCCCAAATTCATACCTATTCCACCTAAAAGGGGGAGACAGGGATGAGAAGACATTTTTCCATCAGAAATATGGTCAAAGATAAGGGAAATAGATGTGAAGAAGGGGAGAAAGAGTGGCATATGTAGATACTCATGAGATATACCAAGGTAGAATGTGGAGGAGAGGAAACACGAGGAGGGGATGGGATTGAAAGGGTTACCTAAATATGTTAAGTAACAATGGGGACTGTGTGAGTGATGGGAGAAGATGATGAGGGAATAAAATGGGGTAACCACAATGCTCACGGGTGCAATCCTACGTATGCAAGAGAGAGAGGAATTCAATCACAACAACAAATGAAGTGTGGACAATAAATGGAGGAGGAGGAGGTTTGGTTCCACCACTGTAAAATTTTATCTTCAATTTCATTATAGAATCCTAACTTCTATATTTTTCCTCATTAGAGGGGCCCTTCTCTGATGCAGAAGAGACTAGAAGCTTTGGGAATTGGGAATCTCTAGGATAAATGTTCTATGAGTACAACCATGTGTTGGTTAAAAGGAGGATCTGATCAGCCCTATCCTTAATGAATTTAGATTCTTTAACAAACCAATTGACTAGAGGAAATTCCAAATTTTCTCCATCCATTTGTTCATACATAGGGTCCAAGATATTTCCATCATCAACTAAACCCTCAGGGATATTAGCAAGACTGAGAGTTACTATCTCATCTATATTTAATTTTTAATTATCCTTCCTTTGAATTGCTACTTCATTCCTTCAATCAGCCCAAATGTCTTCAAGGTTTTGGGGCGTGAAGTTGCATTTTTCCATGATATTTTAGAACACTTTGATAATAAAACCTGGCCTTGGTAGAATATTATTTTTAATTTCATGTTACATGTTTTTATTGATGACATTCTTAGCTTTAATAAATAAGGTGCAAGTCTATCTTCCAATGGAGATAAGGAAATTAACCCCTTCCTTATGCTTTCTCTGTTGGAACTTGTGAAATTCCAAAATTTTTCCTAACCAACTCGATGAGGATCCATTTGTCACTGAGAAACCTGGGAAGATGAACTGGAGACACCCTGAATTATGTAACCCATAAATAGGTAAATTTCTAAAATTGCAAAAATATATAACCCCATTTTGGCAATGCATTCCATGTAGTATTAGAAACCCTTTACTTCAATAGATTGGGGTTCCAATCTACATATAACATTGTAGAAGAAATCATCATTAACTCTTCAAAAATGTGCCTCGCTTCCTTTGAGAGATAGTTTGGGGATAATACTTATAAACATGGTCTCAAGGCTTGGAGCCCTCGGTCTTCAACCCAGGATAAAGTCTCATCCCTGCTACAACATAAGTGACATATGTCATCAAGTTGATTCTATAAAATATGTATTTTATTATGAATCTAAAGAGTACAACAATGTAATAACTAAAACAAAATGATATAACAAAGCTAAGTAATTTATTTTATAATTGAGATAAAATAAATTGAAAGGAGAAAGGTACTTTCCTGATTAAGACTTACCTCCCAGTGATCTGGGACTAAGTAGAGTGATGAAATGGCAGGATAAGATGTTGCAACGAACCTCAAAAAGTATCAGCAAAGGAAGATCTGGCTGGAATAGGGCACTTGGAGAGGGGTTATGGGCTCCTATGGGTGCCCTGATCTGAAATCTAGGCACTCTAGTTTACAGGAAAACTCATAATCTGATCTTGATGTGGTCACTAGATATTCGCAATACTTCACATTTGGTCAGATGGATTTCACGCTTGGTTCACTAGTGTCATTTTTGATCTCCAATAAAGAATTACCTACAAGACCCCACACAAAGCATCAAACCCTAAAAAATGAAAGATGCAAATGAATGGGTTTAGACCGCCCTCAGCTACCAAATGGATGGGCTTATGACTAAGTGCTACACTACATCTCAGGCCTGATGTAGTTCTATGTGCTTGTGTGTGCAATAAATTCCCTAGGGTTCCCTAGCACCGATGATGCCAAAGTAGCAGGCAATAGCTATATAAAATTCATAATGGTGGATGAAATAGAATAGACTCCCCTTCTTATGTAGTGTGTGATGGAGAATAGTGACCAAATATAGTCCCTTGCTTTATGTACATAACTAGCCCTTAGTAGAAATAGTCTACCCTTAAGGTAGTGTGTATGTTGTGGTTTTAGAGGAATCTCTTGTTCAAATTTTGACACTAATGACTGGACATGCAGACTAGTACCTAGGGAGATGAGGAAAAAACCATAAAGACCGACCTCAAACATATAAAACAAAACCATTTATGACGGGGAGCAACATGCCTAAAATTTAGGACCAGGGTGCCCCAAGTGCCCTAATCCCTATCTAGGCGCCCTAGTAAAAGACTATAGACAAAAAATAAGTGAATCATGACAGATAGGAGCCCCTAAAACCTAACCATAACTATGCAAGTAAATGATGAATTTTTAATATAAACAACAACAAAGACCAACAAGACTGATGAGTAGACAACGGGATGGGTCATTAGTGAATACTTTTCTTACGCAAGATCCATACATAAAACAACATACTTGGCAATATAGTAATAGTTGTAAGTGCATGATTTTGTGACTACACGTGTAGAATTTTCTTATAATCAAAACCTCTTTCATCTGGCTGTCAATAGTTTCACTGATGAATGTACCCCATTCAAAGAGTTGCTCATTTTTCTGTATGATAGTGAGGAATTGGTACATATGTCCTTGAAACTCTCTAGCCTTAGGGAGTTCGAACAATCTACTGAGAAGTATGATAATATCATAAATTTCCAAAATGAAGTCACTTATGGGCACAGGTTTTGGAAATATGGAAAAATAATGCTTGGGTTTCAACAAGTATTAGTTGTTTACATGCTTGACAAAATCATCCAGACTCTCATCCCAAGCTTGTTGACCTATTTTAATAGTTTACTTGACATATGTAGTGAAATTAGGGAGTTTGAGAAGATATTCAAAGTATTTGGTGTCCAACCTAACTACCACCTCACCCACTTGATTATGAATAGACCTTGAATCTAAGTTATAATGATTAGCACACGAAAGAATGAATTTTGGGAATTGAAAAGAGATTGGAAAGGTAGCAACCAAAGGTAGCCCACTATTACAATTACACTACATCCATGAAGTCTATGAATAACTTAATACTTTGTTTCAAAATTCTTTCATGTCAATATGTCCTAGCTTTGTGTCCCTAATATCAATATTGGAATCAATATTGGGAGGTATGACCCCTTGATATTTGTACTTCATCTCTTTAGATGATTCCTTTTTTCCCTTTCCTTTAACATAATCAGACATGAAGGACCAAAGAAAAATATCTAAAAATTCCCTGGAATATCCTCAAAGAAGTTAATGTTTTAACCCCTCCAATAAATGCTACAAAATCTAACAAACTAGTCAGAAAAGATAACTTGTTGAGCAACTTAAGAAACCCAATATACCATCGGGGTTTTATCCTTGATCGACACCTCGAGAAACCTGATACACCTTCAAACCTTAAAACTTGTTTGACACTATGAAAATCCCAACACACTGACATAGATATGGCCTTGTTTGTCAATGGAATATTTCTTACACACTTATCGAGAAAGTAATGCGCTTCAATAAGGGAAAAACCCAAAATGCATTTTTAGGCTAAAAATAATGAAGTAGCTTTTTCCATCTTGCTCTTTCATAAACCCGTACCAAAATTAGAAAGTTAAAAACCTATAAAAAATTCACACTTCCCAAGGTAGAACAAAAATAACATGTGGAAAAATACAAGTGACGAGTAAGAGACCTTTCAAAAATTGAAAAAAACTCCTCAATCTAGTAAAAAGAAAGATAATTACCTCCGAAATGTAAAGCATGATTCAATCAAAAGGAGAGTTACTTACCAAAAGAAGAACCAAAACTTAAAACTCATGAAAATTAATCAAAAATGCCAAGAAAACACCAATCGGGTGTTTAGGGTGTGAAAGCAGGAAGGAAATCTGATTACAAAAAAAAAAGAGGACAAATTAAAAATAACCTGGAAATCTCACTTATTTATAAATGAAATAAAATTAATTACGCATAAGCCGAAATGTGTGGGTCACCAACTCCACTCTGTTGGTCTGAAAATCTGTCGCGAGGGCAGATCTATGGATAGACAAGCCAACAGTGTGTAGGGCATAGCCCCTCTTTGATTCAGCAAAGTGAAACTGGTTTATTGTTATTCTACCAACAGGAATCTTGTGCAAGTCTCACAATATTCTGCCTTCGGGGGTTTGGGATCTCATCCTAGTAGGTGTATTTCCGGCTGTGAGGAGAAAAGAAAGGAGGGGAAGATGAAGGAAAGATCAGATCTGAAGGGAGAAAAGAAATGAATTCCAAAGCAGAAGGGTCTATGGTTTGGGTTGGTAGTAAACAGAGCCGAACCTACTTGCATAGACGGATAAAGCAATACTGATGAATAAATGACAACAAAGTAGAAGCAAATCCAATAGAACAATCATACAAATCTGACATAAGAAAGATCTGATATTAAAACACATGTATTCAGCACAAAGTCTAAATATATTGTATTCAATGTTTTTTTCTATTACAAAGAGTTAAAAATCTTCTTCTTACTTCTATTTCTCATCTGAAAAGTATCCACCCGAATACAACAAGTATTCAAGTATTTATAGAAGAAGGAGAAGAAGGAAGGCAAAAAGGAACCAACCACCTATTTACATAATATCTACAAAATATCTCAAAGTCATGTTGACTTTTGACAACTTGATGGATGACATCATCCCATGGTGCAACATGGATGATGTCATCATTTGTGCCAACATACTTTAGACATCTACAAAAAGAAAGTCGAAGAAGAGAGAGAATTTATTCGTCGTCGTCGTCCCGTGGCCGAAAGGGGGTATCCTGCTTCTGCTGCTGCTAAGGTGACGAGATGTGGAATTGGGCACGGTATTTCATGAACTTGCTGATCATGGGCTCAAGTTGATCCTAGGAAGGATCCTTATGTCGCTCACTGATAGCCTTGCAAGTCTCCCGCTCATCTGTGAGCTTCTCTGGGAGTTTGGAATATTCATTCTCTGCTTCTATTAAGAACCCGATGAAGTCCCGACAGGCCAGCAGGTTATTGATGGATTCTGCGTCAAAAGTGACCTCTGGCCCCAGCCCTTGCAAAATGATCTCCTTGAAGATTTGAATGGTTTCGTCAACCTTCCTTAAGGTGAAAGAAGGATTTAGCAACCCTGGAGACATTCTTAGAACAATTTGTTCCATCTGATGCATTGCATCCAGGGCTTCTTCCTTTACCTTATCAATATTTTCGAGGACAAATTCCAGTTGATCCATCCGGTAATCCAGAGTGGAAAGGATTTTATTGAGGGCCCTGGGGTGACCGAAAATTCCGAACTTGACCAAATCTTCGACTGAACAGTCAAATTTTTTTTGAAAGGTCTCATGCTGCAGCCTAGCATGGTCCAGCTCTTCGGATATGGGTCCTGCTAACACCTGGAGTTCTTTGTTCACCTTGTTGATGTTCAGATACAAATCGGTGAACTTGGCGATCACTCCTTCACTGTCCTTGAGGATCTGGCTCCTCCAGGTGGAAACTACCATACCCTGCTCACCGATCTTTGCATATTCATTAATTTTATCCTGACTGAGAGGCTCAGGAGTTTCGGTGGCAGTTGTGGGAGGTGCACTGCCCATCTTCTGTAAGGCATGGAGCAGATGTTTATTTTTCTCTTTCAACAGTCTTTTCTCTTCTTTTGCTTCTTGAAGCTTCTTGCAGAGGGCGTCAACTGCAGATAGGGCCTCTCCCTGAAGCCTTTCAGAAGATGTCCCCATCGTGACTTGAGTCACTGTGTAATCTATCGAAGACAGATCCTTTTTATCCTTCAAAGGATTGGGGTATGCGATCTCCATTACCCTCTCTCTCGAAGCACTCTGAGAGAAGTCGTGTGATAGGATTTTGCTTCTTTGCCCCTTTTGACGGGATCACGGAGAAGTCCATCGGTGCGATGGGAACTTTCCTTTTCTATTGATTTAGGTGCTGGGAGATCCAGGCTGGACTTATGGGAGAAGGGCCAGAAATAGAGAAGGCGGCAGCTGCAGTAGTGGAAGGGAAAAATGTGGAGACACTTGGAGGTGGCATTGAGAGGAAAGCCGAGGAAGTGATCACGGGAGGAAGGGGTACTACAGGGGAGGAAGTCATAGGAAGGGAAGGGAGCTTAGAGATGAGGGAAGAAATGGAGGGGGAAAGCTCCGCGAGAGAGGAGAAGATGGACGAAGAAGCAGGAGGAACAGAAGAAGAAGGGGGAAAGAACACGACCAAAGGAATGGTTGCTTAGGTCACTCGAGGAGGGGAAGGAGGAGGAGGAGAAGGAACAGAAGGGACCTCAGTTGTTACAGTCATGGCCACATCCTGAGTGGATGTGCCTATTGGAACATCTTCCACTGTTTCTTCCTCTGAGCTTTCCGGGATTACAACCCATTCTTGTGAAGTAGAAGGAGGGCTTTCAGGAGCTTCCTCTTGGGTGGAGCTGGACTCACCCTCTTTATCTTTACCCTTGCCCTTTGGTAGCTATTTTTCTCGAGGAGGTGCGTTTCCTGACGGAGAGGTTGTGAAATCGACCCCAAGGTAGATGATCCTGTTCATTCGGCACCAATGCTCTATTCTTCGCAAAGTTTCCTTGACCCTTTCTTCTATGGTCTGAGGTGCTTTTTTCCTGTCAATCACGGTGAAGGGCCAATCATCTCCACCCGTGTCAAGATACACTTGATCAATCTCTTGCTCAGTAGTTTGATAGCCTTTTGGGATGATGGCCACACCGTACTAGATCATTTTATCCAAGGCCAAGCGGGAATGATCTTTCCTCCTGAGCTCGACCTCATGATATATGTCGATATAAATGTCTTCGATCTGAGGGATGTGGATCGGATCGAGCTTTGCCTTAGGGAGGCAATTCCTTGGGTCGAAGGTGGGCCTGGCCGGGAAGTCGTGCTTCAGATTCAGCAGTTCCAATTCTGCAAGCATCTCCTTTGCTTTGTGGTGAGAGAGACAAGTATACCTGCCCACTGTGAGGGGGAAAGGAGTTCCACCCTTCTTTCTCTTTAGGGCACTTTTCGTGGTAGGTTACAAGCTGTCTCGATAGCTCCAACAGGACCAACTTGGGGCCGGCATACCTCGGCAATTTAGTCGTTTTTCCCAAGAAGTTGGCTGCCCTTAGGTAGGTGAATGTAGGGAATTGCGTGAACAAGGCCCCCCACTTTTCTGTTGTTGTTACGATGGTCTTGGTCGTATGACCATGAGTCATGTTCGGCCTCAAAAGGGAGATGATGTCATAGAAGAAGGCGTCGTTGATTTTTTATGAACTGCGAAATACTATTTTCCAGCTTCAGCTCTGAATAGTATTCGTATATCTTAACCTAGGGCCAAACCCCACACCGCATTAGGGTTGGATAGTCTCTTTCTGAAGCTGCAGTGTAAACAACGTAGGAATTCATGTAGAACTTCCCTGTTGTGGTAAGTTGTTGGAGCTGCTCAGATATTGTGCTACTTATGATCTCTGCCCACTCGAAGCATTAATCTAGCACATTTTTGTTCATTGTTTCTAAATATCGCAGCATCCATTTGTGGAAGTAGTGGGCATCAGGAAGCCCAAACACTCTACTCAGGAATGTGATTGTGTCCACTGAGTTCCTCTGAAAAATCAATGCGATGAATGATTTGTGGCCATCGGGTCACCACCTTTTTGTTCTTTAGGTAAACTTTGTTCATCAGCTGCATGCACTGATCCTCATTGTCGTCCCAAGCCTTGATGCATTTATCTTGGCTTATGGCTATGAAGTTCTGATGGTGAGGGATGCCGAGTAGAATTTCAAAGTGTCGGGCAGTGAGGTTGATCATGACCTCGCCCTTCTCATTTACGACACATCTAGTGTCTTTATTGTAACAGCGGGCCACCACCAGCTTGAATTCATTATTAACTGCGCTGACTAGGATCCCTCCAGCAAAGTGCAAGGCACTGCCTATCAGTTTGTCCATCCAAGGACTTCATGTGACCTTCCTGGTTCTAGCCCAGAACTCCTCCATATCAATATGTCCGAGCTCTGAGTCTTTGATATCTAGGCCACACTCTGCTTGAGACTCGGGCATCCTGACCCTCTGATATTTATACTTCATTTCTTCTTCTGTGAGTTTGGCCTTGCCTTTAGATTTGGTAGGTCTCTTGCTTGATGTTGACATATGTAACTCTAAACTCAGTTGCTGATCTGCAAGGAGAAGAAGGGAAACACAATGCAGGAAGGTCATGTTAGCTGTTTGATCTTCCATTAAAGCATTGACAGAAAGAAGAGTTAGCAATTTTAAGGCCTCAGGGCTCAAGGCGCATGAACACTGCAAGCTACAGGGTTAAATAGTATGGCACATGGAGAAGAGGTGTTGTAAGGGATAAATCAGTGCCAAAGGGCGTAGGGCACATGAATGTTGTAGGGTACATTTTTTGTTGATGCAATCAGAAGTGCACATGCACCATGTATATGCATTTTTATAATGAGCGCATAGATATAGCATGTTACACGGATATAGGATGCGCCAAAGGGCGCAGGATTTGTGCATGTTACATCATTTTTTCGTGCGCCAAAGGGAACCTGGTGCAATGCATGTAGGGTTTGCATGACATGATGTAGTTTTAGTGAGGGACGTGCCTACGTTGTTTATAGCTTTGTTCTTGGCACATATAAAGTTGGTGTTACATGGATGCAGGGTGCGCCAAAGGGCGCAAGTTTGGACGATGCAACACATGAGTTTGGTGCGCCAAGTAGGGCGCAGGGAAAGCAATTGCAACAAGCAAGGGGAGTGCGCCTTAAGGGCGCAGCTATTTTTTATGCAACAAGTGTGGTATATGTGCCATTGGCGTGATATATGCGCCATTGGCGCAACTGTTTATCATGTTGCAGGGGTGACAGATGCGCCAAAGGAGGAAAAAATAGTGTCTTATTTTCAATCCTAGATTCTTTCTCTGAGGGGTTACATGCATGTAAGCTTATTTTTAAGGGTATCTGTGGGTGATGAAGAAGCTACAGAATGAGAGTTTTAAGCAATCCTTCTAGGACAGAGTCCTCTTTACCAACAGATCTGGAAAGAGGGGGAAATGCAGGGGGAAGAATAGAGAAAAACAGCAAGGAGGGGGTTGAGTTCATGATTTCACAGCCTATTTAACCCAATCCACACCAACGGGCAGCCAAAAACTAAAACATAAAACACACAAAAGAAAGGAGGACCTCTTACCAGGATTAAATAAGGGAGAAGTGTGAAAACGGGTCCACGAAATGATTCGAAAGTGACAGGGCAGGTGCGCTGACAGGTACAGAGGTAAGAGAAAATAATCACATGATTTTTCCAGTGATAATGACAGTGCAGACGCGCCTATATATAGGAAAAGTGGTAATAAATGTGCCAACCACTTTTTCAAGTGGTGCGCAAAAACACCTGTCGACAATGGAAAGGATGCACCCTTTGGTGCACCAAAAACACCTGCCAACACGAAGTTAAGTGCGCCTTAGGTGCACCAAAAGTGTTGTCGACACAAGAATATGTGCGCCTTTGGCGCACGAAAATGCAGTGCAACGAAAATATTGTTGACATGAAGATGCATGCGCCTTGGCGCATGCAAGAAAGGCGCAACATAGTGAGGCGCACCAAAAGGTGTGTTAACACTTTGAACCGTGCGCCAAAGATTTTAAAGGGGGCACATGAACATTTTATGTTGCATGGATATTAGGTGCGCCTGACCAAAAAAGACCAAAAATGGCTAAGTTTGGAAAACCAGATTTCCCGGGGAGGGATTTTGCAACGTTCCGAACGCAAGGAATCCCTGACGAGGGACCGGAATAAAATTTTGGTAAGGTTATCTGTAAAATTTCCCTTGCCAATTTTACAGGATAACACACTCTAACATTTATTAAGTTCACTCGAGGGCAGAAGTTTGACTACACAAGACACCTCGTGAAAGTGTGTTATCGGGTCTTGAAAATTCAACATAAAGGATTCCAGAAGGGATTCGGGGTTCAGGTATGAGAAACAAATGACATTTGACATGTAATTCACCCACCATGTTCAGATGTCTATAAACCCAAAAGTACGAAATACGGTGTAGTCATTTTTATGCCCATAGAATAACCTTCTAACCCCATGCATGTCGGCCTATCACTCAGTGGGTGCTGAGCACTCACCCGAGGTGCACGCGCGGTCACTGAGCCCCTCCTTTATGTGAGCATTGTGAGAAGATGTTGTCATTGATGATGGATTAAGTGTAGAAAAGTAAATGATCATTCATATATTCTGAAAGCATAGGATGATTCATTACACCAACATACCCATTCAGATAACAAAAGAAACATCATACAGATAGTAGATTTGATCCATAACATAAAGAAAAAGGCATTAGGGTTTACACCCATGAACAATATATTTAGAACAGAACCATATATTTATGTTGATCATAGTTCAGTAACCATATTACATCTAAAAGGGTCATATCAAACTGATATATCATGACTCACACATCAAAAGCTCTAGCTATTCTTCCCTATTACAAAAATTTAGCAAACCCATTCCCTTAGATATGCTAACATTCCTATAGTCCTCTAATGAGAACCCCAACCCCTACAACCTTCTATCTCATTTCTGTAAAGCTTCACCTACTCTGTCTATGGTGCATCACACCATGGCCCTCTTCTTCTCTGGCTCTCCTCTATCTATCTAGAATCCTCTCTCCTCTCTCTTCTTCTACCTGAGCATCTCTATAAATAGGTTTAACACCCACCACCATGCCTTCCTAAAGTAGCAGATTAGTTGTCCAAGTGTCAAGGTGGTCCTCAATGGAGCATGCTTCTTCTGATCTGAGCTCCCCACTTTCTACAATGATGTCTTTGGGAATGTTCCATGTGTGGAATATTCTTTCCTTGACCACCAAGTTGTCAGGCTGTCACCTTATCCATTCAACATGCCTAGTCAGGTCACGTTTTTTCCTCAAGTGCCTCTTGGAAAGTCAAATATGACTAAGTCCTAAAATCCTTTGCTCTACCTTACGCATGTGTTCCATGGTTTCTATTAAACCCTTTCTAAAACCCTTATCCTACATGTGCTTTTCCATGCCCATCTTCTTCACTAGTCCCACGCACGCACACGCCATTTGGGACTTAGTCAATATTCTGAGGCCCAACATCACCCCACACTAAGCTTGTTATCCGTCCTTGAGAAATATACTCTCCAAAGAATAAAGAATGGAGGACATAAAGAATGAAGAATGAAGAATAATGAGAATGTAAGAAATAAAGAATGGAGGAATGAAGAAGAATTTTTTATTGCTGAAGAATGAGTGGGAAATCCTTCCTTATATCTACCTCAATCTTCTCCCAGTCATCCACCTCACCCTGCACCTGTTGACATAGTTCACCTTCTAAGGTGCTCACCTATTCAAATCCTAGTTCATCACCCTTAGCGATTTCATCATATCAACAATGTTTTCCAACTACTTTCCTGAGGTTGTCCAGCGCATCCATCCTGCGGGTGATCTAAGGATATAATTCCTTTAGCCAGTTTTTGATCGATCCTCTTAATGTCTTGATGGCTTCTAGACTTATTCTCTACCTCAGCCAAGGATATTATCCTGACTATGCCCTATTCCCTTATTCTTCTCCTGAAACTCCTTGAGGTCTACCTCATGGGTGGAAACTAGAATGCTTGTCACTCTATCTCTATCCGCATAATTTTCATAAGTAGCTTCGGCTATCTGTGTGGTGGCCTTTACATTGGAAAGGAGATTAGTGTACTAAGTGACTATCTCCACCACCTTCACCTTCTCCTCTTTCTCTGGTGACACTAACAATTCTTCTACTGATTCCAAAGTGAGAGGTTGTCTCTCCATGGTGAGGATGTGAGTTAGGTCTTCCAAGCATTGCAAGGTTGACTCATACTTCTGCTCGGGCAGTGCTAGGTCTGAATGCTTTAAGAAAATAACATCTGTAATCATTTCTACCTTTTTATATACCTCACACACCCTACCATTTTCCTCCTTCATCTCATGCACCTTAACTGTGCACTAATTAGTTCCTCTTGCTTCAGATCTTTTCTCTTTTTAATGAGCTCCTCCTTTTTCTTCTCCAATTCCCCTTCTAGGAATCTCACCCTATCATTCCTCCCAAAAAGTCTTGCCTCAACTTCAACTAAAACCTTGTTGAGAACATTACATACTTTCTCATGAGATAACTACTGACCATTCACCAGTGGGTTTATACCTTTGGTCTCTGGCACCTTCATCAGCATGCCCCTTGGTTAACTTTGAACTTAGGCTCATCGACATGGGACTCAAACATCCAAGATAGCATTTTTCATTGTTCATGGGTATGTGCCTTCTTCTTCAAATGAAGACATTGCTAGGAGTTGGTCTGTAGGCATGGTGCTCTGGAAAGCAATGTGTAGCACTTTTTTTAGATCATTGGATATAACCCATTCCCTTCCCTTGTGCTACTACCAATGTTCTTCCCTCCTATGCATGCAGTCCTTTGGAAAGCTCACCGCTAAGCTGGGATCTCCACCCATGCTTCCATACTCCTTCCCTACGCTCTCTTCTTCTATCTCCTTGAGTATCTCATTAGCGCTCCACTCCACTTCTTTCTCTATTAACTTCTTGATTATGCTCACTAACTTCTCTTTCTGCGGCCTCTTCTATCTACTCCTTGGTGAGGATGGGAGTACCACTGATCCTTAGTATTTACTTCTTCACTCTCCCCTTTTCCTTGGGCATCCTTCTTCTTCTCCACCCTTCCCTTCACTTCTTTCTTCCGCTGAATCGTGTACATCATACATGGGATGATTTTGAACTTCTTCATCTTCATCATCATCTCTCTCCCCCCTTATAGGCCTCCAAGCTCTCCTGTCTCCTCTGATTCTAATCCTTCCCCACTACCTTTTGTTTCTTCCTAGATGGGGATTCTTCCTCTTCCTCAGTAGGTGATTCCCTTCTAGGAGACTCTTCTTGTTCTGGAACCTCTTCCTTAGGTGTCTTTTCCTTCTCCTTGATGGGAGACTTCTTCCTGTGAATGTATGTGCTTGGCTTTGGTGCCTTGACTCTAGGCACACCCAAAGATTGTGTTTTCTGCACACTTGGTGCTTTCTTCTTCGGCGCATCTTTCTCCAGGTTCTCTTCCCTTTCTCTCTTCTTTGGTGTGGCCTTCTTCCTACTATGTGGGATCCTCAGGGATGGAGACATCATTCTCCAAGTAAGCACTCTTTTCATACTTAGGGCCTAATGCGCAAGTATATTCTTGTTGCGGCCCTTCCAACAATTGGTAGCATCAAGGGTTTTTTCATGCACACTTCATGGGAGACATACTTCTCCACATAAGCACGCTTCTTTGGATATACCAGCTTCCTTTGAAAATTGTTGGTGGTCCTAGTCCACCTCGCTAAGGTTGAAACCTTAGTCTTTTAGCTTCCTTGAAGATGATTTACCCCTGCTTGGAAATATTGTGTGGTGAAGGAGAAGGGTAATTTACACCATGGGCTCTTAGTCCCATTTGATAGAGTGAACATGCCAATGTAGAAATGCTGATAGACAGTGAAATTTAGTTTCTCCATTTACTAGTGTTGGTAATTGTTTTGGTATCCTCCACTCAGCCCTGAATGTGTCGTGCATTTGCTTGTACCATTTCTCTAGGCGTGCTTTGTGGGCAGCCGTCATGGTATCGCATGTGTATTTCTCAAACCTCTTCGTGGGGGAGGGATCTTCATCTAGATACTCCCATACAATATTATTTAGCCCATTGGGCACTCCAATTTCCAAGAAGATGATGGTGAGAAGAACATTTCCAAACATTATCTTCTCTCCTTCTTGTGTGGCATTGATGATCTCTTCTGTAATGTAGGTGGACAAGTTATAGATGGTCCCTTCTAAAATTTTCTGGCATACATTCAACCATGCCTTGTTTATTTATGTCCACCTCTCTTGACCATTCAACTTGGTTACTAGGCAGCATGACCATTCTCATCACAGGGTTGGGGATATCTGAGATATTGAAGTAACGTGAACCCTTTTTGTAATCATACTCCTCCACGTTATTCTTAATGGCCTCTTTATCTTCTAGGTCATCATCCAATGAATCCCCTCACGTAGATAAAGTCGGTAAACTTGGAGATGAGCTAGGGAGTTATGTGCATTTTTTGGCCCACAAAGTAGAAGTGGTCCTCATGCATGTGCGACATCAACCATTGGTATAACCACTCAGGCTTTCCAAAATAGGGAAACTTCAAATAGTTGTAGCAACTCTGACCTTCTCCAATTTTACTTTCACTTCATCACTGTAAATTGGCATCCCTTATGGTGTCCTCTTATCCATTGGAAGAACCAGTTCTAGCACCATCTCCTTCTTTATGGTACTTGTGTGATGATTATAGTCTCTCATGGTCATCTTCCTAACATGGGATACCCATTCTTTCCCAAGTAACACCCCATCTGGGTACTGCATCTCCATGTATCATTCTTCACTGAAACTAGTGGTGGCAGTCTATTTTCCTTTTCCCTTTCCCTTCTTAGGTGAAATGGTCACCTTCTTTGGTGTCATCTTCTTGTCAGGTTAAAAGAATAAAATCCTTGCTCTCCTTCCTCACTCTACTCAAATCTATGGCTCAACTCTATGAAATAATCCTTCTATTCTTGTGCCCTAGCTATAAAACCCTAACCTGGAAAAATCTTCCACAAGACAACGTATTCCACTGAAACCTTCTTTCCTACGTCATGTGTACTCCTTCCACTCTAGTTCACAGATCACCCTAGTCACATACTTCAGATTTTCACTCTTATTTCTTCACACAAATATTTCTTCACATATGCCCTAGTTCAACAAATCTCTTCAATCTCGTAATAGCAAGGTAAATAATAATGTGCCTGACCCTTTACTTATAGCTTTTTGTCTATCTCCCGCAATAAATGTTATGCCACCTACTAATGTACTTTATCATTAAATGCAGATTTTTCCACCAAAGGCAACCTTAAGCACCTTTACCCAAGTGCCAAGTCCTATGCAAAAAACCCTCTATAACCTTATGGCAGTGCAAAAATCCTTACTAACCAAAGACTCTTACATGCATGCATCTGCAGCACTGAAGGCACTTCTTCTGTCGACCTGATTTTTTCCCTCACCTACCTCATGTTGTTCTTGCGCTTGTTATCCTTTGTACGTGGTCTTTGTTAAAGCCTTCTTGACACCAACAATATTTTTTCCACCATTTCCCCACGTGCTCTACTACCTTACTGCACTTTTTATCTTTCAATCCGGGCCATCACAACTACTACCAACTTCTTTATCTCTTCATTCTACTCCACCCCACACTAAAACAGATGTGTGGTCTTCTGCGCATACACAACCTTAGAAAGTAATGTGGTTACCAACACACAAGGTGCGCAAAAACAACACAATAGAAAGGAACAAGAAATAAGAAGGGAAAACACAAGAAAAATAAATTGCATTAAGGGAAATCCTAGGCTAACTGGAAAATACTACCTTATTTACAAACACAAGGAAGACTTATTTATAGTAGGGATTCAGCCTACTCCCATTGAAATGACCTGGTAGTCTCATCCATCCAGCGCATTGTAACTAGAAATTTCACTTGAATCAAGGATGTACGAGATGATGTATGGTCCCAACCAATGGAATTTCAACTTCCCAAGATGGCGCAAAAATTTAGAGTCATATAACAAAACCATCTGCCCAACCTCAAATTGTTTATTTTTAATATGAAGATCATGCCATACTTTTTGTCTTTCCTTCTTAGTCTTTTGACTCCATCTAGCAAGTGATCGCCTTTCATCTATACTTACATTAACTTATCAATTCTTTATTCGAGTGCTTGTTCATCAGCTAAATCCTCTTAGTGCATGTGTTATACATAGTGATGGTAGCATAAATTCAACCAGAAAAATAGCCTCCATGCCAAACACCAATTAAAACAGTGTGGCCTTGTTCAATCTCTTATAGGTTGTTCTGTATGCCCATAGAATGACTGATACCTTGTCATCCCAATCTTGTCTTCCAACATCACAAATCTTATTTAATGTGTGACTTAGTATCTTGTTAAATGTTTTAGCAGTCCCATTCACTTGCAGGTGATAAGGGGTGGTCTTGTGATGGGCCACCATAAACTCTGCTAACAAAATCCTGACCATTTCATTCAGAAAATGTGTACCCTATCACTTTTTAAACTCAATGGACATCCATACCTACTGATTATGTTTTCCCATAAGAATATCAATGTTGTTGTTGCTACTGTGTAATCCTTTGTAGGTGCTACCTCTACCCATATTTTCAAGTAATAAGTGAAAGTGATGATGTAACATGAGCCAATCCTTCACGCAGCAGGTAAAATTGGTCCTAAAAAGTCAATTTCCCATTTTTCAAATGGTTCAGCGTTGGCTATCGGTCGCAAGGGAATTTCATCCCTCCTTCCAGGTTTTCCAAGGCACTGGAAATGGTCACATGCCTTGCAAAACTTCAATAAAATCCTAGTAGATACTCTCCCACCAAAGCCCTGCAAGTAGAATCTTGTACATGTAGTTGCATTTCCTACATAGTGTCCTCCTACAATCCCACCATGCGCTTCCTCCATGATTACAATGCACTCGTGTTCTAATACACATCGGCATGTAGAACCTCATCACGGCCTAACTTGTACAAATCTCCACTAATCAACATGTAAGGTGTGACGCATATAGCCAACTATTTTTTCTCCAAATCCTTCATTCCTTCTCGGTGCCACACCTGTTTTAAGAAACATTATGTAATATCCTCTAAGTCAGAGGGCACGCGTATGCTATAACCTAAATAGTTGTCTGGCATGCTATCCTCAATGCTCTATGCATCCTCCCCTGAGTCAATTCTTGATAGATGATCAGGTCCTGAATTACTCTTTCTTGGTTTTACCACAACTGAAAACTCAAATTCTTGAAATAATAAGACCCAACGGCATATGCACCCTTACAGAATAGGATTGTTTAACTAAGTACTTCAGTGCCCATGTGGTATGTGTATAATATGAATGGTGTTACCAGTAGATACTTCCTTGAATTTATGTAGTTCGTAGAACATTGAAACAGTTCCTCGCACTCAATATTTATGTAATTATGTTTTGTTGGTGTCAAATTCCTACTGGAAAAACACAATGGGTGATCAACAATCCCCTCACTAGGTTGTGTTAGTATTGCTCCAATGGTTTTTACTGAGGCATCGATATGCACATGGAAGGGATTATCCCAAGAAGGTAAGCATAATATGGGTGTATAGTAACAAACATCTCCTTCAAAGTTTCAAAGACCCTTTGTTATGCCTCTCCCCAGTGAAAGGAACTCTTGTGTTTAATACAATTCCTATAATGGTGAGTGGTGATCTTGACATATCCCTTGATAGATTTCCTATTGTACTTTGTATGCCTAAAGGATTCTGCACACAACACTATAATTGGTAGGCTCACCCAATCCCACAATAAATGTAACTTTGGCAGGATCCACCAACAAGCCTTTCTTGCATATAATATGACCCAATAAGGTTCCAAATGGATTAGTAAAGACACATTTCTTAATGTTGAGGGATATCCTCAACTGTTCAACATATCTCAAACATTAACCACAAATTTTCACAATGGTCTTTTACTAGCCCATACATACTCCAGTCATCCAAGTAGACTTGGAAGATATTTATGGGTGAATTCTTGGAAGGCTTGTACTACATGATGCACGAGAACACAACATGTGCACATTATTTAGCCCAAAAGGCATGACCGTGTAGGAAAAACTTCCCCATTCAGTGGTGAAAGTTGTCTTCTTCTGGTCTTCCTTTATAATTCTAACTTGGTGGTACCCTAAGAACCCATCCGTAAAAGAATAGACCTCGAGCCCCGACTACTCCTTCCAAAATTTCTTTAGTGAAGGGGGTTGGAAAAGGGTCAATGACACACACTACATTCAAGTATCTATGTAATCAACACATATCCTTATCCTTCTATCCTTCTTAATGCTTATGACCATTGGACTCACCCATTCTAATTCCTCCACATCCTTCAATGATGCCTAATGTTATCATCTTTTTTATCTCCTCCTTGACCCATACATGTAATTTTAGATTCATCTGATACGTTCTCTTCTGAATCAGGTGTGCACACACCTTCCTTCAACTTGATCCCCATTTCCCCCAAGGAGTGGTGGATGAATTTGAGCTCATGGTACCCGCATGGGAAAAAATCTTTAAACTCACGCAAAAGTTTAATGATCTTAGAAATCTCTTTCTATCCGACCAATAATCTCACAATGATTGCTTTCTTAGGTTATTCCTCATAACCAATGTTAACCTTCTTCATGTCTTCAATGGCTCATGGTAGGTACATGCTCTCACTCATCAGCTCTATATCTGACTTCACGTAATACCTTCAAAATGGTTAACATCCATACTGTATCCATTTCTTCACCATATATCATATAGACTATTTTTTCTTTATCCTTTTCCATGCATGCACGCGCTCAAGCTGTGTCTGTTATGATTCTTCCTCGTCAAATATGTGTCTCCAAACTACATTCACCTAATAGCTCAAGTATCCTATCTTTTTCCATATCACTATCTCCCATTATAAGGCGCTTGACCACCTACAACACTTTATCCATTGATGTAATTTATACTCCAATACTCGAAAGCTTGAATGAGATCAGTATGCCAACGCCTACCAATTCCCTGTCTGACACGGTGCATCTTTGAGTGAATGTACCATGTGCGTGCGCCCATAGCCTTGTAAGATGTAATACAACTTATCCACCGAGAAAAAAGGTGGTAAAGCTATTCTGTCACCTTCCATCTAGGCCTTCTCATATGCTTGGATATGACATGAGGTGGGTTATTTTACATGGTAGTTTCGTATGACAGTGGGCACATTGCTTCGGGAAAACATAAAAAATAATGTGGTTCTCACCTTGTGCGCCATTATAAAATGATTTCATGTTGTGTCACCCACCAATATGTTACAGTTCCTAAGCAGGCTCATAACTAAGCATAGCCTCTTCTTCTCATTATCATTTTTCCACTGAGCCTTCATTTCTTGTAAGAAATCATCAGGGTTAGTCTCCCCCAAAGTAACTTGGTATCTTCTTTCATCCTAGGCACTTGACCGAGTATGATTTTATTACCCTTTTCACCGATCCTATCAATTATCACCCAATTAATTCATAAGTCCCAAGTGCACCCAATGGTCACATGCTATGCTGGTTGTATCACTGATAGACAGAGCATCATCAAACTTGATAATTCCTTCTGTAGAATGAATTACCTCAAGGTCTCTAATAGAATGTGCACATAGATTTTGTCAAGGACCTTCTTCTCCCAAGGGCTCAATATAGGGTGTTGACTTCCCATCTATCAAGGGGATGATGACATGTTCCTCCTTGTTCTCAAACCCGATATACCCCTTTGTTAAATCTATAAGTTAACATTGTTTTTGTAACACCAGGGGCACCCAAGCAATGTTGGAAAGTTATCCACCTCGGCTAGCGCCAAGACTTTGAAGTCTCCAGTGAACTTGGCCCCTTGAATAGTGATAACCACATCCTTTAAGACACCAATGAGAATTTCCTTCATCTTGTTCACCATATACAACAAATTCAAAGATGTTTGTAATGCGGGCCTTCCCATTTGATGTCATGCATCCAAGGTGAGAACATTGACTTCTGCGCCCGTATTGATCAAAATATTGCTCAGAAGCCATCCATCTACAAACCACATTTAAGGTTATTCTTTTTCATAGTCAAGGTTGTGGGGAGGAAGGTTATCATGTAGAACCTACCTCTCGCGCTCTCTTCCAGCACGTGTTTACCTTCTCCCGTAACCATTCTCCTAGCAAGGGAATGATATTCTCTTGCCTTAACATCTTACATACTTCCCTACCCCTCATCCATATCCTTTTGCAGAGCCTCAACATTGTTCCTTCAGACATTGGATCTCTCCTTGCAGACTTCGAATCACATCCATAGTCTCTTGATTTGATGAGTAGGGTCCGAATACTTCCCATGTACCACTTCTTCTCTTGTAACCAGTGTTCCTTGTCTTGGTATCTCCCTGGCACACGCAACCTCTGCTCATGTTGTCACTAGTACAGGTTTTAGTCCTGACTCATGAGCCACTCTTGGCATCCACTGTGGGTCAGCCTTCTTTATGCTTACCATCCCAGCGCATTTGTCTTTTTCGGTCTTACTGGCTCATATGCTCAAATAGTTTAGGGCACTCTTTGTACTTATGTTTCTTTCCGCACAACGAGCATTACAACAGATCGAGACACTCACGCTTTAAATGCTTTGTAGATCCAAATTTATAAAGGTTACTCATAGGAACTCATCTCTTCCTCCATGGTTTTTTATGACCATGGAATCCTTCGCAGAAACCTCTTATGCACGCTCCTCCATCTACGTTCTCTTGGTAGAGGCAATCATCATCCTTGGCACTTCTTGCAAGTCTATTCTAGCACAACACCAAGATCAATGGCATCATGTATCTAGTTAATTATCCTATAATATTTTATGTCATGGGTCATAGAGATATAAATATTGTAATAGCAAGGACACATTTTTACAGATCACACACTGCAGTAGTGGGAATCTATTGACATCATGATCCCTGTGGAAAATCTCATAGTCTACCATTATGATGAGTTACTGACCTTCAAGGAAAAATGTCCTTTATGTGCCCCTCTATATCACAATTTTTGCACCATAGACCACTGTGAGTCTCATGCGTCGAGTTCACAGAGAGTTTATCCATATGCTTTTCCATCGCAAACAATTTGAGCCTCAAGAAAAGGGCTAACACTGGCATCTACACTTACAATAGCCTCATCATGCAAATCACACTTCAAGGCCTCACGTTGTTCCATGAATTTCTTGTGTGAAAGCACTCTTCTGAATGGTGTTATAAATCCTCCAACAAACCACTGAGCATGCCAAGAAGGATGAATATCATAAGATAGCTTTGACAAGAGAGTTTTGAACCGTGTGTCATATTCCCGCACACTCTCTGTCATTCCTTTCTGGGTCTCTTTCAAATCATTAATGCTCTTCTACTTAAATTCATGGATATGGAACTCAGCCAAGAAGTCATTCCACAATGTGGTGTAATGTACCACTATTTGATGGGGGGCCATACTTTCGGTACCAACTATGTGTGCGCCCCTGCAACATTTTTAGAAATTGACTTTCCTTTTGCTCTGAGGTTGTGATCCCCTTCACGCACCATAACAATTCACACTTATGTGCATGCTCTGCAACATCCTCAACACCCTTGTAATCTAGTAGATTTAAATACATCTCAAAAAATACTTATGAAGGTGCCTAAGGCCCTTGTTTGCCTGATCAAGAACCTTGATTCCCTATGGTGTTTCCTCCACCACCAGATCCACTAGATCCACTAGGTCATATGCCTCCTGATCCACCAGATTCACCTCTAGATCTACCAGATCCACAGGTCCTCCTCTTGTAGCTGGTAGCAGGCCTAAAGTGGTCACGCCTAGTGTTCCCAACGTCCAACTAAACTATGTGCCAATGGTTTGTGATACTACTTTGTTACCAGATGTGTATCTCGCACCACTCCTAGATGCAATACCCAAACTTTTTGTACTTTTACTTTGCCCAAAAATCCCTCCAAACACAGTAATTATTTTTGTGGCCATAAATGTCCCAAACGAGAAGTTATACCTCCTAGGTGCAGATCGGTCACTTCCACCAATACCAACTAGGTTAGCAATACTTATCTCTTGATTTGAAAAACTAAGTGCCAGGGGTCAGTCACCAGGTGGGTTTAGATGTACGTCAATTGCTCTCCTTTCTCCATGCAATGAACTCTCATTAGAAGCTAAAGTGGTTTCTCTCTCACATTTTCCAAGATGGGGTAACATAGACTACTCACGTTCCACGTCCTCTACGTGAACCTCAATTCCTTCCTGCAACGTCTGCCTCCATAGGTCCATGACTCCCACAACCTCACATTGTCTAGCCAACTCCCTTTCACATGCTTCACTATACTTGAGTTGCCTCTCGTCCATCTCCTTTTCTTTCACAATGTCTGTCATCTTCCTCCACCCTCGCTTCCTCACCCAGTGCTCAGGGAAGCTTAGCCGTCCATGGCGAATGCCTATAAACTTAGTGTAATGATCAATATCTTCATAGCTAATGGGATAGCTTACAAAAAAGATATTTTAGGTCCCCTTAGGAACTCAAACTCAACAACCTCTTGATAGGAATACGTAGAAATGGCATACTCCAGGGTATAACTAGTTAGCACTCTTTTCCACCAGTGATCAACTGCATGTGTCCAAGTCAGACGAGCATCTTGCAGCCTTTGGTAATCATCTTGGGTCCATATGCACGATCTATAGTACCAGCTTGATCTAGATGCATTTTTTGAAATCCATTCATACAATTCTATTAGGAAAAAACAAAATAAAGTCTCATACAACTCATGATATAGATGTTCTTCTACCCATTTGTGTGCATCAAACTCGGGTCCAGTACTAAATCTTTGAGAAAACTCATCCTCTATGCTCTTAAACCATGCTTCGACACTTTCTAGGGTTAAGCACTCTGTCATCACGTGTCAAAGGAACCAAGATTTATCCATCCCTCACAATAACTTTGAAAATAGGTCTCGGTAACTGAACCAAGATGTAGTCATTTTTATTCCCATAGAATAACCTTTTAACCCCATGCACACCGGCCTATCACTCAACAGGCATTGAGTGCTCACCCAAGGTGTGCACGGGTGTTCGAGCCCTTCCTTTATGTGAGCATTGTGAGAAGATGTTGTCAGTGATGATGGATTAAGTGCAAAAAATTAAATGATCATGCATATATTCTGAAAGTGTATGATGAATCGTTACACAAACATACCCATAAAGGAAACATCATACAAATAGTATATCTGATCCATAACATAAAGGAAAAGGTACTAGGGTTTACACCTATGAACTATATATTTAGAATCCATATATTTATGTTGGTCATAGTTCATTAACCATATTACATCTTAAAAGGGTCATATCAGACCGATATATCATGACTCACACATCAGAAGCTCTAGCTATTCTTCCCTATTACAAAAATTTAGTAGACCCATTCCCCTAGATATGCTAACATTCCTATAGTCCTCTTAATGAGAACCCCCAAACCCTTAGAATCTTTTGCTCAATTTTGTAGAGCTTCGCCTACTCGGTTATGGTTATTCACACCACACCCCTCATCTCCCCTCTCTCCATGATGCTCTCTTTTTCCCACCCCCCCTTTCTTTTTAACCCGAGCATATCTATATATAGGTTTAACACCCGCCATCATCCCTTCCTGAAGTAGCAGATCATTTGTCAAGTGTCAAGGTGGTCCTCCAATGGAGCATGCTTCTTCTGATCTGAGCTCGACATTTTCTGCATTGATGTCTTCAGGAATGTTCCATGCATGGAATATTCTTTCCTTGACCACCAAGTTGCCATGCTATCACTTTATCCATTCAGCATGCCTAGTCGGGTCACGTTTTTTTGTCAAGTTCCTCTTGAAAAGCCAAATGTGACTAATTCCTGAAAATCCTTTACTCTGCCTTATATACACACTTGTGGTTTCTAGTAAAGCCTTAAAAACCACTATCCTATGTGATTTTCCCCCATGCACCCATCTTCTTTAATGGTCCCGTGAGTGTACATACCCTCTGGGACTTAGTCAAATATTCTGAGGCCCAACATATGGTTGTTTTTTGTGTTTCAGGTTCAGAAAACACATGTCATGTTGCATGTGTTCTCAAGGTGAGATGTTTTCATACACTTGGAAGTGTGACGGGTTTTTCAATACATAAAGAACATAACACTTAACATGTAAAATGCTAAGGAATCTTTAAAATACAACACAAAGTAAAAATAATACATTTTTAAAATAATTCTTGAATGGAAGATGGATTTTAATAGGTTCGTCAACATGAAAATTTGATTATTTATCCCCATTTTATCGAAAAACTCAAAAATGGGATACTGGCTCTGACTGGGGACTTCCTTTGATAACTTGAAGGAAGAGGAAATCCTATATCTCAACATTGTCAATTCATTGGGCCAAGGAGTCAAAAAGAGTAGAAAAGAGACATAAAAAAAATAAACGCACCAACAAAAAAGGAAACACACAACCGAAAAGTAAACTATGATACAAAGCAAGAAGCACTCTCTACTTCCTGAACAGCTATAGATATTTCCCACTGGGGAAATGGGAGTTGACACCCATCCAGATACGATAGGTAGAAGTTATTATCTCCATAGAGAATATGAATCTTGAAGGGTCCTCTCCATAGAGAGTCAAATTTTGCATTGCATTCCCTTCAGCTCTCTTCTTTTGTCCCAAATTAAGACGAGGTCTCCAACTTAGAAATATCATTTCTTAGCTTTCTTATCAAACACTCTTTTGGACTTGTCTTGATGTTCCTTGACCATGTCAACAAATTTCAACCTCTTTTCCTCCAAACTCTGTCAGGTACATGATTCCTTTTTCCACCAGAATCCTGGAACGTATCATATTCAACCATCTTAGCCAACTTTAACGCCGAAAATTCTAAAGAGATGGAAATTTCAGCATTAACTTCATACAAAACTTAAAAATGTGACATCTCGATATCTTTCTTCGAAGTAAAATCATAATCCCAGAGCACATCGTACAATGTTTTGTGTGACGTTCATTGATTTTTATCAACCAACTTCATGATTATGATTAGCAAGTTTTTATTACTTGATTTTGCCTAACCATTTCCTTGAGGGTAATATTCATTACAAGTGAGCTAAAGTAATCCCATAGCCATAGAAAAATTCAATGAGTTCATAAGATGAAAAATATAGAAGCGTTATCAACAAAGATCTTATGAGGAACACCAAATATGACTATTATATTCTCCTTGATGAAGTTGCAAACAACTTTAGAGGTAGCAGTGTTTTACCCGGATTGCTTCCACCCAATTTGTGAAATAATCAATTGCAATCAAGACATAACTATGTCTAGCACTAGACAAAGAGTTGAACGCTCCAATTAAAATCAATTCCCCACTGTTGAAAGGGTTCATCAATCACCATTGGACTTAGGGGGAGTGCTTCTAATTTAGGATGATGAATGAATTTCTGACAGGCTTCACACTTTGCTACCCACATGGATGTGTCTTGAAAAAAAGTGGGTCAATAATATATTTCTCGAAGGATTTTATGAGCTATAACATATGTTAATAAGTGCCCTCCACATGCCAATTTATGATATTCCTCTATGAGCTTAACCTGCTAAGTTTTATCTATGTAACAAAGAAAAAATCCATCAATTCCTCTTTTATATAATCCATTGTCCCAAAGCACATATTTAGCTAACCTTAGCTTAATTGTTCATTTTTATTTAGGACTAAGATGTCCAGGAAAATATCCATAAGTTAAAAAGAATTTGATATCTGAATACCACTCATCCATAAGTTAAAATCTCCATAGGATTATTTTTAGCAATTAGTTGACAGAGACTTCTTCCATGCAAAAGCTTGGTAGGTTTAATCTCCATATCATATTCTTACACCTTGGCAATGCAATTTCCCCAATGGCTACCTAACTCTTTCTAAATAAGGATGGAATTTACTACCGTATCAAGAATGAGGACCAATGTCTGAGAATTCAAGATGTATTACCTGAAATGTTTTACCCACTTGGATCATCACATAATTGTGCTCTTCAATTAGATACATCTTCAGCTCATGATCCTTCAGAGGGAAATTCATAAAGGTGATAGGAGATTCAACTTCCTCAATATTCTTTTGCATTATTATAGCACACATTATATGAGCTGAGGAATAGCCATACATATTGAATTCCTTTTGAAAAATCCGGGCATACCCAAGATTGGAGCATGGGTTATGGCTTCTTTGATTTCATTGAAGGTGAGTTTACCATCAGTGCTATATCAAAATGGAACCTTAACTTTCATCATCTCAATGTTGTTTCAAATCTTATCGGCAAAATTTGGAACAAATCATCTTAAGAAATTGACTTTCAAAAAAAATTAGTGTAAAACCCATTTTTTTGTAGGAAGAGTGAGACTCAGTAGAGCCTTGACCCGTTCAGGATCAATCTTAGTTCCCTCTTTTGTCACGATATGTCCTAAAAAAATTCCCTTCGGTAACCCCACACATAGATTTTCTTTGGACTCAAGGGAAATTTCGTGTTGATGACAACCTTTTCAAAACCTACTTCAGATGATTATAATGATGTTTCCTATTCTTGGAGAAAACCGTAAGGTCATCCAAGTATACCACAATGACTTTTCCCATTAGATCTCTGAAGGCTAATTCCATTTCCCTTTGGAAGGTAGCTCTGACATTGATTAATCCAAAAGGAATTCTCTAATATGCAGACATGCCCTATGGATTTGTAAATTTTGTCTTATGTTGATCTTCAAAAGCAACAACAACCTGATTGTATCCCGAGAAGCCATCCAACATGGAGAGAATTTCTGAACCATTTACTATTTGCAAAACTTGATCCATGATAGGTAAGGGATTATTTTCTTTTAGTGAAGATTGATTGAGATTACAGAAATCAACGTATATGTGAATTTCTCCATTCTTCTTACGTACTAGAAAAACTGCTAGCTACCCAAGTGGAGTGATTAATGGGAAACCATTATCCTTATTTTTAACATCTTCTGAATTTCTACCAGAATGGTACCAGAAATCTTCAAATTATAATCTCGTTGTTTATGTCTATATGGCTAAGAATCCATCTTGAGATGAATATTGTGTTGGATGTCTTTAGGTTTGAAAGATTTAAAATCTACGTAAGACCATGCCAAAACATCCATGTATTTATTTAAAAGTGAAACAAATTTCCTCTTTTCCTCAGGAGAAAGACATTTGTCGATATTTATAATGCATGGTATTTCTGCATAGCCAAGATTTTCATGTTCAACCTTGGTGGAAGAATTAGCTTCAGATTGTTACTTATTTTGGATAAAGTGATCATATTTGTTAAATATTCCTTCAAGAGACACCAATCCTTTGGGAATTTTTGTTCCCCTTCAGCCATAGAACTTCTTCGTTAGATTCTTGACGTGAATAAAAAGTAGACTCACAAAAATTTGTCTTAGAACCCTCAAAGTAGAGTTCATTGAAATTATCATACTTGTCAAGGAAATTCAAGATCTGTAGATCATTGTTGAAAACTTGCTAATGAGAAGAGTTATCAGGAACTTTTGGTCAATAGACTATTTCAATTATTTTTTTATCTTCCCTTAAATCAGGGTGAGGAAGAAGTAATGAAGCAAACACTGCAAGGGAATATTCCTTATCATTGTGATCCCTCGATACCCCCCTTTTATGGAAAAAAAATTGAATTCTTCAATGCAGTCCCATACGTTGTTCATGTAATGTTTTAAATGATCATTCTTCACTTGATAGACATTCCTGACCTGACTTCACAATGAGTTTCACATCTCCTTGGGCCTTGAGATTTGTAATTCCTTTTTCTTTTTCCATCCTTAGTCCTAACAATAACACCTCATATTCGTCATTGTTATTAGTATTATCAAATTGTAACTTGAAAGAAAAAGTGAATATTTCAAAATACCAGAGATATAAGTACGACACCCGACACCAAATCTGGAAATCTAGTAACTACCATAAAATTCCAAAGTCTATATTGTGTTAGAATCTTCCTTCGTGACTACAGTGGAATCAAAAAATCTGATCTGAAGTCATAAAATAGGTCCCTAAACCAACATCTTCGAAAACAATTTTTTTCCTTTGGATCATCAAATTTTGTGACCAAATGCTTCTCTTGGACTTCGAGTTCAAGAGTAGGCATGGGTCCGTTGACTTGTATATTTTCCTTCGACCAATCCATGTGAATATCTCCACCTACATCTCTATAAAAACATATCCCAATAAAAATTACATAATTAGTTGGAATATATGTAACCAAAATAGTCATTTTGACTCTCTTCTCAGGAAAAGTAGCAAATGCAAACTGTCCGTCCTTGATTTGATCAATCAACAAGACCTTCTTAGTTTCCATGGAGTAGCAATGTTTGAATGGTTTTGTAAGGGTGAATCCTAGAGCATGAGCCACACTTAAAGGCATGACATCATCTGAGGCCCTAGAATTGGTAATGCAATTATTGAGTTAAAAACCCTTGATAAGCAAAGACAAATAGAATGTTCAATCTTTCTAGAGGAGGAAGTTGAAGCCATATTATTTTGAGATGAAGGAAGTGTAGGATTGGGAAGGATACCTTTATATCAAGAATTAGAATGCACGTTGACTTTACTCTTGATGAAAATTTGAAATCCTTTTGACCTTCTCTAGATTGGACTGAAGGTACTTCAATTCTGACATCCACATTTTGATTCTTTTGGAATGATCAATGATATTAAAATTGGTGTAGGAAGGAACAATTGAAGGTACTTCAATTCTGACATCCACATTTTGATTCTTTTGGAATGATCAATGATATCAAAAGTGGTGTAGGAAGGAACAATTGAAGGTATAAATCCTTCAATATTATCTTTTACATTAGAAGGATTGGTCCTTGGGAACAACATAAGAGGGAGAATTAGAAGTATTGGTAGCCATTTTTACAACAAGTCTCTCTTTTGGTTGAATAAGAAAAGGAGTCCCTCTTTTGGAAATAATTATCGAGTTGTCCTTTCCTTTCAAATTTTCCCTAGGATTTTCTACTTCTCTTTTTTGATTCTAAGATTGAGCTAAAATATCAAAAGATTGACCACTAGCCTCACAATCATCTCCCTCATATTTTAGGTAACCAATGTCAGATATCCCTAGCTGATTCATCATATGAATCATTAGCATAACCGAAAGCCTCACAGGATTCATTAGCTTCATCACTTGATTCATCGTATTCTTTAACTACCTCTACAACAACATTAACATGAGGTGATTTAATGGCTAACCTGGGCTGCGTAGCTGGTAAACGATATCTATCTCTGGCAGGAGCACCATTGTTATTTTTAAAGTTCCTTCTAGGGATATCTTAGTAAGGAGCATTGGGTGCACTATGAGACATCTTGTTTCTTTAGATTCAGCAGGTCAGTAGGTAGTATCTTGATCATAGGATCAATGGTACTTTGAGAGGTACTCAGATTCTTATCCTTGGAAGATTCTCTTCTAAATTTTTCCAGCCATTATTGGATCATCTTAAATATTTGTTTTCATTGAGTGTGGAGTGGCCAAGTCAGGAATATTTGACCTTCTTAGTAAGAAATTTACTTCAGGAATTTGGGCATTGATAAAGAAGCACTTTTTTATTTTCAAGAGTGAGAACTGCACGTTCTGGGATCTTATGGATCAACTTGTTTAACTTGACCACAAAATCACATATAGGCTCATTTAATTATTTCTTAATTTACGAATGTTGAGCTAGCAATGCATGTGCATCTTATGCAGGTTTGAATCTGGCATCAAATCATGTTGTCATAGTGCCCCAGTTGTTGATAGACATAGGAGGAAGGTGATAGAACCACTCTACAACAAAACCATAGAGTGTATCAATGAAAAAACCTAACAGATACATCTTCATGAGCTACTCCCAAAACTCCGCAAGCTATAAAAAATTGAGGCTATATGTTTTTCCAGATGTTTCTTTCCATCACCATTGAACTTCAGGAAGTTATTGTGTGAACCATATGGAAAATAATGCAGTGGTTGAGCCAATGCAAGAGGACCAATAGCTAAACCCACAAGGGACTGGAGCTTGTTGGGCAGCCATTCTTAGGAAATATATATGCATGCAAATCTAAGTGTCACTTAAGAATAATGCTCTACATGTAGAAGATGTGTTTTTCTCTTGATCAACATGATTCCTATGCATAAGTGATGAACTATTTGCATGCCCAGAGGAACGTCATTCAAGTGCAAGTTTAAATTTGTGTTGTTGCAACAAGTTAAATATAGGATCCACTTCTCTTGTCGAACCTAGGAATAACACGAGTAAACACCATTCTTTCTAGCTTGATCCTAGGAATAAATCAATGGAATAAAGCAAATACGAAGTCACCAATATTATAACAGAGTTAGTCTTACTTTTATGTATTCCCCAATGGAGTTACCAAAAACAGTTGGTTGGATATATTGTCAGAGATAAAATATGAGCTTCAACCATAGTATGTGGGACAATGTCCCTCCTCGAATAAAGGGGAGGCACCTATTTTTATTACTAATCCAACCACACTAAAGAATATTCACAATATTCACACTACATATAACCATTTTTTGATGAGATCTCATCCCAGTATATTTTGTAATGTAATTACTTGTATAAATCTTATTATTAGCAGCAATACAACACCAATGAACACAATATTTCAGATAAATGATCTCAATGTTCAAGAAGAATAGCTTAGCCACTTTGAGGGGGCAACCTCCAAACCAGAAAATAAGACTCAAATGTTGAATATGATGATCAAATACTACCTACTAATCCATTTTATATACTATTCCTATGTTATGGCCAACACCAAGGCTGACCCACTAAAGAAAATCTAACACATTTGAAAGAGATACATAATGATAAGAAGTTATGATAGCCACAAGTCGGCTATATACATCCAATATAAGATATATGATTAAGGGCGTAGCATGACCCTCCCCTTCAAAGCAACATTTTCCCCAATGTTGAGAAGATCTGGATGTTTGCTGCAAGAAAATTTGCATCCTCCCAAGTTGCATCTTCATTGTCTAGATTTTTTCCACTTGATCAAATACTCAATGATGGCCCTTGTCCTCAATCACTTAGTGCATGTTTGAAGGATTGCATTCTGGTTCTAGGATGATTTTGCCCTCTTTATCAAGCTCAGGTAACATTGTCTGTCCAATTACCTTCTTTAGGAAAGATACATGAAAGACTGGATGAATTCGAGTAGCCCGGAGGAAGTTCCAATTTGTATGGTACATTACCAATATTTTGTAACACTTGATAAGGGCCATAATACTTAGGTGAAAGATTGTTATTCTTTTTCTGTTGTTTTAAGAACATTTGCTTATATGGTTGTAAATACACAAAAAACCCAATCACCGACTTCAAAATGTCTTTCACTGCGATGTTGGTTTGCCTGCTACTTCATGCAGTTTTGTGACATGGCCAAATTCTCCTTGAGACTAGAAATTACCTCTTGTTGGTGTTGAATATGTTCTTCAACTACTCAAACCTTTGGCTTGACTCTCAAATATGAAGTGATAGATGGTGGATGGTACCCATATAATGCCAAGAAAGGAGACATTTTAGATGAATTATGAAAGGAGGTGTTATACCACCATTCTGCCAGTGGTAACCATTGGACCCATCTCGCTTGCTTATCTGATGTAAAACAACAAAGATATCCCTCCAAGCACTTGTTTTACCACCTTTGTTTATCCATCAGACTGGGGATGATAAGAGGAACTATGAGCTAGTTGTGTGCCCAAGGATGAGAACAAGTCATTCCAAAAATTACTAGTAAAGATAGGGTCTCGATCACTTACTATTTTCTTTGGTGTCTCATGTAGCTTCTGAATTGTATCCCTGAAGGCCATTGCTACTAACTCACAACAAATGGATGTGATAAAGCAAAAAAATTGGCATATTTGGTGAGTCTGTCCCACCACCACCATGATTACTTTTTTACCTTCTGATTTAGGCAATCCTGTGATGAAGTGCATGGACACCTCTTCCCACCTCTAGCTAGGAATAGATAGAGGTTGTAAAAGACCTAGGGACTTAATTTTTTCACCCTTATTTTTCTGACAAACCATGCATTATGCCACAAACTTTTGGACATCCCCTTTTAGCCCTTCCTAGAAAAAATCATGCTTGATTCAATGATAAGTATTTAAGAAGCCAGAATGACCCCCTACTGGAGAAGCATGGAGCTCAGATAGAGCCCTATTGTTAAGGATTGAATTCTTACATATATATAATCTATCTTTATAACCATAAATCATCTCCTTTCCATACAAAATTTTTCTGAAATTTTTGGATCTTGTTGGAGATTCTAAATGAGATTTTGTGTACTTGGGTCATTTTTCCATTCAAACCTTGCATCCTCTATCCAATCCTCCTGTAATACAGATATGGCACACAACAATTCCTGGGAAGATTCATCCTTTCGAGATAAAGCATCAATAACTACATTCTCTATCCCTTTCTTCTATATTATCTCAAAATCATATCCCAACATTTTTGAGACCCATTTCTATTGTTCTTCTAATGATAAACGTTGATCTAACAAGTATTACAAACTATCATGATCTGTCTTTACTTTGAAATGTCTTCCTATTAGATATGGTCTCCATTGCTTCACTGCATGAAGTATTGCTAACATTTCTTTTTCATAAACTGGTTTAGAGATATTCTTATCTTTGAATTGGCAGCTCTCAAAGGAAATGGGTCACCCTTCTTGCATGAGTACTTCCCCCATACCATACCCTGAAGCATCACATTCAACAATGAATGTTTTTGAAAAATATGGGGTGGCTAGAACTAGAGTGGTGCACATGGCCTCCTTCAACTTCTCAAAGGCCATAGTAGCTTGCTTGTTCCAATGGAAAGTGTCCTTCTTCAATAAAGTTGTGAGTGGTGTTGCGATGCTGCCATAATTCCTTACAAATCTACGATAATAACCTGTAAGCCTTAAAAATCCTCAGAGTTTTTTTAGGATTTTGGGAACCTTCCATTCAAGCATGGTTTTTATCTTGTTAGGATCCACTTTAACACCTTCATAAGAGACAATATGACCCAAATATTCAACCTCCTTGACACCAAAATAACACTTAGGAGGATTTGCATAAATTTTATGTTGTTCAAGAGTTTCCAACACCTTATTTACATGATGCAAGTGTTCCTCGCATTTTTTACTATAGATTAATATATCATCAAAGAACACTAAAACAAATTTCAAAGAAATGGCTTAAATATGGAATTCATCAAGCTTTGAAATGTAGAGGGTGCATTTGTTAGTCCAAAAGGCATTACAAAGAACTCATAGTGTCCTTCATGTGTCCTGAAGGTTGTTTTATGAATATCTTCATCCCTGATTCTAATCTAATGATATCCAAAACAAAGATCAAGTTTTGTAAAGTAAACAGCACCATGTAACTCATCTAGCAAATCATCAATTACAGAAATAGGAAACTTATCTTTAACTGTGTACTTATTGAGTTCCCTATAATCTGGACACATGCACCAATTGTTAGATTTTTTCCTTACCATCACTACAGGAGAAGAGTAAGCACTCTAATTATGACAAATAAGTCCTACTTCTAACATCTCTTGAACTATATTCTCAATCTCACTCTTTTTCATATAGGGTACCTATAAGGTCTGATGTTGGGTGGTTGACTCCCTGGTACTAGTTGGATGGCATGGTCATGGTCTCTTTTCGGAGACAACCCCTTGGGAATTTCTCCAAACACCACTGAGTGCTCATCTATACCTGCTTGCATATCTAAGGGTATAAATTTATTGGAATGATGTGCTTCCAATGAAAATAGGTGTGCCACAAACCCTTCTACACATTTTCTAAGAAATTTTTGCATCTGATGAGAACTTAAGATCTGTGGGGACTTTGCTCTTAGTCCTTTTAGTTTAAAAGTCCTCCCTTCTAACTGAAATTGCATGAATAACTCTTGGAAATTCATTTCAATTGTTCCCAAGGTGGTAAGCCACTAAACTCCTAATATAATTTCTGCTCCTCCCATGGCAATGGCATACATATTGCTAGTTAGCAAGTAATCTCCCATGGCAAGAATAATGTTATGGAATTTTCCTGAACAACTAAAAGTTTTCCCATCAGCAATTATGACTTGATATTCTGGAGATGGATAAACAAAGCAGTTCAAGCGTACCGCCAACTTATGATTGATGAAATTGTGAGTACTTACTGAATCAATCAACGTTGTTACCCTCTATTTTTTTAAGAATCCAACTACTTTGAGAGTTTGGGGAGTGATAATACTAGAAATTACATGGCATGATATTGTTGGTTGGGGATATCCTAATTCCTCCTCTTGCTCTACCTCTTCGTCTTCTTCATTTTCTTCTTCTTCAGTAGGTCCCTCAATGTAAAACAACTTCTTTTCAACACACTTATGTCCTGGTCCAAATTTTTTGTTACAATTAAAACATAACCCTTTGGCTCTCTTTTCTTCAATTTGTTGAGGTGTCAGACTAACTGGCTGAGGGAATGATAGTGGAAGGGTGCTACGATCTCTGATATTACTGATAGTTTGTTTCCTACTGGAAAGAAATTTTTCCGCTGCCCTACGTGCCATGATCATAGAGTCTAAAACCTTATGAGGATTAAACATACGCACCTCAGTCTCAATTTGTTCTTTAAGACCCCAAAGAAATAAGTCATTCAAATTCTCTTTAGGAATATCTTCCACCCATAAGGAAAGGTTTTGGAATTGATGGATGTAATCTTTGACTGTTCCTGTTTGTCTGAGCTATGCTAATTGACTGAAATAATTCTCTAACACACTAGAAATATAGTGCAATTGCAAATCTTTAGTGAGGACTATCCATGTAACATTGAGGCCACTCTTTTTCCTTTGAGCACATAACCATCGATACCAAATGAATTGGTCAAGTTCAAGAGACAACAATGTCATGGTAACCTTTTTTCCCAATGGATTATGATGAAGATCAAAGAAATTCTCCCTCTGGTTAATCCAATTGAGTGGATTATTTTGATCAAACTTACGCATTTCCACTTTTGGAATCATGTTATGGGCCTGCAGAGTGTTTGTATTTGGATTGGTTATGTTTGCAGATCCACCCTGGCTAGTTTGTCTATTACTTTGACCTAAAGATCCACCCTGGTTAATATGACTATGATTGAGTTGTGGATGATTAGGAATGATATGATGAACCATGATATTGTAACTAAATTGGTGAATGAAATCCTCCAATCGTTGTCCAATCTTTTCTACATATTCTTTGCTGGCCACTCTACCCTCGAGGTTTCGCAACTCTTAACTCAAAATAACTGACCTTATGGTCAGTTGAAGTAAACCCTAACCTTGAGGACTCTATAGATACCCCTTTTGACTCTAAATCCCCAACTATTATCTCATCCTTATCATGGGTTTTACCCGCAGTGATGGGATTCTTTTTGCCTCTTGTCGAAGGCCCAGCCATGATGCCCCAAAATGGTAAGATTTAAGGATCAAGGTCGAATTATAGGGTTCAATAGGAATTTGGAAATTTTTTATAAAACTCAAATAACAAACTGAAATTAATTTTTAATCTTATTTCTAGAAATGTAAATAACTTTGAAAAATTCCACAAATTTCACCCTCGGTAGCTTAATTATGAAAAAACATAAAACCGCTATAACTTTTGCAAAACAAGTCAAAAATTCTTAAACTTTAGAGGGAAGCTTACTTGATGGATTTTTCCATACCAAATAAAAAATTGCATAAAAATTAGCTACCTATTTTGAGATATTGTCGAACCTTCACAATTAGGGTTTGATGCAGTGTTGGCTGAGTTCAAGTTCTGATACCACTTGTAATGTAATTACTTGTATAAATCTGATTATTAGCAGAAATATAACACCAATGAACACAATATTTTAGATAAATTATCTCAATTTGCAAGTAGAATAGCTTAGTTACTTCGAAGGGGCAACCTCCAAACCAGACAATAAGACTCAAGTGTTGAATATGATGATCAACTACTACCTACTAACCCCTATATATAATATTCATATGCTATGGCCAACACCAAGGATGACCCAATAATGAAAATATAACATATATGAAAGAGATACATAATGATAAGAAGTTATGATAGCCACAAGTCAGTTATATACATCCAATATAAGATATATTATTAAGGGCTTAGCAATATTTATTCTTTATCAAGAAGAATGTAGATAAGAATAGAAGAAGAAATACGACACTAGAAAGTTAGAAATGTGAGAAGAGAATACGTGGGAACATGCTTTGTCTTAGGAAAACATAGATTAAAATATAATAATACAATATTAAATAGTAATAACTTTCTAAAGATATAATTAACCAAATATTGGAATTAAAGAAAGAAGATCCCCCTGTGGAAGTTCCACAAAACAAAATTATTAGCAGAGGATCAATGCTACCGCCTTTGATGGATTCGGCCAAAGAGAAACGAGACCCACTATTTAGCAAGAAGATTATCACCGCATCAAGTAAGTCCTCTAGTTCCTACCCTAGACCAAAAATTTGTAAGAACAATCCTTCTCTAAATTCTACTCTTGTAAAATCATCCAAGCTACCCACAAAGCCTACTACCCCACCTCCTTCTAAACATGTTACCTCACCTGTTAAGGAGAATAAACTCCCAAAGTTACAACACCTTCACTATGTAAAGATTACATCATTCCTAGGACATCAAATCCACCCACTATGACCCCCTTTTATTATGTGAAACACGCGAGTAAAACCAAATTCCAGATAACTGAGCTCAAAATTTTACAAACACGCCATACCCAATTTAATAGGTTTATTGATGTCGTCTGAGGCGGTAGTGCTAAAGTAAAAATCTCAAATTATAATGACCTACTACCCTCACCATCCACACCTCCCTCTCAGAACATGTTGGCACTCAGTGCATCAAAAACCAATAAAGTATAACTTTTTTAACTATCTCTTTTGGTCAAAGGCTACCAATTGGATAGTTATATCATAGATTCTAGAGCCTCTGAAAAAACCATGCATGTCAAAGTAGCCAACACCCTGGGACTTACCTTGATCCACACGAGTGGCTCTTAATATTCAATGGAATCCAAAGAAGTTCCATTGGTAGGAAGAATCAAAGATGCACAGGTGGCACTAGAAGACTTCTAAGAGAAGAAATTGTTATGCACTATTTTGGTATCTGACATTCCAACTTATTTTAGAATTCTTTTGAGCAAGATTTTTCATAGATATTTAGGTGGTGAAATAAAAATGGAGTGGTCATCTACGACCATTCCTATGAAGGGAGAAATGAAGAAGTTACTACCAGTGTGAAAGATGAAATACACAATCCAAAAATCTAATGAGCTAAGAGTAAACATCCTATTTCAAGAGAGCGGGTTAGGAAACTACTTCTTCACATCTGATAAGGATGATAATCTACCTTTCCTCATGAAAGATGAAGAAGATCAAATATGGATAATGGAGTTTGACGGTATTCATTCCAGTGTCAGATCAAGGTTAGGTGTTATTTTAAGTTCCCCTTCTGGTGAGTCATACGCATTTGCCTAGAAGCTGCAATTTGATAACAAAATTAACACGAAAGAGTATGAAGCTCTTCTTCTAGGAATGGGCATGGAAAAAGACATGGGAATCTAGAAATTAAGATGCCTAGGTGAGGAAGAGGTGATAATGAAACAGGTAAAGGACTAGTATCAAGTGAAGAATCCAAGATTGCAGCACTATAGAAACATATTATAGGATTGCATCAAATATTTCGATTCTTTCTCAATTCAAACAATTCTATGGGAATAGAATGAAAAGGTGGATTCCCTTGTAGTCTCATCCTCATTAGTAACTCCTCACCCATCTTTTGGAAAAGATAAAGTGATAGTGGAAATGATGTTTAGGCCTAGCATACCTGACAATGTGAATCATTTGCAGGTGTTTAATGATGATAATAAACTCCTTACCTTCTTGAAGCATAAGGACAATTTCAGCAATCTCTTTTTTGGAGGAATTGAAAATCCACACAGGGAATCAGTAGCTAGAGAAGACAAATAAGGAATTGAAGGATTTGACAAGGAAGGAGTGATCAAAGTAAAAGGGAATAAAATCCCTAAAGGCCTCATCTCTCTAGAAGACATCTTTGATAGGTACAATAGATTCATTCAAGACAAGGCAAAGCAATACTCTCAGTGCCCCCGCCAATTTTGAAAAAGAAAACATTGGTACCACAGAACATGATCCAAGAATGGTTAACATTGGAAATTGTTGTTGACCTACAAGAAAAAAGGAGATTTGTTTCTTTTCTCAATAATTATTCAGATGTCTTGGCCTAATTTATGATGAGATTAAGTCATTCCAAGCAAAGGAAATGTACCATTCAATTCTCTTAGAGCTAGATGCCTAGCCATTCAGGAAAAAATCTAGGCCATACAACCCAAAGATAACAGACACCATCAAAGAGGAAGTTATAAATATTCTCAATGCAAAGATCATCTTCCATGTCCATCATTCTACATGTGTAGCAAACATCATACCAATGTGAAAGAATAACGACGAGATAAGGATATGTGTGGATTTATGTAATCTAAACCAGGCCTCCCTGAAGGATAATTATCCTCTCTTGATCATGGATCACATTCTGTAGGAAATCATGGGATTCGAAATGATCTCATTGCTTGATGGATTTTTGGGGTATAATCAAATTGAGGTAGCAGAGGAAGATCGTACCAAAATGGCCTTCATAACACCATGGGGAACTTTTACATACAACATAATGCCTTTTTCCCTAATCAATGTAGGGGTAACCTTTCCAAGAGTGATGGATATTTCCTTTAAGGATTTGAAGAACTACATTTTAACATATCTAGACGGCCACACAGTCTTCTCAAAAATAAGAGGAGACCATATTCACCACCTAGAACAGGTACTCATAAGGTGTGGAAAGCACGGTAGATCCCTGAACCCAAAAAAGTGCATCTTCGGGGTCACAAAAGGTAAGCTATTGGGAGACATTGTAAAGAATCAAAGAGCGAGCATCGATCCTAAAAGATTAAAAGAAATTCAAGCACTATCCTTGCCTACAAGAAAGAAAGGAGTTCATTCCTTCTTCAGCAAAGTCAATTTTCTCTGCGGTTTTTTCCTTGATTTTGTATAATTGTCTAATCATATAACAACCATAATGAAACCCCAAGCTAGCTTCAAGTGGAATGATGATGGAAAGGAATATTTTGAATCAATCAAAGGATCTATTGCTAAGGCCCCAACTCTTGTGTGCCATGACTTCAATAAGAATTCATCATGTATTGCCACACCTTAAAGCATACCCTCTCTATTGACCTTGTTTACAAAAATGATGGAGTGGAAGGACCTATTTCCTTCATGAGTTTCCCATTGAAGAAACATGAGTTAAACTACAACCAACTGGAAAAACATGCCTATGCAGTAATCAAGGCCGTAAAAAAATTAGGTTTTTCCTACTCAACTCCCACATAGTGGTAATGGTTCCCGAAAGTGCAATTAAGTCCACCTTGACTCAGAAAGATCCTAAGGTCAAGAGGGGAAATTGTGTTGCAAAGATTCAAGAGAATGAATTATAAATTTGACCTTCAATTTTTTTGCGAGGAAATGGTTTGTGCAAACTAATTTTAGAACACGAAGCTCTCAAGGCTGAACATGGTAAAAAGGATTTCCCTTACATTCAGTGTTTTTAAAGACCAACCACAAGTTATTTTCATGAACACCATTGATGAGTGGTATGCATACATCGCTTACTACATAGCCTATGGTGAATGTTCTGCTCACTTTGACTATAAACAGAGGAGAACAATTGAACTAAGGGAAATGAGGTTTGTAATTTGGAACCATGCACTCTATAAAAGAGGTCTCGATGGATGTTTTTCTCAAGTGTGTAGATAAGGAGAAATAGGAGAATTTTCTAAGATCATATCATGACCAAGCCTATGACGGACATTTTTTAGCGATGGTCACTACCCATAAGATTCTTCGGGTAAAATATTATTGGCCTACCCTCTTCACAAACACTCAAGAGTGGGTCTCCAAGTGCAAAACATGTTAGTAGTGTGTTGGGAGGCCATAACTCGCAACACTTCCCCACAGGCATTTTGTTATCGAAGAACCTTTTCAGTAATGAGGACTAGACTTCATTGGCACTTTGAATCCCTATTCAAGCATAGGTCACACCTACATGCTTACAGAAACATATTATTTCAAAAAATGGGTGGAAGCCATCCCAATCAAACAGGCCAACACCAAAACAGTATGCAATTTCATAAAGGAGAATATCATCATCCCTTTTGGAGTCCCACAAAAGATCGTGGTGGACAATGACACCTATTTTTCCTCAAGGAAGTTGACTGAATTATGTTATGACTATGGGATTTCCCTATCTCACTCATCATATTACTATCCGCAAAGAAATGGTCAAGTTGAGTCAACTAACAAAGGAGAACCAAATAAATTGGCACAAGAAGTTGTATGATGCATTATGGGTGAGCATGATAACGCCAAAGAAATAAATTGACATGTCACCTTTCCAGTTTCTCTATGGAATTGAAACAGAGATTCCCACTACGGTCGAGATGTCATCTCTCAAGTTTCTCCAGGGAATAGAAAATGAATAATACAAAGATTCAATTGAAAAAATAATTTTGTTTCTTGAGAAGCTAGAAGAAAAAAAAACTTTGAGTGGTAGACCGCATCAAAGAGCATCAATTGAAGGCGAAGAAGATATTTGACAAGAAGGCCAAAGCTAGGGAATTCATGTCAAGACAAGGGGAGGAATGAAAATTTATTAACCTTATTAAATGTTAGGTTAACATTAATTAATATACATAAATAGAAATGTGCACATCTAAGTAAAGTAAATAACATAAACGAAATAACACAATTACACAACATGTAACATGGAAAACCCCAAATAGGTAAAAACCACAAAAGACTTAATCTACTATATGAGAAACTATTACAACCACTCCAGCAAAAACTCCCTCCTCACTTCTACTCCATGTTTCAACCAAGATTACCTAAATCACATGATTTGATATTCTAATCTATATTCAATATCTTGAATATGACCTATGGTCATATTTAAATAACCCAAAGGGTTATGACCTTCTTAAGTGATGAGGCATACCTTCTCAATTTAATGTTAGTTAATTAAATTAACTAACCACCTAATATAAAATTTATATTTAAATAATAAGAGTATAAGTTATTTTATATTATTTAAATATAAACTAAATATTATGATACACTTAATATTATAGTTCCTACACTCCCCCTTAATATTAAGTGGGGATCCATATGCCAACATTACCTGTTTATACAAAAAGATTTACAAATCTACAAACCCTAAAGGTTTAGGCTAGCATATGTATTTGTGAAACTAAATCTCACCATTTCTTGTGGAAAATTTCTCAAAACCGCATCTCTAGGAGACTTTTTTAACACAATGACCTTCTTTACAAATAGATGCAACACACTGGATTGTATACCGTAAACTATCAGTTTACAAAGATCTTTTTACAATGCTTTATACTAGAGTAAAATTATAGAGGAAGAGTCATCAACCGACCAACCATTAAGAGGTGACAATGCATGCACACTCCCCCTCAATGGAAACTCTAAAAAGCCAAGAATTGCACACACTTGCAATATTTTATAGCACACAATAGCTCATAAATATATCTGCAATACAATCTTCAATCTGGTAGAACTGGAGATATCTATCACTACAAAAAATCTTCTCTCGAATAAAGAGCATATGAACATCTATATGTTTCATTCTCTTATGTTTAACTGGATTCTTCTGCAAAAGAAATACAACTTTGTCCATCACATAGAAGAGGAATACTTCCTTTATCTCTCATGTATCTCTTTTACAACAGCCGCTTTAGCCACATGGCTTCTTCGCTGCGTCTATTGCACTTCTCTACTCTGCCACAGTAGAAAAAATGGAGACTGTTGGTTGCTTTTTGTTGTTCCAAGTAATGGAACCTACACCAAAAAACTTGAACACAAATCCAAATGTATATTCTATATATAACACAACATCAACATGGTTAGATTCATACTAGACATCATAATAAGCATAATATAAATCATTTATTGAATTCACTTTCAACAATCTATAAATCTTACATTGATAGATTAAACAACAAGTTGTGTAACAACTTAAATAATGATATGCTTAAGAAATAGCCATGTCATATTACAAATATGGTTAAAAAAAATTGAACATATTGATCTTGTAAAATATATATTAGATGCAATCAATATTGGACGTCTCCAATACAAACACAAAGGCGTCTCCAAGTGTCATTTGATATGCATATAATAATATTTTCAGTAATTATTGATTAATTTTATCAAATTAAAAGAGAATATATAATTCATATATGCTTTCTATAAAAACTTTATGCCTCAAAGGAACAATTCAATATGCCATCCATTGATATTTCTTGCATACACTAAGGTGAAGTTTTATTCACATAAAGTACCTAATTTTATTTTCCTCCATGTATTTAATTCACTACATGCATTCATTTTTTAGGATCAGAACATCCAAATAGATCGACATTCCCATAATCCTCCAATTATCAATTTCAAAGGAGGGAAACAAAAATCTAAAATAAATTACTCCACCCATCATCATGGATAAATATCCTTGCACTTCAAAAACACTCTACAAAGTCATTCTATAAAAAAACATGGTTTAAAGAGAGAAAAAAAATTACATAAAGGTTAGTAAAATATCCCTTTAACTCGTGTCAAATTTGAATTTTTTTTTTGTCTTTTTCACACCGTAATTTCCTTTTCACATGTTTCTTACGATACAAAAATGTTTATGTGGATTAACTACAAAACTTATAAAATAAATCCCATAAAACATACAAAACTTATAACAGGTCAATAACCGAGTTGTGAGGGCGGTTGGAACTCTAAAACAACCTAAGAAAAATACCATGGCACTTAGTAAAAAACTGGGGGCAGTTAGTTTTGTTTTAGGGTTCAAATAAACACTATGTCCACCATTAATTTTAAAACAATATGCCACGTTCAAATCTCAAGCTTTATAATATTTGCTAAAGAAATGTGGAACGGTTAAAATAAATATGGATTGTAGGCATTAGCAAAAGGTTAAGAGGATTTTAAGGTTTAGTTAGTATATATGTTAAGGGGTATTATTATTAAATGCTAAGTGGGAGGTGGTATATATTTTCAATAAATTTATATATTCCTTAATATCATTCAAAACAATTTACATGTTAAAAGAATATGTGTTTAATATTGTCAAATATGATTCCCAATTTAAATGTTGTGAGACATGATCTAATTAAAACCTTATAATATTTGAAATAAATGTTTAAACTATTTGCAAATTATTTCAATCCAAAGAGGGTCTTGAGAAGAATTCAATCTTCCACAAAACAAGTTATTTGTCAATATTTTTCACACTGTGGTAAGAAATATGACCCACTATAGTTAAAACAAGAAAAATATAGTATTAATATAATTTAGGTTCCCTTGCATTATTATTTTTAATTGGCCCTCTTTGCATTTAAACTATAGTATATATTTTGGTTTTATATAAACTATAGTTTTAAACTAATAGATTAAATGTTTGCATAATGAAGAAAGAGGCTGAAGTTAGACAGGTTCAGAACAAGATTAATACACCAAATTAACCCCTAATTAACCCCTGTCAATTTTTTACACGGGTCAATAGAAAAATTTAAATCCCTACTCCTTAGAGGGTTGTCTCTTTATTTTACCCACTTTTTACTTTGCCCTAGAGAACTGCAATATTAAATAAGGCACAAATTTATTTACCCTTATGCAGAGTGCATAAGGCAAAATTTTCACCAACAATCAGAGCAATTGAACTTTGAGAGAGATAGTATTTGTAGGATAGTTAAAAATTCTAATGTATAATTTATTAAACCTTAAAAAATAAAGGTTTTTATAATATAGTTTATATTAAACTATCGAAAATATATATATTAAACTATGGTATTATATAGTTTTAAAAAAGTAATGGAACCCTCAATTAAAGAGGTTTAAAGTGTTAAAAAAATTAATCAAACATTTATCAAGGGCAAGAAGTTTTTGATTCCACATGGGAATAAAATTAGCCTCGAGATTTATAGAGGGGACAAGTATTTTAACCCTTCAATTAAAAAATTTGAAAATCCTATTTTTAAGAAACCTTGTCTCCTCCTTCCTTCATTTGCTTTGTGTTTTTATCTTTGAATAATTGTTAACCTATACACATGAACTATAGAAAAAATGAAAATATTTCATTAGTAGTAATTAAATTTTACTTGAATAACACATCATGTAACGTGGAAAACCCTAAATGGGTAAAAACTACGAAGAATTAATATACTATATAAGAAACTATTACAACCACTCCAGTAAAAACTCTCTCCTCACTTCTACTCCATGTTTTTACCGGGATTACTGGACCTATCATCATTTGATATTCAGACTTATATTCAGTATATTAAATATGATCTATCGTCATATTTAAATAACCCAAAGGATTATGACCTTCTTAAGTGATGGGCACGCCTCTGTGATTTAATGTTAGTTAATTAAATTAACTAACCATCTAATATTTAGTTTAAATTTAAATAATAAGAATATAAGTTATTCTATATTGTTTAAATATAAACTGAATATTATGATACACTTAATATTATAGCTCTAACAATTCAAAATTAGAGATCTTTTTCTACTCTAAGACAAGACAAGAGAGTTGAAGGGGAGCCATGGTAAGTTTGATTCCTTAGAGATCGAGTCCATTCCAAATCTAAGAGATTTGCTGTGAAAATGAATTCCTACTCTCATATCTGGATGGGACATCATTGGAATTGCCCCGCAATAGGCAATATTTGAAACAATATCATCAGTAAAAGCGGGTTATCCCCTGCCTTGTACATGTTATCTAATTTCCTCCACCACCCGCTGAAATTAGATAACAAGCATATTACGGATGTGATTAATCAAGAAGCCCCTAAGCTAGCTTGGTTGTGCAGGAATGAGCTCATAAGCTCGATTGATGGTCTGCGGATAAGAATAAAAGAAAAGTATAGCCTCGCTAGCATGACAGTTGGTGGATTTGAGAAAACATAGAGATAGCTCTAAAGATCTCGGACTAATGAGAGATGAGTCAAAACCTTCGGCAATATTGGGGAGGACTTAGCCAAATCATGGTGAAAAGATAGAGGAAGGTGACTCAGCAAATTAAAACTGAGCCAGGGATGAGTTAACTCAAAGCAAAGTAAAAGGAGCTGCAGAAGGTGTTATGTGTTAGCCCAGCTCGATTCCAAAAACGAGAGGGAGGAATGAAACCTCAAACTCCTGCGGGACTTCCACATGGAATCGATGGTGAGGGGCTCGTCAAAGAAAGGGTCCTCGTATTAATGTGCAACGGGTTTCATACAAACTCGGGGAAAAGTAAAAGGAGCCATGGAATGTGCCATGTGTCAACTCGGCACACTTTCAAAAGATACAAAAAAAAGAGGAGACCCTAGAGATGCACTTGGCCTCCACGTGGAGTTCAGCACAGATGGACTTTGAACCCAAAAATACAAAAGATTGGCAGCAGGTCAATACAACATGGGATTAATCATGAAGCCACTAGGAGCTTTAAATGCTCATATCCTTTAAAAGATATGGAGAGGGAGAGGAAATTATTAACTTGTCTTTTCAGAAAAAAGAGTTAAATGCATAGTCTCATGTAGATGAAGTAAGCCTGTGGAAACTCAAACTTTCCACCTACACTCAAACACCCATAATTTGAGCATCCCTTAATGAAATTGCACAAAATTGGTGTCGTTGGAATCGTGGCTCAGACCCGATGCACAAAAATAAAAAAAAATTAGATATGGATGAATATTTGAGGGTGTATTCCTTAAAAAACGAGCCCAATTCAAGAGAGGTGGTTGGAAAGTGGTTAAGGATGCATTAAATGAGTATGACCTTCATTTTCTCCAACTGCAGGTCATGGGGTAGTGTGAGGGATATTTTACAAATATATCTCTGTCATTTCATCTCATTTATTACAACTAGTAGTGGTTGAAGAGGCAATTTTGGGATTGTTCTCTTCTCTTTTTCCCATTCTATATATTGTAATCGGGGGTTCATTATAAAAATATATTAGGAGTTAGTCATTTTTCCTTTATGCCCCTGTTTCTTATCTGTTGGGGTTTGAACATGGAGCTCAAGCCTCCTTCCCACACTTTGTAATGGAATTTCTCTTGCCTCTTACTTTCCGTTGTTGTACTTTGCACAATTTTAGAGCAATATAATATGTATTGTGATGCATTTTTTTTGATCCTTTGCGTGTTTTTATCGTCTCTAATGGCCTTTATTCATTGTTGGTATTTTATGCATATTTCTAATGTCCACTATAGGTTTTGGAAGTTGTGATTAATGGGTTTTAAGTGGTGTTCTATGTGAATCTATCTTTTGACTCTAGTGCATCTCGTCCACCCTTTTCATTGCTCACCTTTTCCCCCCTATTTATGGCAGTTAGATTCTTTAGTAACACATGCTCTTTCGACGCATACACTTTGTTAAGTTTTGCCCTTTGTTTCATTTTTTCTTTAACCCTCACCTCCCACCATAAAGAAGAGCCAGCTTCTTTAAAACCTGTAGGTTACCTTAGGGCACACGTCCCACTAGCCTAAGGTATCCAACGACTCTGATGGTTCATCTGCTAAGATAATCCTCAACAGTTTTCCTAACACACCAAGTGGGACATACGAAGCACCCTACTGCTACATTTCACCAAGTCAATGTTCTCTTGGTAAGATTCATCCTTTAGAGGCACACATAAGCGCATATGGTGACTCTTTTGGTCTTAACAATCCATTCTCTAAATTTTACACACCTTTCTTCCATTTATTTTCATTCATCTTTCTTTCGATACCTTTCATTTTCTTTCATTCTATGAAGTTGTATAATCATGACTTCATTCCTACAGTGGAATTCACACTTTCAGCAAGTACAATTCAACCTCTGATGAGCTTCACAACTCCTCCAAAGGAACACTGTGACCAGATTCAAAAGCCACTATGCTTACCCATATGAGCAATGCCAGAATGTTTTTGGCTATAGAACCTATCAAGGACACGGATATGCATATGATGAATACATTCAGATGGAGGATGTTGGTCTAGTGGAGAAAATCCAAAAAATGGAGGCAAGCATGGTTGAATCTCGGGCTGCAGCACAAATGAAGGCATTCAAAATAGGATGCAGGGCACCTTGTCCATGGGAGGTCCCTTTTCCTAGACATTATAGCCCATGGGAAAAGCTTGATTTCTTAGAGGAAATGTTGCCCCCCACTTACACGGTGGTTCGAGGGTATTGAAACATAAGATCAAAGTACTAGAAAACCTTGTCAATGGTCATTCCCTCCATGTGAACAAGAAGCAACTCCAAATCCAAAAAATAGGAGAACATTGGGATGAGTAAAATAAATTTAGAGGATTTGAATTATGAGTCAAGTGCACAAGAGATTGCATGATATCTCTCCCATTCATTTTCTCTAGAAATTAGAATTTTTGGAAGATTTTGAACTCACAAGCTTCATGTTTAAAGATGAAGCTATACATGATAAAAAAATTGTAGACTCAAAGACCATCATGCAAGAGGGAGAGACCAGCAGGACGACGATGAGCTTGATTGGAGGAATGTATTGAAGAAGAAGAACCCATGGAAATCACAACCTTTGTTTCTACATCATCAATTCTCCAATGACAACAACCTATTACTCGTGACCATCCCCCTAAATTATATTCAGCAACTCTTGATGAAAATATAATCATTGAAGGATTTTTGCTTTCAGTCAAAGAGTCTGGCATTGCTGACGAATCTATCATGGAAGAGAAGGAAAAGGAAGACAAGGATGACACCAATTCTATACCAGTCATCAAGGCTAAGGATTAGTTGTTTGCGAATGTGCAAGAAAGCCAAAATCAACATTCAAAGAACTCCTTTCAGGAAAGTTTGCAAGAAATCCTCATCTTGGAGGCTGAAATTCAAAGCAACTGGAAAGCATAGTGGATCAAACCGTGCCCCATCAAAAATTTGGCTTCATCAGAGCCAAGGGAGAAGCCAACACTGGTTATAATCACTTAAGAGCATGAGGATGACCTTTAAATCACCAGGGGTCAACTACAACACCTCCAGCTAAATAATAAGCATCTAAAGGAGGTATTTACTTTGTTTGTTGATACCATAGGTAGAGGGGTGAAAGTTTTTTTTTCACTCTTATTGCGGGCCATATCCATTTCCAAATTAATCACATGGCCACACTTTATAATGAAGGGAAGCTATTCCTCCCTGCCTATTTTAGTCTTTATTTAGCTTTTCCTGGTTTGGTTAGTGTAGGAGTGGGAGTAGATTTGCTTTTAGCTGAAGAAGTGCGCTTGCACACTCCGCATGTCTTACTTGAGGCATGTATGATTTAATATTTTGTTAATAGCCTTCGTCTGTGTTACTCTAGGTGGTGCAATGCATCAGGTCCTTCATTATTTGTAGCAAGAAGATCCACAGTTGCTTGTAATAATTGAAAACTTCAAATCAAACAAATGCAGAGCAACTAAAATTAGTTAAGGAGGTAATCGTATTGACTCTCTCTAGGAAAAATTGCAGCAAGCACACCTCTACAAGATCAACTGGCAGCCCAATTCAGAATCTACTCCATCCTTCAAAATCAAAATTATAGATGCGAGAATGAGTGAAATTCAATGTTAAAAACAATTTTCTACTCTCACAAAATCAAATGCAATTTTAAAGTTTCCTTAAGAGAGTTGAAAAATGCAAGGATCAGCTAGCGGCTATAGAAGCAAGCAGTGGCACTTCAAATACTCTGAAATTGAATTCTAGATCATATAATGATGATGATGTGGACTCCATGCCTAATGAATAGATACAAACAACTATTTTGTTCTATTTAGCATGCTAATGGCCCCTGTGAGTCGCCAAACTATTATCTAATTTCCTCCATCGCCCACTGAAATTAGATAGCAAGAAAATTACTATTGTGATTAATCAAGAAGCCCCTAAGCTAGCTCGGTTGTGCAAAAATGAGTTCATAAGCTTGATTGATGGTCTATGGATAATAACATAAGAAATGGATAGCCCCATCAACATTACAGTTGGTGGATTTGAGAAAACGTAGAGATAGCTCTTAAGATCTCAGACTAATGCGAGATGAGTCAAAACCTTCAGCAATATTGGGGAGGACTTAGCCAAATCATGGTGAAAAGAGGGAGGAAGGTGACTCAGCAAGTTAAAACCGAGCCAGGGATGAGTCAACTCAAAGAAAAGTAAAAGGAGTCACGGAAGGTGCCATGTGTCAGCCCAACACAGTTCCAAAAATGAGAGGGAGGAATGAAACCCCAAACTCCCACAAGACTTCCACGTGGAAATGATGGTGAGAGGACCATCATAGAAAGGGTCCTCGTATTAATGTGCAACGGGTTTCATATGAACTCATGGAAAGTAAAAGGAGCCACAGAAGGTATCATGTGTCAACTCGATGCACTTTCAAAAGATACAAAAAAAGCAGAGACCCTAGAGATGCACTTGGCCTCCACGTAGAGCTTGGCATGGATGGACTTCGAACCTAAAAATAAAAAAGATTGATGGCATGTCAATACAACATGGGATTAATCATGAATCCACCAGAAGATTTAAATGCTCAAATCCTTTAAAAGATATGGAGAGGGAGAGGAAATTATTAACTTGTCTTTTTAGCAAAAGAGTTAAATGCACAGTCTCCTGTAAATGAAGTAAGCTTGTGGAAACTCAAACTTTCCACGTACACTCAAACATCCATAATTTGAGCATCCCTTAATGAAATTGCACAAAATTGTTGTCATTGGAATCGTGGCTTAGACTCGATGCATAATAATCAAAAAAATTGGATATGGATGAAGATTTGAGGGTGTATTCCTTAAAAAATGAGCCCAATTCAAGAGAGGTGGTTGGAAAGTGGTTGAGGATGCATTAAATGAGCATGACCTTCATTTTGTCCAACTGCAGGTCATGAGGTAGTGTGACGGAGATTTTTTAAATCTATCTCTATCATTTCATCTCATTTATTACAATTGGCAGTGGTTGAAGGGGAAATTTCAAGATTGTTCTCTTCTCTTCTTCTCATTCTATATATTGTAAACTGGGGCTCATTATAAAAATATATCGCTAGTTAGTCTTTTTTTTTTGTTGTCCCTGTCTCTTGTCTGTTGGGGTTTGAACATGGAGCTCAAGCCTCCTTCCCACACTTTATAATGGAATTTATTTTGCCTCTTACTTGCCATTGTTATACTGTGCACAATTTTAAAGCAATATAATATGTCTTGTGATGCATTTTGTCCATCCTTTACGTGTTTTTATTATCTCTAATAGCCTTTATTCATTGTTGGTATATTGTGCATATTTCTAATGTCCACTGCAGGTTTTGGAAGCTGTGATTAATGGGTTTTCAGTGGTATTTTTTGTGAATCTATCTTTGGACTCTGGTGCATCTCGTCCACCCTTTTCATTGCTCACCTTTTCCCCCCATTTCTAGCAATTGGATTCTTGATTAATACCTTCTCTTCTGACGCATCACTTTGTTAATTTTTTTTCTTTGTTTCATTTTTTTCTTTAACCCTCACCTCCCACAATAGAGAAAAGGTGGATTCTTTAAAACCTGGAGGTTACCTTAGGACGCACGTCCCACTAATCTAAGGTATCCAATGACTCTAACGGTTCATCTGCAAAGATAATTGTCAACAACACCATAACTAATTTCTAGGTGTGTATTTCCCTTTCGTTTCGAGTGTGTTTTTCCCTTTTTATGTGTTGTGTGTTTCATTTCTTCATTGTGTGTGTGTGTGTGTGTGTTTTCTTCCTTTCTTGATATCTTTTACAAGTTATGAATGACTTTGTAAATCCCAACGGATAAGACACTGGTAAACATATTATAAATTGAGATTCTTATATTTCTCATGTCATGTGCCTCTGTGTTCTTGGTCCATAACATGTCCCCAAGCTAGAGCCAATTCTTTTCATGTTTTTTTTCAGGGGAAAGTTCACTAAGAAAACTAGAAAACCATACCACAGTGTCAAAAAAATTTAAATTCATACCTTCCCAAAACACCCCAATGTCAATTCATCCACAGTACCAACCCTATCTTATCATCAGAGTGACCCCTAATCGATTGTCATGTATTCCCTAGGTGATTTAGGACGGAAAAATCATTCAAGCAACTTGTGGAGCAAAGTGTTCTACATTGGAGTTTTGAAACATTTTGGAAAGGGCTATCATCAACCTTCCTAAGACTAGTGCATCATCCCCAAAAGTGGATAAAAAGGTCAAAAATCATCATAGAAGAGTATTGAAGTACTAGAAAAATCTAAGAGTTTATTTTGGAAGATTCAGGGAAAGTTTAGAAGTTTTGAGCCAATTCACCAGAAACGGGTTTTTGGTCCTAAAGGAGCCTACACCGTGAAAGAGCACCTAAACTTCAAAGAAATATTCTAGGAGCTCCATAATGATTTGAAATCCCAAAAAGTATCAATATAAATAATTTTAAATAATCTACATGGTGGAACAAACAAATCAACTTGAAACCCCATTCATTTCTCTAGGAAGCTTGTTCTTTCGGTGTATATTTGGCGGTCGTAAGAAAAAGGAGCCATTTGTAGGTGTTTCATGCAGAATCAATCCTTTGGACCATCATCATTCTTCTCAAAAATTCATTTTAATGTGAAATAATATAAATAAGTACCCAAAAACTCATCCGGGAGCTCAAGATATGGCCTTCACAAGTTGGCTCCCAAGGTACGCTTTCCAACACTTAACCAATTTTACACCTAGACACGTGGCAAGTTGTGGTGAAGGCTCATTTTCACATCACCATTACACCTTTTCAAAGGGAAATGAGTTGTAAAAAATGTGCCTCACCCTCATTAAGTCTCGAGGTCACCAATATGACCCTGTGCTCACCTTCTAGCCCTCATTGACTAGTTTGACCTGCACACCTACCTACCCTTGCATGTGCAACACTTGGCCTACCCAAAGGAGGGAAAATTTTCTTGCATCCTTTGTCCATTTTTCAAAGGGACATGAGGGACATAACAATGTTCCCCAACCTTTACATTACTCTTGATTCCTCATACGATCGTCAACCAACCCCCAGGTGCTTCAGTTTAGCCCCCTCATCTAACTTACACAACTAACAAATGCACGACACTTGGCAAGAAGAGGTAAAGGAGATTATTCATGTCCCCTTTACACCATCTCTAAGGGGAATAAGGGGTAGAAAAATGTGTCCTACCCTCCCTCCTTCCATTTCAAGCTTATAAATAGAGGGGACTTAGCCATTTTCAGTATTTTTCATCCCCCACACCTCCAGATGTTGCCAAAATGCTTACAATTTTTTTCCAGAGATCAAATCCAAAAAAAAAATCTTGACCAATCCCATGAAGGCTTCCATAATATAAAACAATAAAAAATAAAAATGAACGGATTCAAATGAAGAAGAAATGAATATTTTTTGTTGGAAAACCTCGAAGTCACTGGGAGAAGAATTTCTCATATCTCACAAACCACCAGACAGATCAAGAAATATTTTTTGCATTCGTCAAGTTTTATAAGCACCTAAAATATCCCAAAATAATCTTTCACATGCACGAAGTGGATATTTTTATGGTGAGTGAACCCTTGTTTTCCCACGAATGTTTTTTTTAATTTTAAAATCTTTCAAACCGGCAATCAAGTGAAGTTGAAAGAGAATTGTTGGTAAAAAAAACCTATATCGAGAAATGTAATTCATTCCATCGCAAACCGAGTACCACTAGATACCCAATTACTCCAGAAATACTAAACCTTCATACACAGATGGTTAGATATTTTAGGTAATTTATCACCAAAAGAATTTGTGAGTGAAAACGGTGTGCACAAAGGATATTCACGTGGTCTGACCAATTGGTCCAGTGCCTGGAAAATTGACAAAAATCGGCCACTTACTAAAAATATTAAGTTCTCCCATATGGGTGGTAGTCATATAAATATTAATTCATTCTCATAAAAGCAAGAAATGAAAGATAAGACAGTGTACATAAGAGAAGTAATACAGGATAAATCTCATTGTTGCATGGTTATCTCATGGAAAAACTCACCACTTACTAAAAAATAGTAAGTTATCTCTGTAGGCACTTTCTCTTAATAGTAAAATGTCATACTGGAAAGAATAGTTTCCATAGATGAAGTGAAAAAAGGAGCAACCATTCAAGATCAAAATCATCACTTGGGATCCAGAAAGGTGAATTTCTGACAGTTGCTAAAAATAGGAATTTGCTTCTTTCCAAATATAGTAAATTTTGAGGAGAAACAATGAAGTTTAAATTCACAGGGGTAAAACTAGTACAGTATCTTTCATCAGAATATGTTGAGGTAGGTGAAAGTGATGTCACCTATATGTATCTTTATGATCTTAAGTCATGCATGTTGGCAGACCAAAAGGGGGAAAATCGAAGACAATAATTCTCACAAGTGGATTGTTTCCAGCTGTTGGACATCTGTGTCCATAGAAAGCATTGAGTTGGTCTTAGCCTACTCACATAACTATGAACTTGATACATGGAAAATTCAAGCAGTGAAAAAGGCACAACCATGGTGGTCATTTCCTCTAGAGCTATCTCACTTGCATTGTCAAATTCCCACCTCAGCCAATATGGCAATCATCACAACGGAAAAGGTTGTACAATGAATGGAATAACATAGAAGATGTGTATCTGCAAGTAATCACACTGGGTTCATGGATGAAGACAGGGAGAAATCCTTCTCAAAATGTCAAAGAACCTCTCAAGGTGTGAATTTCACGAAGGTTTTTTGGATGCTAATCACCCTTCTCAATAGGGTGATGGGAGAAGTGAGTATAAGGGATTTTCAAGATTGGATGGCACTCTTTATTCTAACAATGACTGAAGGAGATCAAAAGATAGATTGGGGGCCAGATAATAAGTGACAACTTACATCACTAACTGATCTCCAAGTGCCTATGATAAATAGAAGTTATTCATGACTTCCTACTTGGTATATCTCCTTGCCAGTCAAGGCCATTCAAGGGATTGGCCCTCACTCAAACATCTTTCTAAAGTCCCAGACATTTGAGAAACTCCCTCAATTGGTGTTGAGATAAATTCACTAACATTTCACCCGCATGAATGATTCTTTCATGATGTTCATTGTTAGAAATATGAAGGGTGATTTGTATGACAGAATGTCACCACATGAAGCATCCCTGATCAAAAGATATGGCTCCTATTTCATCCAATTTTCCACTTTATCCTACATTCGAGTCTCTGACTTTGATCAAGCCCCACTAAGGTTACCCTAGGTACCTTAGTGATCAAATAGTGTTATTTGATATTTGCAGGTCAGCTTGTACAGGTGAACAATAGACTCAGGAACCAAAAGAAGAAGCTTGTCTCATTCCCCATCTCCCTCAGAGTTTTCACATGTAAGAATGTAAATGATGCATCCCACTTAGAGATGGCCTTCACACACCTAACTCTGCACCCATACATTCCCAGGGAAAATTTGACATATGGGTTGATCCAGACACATTTCATGTCCCAGAAGTTGCGCCATGTTCCACAATTAGAATATTATTGGGCCAACTATGTTGATGATTTCAATGTGTGAGAGAGGGACCATATGAGGATGACACTTAGGAGAAATGAAGAAGTATCAGTTCCCATGGTACAAAGAGGGTTTACAGGATGATGGAACTGAACTTTATGATCCAGAGTATGAAGTAGTCAAGGCTTCCCCTTTTCCTCAAGTGAATTGGCATGTCTGCAAGTCTGAGACATCATGGAGAGAGACAAGAAGGTATCAAGAGAATGAGGGAATGGTTCCAAAGGAAGAAGGTCATTTCCATTCAATCACAAAGTATCCCCACAACTCAGAAGCAAGCTTCACAATAGTCATCATCAAAGGTGGTGGAGGTTACTTTGAGTTCATAACACTCCAGAGCAAGCTCAAAATGAAAATCCATAGAATTGGAAGGCTTTTCTCATGAGAAGTCACCCAAGAGAGAAAGAATAGAAGAAGATCTCAGTTGTGCAGAACACAAAAGTTGTGAAAGAGGATGCAGTTTAAAATCCAGTTCCTTAAGCTGCCACAAGATTTTCCACCTCTTGTTAACATTATTATTCTCTCCTATCCAGGAGATATCTCTTCCAACTTGAGTAGGGAACAATTGATATGCCAATCATAGCCTAAATATGATGAAATGTTCCCTTGGATGAAGGATACAATTGCACACAAGACACGTACCATCCAGTAGGTCATTGTCCCTGATTTGTCAGTAATAGCATCTTTGGCTAAGGGAAAGAAAATAAAAATTGATCACTGTAGCCTCATGCTTCTATAGTGGAGAAACATGTGTGAACAATACATCAAGGTAGCATGACCCAAAGTGATCAAGCTAATGGATGAAATGACACCAGATTGATTACGAGATGAGCACAATTCCACTAGGTCCAACTACCCATGAAGGATATTTACACATGTACCAACAATATTCTTCTCACTTGGTGGTGAGGAATCAAGAGTACAAGAAAAAGATTGAAGAGATGGAAGAACAGGTACAGACTCTTTCATCATATGTACAATACCTGGTGGATCCAAGTGTTTCAACAATCCCTATCAGGAAGTTGTACCAATAAGTATCTTCAATCCATAATCAATCAAGAAGACACAAGATTCCATGCACAGGGACGGGCTAACAACAATGGACAGGTACAATTTTTGAGAAAGGAAAGCCATTTCTTCATGAGGAAGTTAAAATCTTCACCTACATGTGTGCAACTACCAATAAGGCACGAAGGATTAGAGAAGACCTAGAAAAGAAAAATGATCACTTGGACCCTCTTCATCCATTGGTGATGGAAATGAGTGACACTCACTCTCAAGTTGATCAAATAAAATATTTTTGATACTCCTTTAGAGGACTTGTCATGTGTGTGGAAAAGGGCCTTAGAGTGTAGGTATGAGATGATCAATCGAGCCATCATAGAGTTAGATGAGAAAAGAAGAATATGCATACAAGTTGCAGGATAACATCAATCACCAAATTCAAAAACTGGAGTGTCCTGCGATTGAAGAAAGAATAATCAGTATGAGTTGGTTGGACCATTTGAGGAATATGTCAAGAAAGAGGCTGAAAATCCATTGTCTTTCAATAAAGATACTCTAGAGTCTCTAGCTGGAATTTGTGCGTCGCCATCATACTCATTGCAGAGAAGCATCCATCTTGGTTTGAAAAGTGCAGAGACATCAACAGTGTTTCATGATGGTTGGACGGAAACTCTAAGTTGTGTGCATATTCCTCATGCTGACAGAGTAGAATCATGTTGCGGCTCATTTGGTAAGGAATTCAAGGGAATTGAGATCTTTTCAGTAGCGTGGGATGGAGATCATCACGAGCGTGAGATTAGGTCATCAGGAGTCTTCTTCTTCTTCAACATGATCTCTTTCTTCTCTTCTCTCTCTCCTCTCTCTCCTAAATTTCTCTCTCTTCAATGTTTCTAATTTCTAATCATTGGGGATGCACTTTTTCATATTTCTTAATGTAATTAAAAAGTAACTTTATGTTTCTAATGTAAAAAGTCACCTTTATGTTATAAAAAGGGACTTAATGTTTTCCTAGGAAGTTGAAAAGTTTTAAGTTGCATAAAGACATATGAAGGGTCATTGGGGGGTAAATGAATAGTCACCTCTTCTTATAAAAGGTAAATGCTTCCCATTTCCAAAGGGTTTGCATATTTGTGAATTCATGAGAGAGCATTTTCTTATTTCCCTGAAAGAACAAAGAGTTAGCCAATTTTTTCCACTTTCCCCTCTCTATTTTCATCCATTCTCATGTTATGTACAACTCTTGTTGAGATACTAATAAAGGAAGAAGTTTCTATTTTCCAAGGCATATGAATGTGTGCATCTTTGTATGCATGGTTTCCTCTAGCCAGTAGCTATCAAATCTTTTTTTTTTCTTCTCATAAATGTGTGTTGAAATTTATAACTAGTGTGTGTAGGAATATTATATTCTACCCACAACATTAATTCCCCTACGTCTTTTTCTCACTCCTTTCCCACTCTCCAAGAAAAGTCTTCTCTATCAGGTAATTGCTAGATTTTAGCTTGCCTCAGGGTCAGTGGAGTGCCCCTATTGGATCCTTGACCAAAATGCCACCAGGAAAAACTCATTTCATGCACATGTAATATACAACATGGTGTTGCACCGTACAAGTAGAGGGACTTTATTCCCATAAGAGTGTTGGCAAGAAACCCATAGATTTTTCCACTGACAAAATTTTCTTTCCAACAATTTTTGGTGCCCACTATGGGGTAGATTTAGCAGTATCTGCACCCCAAAATACGACCTGAAAAAATTCAAAAAAATCACAAAAAAAATAAAAAAAAAAATGGAATTTGAAAAGTCCACATGAGCCTTATGCCTCAAAACCATGGCCATTCCAGGTAATCCTCCTATTCTAAAGACCTGAGTTACTTTTCCATCCAAGAGGATATTGCTTCATATTTGAGAGAGGCTATCTGACATAACAGGAAAAGTTTCACTCTGTATTTCATTGCCACAAGAGTATTGGACCTTGAAGAAGAACATGTCGTTGCTGAATTAGAAAGAGCAAGGCAAATTCAAACACCACAAAGAAGAGCATAAGTTTTCAAGTTAGCGGATAGAAGATACACTCATCTACAAAGGAAAGGAGGAAAAATTGACCCTATCTTTGAATAACTTCAAAGAAGACAAGAGATGCTAAGAAATCCAAGGTCTCCCCTTCATCAAGAAAACATTCCCATTTGAATTCTAAGAGTCATCAACCCATTAGGACATGTTGAATTTCAAAAATCAACTAGAACCTTGAATACTTCACTGATGTGGAGACTAAAGAAGAAGATCGAGAAAGAGAAGAAAGATTTGAAGTGAGATAAGATCTCAAATTGAAGAAATTGAAAGATCTCAAGCCAAAGCAGACACAAGAGCAGTAGTAGAAGCCGTGACCTTAGAAAGGTTGGAAGCCAAAATCAGGAACGATGGTGGAAGTATACAAGAAGAACGTAGACCAAATGTACCATGGGGTGGAAATAATGGTCCACTTGTACTTCAACAACCCCTCCATGAGCTACCACAAATTCAAGGAATTTTTTTACTAAAATTCAAAGGAGATGGTTCCTAACTCCCTAAGGAGCACATACGTAGCATTCATCACCACTTGCAGTGTATTAGGTGTAGAACACGAGGATGTATCTATCAATTTCTTTGGAATCAATGCAAGAGAAGGTTACTGGATGGTTCTATATGTTACCCTTGAGGTATATCACTTGCTAGGAAGACATAAGAAGTAGATTTGAGCATAGGTTCAAGACTATAGAGGACTGTCATGACCTCTTGGTCCAATTGGTGCAAATGAAGAAGGATCCTTCTGAGTCAATGAGATATTTTATAGCCAAATATAATTGGATAATCAGAAGGATCCCTGAAGATTTCATGCCTCTGATAACAATCTAAAAATATTTTTCATCAGTGCTCTACCACCAGAAGTTGGTTTCTTCCTCAGAATATCCCAACCTCAGGATTTGAAAGAAGCACAAGATTATGCAATAGATACTGAAGATGATTTGATCTTGTCTGGTAAGGTAAAGGGACCTAATGGAAAACAAAAGGAAAGATCAAGCTCAGCTCTCACTAATACTCATGATCCAGAAGATGGCTAATGACATGGTTTCCTTGAAGAAACAACTGTCTCAAATCACCATGTAAAATGTTCCAAGGAATCCTAATCCTCTAAACTCATCCAAGAATCACCATGAATCCCCTCGTAGGATTCCCTCTTGAAGCACCACCAGTTAATGTTGCATGTGTGACATCGATGAACCAAAGGAAGAAGTAGAGATAGAGGAACCTGAAGAAGAAGATGTAGGTGATGATGAGAACTATCTTGAGGTCAAAGAAGTTGATGGTGAAATGTAAAATGGCCTTGTTGAGTATATTTCGAGGAAGAAAAGATGATGACGATGAAGAAGCACCAAGCTTCTCATGCATGGTATTCACTCGTGCACAATTCAAAGAAAGTAGCTTCATCTTCAACAGCCATAATGAAGAAAAAGAAAAAGGATCCTCCTGACCGAAGTTCCACAAAACAAGATTATTATACAAAGGATCACCACTACTACCTTCGATGGATTCCATCCAAGGAGAAACCAGAACCATTAGTTAGCAAGAATCCTATCACCACATCAAGTAAGTCCCCTAGTTCTTCTCCTAGTCCTAAAATTTCTAAGAATAATCCTTCTCCAAATGTTACTCCTATAAAATCATCCAAGCTACCCACAAAGCCTACCACCCCACCTCCTTCTAAACTTGTTACCTCACCTGTTAAGGAGAATCAAATTCCCAAGGTAACAACACCCTCGCCATGTAAATATTTTATCATTCCTAGGACATAAAATCCACCCACTATGACTCCATTTGATTATGTGGAACACATGAGTAAAACCAAATTCCAATATCACTAAGCTCGAATATTTGCAAACACACCCTACCCAATTTGATAGGTTTATTGATGTTGTCCAAGGTGGTAGTGTTAAAGTAAAAAGCTCAAATTCTAAAGGCATACTACCCACACCATCTACACCTCCCTCTTAGAACATGTTGGCACTTAGTGCATCAAAGACTAATCAAGTGGAATCTTTCTATCTATCTCTTTTAGTCAAAGGCTACCAATTGAATAAGTGTATCATAGATTCTAGAGCCTCTGACAATGTCATGCCTGTCAAAGTAGCCAACTCCCTAGGACTTACCATGACCTGTGCAAGTGGCTCTTATTATTCAATGGAATCCAAAGAAGTGCCATTGGTAGGAAGAATCAAAGATGCACATGTGGCACTGGAAGACTTCCTAGAGAAGAAAGTGTTGTGAACTATTTTGGTAGTTGACATTCCAGCTTCTTTCGAAATGATTTTGAGTAGGATTTTTTATAGAGATTAGGGTGGAGAAATAAAAATGTATTGGTCATCTACGACCATTCTTCTGAAGGGATAGATGAAGAATTTTCTACTAGTGTGAAAGACGAAATACATATTCCCAAAAGTCTGATGACCTGAGAGTAAACATCTTATTTCAAGAGATTGGGTTAGGAATCTACTTCTTCACACCTTAGAAGGATGAGAATATCCCTCTCCTCATAGAAGAGGAAGAAGATAAAATATGGACAATGTAGTTTGATGGTAGTCATTTGAGTGTTGGATTAGGAACAAGTGTTGTTTTAAGATCCCCTTCTAATGAGTCATACCCATTTGCCTACAAGTTGCAATTTGATAGCACAAATAATATGGAGAGTATGAGACTCTTCATCTAGAAATGGGCGTAACAGAAGACATGGGAATCAAGAAATTAAGATTCATGGGCGATGCAAAGGTGATAGTGAAATATGTTAAGGACCAGTATCAAGTGAAGAATCCAAGACTACAGCACTATAGAAATAAAGAATGGGACTGCATCAAATCTTTCAATGCTTTCTCAATTCAAGCAGTTCCTTAGGAACAAGATGAAAAGACATATTCCCTTGCAGTATCAGCCTCATTAGTAACTCCTCACCTATATTTTGGTAAAGATAAAGTGATAATGGAAACGGTGTTCAGGCCTAACGTACTTGATAATTTGAATCATTGACAGGTGTTTAATGATGATAATCAACTCCTTACCTTTTGGATCAAAAGGACAATTTCAACAATCTATTTTTTGAAGGAAGTGGAAAAAATCCACGCAAGGAATCAATAGATGAAGGAGAGAAAGAACGAATTGAAGGAGTTGACAAGGAAGGAGTGATCAAACTAAAATGGAATAAAATCCTTAAAGGCCTCATCTCTCTAGAATAACAATTTGATAAGCACGACAGATTAATTCAAGAGAAGGCTAAGTAATCCTCTCGGTGCCCCGCCAATTTTGTAAAAGAAAACATTGGTACCAAGGAACATTCAAGAATGGTTAACATTTGAAAGTGTTGTTTACCTAAAGAAAAGAGGAGATTTGTTTCTTTTCTCAAGAAGTATTCAGATGTCTTGGCCTAATCTTATGATGATCTTAAGTCCTTCCAACCAAAGGTAATGCACTATTTAATTCCCTTGAAGTCAGATGATGTCAAGCTATTTAGGAAAAAATAGAGGCCATATAACCCAAAGAAAACATACACCATCAAAGAGGATGTTATGAATATGCTCAATGTAAGTATCATCTTCCCTATCCATCATTCTACATGGGTAGAAAACATTGTACCAGTGTGAAAGAAGAATGAAATATAAGGATATGTGTGGATTTCTGCAATCTAAAACAGGCCTCCCTGAAGGATAATTATCCTCTCCCGATCATGGATCACATTCTGTAGGTAGTGATGGGATTCGAAATGCTCTCATTTCTTGATGAATTTTTGGGCTGTAATCAAATTGAGGTAGCAGAGGAAGATCATACCAAAACAGCCTTCACAACACCATGGGGCACTTTTGTATTCAACAGAATGCCTTCTGGCCTAATCAATGTAGGGGTAACCTTTCAAAGAGCGATGGATCTTACCTTCAAGGATTTTAAGTAGTACATTGTAATATATCTAGATGACCTTACAGTCTTCTCAAAAATAAGAGGAGGCCATATTCACCACCTAGAACAGGCACTCATAAGGTGGGAGAAAGCACGTCATATCCATGAACCCAAAAAAGTGCATCTTCAGGGTCACATAAGGTAAGCTATTGGGATACGCTGTAAACAAGCAAGGAACAAGAATCGATCCTGAAAGATTACAAGTAACTCAAGCACTATCTTTGCCCACAAGAAACAAGGGAGTTCATTCCTTCTTCGGAAAATTCAATTTTCTCTGACACTTTTTCCTTGAATTTGTATAATTGACTAAGTATATCACGACCATGATGAAACCCCAAGTCAACTTCAAGTGTAATGACAATGGAAATATATATTTTAAAGAAATAAAAGGATCCATTTCTAAGGCCCCGACTCTAGTGTGTCCTGACTTTGATAAATAATTCATCATGTACTGCTATGCTTTAGATCATACTCTCTATGTTATCCTTGTTCTAAAAAATGATGAAGGCATGGAAGCGCCTTTTGCCTTCATGAGATTCCCATTGAAGAAACACGAGTTAATCTACAACTAACTGGAAAAACATGCCTACGTGGTAGTCAAGAATGTAAAAAATTTCAGGTTCTACCTACTCAAATCCCACACAGTGGTAATGGTTCCCGGCACTATAATCAAGTCCATGTTGACTCAACAAGATCTTGGGGTCAAGAGGGTAAATTGGGTTGAGAATATTCAAGAGTATGAATTAGAAATCTGACCTTCCAATTTTGTGCGAGGAAATGGTTTGTCCAAACTAATTACAAAAGAAGAATTTCTCAAGTCCGAACATGGTGAAAAGGATTTCCCTTGCATTTAGTGTTTTAAATACCAACCACAAATTATTTTCATGAACACCCACCGATGAGTGGTATGCTGACATTTCTTGCTACCTAACCTATGGTGAATGTCCTTCTCACTTTGAATAAAAGAAAAGGAGAACATTTAAGCTAATGACAGTGAAGTTTGTAATTTGGAACCATGCACTCTACAAAAGAGGTCTCGATGGATGTTTTCTTAGGTGTGTAGATAAGGAGAAACAGGAGAAGTTTTTAAGCGCATATCATGACCAATCCTATGGCAGAAATTTTTTTGGTGATGTTCACTACCCATAAGATTCTTCAGGGAAGATACTATTGGCCTACCCTCTTTGCAAACACTTAATAGTGGGTCTCCAAGTGTGAAGCATGTCAGTAATTTGTTCAGGAGGCCATAGCTCATAGAACTTCCCCTTAGTCCAACCGTTATCGAAGAACCATTTCAGCAGTGGGGGACTGGACTTCATTGACACTTTTAATCCCCATTCAAGTATTGGTTTCACCTATGTGCTTACTACAACAAATTATTTCACAAAGTGGGTGGAAGCCATCCCAGTCAAACAAGCCAACATTGAAACGGTATGCAATTTCATAAAGAAAAATATCATCATCCATTTTGGATTCCCACAAAATATTGTGGTGGAAAATGTCACCTATTTTTCCTTAAGGAAGCTGACTGAATTATGCTATGGCTATGGAATTTCCATATCTCATGCATCAAATTTCTATCTGCAAGAAAATGGTAAAGTTGAGTTGAATAACAAGAAAATCGTGACCACAGTTCACAAACTTGTAGATGAGAACCAAAGAAATTGGCACAAGAATTTGTACGATGCATTATGGGTAGATAGGATAACGCCAAAGAAATAAATTGGTATGTCACCTTTTCCAGTTGCTATATGGAATTGAAGTATTGACTCCCATTTACGGTCAAGATTATAGCTCTCAAGTTACTACAACAAATAAAAGATGAACAGTACAAGGATTCAATTGACAAAAGAAAAGAAAAGAAAAGTAAATAAAAGTCACAAAATAAAATTTAATGTAGTAAAGGCCTTCATGGATCAAGAATATGATCTATGCTTTTGAGTAATAAGTATTTGGAGTTCTAAATTTTGGTTTGCATATGGTTTCTTTCATACATATTGATTCCAAATACAACCATATCACATAGAGTGTCTGAAGATAAGGGGAATTATGTTGAAAATTCAACACAAGGTAAGTATCCCTTTACCCATACATAATCTATTTTGTGCATGTTATGATCATGTAGATTGGATATTCCATACTCTTTATGTTATAACACATGATCATTACCATTTGATTTATTTTTTATATTTACTTTTTTATGACCCTTTCCCATTACCACACTTTCTGACCTAAACACCACAACTTTTACTTAATACATAGTTTATGTTGATTATCGAGAGGTTATCTTCCCTTATCTCTTAATAGAGATTGTATGTGTAGGAAAAAAACTGCTAGAACCATCAAAACCCTTAGCTATAATATGGTTTATCTATACTAAAATAAAAAATAATAGTCATTCAAGATTAAAGCCTACATATTACATTAGGGATTGTCTTGTTTATGTGATGCATCTACATTCACCTTATACCTTTTTACATATTCATAGGCTTGCATATGTTAAGACTCATTTATATGACCAAATTCTAGTTAACTAGACACAAATCTTACCAAACTCTCTAGCTAGGGAATCTTCACACATCCTCAATTTTTTATAATTTTCAATCTTATCTCTTATCACATCATCTTCACCCTAAATAAATTAATGTGAATCTTACATAAGTATTACACCAACATTAGCTAATCCATTTTTTATTAATTTAATCTACATTTTCTTCTCAAATTTGTAACTTAATATTTCTGTTTTCCTTAATTTCAAACATGACACCTATTGCGGGATTCTTAGCAAACATTTCCCACTTTGGATTTTGTAACGATTGATTTTTTATTCCCTCAATAAATAATAGAATGGTCAAGAACAACACGTCTTGGTAAAAAATCTAAAACACTTGATCCACCCATCCAATGAAAAATTATTGAAATTGATAATCCTTTTAGAAAACACTCAAGGTCTATAAGAAGATCTTGATAGAATATTCAAAATAATTGACAAAAAATTACAAATTTATTGAGAAATATCCCTTATTGTAGTATGGATGGGATCTCCTCAAATTTCTAGCCCTTAGTATCCATCTCAAGTCTTGTACTCATCAATAAGTTAATGATGGATGTTGAAACTAGTTCCTCACTTCTTAACGTATTCAATGCATTCCTAGCCTAAGTTATCAACTAGATACTATCAAAGTGCTCCTATAAGTCTTGGACCAAAATTGTTTAAATGCACACAAAAACTAGAAACAACATAATTTAAATGGCCTTTTGAGAACCTTCTAAATAATGCCACCCCCTTATGGACTCAAACAAAAAAATATCTTCCCTAATCTTTAATTCAAAAAAAGTACTTCAAAACTTGCAAAATGAATCATTATCACCTTACTTTATAGCCATGGTTATTGTAAATACTTCCCCAACTATCACATGCAATGGTTATTCCAATGCTAATATAAATATCAAAGCATTTAGTAGCCTCTATAATGTTTTTATTAAAAAAATACATATAAAACTTTTGGAATGGTATTCAAATATGTAAAAGGTTGAATACCATTATGAATCCAATAGATATAAGATGTTGGTCTACAAAGAGGTATGAGGCTATAGTAAAGGGGTGTGTAAAAATGAGGCTATCCAATGGATCTATATGGGGAATTTAAACATAAAATATATAGAGAAAAATAAGGTGGAGGACCTTACTAAATTGGGGGGAGTCGTTAGATGTTAAAATAATAACTATAAATATGAAGGTTCCACTAGGTGTTAGAGCAAGATATATAATAATCATGTAAATATATAAATAAAATGTCAACAAACATGCACTATAATATCAAATACTTGAAATATTTAACTTTCAAAAATTTACCAAAGTGAAAAAGAAATAGGTTATGACTCGATGTGTAGCTACATAGAGCTATGAAAAAATCTCTTAATCAATTTTTTATTATAATTATTGGTAAATGGTTTTTTGGGGGGGAGCATACCCCAAGAATGGTTTTGAAGGGGACCACACCCCGAAAGACAGAAAGGCTCAAAATTCGGATGCAATGCAAGGAGTATAGACAAAAAGGCCTAAAATCCAGGAAGGAAAATCAAGCACAATCGTAGTGGAAAAAATGTCACAAGAAGCCCAAAGATAACCCGAAAGCAAATTCATAATAGTTTCCTGACCCACAACACAACAAACAACCACAAAATGACTGTAAAACAAAGACTAAAATAGGGATGGCCTAAAAAGCACTAAAAATAGTTGAAACCCTGAGTTAGCCAAGAGAAGGATACACTACTAGAATTGTTTGCCCCGACTATGGGTCATGACAGAATGAACCGAATGTGGAGCTTTCTTCTTAACACTTTCCCATCCATCGTCACCTTCATTCGAGACAAATATGTCAACCTTCCCCCGGATTCTCATTGTGAACAGTGAATACTTTGTCATCCTTGGGGAGGGGACCCACCACCTTGGTAACAATAACAGTGGTACCAACTTGTCTCTTAATCAAATATTTTGCATAGCTACACATTTTGAATAAAAATTTCAGGATTTTTTGGATTATTTTCAAAGCTCAAAGAATCTTGACATAGGCATTTAGGACAATATCCCTCTAAATTGAAACTAGAAATTTTTAGAAAACATATTATATTCCTATATGGGAGGATACCTAGAAAAGTGGTACACACTTCAAGTTGGATTGCACCATCTAATTGGCTCACCCTAGATCGATAACATCACAATCAATTTTCAATGTTTGATTCTCCACTTGATTAGCACACCTAGAGCTAGTGCATGACACAAAGGACTGCCTAGGAGTTAGTCAATTCATTTGGTTCGCCCCTAAGTTGAGGCGAAGCACTAATGATGAATTTTGCCTTCTACAAAATGCAACGAACAATTGTATTGTTTTTGTGCATGGGCATGTACGTAGAAATGGGGGATCAAAAAGGGGCCCAAAACACATTTAATGGGAATTTTGAATGTAATGCACTCATTTTATGGCTTGGTAATTCTAAGCCATGATGTGAGCATGTTTTTTACTATGTAAAAATGATTTTTCACTAAGAAAATAATGCAAGCGTTTTTTTTTTCTTTCGATTGGAAACCACCCACACTTTGGATTGGATATCTAAGCATAGTGGTTGGAATGTCTATTTTGTGATTGAATTTGTGTTTTACCAAAAAAACATAAAAATCTCGAGTGTATGCCTTGTTTTCTCATGTGCTTTAAGAAAATATTCCAAAAATATATAAGTATGACGTCAACCTCAGTCTTATATTTGTCTCAATGTATTTTTTTCTATAATATGAATAGTTTAAGGTTTTCATCCTTAATTTCTTTTAGTGGTGTCTTCATTTTTTACCAAAACATGCAAATTTTTTTTTATGTAATTTTTTATCTTCTCGTCTAAATTTCAAAAAAACACATTAATGTGATCTACTCTCCATCTACACACATTAAAAAGAAGAATTGATTTTGTGTTTATTTTTCTCAAAATTAGGGTAGTATACACATGATTGTTTAGTTTTCGAGATGTGTCCTCTTTGAAAATTAGTAAAAAATAATATACTCATTGAAAATTTAGGAAAAAATAGTGGGACCTAATACACGATATTAGCCAACTTAATGATGAAAGGATTTGTAAAATAATTTACGAAACTCAAACAATTGGAGGTGCACATGCCATACTATGTTATATTTTTGACATAAAATATGACCCACTTTGTGTACACAACACATTTGACCCTCTCAATCTCCACCATTTAAATAAAATTGGTAGTTTAGAAACTAGATTCTAAGGACTACGATTCTTGTTCTTAACAAATTGTTAAAATTTAAACATAAACATGTCAAATTCCTTATTGAAGTTCAATTTTTTTTATTTTAGGAAAAAGTGGCCACTTTTGAACCCCTTTTGGTCCTCTATTTCCATGTACATACCCATAACTCATGTATCTCATCATCATAGTATCTTATTGTTGCGCACAAAATACCCCTACTTTTTATATAGAAAGCGAGGACCCTCTTGAAATTTGTTAGGAAATTATTAATCTAGTGCTCACTTATGAACATATTAATTTGTAAGTGATTTATAACCACTTAGGGATATTGGTGAGTGCGTTATAACAACTCTGAATATAGGAAATTTGTAAGATATTTAGTCGAGTTAGTTTCATATATTCTAGAGAAACGACAGCCTATATATTAGGCTATTTTGTTGTGCTTGTGTATACACATGGATATTATATTGTTTTATGTTAATTCCTTGTGTAAAACTGGTGTGTATTCTTGATTTGGTATCAGAGAAGCTATGGATCCATGATATATTATATAGGGAAACTATGTTTCTATTCACAATTTCCCTGGTTAATGAGAGAATGATTTTGTGAAGTGTCTTTATATTTTTTTAAAGTTTTGTTGATATTCTGTATTCTTTCCCAAGGGTGTTGTTATTTGCTAAAATGGAACGATGAGTGAGACTACATCATTACATCAGATCTGGTATTTTCTACATTGAAGCTTGGTATCTCTGTATTGTATTGAAATCAGTGATGATCTACATTGCTACTGATCGTGAATTTGCATTTGACTCATATAGTCAACATCGTCTAAAATTGCATTTCTCATATAATCAGTTATTCCTAAGATCTGGTGCAATTGGAACGCAAAGAGGAAACATATATTAGATTGGCATATTCATCTACCCCTCGAGGCCATTTGATGTTTTCATTGCTTAAATTGTCACATGCACCATCTTATCAATACATTGGCCTATCAAAGTTAATCCCAGTCGGTCAATAAGCTGATCTCCCCCTGTAGATACGGACTTTCACTTATCTCCGCAGACATTTACATTGCAGTCTCCTTGTATATCATTCCCACTGCCTCCTCACATTATTGTTTGGTATTCCATTCACATGTTAGGTTGCAGCTCAACTCTGAAAGATGATTTTTGTGCATTGCCTTATGTGACAGATTTGAGCACGAGAGTATTTATATCATTCTGCAGGAAATAAAATTGACGTCTCCACATGATCCGTCCACACTTCAACGCATATTTCAATGATTAGTTCTGATCTCTCACCCATTTTCATTAATTTCAAAGCTTTCTTGTGTTGGTAGAAAGTCAAAAGAAGATCGGTATTCACCTCTCGCGTTACTTATATTGTCTTTGTCTCATGTGTAGTTTCGAAAAGATCATATTTAAAATTCTTGCATTAATTTCTTGGTGGTTTTTTTAATAATATTCAATAGTGTCTTTACTTTTCAAGTTAAGTTAGAGTTGTGATTAATGTTACTTATCATTCATCATTTTAAGTCATGTACTATTGTATAGGTGTTAACAAGTCACATGTTTTAATTTGTTATAGTAAATGTTTAATCAAAACGAGTTTTAAGTCTTTATAATATTGTTAAGAGTGTTAAAATCAAATTTTATTGATTCTATGTTATTTTAGTTGTTGTCAAAAGTTTTAGTTGAATTTTCATGGTCATTTAATTTGTCAAGTTTGTCGAGTCAATATGTGTTTGGTTAATGTCAAACTATCAAAAATCACGTCATTGTCAAAGTCCAAAAATAAATAAATAAATTACCTTACGGACACATTTTTTGTGTTGCCTGACATCCTGGCAACCATTGAACCTTAAAATCTAAATTTGTTGAGTTAGCAGCTTCATACTAGAGGACAGAGGCAAATGGAGGTTGGAGGTCAATCAAGGACATCTCGTCAATAGCCAACGATGGGGTTGCATATTAGTTGTGGTGACATTTTTGTGGTGTCAGTATTTGCTTTTAGTTTACAGTATTCTTGTTTGCATAAGTGGAAATTTCATGTTGAGGGGGGAACATGATCCAATGTTCCATTTCTGCTTTTTAGTTTGTGTGTATGAGCAACATAATTCAATAAATTTTTCCTATGTTATTCCCTGTAGTGAGATAATGATGAGAGCTGATGATACTACTACAAATCATGATATTATGATTGTTGGTTATCCATTTTGAAAACCATCCTGAAGGTTTGTTGGTTATCCTGAAAACAAAACCATCTTTTGTGGGTGTTAGTAATCCACTGAAAAATTATCTAGAGGTTGTTGGTACTGTCCTAAAAAACCATATGTTGTGTGGTTGTTGGTTAACCACGTGGAAAACCATCCAAAGGTTGTTGGTACTGTCCTAGAAACCATCAAGATCTTGAGCAAGCTACGAAGCGGCACGTTACATTACAAGGCAGGTTTTCCCCATGTTCACATTAAGAGGGGAATGTTAAAAAATTATTAATTTAGTGTTCACTTATTCGTGTTAATTTGTAAGTGATTTATAATCACGTAGGATATTGGTGAGTGAGTTATAACAACTCATGAATATAGGAAATTGGTAAGATATTTCTAAGTTGAGTAAGTTTCCTATATTCTAGGGAAACTACATCCTATATATTAGGCTATTGTATTGTGCTTGTGTATATACACAAATATTATATTGTTTTGTATTAATTCCTTGTGTATAATTGGTGCACATCTTCTTGAAAATTTAAAAGATCATTAAAAATTTTATTTTATGAGTAAATGGATGCTAAACCAAATGAAACAAAAAACTTTAGAAAAGAAAAAAGAGTAAATGGATGCTAAACCAAATGAAACAAAAAACTTTAAAAGAGAAAAAATGAAACAAAAGAACCTCAAATTGATTATTTATGTTTGCAAACTCTCCTAAGGATATTTTCACATTTATACAACATTCTTGTTATTCATGTTCCTAAGGGATACCTAGGAAATTTATCTTAAAGCACTTGTGAAACTTGGGTCCCCATATTGGTATCAATTTGATCTCGAACATGTTTTTAAATGCCATAAAACTTTACATTGTACATGCCCATATATAAAAGTGAGAAAAACTTGACTAAAATCTAGATCAATCAACTATTTTCTGTTCCCACGAGCATCCCTTTATGTTTTCAATTCGGTAAAACACCTGTAAGATTAAGATCTTGTAACAGGAAAATCTCGTCAAAATTCAATCTTCAAATAGTTTTAATTTCCCAACTTTGTTTAAATATAAGAATGCTTTCACCGTTTTGTATTGAGAGGTGCACATTTGGCAGGGAAACATGGCAACTATTCTTAAACTCGAGATATTGAAATAGTAAAAAAGTCAAAAAAGTCGAGAAGGATTTAAAAAGTAAAAAGTAGAGTCTAGTAAAGAGTTACACTTGTCACAAGTCTAGTAACTTGTTATCTATATTCAAAACCTGTTATTGGTCCACTTGGACCGATGATCGAAATCCCGTAAAAGTGTACAGACAAACCAATCTTGAGCATTTGGTTGACGAGGAGTTCAGAGTGCAAAGAGTTAAAAATTCAAAAGCCAAAAGTACCTGACAATTGAAAAATCAAATAAGTGGTTTAATTACGTGAAATCTGGGAGAGCTTTGTTGGTCCACGTGGACCAACAACAGATCTTTAGTTTTTGATTCATATAGTATATATGTCACAAGTTTACGGTAATCGAGAATGTGAAGTGTAAACAAATGTTTGGGATTAACACATTAAATTTGATGACCAAAAGATAGATATGAAATGAATATTTCAAGAGCCCATAAATTTCATGAATGAGCTCAAAAGATTGCAAGTCTATAATCATTAGAAATCTATTGGAGATGACTTTCAGATGGTGCAGATCCTAACAGGTATTTGGGCACATGTGAGGAGCAGTTCATTCTTGAAGTTTTTCGTAGTTAATTCAATTAGCCTCTTGCGATTTAATTTTAGGAATTCGGCAAACTCCTTATGATAATATGATTTGAATTAAAAAATTCTTAGACAATAATTATTTTCTTAGAATTCCTAAAACCAAAATGTTAAAAAGGTTAAATATATTATAGTTTAAACAATCATTTTAAATGAATAAACAAATTGAAATTCACAAATGAAATAAAGCTAATTAAGAAACTTAGATAAAACATATTAAAATACATACTTTCCACGAACATTCTCTAATATATTACTAATATTATCTACATAGAGTGTCATTTCCAAGGCTCCTCTCACTTTGTGTCAATACCTACCCATAATGTGCCAAGAAAATATTTTCAAAGTATGTCCATGATCTAATAGAATTAGGTGACAAACTAAGGGATCAATTACAAGACATATACTACAAAATGAATGGACATAACTTGCAAACAATATCTTCATGAAAAACATTAGGGAACCTCAAATAAGTGTTAAAATCCAAAACATGTTATTCAACTATTCTACCTCCTACGAGAGTGAAAATGGGTAAATAATTTTCACAACTTCTTGGAAGAGGGTGTGTTTCTCCTACAATGTTCAAAGGATTATCTCTTATTTGTTTATCATGTCAAATGGATTACTTTTAGAACATATTTAAATGTATTTTTGTCTAACTCAAGAATCAAACTTCAAATTAAACCAAATTAAACACAAGGTAAAATTAAAATCATCCTTCTTTTGAGTGCCATATTTATCTTGATGTAAGCTCTAACATGATATCCAAAATAAGATGAGAATTTGATCTCACTTATTTTAGAACTCCTATTGTAAGTAGAGTTAAAGGTATAAAATATTCCATATGTATAGTTTAGTGAGAACCATGTGACCTTTGCTACCAATGGATGGGTTAATCATCCAAATTAGATAAGCAACAATCTAATATACCTTATGGATATTCACAATGATGTTAAACCTAAATTAAGTGAATTGGATTTCATAAAAGAACTCAAAAGCAGAGAAGGGTAGGGTAAAAAATAACTTCACAATCATGTCATGTGTCAACAAAACTCAAAGCACATATAGTCAACCTTAAATGATGGGAAACATAGGGGCTATGGTTCAGTGGTATTATGCATATGTTTCACATCCCATTATACGAGGATTTACTATAGATTTTCATTAGTTTTGGGGAGATCACATCGTACACCTTCAAATGGAGGATTAAAAGGGGATGTTATTAAGACCAAGTTTACTTTGGAAGACGTATATATGATCTTGGGTCTACCTATCATAGGGGGATGGATGTTTTATGACATGTAAATATAGAAAAAATGATGTGGTATTTAACCTAATGGGATGCATGTACATATTGGTATCATCCACAATTCTTGATAGTATGAATGAGGACATGTTGTCCTGTATTTTTGCATGGGCAAAATTCACTAAACAATAGGACAACCATACCCTAGTGTCAAAATTTTCCATGTCATACCTTTCTAGGCACCCCCAAATCAACCTACCCCTTAGCGTCAAGTCCAATATTGTCCTTCAGTGGTCCATTTGTGAATTTCATTAGCCCCCTATGTGATATAGGAAAAATTAAAATCATTTAAGTACCTCTAGAACAATATTTCTCAAGGCGCATTTTCAAGCAAGCTTAGAAAGGGCCTTTATTGGCCTTCCTAAGCCAAGTGCACCATCGTCGGAGTAGTACAAAAGACTCATATTCATCACGGAGGTGTATGTAGGAGCCAAAATCATTGTACGGTTGATTTAGGAAGATTCTAGGAAGATTCAAAGGCTTAGGAGCCAATTCACTGAAAGTGGGTTTGTTAGGCCCAAAGGAGTTTTCACTGTAAAAGAGTACTTGAACTTCGAGGAGTGATTTTGGGAGATCTAGAATGAGTTATGAGACAAAAAAATATATCATTGGAAATAATTTTCAGTCCCTCACATGGTGGTGAAATTATATCTACCAAAAGTACCATGCACTTTTCAGACCAACTCATTCTTTCCATGCACAATGGGTGATCCCAAGAATAAAGGAGGATTTTAAAGGTTTTTAAGTATAATAAATTCTTAGGACCCCTTTTATTCTTCTTAAAATGTATTTTTCATGCAAAATCATATAAATAAGTTCCTGAAAACTCATCTAAGAGCTCAAATTATGACCTTTCCAAGTCGACTCTCAAGGTAGGCTCTTCGCTACTTAGTCAAATTTACAAAGGGACACGTGGCAACACCAGGATGAGGTGAATTTTTGTGCCCTCATTGTCCCCAAAATAAATGGATAGTAGGAGAAAAAAAATTCACCCCCCCCCCCCCTTTATCCCTTTGGTTACCCATATGACCCCTGCGACTCATTTCCAACACCTTTGACCAATTTGACCTGCTCTTCCACCTACCCCCACATGCATGTCACTTGTCAAGCTAGTGATTAGGCACATTTTATTGCACCTATTGTCCTAAAACCAAAGGGACAATGGGGGAAAATTGTGCCACACCCTTTGGTTTCCTCCTGGACCCACATACGATCGTTTTTTTGGCCCCTAGCTGCTTAACTCTAGCTCCCCCTCTCTCCCTCAATGAATGAACATACGCCGCATGTGAAAGAAAGACCAAGGTAAATTTTCTTGCACCTGTTTCCCAAAAACCAAAGGGACAATAGGGGTAGAAAAATGTGCCTCGGCCCCTCTCTTCACATTCTAAAATTATAAAAGGCAGGATACAACCATTTTTTCATCCAAACCCCCACTTTCTCCTCCAACTGTCGAAACTCTACCAAAATTTCCACCAAATCTTTCACCCACTTTTTTCATCCTCCGTTGAATCCATCCATGCTCCAGTAAAGAAAGAGAATGAAAGATATAGAGAAATTCAAATTTTTGAAGACCAAGAAGAAGATTTTTGCCCGAAAAAACTTCAAAACCCGCAAGCAAGATTTATTCGTATCTAACAAACCGGTGAGTGGGTCGATGTGTTGTTTTTTAAAAACTTCAAGTTTCACAGGTGCCTTAAATCTACAAAAGGAATTTCTTGCATTTATGATCCGTAGTTTTTGCACCAAATAAACCCTAGGTTTCCTGTGGTAAAAATTTAAAATTTTAAAATCTCTCAATCTATCAACCGGGTAGACTTGAAATTTCAAAGGTGCGCCGAAGAACAAAAAACTCATATCAAAAATGTTGGTTTCATTGTGAACTAAGGTACAAAACCCTACTTTCAAAAAATAATAAGCCTCCTACATGTGCACTTGTTATTTTTGGTAGGCCACCATCAAGGGCATTCTCGACAAATGCAATGTGCACCAAGAATACCCGGAAGGTCAAAGTGAGTGATCAGAGCTGAAAAGTGGTAAATTTAGCACTTACTAAAAATAACAACCCATCGGTTCCAAATATAGAAAGTGCTCCAGGAACCATGAAGTTCAAGTTCACAGGGGTGAAACTAGTCAATGCCCTCTCATCAAAGTATTCCGAAGTGGGTGACAGTGTTGTCACTTACATAGATCTCGATAACATCAAGTCACGCATGCCCACATACCCAAGGGGACAAATCAAAGACAAGGTGTTTGTGATAAGATTGTTTGCAGCGGGTGGAAATCTAGATTTTATGCAAAACAATGGGTTGGTCCTGGCTTTCTCACACCATTATGAACCAAAAATAAGGGCCATTTAGGCAGATTATGGCATAGTCATGGTAGTGATTGCCCCTAAGGCTATTTCCCTCTCTACGTAAATTCCCCACTTAGAGTAACATGACAGTCATCTCAAAAGAAAGGGTAGTGAACGAGTGGAACAACACAAATTCATATCTGCAAGGCCTTACATTGGGATCATGGTTGAAGTCAGGGAAAAAACCTTCCCGAATTCCCAAATCTTTCTCAAGATGTGAGTTCCACAAGGTATTTTCTGATGCAATCACCCTTCTTAGCAGGGTGATGGGAGAAAAAAACATGAGGGGATTTCCAAGAATGGATGGCACTCTTCCTCCTAATGATCATAGAAGGGAATCAAAAGATAGATTGGGGTCAGATCATAAGCGACAACCTACATCGTCAATTGATTCAAGTGCCTATGTCAAAGATGTTCTTCATGAATTCTTACTTGGTGTATCTTCTCACCAACTCACGGTCATTCAAGGGGTTGACCCTTGCTCATAACATCTCTTCAAAAGTCCATGCATTCGAGAAGTTTCCTCAATTGGTGTTGAAAGTCACTTCGCTCAGGTGAACGATGTCTTCACAATGTTCTCTATCAAGACTCTGGATGGTGACCCGCATTTAAGGATGTCGCCACAAATGGCATCTTTGATAAAAAAAGATATGACTCTTTATTCATTCAGTTCCTCACTTTTTACCATATCTGAGTCTCTGAATTTGATCATGCTCCGCTGAGGTTACCCTGGTACCGTAGTGATAAAATATTACTATTTGAGCTTTGTAGCAACTGGTACATGTGAACAGTAGACTCAGGAATTAGAAGAAGAAAACCATTTCTTTCCCCATCTCACAGGGGGTCTTCACCTGCAAGAGTGTCCATGATGCGTCACACTCAGAGGTGTATTTTGTGCATTTAAATTTGCATTCATACATCCCAAAGACTGATTTTGACATTTGAATTGATCCTGACACATTCTACATCTCAAAGTTACATCATGTCCCGCAGTTACAAGACTATTGGGCCAATTGTATTGATAATTTTAACATACAAGAATGAGACTATATAAGAATGACAATTGGGTAAATGAATAAATACAAGTTCCAGTGGTACGAAGAAGGTGATCACGATAATAAAAGAGTGGTTTCAAAAGAATAATGATGTCACCCTTACATTAGGAAGTTTCCCCACAACTCAGAGACATGCCTTATATCATTCATCATATAAAGTTGTGGAGGTCACTTCCAATTCGGGCCATTTAGAAAGAATCTAAAAGTGAAGGATCGCAGAGTTGGGAGTCCCCCTACTACGAGAGGCCACATAAGAAGATACAGGTAGTAGAAGATCTCATAGTAGAGGCACAGATTAAAGAAGAAGAACAGTCCATATCCCAGTTCCTAAACCACCACAGGAGGCTCCACCCCCTAATATCACTATTTCTCCCCCTTCGCAAGAAACAACCCTTCCACTCAAGAAAGAGATTACAAGTATGACAATTACAGAGCCAGAAGAAGGTTAGATGTTCCCTTGGATGAGGAAAATGATTTCAAAAGAAGATCATGCCATCTAATAGGTCACAATCCTTGACCTATCAGCAATAGCATTGTTGACCAGAGGAAAGAAGAGAAATTTTGTTCATGCAGCCTCATTCGTTTTCAGCAGTGAGACATGTGAACAGTATGTTGAAATGGTTGGACCCAAATTGATCAAGCCGGTGGAAGAAATAACACCGAATGATTATGAAATGAGTACCATTCCATTGGGTCTTTCCACTCGTGAGGGGAGACAAGCATATGTTTCAGTAGTCTTCCACTCACTTCATTGCGAGAAATCGATAATATAAGAATAAGATTGAATATTTGGAAGAACAAGTACAAACGCTCTTCCTCATACATGCAACATCTAGAGGATATGAGTGCTTCATCAATCTTGATTGAGGAAGTAGCCCCAATGGACATCATTGATCTAAAATCCATCATAAAGACTTAAGAGTTCACCATACAAGGACGAGAAAACAATAAATGGATGGGTATAATCTTGGATAAAGGAAAAGCATTGATCAAATAGGTAATCTCACTTTTCAAATACATGTGCACAACTATGGAGAAAACTCAGATGCTCAGAGAGGAACTAGAAAAAGATAAAGATCATTGGGACCTGATTTGTCCATTGGTGGAGGAGATGGGGAATACTCACTCATTTGAATTGGTGAGTAAGAAGATATTCAATGCCCCATCAAAGGACTTGTCATGTGTGTGGGCAAGGACTCTCATCACCAGGTATGAAATGATTAATCAGGCCATCAACAAGTTGGACTCAAATGAAGAACGAGCCTACAAGGTGCAAGATCATGTTAATAGAAGAATTAAGAAAATTGGAGTGCCTATGATGGAAGAAAATGTCACTGCATATGAGTTGTTGAGTTCATCTGAAAAACATGTTAAGAAGGAAGTTGAAGACCCATTTTATTTCAATGAAGACACCTTGGAGTCTCAATCAGGAATTCGGGCCACCATTGTATTCATTGCGGAGAAACATCAGTCATGGTTTGAGAAATACAAATATATCAATGATGCCACTGCTGGTTGGATAGAATCTTTGAGTTGCATGTGTATCCCTCATGTAGATAAGGTGGCATTTGCAGCGGCACGATTCAACAAATAATTCAAAGGAGTTGAGATTTCCCAACTGGAACTGGTCAGAGCACAGTCAGGTAGTGAGGGCAGGATCGACAGGAGCAACTTCTTCATCGGCATAATGTCCTCTCTATCTTATTTCTCCCTTTCCTCTTCCTACCCCCTTCTCTTTCTCTCTCTTCATGTTCTAATTCTTTGTTGGGGTTGCACTTTTTCATAACGCCTTATTTTTGTAATTAAAAAAGTAACTTTAGGATTATAATGTAATAAGTCACCTTTGTTTTATAAAAAGGGACTTAATATTTTCTAAGCATGTGAAAAGTCTTAAGTTGTGCAAATTCATATGAAAAGTCATTGGGGGTAGGCAAAAAAATCACTTCTCTTTCTATAAATTGTAAAGGCACTCATTTACTAAAGGGTTGTCATTTTTAGGAGTTCATGAGAGAGAATTTCTTGTGAAGTATAAAATAGATATAAATTCTTCTACTTATCATTCCTACATTTTTCCCACTCTTGCCATGTACAAATTTTTCTCAAGTATTAATACAAGGAGTTTATAGCCTTTTTTGATTGGGGGATTTATTGATACTTTATGCTCATAAATATTAACTGGTCTTGTTGTCATTGCATGATTGTTTTCTTATAATTCATGTGTGTTGGAATTTTCTAATTAATGGTTGTAGGACTCTAATTTCCTACCTACAACATTAATCCATCTCTCTTTTATCACTCCATTTCTGGCTTTGTAAGCAAAGTCCTCTCTAGTAAGTAAGTGTTAGCTTTCGCTTCAGGGTCAGTACAGTTCCCATGTTGGATCCCCAGCCGAAAGGCCACCATAGAAACCACTTTTCACATGCGCATGTAAACATGGAGTTGTATTGTTCAAGTAGAGGGACTTAGATTCCCAAAGCATTGGCAAGAAATCCACAAAATGGTCCACCCCGACAAATTTTCTAGCCAATAGGACAATTAACAACCCTACAATTTTATATATATCAAATATGATTATAGAAATGATTGTGTCATGTATCTTATATCACAAGTCAAATGGAGGAGTCTCATTATTTTCCAAAGTGGTGTGTAGTGATTCATTAGCATAGGGTATTATGTACAACTAAGGGAGAGGTCTATGCATATAAATAGTCCATGATTTGTATTGACTTCAGGATATGAAGTACCTCATGATTGGGCCAGTCATTTTTATTTCAACACGGATATATGAGATATTCTTGATGTATATATGGACAAGGAACTCAATTCATGTAGTAGAAAACACAACGAGGATTTTATAGTGGGAGAGAGAAATGAATGTTAGGGATTGAGTAGGATGCCTAAGATTATAGCTAGTGCCGAGGGATTGGATCATATGGAGGTTGTATGTGGGTATTGTGGATATGTGGCCATCATGGTCAATGATAGTGGTTACATATGGAATTATAGTGATTAAATGGCATTATATATAATGGGTTTAAACACCACTCAATGGACAAAGCATTAGAGAAGTTTGGTCTTCCATGATCCATAGTATCATTATTGTTACCACCATAACATCCATAACATGTTATGGAACAAAGGGTGGAAGTGGAAAGGGGATAGAGATTTTGGTCCCACCATTAAGACTATGGAGGAAGTGCCAACATCCATAGAGATAGGGTTGTTGGTGGAGGAAGATATTAGATAAAGAGACATTGGTAGATATTCTGATACAGGCAATAGAGAGTAGTCTATAAAAGGATGCTCTAGCCCAGGAAGGTGTCTCATCTTAGAAAGATCTTGGGTGATCCTAAAATTCACATAAGGAGTGGTGGATATGAATTTCATGTGGTGGTTATCTATTTCCCATAGGTCCATATCAAATATATTCTAGTGAAGTACTTAACTATACCTTTGTGATTACGAAGGAGGACAATAGTGATGTTTATGTGGAGAGAGAGATGACAAAAATTAGTTTCTATGAGACCACTCAATGATAAGGATGGTATTTTATTAGGTGGGAGAGTAGATAGGATGGTTTTGGTGGAATAACCAAGGCATCCATGTATAAATACCATGAATATGTTAAGTTATTTCCTTTCCTAGAGTAAAGATACATGTTAGAAAGTATACATGATAATATTTGAGATTATATATATTCTATATTTTTTTAGTGCATACTTTTCATAGAGGATCTAGTAGTTGATTGGTGGGAACTCATAGCAGGGTTCAGGCCATGAGATCTTAGATGGTGTCCTTTGGAGGAGAGATGAGGTGGTTATGCATGATCCAGTAACACAAATTGTAAGAGATTATAACAAATATTTTAGGCTTATAGAGAGGCAACAAGGGAGTTCAAGTGGTAGGAAGCATCCCTTTTGGGAATGAAGCATGGAGATATTGGGGCCTCACTATGTATGCTAGAAGATTCAGAGAAAACTAACCATAGATCAAGATGGTATATTGGAAAATGCTCACACAAACACTAAGAGATAGCAAGGGTCGATAGTTAATATAAAGAAATAGATTAAGAATATGATACTATATTTTAATCTATATATATAACCAATCAAAAAATGAATCAAATTTTAAATAACATAAAGGAAAAGAGAGATTATAGATATTTACCTTTGTGTATATACTATTTGTGTATTAACTTCCCTTTAGGATGGGCAACACCTTATGAGAGAGTTAGTGCAGGGGTCCACAAGAGGATAGAAGAAGACCTAGGAAAACCAATATAGCTCAAGTAGAAGAGTGCATAAGGATTGGGCACGTAGAAACTAGATGTGCGGGAAGGCGCAGATTTAGGGAGGAACATGAGTGCACGTCAGAATAGTTTGAATTCGGGACTTAGCCACTTTTGTGGGTCAAGGATATTTTTGGAGATGGAGTGTTGAGCATGTGATAAACATGAAGACTTGCAGCTCACGCAAGACTATTTTGGGATATGCAGCAGTTCGAGCGCCATGCAGGGTCTTGATCTAATAATAGGATTTCTACTTAGAGTTAACTATAGGAAATCTATTATTAGAGCACTTGCATGCTTTTGTATTCCCTTGTAAAGGTGCATGGCTATTGTTAGCATGTAGCCTATTTTTAGAAGGTGCATGGGTGGTGAAGGGAAAGTCCCCACCCTATATATATACACACACTATATATATGTATTGATTATATGTACACGGTACTTAGAGGAGACCAATTATTATAGTGTGTGTGTGTGTGTGTGTGTGTGTGTGTAGTATGTGTGTATGCTATGTACAGTATTGTGTATATGTATTTACTAGCATACACACACATAACCATGGAGACACATATCTTGAATGTATGAAGCTTCTATGTTTTGCAGTATTTAATATAATGGATCATATTGGTGGGATATTGGTGTTAGATGTGACTTAATCTGGTTCTTGCATGGTAACTGGATCTTGAATGTATGAAGCTTCTATGTTTTGATATTTAATATAATGGATCATATACATTGGCTGGATATTGTGTTAGATGTGACTCAATCTGGTTCTTGCATGAAATCTAGATGATCATTGTTTAGTCAATATTTCATGGGTTTAGATCTAGATCTAGTTCATGCTGTGGTTTATGGATTATCTGTTATGGATCTGAATATACATGCACAATCATGCTAACATTCTGGACAAGCAACTCTAAAGAGGGACTTGGTACCCTTGCGCACTTCAGGTGAGTGCTCAGTTCTGGCTGAGTGATGTGCCAGCACACCTTGGGATTTGTGGGTATATTCTAGGCTACATCATTGGTTCCATTGTCGAGACCTCTTTCTCAGTTGGTTTTTCAGGATGTTGCGTGATGAAGACATACCGATTGACCTTGGCTAGTATTGAGGAGTGGTTAGTAGATCTGGAAGAGGAGTATGCTCGTAGATTCAACACCGGACTTGATTTTAATGCACACATGTGGGTCGAGAAGAATCTGTATGACTGCTTATATGAGAGCTTCTTTGTTATCTTCCCAGATAGAATTGTATGAGTGGTTGGTTGCTTATGCGTCAAAGAGGAATTGGAGGTTTCACACGCTTGTTTGGATGCAGGAAGAATTTCAGGCCTTGTATGATGCAGATCTGATTTGGATGCACTCTGTGGATGTTTGGTTCCATGGTGTTTTGAACAGTTATATTCTGGAGTACGCAGTTTCAACTTACTCTTTCCCAGAGGTTGTTGAGTTTTAGTTTTTGTGCGAGCCCAGAGGATCATATTTGCATGGTATTCCACTGGCAATTAAGATCCTGATTGTAACCCTGGATTTGGAAAAGAAGTCGATGGCTAACTAAACCCCACCACGTGGGGGTAGGAGCAGGTTTGGTAAGGATGGTGGACCTAGCAACAGAGAGATAGAGGGAAGAAAGGTGGCTTAAGTTCAATGAGGCATGTGAGAGGGATCTAGAGAAGCAACGTGAAGTTGCAGAATAGATGGTGTTGTGGAGAGAGATGGCTCGTGAAGGATTCAGGGCTCACGTAGAAGACGTGGAGCCAAGAGCATCTGGATCTCCCCCATTTGGGAAAGCATGGTAGGGAACCCTCTTCAGCCTCAGATGAGAGCACATCTGGTAGAGATGACATGGGCCACGGGTGCATCTGAATCTACCTGGTGACCTAGCCCTTGCGCTTGGTTTTCCAGTTTCTACGACAATCAGTAATCAACAAGCTAGTGTGAGCAGTAGAGTTGCAGTAGATAGAGTTAATTTGTAGTCAAGTTCAGGAGTTAATCAGGGAGCTTATTCATCTATGGCACAATCATCATCTACTTTATTTGGAGGACCTGTTGGAGGTATCTTTTCTGGCGCATCATCAACACAGAATGTAGGCATGTGCAAACCTAGGCATCACATCTGGAAGTAGTGCAACTTCGTAGACTGTGGGCGTTCAGTTTAGCACAACCATCATAACATAAGGTAGTGCATCCTCTGGTCCATTACCTAGTACAGGAGGCTCAAAGGATCAGGAGGATCAGGTGGCTCGGGCGCTAGAGGATCTGGTGGATCTAGGGGCGGTGGAAATACAAGAGGAAACACATGAGGCTCTGGATCTGGTGGGCAAGGTCCACACCAACCTCAACAAATTTATATGGAGATGTCTCTCCATCTTCTAGAGTATAGAGGTATTGAAGATGTAGTTGAGCATGTGCATATGTGTGAGATATTGTGGCACAAAAAGGGATTACAGCTCCAGAGCACAAGGCAAGCCAGTTCGTAACTACGTTGCAGGGATACGCGCACAAGTTGGTATAGAAAGTTTGATCCTGATCAGACTTGTGTGGATTATACAGCGCTACGAGATGCTTTCTTAAAGGAATTTTATATCCCTGAGTTTGAGCAGAAAAGCATAAGCGCACTTAAGGATATTAAGTAGGGCACTACTGAGAGTGTTCGGGAATATGATGCATGGTTCAAGACTCTTCTGTCTAAGTTATCTTATGACATACATGTGAGCCAACATGCACAGTGGTTCATTGGAGGACTGATCACACCTTTCAGAAGGGAACTTTCACATAAAACTTACACAGATCCACGTGAAGCACTTGAAGTAGCTCTGCGTGCTGAGGTGGTAGGAAGTGTGGACACAGGAGTGAGCCCATTCTTGGAAGCTCAGATTGTAGAAATGGTGAAGCAGTTGGAGAAATTATCTGCTAATTCAACACATGAGACACGCAATGGAATCTGGTGTACAGATTGTGAAGTAGAGGGGCATACTAAGGATAGTTGCCCTCAGAAATCGTGTGCTCCTTATTACTGGATTGTGAGATATGTCACTTGGACCATAGTTCAAGTCGGTGCCCATTATTGCAGTGCGATAAGAAAGAATGTGTCCAGTTACTGTAAGATTTGTAGGTCCTCGACTCATGATACTGAAGATTGTAGGTTGATCAATCAAGATCCATGATGTTATTGATGTTGGCATAAGACAGACTGGTGTTGCAAATAATTCCAAGGAAAAGGGTGAACATCATGACTATGATCATAGTGAGGGGCATTCTGATGGTGGCCATGGTAGAGGTCGAGGTTACAGAGGTGGATTCCGAGGTCAAGGTCATGTAAGGGAGGAAGGAGTGATTTCCCTCATGGAACCTGCTATACATGTGGATCTCCTGACCACTACAGGTGTAAATGTCCACAAAATATTGTGTGTTCTTTTTGTGGAAAGAATCATAGTTATGAAGAGTGCCCCGACTTGTATGAGCACTTAAGCAAGAAACATAAATAGGAAAATAAGGGCACAAGAATGGTTAGAGTACAGTGCATCATGGAAGACCAATGGATGCCAAAGTTAGCATCAGATTCTGAGTTGGTGCCTGTGAATATTACTACACAAGTGCTGAGGCAGTGTGTCCAGGGAGACTCTGCAACAGAAACCTACCATTACTAAGGAGGAAGTCCTACATGCCAAGTATCCAGACCCTATGCATCAGAAGGAGGTTTATCAAGAAACTATGGAAGTAATTCAGAATTTACAGGGTGAGATACAATGTTTGAAGGAACAGTCGTGGAAGTTGGAACAAAAGAAAGCAACTGATCTCCATCAGGAAGATGTTGATGACTTGAAAGAAGTTTGCAAGATGTTGCACCAAGAGAACATTATTCCTTTGTTGGGAAAGCTGGTTGAAGGGAAACACTCCACGTGCTGGAACTGAACATGAGAGACAAATTTTGCATGCTAATCTTCCTCTGATAGTTTGGATTATGATAAGGAGATTACTCTAAATGTTGTTGTTGATGGTTGGATTTTGAGTAACATCTTGATTGACACAGGTGCAGAAGTGAATGTGCTCACTTTGGATGCATGGGTTCAGATGGGAAGACCTCCATTACAACCATCTTCTAATGTGTTGTTCATGGAAAACCGAACTAAGGCAACGCCCATTGGAGTTTTAAAAGATGCATCCATTACTATACAGGGGGCCAAGTTCACTGGGGACTTTGAGGTCTTAGCGCTTGCAGAAGTAGACAACTTTCCCACATTACTTGGGCACCCTTGGTGCTATGCAAACAACAATGACTTGCATTTCAACAAGGGGTATATCAAATTTGAGAACAAGGAAGAGTGTGTCATCATACCTCTGACAGATGGGAAATATGTGCCTTATGTAGAGCCCTTAAGTGAAGAAGACTTGAACAAAATTTATGTGTGCACCATCTGAGATCCAGAAGTTCTTGAGCCATCAAAGGAAGGAGTTCTCTAGTGGGATGATGCACAATCCATGAGTGATACTACAAGTGTTGCATGTGACAATTGGGTGCACAAACTTATGAAATGGTTGGGCGTGAAGTATAGAGTGCAGCTGCACGTGTCAGTAAGCCAATCAATATCAGGCATTTGGGAAACAACCAATACCAAAGTACATAGGTGAAGATAATCCAGAAGTATTCCTGCTTGCTATGGAGGTTCAATGGGAATGTGTCAGGTGGAAAGAAGGAATATGCTAGTATATACCCTACATGGGATGACAACACGCTGGTGGATTGTTCACAGGGATAGTCTCTTGGAATGGAGAGAAGTAAGGATTGCTTTATCTGCTCAATTTCTAAAAAGTAATGCACCCACTCAGATCTGTGCATTCCATGGTAATGATCCTGTTCAACACCATGTTAGCAGTGTGAGAGACTCTGGACAGTGGGGTAGGAAGCTTTTCCACCTTCATTGTGGGTGCACAAGTTTTATTTCACCTTGCGAGGTTGTGCCGCACACTGGTATGTCTATGCAGAGTTGAATAGAGTGACTGGAAATTGGCAAGAACTTGTTGAAGGTATGACTCAGACCTTTGATTACTTTTCTTCTAAACCCCCGGTAAATGAGGTGTTACAGGTTATGAAGCACTTAACTATGGGAGACAGTGTAAAGGCTCTGAAGAGTTACTTCAGGAGTTGTTAGGAGAATCAGACCTGGGGGCATTTTGAAGAGGAAGAAACAAGATGCTGAGCAGCTTGGGCATGTCTTCCTAGAAAGAGAAAAGGGTAAGATGATTTACATGGTTGATGATGAAGAGGTAGAGAACCTGGACATTGAGCACACAGAGGGTACATGTGAAGTCTTGGATAGTGTAGATGAGAAGGCACATGCCTACCATGAGCCTATGAAGACCAAGAAAGTGAACATTGACATGGATGTTGAACCTAAGGAGGCTATTATAGGAGATTACTGGTCTGACTCTTGAGGTTGCTAAGATCATTGAGTTGTTGTACACAATTTCAGGATTTTTTCCCTAGAGGCTATCATGAATTGAAAGGCATACATGAATCATTGGGAGAAATGAAGATAAAGCTAAAAGAAGGTGCATGCCTAGTTTGAAAGAGGCCTTACAGGATGAATCCGAAACTTGTGCATCAAGGTAAAGGAAGAAATTGACAAAATGTTAATTTCTGGAATTATTGTGCCAATTGAGGAGTCAGAGTGGGTAAGCCCTATGGTGATCAACATCAAGAAAGATGGTAGAATCAGGATTTGTGTGGATTATAGGGAGTTAAATGTTGCATGTGTGATTGATCCCTTTCCCACACCATTTACTGAGGAAATCTTGAAGGTGTTGCAGGGTGCAAATCTACTCCTTCACTGATGGATTCTCTGGATATCATCAGGTGAGGATAGCTATTGAGGATCAAGAGAAGATGACTTTCACCACTGAGTGGGGAAATTTTTCATACACAGTTATGCCCTTTGGATTAAAGAATGCACCTGTAGTATTTTCGCACATAGTGGTACAAGCATTCCAGGATTTTATTCACAAGTTCTTGTAGGTGTATCTGGATGATTGGACAGTCTATGGGCTCATGAAAGATCACTGTGATAACTTTAGGCTGATGTTTGAGAGATGTAGGTAGTTGAGCATCTCCTTGAACATTAAGAAGTGTATATTTACCACCCCTTTTGGAATTTTGTTAGGGCACATCATCTGTAAAGAAGGCTTGTTAGTGGATCCTACTAAGGTAGCTATGATTTTGGGATTGGAGGAACCTACTAGCCAAAGTGAGGTGCATGGATTCTTGGGGCACACAGTTATTACAAAAATTTTATTAAGGGATATGCCAAGATTGCCATGCCCTTAGAAGAATTACTCAAGGGAAAAGGAAAGTTCTATTGGGGTGAGGCACAACAGTGCACGTTTGACACACTGAAGGAAAGGCTTACTACAACACCCATTTTGCACTTTCCTTCATGGTCCAAGCCCTTTCACGTTCATGTAGATGCCTCTTGGCATGGCCATTGGTGTCGTATTAGCTCAACCTGGAGAGGGGATTGTCGATCATCCTATTTGTTTTGCTAGCAGAAAGTTAACTCCAACAAACAAAATTATACAACAACAGAGCACAAGGCCTTGTCTATGATCTACGTGCTCCATAAGTTTTTGATAATATTTTTGGCTACACCATTTATCTTTTATACAGACCACATGGCATTGAAGTACTTGGTGAACAAGCCCATTTTGTAGGGGTGCATATGTCGTTGGGTATTGTTATTTCAGGAGTTCAATTTTACAGTGGTGGTTAAGCCCGGTAAGAGCAATTCTGGTCCAGACCACTTATCAAGAATTCAATCAGGAGAGGACATGTAGAGCATTGAGGATACAATGTCCAGATGCACAGTTGTTCAGGTTGAACCGCATGCCCTCAGACTTGGAGGATATTGTTGTCTTTTTACGTATAGGTGTGGCACCCTGAAGGAATGAAGGCTTTAGAGAAGAAACAACTTGTTATCCACATCACGCCTTACATGTTGATCAATGGAGACTTATACAAATTAGGTCATGATGAAGTTTTGCACTAGGTGTGTACTAGAGCATGAGTGTGACAACAATAATGGTAAAGGCTCATGACAATATTGCAGGTGGACACTATGCAGGGGATGCCACCATGCGTAAGATTCTACTCGTTGGTCTATGGTGGGAGACTTTATATAAGGATTGCAAAGCATATTGTAAGGCATGTGACCATTGTCAGTGCCTTGGAAAGCTTGGGAAACATGATGAAATGCCTTTGAGGCCTATTACTAGTGCAAAACCTTTTGAGAAATGGGTAATTGACTTTGTGGGCCCTATTTCCCCAGCCACGCATAGGACAAGATCACACTACATTATAACTTGTACAAATTATCTTACAAGGTGGGTGGAAGCAGCACCTACAAAGGATTGCACAACAAGCTACAACAACAAGGTTTATGTGGGAAAATATTATTAGCAGGTATGGTTGCCCTTTAAGTTTAACAAGTGATAGGGGTACTCATTTCCTTAATGAGACTATCTGATATTGTTGGATGAATTCATGGTTGCACACCATCGGACAACCCCTTATCACCCTCAAGAAAATGGAACTGCTGAGGCCTTCAACAAGATATTGAGCCATACCTTGACAAAAATTTGTGATGTTGGAAGGCGAGATTGGGATGACAAGGTTTCTGCGGTACTTTGGGCATACAGAACAACCTACAAGAGGTTGAATAAAGCAACACCATTTCAGTTGGTGTTTGGCACAGAAGTGGTTCTCCCCATGGAATTCATGTTACCTTCTTTGTGTATTGTGCACGCAAGAGGTCTAGCTGATGAGAAAGCATTGGAAGAATGTATTGACAAGTTGATGCAACTGGATGAAAGGTGCACCATAGCAAGATGGAGTCAGAAGCAAGAAAAATCTAGACAGAAGGCATGACATGATAGGCACATCAAGGATAAAAAGCTTGAGGTTGGGAAAATGGTACTTCTGTATGATTCAAAGTTTTTGTGCCATCCTGGAAATCTTAAAGTGCATTGGTTGGGACCGTATGTTATAACTTATATACTTGACTCAGGTGCTTGCCAGTTAGAGGCACTGGATGGAACACGGTTTCCCGTTACTTCAACGGGAGTAGGCTGAAGCCCTACTATAAATAAGTCTTCTTGGTGTTTGTAATAAGGTAGTATTTCCATTTAGACCAGGTTCCCTTTAATGCATTTCCTTTATATGTGTTTCCTTCATCGTTGTTATGATTTTGTCAATTTAGTTCAGTGTTTTGTGTAATAAGCACGCTTGCACACTAGAAGCTGATTACTATCTTAAGTGTTTTCATGTGTAGAGGACTGCACATACCCTTAGTGTGGGGTGGTTTATATACAAGATTCATTGCCAAGTTGAATATGGTTTATTGTCATCTGAAGATGGGTATGCATAAGGAAACTTTTGTACAAGTGCTTTTTGGAAGGGTGTAGATAGGAAAAAATTACTCCTAATGAAGACCACATATGGAAAAATGGACGCACAGTGTAACACAAGGTAGGTTGCAGCAGTGGAAACTACTTAGAAGAAGGCACAGTGGTGAAGTACTTCGGCACAGGGGAGCATGTGCGAAAGGAGGTTTGTGGCCAAGAAGTAGAAAGGTGCACCAGAAGGTTATGACTGTGGCACAGAGATGTACAACATGCAAAAAATTTGGCAAATGATGAATTAATGTTGGGATCAGTGGTAGGTGGAGGAGCAATAAATGCAAAACTTTTTCAAAATCTATATAAGGATGCAATGTAGTTCATTTTTACCTTTACTATTACAAATTTTTGAGCGAGCTATTTGTGAATGAGCTAGTGAGATGTTGTTGAAGTGTGGAGAGCTGAGAAACCAGGTGTTGTGATCAGATTTATGCATAGGATTGACTTGCGCTCCCATTAGAGAAGGGTTTGAGTGAAGCAGAGGCATGCAAGGAGGAGAAATCAAGCACTAGGGTTTGAATTGAAGCTAGGGAACACAAGTTTCTTGTTAGGGCATGCAAATCAGAGTTGCAGAGCTTGAAAAAGGTACAAAGAACACATATTTCTAGATATTATGGCACCCAAATGAGCACCAGGAGTAGGTACAAGGGGAAAGAAACAAAAGGATGTTGAGATTGAGATCGAGGATGCCCCTGAAAGTAGGTTTTCTGAAATGCAGTACCCAGAGGAAGTAATCATGGGCCATGATTGGGATTCTCATGTCCATCGAAGCAAAGTAAGTGATTACAACCATAGGAAAACTGATAACAAAGAGGAGTTGGATGCATTGTTGAATAGAAAGACAAATAAATGAATAATAGATGACATGCCCATCTACGACGATGTTGGGGAGAAGCTCTTGAGAAAGGTAGGGGTTTTGCAGTTGTATGAGCTACCATATTTTGGAAAACCTAAAAAGCTTTACCAGTGGCTCATGAGCAGAGTCCATGAGGACTTTTTCTATTTTGTTGGGTGACGAATGAGGATCACAGTGCCCTTGATTGGAACTTTGACGGGTTTGAAAAGCACAGGCACAGAGGTGAGTAGTGACCTAACTGATAAGGCAACAGTTATAGCCACCAGAAAGGAGTTGGGTTATGCAAAAGGTTTGTGCGGCATGGATATTTACAAGCTGAGGAAGTATCCAGTTGTACAGGAATTCACACACTTGTTGACAAAATTGAATGACCAGGAGAGATGGTCACAAGTGAACACTATGTGGCTACATATTGCAAAGAAAATGTCAAAAGGGGAGACCTACAACTTGGCAAGATACATTGTTGAAACAATCATTGAGGAGGCACACAAAGGTGAGAAGATAAGCTTTGGCACTATTTTGTTGTCACTTGTATTTGTAGAGATTGGAGTGCCTGATGGGCCAAAGAATAAAGTCTGGGAGTACCCTGCAGAGAAGAAATCTCTCAAAGAGAGATTTGAAAAGTATCTATGTGAAGGATCCATGAGTGGCCCATTCAAAAAAAGGGCAAAGATGTGGTACGAGTGACTTTGTGCAGCATTTGAAGAAGAGTGGAGGATACCTAAGGAGTTGCCCGCGGTGGTAGGAAAGTTGGCACAGTTTGTAGTGTACCAACATTTTTGCATCACACGTTTTGCGATGAAGGATGGAACATGGAGTCCATGGTGCAAACTTCCCTATGCCTTCACAACGTGGTTCTTTCAGGCATCAGTTCACAGATTTACAGATGTGTGTTGGCTGATATACAATGCAGATAAGGTAGACTGTGACTACCACACTCTGCGGAAGACTTACACTTATCCAGGTAAGTCTGCATACATTGAAAGATTAATCTCTGATGACATAACTATGAAGCCTGTAAGTTTGGTGATAGGTGACAGTGGGGCAGCCTTGATATACCTTCAGCTTAAGCCCAGGCTGGAGAATGACAAGTATGTAGAAAATGAATTCAAATTGTCAAGGCCCACCTAAGGGGAAGCACACAGTTGGCACTCTGGCAGATGAACAACCTATTTCACCCATTCAAGAAGAGGAAGAAGAAGAATAGTTACATGAAGACAATGGGGGTTAGAGCATAGGGGTCACAGTTAGCCAACTGATAAAAAGGAAAGTGAGCGCGCGACTACTCCTCCACTGTAGCAAGACGAAGAGGAAGTATTGGAGACTGACACATTGGGAGTTGATACAGAGAAAGTCACCAAGGAGCAACAATTCAAGAGGGTGTTCAGGAGAACTAGGACTCAGGGGCATAGGCTCATCACAACCTTTGAGAAGGTCACCTAGGATTTCACCATAGAAAGAAGCACCTGAGAAGAAGAAGAGGTGAAAACTTGAAGCTTTAGGACGGTGAGGAGGATGAGTCTGGAGAAAGCATGCCTAGTACTCCAGTACAACCAAAGGATGTAGAGGATCCTCGTGATGAGGAGATGAAGAATAATGAAGAGGAGCTGAAGGGCACTAGGGAAGAAGCTAAAAAAGGTGAAGGCCCAATTCTAGATTCAGGTGCCCAGGTTCCTAAGGGCAAGAGAACAAGAAAGGAGAAGGAGAGTGAGGATTATGTGACTCCTGCGTTGGGCTATGTAAGTGATACAAGTAAAATCATACGTGCCTGATTTCAGAGCACAATAGAGCAGAAGGATCTATATGGTTGGGAGTTAATGGATGTAGATATGGCCAACGCGCATGTACCAGGAAGCAACTATCTTGGTCCATGAAACTCACATGGACGAGCCAAATTTTGATGTGTGTGAAGAGTCCTGCATGTCTGCACAAATGAAAAAGTCTCCACATCTCTTGACACATGAATATTAAGCCCATGGTTATGTCGGATGAGTAGGTAAGCAATGCCTTAGTAAAGATATCTGCAGAGGTTACGTGCAAAGAACATAGATAAAGTGAAAACCAATAGAGCATTGTTCAAAGACATCAAGGAGAAGAATGGAGAAATAGAGCATCTGAAAGCAGAAAAGGAACAGGAAGAGGCAAAGAATGAAGCATTTCTCAGTATGGTTGAAGAAATTGGAGATGACATTCTGAAGGTAAGACCTCATCTAGAGTCTCAGCTTCCTCAGAGATACCCCTCTGCAATGCACTATCTGCACACACTGGTAAAATTGGTCATCGATGAAGGGCCCGTGCATATGCCCATGCCAAAGGATCCTGAAGAAGAAGCAACTAGATCCAAGGCCACTATTACCAGAAAAATTGTAAGTTATGAATCTTTGTTGCAGACCTTGAAGGATGAGCTTAAGAAGGGGAATCAAGCTCTGAACATGTGCACAACTCTAGACACAATAATTAGGACAAGGACCCTTGAAGAAGATAATGCAGTCCTGAAGGATATGAAGGATGAGACACTTGGGTGCATAGATAGACTTGCTCTGGTGAAAGAAAAGTGTGAAGCCCTCACAACAGCCCAAGATCCACATAGGGATAGAATAGATGAAATTGGGAAGCTTATAGCGCAGAAAATGGACTCCATGGAGGGAATAATGTCAAGCATGGCTAACATTGTTCAGGGTTCTACAGAATGAGAAAGAAAATATGACTCAAGATGAACTGGATGCCATTGTGACAGACATCCCAGAAAAAATAGGTGAGGTGCTAAGTGATTGGTAGACATTGGAGGTAGAAATTAAGAATGAATATCCAGAGTTGATACTGTCAGTAGAGGAGGAAAGCGCCGAGTGATGAATCATTATTTTTGTTATAACAAGTCTTTATTCTTTCATTCATTATTCTTTTCTTTGAAGATATAAGTGGGATTTCCCATTTCTTGGGGATGGAAATGTAGTTAGTGTGGGGTAATGTTGAGCGTATGGGAATATAGCTCAAGTAGAAGAGCGCACAAGGATTGGGCGCAGAAACCAGATGCGTGGGAAGGCACAGATTCAGGGAGGAACATGGAGCACGCCATAATAGTTTGAATTCAGGACTTAGCCACTTTTGCGGGTCAAGGCTATTTTTGGAGATGGAGTGTTGAGCACGTGATAAACATGAAGACTTGTAGCTCACGCAAGGCTATTTTGGGATATGCAGCAGTTTGAGTGCCATGCAGGGTCTTGATCTAATAATAGGATTTCTACTTAGAGTTAACTATAGGAAATCTATTATTAGAGCACTTGCATGCTTTTGTATTCCCTTGTAAAGGTACATGGCTATTATTAGCATGTAGCCTATTTTTGGAAGGTGCATGGGTGGTGAAGGGAAAGTCCCCACCCCTATATATATGTATTGGTTTGCACGGCTTAGGAGAGACCGTAGAGTTATGTTGTGGATTTGTGGATTTAGCGCACATAACCATGGAGCTAGTATCTTGAATGTATGAAGCTTATATGTTTTGCACAGTATTTAATATAATGGATCATATTGGCTGGATATTGGTGTTAGATGTGACTGAATCTGGTTCTTGCATGGTAAATCTCATTATAATCATTGTTTAGTCAATCTTTCATATGGTTTAGATCTAGATCTGATTCATGCATTTTGGTTTACTTAATTACCTGTTATGGATCTAAATATATACATGCACAATCATGCTAACATTCTGGACAAACAACTCTAAAGAGGGACCTGGTACCCTTGCGCGCTTCAGGTGAGTGCTCGTACTCAGTTCTAGCTGAGTGATGTGTCAGTGCCTTGGGATTTGTGGGTATATTCTAGGCTGCATCAAATGGCTTTTCGTTGTATAATGTCATCTAAAATGCATAACTCACTATGTATATCATTCAATTCAAATAATTATATTTGTTGATGCAAAACATATTAGAAGGTTAATGTAGGAGATCTTATGGCTCTACTATTGAAGCCCACATGGGCACACTTTATCTATCAAATCCACATGGAGAGGTATTCTATTCTCTGAGTAATTTGTATATTTATGCATATTGTTGTGTATTGGGACTTTCTTGTGTATTATCATAATGGCATTAGATTATGTTTGTATCATTCAATTTTATCATACGGGGTTTTGTTACGAAGGGTTTTCACTCCATCTAACATTGGTGCAGTGGGAGCTTGTGTTGCAAAACAAAAGTATGAGAAGAAGTAAATTGAGGTATACATGGAAGACAACTGCAAATGATTAAAGTTTTTACACAATCTTTCCTTTAAAATTGTGAAGATGACACCTATGGGAACTTTTTTTATTCGTAATAACATGGCTTAGTTTATGCAAGATTCATTTATTGTTCAATTGCCATAAGTATTGTAGAAGATGGTAGGACAAGTATTCATGAATTCCAATAGACTTGATAGTCAAACGTACAATCTACAAATCACAGAAATTGGCCTCTAATGTTCATGCACATAAATGAGATTTTACGGTAGTGGATGATTGCACCAAAATCATAAATCTATGTAGGTATATTCCATCCTATTAATTTTGATCGAGAGTCTAATAAAAAATGACAAGTAATTAATAAGATTTAATATTTGGGTGGTTTTGCGTGCTTATATAGCCAAGATCTAATTCTTTACCAAGGTGGTGAAAGAGCGAGAAATATGATGATCAGTGAGAGTTGAGCTCACAAGTAGGATATCTAGTAATCTGAGCGTAGAATTTAGTCTATTAATGTTTTCCGATTGTATTGTTGAGATTGTATCTTTGGCAATATGTCTTTATGTGTGTATTATTCCTTTGATTTAATTCAATAAAGTTAATGCTCTATTTTTTGTTTAAATTCAAACATGTGTTCAAATACATGTATTGTTTATTTTTGTGTGAATATCTTAAACTTGTGTATTTTAAGGCTACTCTTCATTGAGCTCTCGAACTACATCCATGCATCACTATACCTTGTAACATCAATTAGAATATACTCACAAACAATGCACACACACGCACATACATATAATGAGCATATCTCGTGTGATCATATTTTAAGAGAAAAATATAACAAACCAAACTCCATTATCCATGTCTATAACCTGAACACACAAAAACACTAAATATATGTGGCATGTATCATGCATACAATAGAAATAAGCAAATGAAATCCAAATTTATGTACTTTGTATAACCAAAACAAGGATCACATTGTGGCATGAATACCTAGCTTAAGTGCATATTGCAGTATACATAGATGAGAATTCATTGCATACATCTCTATTTGTTCTAAATTTTGTAAATGTGTTTTTGGAGTTGATCACTTGTTAATCCACCTACAACTTAGAAATAAGAAATATAGTACCCAATAGGAAAAACAAAAGCACAATTTTAAAAATAGTGTTTGTATATAGTAATGTAATATAAAAACCACCTTGCATGATTTCATTTGTCGATATGAGAAACATGAAAAATTGAAATTAGAATGAAAATATTATGTTTAGAACTGGGCAACTTAGCTGGTATAGTAGTTTTGCATCTTCTCCTAACATCCCTCTCATCTTTATCCCCACTGCCATCATTATTGGGATCTAGATTCAAATAACACCTATGACAACACACATGGTAAAATCTGATTGGAGTGAAAACAATTTGAGAAATTGATGTTATCTAATTGGTTAAGGATAAAATGATTGTATCTTCTATTTTAGTTGAAAATTTTGACGAAACTTATATGTTCGTGACCATCTTCGACCCAAATGAACCTTAGAAAACTACAACAATACAAAAAATTCATTGGTAGATCATATTTTCCAAATTATTTTCTTTATTTTAATCGCAAGTAAAAATCTCAACAATGAAGGTAAAGTGTCTTTTTTAAATTTATATACAAATTCTATTGATATACATACATACATACATACATACATACATACATACATACATATATGAAAAATAGTTAAAATAACAAGTATATGTGCCACCAAATTTAAAACTTGATGGACATTTCATTAAGTGGATGGGTGTTTCATAAAGACAACAAGGGGTAGGATATGATGATGTGATCATGAAAGTATTTTTTGACATTAAATCCGATATTTGTAAATAACCGTCAAAGGGAAATTTCAACTATAAATTTGATATTCTTTCGATGTCACATAAAATATTTTTATTCTTGCAGAAGTCAATTGGAAAATAGTAATAGCTTGACCCTACAATAGAGTTGTTATCCAATTTCGCCCCTTAGAAAAAATTGAACAAACACGACCTTGCACACTAAGAAATTGAAGGGACCATTCGGCCATGAGAGCTCAATTTTTGATTCTGAAAATTAGGTTGCAGGAGGGCTCAACAATGGAAATGCAAGGTTGGCAGAGGAATGGACAAGGACCAACTTGGCCAAGGGAATGTCGAAGGAGATCAGAGCTCGAGCAAGAAAGGATCAGATCAACTCGGCTGAGCTCAAAGGGAATTTGGACTAGGTACAGACAAGTAACTCACTTAGTGAGTCGAGTAAAAGAATGGAGGCCCAAGCCTGAAGCTTTCAGAATTCAAGCATTCGACATTTTAGAGACAAGGCAGAGGGAAAATGGAATGGTGAAGCAAAAATCCTGAAAGCCCAACTGGGGGCTCGACACTTCGGGGTCAAACTTGAGTTTGGGGTCAGTGCAAGGAGCATTTTGGGAGTTTGTTTTGGGGTTGAGGTAGCGAGAAACTTGAAATGGGATGGGAAAAATATCTGAAACGTGCAGAGTCTGAAGTTTGAAAGGGTTCAGCATTTTGGGGTCAACTCCCCTTTCGGAGTCAACAACGGCATGGATCAGGGATTTTGAACTTCGAACTTCAAAGTCTAAATTTTGGACTTTAGAGGTTCAGGGGTCTTTGCCAAACAAACACAAAAGCATGCGCTAAGGCCCAAAAACCTGAAATTCTAAAGTTTGAAAGGGCTCGGTGTTTCGGGGTCAAACTTGAGTTCAGGGTCAACGCGGGGGCATTTCGGAATTTTGGAGGTCCCAATTTTAGGATTTGGAGTTGGGTGGTTTCAGAGGTTTGTTTCGAGCTTGAGACAATGAAAAGTCTGAAAGGGGAAAGGTCTAAAACCTGAAGTTTGAATTTTGGACTTCAGGGTTTTGGAGTTTTGGAGGTATCAGCGAGACAACAGGATAAACAATGTTACAAGTCCGAAAGGGGAAAGGTCCGAAACCCGAATTCCAAATTTTAGACTTCGGGGTTTCGAAGGTTTCACGCACCCAGCCAAATGAACAATAGCATCAACCTCCGAAGACAAAATGCCCAAAAGTCTGAAATTTCAGATTTTAAGAGTTGTGAGGCATTTCAGAGTCCGAAGAAGCAGAGCCAACCACTCGCAATTAATGTAATATGACACCCCAATCTTCAGATGGCCATAACTTTTGACTGAGAGCCCAGATTTGCACAAGAAAGGAATTTTTGGAAAGCTCTTAGTGTCCTCTACACAACTAGGAATGGTTATCTTAATTTATGTGAGACTAAGTTATTAAAAATGAAGAAATAAAATTACCATTTTAGAGGGTGTTTCCAGAATGACGAGGTATGGGCTTCCTTTCTTCTCCAATAAGGAATAATATATTGGGGTATGGGTTTTGCAATGACACCGATCATTATTGCAGGATATTTTAATGAATTTTAAGGTGGTTGAAGCAATATTTTGAGCTTCTTCCCTCTCTCCCTTCTCTCATTCTTCCTATATATTGTAAGGAGGGGCATTGTTCTAATGTTAGATAATTTTGCTTTACACCCTCCCTTCTTCTCTTGTCTGTAAGTGAATTTATGGAATTCAAACCTCCCATCCAAGCTGTAATGCAAGTTTGTGCCTCTTGGCCATTGTAATGCATTGTATCAAATCTGTGGAGCAATAATATAAGTATGTGGATGAATTTCAACCCTCTCTTGTGTTCATTGCTTTCTTCTAATCTCTCATTGCAATCTTGGTTATCTGTGCATGGTTATTGTATTACATGTTTAATGGTTTGTGTTTAATGTGTTAGGTTGTGGAGCCTATTTTCATGTGAGGAAGTGTTGAAGACTGTACACTATGAGTACTGTACACTTTCCATGGTTGTCTCATAGGGGTTTGGAGGCACAGCGCTCGAAAAATTTTTTTGGCCTTAAAACGTGCCCGATATACCGGGAAACATGATTTTCTCATATGGGTGGGATTTTTGACCCATAGTTTTATGGGACGATTTTGGCCCATGGTTTTGATACCACGGTTTTGTAAAAATGCTTAAGCAGTTGTCTATTTATATGGTTTTGTACATATGGTAGGTATAATGTAACATTATAGATGTGTTTTGAATTCGGGTGTGAATTTTGTAGAGTTTGTTGAGCATAGCTCCAAACAGATCTGGGTATTGTATTGAGAGAGCGGTGGCTTGTAATAAAATATGAGCAAGTGATTCTTGGTGGACGTAGCCCAAATTGGGTTAACCACGTTAAATACTATCTCTTTGTGTTGTGTTATTTTATTTTGCACTTTTATTTGAGATCTGTAATAATTTTTGCATATTAGTTTCTACTGTTGCGATTCTGTGAGGGATTATTCCACATATTTTATCCCTTATTTCCTAACATAATGGTTAGTAGATTCTCATCAGTGGATTGATCCATGGTGTATTCTCATCCTCATTAATTTGATTGTAGTTTCCATCTCCATGCAAAGTAGGTGTTCATCATTCCTTTTGGTGCATCACCTATGTTAGTTTAGGTTTAATTTCTTGTAATCTTCTTAACCCTGCCTCCTTGGCAAGTTAGAGTAGATCCTATACAATTTGGATGTGTGCATCAAAATAGAGGAATAGGAACTGACCTTCATCCAGAGGGTTATCCCGATTGCAAAGTCCCACAATTTGGGATAACTCCATGTTTGATAAATCACACTAATTGTTTCAACCATTCACTTACGAGCATTCAGGGGTGTTGTGATTTCGCCATAACAAGAGTATGAAGTCCATTTTTCCCAATAAGGTTTTGTTGGGACCGATACAATAATGTAATTGGATTGATGCCATTTGTCACTAATTAATAGATTCTCAACACAAAATGAAATGGAGTTATTAATCAATGTGGTGTGGGAAAAATTTAAGACAAAAATCTTGAAATTGATATGTATTTGGCATATCATAGATGTATTTAAGATATTTGAACTAGTTATACAAATTTATATATGAAAATATCGATATGCATAAAAATATTTAAAACACTATTATAGGGCATTCACGTTTCTTCGTTTAGCTGACACACATGAAACTAGTGAATGATAGACTTTGGTTGTAAAGAATATGAATCAAAAGATGTTTGTTTTAATTTCAATAATTACCATTAAAAAGGAAGGTCCATCAAATTTTCTCATGTAGATTACAAAGTGGAAAATACTCACAAGGATGCACAATTTACCAAGTGATGATGGAACTAGTAAGAGAGTTAAATTTGACTAAAGTTCAGACATTTTTCATGATTTTAAACATAAAATACTTACCAAAATTTGAAATAACAGTCACATGCAACTTGTATATTTAAAACATGACCCTCATTTTTATGTAAATTTATATGCAAATTATATGGTCACATTTTTATATAGATTTATATGCAAATTATATAAATATCATCGAAAGTCGCCATGTGCCATGCAAAGAAAATTAAAATCATAACTGGCAGTGAAAAGTAAATGCCATTTCGAATTTATACCAAAAAAATTAAAATCATAGATTATAGGTATTGGAAGTAAAAAAATTTATTGTGGGGCGATTTCCAATTTGCCATCGAGGTGATTCGTACTTAGGTTGTTCATTAGGCCAAAAGGCATGACCTATGGCAGGAAGCCTCTAGGGTCCTGACAGTGAAGGAGACTGCAGCGGCCCAGATGGAGTGGTCGACGATGGACGACACTTTTGGAGCCCTACATGTGTCTTTGTGAACAGTGACACGTGAAAAGATTTAAAGGAGAAGAGCCCAGCACCATGCTTGCAGGAAGGAGATCCATTTTGGGAGCCAAAAATGGAGGACAGATGCCAGAGTCCTGGCTAGAAGTGGACTTGCCTCTTCCGTCAGCATGAAAAGGGGAGTATGGGTACCTCCTTGTATGGCAGTACGTTTCAGTCCAGGAAATATTTAAAAACATCTTGTTGAGCGCTGCGTAAAGGGTTTTGGGTTTGTTGTTATTCATGGCTGTCAAATACTAAAGCAGAGAGGTCCCTTTCTATTTGGTTGCTGGCTGTGATTGAAGCTGGAAACTGCATCGCTGGAGGAACCCGAAGTCATCATCTGAACATGTATTGTTCTTCATTTTGTTAGAGGATGAACAAATCCGTTGGTTTTCTGCAAAAAATTAGGTCTTCCTATTTCAATCGGTGCCCAGTTTAACATTCTTGCTTGCACTGTGCATTGGATAGATATCCTGCAGGGACTAATCTCTTGTACTTGAGCCCCATAGTTTTTACCCATACACATTTCCATCGGGCCCTGCCTCCATGAGAATGTCATTAGAGTATTTAACTCCCCTGAGCATTGTAGTATCGTCTGTAGAATAGAGTAGTCCGACATTAAATAGCAAAGTAAAATTCCTCAATGGGGGCAACAAATGACATCTTCGTGTTTGGTTTCGTCACATGCACTTGTCCTTGACGTAGAACCTAAAAACAACCTATACATATGTAGATATATGTGTGTTGTCTATCTAGATGTCAAATTTTTAAATTTGCCAATTTCTTTTTTAAGGCATTTGCCAATTTTCACGCAGAAAGATTATATATATGTGGGTGTGTGTGTTGTCTACTTGTTTGTTAATATTGTAAAAATTTCAACAATTTCTTGATGCATTTGCCAATTGTTTTATGTGAATCATGAATGGAGGACACTTTCCAGGGTTCTTGCAATGAAAGGATATTCAAACCTAACCCACGCTCTTGCAAATGCACCCCCTTACCATTACACTGATACCCCTTGAACTTTATAGCCATTTTAATCTTACTATAAACATTTAAAATATTCTTGAAGCATTTCTTATTGGCATTCTGTGGGGAATTTCCCTCTTTTGTTTGAATAACTTGGACTTTAACATTTTTCCTTAGTTCCGTGTCATATAAACGCCTTAATCTTTTTTAATAGCACGGTGGACCTTGGATGATGGACACATTTGAATGCTAAACTTACCATTTTCTGCACAGGTTACAACTTTATTAAAAATAAATTACAAAGGCCGTGAAGTGGAGATCTCGTCCTTTGATGTAATGTTAACATATTCATACTCCAACTTTCAACTAATCAAATACTATGTGTGTTATGAACTTATAGCCAATACCAGGACTGTTTCATGCTTGAAAAGGGAATTTAGTAAGTGGTAAGGATACTTTGAATTTAAGAACTGATGTAGCAGAATTATTTTTTGCAGCTTGATTTGGTACATGTTATTAAATACATGCTAGAACGATGACTGGTGGAAATGGTATAGGTTGGCTTCTTTGATTCAAATGAATAACAATGGATCTTACTCATGAGTCATATAGGTGAGTCTATTAGGATCCAATATTTAGATATGGGTTTCAGAATGAGATTGTTAACTATGTTACAATCCAAAAACCACTATGAGTCAAAAAAATGGCAGCAATATTTTTGCTGGCTTTAAAATATATTGTTTTTCAATTCATACGAAATGAAGAATTAAAGTATACGTTGTCTGCCTGTTTGTTAATATTGTAAAAATTTCAACAATTTCTTGATGCATTTGCCAATTGTTTTATGTGAATCATGGATGGAGGACACTTTCCAGGGTTCTTGAAATGAAGGGATATTCAAACCTGACCCACGCTCTTGCAAATGCATCCCCTGACCATTACACTAATACCCCTTGAACTTTGCAGCCATTTTAATCTTACTATAAACATTTAAAATATTCTTGAAGCATTTCTTATTAGCATTCTATGGGGAATTTCCCTCTTTTGTTTGAATAACTTGGACTTTAACATTTTTCCTTAGTTCCGTGTCATATAAACGCCTTAATCTTTTTTAATAGCACGGTGGACCTTGGATGATGAACACATTTGAATGCTAAACTTACCATTTTTTGCACAGGTTACAACTTTATTAAAAATAAATTACAAAGGCTGTGAAGTGGAGATCTCGTCCTCTGATGTAATGTTAACATGTTCATACTCCAACTTTCAACTAATCAAATACTATGTGTGTTATAAACTTATAGCCAATACCAGGACTGTTTCATGCTTGAAAAGGGAATTTAGTAAGTGGTAAGGACACTTTGAATTTAAAAACTGATGTAGTAGAATTATTTTTTGCAGCTTGATTTGGTACAGGTTATTAAATACATGCTAGAACAATGACTGGTGGAAATGTTATAGGTTGACTTCTTTGATTCAAATGAATAACAATGGATCTTACTCATGAGTAATAAAGGTGAGTCTATTAGGATCCAATATTTAGATATGGGTTTCAGAATGAGATGGTCAACTATGTTACAATCCAAAAACCACTAGGAGTCAAAAAAATGGCAGCAATATCTTTGTTGGCTTTAAAATATATTGTTTTTCAATTCATACGAAATGAAGAATTAAAGTATATATTTGTGGGTAGATTGCGAAATTGTAAACACATCCTCACTAAAGTCTCTTTGGTAGACTACCTTTTAGTTTAATTAGGCCTTTGCAGTTTTTTTCCCTTCTTCTTTTGGCTTGTGCTTTCATTATTTGCTTAGTGAATCTCAGATGAGACTATGAGCATCCTTTACTGTGGCCTGTGGTAAGTCTGGGCCATGTCGTTAGAATCTAAACCTAGGCCACCCTTGGGTTTAACCCTTTAATCCTGGGAAACATTGGAATGTACCCTATGTTTGTTACACCACAACCTTGTCACATGTCTGCTGGGGTCATGGTCTGCCTTGTTGTGGTGAGGTAAATTTGAACTTGAATCGTGTTGTCATGAGTATTCTCGCACTAGATCATGGTGGAATGATGGCAGTGTCAAGGTCTTCCTTTTCCTTCGAATCTGTGTTAGAATGAAGACGTTTGAGCTACAGGGATTTATTATTTTTGGTAAATGGCCCTGTCATTTCATTTCTTTGGTCAAATGAGAGAGTAATTCGATTGGGCATGGTGCGGACATTTTATTTTTGGGGGTTTAGGGATGTTTTTGGTTGTAAAATGGCCAAACCTCCACAAGTTTTCTAAAGTACCCTGCACTTCTAGAGGCAAGCAACGTGAAAAGGTTAGTAAGTCCTTTATTAAAAAGTTATTCTTTGAAAGGGTTCGAACTATCTTTGTAATAGCCTTGCGTTCAAGCCTTAGCTAGCCGTCTCAGCGAGGGGGGAATTTTGTAGGTTTTTCGAATATATAGTGCCACGTGAGATGGAATTGTCTGGCCCGCTATAGATTTTTAGGAGTCCCGCATTCTAAATTTTGACTAAATGTTTTGGATAGTATTCATCATAAATTACACTAGATGAAGGCTATTGTTTGGATTTTTTTTTTACAAATACATTGAGACAATAATTTTCTGGAAGTATCTTAAGTGGGTGCTGCAAACTCTCAGCTCCTGCTTTAGAAGACTTTTTCTATAAAATAGTGTCATGGGAGGTGTAATTATAATATCTGCTATAACTTTTTAAGGACTTGCATTTATTAACTATCTCCGAATATTATTGAAAATTATCAGAAAACATAGACTATATGCATGTTGTCATTTGGCAATAAACTTTGTTGAAAATTAGTCAAGCGGTTGATGAAAACTTTCAGCCCTTTTTTAATACAGAAAATCTTCTCTAAACTAGATCCACTCTCGTTGTTGTGTATAAAAGTTCAAGGTATGCCTGCATTTTGCAAATCAAAAGACATTTCACTGGACTACCTGCAGCGTGAAAACTAGAGTAGCTACTAGCTTGTCTGCATTTCCATAGTCTGTTTGTTCATTTCTAGTGTGCTAGATTGCATGTTCTGTCTAGTCTATTGCTCTTACTCATCTACGTGACTTGTATAAGATCAAATTTTTAGATATAGGTTTCAGAATCAGATGGTCGACTATGTTAAAATCCAAAAACCATTAGGAGTCAAAAAATTGGCAACAATATTTTTGTTGGCTTTAAAATATATTGTTATTCAATTCATACGAAATAAAGAATCAAAGTATATATTAGTGGGTGGATTGCGGAATTGTAAAGACATTCTCACTTCCATCAATTTTGGGTATCATAGCCTACACTTCCTTTACATGTTTTGGGTTTGGTTTACCATTGAAGTTAGATTTAAATTTTAACGGGCTTTCATGGATTTTCAGTCTAACTATATATGAATGAATTAGTTTGGCAGCTGCGTATTGTTCACCCCATTGCATAAAAATGAGTTCCAACTTTTTTGGTTTGAAATTTGAATAAAATCAAGGATAAGCATGGGCCTTATTGCTTTTGGTTGTGACGTTTAGTACCGTTTGAGGATATTATGGCTGTTTTTTGGGCAAAAAGTAGTATTTCCTTTTTGGTGGAAATACTTATCTGTTCTGCTTGTTTATTTGGTGTTGTTGTTATTAATTATCACCATTGACTATCTATACGCTATTTTCCTTTATGGCATGGACAATTCCATAACATATCGTTTAGAGAATTGGTTATTGAATATGTTTTGTTTTTTTCATTATTTCCCATTTACATTTTCATAGATTCTTAATAATGTGGTTGAAGTTGTCTATCTTAAAATATCTTATTGTTGTATGTGTTGCATAAAGAAAACTATTTTCTACTTTCAGTCTTCAGCCACGGCATAGAGGGGCAAGTGCCTTCGCCATTGGCAGGATTCGGTGTGTGCTGAGGGGTTTTCGCCTCTAGGATGCCTCATTGAAACGCCCTTTGTTGGGCATTAGACTGCCCATTGGCAAGGCTTTTAAAGCTGCCTGCCAAAATAGACAACACCTGAATATTTGTTTTTGATTCCTTGTTTGTGCTCTGCAACAAAAAACAATGTGTTTAACTTCCATTTCTAGCGTAGAACTTAGCGAGGTTGATATAGCATCTATATATTTTGTTTTTTTCGTTTTTATTATTTTTGGTTGCTTGTGAACTTGCAACAATGAAGACTCGTAATACAATTGTTGTTCCTCCACACAGTGTGACAATCACCACTCCACACTTGGAGCAGGAAGATTCTTTCAACTGGACAAAGTTTGTTGTCAATGTGCTCTATTGCAGGCAACCGAAGCTAGCAAAACCTGTGATCACTGATTTGGTTAGAGACCGTCTCCACTTGCATCCTTCATGTCCTCTTTATCTTTCCAAGTTCTGTATGGTGGGCTTCAACTCGAGGGGATTTGGGATTGTATATGATCACCCCGAAGATGCTGTGAAACATGAACTTGAGCACAAACTGAAAAAGATGGGGATAACTGCAAAGACAATACATGCTAGAGGGAAAAAAACACATGGTGCAAAAAAAATTGCTAATGTCACCGAGGGAAAAAAATGAGAAGCGAAGAAAAAATGAAAAACTTTAAGGGCATGCTCTATTAAACTTATGTACATAAGTGTAATTTAGGTAGCTATATGGTGCAAACATCTACTATGTTCTCTTTCAGTTGCTCGATAGAAATAACAGTATGTTATGTTTTTGATAGCTCTTGCTTGCTGATGTTTGAGACTTACTTCAGTGTACATTTTTCACTTTGTCAATCTTATTAATGTCAAACAAACTTTTAATAGACAGATCTCATACTATGTTTTGTTTTGCATTCAGCTAGCTTTCCTATCATCATATTATCCATCTTCTGACCATATCTTATAAACTTCAGGTTCTGCTCTTATAGGTAATCTTCAGTTGTTTGGCATAGTTGTTGCAGATCGTTTTCTAATTGTTTTTTTTAAAGCATTCAACCATACATTCCTCCCTTGAAGTTGTTCATTGCTACATACAGAACATAAGTTGTTGCAAAATATTATTCTACTTATTGTGAACATTTCTTGACGAAACTGTTCGCGCTGCATTTCTAATCATCTCTCCGAAATATTCAGATAAATGAAATAATGTTTTTTGTTTAGTTGATGAAATAATGTATTCTTGGAAGGTTTTTGACTTCTTCATGATAATATTTGCTATATATTTCCCTTTGCAATTACTTGGGAAATCACTTTCTCTATGCTTAAACTTCTCTTAATTGCTTGAAGATATTCAATGTTATTATGCTAATCTTCAACTTAATATATCTTGATCCCTCTTTTTTCGATTGTTTTTTTGTTATTGTTGCTATTATGGTGCAGTGATTCTTTACGGTGATTTATGTCACTAGACTTCAACAAAAAATTCTAAATTTGTAGAACGGTTCTTCTTCAACATATAAAATTTTGGGAAAGATTTCCATGTGTCTTATATATCCCCTTTCTAAGCACAATGAGTGTTATAGCTCAGGAATTTCAACATGGCTATCCAAATTCATATTCTACTATCAAATTTAGTGAGTCTAGAGGGATCTTCTGTTTCTTTTTGGGTTCTATGAATATAGAGCAATGAGTATTAGGACTACCTGGAATCACATGTTCCTAGCTGATTACTGAAATAGTGGCCTCTGACTTTTAGATTGTTTGGAAATGTCTAAGGAATGTTTGATCTTGATCTATATCAAATTTTGTAAGGAAACTTGTTAGAAATATTTATTCCTCTTTCTTCGAGGAAATGCAACAATTTGATTCATAAAAAGACCAGTGTTTGGTGGGCAGCAAAGGGAGAACCCAACTGACAAAGTGGAACAGCTAGGAAGGAACAAGAACATACAGTTGGTTTTATAATGCATCATGAGAACAACAATTTGTTAGAGTTTAGAATCCAAAGCATCTTGTTCGGTCTTCATTTCATTTTAGATATAATTTGAAAACCCACTATAAATATTTCAAATACAAGAGTAATTTTGAGTTTGACAACATTGTTATATTTAGATCTTGTTGATTCTACTTTATTACAAGTTTTGCAAGTATAGAAAGCTCCAATACCTATGGAATGAAAGTAAACAACACGTTTAGACACTCAACTCATACAAATCCCAATGAAAATGAAGTTTAAAGAAAGGGTGATCCAAAGTAGGAAGCAACTTTTGTTCATAAAGAAAGGCTTTTCTAACATAATAGTAAGGTGACCTTTCTGTATTAATTTATGCAAGAAAAAGACAAGCTGAAATTTAGTTTTAAAATATTTCACTGAATGTTATGATGACATACAAGAATATTCATCTACAAAATGTCTAAAGGAGCCATCTTCAACTTACAATCCAGGCACTCTGATATGATTCAAATATACAAAGTTAACAACAACATAATGCTTATGTGATGCGTGAAGACAATAGACAAATATAAATTACTCTTGCTGTGCGATTTGAGAAGGGTGCTCTCCATATTAACAATAAAACAAACTACGGTGCTTCAAACTGCTCTCCAATGATTTAGGCCCGCACCTCTTTCAATATTATTACTTGTTTTAGCAAAATTTCACGAAGTGCCAATTATCACGTTAGGATAGTTTCAGTAGGAATTGATATCGAAACAAGAAAATGTATTCGAGATTCATCCTAGACTCTGAATGGCTAAGATGGATATCCCTTTTTTGAAAAACAATAGAATGATACCGAAATAATGCAATATGTCCCGCAAATTATAGTTTTTTTTAAAATAATGACACTATCATTTATATAATTATCGATCTATATGTACCTTTTGATCTCGTATATACTTGCTTTTCTCATTACGCGCAACCTGTCGAAGTGGGTTTTTCTTTCCCTGGGATAAATGTAAATGTTAAGGTTTCTTTTTATTTTGCTTTCTGGAAAGTTTATAAATATTGTGATGTGGTTTAGCTCACTGTGCAGAAGCACATTGTGTGTTGAAAACAATCTTCATCATGGCTGCACCTTTGACATATGGCGGCATCTCCATGTTGATTGAGGGTAGTACAAATGCCGAACCAATAGTCCATCTTCTCAACATTTGTCCCCTTCAATCTGTGTTGAACACTAAGCTCCAACATCGTGTGGATCTCTCCGATGGTGTGCACTTTTAAACATCTCTTTTGCCCTCAAAATTTGCAAGCCAGATTTCAGATGCCCAATTAAAAGATGGAACCATTGTCCACCTGCGCAAAACCCTTTGCAGAATGCCAAAACATGAATTGTATGCATCCATTTTCCTTTGTCCATGTATGCTTCGCTTTCATTTCTTTTATGTTCACTAAATTTTTGTCCCTTTTCATTTTCATCCTTTGCAGGACTGTTCTTGTCTCTGAAATGGAAGTTGTGATAGAAACACATCCATAAATTAGTGCTCCCACTCCTCTTCCTTCCTGTGTCATTCGCAGAAAGCAATCAAATCTTGATATAAATCATGGAGCCGACGGAACTTTGGTTCCGCAAACACCTCCCCAAAAGAAAATTAGCCTCCCTAACAGTTCAAGATTGCCTCTAAAAATAAGTGCACTGAATACAACCATGCGCACATGGTCTATTGAAGGTTGTGCCCTTGGGAAAACAACGCTAAGGGAATATGTGAATGCAAATGGCTCTGGATCATATTTTGGCTTTGATTTTGTGGATTGTGAAGGTGGAGAAATACACATTACATGCTTCAACGAAATTGTAGCAATGTTTTTTGGACAAATTGAGGCTGGAAACTTATACACGATCACAAATGGAAGGATAGGGAATGCAAAACTAGGTTACAACCACCTTAACAATGAATTTGAGATATTCCTACAAGCTTCTTCCATTGTCTCTCCGCTGCTTGTCAATAACGCCACAATACCTTTGCATAACTTTCACTTCACAGGAATCAAAGATATACCTACAAAACATGTTGGTTCCTTCATTGACGTTATTGGCATTGTTTTAACAATGTCTCCTTGCTCCACTATCCATAGGGATAACAGTGAAACTAAACGAAGAAGCTTACAATTGAAGGACATGTCAAGATTTAGTGTTCCTGTAACTTATGGGGCCAGCATTTACATGATCTTGCTCAAGAACTTGAGGAAGTCCTTTCTATTCCACAACTCCCAGTATTGGCTTTAAAGGTGGCACATGTTTTGAGTTTCAACGACACTTCCATAAACACTGTCTCCAACACAAAATGGTTTGTTGATCCTCAGATTCCTGAAACTAAAACGTTGCACGACTGGGTTGCCTCTAAAAATTACACTATTGAAACTCCCTCTGTAACGAACAAATTTCTAGGTCCTCCTCGAAGCTTAAAACCAGTGGCAAAAATTGTAGAAATTCTTCAAATGGGCAATACAGAGAGCAATGAATGGGCTACGCTTAAAGCTATAATTGCAGACATCGCAATGGATAACTTCTACTACATGGCTTTCCCCCTTACAAATGGTGACAAGCAATGCCGAAAGAAAGTGAAACCAACAAGCAATGGCTCATGGTTTTGTGCAAGTTGTAAGTCTCATGTGCATCAATGCAATTATAGGTATGCTCTCGTATAAACTTACAAGATGACTCAGGAGAGCTATAATCGGTTACAACATTTGACACAACTGCTGAAGAAATCATGGGTGTCACGGCAGCAGACCTCCAACTGTTGTGCATAGAGGATGAGACTACAACGGAGATTACAAACCAGATAATTGGCCATGAATACAAATTCACTCTCTCCGTGAAAAAAGAAACTTTCCGTGGAGATACACAACTAAAATGTGTCATACTTGATTCCCTTAAATTGGACGAATCGAAAGTCGTTGCTTGAATTTGCCTTTCCTGGGCACCATAACACTTTCCTATATTTTAGTTTCTTCATTGTTTGCTCACATCTCCTCTGTAATATGATTTTGTTTGCAGATACATTTGTAATATGCTTTTGTCTGCATGTTGTAATGGACTATAACTCTCAAAGTTTTCCATTTAATGGTTGTTAGTATTGGTTTATATGCGCATCTATATCGCAAAGAAACCTTTTTGTAATTGATAAAAATGTATGGTCCAATATGTATATATATATATAGTTTTTGCTAACATTATGGAACGCTTTATTCATTTCTTTAAAGTCTATATCGTTTTTGTAATTGATAAAAATGTATGGTCCAATATGTATATATATATATAGTTTTTGCTAACATTATGGAACGCTTTATTCATTTCTTTAAAGTTTGTCTATGTTTCACATGAATTTTTTTCTTCTTTCTACCTTGTTCCTTCTTAATACCTATGTAAAAAAAAAATGAAGCCATATCTCTATGTTTTTTCCTAATAAAAAATTCCATACACACCCTTGTATTTATTCCTTTACTTCCTTAAAAATATATGCAACAACAAATCGTTTTGATTTTGTTTTATTGCCTTTAACTACTAAAATATAAAACATTTACAACAAGATAAGCATTTACAAATGGTTTTTGCATTCATTTCCCCTTATCCACATACATAATTTAGCACTCTTATAATCTTCTCTTATGCCACCTTTTTTTGGTGATTTTCGCAGGTTGTTTTATGCACAATGCCTACCCCAGAGCAACGACAAAGAAGAAGAGATATTTATGCCTTGCATAAAGAAGAAATCAATGCTTCCTGATGCGAGTGCTATTTTCAACTCCAACAGATGCCTACAAGTTCTGGCCCTTTCCAAACTAGTGGTTGCCCCCCTTTCATGTCTTCTCTTGCTACTTTCCCCTCCACAACGCACAATTCTCCTTTTCCTCTTTACATTAACCACACCACTTGTGTCGGACCTTGTCTTCATCATGCTCGCAACATCGAATTGTAACCCTCTCCATCGCTACACTACCCTCCATCTACTTCATCCCAATACATTGCTCCTTGCAATCATTCACCCTTCCCATTTCATCTACGCCTTTGGCCGATAACAAGTTCGATTGCTTATCCTTCTCTTACCGGGATGCCTCTTTCGCATTCTTCCGACCTTCCGTCCCCTTCCTTCCAAACTCATCGTGAAAGTAACACCCAAGATTCCACCCTCCCCATGCCGCTCCACAGAACATTCCGTGTGGTACCTTATTGGGCAGATGCCCAACGCAAATTCTGCCAAAGACTGGATCTTTTATCGCACATCCACACCTGCTCAATTTGTCTTGAGAACTACACAGGCATACATACTACCTTCCATGAAGGCAAACACACATGCATTATGTGCAAGTCCGAAAGAAATGGATACCGCTTCTCCTCTTGGAACAATATGGATCTTGGCGCTCAACTTGCCATTCTCAAATCTTTAACCCAGGTTGAAGAAATGTTGATTGCTTGCATCAATTCAATTTTGTAAGTCACACAAATGCGCGGGGGACAATATAAATATTCAGGTCACACAATAAGTTTCCCACAAAACATTTCTTCCATTGCCAAATACCTTCCTCGTTGGCTAGGAGATTTGGATCTCTTATTGGTTCAAAAAATTGGAATTCAACAAACAAAATATGACTTCTATGTTAGTAGGTCCCATGTTTGAGAAGCACTTCAATATAAAATTATCCATGACCCCTACTATAAGGATGTTCTTATTGACACTGAGGCTCTTTCCTCTCTCCCGCAGGAACCAACAAACATATCCTCCTCCCTTAACTCTATTCCTATAGACCTTCCGGCGTCTCACTTCTCTGAAGCACAGGATAATGACAACCCTCCTTCCAACCCCTACGAGTATCCCGATGAGACATCCTCTTTTGTGCCTTTATACCCAAACACTGGCATTGAAGAGGATTTAATCGAACAATACCTGTTTTCAAATGGTCGGGTTGCACCCTGCACCTTGGCTTGGCTTGAAGTCGGAAATTTGCCAATTAATGAATGCACCACGGAGGGCCTTTTCTCAATGGCTTTTCCAACTTTATTTCCAACTAGTGCAGCATTGTTTAAAAAACCACGCATGAAGGATGTTCAAATGAATGAATATGCCCTCCACCTAATGCGTTACCATGATGATCGGTTTGGCTCGCACCCCAGGTTCCAATATTTTTTGCTTAACCTTATTATGAGACATAGGAGCCAATCTACAGCTGCAATTTTCATGAGGTTGAACCTTGAACACGGTGTCCCCCTACTATAGGCCAACTACGGCAACACCTGCATGATTTCCTTGATGATTTCCTTCCATAGAGTTTAATGAGATTCGGAACCAACCTGCGGGGGACACGAACATTTTGGTCAAAGAGCAAAGGGGAGGTCTCGGACATGATTGAGCAATTGGGGGCGCCTACACTCTTCTTCACTCTTAGTGCAGTAGACACAAAATGGCCAGATCTACATAACATCATGCTAGGTTTTTCTCTTGCAGAGGCTCATGTGGCACAACAATGGAGGACCAAGAACATTGTTAGCCACCCTCATTGTGTCGTTGTTTACATCAAAGATTCATAATATTTCGTGAAGAAGTGTTACAAAAACATCTTCGAGCCAACGACTACTAGTACAAGTAAATTTCTTCAATGCTCTCTACTTTTCTATTGCTTAAATACATAACGATTAACCTTCCTTTACCGCAAGTATGAATGGCAACATAGAGGTTCAACACATGTTCATGGTTTCCTATGGCTTGAAGATGCTCTAGACGTTGATTGCATCGATTGGTCAAATAATGAATCTGTGGACAAAGCAAGACAATACTTTGATACCTACATATCTACATCGAATATGCACCCTCCTTCCATCCGCTCAGAATTTGTTCACAGGAATATCGATTCCTTGCAGTTTCCCCATTACAAGATTTGGAGGAGTTGATAAATTGAGTTTAGCGACACACAAAGTGTTCCGAGAATACTTCCCTCCGAAAAAAAACAACCGCCTCCAATGCTGATACAACGCACCTTGGGAGAATAGAGCCACTTCTCTATTGTTTGTTGATGAGAGTGCTTCAGTTAAATACCTCCCTTCAAGGAATGATGATAGATTGAACACACACAATCCAATAATGTTATCCATATGGAGAGCCAATATTGATTGTCAACTTGTGCTATCTCGCCATGCTGTCCTCAAATACATTGCTAAGTATGCTTCCAAAGCAGAGTAAAGGTCAGAAACATACCACTAAATGCTTTCTAGATTGTTGAGAGGTTTAGATCCTGATTTGCCAGCACATTTAGCCATAAAAAAATCTTAACTGAGAGTGTGGTTGAACATGACATTAGCGCACAAGAAACATGCCACATGCTCCTCAAATTGCCACTTGTAATGTGTCGTCGCACTTTTGTGTCGCTCAATGTAGGCAGAAAAATCTTAAGAAAATTGGTTGAAGCAGAGTGTGAGGATGCAAAAACATCCCTCCTTTTAGTTACATACAGGGTCCTACCTTCAAACATGGAAAGCCTTCCACTCATTGAAGTTGCGCGCGACTAGAGTTATAGAAAATACCGCAAACACAATAGATGGAAGAGTCATACCGTACCAGCTATTGTTCGGGTGTTCCCCAAGTTTCAATGTATTCCATCTAAGGATTCACCCTCTTTTGAGCTTTTCTGTTGGTCAAAACTCCTTCTATACAAACCTTTCCGCAACATTTCTTCTGATATTGGTTCAACACCTCAAGAAACCATTTCTACATGGAGCTTGTTTAGATACAATTATCAGCCCTGACATATTACACAACGTGAATCAGATCCATCACCCACCTCCGACAGTGACAATGAGTCAGAGGCCGAGCCCCCCTGCCTGTTTAGCAACTATATGATTGGCAACTTTTGGCTCGATTCCGCTCGGGGAACACTTCATTCCTTGACAACTTACAAATGTTGGGCCTTCATGAATTTGACACCCTTCACAATTTGAGTGCACATCGAGTTCCTGTTGCTCTGTAGTCTCTTGGCGCCACTTTCATCGAAGACAAAAAGGCAAAGCATATTTCAACTTCCCTCGTGGACAGATTCCACCCTCCAGCTTCAGGTTTATCTCCAGAACAACAACAAGCTTTCAACATAGTTATTCAACACTTTGCTCACAAATCCAACCTTCCTCTACTAAGACTTATTATACAAGGGACTGCTGGTACTGGAAAATGATTCCTCATTAACATTTTAAAGTCTTCATTTGCCTCTTCATCTAACCAAGGCCTTTCACCTCTCCTTCTACTCGCCCCAACAGGAGTTGCTGCTTTCAATATTTTAGCTTCGACAATACATGCAAGCCTCTGGATTCCCATTAAAGAACTCAAACCCTTAGAGGGGCAAGCTTTATCGTCTCTTCAAGACTCCCTCAAACACACCAAATACATTCTAATTGATGAAATGAGTTTTGTCGGGCCAAAGTTGCTTTCCAGAATCGACTACCGTCTTAGGGAGGCTTTCCCACACTTCAAGAATTCTACATTTGGAGGCAGATCTATGATCCTTGTTGGAGACCTCAGTCAACTTCCTCCAGTTATGGACATTCCTCTTTATGCCAGCAAGTCTTATGAAGCTACCCTTTGGCAAGAATTCGACATATCCATCTCCCTTCATTCAATCTTCTGACAACAAAGCTCTAATCCAGCACATGCATCATTCTGTAACTTGCTGCTCAACATTCGTAACACAGTACCTCTACTGCAAGACTGGGAAGCTCTTATGTCAAGATCCGTTTCCTCCCTTTCCGAACAAGAAAACATTGATTTTAAAGACGCCCCTCATCTTTTCGCTCAAAATGACCTTGTGGACTCGCACAACCTTATTATGTTGAAATCCCTTAACTCTCCTATTGCCAGATCAATTGCTGAAAAGACCAGATGTTCAACATCGGGTGACACCGAAGACGATCAATTGAAGTCCAAGGTTCTTCTCTACATCAACCAGAAAGTAATGCTTTCCGCAAACTTGTGGGTTGACAAAGGTCTTGTCAACGGCGCTACTGGTTCTATCATCGACATAGTCTATGAGGAATCCTCTGGACCTCCAGCTCTGCCTCTTTTTGTCGTCATCAAGTTTGATCGTTACACATGACCTCCCTGAGATTCAAACAACCCCTTGCATGTTCCTATTCCTCCCATTTCTAGAGGGGGTCGCAGACAACTACCGCTCAAAATGGCATGGGCTTTTTCTATCCACAAATTTCAAGGACTTACACTAACACGTGCTACAGTAGACATTGGCAGAACTGAAAGACAAGGCCTAACATTCACTGCTATGTCAAGAGTTCCGTCTCTTTCTTCCCTTCGTATTTCTCTAGCTTTCTCTTTCTCCTGCTACTCTCGCATGTCCTCCACTCCCCTTCTGCAATCCAGGCTACAAGAGGAATCTCGACTTCACTCCCTTCCATCTTCTCTCCCACACCTCGCCCAACACTCGTCTTAACTCCTTCGCCTCTTCCTCCTTTCTCTGTCTTCAACTTCCATTGGTGCAAGAACTTCTTTATAACAACGACGCATGTATATATCATGTACATGTTGTATCGATACCCCTTTTTTTTCCTTAGCATAAATGTTCGAATTTTTTTGTTCCACTCTACTACTAACCAGAAATGTTTACCTCCCTGTGCAACTACTTTAAACGGTCAATATTATAACTATGTTCCTTAGCATAAATGTTCGAGAGATTTTTTTGTTCCACTCTACTACTAACCAGTATCTAATACATAACTAAAACTTTTGATTTACCTCCCTGTTATTCTTTTATATTTATCATTCAAAAACATGATGCTTTTGTTTTATTTTAACATTTTCTTATTTTGATTCATATTAGCCTTCTGTAGTGATTCTCTGACTCGACATTGATATGATCCTTGGCTTACACAATTTATACTTTGAGCCTTCACGGTTAATTGATATTGTCCACTATTTCCATCTCATAGGTTGTGGGTTTCACGTAGGGATAATTTTAGTGGCGAATCTTCATTAATTCACGAATATGCTGCTTTTTAAAATTTTGTGAAATTTTAGGTATAGGGATATGATTAATTTGCCTAAATTTTAAAGGTTCAAGTTACTTTTAGGGGTCAGTTCGTCCAGCGTTTACGCCAATAACCAATTTTTTTAATTCAAATTGCCATTAGTGAGAAATTAAAATTTGTAAAATTCACCTCCATATATATAACATTACTAAATATCACTATGGTTGTAGGGTAGCGACCGCTAAGCTATGCAAAGAGTTGTTTACAATGACAAAATCTAATGGAATTTACTTGTATCTTAAAATTCACCACGGTCTAGCCAAAGTTACCTAGTGACCGCTAAGCTCTAAAATTTACCATGGTCATGTTGATGTATTACCAATTTAGCTAGCGACTATTAAACTATAAATATCTCCACTTTTTCACCAAAAAAATCACATTTTTAGAAAAAAAATTGTTTAGTGAAATTGAATTATTAATCCAAGAGAAATATGGTCAAATATCACTATGGTTAGAACCTAGAAGCTCTAAGCTATGCAAATAGTTGTTTACAATTACAAAATCTAATGGAATTTATTCGTGTTTTAAATATCTGCATCATCACTTGTCACATGATTTGATATATGGGATGGAAATTTGGAAAAATGATATACTTATGTTTGTAGTATATTTAATACCATATTCCCAGTGCCTCAACATCCAAAATTTGTGTTTGTAACTAAATATGTTATCGGGATTTACAAATTAAAATGATAGTGGTTGATGACCATTTTTCCAGACAGCGCTTCTTTTGACAATTTGAATAAAATACTACACTTACAATTTGTCAAATGATTTATAGGTTTTGAATTTTTTTTACAGGATAATTTTGACTTGCCCTTCTCTGACGGGTTGGAAGCCCTCAGAAGGGCTGTGACAGGTGCAATTTTGAACGCTGCTCCCCGCCAATCTATATAGTTTTCTACTCAAATATTCGTTACATTACAATTAATATTCCTTTCGTTTATATTTCCTCCACTTCTTTTGCTTTTTTGACTCCTACCTTTACTTCCATTTACGAATTATGTTTATTTAAAACTCTCCTCTTTCCTTCACTTTTACCATTTTTCTTTCTCCCCTCCTCCCTTTCCTCCCTTTCCTCCCTATTTCATTTCTTTTTTCCTTTCTCTCAACTATATTCTTCTTTTCTACTTCCTTCTCCTTCTTCCCCTACGTCGCTTTCGGCATCATCATCGCACACCTCACTATGTGATTGCTAGTCTTATTCAAAGTTGGAGACCGAAATTCGATTTGCAAATTTAGCGGACATTATTTTACTTTTGTTTCACGTGCATGTCAGACATGTCACATTCCTTATAACGCGGAAAACGCGTATACGGTATACGTATGACCACAACAAGGCTTTGCCACGTGGCAGCTGAAATCTAACAGTATTCATTGCCCCTGAGACGGCGACAGCTCTCTAGGTAGGTAATTAGTTTTTGCCGCGAATTTTTCGGATGAGGTTTTATCAAGGGTTCGTTAATTTTATACTCCGCTTTTGTGACGCCTAATTACTTCACGGTGAAGAGATCTCCCCACCGTGCGTTATAAAGTGGAGACAGCAACGTTACCACAGCTCCCGCTCTAAACGCCATCAGGAAATCCTCGGATCGTCCACAAGACCTCCCTATTCTTGCAATGGAGGTTGTTGGGCTGAGAAAATCTAAGAAGGGTGTGAGGAATGGTGCAGAAACTGACTCTTGCAGTGATTTCAAGATGGTGAAGAAAATGGATGACGGTGGTTTAAAGCAGAATAGCAACAATGAGAGTGGCAATGGCACCAACGGGAATTCAAAGCTGTTGGCATCTGATGCCCTGCTTCTCCCTTTGGGACTCACCAACAAATTCTTCTTTGTGCTTTTCTTTGTTTCATCATATTTCCTGATGAGGAGATGGAGGGAGAAGATCAGGAAGTCAATACCCCTCCATGCGGTGAGCTTCTGGGAGCTCGTTGCCATTGTGGCACAATTGTCTTCCTTCATATACTTGTTGGGATTTTTTGGCATTGATTATGTGCAAAACTTCATCAGCAAGAACAATGATGGTCCCTGGGATGATTTTGTTGAGGAAGATTTGAACACAACTCCAACACTCAATAGAGAAATTGTTGTCAAGAAGCCGGAGGCACAACTCAAGGGGACGGTCCTTGGCGAGAACGAGGATGGAGACATTGCAGCTGCTGTTTGTGATGGCACAGTAGCCTCCTATTCTCTTGAATCCTCACTTGGTGACTGCAAGAGAGCCGCCTTTGTGAGGAGGAGTGCTTTGGAGCTCATGACTGGGAGATCTCTTGATGGGCTGCCCTTGGAGGGATTTGATTATCAGTCCATTCTCGGGCAGTGCTGTGAGATGCCCATTGGGTATGTACAAATCCCTGTGGGTGTTGCAGGGCCTTTGCTACTCAATGGGTTTGAGTACATGGTGCCCATGGCAACCACAGAAGGGTGCCTGGTGGCCAGCACCAACAGAGGTTGCAAGGCCATACATATGTGTGGTGGTGCTACAAGCATTCTTCTCAGAGATGGCATGACTAGGGCTCCCGTTGTTAGGTTTCAGAGTGCCAAAAGGGCTGCAGATCTTAAATACTATATTGAGGATCCCACAAACGCTGAGAATCTGTCGCACATCTTCAACAGGTTGGTGTTTATATATATTTTTAATGGCATATCTTATCTTGCATGCATCATGGGTCATCGTACAGTTTTATTAATCCATGCTTTTGGCTGATAAGTTTTTGGGTGCCCGCTATTTCAACAGGACAACCAGATTTGGCAGGCTGCAAGGCATACAATGTGCAATTGCAGGCAAAAATTTGTACATGAGATTTTGCTGTTTCACTGGAGATGCCATGGGGATGAATATGGTGTCGAAGGGTGTTCAGAATGTCTTAGATTATCTTCAGACTGTGTTCCCCGACATGAATCTAATCAGTGTTTCTGGTAATTTAATCCATCTATGATTTTCCACCATTTTCCAGGATTTTCCTTTTGTGGGTAGGGCTAATTTTTTGTGGGTATCTGTTTCCAGGCAATTTCTGTGCAGACAAGAAGCCCACGGCAGTGAACTGGATTGAAGGGCGTGGGAAATCAATAGTTTGTGAGGCCGTTATAACCAAGGAAGTTGTTAAAAGGGTGTTGAAAACAACAGTTCCAGCCTTGTTGGAGCTGAACATGCTGAAAAACTTGACGGGATCTGCGATGGCAGGTGCCATGGGAGGATTCAATGCCCATGCTGCCAACATTGTTTCTGCTGTGTTCATTGCAACAGGCCAAGATCCTGCCCAAAATGTTGAGAGCTCCCACTGTATTACTATGATGGAGGCTGCAAACGGTGGCAAGGATCTGCACGTCTCTGTCACCATGCCATGCATTGAGGTAAACAAGAAAAAATCAAAATATTAAAGTTCAATCTACATTCATTGCATTCTCTCTTTGTTTTTTGGGATGTTTAGGTTCAATTTAAAGTCAATGACGGAGGATTGCATCAAATTGACGGCTCCAATGCATTAAGAATAGCTAAAGTTTCAGTGTAAACTATCAAGGTTATATTAATGGCTGTTCTTCATTGCAAAACCTCACAGGTTCCCAATGATGACAAATTGTAACTAAGATTAGCAGAACACTATAATTCTGTCTGGTAGAGTCTATTTGTAATCATGATAACTACCATCACAATTTTTGTCCCTTTCCAGTTAATAATTGTATTCCTTTTACACGAAGTATGTTCTTGATTTTATGCAAATGCCCGATTGATCTCAACTCCCCATACACTATGCTAACAAATAGCCAACGTGCATGAGAGTTATCACATCAATGCTCATAGACATGGCATTGTCAATGATAACCCAAAACAAATCTCTTAGAAAATCACTTTACAGATTTGAGATACAATAAATGCATCTGAAGAGCTTTGCAGAAAAACTCCATTCTAAGCAAGAGCAGGTGTACCCTCTGGAAATGGTGGAGATGTTTGCTCCCCCGCATCTTCAATTATAATCTCAGGTTCAAAACCTTTCTTGAAAACATCATGGTTGGTATGCTCTGCAGAAACAAAAGGTCGGTTCCCTAGAATCTGAACCAAATCTTCCTGATGCAAAACTTTCTTCTTAAGAAGTGCTTTGGCTAGCTGCTTGACACCCTCTCGATGTTTTTCTGTCAATGCGATTGTATTCTTGTGAGCTGTGCCAACCAATTTCCGGACTTCTGATCATTAAACACTGCAGTATAATTACTGTATGGTTTTGACGCCTCAAAGCCATCTTCTCTTGGAGGAAAAGAGAGGAGACCAACTTTGTCACTGAATCCATACACTGCAACTTGAGCATATAGGTCATTTTGGTTACCTTCTCTAGATCATTTTGAGCTCCAGCTGATATTTTTCCGAGCATAACCTGTCAAACAATTGCAGGCAAAGAGATTGAATAATGATGTTTCTAAAAGTAAGATAGAATAAAGATAACCAGTTAAGTGGCAAATGTTATTGGATTTTGGATTCAACCATCTCAAATGAATCCCTTACTTGCTCAGCAGCTCTTCCTCCAAGAGTCATGCACGTCATGTCAAATGGATGTTCCTCTGTATAAAGCAAGTTCTCATTGGGTACACATTGTGCAAAATCTAGAGCTGCAGTGCCTCGTGGAACAATAGAACCTTTAGAAGGGGTTTCTGCATGCTCAAGGAACCAGCCAGCCACTGCATGTCCTGCTTCATGGCATGCAACAGGTCTTCTTTCTTCCTTGCTAATACCTTGAAAAAGACAGCAGATATGTCAAGAAAGTAGGAACAAAACGCAGCATGCTAATATTATCATGCAGTTCATATTTAAATGGGATTTTTTTTTACGACATTTAAAACAACAATTGAGTTAATGTTTTCAGTTGAACTGTTTGAAGTTTGAACTTACAGGGTAAATTTTTCCAAAGAAATATACGGAGAATATAATTGGAGGAAAAGGACTTAGAATTTTACCTTTGGCAAACAATGGGTCAACATTTATCTACTTTAGTTTCTCTTCATTGGGTTTGTCTTTCACCTCTATTATTTTAAATAATGGTTGATAACAGGATTTGAACCGAAAGCTATTCATGCATGACACATTTTTTGAAAACCATCAAATAAATTAGGACTGCTAAAGAGGATAAAAACAAACAGGGCGTATGGAATGTCAGGGTTTTGAACCAGAAATTTCCTGCACTACTGGAGGCCCAACCCCCTTGTAAAACATACAATGTAGATATTGCGAACGGAAATGATTTGTTTGGTGAATGAATTTTTTTTTTTGAAATGGATGATGGGCCCCCAAATGGACCAATGTCAGGTCTAAATGACCAAATAATGGCCAAAGCAATGGTGTAGCACCCTAAATGTGGACCCAAGGCACTTGGCAATTATCAATTGACATTTATGATTTATCCCAGCTCTATCCGATTTATACAATTAATTGACTTAATCCTACACGCATCTTGCTCAATTCCATACTCCGAATACACTAAGTCAGTACTTGTCACTCAATTTAGCTCATCAGGAACCTTCGTGTCATATACAAAACACATTTTTGGACTCATGGTTGCCTATCTCCACCCTCAGATTGGGGTCCCCAAGGTAAGTAGGGGCAAAAATCACCTAGTAGGAGTAGAATTGGCCGACAGTGCCGACTCTAGCCAACATTTTTTTCCTATGCACTTTCAAAAATTAAATTTAGAAATGAACAAGTTACCTTAGTTGGCTTAGAGTCAATTGAACAGGAAATCATTCACACAAGTTAAATATAAAAGCACATAAACCCTACTATTTAGGAAAATCTTTGGCTATCTAGGAGAACACACTCAAGCACACTCTAAGGACTTTGGACCCTAACCATTACACTGTTAATCCTTTGACCACATCAGCAAGGTGTTAAATCTAAATACATCTCATGTTGCTGCTCTAGATCCCTTTTCAAAGTATTGGTACATAGTGCAACGCTCATCACACCATTTGGGAGTGGGCTGAGGTTAGTCCAACTTGATTGGACAAATCCCTTTTTAGGTCAAAAAGCAAAAGAGAAGCCCTTTGCAAGTACCAAAAGTGTGATTGCAGGATGATAAGTGTAGATTCCAGGGACATAGATGAACCAAGTGCCAAAACCTAGATTCAGATCAAATCACCAAAGGGCGAAATCGGCCACATGAGGTAAAAAGTGCTTGCCATTTCTGCCCAGCTTGGGTGATTCTATCCTGCACTTGGTTTCCAAGCTCCGAATTTTATATGCACTCTGATAAGACTTTGCACAACCTATTTCAAGAGTCTCGGACCCTTGTCACACTTCCAGATCTTGCGCAAAGGTGCAATTATTCAGGAACCCTGATGTCCTAGCATGTGTCAATGTGATCTAGCATATTGCATGAGCTGATCTGCAATGGATACTAGGTACACATTCAGAATGTTTGAATTTACATGTGATTTCGTGGATCTATATCATCAGTTACACTGTGTAACTAGACTTAAGGTGAATTTACCCTGGGGTACTTGGACCTAGCCTCCAAAATCTCCATGAAATGACACGATTATGACCAGAATAAGAATTTACTGTCAGCATCATGATGCACAAATCATCATTTACAGAATAAAAAGTTTGTCCTGCTAAATTTCACTGCCAAAGACCAACATGTGGCGAAACTTTCAAGGGAAGTTTATGAAATAGCCAGCAAAAATGCCCAGGTGGGGAGTTACGGGACAAGCTGGTTCTAGGAATCATCACTGACACAGTGAGACTACCCTTCAGAGTATGTTGTTACTGAGATATCAGGATAATGGAATTTCACTCAGTCATGAAGCTCAAACCCTCAGTTGATTCAAAAGCTTGGCGAAACGCATGACAAATTTGGTACACTCTATGCAAGTTGTATTAATGGCACATTTAAACAATGAAGGTGAGTTTGAAATGTATATGCAAGGGAAAACAGGCGCAGAGCTTCCAGTCAGCGGTAAGTCCTTTTCAGACCAAAAGGTTATATTTCCAAAGGGCTTACCGATTTGCCCCAAAAAGAATGCCATGATCCATAATAATTTCCGTCTTTTGCAGGACATTGGTATTGTGAAGACTATAACCAAGAGTTAGTCATACTTTGCCCAATGTCTAACTTATCTTCTCCACATAAAGTTGGACTTTACATGAAAATGATGAATGGGGATGGACACCTGTTCATGGGCTGAATTGTGATGCCATGTTAATTAACAAATCCATAGTACAAACTGAGAGGGATAGGGATTTTGAGAGACGTTGACAACAATATTTTGGGAATAGTAACTTCCAGATGTTCAACTGAACTTCAAAAACATTTAAGAGGGAGAGATAGTTTGAAGTAGCATGACCTTTATAGATGGAGGAACATTAGATATGGCACGGTAAGGAGGGTCTAAGTTGATCAAGAATTATCCTTGATGATTACCGCCTTAAAGAATTAAGACCATAGTTGAATGGTGAGAATCTATGTAGTCTTAGGGAAAACTTGCCAAGTCCCAAGACAGACAGAATGCCTTAGTGAATCCAACTAACTCAACTCAGAGAAACTCACCATTCTATAATTAAAAACCATAGTTCGCATAACCCGGTAAATCCAAAAACTCAGCCAGACCCCCCAAAAAACAATAACTCGCCAAATACTCAGCCAATATTCGGCCGAATACTCGAGGAATTGACTCGGCAACTTTAAAAAGTACTCTAAATTTCTTTAAAAAACATAAATTTTATGCAAAATATAGTTACAAAATGTATCAAAATGAGTCTGTAAAATGTTGGGGAAGTGTTTTCTATTAGATTTGAATACAAATACAATACAAAAATCGCATCATCATGCGAATATGACTACCGGCTGATAAGTAATATGAATTTATGATGATTGACATTGAAAAATATTATCATAAATTTCATATCTATGCAAGTTACAATATACAATAAATTACATTTTCCTCTTCCCCAATCTAGAGAAAAATTGGGGGAGAGGGTCTACTGCCTCTACTAGTCCCCACACTTGGCTGCGTCTCCACGCTCCTCCTAGAAGGCTGTGAATCTGGCTCTATCATAGAACTAGATGGTGGTGCTGGTGGCTCCTCTGTTGCATGTTGGGGATCACCTCCAAAGATGTCATCCAGTCCAATATCTCCTCGGAGTCCTGCTAGTGCTTCTCCCTCCATAGCCTCCCTCTCAAAAGAAGCAATCTCGTCTGTTGTGAATGCAGGGTTTTTCCTCTTCTTGCCCAGTCCACTCACTGTATGGATCTATCTCATCCAAATCAATGAGCTCCTCTGATGTGGCCTCAACTTTTTTTGTGTGAAGCCGGAGATTGTATTGCACAAAAACTAAGTTGTTGAGCCTTTTTTGAGTCAACTTGTTGCGCTTCTTTGTGTGAATGGCCTCAAACAAACTCCAGTTGCGTTCACATCTAGATGCGCTACAAGGTTGAGATAGAATATATGAGGGCTAACTTTTGAAGATTTGGGGTATTCCCCTCCCCAATCCTCCCACCAAGAACCTACAAACAAGATAATCAAAAATTTATAAGTAATTAATAAAATCAAATATGTAACTAATAAGTAACTTGGTAAACATTCTAATTTTTTATTACCTAGTAATTGTGTGGTTCTCTCTCGAATAGCTAGCACTGAAGAAAAAGAGTCTCCCCCTACCATGTTTGTAACTTTGCAAGCTCTAAAATGACGAGGTCCCTCGTCTCAACATCCGGTATCATCCTCTCAATACATATTGAAAGGCTCTCCATAATCTCTCCGTTCATATCTGTGAAGCTGTCAGAGTAGAAATACTTGGGGTTGGGGTAGTACCCCGCTGCATGAATAGGTTGGTAGAGTTGATTGTTTCCACCTGCCGATCACTAATACTCCCAAAAGGGGACCATAATCTGATGATATCCCCCCTGTAATAGTTTTGGATAGACTCTTTGGTCCTATTCATGGCCTCATATACAAAACCCCATGGGGTTTTGCTCCCCATCAACCAAAACGCAAAACTGTCACCAACGGCTCTGACACCTACACACAAATTTAAAATGTAAGATTGCAAACTTACAAGTTACAATACATATTAGAAATGAAATAAAAAAGTGAAAAGTAGAACAATATATTTAATATTTATAATTTAACAAATTAAAATAAAGGAATGAAATATAAATCGAAAGTTTTGAAAATTACCTTGATGATCTTTATAGCTCTCTTTGCAAAGATATCATCAAAAACTATCTTTGTGCAACCCACTCTCTCCGTCACCTTTCTTTGAAATATTGTGAGTCTCGCCATGCTTGACTCTCACAAACATTTGTTTCATAAGGTGTCAACAAACTACAAATACTTTGCAACGTCTAAGAAGTTAGTTGCAAACCTTTGTGACACCCGGCTCGAACAAGTTCTTTCCCCTTTGTGTGTACCCTCATCAAGCTCAGAACCCAAGGGTGAGTATATAATGTACTTCGTTATAGATCTTGCATCTTCTACGACCGGCCTCACCTAATCAATTTTGCCTGTCCTCCAAAAGAAGGTCAATGCAATGAGTTGCACAAGGAGTCCAAAAGAGTGATGGATGTCTCTCCTGCAGTAGTCTCCCAGCCGCCACATATGCTGCTAGCATTGTTTGTGACAACTTGCTCAACATTCTGTACACCAAACCTCTAATACAACTGTCTCTAACATAACACTCAAATTTTTTGCATTTTTTTATTATATTAGAAGGCATCAATAGATTTTAAAAACACCATCTCAACCATTTGAAGCTGTTAAAAAATTAACAAGGGTGCGGTTCCTTCCATCCGTCCACCCATCTGAAAGAATGGTGCAATCCAATTTTTTTCCATTTTTTTCTTGTGCTCTTCTAGCATGGTAGTAGCATCTGCAATTGCACCCTTAAGTAATTTTCGCCCGCTCAAATCTTTTGGAGAGGGTGCCTTGTACCCTTTCCCTGCAACTGTCAGCAGCTGTCACCAAGTTACTCCCCAGTATGGACCCTTTGCCACATTGAATGATAGGTTGTTGTAGTACCAAAAATTTGCACAAGCTTTATCCACTTCCTCGTGCATATCTTTGTTCCAGGCTGTACTTTCCAATTGAAGGTTGTGCTCTAGGTGTGTTCACTTGCCACAAAAAAAATCGGTATGCCTTTGCTTGAACTCGATGAAGATGTGCCTCTTATGGCTCTTCCTCTTTATGCGTGGACCACGAGTAGAGCCCATAATTGTTGCCGCATTATCGTCTAAATTTTCTTCCATTGCAGCCCCAGGTTTAATAGCTTGTGCTATGGCTGCCTTCAGCCTTGCGCTCTCTAGTTTCTTCTCCTCTAACTCTGCCAGCTCTGCTCTAATCTCTCGCTTTGCCTCTTCTGACATGTTCGGGCAAACTGTAACATCTTGGCAAGGAATAGTTGAAAGGTGATTATTTCAAACGATTGACGCCTCCGTTCATTTTCTTGTTACAGAAAGTGCAAAAAATTTCGCCCGCACAAGTTCCACGTACAACATACTTCCATGCTATGGAACGGGCATTTGGAGGAACGGTCCCCGCTAGTGATTCAGATGCCGAACTTGATGCTGAGCTTGATGCCATTGTTAAGCTCTAATTTGCAACACAATGCACATTTAAAAAATTAGAAAACGTAAACTTAATTTAATTTTAAAAACAAAATATCCCTGAATAACAAATTTGCATAAATAAAAAAATACATTACAAGCATTCAATTTTACATTACATGTATTTAGAATTACACAACGAATCGATTACAATACACATACATAAAATTTAACTAATTTACAATGAATTTGGGTTAAAAAAAAAAATACATACCTTTGGCTGCAAATGAGTATAAAAAAAATTACAAGCATTCGATTTTACATCACATGTATTTAGAATTACACAACGAATCGATTTACAATACACATACATAAAATTTAACTAAATTACAATGAATTTGTGTTAAAAAAATAAATAAAAAATACTCATCTCTGGCTGCAAATGAGTATAAAAAAAATTACAAGCATTCGATTTTTTATTACATGTATTTAGAATCATAATAGGAATCTATAAAACCTAAATAATATACACAAAATTTGGAAAAACTTCAAAGAATTAAAAAAAAAAAAACCTACCTCCAAATTCTCTCCTTGAATTCGCTCCAAAAATCCACTCAACACAAGCAATGCAAGCTCAAATGGTTGTGTGAGTGACAATGAGAGAGTAGAGGGCCTTAAAAAGAGCCAAAACCAGCGTAAAAAACAATGTTTTTTGTCTTTGAAATCCGCGTTTCCCCGCGTTTTACCCAGCGTTATGGTGAATTTTTTGCACGGGCTCGCCGAGTTTTGGTGAGTACTCGTTGAGTTAATTTGGCGAGTATTCGCCAAAACTCGGGCGATTTTTTTTTTCCGGAAAATGGCGAGTTTTTGTGTGCTTTAATCGTTTCATCGTTTTTTTTGGCGAGTTTTTAATAAAACTCGGTGAGTTTTCCATCTTATGGTTAAAACGTTCCAAAAGAAAGAAACAAAACATGAGACGGACGCAGAACAAACATTTTGTAAACGAAGGACAAGATACCAAGTTGACATTAATGAGGAAGAAAATGAACCAAAATACACGGGTTTAATTGAAAAATGAAAACTAAACATGAACTAGGATGATAAAGACAAAAAGTGGCAGATGGCACAATAGATGAATGAAAAAAGGTAGCAGCTAACCAAAATTTAGCCCAACATGCGATCAAGTCTTGGTTACTCCTGCTTCTTACACTGCATCCTTGTATATTGATTTCAAAGTCAAGCTAGTGATTCACCTGTTTTGTCACTTACAACTCTCTAATTTCAATATCATAGTATCTCTCTTCATGCAGCCCTAATTGATCCAACCAAACAGAAACAAAAGTTGAAGTAGACAAAATGCTCAATGAGGATAAGTATACCAAAGGACACTACAAAACAAAAGATCACAGAAAAAAAAGATGGTGTAGACATAGACATAATGCTTAATGAGGATAAGTATATTGGATGACACTAAAAAACAACAGATTACAGAAAAAAAAAGAGGGTGAAGACATTGAAGAGCATGTAATGTTCCCTTTTTTATGCCAAAGGCCTAAGGGTCGAGTTGAGTCCAAGTTGTGGTCAATAACCCAAGGGGTTGTGGACGTTGGGAGCTAATGGGAAGGGGCCACGTGGTTCCAACATTCTAATTTTGCGTTGAGGGTCGCTTTTGGACCATGGCGACTTAAAAGGGGAAAAGCAACTTAAAGTTATTTTTATTTTAGCGACCCCTCCGTGGAATGAAACACGTCTAGGTCTTTTGGGGCTCTTTTATCTTGGAAGGTATATAAGGAGCTGAGAGAGAAAGGAGAGGGAACCTTTTGTCATATACATTTTTTAGCCTCCTTCACGTGCAACTGTTGCAGTTGCACATCTACAGCTTGTGGAGTCAAATCCCACAGGAAACCTAACTTCGGTGGTGAGAGACCTGTCCCTAGCTAGCAGGGCATTCTTCGGTAGTGAGAGATCTACCCTAATCTGTCATTTTGGAGGTGCTTTCAGGGCTGTGTGGCAGAGACATTATCAGAGGTTTAAGAGGAAGGATTTCGAGGGATTTGGGGGGCATTTGGGGAAGTCAATCAGAGGGGCTCCAGATCAGATTCACGACAGCCATTTGGGCTGGGCGTGGCAGCACGTTGAAGGCACCTCCATCATTTTCAACCCCATTCCAAGCGAGGCGACTTGCAGCCTTTATTCGGGGGTTTTCCAGTCGGCTGTTTTCAGATCTGAAGGTGGAACTATTACTGCCTATATCTGTTAATGTTATTTCCAAAAACCCTTATTATTGCTCTTGTATTTAAAGGGTTACGAACCTCTGAAGTTTTCCAGCTGTCTAGGGCATTCTGTAATTTTTCTAGCAGCAATATATTATTCCAAAAATGTTTTCATAGTGTTTATTATTACTGTTGCAAGCTTTTCTCAAATTTCATGCATTGTGGGCAAATATTTTGTGTGATATCAATTTAATACCATTCACTGTCCTAGCTGGACATTTTCAGTAAAAATCAAATTTTTTACTCTGCTGCAATTTTCCAATATTTTATGCATTTTTAAGTAGTATCCCATAAGGGATATTTCAGAGCAATTTGATTACGAATATAATGAATATGCTGATTTATCTTGATTTTTATGTATGTATACATTGTAACATTTGCACAATGTACTTGTTCTAAGTTTGACCACTAAATATCATGACATTTGGCATTGAATAATCAGTATGTTTTGTGGTCATTTAACTTATTTCGGTTACTCTGCATATTATATGGTTAATTTTACTTATTTGGTTATATTTTTAATATATTTTGTTACGGCTGTACCCAAAGCCATACACAGGCCCCAAAAGAATCGCCAAACCGGTGTATTGGACCCTCATATAGTATGAGTACCCATACAAGGATAGGCTACTTAGGTATAATCTGATCCACCAACTTCTTTGCCTCAATTGGACCAAATGTCATCTTTATTTGATGTTTGGCATTGAAATACCATGGACCCAATAACAATATGTTGGCATGTTTGAAGACTTTCACTTATCAATAATTACAAAACTAAGAACTGTAATCAGGCAAACACTTGTGTTGTGTTACTACACCTGAAACTGTGTGTGGACGTGTATGTGCATGGAAATGTATCTGTGCATGTTTCTTTTGAGAGTGTGAGACATGCTATCAATATTTGGAAGGAAATGGGGGAACTAAATACCATATTTTTTTTCTCCAATCCACCAATAACTCGATCGATAGGAGCTTCAAAGTGCTCCATAGATATCTGTTTCTCATCATGTCTTGCAGCTATAAGAGTTGCTTCATTACAGATATTTGCAATAGCAAACCCAGGAGTTAAAGCAGCCAATCGCTCAGAATAGAAGTAGGTGCTTGATCAATCTTAAGCTTTTGTAAGTATAATGAAAATATTTGTTCCCTGCCCTTTATATCAGGTTTGTCAATTGAAATTTGGTGATCAAACCGACCAGGTCTAAGCAGTGCTTTATCAAGTATATCAGGTCGGTTGGTGCCTGCAAGAACTGCTACTCCTGCGGTTGTACCAGATCCATCCATCTCTACAAGTAACTGATTGAGCATGCTCTCTCTTTCATCATTCGATCCAAGCCCACTATGACCCCTTGCATGACCTATAGCATCAATTTCATCAATGAAGATAATGCTTGGTGCAGATTGTCTTGCTTGAGAGAAAAAATCTCTTACCTTGGAAGGCCCAACACCAACAAACATTTCCATGAAATCGGAGCTGCATATGGAAAGAAAAGGAACTGCAGATTCCCCAGCCACTGCTTTTGCTAGAAGAGTTTTACCCGTACCAGGAGGGCCCACTAAGAGTGCCCCTTTAGGAATCTTGGCACCTACATCTTGTTATTTCTTTGGATTCTTCAAAAAGCTAACAAACTCCATAATTTGCTGCTTGGCTTCATCACATCCAGCAACATCTTTGAAAAGTATCTGAAAAAAAAAAAATTAAGTCTTTGATTAGATGGTAACATGCAAATGATAGATAACGAATCATTCATCTCATATTTTACAGAACTGAACAATTGGTAACAAAACATTATGACATGGCAAACCGAATAACCTCAATGCAAGCATTCTCTGCAAATTGAAATTTCTCAAATTAGTATTGAGAAACACAAGGCAGCATTATATCATTACAAGGTAGTGTCTTATAAACAGCAGGAAAAACAATTCATTTTTCCAATTACATGTACCAAATAAGCCAAGGGAAAAGAAAAATGAGGAGAAAAGAGCTGAAATCAAATACATTTATAGTCTGAATTGAAAGAGGCAGTGACTTTCATTTATGAATAAGGCAAAGCAATGGCGCTGACATTATTAACAGAACTCTGTAAAGCTATGTCCTGGCTGGAATAGTATACGTCATAGTCATTGTTGAAATTGAATAAGTAACGTTTGAACATCTAGAGGAAAAAAAGTCTGAAATTGATAACATCTCCTACCAGCAAGATCTACCTTATGTAGAAAGATTAAATGATTTAATACCTAAATTGTGCTTTGAGCAAAAATGTACTGCAGAAAGTAAAGAACAGTCAATATGCTGATTTTGCATATTGCTAATAGATAAAAGAATTATTGTTACAGTTTGTTACAGAGTGAAGGCATGAAATGGATTCTATTTCCTAGCAGCAGGACCTAATTTGGTTAAAAATAGAAAATGGATTAAGCTGTAATGAGTCATAACAAAAAAATACTTCAAATAGTAAAGAAGAGTCAACATGCCGATTTTACATAACATCAATAGATAAAAAAATTACAGTTAAAGCCTCAAATTGACCTTCACAGAAACCATTAATTTCATCTTCAAAGTAATGGAGTCTTAAGATAGAAACTGGAGAAGCCATTCAAGTCCAAACACAATGAAGGAAGATATAATATCACCTGATTCATTGTGACGCCATTAATTCATATAATCATCATTAGTTCATTTGATTCATACTTAATTATTTTACAACTAGTAACATCAAGGACATCAAGTCAAAGCCAATCAAAACTCAATCAAACCCCTATATTCTCCCTCCTGGCTGACTTGTTTTCAGTTTCATGTTTTGTCGGTATAATATGCTGACTAGGTCAATCTGGTGATGTCAGTCTACACGTCACTTCATTAACTATGTATTTATTGGACAACCATCACCAAAACTAGCAATCTCTCCTGTCCCAGGCAGGCTGACACACTTCCAAAGACAGCACAGCAAAGGAGGTAAAAAACAGTTCACTGACATCAGCACTAGCATTCCAGATTTTGACCAAGCATTCACTTTACTTTCACATCTGCTTTTGAATGTTTACCATCCGATTTTTCAGATGTTCTTTCTGGAAGACATCTGCTGTTAGATTTGAAACTTCACTTCAGTGTTGACTTTCTACTCCATTGTTGACCCTTGCTGCATTATTAACTTTCTACAACTGTGTTGACCATGAAGACATTGGTGGTTGCCCAAGTCTCCAACATTGAATGAAAGTACAAATGACAGCTGTTGCTGATTTTGAAAGTTAGGTTGACCTTGTTGACGATCTCAATACTGAATTTCATTGCTAAATGTTAACATTTCACAATTTCTACATTTGGGGTTGACTACTGCGGAAGGTAACTGTTGGTGTTCTTAATATTCAGGACCACGATACAGTAACGGTTGGTGGCAATGATGAATAAGATTACATGCTAACAATCTTGTCAAGATTTAGACACTAAAATTCACTTTCTCCAATTATAATTGAATTGTAGTTTATGTTTGATGAGGTAAGGTGATGGAGACAAAGTTGGTTGGAGTTCCAAATAAGCAATGCCTTGCAGCAATGAACATCGAGGCATGCTTGTTCATAGTATGTAATTTGCTGATGCTCTCCACCCATTCCAGATGCATCATTGGGTCACTAAGTAATGAATATGCCTGTAGATGCTTTTTCTTGTGGCCTTATATTTTGTTCTCCCCTCCACGAAAAAGAACCGTCAAGATAAATATTCAGTCCAAATTTAAGATATAGGCTTTTGCAGGACTAGGCAGTTGGAACTCTCAAAAAAGGCTTAAAATCCCTTTGACTTTTTGGGGGCACAGTAGAGTGAAATTAGTAAATATGTGGGATGAATGCAAGGAATTGAGTGACTGCAACTTGCAATAAGATCGCCAAAAGGCCCAGAAATCAAGTTAGGATTAGTGAGTGTCTTGTAATTTGAGTTTTGAGGATAGAGTGGAATTTTGATGTGTTTGTGTTTTTTTTTGAATAGTTTAAGGTGTTAAGTTCTTGAGAAATTAATGAAGAATGTCATATTTTTTCCACTCTATAGATTTATTTTATACACTTCCTATGTTTTGTTGTGCACTTTGATCAGCCAAGTGGCAATGGTTGTTCATTTGACCCTAGTCCCTGCCATCATATAGTCTTTGAGAAGAATATTTTAGTGAAGTGACAACATGTATGATATCACTATGGGTAAAATCTTGAGTTGTGCACTAAAGTTGTAGGAATTTAATGTTGAAGTAAAAGCAGAGAAAATTCGCTAAGTGAGTTGAATTGAGCCAAGAAATGTAAAGTGGCTCAAAGCGAGATAGTAGTTAATGGAAAAGGAAAAGAAACATCCTGAGTTGTTGATATCAAAGAGATGTTAACAGATATCTGCAAGAAAAGTTGAATGTCATGGAGATGTCCCAGCAAAGGGAGAGGGATTGCAGAGGGGAATGAAGGTCTGCAGCAAATGGAATTTACCAAGATATAGTGTGCATTAACCATGTATGTGTGCAATATGTTTTTTGCAGTATGAAAGACGTATATTGCATGGTGAGATAAATAACAGTCACATATTCTCCAAGGATGGGAAGAAGTTTGAGTTGCTACCCGTGACACAAAAAGACTATAAGTGGGAGAGACTAGTGATTTGATAATGGTCTCAACGAAGGAGCTCCTACGGGAAGCCGAGATGCCAAAATAGTGTTGTAAGCAACAGGAGTCTATAGTGCAGAAGAGACTCCACTGGAAGTGAAGACCTCAATGGAGGTGAATATATTTCAGAATGCAAGTAGGCAAGTGTAAGAGTTTCTAGAAAGGAGTGACACTGAAAAGAAAGAATTAGAGACCATCCTTTTTGGGAAGTGAGTGTTTGAAGAACTGATGCAGGATCCTGAAAGAATCAAATACATCTTGGAATGGCCAGAGTGATGCACTTAGAGGAGAACAAATTGAAGTTAAAGAGTTGCAGAAGTACAAGTGGTACATTTAAAGGGGGAGCCATGGAAGCTACGCAGTACTTGAAGAGTGTTGAAGTGTAGGAGATGCACTTGGAAGTTTGGAACAACAATTAGGGTTGTGTTGCACCTTAAGGGTGTTGCAGAAGTGAAATATGATCCTCTTATAGGACCAACCATTGAGGTTGTATTGCACCATAAAGGCATTGCAGAAGCTTGGTGCAATGCACTTAGAGGAACAACAATTGGGATTGCCTTGCACCATGAAGGACTAGGGAGTTGGAACTCCCAAAAAAGGCTTAAAATCCCTTTGACTTTTTGGGGGTCCAATAGAGTAAAATTGGGAATATGTGAGATGAATACAAGTATTTGAATGACTGCAACTTGCAATAAGATCGCCAAAAGGCCCAGATATCAAGTTAGGATTAGTGAGTGTCTTGTAATTTGAGTTTTGAGGATAGAGTGGAATTTTGATGTGTTTGTGTTTTTTTTTTTGTATAGTTTAAGGTGTTAAGTTCTTGAGAAATTAATGAAGAATGTCATATTTTTTCAACTGTATAGATTTATTTTATACACTTCCTATGTTTTGTTGTGCACTTTGATCAGCCAAGTGGCAATGGTTGTTCATTTGACCCTAGTCCCTGCCATCATATAGTATTAGAGAAGAATATTTTAGTGAAGTGACAACATGTATGGTATCACTATGGGTAAAATCTTGAGTTGTGCACTAAAGTTGTAGGAATTTAATGTTGAAGTAAAAGCAGAGAAAATTCGCTAAGTGAGTTGAATTGAGCCAAGAAATGTAAAGTGGCTCAAAGCGAGATAATAGTTAATGGAAAAGGAAAAGAACCATCATGAGTTGTTGATATCAAAGAGACGTTAAAAGATATCTGCAAGAAAAGTTGAATGTCATGGAGATGTCCCAACAAAGGGAGAGGGATTGCAGAGGGGACTGAAGGTCTGCAGCAAATGGAATTTACCAAGATATAGTGCGCATTAACCATGTATGTGTGCAATATGTTTTTTGCAGTATGAAAGACATGTATTGCATGGTGAGATAAATAACAGTCACATATTCTCCAAGGATGGGAAGAAGTTTGAGTTGCTACCCGTGACACAAAAAGACTATAAGTGGGAGAGAAGTGATTTGATAATGGTCTCAACAAAGGAGCTCCTACAGGAAGCTGAGATGCCAAAATAGTGTTGTAAGCGACAGGAGTCTATGGTGCAGAAAGAGACTCCAATGGAAGTGAAGACCTCGATGGAGGTGAATATATTTCAGAATGCAAGTAGGCAAGTGCAAGAGTTTCTAGAAAGGAGTGACACTGAAAAGAAAGAATTAGAGACCGTCCTTCTTGGGAAGTGAGTGTTTGAAGAACCGATGCAGGATCCTGAAAGGATCAAATACATTTTGGAATGGCCAGAGTGTTGCAGAAGTGTAGAGTGATGCACTTAGAGGAGCACAAATTGAATTTGTAGAGTTGCAGAAGTACAAAGAGGTACATTTAAAGGGGGAGCCATGGAAGCTACATAGTACTTGAAGAGTGTTGAAGTGTAGGTAATGCACTTGGAACAAGAATTAGGCTTGTGTTGCACCTTAAGGGTGTTGTAGAAGTGAAATATGGTCCTCTTAGAGGACCTACCATTGAGGTTGTGTTGCACCACGAGGGCATTGCAGAAGCTTGGCACAATGCACTTAGAGGAACAACAATTGGGGTTGCGTTGGACCATGAAGGCATTCCAGAAGTGCAGTGTGATGCACCTAGAGGAACAACCATTGGGGTCATGTTGCACCAGAAGGGTGTTGCACAAGTGCAACATGATGCCCTTCATGTAGCAGCTAGTTTAGGTATTTTAGATCAAAGGCTTTTGAAAGAAGACATATTTGCCAAAGCTTTTCTAGATAAACTGCATACAAGCTATTGCCCTGAGATCGGTGTGAAAGGAAAACTGCCAATGAATACATGCAAGAGGTGCATGAGCAACTGAAGGAATAATTGCAAAGCAATAAACGGAAATGTGAGTAGAAAGCACATGAAATTAAGAAAGTAAAAGCATCAGCAGTTGAAGATTTAGAATTGGTGCAGCTAAGAAAGAATAAAACTGAAATAAAAAATTGTGAGCTTCATGCTTACATTCAATCTGTCTATGGGAATGTAATTCATGGGCATCCATGGCAAAACAACTTGATCCTATATGTAAAAGATCATTTTGCGGTCTTGTGGAGGCATCATCATGTTCAAGGCCATTTTGGTGCATTATGGGCAAGTGATTGTGTTGGAAAGCCTATCATTGCAATGTTATGTTGTTGTGGTGGAGACATCATGTTGTACTTGATGTGGTGTCATGTTGGAGCACCATCTAGTACTTAATATGGTGTTGTGGTGGAGACACCAAACCACATTTGATATGATATTGCAACGAAGACGCCATTAGATATGACATGATATCACAAAAGAGAGACCACAAAACACCCATTTTGTGATACCATGTGACACGATAAAGTGGTATCACAAAAGAGACCGCATTGATTGCTTAAATTTTAGAAGATCAACATGTCTCGTTTGCCATGTCTCATTTACCTTTGACCTTTTCTTCTATAACACTTTCCGGAGAAGAAGCTTTAGATATACGTTTCGAAAAACCTTGTTAAGGTCACCTTACGTTTTCAACTGGATCTGCAGAAGCAAGTTGCAGGTGGTGAGAAAATCTGATCTAATGACTAGGTAATCTAAAATGTTACTATAAATAAATCAGAGTAAAAGAAACATATTTGTACAACCAGTGATATAAACCTATCACGTTAGCGATTTAAAGTGCATCAATTTAAGCATTTCTGCATTAATGATATCAAAAGGAAAGATCCACTCATCAGCAACTAAAAAATTCTTTCTTCTATTTCCATGAATTGGCAATTTTCATAGTGTACCAACATAACTAAATCACATATCTATAATCAGAAATGCTTTGCAAGAAGATGTGAAAACTATAGTCAAAAAATATGATTTCCTCTAATATTGAAGCCAGTAGTTTGTTTGTTTATTTTTCTAATCTGTAATTTCTGCCCTATCTTCTGATGACAAATGAAGTGAAGGAGCCACTTTTTAGTAGATTAGCACTGATGGGAGTAAATAGAATTTCTCGTGTGCTTGACCCACATACATGTGTACTGAGCAAAAGCAAAAAAAATCTCACTAGTACTGGTTTCCTATAAATAGTATAAACTGAAAATTTGAAAAATCTATTTTAAGACTGTTTTCTTGACCCATTTTCCTTCTTTGAATATGTTCAACAATGATTAATAGTGACACTTATTTATTGTGTTCTTAAGCTGAAGGATTCCTTCCACACAAACATACAATTCTGCATTCTACGATCACTCTACAAAGACAACTATTAATTTGTAGCTTAGAATAATCCCCCACGTATATATTTGTGTCTCGATGATGCTGCCTGTGCTTTCTAACAAACTCGTTCCAAATGGCTGCGTTTAGCATCACATTTTCTCCTTTCCTTTCTGTTTTCCATTTCCAATATTTGCCCATGCCTCTTCTACTCCTGCCTATCGGCGTATCCATTGCACACTTTTGGTGCAATTGCTAGTATAGAGACATGTGAACAGGGTATAAAACATACATTTATGTAGAGACATCTGAACAGGGTATAGAACACCGGTCTCATTTGAACAGGATATGGAGAATCAAAACCAGTCACATCTGAACAGGATATTGAGAACTAAAACAAATTGGTTCACAGATCTAGATTATGAAATAAGTAACAAGGAAAATGCAATGCTTTGCCTGTACATGGAATATCTCAAAAGACACATTGGCCATTCCTCCACAGCCACAGTAGTTGGGTTACACACACACACACACACACACACACACACACACACACACACACACACACATGTGATTTTTAGCACTAGATAGTGTTAAATTTGATTGCTGTAAGTAATTGTTATTAAATCAGTATTGTAAGTATTAATTTGAATATTTAGCTGTGGTTTACCATTGAGGGTCCTAATTTTTCTTAGCTGCCAATTTTAGTATTTTTTTACAGCAAAAGTATAAACAGTTTTGAGGCTTATTTGAAACTGTAGTATTTTAAGTTAATAATACAAATTTAAAACAAACAGTCCCATGTAAAAATGGGCATTTGGCAAAATATATTCTTACACAGGAGCAGGCCTGGGAAACTTCCAGCCCTTTCTTTTTACCTCTCTTCAAAGTTTCAAAGATTCTAAAATTTCCAGAGCTAATTTCTTGAAGGCAAGAATAGGCCATCAATGTCTCTCTGTAAGCATCTAAAAAATGGGGGTCATCTTGTGCAGGTGGGAACAGTGGGAGGTGGCACTCACCTGGCTTCACAGGCAGCGTGCTTGAACATGCTTGGAGTGAAAGGGGCAAATGCAGCATCACCTGGGGCCAATGCTCAGAACTTGGCCAGAATAGTGGCAGGTGCAGTTTTGGCAGGAGAGCTGTCTCTCATGTCTGCCCTTGCTGCTGGCCAACTTGTAAAGAGTCACATGAAATACAACAGGTCCAGCAAGGATATCAAAGCAGCAGCAGAAGCAGCATTAGCACCCTAATTGCTCAGTGAAACAGAATATTTTAGCCTGCTACAAACAAGATTAAGGATCATTAATCATTATTAGGTGTGAAGAGAAATCTTAGTTCCCACATTGATGCAGCAGTTTCCCACTTTTTTTTGCGAGTTTGAAAATAGTGTTTTGTTTTTGAATTCAGTTGTAATAGTGGTAGGACACGTGCAATCTGGTTATAATTTTCAAAAAGATACGTGGGAGGAAAACAGTTCTGTATAAATTTTCGCCGCCAACCTAGCAGGTTTGCCAAACCGGCTTTTCCTTCTTTTTCTTTTTCTAAAGCGAAGAATTCGGGGCCAAAACTAATTAGAAATCTTTTGCCGTTTATTGTTAGATGGTGAAAGGGATGTTAAGTTGATGTCAGTTTGTAATTTCATTTTGGTGTGTCAATAAAATAAATGAAAAACTGTATTCTATGAGACCACATTTTCTTGAGTCATTTAGTGAAATAGTTCACATCCTTTATGTATGCCTCAACATCAAGGCATTTTATCCAATAGTTCACGTGCCTTATGTATGGTTTCCCAATATGTGTACGTATCTGCAAATGCACTCACAACTACATCTAATGAAAATGAGTCATCCATTTAATTCTGGCAGACACTGGGAGAATGTTGGCAAAGGTTGTGGAGTCTGGCAAAAAATACCTTATGATAACTACTACCGCAACAAGTAAATGTCAAGTTCAGTAAAATTTTGCTGGACAATACCATGGATAAGAGGTATTTACAAAAGTGTACTTCACTTATTCCAGCAGGTAGCATATGTAAATGTTAGATGGGCATGCCAATTGTTTAATGGTTAAAAACTACTCTGAAATTGGTAACATTCGAATAGAAAAATAATAAACCTTTGTCTACCAGGGCACTTGCAGTGACGCCTCACAAAATCAACTTTCCAATATGCTATGGTGGATGCCCATTCCCTATTTTAAATCTCTCATTTTGGCACGGGCTTGAAGGTGCTAACAAAGGTTATGGAGTTTGGCTTAGCACAGGATAGAAGGATGCTGACAGAGGTAGTGGAGTTTGTCTTGGAACGGGCTTTGAAGGATGCTGACAAAGGTTGTGAAGTGCATGTCTCAGCACTTTGCATGGATATCTCCCTTCCCTTCTCCATTATGTTTCTGGTGTATGTTCACACCCAAATTCAAAGCTCCTACTCTTACACGGGCTGGGAGTATGCTATTAATTGTGTTAAACTTTTTCAGCAAATCCATTTGGTGTATATGGGATAATAAATAGTTCCCATGAGAAAATCATAGAACAATTTCACGTTTTAAATATCCACCAAAATAGAATGCATATAACCACTTTTTATTGTGAATGTCTTGCGACAAACAATGCATATAACCACCTATTGTAAGTACTAACAAACAATACATTGCTGCGTTTAACTACTTATCATTGTCAAATATTCAATAACAAATAATACATTTCTGCATATAAACACTTCGCATTGCTGAGTATCCAACATTAAACCATGCATGTAACCACTTCCATCTGTCTAATGTATATCAGTAATTTAAAAGCAAAAAGATCAAATTCACAGTTATTTTATAGGTAATAAAGATGTTGGCAAAATTTAAGTCGTCTTGCATTAGACCAATTCATTTGCTCAAAGATATGTGAACGCGTTCTATGAGCCAGGTTGGCACATACATAACAGATAATATCAAACTCAAGATATCAATGCTAAACGAATTTCGAAAGGTAACATCCGTTTATTCTCAAATACTATAGCAAATGAAATTTCATTGTAACATCCATTTACTCTTAAGATAATGCCTTGGGTAGGAACTTGCGAATGAGTGTGATTTTTTCTATCGTGTCATTGCTATTTTTTAGTCTGACATGTAACTCTATAATCATATCTTCGCATTTAGAGAATAAAGCAAAAGATGACGTGGCCAGGTCACAGAATAAGAGCTTTTTCATCTAGACCTCACGAGTTTTTAGCATTCTCAACAAAAAAATCATATTTATATCTCGCAATCATTGCAGTCCATGGGACCACAATTCTTCAACTCTTTTAATCAAATAATTCACGTGTCCTATGCATGCTTCACATTTTGCATACACATCTCCGAGGGCACATTTGAGAAAAGTCCCTTATATATTATGCATTGGTCCATGTTCACACTCTGTTTAAAATCTCCCATTTCAGCACAAGCAGGGAGTATGCTAGCAACGGTGAAATGATTAGGTTGAACAATTGTTGATTGCATTCGGAAAAAACAATAACAATGCTTAGTGAGGATGCCTATGTCCTCTGGCTGGCTTTACACCCGCCAATTGAATTTGTCAAAAGGTTCCGAGGCCTTTTCAACAAACCCATTTTGTGCATCTCTGCTACCAATATAGTGTATGAGGCCACATTTCTTTCAGGCATTTAGTCAAACAACTCGCATGACAATTGAATGCTTCCACGTGATTTGCTTGCTGAAGTTGTGGTATTCCATGAAATGACACATGGTTGAGGAATTTATGTGAAAAGCCTTAGAGCCTTGTTAAGAACACCATCTTGTGCATATCATGTAATCATCTTAGTCAAAGAGACTACATTTCATTGTAGCATTTCGGCAAATAGTTGATGTGCCTTGTGTATGCTTCCACAATTTGCATACATGTCTACCAGGACAAGAGAAACAACTAACAAAAACCTCTATTTCATTATGCTTTTATGGATTTGCATACCATGTTCGAAAGCTGTTATTTTGACACACACTGTAGGAGTCTCATTGCAAAAATGAAGTGGTTGGGTTGGACACCACTTCGTTGCATTTAGTGTTTTGAATCTCCCATTTTGGAACATGTTGAGAAGATAAGTGCAAAGGTCGTGGGGTGTGGCTTCAAGCCTGTCAACTGTATTTGTTCGAAAGGTTCCAAGGCATATACAACAAAACCATTTTGTGCTTAACCTGTAATTATTGCAATCCATGAGATATTATTTCTTCCAAGAATTTAATTGAAAAGCGCACGTACCCTGTGCACGCTTCTACAAAATAATCCATTTGAGGCCCCCAATTAAGTTTCCAACTGAGAATCCAACTAAAATCCAATACAATACCGGACAAAGGGTTAAAAAAACTGCATATGCCCAATCAAAATTAACTTGCAACTAACCAAAACAAATTGCAAAATTTCTAAGGGTTAAACGAAACTTACAAACTTGAAGACGAAATTGGCGCACAATGGTATCCGAGGTAGTTGAACAAATCAGTTAAACAAATATAGATTTCAAGAATATATGTAATGGGTTATGCTCTTCCTATATTGTCTGCCTCTTTTCCCTCTCGAACAAAAGAATAACTTCTTTCTTGTGATTTGATTGTGTTTTTCATGCTTTGTGTTCTACTGCGATTTGAACATCCGACCATTGTGAGGTTTAAAAGTGTGACCGGAAAATGATGGCGGGAAAGAACCCTGTCGGTGATATGTCGCTGGATTTGACACTTCCCAACAGAGGCAATGCCGTAGTGGACGCCTTATGGAGAAGACTTTTTCAACCGTCAATTTTTTTAATGTGTTTGAGGAATGTCACATGTCGGCATGCACATGAAACAAAAGTAAAGAGAAATGCAAAATAATGCTCCTCTAAATTTGCACCGCAATGCATTTCACTTTTAATTTCCAATTTAGAAAAAAGATGATATATGTATTCCAATACTGCACATATGTATTCCACTGAAACTAGTAACAGTCCAAAGAGACCCCTAGTGGTCTTCCAATCCCACAAATGAACATCCTTCCACTTGTATTGAAGAATGTGGAGTGCTCTCCACCGCTCCTTGAAATCTATTTTCTATACATGCTTCCCAACTGAGTTAGTTAGTGAAAGCACACCTTAGGTACTTGTATTCTAAGATTATCCCGAGTGGGCTTCCTTCAAATAAGAAGCTTATATGCATCTCTTCTTTTTGATGTGAGAAGATCATGATCTTAGTTTTGTTAGTGTGAACTTGCATTGCAAATTCTTTGCAAGCAAATTCTTTGCAAAAATTCTTTGCAAATAAGTTCTAAGGCTTTCAGATGATCTCTTAGGCCTTGAGATGTAGTTGCGATCAAAATAAGATTGTTTGCATACATACGAAGCTTTATCACATGCTTAACTATGTAACACCACCACCCCTAGTCTATCTATCCATTCTAGTTTGTCAATATAGAGACCAAATAGGGCAGGTGACAAAAGACATTCGTGTTTAACTCATATGTCCCGACTGAAGCTTTTTGATAGATCCATATGCATTTTGATCTCGGCTCTAACTTGCTCGTATAGCCAATGAACTGTTGCCCTATATTCTTTTGGATCTCCAAGTTTGCCCATCCAAGCCCATAACATATCTCTAGGGACCGTATCAAATGCTTTTTTGAAGTCAACAAAACAACATAAGACTTATTCTCCTTTCTCATCCAAACTTTTTTTGTTAAAATGTCTGAGAGGGATGGTAATGAACTATTGTTGAATGCTTTGGTATGAAATCCTCTTTCCCTTTTTCCCCTTTTCCTTACTTTTTAGCGCATTTGTTGATTTTGTGCTCCACCATGGTTCCAAACATCTTTCCCTTGAGAGGGTTAACCATAATAGTTCTGTAGTTGGAAGGGTTATTGACCTCTCCACTTTGAAAAGAGCTATGACTAGACTAGTGGCACACTCTATGGGGAAACCTTCCTTAACAATGTTGTTAAATATGTCTCTTATGTGCGTCGTCAAAATATCAATCCCCTATTTATATATTTAGCTTGTAACCCATCTATATCTCTTGCCTCACCACTTGGTAGCTTGCTATTGCCTTTTTTACCTCCATTGTAAATAGTTTTTCCTGCGTGTTGATTATTGGGGGAATATTCTTATCTTCTCCACATTCATATAACTATCTCACATACTTTAATCCTGACATGGAAGTGATATTATTCTTTGTTTACTTTTTTACTAACTCTTTCCAAAAATGTTTAAGGTCCATTTCCTAAGCCATATCAACTCTTCTTGCAATATTTTCATGTACTCTTCATTTTTTTGTTTTCACCAATTACATATATGCTCTTTTATTTTCCTTCTTCCCTAGATCCTTGAGGTTCTTCTTTGTTGCCTTAAATTCTTCAAACCACACATTTTCCATAAAGTTGACTTTTTTCTCCTTGAATTTAGATCTCTTACACTTGTTTAACACATACTATATTGTGTCTATTAACTTGCTTCTATTTATGTGACTCCTTTGAGGTCTTTATTATCTCTTTTCCTTCCCTTGTAAGCTGAATTTCAAGGTTTTAATAGTTCCTTGATTTTCTTGTGCCATGCGTATGCTCCTTTTCCCTTGTCTTCCCTTTTGATTTGTCTTGGATCTATCTTTGGTGATGCTCGGACGATGACATGTTGATTTTAAAGTATATTGGGTTGTGATTAGATTCAAGATCAATTGGTGATTCCCTGATTTTTATTTGTACAATATTTTAAGTCAACTTATGAGAACAAATGACGTAATTTACCACACTTTCCCTATTGTGGGTTGTGCAAGTGTACCTGCCTAATTTTGGCCATGCCCTCACCTCATTGCATATGAAAAGATCGTGTATGTTGCATAACTAACACAAATCCAAGGCTAGGGTTCCTATTATGGAATGCCCAACTGTGATTGCTTCATAATACACAACGAATATCACACCAAATCACAAGCTTCTATTGCTCTCAAGCCTTACGACATCTACAACCTTCGTTCCCTCTAATGGAAGAATTACAAAAAAGATAATGAGATTATTGAACTACTACAATGATGGTGGGTTCTTCAAGGACTACTTATAGGATCTTTCTCTTCATTTGGCTTGCCTCTCATTCACTTTGGCTCAAAGTCCTCTAACTTTTGGATTAATTTCCCTAGCATGCAAACTAGAGTCCTCCAAAAATTCCCTAAAATGATGAACTCGAATTGCCTTTATACTTGCTTATTCCTGTTCTTTCTTCTATTTGAAAATATGTTCACGACATGTGAGTTCCTTCTAGAGGCTTCTTCATTTCCATCTCTATCCAAATTCAAATTGGATCATTAAATGCTCAGAGCTAACATGCCATCTAGATGTTTCCTTTCTTGTGCTATGTCAAACCTAGTTGTTGAGGGTTCTTTTTCCTCATGATATTTTTTAGATTATCTATCAGTACTTCATTAGACATGCCCATGTGTTGGCTTGATTTTGCAACATACATGTGTTCTTGGTGGTTGATCCACATTCATTCCTTTTATCACTTCTATCATGTCCTTTGTGTAAATTACTTTTGTTGCATATTTCTACCGCACTCAAGACCCATGCACACACTTTACTCCATCGTGCGATCTTCATGCTCAACACTCCATGCACCCCTTTCCAAAAACTTATACCCATAATTTGTTTTCCCAAATCTTTGTGCACCTCCGCACTCAGCTCATCATGAAACCCTATGTGCGCTTCACATTACTCTTTATTCCACTCACTTAACATGTGCGCACACCCATACTTAGCCAAAATTTCAAAAATTTTATAGGATAGCCAAATTACCTATTGTGCTCCTACATCAAACACCCTGAGTAGGAAGGAAGTGAGCTTCGTCTCACGAGTTAGGGTCCTCAAGAGTATCACATAGTCAAATAAGCTTTGTTGAACTCATCTATGTTGCATTCCATGTTGCACAATATTTCACATCACCATATATTCTTTGTATTCCTTTCTATGCATTCTCTTTATTGTGATTGAGTCTAATACAACCTCAATCTCTTCTCTTTCCTTTTCTAGTATTTTCCTTCTTTAGTCAATTATTTCTAAAGTCAACAATCCTTGCACATTATCATCCATGACTTCCTCCACACACCTTGGTTATTCTTGCGTGCTACTAGCTTCTTCATGGTACTTATATAAGTCAAAAATGTTGATTATTAGTGAGATATCCAATCCTTTTGGAAATTCAATTTCATAGGTATTAGAGACCATTTTCCGCAAAACATTACATGGCCCAATCTTCTTCAACTTAAGCTTATTGTATGTTCCTCATGGAAATGTTTCCTTGCGCAAATGCACCGACACTTGATCTCCAACCTCAAACTCCTCAGTTCCGTGCTTCTCATCTGCTTGCTCCTACAACGAGAGTTACTTTGCTCCATCATTTTGCGCACATCCTCAAGAAAATCACACACATATTTTTTTTAAAGTTTTTCTTTTGTGCTCCTATTGTCTACCCCCTTTCGCAATTCAGTGACTCCTCTTGGACTTCTCCCATAGACAATTTGTAATGGAGTACTTACCATACTCCATTAGAAAAAAATTATTGTAGGCAAAGTGTACTTGCATTAACACCATATCCCATTGCTTTTGCCTGGCCCCAACTAAGTTGTGCAATAAATTACCTACACTCTAGTTCACCACCTCTATTTATGGGTTATATGCTGAACTAAAATTCAACTTCATTCCCATCTTCCTCCATAAGGTTCTCCAAAAATGACCTAGGAACTTTGTATCTCTGTCATATACTATGCTCAATGGAAACCCATGCAACTGTACAATTTCTTTGAAGAACAAATGTGCAATGCTTGACACAACATTGGTCTTCTTGCATGCAATAAAGGGCGCCATCTTTGAAAAAAATTATCGATTACCAAAAATATGGAATTGTTCCATCAATGTGTTCGCGACAGTCCAAACACAAAATTCATGTTGATATTCTCCTGTGGTCTCTTTAACACTATTAATGGCTGATATAACCCCATGTTTTCTCGATTCCCTTTGGCTAACTAACAAAATCTACACTCCCTTACATATTTGCACACATATGCACTCATCCTTGGCCAAAAATAATGTTTCTCTAATTACACTAATGTTTTGTCACCTCCAAAATGACCTCCTAAGCCTTCGTTATGCTTCTCTCTAATCATGTTCTCGTGCGTTGATCCTCTTGCTATGCATAATTCCACCCCTCTAAACAACATTCCATCTTGGATGAAATAATCTAATCATGATGTTCCGTCTATATGCACTAGTTGCGTGCATGCAACCCATGCATCCTTGAAATCCTCATCTTGCGCGTATAACTCCTTCATTGTGTCGAACCCCATAAATTTGATGCACATATCATTTATCAACATAATTATTCTCATTGTGTCCCCAACCTTTTTGACTTCCTGCTTCAATGTTTCAGCACAAAAGAATAACTCTGCAGAAACTCTACCCATTTCATATGCCTCTATTTCATATTTACCCGACTATTGATGATTTTTAATACATGGTGATTTGTGTATAGAAATAATTCATTTTGAAACAAATAATTCCTCCACTTCTTTAATGCCTATGCCATAACATAAAATTCATGGTCATAAATTGCATATATTTTCTTGGTGTCATTTAACTTTTCATCAAAGTAGGCTATGGGTTTGGCATAACACTGCACTTATGGTTACACCACTTACATCACAATGTACTTGAAATACTTTGTCAAAACCTAGAAATGCTAACACTGATTGCACTATAATCCTCTACATTAACTCTTAGAAGTTACGCTCTACTTCTTTTTTCATTCAAATTTCTTCCAATCCCCTCTCATCATTTTTGTGACCGTTGCACACTCCACTGAAACTATTGATAAACTTCCCGTAGAAGCTTGTGACTCCATGAAAAATTCTCACCTAAGTCACATTCCTTGGTGATGACAATTCTACTATTGTGTGCACCTTCTCTGGATCCATCCGTAGGCCTTCTTGGGATATCAAAAATCCAAGATTACCAAATCTTCGTACATAAAGCTATACTTCTTAATGTTTATCAATAAGGTTTCCTCTTGTAAGCACTCCAAAACCTTGTGCAAGTTTTCTAGGTGCTCTTCCTTTGTTTTATTAAACACCAATATGTCATCCAAGTACACAATCACACATTTTCCAATAAATGGCTTCAATACTTCATTCATCAAGCTCATAAAGGCACTTGAGGCATTACTCAACTTGAATGACATAATCGACCATTCATACAACCATTCCTTGGTCTTGATTTCCATTTTTGACTCGTCTCCTTCTCCGATGCAAATTTGGTGATAACTACTCTTCAATTCGATCTTGGAAAAGTATCATACATCACTAAGATAATCCATTCTAAAAAATGGGAATCTATACTCAATCATTATCTTGTTTATAGCTCTTGAATCCACACACATGTTCCATTCTCATACTTTCTTTAGTGCTAGTACCGTGGGCACCACAAACATGATTAAAATTTATCTGACCAAGCCTCTATCCAACTCTTGCACTTGGTTTCTTACTTCTGCATTTTCCGTAGGAGTCATCCTATATTTTGCCTTGTTTGGAAAATTGGACCCAAGTTAGTTTGATGATTCATACTGCTTATTGATCCTCACGATAAGTATTTTGTCACTATATCCACAAAATTTTCCAAACTTCTGAGCACTCCCTTTGGCACATCTTCATCTTAAGTGCACTTTCTTTGGCACATCTTCATCTTCTGTGCACTTCCTTTGGCACAAACACAAAACATGATTTTTCATTTTCCACTTCTTGCAGGATCTCTTTTCCTGATACAACCAATACTTTTGCACATACCCCAATATGCATTTCACCTTCACCTTTATCTTCTAAAGGAAACAAGCTAAAATTCTTCCCATCCTTCTCTATACGAATAACATTTTCATGCCCATCATAGATTTACTTCTCGTCAAACTTCCAAAGCCTTTATAGAAATAGATGGAAGACATCCATTGACATCACATTGCACAATACTTCATCACAATATTTCCCAATTTGGAACTTCATAAGACTTTTCTCATCCACTAGTAAGTGGTGACCCCTTTGCAACCATGACACTTGGTAGGGGTTGTGATGTGCAATCCTATTCATTCCCTAATTCTCAACCATTTCACATGGAACTAGATTATCCGTGTTACCACTACCAACAATCACCTTACAATATTTTCCTCCTGACTTACATATCATTTTGAACTACTTCTTCCTTTGCGCCAACTCATCCTTCTTTTGTGTAGTCTTCAATAGTAACCTCCTCCTCATTAAGTTTTATCCATGCTATTGTCCTTCAAAGTTCTTAGTGGATCCTATGGATTCTGCATCTCCATATGCCATATGTGCACTCCCTTATGTGTTCCTTCTTGTTACCTCAATTTTCACATTAGGAAACTTATATACACTAGGAACATTTAAATTTCCTGTAAGTGTGTTTTGTTCATTTTATAAGTGTGAAAAGTAAGATGTAAGTGTCAAAGTCAAATATGTAAAAATTAAGGGTAAGAGAGAGTGAAATAATTGTTTTTATGCCTAATCAAGGCTATGTGGTTATGATATGAGTCATAATAGGAGGGTGGACGAGATGTAGAGATTTAAGGGATATTGTTTAATCCTATTCTAGATTTAGTCATGTAGTTGAGCTCTCTTAGGAACTAGTTATGAGATCTAGTAGTTTTTAGTATAAGTATGTATGGAGCTATTAGAGACCATGAATAATGTAATATGATCAAGAGGATGTAACATAGGCTTGAAGTGAATAATGAAGTTACTAGATTAGTATTGTAGGTGATAAAGCTCCTGTTTTGTGTGTTTATTTGTTGTTACATGTGAATTGTATAGAATGCCTCTGTTCCTGGCTGAATGCTAAAACTTTGATACTCACCATAGAAAGGTTGTGAGATATATGTGAGAGCATAAGTAGATGAGGGAAGGTGTAAGGAGTGAGCTTGAATTTTTATAGCTCTTGACACTTTGTGATTTTTCTTGTAGCTTATTTTCTCTGATCTCAGGCCCAAACTAGGGCTTCACATAAATTATTTCTACCTACTCAAAGTTTATGAAAATTTGAGGGCATCTCTGTCAAGGACCTTTGTAGAAGTATGCAAATTTTCACCTTATAATTCATACGTGTGTAAAAATTGCATGAGGTCTTGCAAGCTGACTATGATTGTGCACAAATTTGGGAGGAAAATGAGTTGCATGGTGGATGAAAACAGGGAGTCAAGCCACCAAATTTGATAATCACATTATTGGAAGCATTACAGAGGTGGATCCATTAAACTCCAGGTGAATCTCCATTGGTAAGTGTCTACTGTCACCTAAAGGAGCCAAAATAGGCCTAATTTATATAATACAGTCCAAATGAAGTACGATTCCATTCAAAAGAACAAGTGGTGAAACCTAGGCACGTTCAAGGACTTCATAAAGGGTATCTAGATCACTTATTTGTTTGTAAGGTTGTTTTGGATAAATTTGAGATCCAACTCAATTTGTGTGTAGAGAAGGCTACAAGCCAACAAGGGTTTAAATGAGATTGTAGGTATAATAAGGTAAGAATATGACTGTGGACTGATCCTAAACACCTTGTCCCAGGTCAGATTAAGATGCTCCAATAGTGTAAGTGTTGATTTATGAAGCTACATCAAGTTTTGACCATAGGGACCATTGAGAACCTACCTATATTATTTCCACTCTATAACAACAAGGAATGTTGAGAGAGACCTTGTAAGTGAAAGGTAAAGAGGGGTGATTGATGATCCTCAGTTGTAGGGGAGGTGTGAGTTAACATTAGTAAGCTTAGAGATCTTGATGGAAGGTAATGCATTCTTGAAGGTAAGCTTTCAACTATAAGAATATAGAGAAGTCAAATATAATACCTTGCACCACTTGTCCACACTTGAAATATGTTACGGAGAATCCTATTTCCCTTCCGCATCCACATGATGGGTATGGCGTTCCTTCTTGTGCACTCTTTTTTGCATACACTTTCACACTACTGTGATATTCCTCTTCCGGCTTACTATAAATAGGATCACTACTTCCTATCCTACACATATTTCGGTCTCCTCTCTAAGTTACGCTATGAATCTTTTGCATAAGTTTCTCTTTGGCCTTAAGTGCTAACAGGTAAGCTTCTTCAACCATTTGACTACATGTAAGACTTAGCTCCTCTTGAATGCCAAATATCAAACCATTGACATATCTAACAACCTTTCCTTGGTCAAACTCTGCATGCCTAGATCAAATTGTGATTCGATACAACTCCCCTGTGTAGTCTTTGAATGACATATCCTTCTGTCACAAATTTTTCTACCTCTTAAACAAGTTCATATGTTAGTTTGCAGACATAATTTTTTTTTTCATTTTCGTTGCCATTATATCCTAACACAAAATCTTGTTTTTTTTCCTTCTTCGATGTTCATTTTGAATCTCCTTCCACCATAGTGCCACATTCTCTTTCAAATTAGTTTGCACCACTTTCACACTCTGTGGGTCATTGATCTCCTCAAAATTAGAGCATACTTCCATGTTAGTAATCCAATTTACTAACTCTTTTGGTTCCAATGTCCATGAGAAAAATGGAACATCCATCCATAGTCCTCGATCCATTTTCAATATATTTCTTAAGATTCACACTTCACTAACTCTAATAGCCTCTTCTTCTTCATTTTATTCATTTATAGCTGCTCCATCATCACTTTGAGTTTCTCAAGCTCCACAAATCCCCTTCTACGGTCTCACGCCCCTAAGCTCATTCATAACCTGATCCAACGCACCCATTACTATCGTGTTCATTGCACCTCCAATGCTAGATCATCTTAGCAACATTTCCACTCCTTGAACAATTGCCTCATGTTTGAAATTCTACCAAATTTATGCCTCATGAATCTCTTTACCTCTCCTCCCAAAGTGGTTTCCTTTCTTTGATACCAAATGGTGTAAAACCAAGGTCGGGGTTCTTGTTATGGAATGCCCAACTGTGACTACTTTAAAATACACAATGGAATATTGCACCAACTCACAACATTTTATTACTTTCAATCCTTACAACATCTACAACCTTTGTTCCCTCTATTGGAATCATTACATAAAAGAAAATGGGCTTCTTGAACTAATATAATGATGGTAAATAATTTAAGGACTACTTGTAGGCTCTTTCTATTCATCTAGCTCGGATCTCAATTGCTCTGGCTCAAAATCCCCTAACTTGTGGATTAATTTCCCTAGCTCTTGGACTAGATTCCTCTAAAAAATTACCTAAAATGATGAACTTGACCAAACCTTATACTTTCCTGTTCCCGCTCTTCCTTCCATTTGAAAATATGTTCAGGGAAGGGTAGTTCCTTCTAGAGGCTTCCTCATTTCCTGCTCTACCCAATTTCAAATTGGATCATTAAATTCTTTGAGACACAACGTTTTCTAGATGTTTCCTTTCCCCTACCATATCAAACTTAGTTATTGGGGGTAATTATTTCTCAGGATCTCTATCATATGATATGTAAGTACTTAATCAGACATGCCCATGTGTTGGATTACTTCTGCAACAAACACACATATTTAGTGGTTGATCCTCATTCATTCCTTTTGTCACTTTTTTCATGTCCTCTATGTAAGTTACTTCTATTGTGCACTTTTACCGTGCTCCATTCACATGCACACACTTTTCTCTATTGAGTGATCTCCATGCTCAACACTCCTCACACCCCTTGCCAAAACCTTTCATACATACTTTGCTTGCCCAAACCTTTTCCAAATTTTTTTGTATGCCTTCGTATGCCCCTCATTGCAGAACTATGTGTACACTTTGCATTACTCCTTACTCCACTCGCTTAACATCCACACATGACCACACTTAGCCATACCTTCAAACTTGTGTAGGATAGCCCAATTTCCAGTGATACTCTTACATCAATAACCCTATTAGTTTCCCCTAAGTATGTTACATTATTCTATTGATATGATGTTTTCCTTTCTCATATGTTATTTTCCTCTTCCTCTAACCGTAATGGATTTTCCTTTGTTTCTCTATTGTCCCTTAGGGTACTACCAAGTTCCGATTTTTCGTTATAGAATTGAAATTTCCCATTAATATTATGTCACTAATTTTATTATAGGCTGCAACATCATTCCTTGAGGATGCATATTGTTCTTCACTATTTATATTCAGTTTCTTATATAATTTTGACTGTTTTGGGGCAAAGTAACATGCTAATATGTTGATTATGCTTTCATTTTCAGTGATTTGAACCCATATGTGTTGCTTATGTATTTTTTCACTAATTTTATAACTCTACCTTGTTTTTCTTTTCTGAGTATCATCACACCATTCCACTTCCTTTTTACACTACGTCATTCCACATTGAAACCTTTGTGTATCCTACAAAGTCTAGTGTTTTACATCCGTCATGTTCATGTGTTTTTTCTAGGACAATTATGTGTTTTCTTTGTGGCCTTTGAATTTTAGTTTATGCTTTTCCATGTTTTCAGTTATGCCCATTTGCCTTCTGTTCTAGGTAACTCTTTTTAATTTTTACTATTCTCTCCTTTGCTCTTCCTATTGTATCGGTGTCAAATCCTTGTCTAGATATAATTGTGATCCTTTTAATAACCCTATATTTCTTAGAATTTATGTTTTATCCTCTTTTGTTTTCTATCTGTTCCTCCTTCCCTTGCCTTTCCCATCATGTGATGTTGATATATTTTCCCCTTCCATGACATTTTTTCCTTGAGAAATCCTCTTCCCATGCTATTGGTGACCTCATTGTCTCCGTAGTATCTTACTCCGTGAATGATTATGTTGGCTGACCTATTGTTTCACTTCCTTTCTTCAATTAGTTGTCGTTTTACTTATTTTTTATACTATTTCCTTTTGTTAGTATGATGGTTCTTTGACTATTTTTTTTTCCATGTCTTGGATTCCTCAAGATGATGTTTTGATGTTTCTCTCATTCACCTCTATGCTTGATATCACCATTTACATCTCTTTCATTTGTGCCATATTCATTTCTTGTGTGGGGTTTGTTTGGTATTTCCTTATGATTGTTTGTGACGTGTTTTGCATTAGAATGTGTAGTTATTGCTTCCTAACTCCATCACTATCATTTGCGGCAAGTTGTTCACTTTCTCTTTAAGAATTAAATTTTATTTCTCTAGCCTTTACTTCACTTGTGGCACTTATGAAAAACTTGGTTTCCTTCATTTTTGCCTTGCTTCAGTCCCTCTACCTTCTATTTGATGTTTAATACCTCCCTTACATAGAGGCTAATCGATGACACAAATGGCGTCAATCTAGGGTTGTATATCTCCTCTTTGTCCAAGGTTTTTCACATGGCATCCTCTAGTGCTAAAACATCTATAAGAAGGATCCCCTTCATGGTATTTTGTCTGTGTCACCCCTACTTTTCATTTTCATCATTTTCCCTATCTCCTCTTGTTGTATCAACCCACAATTAGGATATATTCCTATATCAAAATCACCATTTTGGCCAATAGGCCTTTCTAAAGTACAATGTCTTTGCAACTGACCTCCTCATCGTCATTGTCTCCTCATTGCAATTTTCTTTGTAACTTCTTTTATTTGTAGTATTGGTTTTCGTAATTTTTTATATTTAATTTATATTTATATTATCTTTTCAATACCCGTCGCTTAGGATTTCAAAAGAAGAATATAGTTTTAAATGCTGCAGTCTCAAACGTTTTAAATATTGAAAGGAATCGTTTTGGTTAACTCTGTTATTGCCACGACAACTGTAGAGTTTTTGTTAAAATTGAGGCTTTGGTCTATCTCTTAGAAAGAGGCTATCGCAAAGGATGAGAAACAACAACAGGAGGATTCATGGCAGAGGAGGAGAAAAAACAACAGTAGGAGGATTCTCAAGCACAAAAGCAAGGATTCTCAGGAAAATTTCCGATTGGGAAGCCTTTGAAATCATAAAGAAAACCATACAAGTTTTTTTTTCCATATCGCAAGAAACAACATCAACATAACCTCACACCTCCCAAAACCATTTTACAGGCCTCCCTTCCAACAATCATTTTTAAGAGAGAACATGATCTTCACTCAATACCCAGTCCCAAAATTTTGCATATTTCACCAAATATTTTTCCCTTGATGGTTTGTGAGATATCTGTGAGTGCATGAGTAGAATAACACGAAGAAACAACAACAATTGAGTTGTGCATGAGTAATGGCCAGAACATGAAGAACACAAAGAACACAGAGATATCTGTGAGTGCATGAGTAATGGCCAGTACTATGTGTGGTGAGATATGCAAACAAAAATTGAGTTGTGCCAAGGAATGGAGGGGTAAGTTGTTTAAGGATGGACCGAGCTCTTTCCATTACTCATCGAGTCATTGTTCAAGAAGGAGTGAGTTTCTCATTTCTATGATGATCGAGCCACCAAAGTGTTGGTCGATGTGATGCATCGAGTTCTAGACCAAGGCTCTATGTTGCAGAGATCGAGCTATTGTGCTTTGCATTATCCATGGCCGAATTGTTTCTACATGCTAGACCGATCCATTAAAAGCAGCGACAAAATAGGTTCGAGTTTAGACTTGGTGAATTGATCGGAGGAAGGAGTCACCAAACAATCAGTTCTAGACCAAGCCTTTTAAGAGGGCTATGATAAGGGAAGAGGATTAGTTCAAGGCATGGCCAAGCCGATGACTTTGACAGAGATGGTGGGCCTACGTCGCAACGAGATAGTCAAGTTATTCAAAAGGGACTAGGCCATTACATTGAAGATCGATGAGTTCAAGGTTGGAGGCGTCAATATTTAAGATGATATTCATCCACAATTGAGTTACTCTGGTACATTATCATTAATTTGCTGAGCTCAATGAGAATTGACACGTTCAAATATGGAGGCTAGAGCACTTAGGAAATCAACAGGTTCTTAGCGAGTCTTGCAGAAAGTGCAGAGATAGGCATCCCCTGATGCCCAAATTTTTTTGGGACAATTGTGCACAAAATGTATGATATTTTTGAAGGAATAGAGGGTCGAGACCAATGTAGAGATGGTGGGGAAAAGTGTAAAAAGTTGGCCGTGGGACATTTGTGCAAAAAAAAGCGTGGACTCGCCACATCCCATTCATTGTGAGGTTTGGGCGAGTAAATAGCCCTATGCGAGGTCAACATGCAGGAAAGGAACTTTGTACGTATCTGAGCCGGGGCGTGTGAACCGTATGGGCCCAAGGGGTGAGTCCTGAACCTCGTACGACCGATGAAGTGATAGGTAGCCCAAATGGCCCATGCGACCTAAACCATTTGTGCCCGACAAGCCCACAATGCACTCTACACAGAGATGATGAGATGGCGACTGGAGGATGAATCGGTAGTTAGGTAAAGTGTTAGGTAGTGCCAAGTTGGAGAGATAAGGGGTCGGCACACGAAGGTCGATAATGCAAGAAAATAGCCATCTCGTCCAAGCTGGAAATATAACGAGTTAAACAACATCCCCCCTTCCATATTTATGCAAAAATGAAGACATGGCGAGCTGTAGGAAAAAATTTAAATGCTCAAGACATTTAAATGATGTAAAAATTTAAGTTGAGGGAGAAATAATTAAATTTTATTTTTCAGCTGAGTATTTTAATTTCTCAGTCCTATGAATATCAAGCAAGCCTGACAAAATAAAAAATAGTTGCATGTGCTTAGAAGCTCATATTTGAGCATTTATCAACGAAATCGCACAAAATTGGTCTCGTTGGAATAATGGTTTCGAGACCTTCATGGAGGGGTCAAGAAATTAAGGGATTGATGGAGAATTCATGGTGAAAAATACAAAAAATAATCCTAGTTCCAAACAGAGGCTTCACGTGGTTGAGAATGCAATTGATGAGCATGGGAAACCATTTTCTTGTGCTGCAAGTTACAAATCAATGAGGGATGACTTTTGAAGATTGCATATCATGATTTTCACCTAATTTTGAAAACTTTCAAGTGATGAGAAAGAAAAATCTGAGTTACATTCTCTCTCTTCTCTACTTCTATAAATTGTGATGTGGGCTTATTTGTAAGAGGGATTTAGTCATTTTTTTCTTTTCTGTCCCCTCTCTCTTTCTTCTCTGCTGGGTTGAATGTGGAGTTTTAGGCCTCCTCTCCAAGATTTAATGGAATTTTCTTTCATCTTGGACACTAATGTTGTACTATTCAAACTTAATGGAGCAATAAACTATGTTTTGTAATGCATCTATCCATCCTTTGCATATTTTGTTGTCTTTACTTGCCTCTCTTCATTGCAGGGTATACTGTGCATATTATTGATGTTTATTGTAGGTTTTGAGAGCTATGTTTAGTGGGAAACAAATGGTGTTCTGTGTGAATTCATCTATGGGCTGTGGTGCATCTTGTCCACCCTCTCCTTTTCTCACCTCTCTCCATTCCAGGAATATGGATAGTGATTAACAACCTCCTTCTCTGGTGTATCACTGCTCTTAGTGTAGGTTTATTTTCATACATCTCTCTCCCCGTCTCCTTGGATGTTAGGATAGAATTAAGCAGTTTGTTTTCTTGCATTAGGAGTAGTTTTTGGCAGGTAGTTTAGGAGCAAGAACCAAATTTCTCTGGAGGGTTATCTCAAACCAACAAGTCCCACAACTTGAGAGATAACCCAATGTTACACAAATTACACCGAATGCCCAGGTCCCTCAAACTATCTCATTTGGGGGGTGCTATAATTTGGTGATAAAAGTTATGGCACGTCTAGTGGGACCAGAAAGAGGTCAAGATCTTACAAAGGTGTGTTTTGGTGTTCACTTCCTTTCATCAAGTTATTATGCTACTGATGGAATTCAACCTTTGGAGGTATGGTTCAAGCACAACTGGTGACTCCATTTGGTCTGAACAACCCATTCTCTAAAATTGGAGACCTTGCATTTCCATCCATTTTCATTCATATTTCTTTCCACTTCTTTCCATATTCTTCCATTCATGAAGTGGTACAATCATGGCTTCACTCCCCATGTGGAATTCATATTTGTAGTAACAACCATATCGATGCAATCCATATAAAAGTTTGCAAGAATCATTCTTAGGTTATTACAAACCACCTCTAGATCAATTCTATGATTACAATTAGTTTGACTATGCATACCCACAAGAACAAGATGGAAATCAGTATGGTTATATGCTAGAGTACGCAATAGTTCCAAAACAACAATATGTTGATCCTGGAGGTTATTCTACAACTGGAAATGTTTATTTGCAAAGAAAGGTTCAAGATTTGGAGCATAACATGGTATTGATCAAAGCTAAGGAGATGAAAACAGTAGCTGAGATTGGTATCAATGTTCCATATCCATGGGCTGGCTCTCTTCCTAGTAAGTTAAATACCCAACAAAAAATTTAGTTTATAATTAAAATATTGACTCAAGTTGGGGAATGGATTAAAATGAGGGAAGCTTATGAACCTAATGTTATCTAGACATGTTGATGGGAAGCCATGAAAACCACCATCCTATAGCTTCCCTAAGCCTCCACCCATGTTATCTCCAAATGAATGTCATTATCTTTACCTTCCAACTGATGCCCCAATTGTGGAATCCCATGCTTCACCTCCTAATATCCCATCCCATCTTCAATTTTCTTCCCTTTTCCCTCCAAAGGAACCTCCCCCCACAACAGTAAGAATTTTCACTTCTCCTACCTCCACAAACAATGCAAGGATCAATTATAGCCAAACCCACACCTCATCTTACAAGTTAATGTTGGGGGGATGAGAACCAAAAAACCATCCAAGGGAATCAAGAAGAGAAGCCTACTGAAGAAGAAATACCAAGGAAGTAGAGAAGTTTGGCTCTAAAATTTGGGATTGAAAAAATTCCCTTGATGGATAAACCAACAAAGGAGATCAAACTAGAGGAACCCGATATCGCCAAATCATTGCACCTTCCGAATGGCTAGAATATGAACAAAATGTTTGGTGTGATTGGGTAATGTGGGAACACCTCTCAAGATGTGGGACTTGGGCTCGAGGTGAACCTCCAGAGAAGGCCGACTTTCTCTTCCTAAACTAAGTGCTATACTACTCCTAGTGTAATAAAAGGGTTATCTAGACCTATACTAACATTTTCATGGGATTTAGGGAGAGATATTTGTAGGAAATAAAACTATACTAGGGATGATGATGCACCAAATAAAGGGTATTTCTAGACTTTGGGAAAGGTTGTTTTGAAGAGGGTGCTGTATACTACAAGCCAACTTCACCTACTACAACTTAGAAAGGGTAAACAAAATACCACAAACTAAGAAGCGCGTGTTTCTTTTGTTAAACTCAACTAGATAAACACTCTTTTGGTCTTCAAGTGAAGAAGAATGAAACTAAGAAGGGTGAACAAGCACCACAACTCAATTGCATGCATAATTCCACAACTTGATAAGCATAGAACTCTAAAAACCTACAATTGAAACTTAAACTTGCACAATGTACCCGTAAGCATGCGAAAGGAACAAATAAGTATATAAGATGATGCAAGGAATACTAGTAGTCACAAAACACACACTTTTATTAATTTAACAACGTGCACAATGCATCATTACATTCAGAAGAGGAAATGGTTGTTATTATAGTTGTAGACACCAAAATTGAGTCACACTCCCCTTGATCCCTTTTCGAATAGCCAACTCAAATATATTTACCTAACCATGACCCTTTTACCCCACATTAATGTTAAGTTAATTATTTACAATAAAATTAATACTCATCCTCACTTCATTCATTATTTAATTACCTTAATTAAAACTACTTTCCACCTCACCTAGACACCTCACCCCACCACCTCACCTCAACACCTCATCACAAACCTATTTTAAACTTATTTCCCCTTTACTAGGACTCACCATTCACTCACCATAACTAAGTAAGGCTTAGTCATACCTACCTTAATGAACTAAGACTTAGTTCAACCCTAAAATCATATGCCTATTCTCCCTCTAACCACATTCCCTCTCATTAAAACAAAACATTCTATTTTGATCCGTGAAGATAGACAGAGCTGGCCCAAAAGATTGCCAAAATCTGGCATTTTTAGTAAACCTAGGATTTCCCGCCTTAAACGATGCCGGTAACCCTAAACCGACACCGGTTACCCTTAACCGACGTCAGTGACCATATCTCCATTTCGGTAACCTTGTTTGGCAGGTTGGAAAATTTTCTTGAGTTTTGGAACAAAGGAGATCTACTTGCGAGAAAGAATTAGATCCCTTTTGCACGTCTAGACAACCATAGCCAACACCAAGATTGATTAGAAGGATTTTGCATTCACAAAAGCATTCTGGGAAGCACCTCCGTAGAACTGAGCACCATTCCATAGATTAACTGTCATCAATATCTCTAACCACTCCTCCACCACTATAGGTATTTAAAACACTTCTGAACTCCAAGTAAGTTATTTTATCCTCTATTACTTGCAGTTGTATTCTTTATTTTCCTTCATCTATTTACTGTTCTTAATTAGATCTATCCCTCAGCTTCCTCTCTATCAACCACCTCATCACACTCCACCTAAAATTCAAAAAAACCTATCCCGAAACCGTTTCCCTCATGTAGACCTCACAAACACCCTCCAAAATCTTTGTACAATCATGGAGAGGACCCAAAACTTGTTTTACAACATTCCCCAATTCTCCATAGTCATCGAAAATGGTTAACCCTAACCATGGTCAGTTCATATTATACCAACATCGGTCTCCTCAATCGTTATAGGTCACAGTGAGTGTCAAACCAGCCTAAACAACTAAACCCTTAGCCTATCTTAAACCTCACTCAAAACCTTACCACACCTATTTTGGACCTATCACCTCACCCTCCCCCACAGAGACTTTTCCAACTCTCTGTTCCAAGACAGACGAGATCCCAAACATCCTCCACTTGACTCGTGACCAATTTTCATAGTTATCAACATCAGTCACCCTAAACCAGTATCAGTCCTACCTAAACCAACATCGGTCACCCTAACCGATGTCGGTCTGTGTCTGATAATACTGTTCTAGACCAGCAACCTAAGTATCACACCCAAAATAACCCAAAATATCACCCAACCTTACCAAGAATTTGTCTGTGACCTGCAGGCCATGTGCACTACCCACAACCCAATCCAAAACCTTTACTTGCATAACATTTTAGTATTTAATCAGATCAACGCTGATAGTGATCTGAGGCACCCAAATCAGAATACTAGCACTAGATTCTTTTACTTACATGTTTAAGTTATTTTATATTGATTTATAAACAATGGATTGACAACCTTCTAGGAAGTATCATAATTCCTAGATCTAGCATACGCTAGGTAGTCCACTGTCAAATATTATTTAACTCTCTTTTTGTGTTCTTATTTTGTATTTCAGGTAGTTCCTCCTAGCCAAAAATAAGTTCTCACAGTCAGCATTGGATCAAGAAGTCAGAAATCGCGCAACGACCTTCAAACCGACCATCACAACATGTATTCCTTCTTGGCCCATACCATTATCTATTTCATCTAAATCCTTAAAGAAAACGTTGAAACATTTTGGCATGCCCAATGGGACCCATCTGGGGTTCCTTGAATTTTATTCATTCCTAGGTGGAAGTTATGTGTTTTTTTTCCCTTCTGAAAAGCTTCCATGTTAATTTTCTTCTTTGGAATCTTCCCCTCTTTATATTGTCTAAAAGCAATTGTGTTTTTGGTGCTATAAAAAGAATGCTTCTTTTCTTTCATTAGTATTGCATTAGTGAAAGAACATCCCTCGTCCTATTCATTACTTTCTACATCGAATATCACACTTTGATTTGGGCTTAAAACACTTGCATAACATTTTGATTTGTTGCATTATAGCTCACATTAAAAATGAGGGAAACCTATACACTGGAAGTCATGCCCAGCTGATGGTTGACATAATTGAATCATAGAAAGCACTTGCTTCTCTCTCTCTCTCTCTTTTCCCAAACTACACAAATTTGAAATTTATACATCTTCTTAAACAACATCCCACCAGGAAGAAGCTGTCAACGATCACACAATCAGAGGATTGACACTGGGAACCCAGCTGGTTATCTCTATCTAGTACCCCATCAGAGGACGACCCACCCCTGGCATAACATAACCTGAAACCTCACCTTTAAAATTTCTTTCTTTGTAGGAAGCCTTCGCAACCAAAAAATCTACTCTAAATTCATGAGTCAGTATTTTAAATAACATAAGATAAACACACTAAATTCACTTGTTGGATTATGTATTTTTCTTAGCTTTGTGCTTGACTTGTGTTTTGAGGTGTGAGGATACGATTCTTCATTTTTATTTTTTTCCTTTCACACTCCACCATCACGGTTGGAGTATTCTGACTTTCTCTGAGTGTGTCAGGACCTCATCTTATCATCCCCAAACTTCTGGGTTGATTATTCATCTCATCTAAATTCACAAAAATCCATTTTTCTTCATTCTTCAAATTTCACAGTAACCATCATCAGTCCAGCGACCGTCACCGGTTTACATCTGACTGTCATCGGTTTACCTAACCGGTGTCGATTCCTTATTCTTTTGGTTAGTTAACCCAAAAGACACGTATCTCATCTTCTCTTCTATTTAGAGTTTTTGTGTATCATTGTATTCTTTTTACTCTGGTAACAGTCATAAGATACAACTTTCCTTTCTAACAGTCATCTGTTTCTACCTCATTTGCTGAAACTATTATTATCTCAAAATAACCGCTATCAGTTCCTGTAACCGTCATCGGTCACCCCTTAACCTACTAACAACCTAATTAAAATGATGATGGAGAAGATGCAGACCTTAGAAGCATCTGTTTATGGCTCCCGTAATTCTTTAACATATGATGAAATCTATAACAAGCCTATCCATCCATCTATTCCCATTCATCCTTACCCAGTGCATTGGGAAATGCCTAAATTCAATCACTTCAATAGTAAAGAAGACCCGCAACAAAACTTGCGATCATTCAAACAAGGGTGTTACCAAATTGCCCATGATGACGCTTTTCTCCTATGAACTTTCCCAGATTCTTTAATAGGTGTTTCACCATTTTCTTTACCTTTTCGAAATGAAGAAATAGATAAGGGTAAGGGCCAAGGAGGAATACCTGTTAAATGATGGTCGGTTGATGGTTGTTATGCGCGTTCTAACTTCTTGATCACAACTGAATGTGAGAGATTCCTTTTGGCTAGGAGGAACTACCTGTAATAGAAAACAAGACCACAAGAAGATAGTTAAATGATATATGACAGTGGACTGCCTAACGTATGCTAGTTCTAGGAAGTGTGATACTTCCTAGACAGATGTAAATCCACTATTTAAAACAAGTTAATGCGAGAAATAAAAAAGGTCCTACTATAGTTGATATGATTTAGGTATCTCATTCAAATACAATAAACAAATCCAATCACAACAGGCTAGGCTATAGTTGGATCTGAGAGATGAGGTGTCTGTCAAGGTACTGGGGCTGGTCAGGGTCAGATTCTAGGTTATTTAGGTCAATTGGTATGGTGATTGTTGGGTCTGTTCTTGGTCAAGGTGTAAAACATTGAGACCAACGTCAGCTAAATGCGACTGATGCTAATTTAGGTAGAACCGACGATGGTTGTGGATAACCGACATCGGTATGGTCGGGGTAAAAGAAACTCAAAATAAGTTAAATGGTGGGGGTGATCTGAGGTCAAATAAAGTTTGGGCGAGTGAATGGGGAGGTCTGTAGAGATCCTAGGTATGCTCAGAAGTGTACAACAGGTGAGAATAGGTGATTTTGTGATGTGAGTGAAGGGATATTTGGGTTTACAAGCAAGTGGGTGATGAAGCAATAAGCATGCAAAGAATAGATTAATAACAGGAGTAATAAAGATTACTAATTGAAATAAACTATACTGGTTAGGGCCATACTTACTGTGTTAAGGTTTTTGATGGCTGAGTGGTGGAGGTGGTTGATCAGAGAATACGTGTATGGTCCTGTAGTGGTGCCTTCCCAGAGTGCTCCCATGAATACAATGGCTCTCTGATTGGTCTTGGTGATGGCTCTGAATGTCTGGATCCATAAAAGGATGCTTGTTTCACTTGTATGCAGCTCTGGTCTCCCTTCTCTTTCTCTCAGAAATGTGCCAACCTCGAAATAAGGTTACCAAAGGGAATAAAAGGTAACCATGATGGTTCTGGGTTGACCAGTGTCAGTTCAGGGGTGACCGACGTCGGTTAGGGCAGGATTCCCTAGGTTTACTAAAAATGGGAGATCATGGCAATGATTTCCACCAGATCTCTCTATTCATCCGAGCAAGAGCGGGAGTTACCTTTTCTTATGCGGGAATGTGGTTAGAGGGGATGTAGGCTTTGATTTTTAGGGTTTAGTTAGGTCTTAGTTAGTTATGGCAACATACTAAGAATAAACTTAGGGTGAGGTGGCTAGGTGAGGTGTTTATGTGAGGTGGTGGGGTAAATTATCTTAATTAGGATAATTAAATAATAAATATTGTGAGGACACATATTAATTTAATTTAATTAATTAAATTAATATTAGTGTGGGGTGTAAGGGGCCATGGTTAGGTGAGTGTGTTCAAGTTGATTATTTAACGAAGGGTCAAGGAGCATGTGACCCAATTTTGGTGTCTACATTTTGCCCCTTTTTGTTGCGTAGCTTGTATTGGTAAGCGACACTGACAAAAATAAGATGTGGTTGTCCCATGTGTGGGTGAAGGTGATCCCCCTCAAACTAGGAACTGATGAGGCAAAAGGCAGAATCGGTGAGTGGTTTGATAAAAGGTGAATGTGATGAAGAGGAAGGTGGACAACGGGGGTAAGGGGGTAAAGGTCCAATCGGGTAATCCAGGTAATGGGTCAGGGTCAAAGGTAGTAACAGTCAAACACACGCACATGTATAAACTGTAGCACAATACCAGGTTGAAGAGCATGTAAAATCTACATTGTCTAAGGTTGATAGGTTTATCCAAACAAGGTTGAGGTGATTCCGGTATCCAAGGTATAGGATATGGTGTGGAAGCACGTCGTAGGTCAGGTGTAGGAACATTTAGGTATGTTTTGGTACACCAAAGGTTGGGTCAGGATAAACAGTCATGAAAGAGGCAAGGTAAGGTCATTAGGTCAAACAACACGGGTAACAGTGTCACAAGGTATAGTGAGCACATGAGTTCACAGGTCACTAGCAATGTTCCAGGTCCAAGTAGCTAGGTCACGGCATGGGTAGAGCCAGAGGTATGGGTAAAATAACAAGTCCCAAAATGTAATTAAGGACAAGTATAGGTAAGGTAGGCATGGAGGTTGGTTGCAATAAGGGTGGATAAGGTCAAATTGTGGTTGGGTTGAGTAAGTGGGGACAATAATGGGGAATGGGCACAAATATGACAGGTAACCGATGTGCCGGTCATACGTAACCAAGGGACGGTTGAGGTAAGCCGATCATCGGTTTATGGGGGTAGATGACCGATGTCAGACTTGGTATAACTGACCACGGTGAGCTAGGGCACAAGACTGATGTCAGTTTAGGTATAACCGACATCGGTTAGGTCGACGTGGGTATATAAAAAGAAAAATCCATATAATACGGATTCATTTGTACATTTTGGATTTTGTGAAAATGACAGAGAACTGAACAAGTTGTGCTGTGTCGGGAGAAAAAGATGAGGGATGATATCCTGCTGAGGTGGAGGGCTTCAGTTTGGTTAGAGGAGCCAGGTAGACGGGTTCACAAGCATAGGTGGATCGATTGTGATTGGGTGGAGAGCAGGAGGATTGGATTTGGTGAGTGGACATGGCAGAGGCAGGAGAGGGATCAGGTGGACCACCAGTGCAGTGGCCCAACGTGCCACCATGGAGATGACAATGTGATGAGGTAAGATTCAATCTCTTGCATTGGTTTGGGAGGTGAATTGGGTATATAGGTTAGGGAAAGAATACAGCTTTTGGGGGGAAAAGGGGATTTGAATTTGGGAAGGAAAATTGGGTAGAATAGGAATGGGTAAAGGTGTGGTTAGGTGTACAAGGGGTGGGGAGGAGATGAGGGTAGAGGTAGGTAGGAATGGGTGAGAAGAAGGGAGTGTTTTAGGAAAAAGGGGGTTTGGGTGTCACGGATTTCTGCACGACAGTGACCGGCGTCGGTCAAGGGGTGGCCGACATCAGGTGGTGTCTAGCTGGTACCAGATCATAGATAAGGTGACCGATGCCGGTGTGGGATAGACCATGGTTGGTTAGAAGTAACTGGTCCCATGGTCAGCATGTGGGAAAAAAAGGGGCCAACAGAGCCTAGGATGGTTGGGTGAGATAGATAGTGGGCAAGGAAGATGTTGTTGATGAAAAAAAAATAGAGCATGGGTAAGTGGTTGAAAGAGGTATGGTATTGTCGATAGTGGTTTAGGGTTGGGGTGGGTAGATAGAATATGTGATAAGAAGGTAAGTTATGAGGGGAAAAAGAGGGAGGGTAATAAGTGTAGGTGAAGTGTCAAGAGTGATTGTGGGTATGATCAAGTTGTATTAATGTGATGTTTTGTTGGATGCAGGTGAGAGACCAGCTGTGGATGTGAGATAGGGTACCGCCCCTACTTGTGACAGTTCAAGGAGGTGTGATATCTGAGGATTGGTGGCATGTTGCAGCAGTTGGCCTGATTGGGGTCAGACGCTACCAGCATGTAGTCTGACAGCCTAGTTTGATGGTCACTCTCATCGACAGATGGGATTCGGTGACCAACACATTCCATCTACCGACGGGTGAGATCACAGTCACCCTGGAGGATGTGTATAGGATCCTGCGGTTATCGATAGTGGGGCGCAGGTATATTCGATCTCTTCAGAGGCATCTGAGGAGTTGATGCTGATAGTCTTTGGTGAGGGGTTGGCATAGATGAGATTTCACAGTGCCAGCATGAGCTATGGAGAGATGTACCAAGCCATCTGGAGGAGACTAGGCTTGTTGTGTTGTTGATGGAGGTAGTTTGTTGCTTTACACTGCCAGATGCAGAGGGTGGGAGATTCCTGCAATCATTGATGGGGGTCCTGCATGATATGGTGATAGACTAGACCCATTTTTCATGGGTGCCAGCATTCCTAGTGCAGCTATACAGGGAGTTATGGGTGTATGGGCGGCTTCAGAGGTTCAACTTGTGCTGCACTTTCCTATTACATTGTTGGGCCTATGAGCACATTGTGTGTGTGCACCCAGTTGGTATGCCCTAGGCTGATGCATTCGAGCCAGGTTTTTTTTAGGTGGGCTACAGGTGATGGGTGCCAGTTATTGGAGAGCATGTCGAGTGGGTAGGGCGACACATGATGTCACCTACTACAGGTGGTTACTGGAGGGGTTGTCTGGCATAGACATCATTTGGAGGCCCTATGTGGGTTATCCATCATATGGGTAGATGGTTGTGGAGCTAGATGGATTGCAGCTTCTCAGATGGATAGAGGGGTGACGTGCCAGAGAGCACGAGATGATACCCATAGATAGGGTGAGGTGACAGTTTGGGCTATCACAAGATATACCTCCACCCTTCCCACAGTATAGGAGGGATGACATGGAGAGGTCGTTGCCTCTGCCCCAACTGACAATGCCTACAGAGTAGGAGGAGTAGGTGAGAGACCGGCGGATCGATGATGTCGGGGTGACTGACAGATATAGATAGTGGTGGGATGCACACCTACGAGCAGTACCACCGAGGCCGGGGAAGCCAGATTTAGCCACCATCACTGTTCAGAGGGATGCCCTACAGGGGTAGGTAGCCACGTTGATTACACAACTGGGGATGGTGTAGGGGCAGTGGAAGGTGTAGATAGGTGGCCACAAAGGCATAGGTGGCCAGTTTATAGGCCTAGATAACATAGGGACAGGCACCCGCATAGGGTGGTGATGGTGATGGGATACAGGTGGCCATCTACAGGTGCATGTTACAGGTTTGTAGGGCCAGTTGGCCACTGCACAGGCATAGGTTACGACTCTTCAGTCCCAGATATAGGTAGGAGTGGGACAGGGTCCCTCAGGATAGGCACAGGCATAGGGATAGGGTCAGAGGCCAATGGGGCCACCACAGACAGTACCCGTAGCTAGATTACGGGATGCCCTAGGCAAGGCTAGGTATTATTAGGATATTTTGATGGTGGTAGGGATAGATTTTCTATCCTATGGAGAGTACAGGGCACAACAGGCCTCAAGTGAGAGGACCAGGTCATGGACCCATAGTGTGGAGAGTACAGAGGGCCAGTGAGCCCCGAGACAGGGTCAGGGTGAGGCCACCAGTTCATGGAGGCCAGCTCTAGGTGCAGTACCAGTAGGGACCCAACCACGACCTATGATGGGTGGTGAGAGGTTAGCAGGCCACTCGTACAAGAGCCAAGGAGGAGGAGGAGACAGGGGAGACTGATATGGAGGATATCCAGTAGGGTGATATCTGATAGCTGTATGTACCTTCTATTTTGTATAGTTATTTATTTTTGATATATACTGGCCTACGTGCCGAAGAGAGTGAGGATGTATACGAGAGTTGATTGATTTTGATCATATACCGACCTGTGTGCCAAAGATGGTGAGGATGTACATGAGGGTTTTTGAGATTTTTGTATTCATTTGTATTGGTGTACATATGTATGTATACACAGACGTCATGATTTATAGATGATGATATTTATACTATGGATGGTGTACTTGTTTTAATTTCCATTATTATTTGTGTATGTGATGGAAACTAGGTGAATTAAGTATGATAGAGTCAGGGTCATGTAGGCATGGATTGATTCAGGTCATAGGCATGGATTGAGTCAGGTCATAGGCATGGACTGAGTTAGGTCATCGGCATGAATTAATTTAGGTCATAAGTCAGGTCATAGGATGGATTGAGTCAAGTCATAGGCATGGATGAGTCAGGTTGACTTAGGTATGATGAAGTTTAGGTTGGTATTAGGTATGGATTGAGTCAGGTTGAGTTAGGTATGATGAATTTTAGGTTGGTTTAGGTATGGATTGAGTCAGGTTGACAGGTTGACTTAGGTATGATGAAGTTTAGGTTGGTTTAGGTATGATTGAGTTGAGGTTGGTTGATTTTAGGTTGGTTTAGGCATGGTTGAGTTTTTAACTCATTAATTTGTGCAATTAATGATGATTGGGTCATGGATGTCATTGTTAATGATGTTGGTTGTAGGAAAAATGCATGATAATGGTAAAGAAATGGTAGACAAGATGAAATGAATGCATGAGTGATGATGGTAAAGATGTGAAGAAATTGTTGTTTGTTTGGTTTAATTTCCAATTATTGATATAAAAAGGAAACTAACTAGGGTAGAATGTGACTAGGAAAGGGGGAGAGGGAATTGGTTAGGGTAGAGAGTGGCCGAGCTAACCTCCAAGGGCCCCATGCCCTCAGAGTGCTGCCTACATAGTCCCGACGAAAAGGGACCTCAGGCCGATGTAGTTCTCCCATAAGCTAGGGAAGATTAGGGTGAAATAGCAGAATGGTCTAGTAGGTGTTAGGCATGGGTGATGTAGGTCATAGGTATGATTGAGTTTAGGTTGTAGGTATGGTTGATTGATTTTTAAATACATGTGCCAAGGATCTGGTCCTGTATAGGATAATCAATAGGTAATGAGGAAGGTGAATGGTAAGAAGTGGTAAAAGAGCTGTTTAATTGATAAGAACCTTGATGAGTCTATCACACCTTAGATGGGCTTATGAATGTAAGACCCTACAGGCCTTGCATAATGGACTATTTTAAGGGTGAAGAAAAGTCACAAGATCACAAAATGTCACATTTGTGGCAAGTCCCTTGAGTAACGAGGAATTTAGGTAGAAAAGACAAGGAGGTGAGAATGAGAGGTTTAGCATAACTTAGTGTACGACGATGTATATTTCGGAACAAGAAACCCAAAATCCAAAATAGGCAAGTCCATGACAAAAATTTCATCTTTTTCTTGATTTGTTTGTTTTTAATAGACTGATCGATGCGGGAAGTCTATATGGGATGAATATATTATCTCCTTGAGGTCTTCGTGAAGTTGATCGATGCAGGAAGCTTCTGAATATTTATTACATTTTTGTAATGACTGTACATAGCTGTCCTTCGAGGGAGCAGTCTATTGATAGTGGTAGAATATGGAGAAGAGATGTCCCTTTTGAGGGAGTCATCTTTTTGCTGGAAGTTTGACTCAAGGAGTTGTATCCCTTTTTTTTTTTTAGATGTTTAAGTCATGGACAAGATTATAGAGGACGATTAGGTTCTCGGTTTTAGAAGACAAGATCCTAGTACACAAAGATTAATTAGGAAAGAGGTGGTTTCGAGTGATGAACGACCATGGGATTCCATCTTGAAGAAGATGAAAAGTATCCATGAGAATCATGCTATGAGCAGAGTCGTGGTACTCACATTGAAGACAAGGCTAAAAGGTGATGGGTAATCACATGATTCTTGTTTAATTGTGGATCCTCAAAATGGGTGATAATGGAAGGTGAACAATGCTCAAGGGATGAGTGACCAATTGACAGAAAAGTGATATAGGACTTGATATCAACAATAAAATGGTCAAAGATGTAAGGCATTAAGGGGCTCAGGTTCGGGTTTACCTTTGAGTGAAGACAAACGATAAGCACCTGATCCATAGGCATGGGTGACGATATAGGGTCCAAGCCAATTAGGAGAAAATTTTCCCTATTTACTTTTCTCCTCTTTGGTTACATGTTGATTTTCCTTCAGGACGAGGTCACCGACTTGAAAGGTTCATTCGTGAACACGTTTATCATAGGCACGTTTGATACATTTTTGGTAGATTTGAAGATGGTCCAGGGCATTGAGATGACGTTCATCTAATAATTCAAGTTGCGCCAAATGATCCTGGCGAAATTCATCGTCGTTGAGCATGTCTTGTAGTGAGATGTGGAGGGATGGAATCTAGAATTCGAGAGGTAAGACAACCTCAGTACCATAGACCAGAGAAAAGGGGGTGCCAGCAGTCGAAGTGTGAATACTAGTGTGATAAGCCCACAAGGAAAAAGGAATGTGCGTATGCCAATCCTTCCCAGTATCATTGACCACCTTCATAAGAATTTTGTTCAAGGTTTTATTGGTTGATTCAGCTTGACCATTGGTTTACAGGTAATAAGGTGATGAGAAACTGAGTTGGATGCCAAAAGCATCACATAGTTTACATAGGGTTTTGTTTTTGAATTGTTTTCTGTTATCCGTGATAATACGGTGAGGGACACCAAAGCAACAGATGATGTGATGGTTGATGAATTCACATATTTTCTTAGCTTTTTGTGGAAATGAGGGGAATGGCTTCTACCCATTTAGTGTAATATTCAGTAGCAGTTATAATCCATTGGTGGCATTGTGAAGAATGGGGGTTGATCTCACCAACAAGATCCAAACCCCATTGAGAGAAAGGCCAAAGGTCTCGCGTGACCTGTAAGGCATGACTAGGGGTGTGATGGAGATTAGCATGTTGCTGGACATTTTACGCAGCATTTGACATAATCACAATAGTCACGGTTTAGGGTTGACCAGTAATAGCCTAGGTGAAGAATGTGTTTAGCGATAGCGAGACCACTAAAGTGGCCACCAAAAATCCCATCGTGGACTTCCTTAATGGTGTAAGGAATTTCAGAACTGGTAAGGCATCGCAAGAGAATGCTGTCAAAACCATTTTGTATAGAAGACCACCCATGATGACATAACGCGAGACACTTTTAAGGAAGGCACATTGTCCATTACGAGTGAGATCGATGGGTAAAATGGAGAGGGAAAGATAGTCTGTGTATTGCTTATACCAAAGGTCACTCAGGTCAGGAGCAGTGATTCTGATAGAGTAAACTTCATGAGGCAAATAAGAGGGTGATTGTAGTCTTTGTATGGTGACAAATATTTTAGAGTCAGCGGGTGAAGTGGGTATCTGAGAAGCCAAGCAGGCCATGGTATCTGTAAATTTATTGGTAGAACGTGGGGTGGTTTGAAGGGCGTAATGGTTGAAGGTGGTCAAAAGTATGTCCACATGATGCTTATAATTTTGAAGTATTTCATTATGACACTGGTATATACCATTGACTTGGTTTATGACCAACTGAGAATCACCAAAGATGTTGATTGACTTAACATCTAAGGCATAAGTAGCCTGAGACCCAATACAAGTGCTTCATATTCAGTGATATTATTTGTACAATCAAAATTGAGTTTGAAAGACAAAGGCATAGGTTCACCATCAAGTAGAATGAGGATAACACCAGCCCCACCCCCACACTGACACTTGGAGCCATCAAAGAAGAGTGTCATTTGGTAAGCAGGTTCGTCCAGGGAAAGGGTAGAAATGGACTCATCTGGAAAGTCGAAGTTAGAGGGTTGATCCCCGGAAATAGGTGCGTCAGCCAATTGGTCGGAAATAGCTTGGCCCTTGATGGAATTTTGATGGATGAATTCAAGGTCAAGGTCGGCTAGAAGCATAAGCCAACGTGTGGCACATTGATTTTGATAAGGTTTGGCATACATGTAGTGTAATGGGTTAGTATTAGTAATGATGAAGGTTTTGTGGTTAAGTAGGTAATGGCAGAGTTTGGTGGTGATAAAAACTAAGGCTAGGAAAAGTTTTTCGGCGTGGGTATATCTAGTTTTGTAATTAAGAAGGGTACGGATTATGTAATAAACCACTTTGCTCTCAGATGTTGGTCATTGCGATGAGCAAGCATGACACCTAGAGAATGGTCAGTGGTGGAAATATATAGGTAGAAGGGCTGGTCATCCTTAGGAGGAATGAGCACTGGTGGTTGAAGGAGGTATTGTTTCAAGGCTTTGAAGTGCTTTATGGCAGTCATCATCCCATTTAAATGAAACATCTTTCTTGAGAAGATGATGGAATGGTTGACAGCGGTCAGAGACCTGGGAGATAAAATGATGAATTGATTGCAATTTTCCTTGTAGGCTGCGAAGTTGACAGAGATTAGTGGGTGGCAAAATTTCAAGGATAGCCTTGACTTTAGCAAGATCGACTTCTATGCCATGTAAAGAAACAATGAAACCTAGGAGTTTCCCTGAAAGTATTGCAAAGACACATTTTTTTGGTTGAAGACAAACAAAATATTTGATGAGGCAGTCAAAGATGAATTTAAGAATGGGTAGGTGTTCAGTTTGGTGTTTAGGATTTGGCAAGTAGATCATCTACATAATCCTCCAATATATGATAGCATGATATCATGGAAGATGTAAGTCATGGCCCACTGATATGTAGCACCAATGTTTTTGAGTCCAAAGGGCATGACTCGATAGCAGAAAGTCCCCCCAAGGGGTGATGAAGGTAGTCTTGTGTTAATCCTCAGAGAGCTAGTAATATTTGATTGTAGCCTAAGAAACCATCCATGAGCAATACCATTTCATGGCCAATAGTGAGATCAACTAGTTGGTCGATACCTGGTAGTGGGAATTCATCTTTGGGATAGGAGAGGTTGAGATCATGGAAATTTGTGCAAATGCAGAGTCCCCCTATCGCTTTCATGATAGGAACGATGTTAGAAATCCATTGGGGATAATCAATGGGTAGAATGAAGGAAATTGAGAGAAGACGTTGAAGCTCTTCTTTGACCAGAAGAGCAATGCGAGGATGTATTTTCCGCAGCTTTTGTTTGATAGGTTTGACATCAGGAATGGTCACGATATTGTGAACCATGATTTTTGGATCGATACTAGGCATATCCGCATAGGACCAAGCAAATGCATCACTATGGTCCCGAAGGAAAGAGGTGAAGGCTTCCTGTTCAGTAGCATCTAAATATTGGCCAATCTTTAGAATGTGCGGGTCATCTTGGGTATTAATGTTGATTTCAATGGTCGATTCATTCAACATGGTTTGTGTCTCAGAGGGTAATGACCATTGAATATAAGTGTCTTCTACACTAAGGTAGGTGAGGATGGAATCATCGTCTTGACATTGAACGACATTAATTGAAGGCATATCATCATCAATCATGTCAGGATACAGTAATGGGAGAGAAGAGGGAGCCTCGCTATCGCGTTGATAGGTCAGCAGTCCTAGGGAAATGGTGTTTATGAAAAAAAAAGTTAGGAGGTATAGATTCAGGATCTATGGACTCCATGGGTGAGGATGGTAATGTGGGTGAATGAGAGGGGGAAGATTCCTCCTCCTAAATAAGGTCGATGTGAACCTTCTTAGAAGATGGAGTGTCAAAACCAATGCCACTATGTTGGTTGGATATTTTGTCAATCCAAAATATGAGGTTCAACCACAGTATATGGGATTAAATCCCTCCTCAAAGACAGGTGAGGCTGCCTGCTTATTACTAATCTAAAACACAGCAAAAACAATATATACAGTATTCACACTAATCTAACCATTGGGGTTGGGATAGAATCCCGAAATCCACATCCACACGATTCAAAGGTATTGCTTTCGTAAATGAACCGGGTCAGGAAACTATTACAATGAAAGAAGCACAATGGAAAGGAAATGAGAGAAACGTATTTTCTTTCGAGTAAACACAGAGCACGAAATAATCATACGAGCTTTAGATCATAAATATAATGTCTGAAATGATTAGAAACACTAAGATGCTACACAAAGAATAGCTTAAGATCATGAACGTAAGAACAATGTCTTAAGAAAGATATATCCCACAACACAAAGTTTGCGAAATAATATCAACTCCTATTCTTCAAAATGATTAAAAGAAAACACAAAGTTTTTCTTCTTTCCAATAGCTCCGAATATTCCAAAAATCTCGACCCTTTGGAATGCATAAGCATCCCTTATTTATAATAAAAGGAGTAGAGAGAAAATAGGATAAATCCTAGAAAATAGTGTTCTTTAAAAAGAGTTCTATTTTGCTTGACTCTCACGCAGGAGACCAAGTCAAAATTTGCTTCCTATGTGACGAAACAGAAATGAAAAAGACATGTCAATTTCAAGATTGAAATGACATGAAACATCAAGACTTAATCTGAATCATCATCTTTCGCTCCTTCATCTTTCTCTTCCTCCAGCTGAGCCTGTTTGTTCCGAAATTCTTGGAACTTTCGAATTATGCCTTGCATTTCGTTTTCGTCAGGCGCAGTGGAATGATCATTCAAAACTTTACAGGTTTCATGGGTATCACTAGCACTGCCGGGAAGCTTTTTCAATCTTTTGCTGAGCCTTCTCAAGGCCTCCAAAGAATGTTCAATTCTTACAAACCGGTCGATGATCTCAATACCAAATCCGTGCGTTGGTTCATGCTGAACAGACTCTTGGACTTGTTTGAAAAGATCATCGGCTGATAGGATGCCTGAGTTTCCAACTGACACTTTAGGACAAATCTTCAGCAACTCTTCTTCCAGATCACTTTTTCCATCAATCAATTTATCCCTTGATTCTCTCAACTTACCGCAGGCTTCGTTGAGAATCTTCACCCTGAACCTGATGGCTTTAGTCAGCTGGAAATGCTTATCCGCATGTGGGATGATGCCTTCTTCTACCAAGAGATGTGATGGCATTTGCTTCAATACCTGGAGAGCTTCAAAAGTCAAATCAAGATGTCCAATTTCTTGGGAGAAATCATCGTCCATCTTCTCTCCATCACTCTGAATGTTCCCCAAAGATTGATAGACTTCCACGACGTCTTGAATCACTTCCTTCCCCTGTTGGAGCAGCCTTTGGATCCATTCATCGACCACCCTTCCTTTTTTATTAATCTTCTCAATCGTAGGCACTGATGAGAAATCAAATCCGACAGGGACAAAAGAAGATGGTATGGATTCAAGGGGTTTTGAGAGCTTAAGCAAAACCTCTGTCAACTGCTCCACTTTTCCTTTAAGCTCATCTCTGCTATCTTTTGTTTCTTTCAACTTTTGGCATAACACGTTTGTGGCATCCCGCGCATCTTGTTGTGCCCCTTCTGCTGTCACTTTTCCTAGAGCCACCCTGGTTATCTGATAATCAGAGGCTGTTACGTCCTCTTTGGTTTTTTCAGTCGTGGGAGTGGCGATCTCTGCGAACTTATGCCCTGAAGCGTCCACCAAAACCCTTGAAACTGTTTTGGGTTTCTTGGCCGATTTAGCAGTAGGAGCCTTGAGTGAGCTAAAATCAAAGGCTGGTATGGGTACAATCACCTTCCTCTTCCTCGGAGTTTTCTCAAGTAGCCATTGCGGCGTATCAGAGGGAGTTGCCACTGTTGTAGAAGCTGGTATCATACTCTCAAGGGGAGAAGGTTCTACTAGCGGAGAGGGAATAGTTACCAATGTGGTAACAGATTCAATAAAAAGAGGCACAGGAGGGGGCGTGTTGGTGATTACTTGGGTCCCAGCAGAGAGGGGTGAAAGTCCAGAGAAAATACTGGCCATGATTGAAGAAGTTGATGGAGAATGAGGAGGTAGGAGTGGTTGTGAGGGGAGAGGCGCAGATTCAGACTCCAAAGCTTGGGATGCAAGAGATAAGGTCTCTTCAGTTGGGCAATCAACAAATGGTGAAACCAGAGGCTGGCTTCCTTCTCCTTCCAAAGAAATTTCTCCTATTTTTGGTGGTGTTGGTGATTCTGGCACATTCACCATTTCAACTGGAGAAATAATTGAAGAGATTTCTCTTTCTTTTCTCTTTTTGACAAACTTGACCTTTATAGGCCCCTTAGAAGATCTTTTGTCCTTTCCCTTTTTGGAGGGCCCCGCCTCTGAAGCAACCAACTTTGAAAAATTATCATCTTTAAAAATCATCCCCCAAGAGGCGAGCCATGCTTTGGTGCGCAAGAATCAGAGCTGACCTATCTGTAATGGAGGCTTTTTCACTGACAGACCAATCAATAGGTGGGAAGACATATTGATCTTCATTCAGTCCATCATAGGAAAGATCCAGAACACTTTCATTATCACTAGTACCTTCCGGTAAGTTAGCAAGCTCAAGTGTTTGAATCTCAGCAAGTGTCAATCTGCTATGATCCTTTCTGGGAACAACAACCTCATCACGTAGATCAATCCAGATGTCTTCTATGCTTGGCCTGTGCAGGTGCAGAGTTCCATACGCCCTGAGGACTCCTCGAATGTCAAACCCGTCTCGGGGCTTCATGTGCTTCTTCAACTTGTCCTGAAGCTCATGGACAACATTCTTGGCTTTTACCACTGTCAAACAAGTGTATCTTCCAATAGAAATTGGGAAAGATACAACAGCCTTATGTTTACTTTGTTGGAATTTGTGAAAATCCAACAATTGCCTAACCAATTCCATCAAGATCAGTTTATCCCCTGGATATCGGGGCAGACGGAAAGGATCCCCTGGGTACATGACTACCCGTAAATATGTGAACTTCTTAAATTGCAAGAAGACACAACCCCACTTTGAAACCTCAGCCCATGCTTCATCAGATACTCTTGTTTTCCTCAGTTCAGGATTTAACCTGTAGATGTTTTTGTAAAAGAAGGTGTCATTCACCCTTCTGAATTAGTCTTGAGACCCTTTTCTTGTCAGTTGAGGGAAATGCTGATAAACATGGTCCACCATCCTGTTTCCCTTGGTATCCAACCTGGGATAGTTCCTCATACCGGCCGCTGCATAGGTGACATATGAGGACATATAAAAATTTCCCGTAGACAAGACTGTTGTCATTTGGGAATCTATCTCATTACTAATGAGAGTGCCCCAATCAATTCCTTGTTGATTCTTCTTAATGGTGATCATGAACTGATACATCCACCCTTGGAACACATTTGATTCGGGTAAACCAAAAACCCGAATCAACAGAGTGATGATGTCATTGATTTCCTGAATGAAATCACTTCTGGGGACAAGTCTTGGGAATCTGGAAACAGCCGGTTTGGCTTTGATTAGGAACTTCTTATTTACGTGCTTGATACAATCTTCCTGATCATTATCCCAAGCTTTCTGAGCTGACTTGATATCTAACTCTCCATATTCTTCAAAATTGGGCAGTTTGAGGAGGTCATCGAAGTAACCTCCGTCTAACTTGATCACAACTTCTCCTGCCTGGTTTCTCACAGAACGAGAAGCAGAGTCATAACTCGAAGCACAGGCTAAGATGAATTCAGGGCATTGAGCGGACATAGGGAAACCCGCTGCAAGAGGTAAACCACTATCGACTATCGATTTTATCCATGGAGTTTGGGAAGAGCTCTTTACCCTACTCCAGAAATCCTCCATATCTATCTTTCCGAGCTCTATATCTCGGATGTCATAATTGCAATCGATATAGGATGGAGACTCCACCTTTCTGAACTTGTATTTCATCCTTCCTGGCTTTTCAGTCTTTTCTTGCGATGGACCAGGGTCCGACATGTGGGATTTCGAAGGAGGAGAGTTTCAAAGATCAGGAGATGTCACACATTGTGAAAACCCCGACCTACTAGAGATGCCGGAAGGGTGGACAAGTCTGACACACTGAGGAGGATGTCGGGGAATCCAGAAAACCCGACACACTGAGGATGTCGGAGACTAGAGAAAACCTGACACTTTGAAGATGTCAAAGATTTTGGAAATCCCGACACGTTGAAGATGTCAGAGATTTTGGAAATCCCGACACGTTGAAGATGTCAGAGATTTTGGAAAGCCCGGTACGTCAAATTTTCTGATATACTGCGGGTTTTTGATAATGCACAACACCCTGCGAAACCCGAGAAGAGGGAATAGGGTTTTTGTTGATTTTAAAACATGCAAGTTCTTTCTTCATCATTTATATCCCAAACATATTTTAATCACAACAACATTCTGGGAAATAACACGAAGTGATAATTCCAAAGAGATAAACCCTAAAACATAAACCTGGTTTAGAAAACAACCCCAAAAGGAAAAAGATAAAAACCCCACAAACCTAGTAAGAAAATGGGAAGAATTCCATACATAATTAATTCACAAAAACCATGAACAAAGAATGAAGAGAAAAATACCTTCAACCAGGGCAAGGAAAGATAAAAAACGATTAACGCAATCAGGCACAGGCGAGTTTCGGGTTTCGGGGTTGAAGTAGCATGTGCGAAAATCCACGAAGTAAAAATACGTCTGGTAAAAATGACGTGAAAATCCACATATATATATGAAAATTTGCAATTAATACACTTCAGCTGGCACGTGCCAACCCACCCGACAACTCGACATTAACGCCATGTCAGCATGCTCGGGAGATCCGAAAACCCGACACAAAGGTGTTTAGAGCAATTCAGGTTTCGGGTTGCAGAAAACAATCGACATGAAGCATGATGCTTAGATGCTTCAAAGTTCCGGAAAACCCGACATGAAGGACTTAGGCAATTCGGGTTTCGGGTTGCGGGAAACAATCGACATGAAGCATGATGCTTAGACGAAGGCATGCTCCGATGTTCGGAAGGTCCGCAAACCCGACTCACCTTAGTCGATGCGGGTTTTGGGTTTCGGGGAACACAAGACATGAAACATTCAAAACACATGTTTTCCTGCTTGTGAAACCCGAAAACCCGATTATCTCTCATAAAGGCAATTTTGCAAAACCAGCTTAAAAATTTCATAGGGTTATCTGATAGTTTTGGCGTAAACTCAAAACTGAGATAACAACTGGCTCCAGTTGGGGACTTTCTTTGTGATATCAAAGGAAGATAACTCAGAATCTCTGGCTTAATCCATTGGGCTACAGAGTTAGAAAAGAATAAAAATGAAAAACAAAACAAACAAAGAAAGAAGACTAAAAGAAAACACACGACATAAAATAAAGTATATACAATGCAAGAGAGAGCTTGCATTAATGATGGAACAACTTCAGATGTTGACCGCTGAAAGGCAAAGGGAGTAATTCTCCATGAAGGTATGATAGATTAAAACTATTTTCACCACTCAACTGATGAAGCTTAAAAGGTCCTCTCCACAAGGAGTCAAACTTTCCGTGCATTCCTTTCTGCTCCCTTCTTTTATCATAAAGCAACACCAGGTCTCCAATTTGGAAATGACGTTGCCTTGACTTCTTGTCAAAATTTTTCTTTACTTTGCTCTGATGGTCTGCAATGCGATCAACCACTTTGCTTCGTTCCTCTTCTAGCCTGGCTAGGTACATAACCCTCTTCTTAATAGAATTTTGAAAAGTCGCATCTTCGACTGCTTTTGCCAACTGTAAGGCTGACAATTCTATTGAGATAGGAATCTCAGCATCAATCCCGTACATCACTTGGAAAGGAGACATTCCTATAGCTCACTTTGGGGTAATCCGATCAGCCCACAACGTGTCATACAATGCTTTGTGCCATGTCCTCTGGTTTTCATCTACTAGCTTTCTAATTATAGTGACCAGGTTTTTGTTGCTGGACTCAGCTTGCCCATTGCCTTGGGGATAATAATCAGATGAGTGAGCCAAGGTGATGCCGAATCCATAGCAAAATTCTATCATCTCATGCGACGAGAAATTAGAGGCATTATCAGCCACAATCTTGTGAGGCACACCGAATCTGACAATTATATTTTCTTTAAGGAACTTTCACACAACTTCAGAGGTTGCTTGCTTGATTGGTGCGGCTTCCACCCACTTAGTAAAATAGTCTGTAGCAGTCAACACGTAATTATGTCTGACACTGGAGGCAGGATTCAATGTTCCAATGAAGTCAATTCCCCCATGGCGAAAAGGTTCTTCGATCACTACGGGCTTCAGGGGAAGAGCTGCTAACTTGAGACGACCAATGAAATGTTGACAAGCTTCACACTTGGACACCCACTCTGCTGAATCCCGAAAGAGAGTAGGCCAATAGTACCTAGCCCGTAGGATCTTATAAGCTGTTACAGAGGATGAAAAATGTCCTCCGCATGCTAGGCTATGGAAGGACTCTAACAACTTTAACTGTTGTGATTTATCAACACAACGCAGGAAAACACCATCAATACCTTTCTTGTATATTCCGTTATCCCACAAGAGGTATCTTACATATCTCAACTTGACTATCCTCTTCTCCTTTTGGCTTAAATGAGGGGGGAATTCACCATAAGTTAGAAAGAAATCAATATACGTGTACCATTCATCAGTTGTACTCACGAAAAGCACCATGGGCAACTCTGAAGAAGTATCTTGAGTCTTTTCACATTCTGCTTCAGCATGATTTTCTGCAATCAATTGGCACATGCCCCTTCCTCGTACCAACTTGAGGTCTGATGTCCAAGTCGTACTCCTGAACTTTAGCTATCCAAGTACCTCGTTGACTCCCCAGCTCTTGTTGAGTCAAAATGGATTTAATGGCAGTGTCGGGAATGAGAACGAGGGTATGGGAATTTAGCACATAGTACCTGAAATGTTTCACCGCTCATACCACTACATAAGCATGCTTTTCAATTTGTGACATCTTTAACTCATGTTCCTTCAATGGGTAGCTCATAAACGAGATGGGAGCTTCAATGCCCTCCCCGTTCTCCTGCATCAGGATGGATGACACTGTGTGAGTAGAGGCGTAGCTATACATGATGAAATATTTTTTGAAGTCCGAACATACTAGGATAGGAGCGCAAGCAACTGCCCTTTTGATTTCATCGAACACAAGCTTCCCTTCAGTACTCCATCGAAATGGAATTTTTCCTTTCATCATCCCAAGGATATCCTTAGTTTTATCAGCAAAATCAGGTACGAACCTTCTTAGGAAATTAACCTTCCCGAAGAATGAATGGACCCCAGTTTTACTTGTGGGTAGGGAAAGGCTTTGAATGGCTTTTACTCTCTCTGGGTCAATTTTGGTTCCTTCTTTAGTCACGATATGACCCAGCAGCTTTCCTTCGGTCACTCCAAACATGGACTTCTTGGGATTTAATGAAATCCCATGATGCTTGCATCTCAAAAGTACTTGCTCTAAATGATCATAATGATCACTCCGTTTTTTAGAGAAAACGATCAAGTCATCTAAATATACCACTATGAATTTTCCCATCAGGTCTCTGAATGCCAAGTCCATAGCTCTCTGAAAGGTGGCTCCGGCATTGATCAAGCCGAAAGGCATCCTCTTGTAAGTAAAGATACCCCATGGGGTTGTAAAGTCCATCTTGTCTTGATCCTCCGCAATTACCTCAACTTGATTGTATCCTGAAAATCCGTCTAGCATGGATAACATTTCTGATCCAGTAACAGTTTGTAACACCTGATCCATGATAGGCAAAGGATAATTGTCCTTTAATGAAGACTGATTCAGGTTCCAGAAGTCAACACAAATTCGGATTTCGCCATTCTTCTTCCTGACAGGAACGATGTTAGCAATCCAGGTGGAGTGATGGATTGGAAAAATAATTCTAACATCTAACATCTTCTGGATTTCCATAAGGATAGTTCCTGAGATCTTGGGATGGTTTCACATTAGGCTTCAAAGGGATACTGTGTTTTATGTCTTTGGGCTTGAAGGATTTTAAATCTGCATAAGACTAGGCTAAGACATCCATGTATCTCTTCAAGAGTGAAGTGAATTTCACTTTCTCCTCAGGGGAACAACATTTTCCAATATTCACCATCCGAGGTTAATCAGACGAACCTAGATTGACTTGATCTACCTCCGAGGAAGAAGCTCCTTCAACTTTCCTTTTGTTTTGAATAAAACGATCATGCTTGTCGAACAAACCCTCCAGAGAAACCAAATCTTTTGGTATCTTGTTTCCTTTAAGATGGATAAACTCACCATCAACCTCTTGATATGGATCTGAGATAGTTTCACGGAAAGCTGATTCCGAACCTTCAAAGTACAGCTCACTGAAATTGTCAGCCTTTTCTAGAAAAGCCAACACCTATTGATCATCATTGAACACTTGCCAGTGAGTCACATTATTTGGGATACTGGGACGGTACACAATCTCGATAGAGTACGTATCTTGTTTGAACTGAGGATGAGGAAGAAGGAGGGATGCAGACACAGCCAAAGAATCAGCCTTGTTGTTATAATCTCTCAAAACTGCCTTAATAGAGAATGCATCAAAGCATTCTATACTATCCCAAACTTTGTTCCTATAATGTCTCAAGCGATCATTTTTTACCTGATAGATTCCCTTGACCTGGTTGACAATCAGCTCTGCATCCCCCTGAACCTTGAGATTTCAAATTCCCTTCTGTCTGGCCATTTCTAATCCTAGTAACAGAGCTTCATATTCAGTCGTGTTATTAGTATTATCAAACTACAACTTGTAAGATGATGGGAAAATTTTGAAATTAGGAGATATAAGAACTACACCAGTGCTTGAACCGGTGATTGAGCAACTACCATCGAATTCGAGGGTCCAAATAGCATTGGGATCTTCTTCCTTGACATCTACAGTGGGTATCTCTGAAGTCATGAAATAATTTCTGAAGTTAGCATCTTCGAAAAGAATTTGAGCTTTAGGATCATCTGATTTAGTTACCAAATACCTCGCCTGAGGTTCAGGGTGAAGAACATGATGAACCCCATTGACTGGGATCTTGCCAATTACTATACATGTAATTGGCATGTATTTACATTTGGGTGTACGCATGGGAGTAGATGATGTTAATGCTAGCACCACCATATATCATAACATGTTGTATCCATATATTATCGATAAATATGGAGATGAAAAGAGAGGGATCAAGGTCATCAGACTTGAAGGGAGTGATCTCTTCATCTGTAAAACTGAGGGTGGCCACTTGGCAAGTGGGTGAATGTGTAGAGGAAGGAGAAGACCTAGTGAGAGAGGATACATGGTGAGGGATAATGATGGAGGCTACATGTGTGGGGTCATTTGGTAAGACTTCGATAGATTGAAGGACCTCCATGAGGGCTTGATGATGTGACTCCGAGGTTTGGATGAGGTCATATAAAGAAATTTTGAGGGGGGATTGGTGTAGTTGTTTTAGCATTGTACGATGTGTGGCCTCATCAGAAATGGGATATGTAGGACCTCAAATGATGAATTTAGGTGTGGGTGCAGATGGTATATTGGGTACATGGTTGGTTGATGGGACACTTGCTTTCTCTTTGCCTTTGTCTTTTTGAGCATGAGTGGAAATTTTGATCATGTTAATACGAGGGGAGGGGGTAAATGGAGAAGGTATAGGATGAGTGGTATAACAACATGACATGTAGAAACCTATCGGGGGAGAAAATCCTTATGAAGTGAGCTAGGCGCAACGACATTTGGGTGGTGATTTGGCCAACTCTCTTATGCAAACCATGTTAATTTTGAATCTCGAGGATGGATCTAAGAGTTGTGGGGGTGGAGATTTTGGTTGCTGAGTAGGTAATGAGGGAAGATTTGTGGAAATTGGTGCCGGTGAAATGGGGTCCTCATAAAAAATATCATCATCGTCAAAGTTTTCTTCAGGAGGACAAAACTAGACAAGAGTGGCTTTCAAAGCCTTACAGTTCTCTACATTGAGTCCCGGCACATGATGGTAGGCACAAATTTTTGTTTCATCAAACCCTTTTGGTTTGGGTTTGAGTGGGTCGTAAGGTCTAACAGGTGGTAATGTGATGAAAAAAGTTTCAAGGAGGTTGGTTAGGATTTTAGCTTAGGACCCTGCTAATGGATCACAATGGGAGGTGAATTTGGGTTTGGGTACAGGTGCAGCTGACTGTATAGGAAGAGTTTTCGCAAGAGGGGTAGTGGGTTGGGCTACGAGTTTTGTGTGTGGTGTGGTCTTAGGTGTTGGTCATATCTGTTTGGGTAGGGGCATGGTAGATGAACTGGTAATAGAAGGTGTGGTTGGTTTAAATACCTTATTAGAGGGTAGTGAATTTTTGGTTTTAGGTTGTATCTTTTTGGGTAAAGGTGATACGGGTGCATGAAATGTGGAGAGAAAAGCTGAAGGTGGAAGAGGGTGAGTTACCCATGGGGGTAGCCAAGGTGCTGTGGGGGTAGGTGGCGTGGGTTGGGTAGGAGGCGTGAGTGAAAGAGAAGTGTCATGGGTAGTGAAGAATTTATTATGGTATTAGAGGTATGGGTGGTAAAAAGGTTACAGGTGAGGGTTGAGGTTCTATGGGGCGCTTGGGTATATTAGAGGTCTGCAATGGGGAAATGGGTTCCTGCCTTCTTGGTTTATCGGTGGATGGGGGTTTCTTTTCCAGGGTCGAGGGGTGAGGTCCTAGGATGGATAGAAAGGGTGAAGGTGATAAAGGTGTGGTTGGTGAAGTTGGGTTATGAGATCTAGGAGACTAGATCTTTTGTTTAGGGGCTAGGTTAAGTTTGGTGTTAGTTTTGGAAGATGTAGCTAAATCTAATTTGATGGGTGGATAAGTAAGGCTAGCTGTTGGTATGACCCCTAAGGTAGTGAGAGGTTTAGGCAAGGGAGATGATATAGGCATGGGTTTGGGTGTAGATGCATGTTGGGTTATGGGTAGAGGTGTGAGTTGAGCCATGAGTGGTGTCGTGGGAGATTTTGTGATAGTTGTGGTTGTGTTCGGTTTGGTCAGCTGAAACATTTTTGGATAGATAGTGGAGGTGTTAGTGAGTGATAACTGTATTTGTGTTGAAACAAGAAGTAGAAGACACCCCCAAAGTAAGGCTCTATCGACATAATCTAGGTGATCGACCAAGCGTGAGAATGGTACTATTGTAAGCAGATCCAACATGGGACTGAGTGGCAATCCCAGTAAAATGTGTTTGAGATACTGGGAAATGGCTAGCCTCAGACTCTGTGGGTAGGAGAGCCAAAAGCAGATCAACGGGATCTTGAAGGTTTGATGGTGAATGGTCGTCCACAAGCGGTGGTACTTCTATAGTATCATCCATGGGTAGAGGAGAGGATGATCCAACTAAAGTGGGATCTCCTTGTGTTGGTGTAGGTGGTGAACCAACATCTTCTAGGAGTAGGAAAGGTGTCACTGAAAATTGCTCAGAATTTTGAGGGGTTGAAGGCGGTGTGCTATCTATAGGCTCTTTTATGGGTGAAGGAGAAGATGAAGGGGATTCCTCTATGGGTAGAGGAGTATATGAAATAGGTTCTGGTGCAGGTAGGGGAGTGCGGGTTAATATTTCATCTATGGAAGGAATATGAGGCAATTGGGAAGCAACTGGTGTGTTATTGAAAATAGCGCGGACCTTCACGGACAGTGCTATCATTGTTTGAGGTATCACCCCCTTGGTTAGAAGATTGGGCATGATTAGGGAATGGATTCATGAATATGTGTAGGTTTTGGTTAGCGGGTGCATTTGGGCTATCCAAGACTAAGTCTACGTTGTATATCATTTCTCGAATGAAAAATTTAAAGGTAATGCCGTTATTGTCGTTGTGATCTTTGACTCAATGATAGTTGCCAAAGTCGTGTTCCTTATACCACGCAGGCATGGGTCGCTCAGGGTCAAAACCAGTATGTGGTTTTATAGGTGGAAGGGTAATGGTGCCAACCTTAACAAGCTTTTCCAAAACGGAAGAATAAGATTCTCCTAGGGAAGTGTACTTTCGTTGTTCTCGTCTGAACTGGAAAGCTTGGACAGGAGAGAGATTAGAAGGGGGTTTGGCCGGTTTTGATTGATGAGGGTGACTGGCTTTGAGAACTATGACATTAGTAGACCCTTTGGGCTTTGATTAATTGTTTTGAGGTTTCTAAGATGAAGAAGTATCATTTGATTTGAACGTGATGTTCTTGTTACAAAGTTGAATCTTCTTTTCTTTGATAGCGCAAATTTCCAATTTTTGTGCCATAGTGAATTCTTCGTTGAAAGTGCAAAAATTTTGCACCTGTAGGGTTGGTGAGATGTGTCTAACACAAGCCTGAGTAAATAGTTCTATAAGCTCAGTTTGAGGCAATTGGAATGTGAGCTGGTTAATGAGGCTACGCTAGTGAGTGACGAAGTCAGCAATAGACTCGTCGTCATATTGTCGCGTGGAATAAAGATCAGTCATGGTAACGTTCTTAACGACGTTGATGGAGAAGTGATGTAGGAAGGCTTGGGCTACTTGATTGAATGAGTAAATGGAGTGTCTTGGTAGTCCAATGTACCAGTCCAATGCCGGTCCTGTCAGGGACATTGGGAAAGTCTTCAAAACTAAAGTGTCATTATGGGAAATCAGGTAACACCCATGTTTAAAGGACCACAAATGTTGTTGTAGATCTTCTTTGCTATTGAAGCAGTTGAATTTTGGCATCTCCCAATGTACGGGGTATGGTTGAATGGGAATGGATGGGTGAATGGGCTCATTACAAATTTCATCATAGGTAAGGGAATTGCGTGAGCCGAAAATCGATGCTTCTAGTGTTTGCATATTTTCCATCATCAACTTGATGAGGTTGTTGGTAGATTGTGTTGGGAGGACACCTTTTGTGGCTTAAGGAGGTGGATATTGAACCTGATAGGGAGGTTGAGAATAAGGAATCGACATAGAAGGCACATATCTAGAATGAGTGACAGACGAGATAGGGGGTTGTTGATAGTAGGTGTATGTAGATGGGATGGTTGTTGTGACTCTAGTAGCGATTGGGGGAAATGTTTGCGGGATGGAGAGGATGATATTTTGGAATGGAGTAGAGGTCATCGACACCATGGGCGGTTGTGTTGCAATGGGTATTTGTGATACAATGGGTGTGGTTTGTGCTATGGTCTGGATGGTGGACGAGGGGACAATAGATACAACATGCACGATGTAGCGGTCATGGTGGGTATGGGTCCTAGCTATGAAACTACTGGGGATGAAGCAGGTGAGGGTAATGCCGCGTTATTAGGGGTTGATGGAGTAGTAGGAATAAGGGCAGGAGAGATTGATACAGACATGTCGTATATCAACTGACCGGAGGAGTCTCGGGTAGAAGAGTGGGAAAGGTGTAACTGTAAGGCTATGGGATCCTGATCAAGGATTCATGTAAAATCCTCATCACCGACAACAATGGTGGTAGGTAAGGTTAATCCATGGGTGATAGGACGGAAGGTGGTGACGGACTAGCTGGAGTGGTTGACAACTAGCGTGGAATATGAGGGTGTTAGTCTGACTGCGGGTCAGTACCATGTGAACAAGTGCTGACTTGGTAAGACTGTATTATGTAGATGACATAGGAAATAGTAAAAAAAGAGAATAATGGGGTCTGGGAGGTGAATTTGGTCAATGTCTAGATTTTGAAAAATTAAACACAGGAAACTGACGATGGTCAGGTTGACTGGTGATGGTTATGGGAAAACCGATGACATTCAAGGTGACCGATTTAGGTTAGGACAACTCCAACGATGGTTTCTGAAACTGATACAATCATTGTGGAAGAAAGCAGTCTAAAAAAAATGAAGTGGGAATGTTGGATTTGTACTGGTGAAACTTTGTATGACAGTAAATATCAATAAGGGAGAAATATGATGATGCCTTGAGGGCTAGAAACATAACAAAAGAAGTAATGAAAGATGTTCTAGGTAAATTAACTAGAAATCCAGAAGCCGACACCGGTTAGGGTTTAACCAACAACGGTCAGATGTGAACTGACGACAGTTGCTGGACCGACGTCGATGACTGTGAAATTAGAAAGAAATGAAGAAAATTGATTTTTTGAATTAAATTAAGTGAAGAATCAAACTTAGAAACTTGAGAGTGAGAATATGAGGCCCTGACACATTGAGAAAAAGTTAGAATACTCCAACTATGATGGTGGAGTGTACAAGGAAGAAGAAAAATGGGGATTCATAGTCTCACACCTCAAACACAAGCCAAGAAGAATGCTAAGGAAAAGTGTGATCATAGTAGTGATTTTCTTATGTTTGTTTAGCTTATGCTATTTAAGACTAACCTTATGTATTTAGAAAATTTTTTTTTGGTTGGGAAGACGTCCTATAAATAAGGATATCTAAAATGAGAGGTATTAGGTATGTTATGGCGGGGGCGGGCTGTCCTTTGAGATGATGACTCTACAGAGGAAATGACCTAGAAAGTACCTGCCAACTGAATCATGTGATCACTAACATATGTTCTCAGGTAAGATGCTATTTAAGATAGATGTGTATATTTGATTTTGTGCAAGTTTGGTAAGGCACAGAGAGAGAGAAAAAAGTGATTTCTACAATTCTTTGTGTCCACCATCAACTATGCATGACTTACAGCATATAGGCTGCCCTCAGATTTAATGTGAGCTAATAATGCAACAAATCAGAATGCAATGCAAGTTTTTTAAACCCAAATCAAAGTGTGATATTCGATGTAGTAAGAGAACAACAGGAACATGGATGCTCTTTCACTAATGCAATGCAAAAGAAAGGAAAATGTTTTCTGTTTAAAGCACCAAAAACACAATTATTTTTAGACAATAGAAAGAAGGAGAATGATTCCAATGAAGAAAAATTAATGTGGAAGCTTTTCTAAGGGAACAAACACACAAATTTCACCTTGGAATGAATAAATGCAAAAGAACCCTTGATGGGTCCCACCGGGCGTGCCAAAATGTTTCACTGTTTTCTTTACCTTTTCAAAATGATGAAACAAATAAGGGTAAGGGCCAAGGAGGAATACTTGTTAAATGCTAGCCGGTTGATGGTTTTTGCGCACGTTCTAACTTCTTGATCCACAAATGAATGTGAAAGCTTCCTTTTGGCTAGGAGGAACTACCTGTAATAGAAAATAAGACCACAAGAAGATAGTTAAATGATAAATGATAGTGAACTGCCTAGCGTATGCTAGTTTCGGGAAGTGTGATACTTCCTAGACGAATGTCAATCCACTGTTTAAAACAAGTTAATGTGATAAATAAACAAGGTCCTACTATAGTTGATATGATTTAGGTATCTCATTCAAATACAATAAACAAATACAATCACCACAGGCTAGGCTATAGTTTGATTTGAGAGATGAGGTGTCTGTCAAGGCATTGGGGTTGGTCAGGGTCAAATTCTAGGTTATTTGGGTCAACTGGTATGGTGATTGTTGGGTCTATTCTTGGTCAAGGTGTAAAACACAGAGACCAACGCCAACTAAATGTGACTGATGCTGGTTTAGGTAGAATCAACGACGATTGTGGATAACCGGCGTCGGTATGGTCGGGGTAAAAGAAACTCAAAATAAGTTAAATGGCGGGGGTGATATGAGGTTAAATAAAGTTTGGGCTAGTGAATGAGGAGGTCTATATAGATCCTAGGTATGCTCAGAAGTGTACAATAAGTGATAATAGGTGATTTTGTGATGTGAGTGAAGGGATATTTGGGTTTACAAGAAAGTGGGTGATGAAGCACTAAACATGCAAAGAATAGATTAATAACATGAGTAATAAAGATTACTAACTGAAATAAACTATAATGGTTAGGGCCATACTTACTATGATAAGGTTTTTGATGGTTGAGTGGTGGAGGTAGTTGATTAGATAATATGTGTATGGTCTTGTTGTGGTTCCTTCTCGGAGTGCTCCCGTGAATGTAATGGCTCTCTGATTGGTCTTGGTGATGGCTTTGAATGTCTAGATCCACAAAAGGATGCTTATTTCACTTGTATGCAGCTCTGGTCTCCCTTCTCTTTCTCTCAGAAATGTGCCAACCTCAAAATAAGGTTACCAAAGGGAATAAAACGTAACCGACGATGGTTTTAGGTTGACCGACGTCGGTTCAGGGGTGACCGGTGTTGGTTAGGGTAGGATTCCCTAGGGTTACTAAAAATGGGAGATCATGGCAATGATCTCCACCAGGTCTCTCTATTCATCCAGGAAAGAGTGGGAGTTACCTTTTCTTATGCGGGAATATGGTTAGAGGGGATGTAGGCTTTGATTTTTAGGGTTTAGTTAGGTTTTAGTTAGTTATGACAACATACTAAGAATAGAATTAGGGTGAGGTGGCTAGGTGAGGTGTATAGGTGAGGTGGTGGGGTGGGGATTATCTTAATTAGGATAATTAAATAATAAATATTGTGAGGACACAGATTAATTAAATTAAATTAATTAAATTAATATTAGTGTGGGGTGTAAGGGGCAATGGCTAGGTGAGTGTGTTCAAGTTGATTATTTAACGAAGGGTCAAGGAGCGTGTGACCCAATTTTGGTGTCTACATTTTTCCCCTTTTTGTTGCGTAGCTTGTATTGGTAAGCGACGTTGACAAAAATAAGATGTGGTTGTCCCATGTTTGGGTGAAGGTGATCCCCCTCAAACCAGGAACTGATGAGGTAGAAGGAAGAATCAGTGAGTGGTTTGATAAAAGGTGAATGTGATGAAGAGGAAGGTGGACAATGGGGGTAAGGGGGTAAAGGTCCAATCAGGTAATCTAGGTAATGGGTTAGGGTCAAAGGTAGTAATAGTCAAACACACACACATGTATAAACTACAGCACGGTACCAGTTTGAAGAGCATGCAAACTCTACATTGTCTAAGGTCGATAGGTTTATCCAAACAAGGTTGAGGTGATTCCGATATCCAAGGTATAGGATATGGTACGGAAACACGTCGTAGGTCAGGTGTAGGAACGTTTAGGTATGTTTCGATACACCAAAGGTTGGGTCAGGGTAAACGGTCATGGAAAGAGGTAAGGTAAGGTCATTAGATCAAACAACATAGGTAATAGTGTCACAAGGTATATCAAGCACATGAGTTCACAGGTCACTATAAATGTTCCAGGTCCAAGTAGCTAGGTTACGACATGGGTAGGGCTGAGGTATGGGTAAAATAACAAGTCCCAAAATGTAATTAAGGAAAATTATAGGTAAGGTAGACATGGAGGTTCGTTGCAATAAGGGTGGATAAGTTCAACCAGAGATTGGGTTGAGTAAATGGGGACAATAATGGGGAATGGGCACAAATATGACAGGTAACCGATGTTGGTCATACTTAACCGGGGATGGTAGAGGTAATCCGATCACGGTTTATGGGGAAATATGACCAATTTCAGACTTGGTATAACTGACCATGGTGAGCTAGGGCATAGGACTGATGTTGGTTTAGGTATAACTGACATCAGTCAGGTCGATGTGGGTATATAAAAAGAAAAATTTGTATAATATAGATTCATTTGTACATTTTGGATTTTGTGAAAATAAAATAGCATTGAACGAGTTGTGTTGTGTCAGGAGAAAAAGACAAGGGACGATATCCTGCTGAGGTGGAGGGCTCCAGTTTGTTAGAGGAGCTAGGTAGATGGGTTCACGAGCACAGGTGGATCGATTGTGATTGGGTGGAGAGGAGGATTGGGTTTGGTGAGTGGACATGGAAGAGGTGGGAGAGGGATTGGGTGGACCACCAGTGCAGTGGCCCGATGTGCCACCACGGAGACGATAATGCGATGAGGTAATATTTAATATCTTGCATTAGTTTGGGAGGTGAATTGGGTATATATGTTAGGGAAGGAATACATGATTTTGGGGGGAAAAGGGGATTTGAATTTGGGAATGAAAATTGAGAAAATTTTGGCATGAGCTCCTCTACCCATAGAAGAGCATACCTCTTCTACTCTTCCACCCACAGAGGAGTCCCCCTCATCTCCCCCTGCTCTCACAGAGGAACCCATACTTTCTACCGATGTCCTCCTCCACTAAGGAAGAAGTCTACCTCACCCAACCTATTATCTCTCCTACCCATGGGAGGCTCGTCAAACATGCCTCTACCTGTTGGGGATCGTTCCTCTTGAACATCCCAGAACCCCATTGGCATGATGTCACCTCTTTTACCTACAGAGTTTGAGGATATCCAATTCCCTATCTCGTAGACATATTTTACAGGGATTGCCACCCAACCCATTCCATCCTCTTCTTCGGTAGTCCCATTTTCACGGCTGGTCAATTGTTTGGATTACGTTGATCATTATATGCTCTAGGGATGTCTTTAGCTCCTCGTTTCGACCCAAATGCAAATTTTTCCTAAGGATACTTCCACAATCTACCCAAATTTATTTTCAGAAACCAAAACTACACTGACCATGCCAATTGAAACGGATTCTTCTTCATCATCTCTACCTACATCCAAACCTTTACCTGTAACCAAAACCATTTCAAAAAATGAAAGCCTACTCACACCTATTCCCTCACCCATATCTAGACCCATCAATACTTTGGATGTCATGCCGACATCGATCCTTACTCACCCACCTGTCAGATTAGACTTAACTGCATCTGTTTCACAATTTTTTAGATCGTTTCTTTGAAGTATTGACGAAACAAATAGGGTAACGGGCGTAGGAGGAATACCTGTTTTAATGCTAGTTGAGGTTGTTGTGTGCATATGACTTCTGAATCCATAGTTGATTGTGAGAGCTTCCTTTTAGCCAGGAGGAACTACCTATAATACAAAGTAAGACCACCAGAAGGAATTAAACAATATGTGTAGTGAATTGCCTAACATTTGCTAGATCTGGGAAGTGTGATACTTCCTAGATGGTTGTCAGTCCACTGTTTTAAACAATTTAATGCGGTAAATAAAGTAAATCCTATTGTAATTTGAAATGATTTAGGTATCTCACTTAAAACACAATAAGAAATATCTAATCTAATAGGCTAGGTTATAATAGGATCCAAAGGCCAAGTAACTGGTTCTAGGTCTCTGCAGGTCTGACAGAGGTCTTAGGTAGATCACAGGTGAATGAGGGTGAAAGGGAATTAGGTGGATAGGTCACTATTCTGGGTTGTATGTGCAAATACAGTAATTTATTTTGGTTAAGGGTGACCGGCGGCGATTGGGTGTAACCGGTGCTAGTTACTATGGAGTTCTGGGAATGCCACAAAATGAGATTTAGGTCTCCTTTATGATTGCACAATGGACTTTGGTAGGTCGGGATGAGGTATTGCATGATTTAGGTAGGATTTGGTGGGGTTTTAATGGGTATATGGAGGGGTGAGTGTTGGGGGAGGTCAATGGGTGGCTAGGTAAACAAAATATGATAATATAATGATGAAATGGAATAAACCAAAGAAGTATAACGTCTACTTACTTGGATTCTGGTCCTAGATGCCTGTGAGTGAGGGATGGAGGTGCTGAAGAGAGGTTTTGAAGGCTGTAGGTGATCACCAACTGAAGGAAAGCTTCTACATGGGATGCATGTACATTCCTCTTTGCTTGGTTAGATCAGATCATTACTGGGATGGTTGTGCAGAAAAAGAAGCTTGATCTCCTTCCTTGCATGTGTGTTCTTGCTAGAATTCACTCTCAGATGATGCAATATCTCTCTGGGATGTGCTAATGTTCGCCAAATTGTCCAATATTTTTGTAACCTTTTGACAACCTCGAGAATAAGGTTGTTTTGGGGTTAAAAGGGTAACCGATGGCGGTTCCGGCTTAACCAGTGATGGTTAGGGGTAACTGGTGTTGGTCAAGGTGGTATTTCCTAGGTTTACTAAACTAGGGAGATCCTCTTGATTTCCTCGGATCTCATGTCATTAACACATGGATTAGACTAGGAGCTTCTTGTAAGCATGCGGGAATGTGGTTAGAGAGAATGTAGGCATTGATTTTTAGGGTTTGGGTAAGTCTCAGTTAGTTATGGCAAATTACTAAGAATAGGTCTTAGGTTGAGTTGGCTTGATTAGGTGTCTAAGTGAAGTGTATGTGTGGATATTATTTAAATTAAGATATTTAAATAATAAATATGGTGAGGATAATGAATTAATTTAATTTAATTATTAAATTAATATTAGTGGGGTGAAGGGGGTCATGGCTAGGTTAATGTGATGAAGGGTGTTTATTTGTCGAGGGACCAAAGGGGAGTGTGACCTAATTTTAGTGTCTACAGCGTCATCTCAAACCTGCACCAACATTATCGCTCTACCTAAAAGGAAAACCCAACCTTTTAGGCTGCATACACCGGTCTCGCTTATAACACCTTTGTCACCTTCCCCCCATCTGTCCATCCTAGGACCTCATCCATCAACCTTGACCAAACAGTCTCATACCCAAGGCCAGTCAAAAGCTAAACAACCAAATCTTGCCTCATGAGCCTTTGTTACACCTCATTCACCCAAAAACCAAACTTCCTCACCCTCACTTGTATACTTCTTACCACCCATACCTCCACCAGTTACTATAACCCCAACCTTTCCTATACGACTTCAACCAATGCCATCTACCCAACCTCTACCAACCACCTCCACCACAACTCAGTTGCCCCCATGGGTAACCCATCCTCTTCCACCATCTGCTTTCCCTTCTACATCTCGTACTCCTATGTCACCTTTACCCAAGAAGGTGTAACCGAAATATCAGAATTTGTTACCCTCCGATAAGGTAGTCAAACCAACCAAACTTTCCATTGCTAGCTCTTCTACCCCACCTTTACCCAAGTAGATGCCATCAAAACATAATACCTTACCACTCATTAAATCAGTAAACCAACCCATTCCCCCTCCTATAAAGCCTATTCCCTCACAATCATCCATACCTGTACCTAAACCCACACTCACTTCCCATTGTGATCCGTTAGCGGGCTCCTTCACCAACATTTTAACCAATATCTTAGAGACTTCCGTCATCACATTACCACCACTTTGACCTTATGATCCTCTCAAATCCAAACCAAATGATTTTGATTAAACAAAGATTTATGCCTATCATCATGTGCCAGGACATGATGTCAAAAATTGGAAGGCTTTGAAGACTGTTCTTATCTAACTTTGTCCTCCTAAACAAAATTTTGATGATGATGACCTTCTTGATGAGGACCATGCTCCACCTTCACCTATCACCATACATCATCATCCTTTACTAATTCAACGACTAGTATCTCCACCCCCACAATCATTTTCCCACCTCCAAAATTTGAGATCAACATGGTTTGTATTAGAGAGTTGGCCAAATCACCACCCAAATGTCAGTGTGCCCTACTCATCTCACAAGGCTCTTAACCATCGCTAAGATTTTTCCCCTCATGACATTATAACTTTTATGACACACCCTCTCCATCCACCTCCCCTTAGATTAACATGGTTCACGTTGCTACACATGTCAAGAAAGACAAAGGAAAATAAAAATAAACTGGCCCATCAACCAACCCCATACCCAACATACCATCTTCACTCGCTCCCGAAATCACCATTCGTGGACCTACATACCCTATCTCTGATTGGGTCACCCATTGCGCAATGGTAAAATAATTACATTAATCTCCTCTAAAGATGTCTTTCTATGATCTCGTACAAACTGTTGAATCCATAGATAAGCCCTTATCGAGGTTTTACAATCAATTGAAGTTCTACCCTATGACCCCACACCAGTGGCCTCGATTATCACCCCTCGCCACTTGGCCTCACTTACCAAATCATCTCCTTATTCTACCCCCATGCCCACTCCTCACGTTGCCGACCTCAACTTCTCTGATGAGGATATTGTACGTCTCCACTCAGATGACCCTGATCCCACCCTATTCATTTCCATCTATATCGATAACATATGCATACGACACATCATGATTGATGGTGGTACTAGCATTAACATCATCTCCTCCCACACATACAATCAAATGCGTATCCCTTCCAACTATATGCATAATAAAATAGTTATGTTGCGCTCCTTGAACGACACCATCACCTCCACCCTTGGCACCATTATCCGTCACGGTCCATGTAGGCCCTTGCACTATCCCAAAACTATTCTATGTCTTAGAAGGAGATTTCTAGTATAATCTATTACTCGATAGACCATGGATTCATGTCATGGGTTGTGTACGTTCAAATTTACACTGCTGTGTAAAATTCAAGCATGACAAACATAACTACACCATCTCTGTTGACCTGTCGCTGTTCAAAACCTGTAACATGTTTTATCGACCCAATGATGTACTTATTCTAGTCAAGGCATCTACCACTACCCCCACTTTGCCTTCACCCACAATCCCATCCACCAATGCTACCGCCACCCCTCCCGCATCTAATTATTCTATTCCTACTGCCACTATAGCTTCCACAACTGACCACTCTACTTCCCAACCAATCGATACCCCTCCTATCCAATCATCTAGTGAGTCGTCTATCCCTGCTACCCAAATATCGACTATTGATCACGTAGAAGGTGTTTTTCAATGCCTCACTCTAGGGGAGTAGCGCCTATACAATATCAACACATTCCTCACTCCGTAAGAGTATAGGAACCTATGCCAACACCCTAGTTATGACTACCACGTAGGTGAGGTTTTTCCTTATGGTCCTCCCCACCTTCACAATAATCTAAAGTATGGGGGACTTCATATTTCCACTTATTCACCCAAACCTCCATCCTAAACATGACCATTTTATTTTGACGTCCAATCCCTTACTAACTATTGCTTCACCCACACTTTCCTTCACCGTTGCACATGGAAAGGCTTTGGTTTCAGTTTTTACGAACAAGGCCACCATACTGTCATTTCATGTACCACCCATAAGCACAATTATCATAGTGACATTGGCTTTTCCACATCACTTTACAAGAAGGCCCATGTTGACCTTATCTAGGAAGACAAACCTTCTCCACCCCATTCACCAACATCACCATATTCACCTACGGAGTCTATAGATCTCAAATATATTCCTCCTAACTCTTTTTTTTTCATAAACATGACTTTCCTGGGACCTCTGACCTATCAACACAATGGTGAGGTTCCTTCTTCTCTTCCCTTTATTTATCTTGACATGATCGATGATGATACACCTTCTATTAACATTGTTCAATATCAATACGATGAGCCTATCCTCACCTATTTGGGTGTGGAAGATTCTTACATTCACCAGTCGTTACCCTCTGAGATGTAAACCATGTTGAATGAATCGAATATCGAAATCAACATTAACACTCAGGATGACCCGCACATTCGAAAGATAGGTCAGTCTTTAGATGCTGCTGAACATGAAGCTTATACCTCTTTCCTCCGAGACCACAACAACACTTTTGCTTGGTCCTATGCTGATATGCTTGGTATTGATCCACAAATTGTGGTCCACAATATTATAACCATTCTTGATGCCAAAACCATAAAACAAAAGCTGTTGAAAATACATCCTCACATTTCTCTTCTTGTCAAAGAAGAAATTAAACGCCTTCTCTCAGTTTCCTTTATCTTACCCATTGACTATCCCTTATGGATTTCTAACATCGTCCCTATCATGAAGGCAACAGGGGGAATCTACATTTGCATAGACTTCTATGAACTCAACCTAGCTTGTCCCAAAGATTATTTTCCTGTACCAAGCATTGACCAACTAGTTGATCTTACTGCCAGCCATGAAATGCTATCACTCATATATAGTTTCTCAGGTTATAATCAAATACTTCTTGCTCTAGAATATCAACACAAAACTACTTTCATCACTCCTTGGGGGACCTTTTGCTATCGAGTCATGCCTTTTGGAATTAAAAACAATGGTGCTACATATCAGTGAGCCATGAATTATATCTTCCATGACATCATGCATCGCATATTGGAAGATTATGTAGATAACCTTCTTGCTAAATCCAAACATCGGGTTGAACACCTGACAGTCCTTAAGGTCATGTTTTATCACCTTATCCAGTATTGTGTTCATCTTCAACCTAAGAAGTGTGTCTTTGCGGTACTTTCAACAAAACTCCTTTTTCATTGTTTCTTTGCATGGCATAGAATTTGATCCTACTAAAGTGAAGGCTATTCTCGAAATTCCTCTGCCTACTAATCTTCGACAACTTCGAAGCTTGTAAGGTAAGTTACAATCAATTCATCATTTTATCTCACAAATTTCTGACCGCTGTCAACCATTTCATCATCTCCTCAAGAAGGACATCTCATTAAAATGGGATGATGAATGCCATAAATCCATTGATGCCTTAAAAAAATACCTTCTTCAACCACCAGTGCTCATTCCTCCTAAGGATGACCAACCCTTTTACCTATACATTTCCACCACTAACCATTCCTTAGGTGCCATGCTCGCTCACCACGACAAGCATCACAGAGAATAAGTGGTTTATTACATAAGTCATACCCTTTTGGACTATGAAACTAGATACACCCATGCCGAAAAAATCTGCTTAGCCTTAGTTTTTGTCACGACCAAGCTTTGTCATTACCTGCTCAACCAAAAAACCTTTTTCATCACCAATGCTGACCCTCTACATTACATGTATGCCAAACCCTACCAACATCAATGTGCTGCATGCTGGCTCATGCTTCTTTCTGACCTTGACCTTGAATTCATCCATCAAAAGTATATCAAAGGCCAAGTCATCGCTGACCAATTAGTAGATGCACCTCTTTCCAGAAATTAACCCTCTAACTTCGATTTCCCAGATGAATCGATTGCTACCCTCTTCTTTGATGGTTCCAAATGTCAATATGGGGGTGACACTGGAGTTATCCTCATTCCTCTTGGTGGTGAAACCATGCATTTATCTTTCAAACTGGATTTTGACTGTACAAACAATATCACCGAATATGAAACTCTAGTATTAGGTCTCCAGGCTGCTTATGCCTTAAATTTTAAGTCAATCAATATCTTTGGTGATTTCAAGCTGGTTATAAATCAAGTCAATGGTATATACCAGTGTCATTATGAAATACTTTAAAAGTATAAACATCATGTAGACATACTTTTTACTACCTTTGACCGTTATGAACTTCAAACCACCCCACGTTCTACCAATAAATTTGTGGATACCATGGCCTGCTTGGCTTCTCAGATACTCACTTCGCTTGCCAACGCTATATATTTGTCACAATACAAAGGTTGTAATCACCCTCTTATTTACCTCGTGAGGTCCACTCTGTCGGAACCATTGCACTTGACCCACGTGACCTATGGTATAAGCAATTCACAGACTACCTTTCCCTCTCCATTCTACCTTCTGATCTCAATCATAATGGACAATGTGCCTTTCTTAAAAGTTTCTCTCATTGTGTCATCACTTCAATGGTATTCTCTTATGGTGCTTTACAAGTTCTAAAATTCCCTACACCATCAAGGAAGTTCACGACAAAATTTCTTGAGGCCACTTTAGGTTTTTAGCTGTCACTAAATGCATTCTTCACCTTGATTATTATTGGCCAACCCTAAACCATGACTGTTATGACTATGTTAAATATTTTGTGAAATGCCAACAACATGCTAATCTTCATCACACACCTAGTCATGCCTTACAGGTCACACGAGACCTTTGACATTTTTCTCAAATGAGATTGGACCTTGTCAAAGAGATCAATCCCCATTCTTCACAATGTCATCAATGAATTATAACCACTACTAATTATTACACTAAATGGGTAGAAGCCATTCCCCTCATTTCTACAAAATCCAAAAAATATGTGAATTCATCAACCATCACATCATTTATCGCTTTGGTGTTCCTCACCGTCTCATCATTGATAACAGAAAGTAATTCAAAAACAAAACCCTATGTAAGCTATGTGACGCTTTTGGCATCCAACTCAGTTTCTCGTCAATGGCAAAGTAGAATCAACCAATAAAACCTTAAACAAAATTTTTATGAAAGTTGTTGACGATACTGGCAAGGATTGACATTCACACATTCCTTTCACCTTGTGGGCTTATTGCACTAGTATTCACACTTCGACTACTGCAACACTTTTTCTTTGGTCTATGGTACCGAGGCTGTCTTGCCTCTTGAAGTCTAGATTCCATCTCCCCACATCTCACTATAATACATGCTCAATGACAATGAATTTCACCAGGATCATTTAACGTAACTTGAGTTATTAGATGAATGCCATCTTAATTCTCTTGACCATCTCCAAATTTACCAAAAACATATCAAGCAGGCCTATGAATAACGTGTCCACAAACAAACCTAACAGGTCGGTGACCTCGTCCTGAAGGAAAATCAACATGTAACCAAAGAAGAGAAAAGTAAATGGGGAAATTTTTCTGCTAATTGGCTTGGACCCTATATCGTTACCCATGCCTATGGATCATGTGCTTATCGTTTGTCTTCACTCAAAGGTAAACCTGAACTTGAGCCTCTCAATGTCTTGCATCTTTGACCATTTTATTGTTGACATCAAATACTATATCACTTTCTGTCAATTGACCACTCATCTTTTGAGTGCTGTTCACCTTCCATATTACCCATTTTTGAGGATCAATGACTAAACAAGAATCATGTGATTACCTGTCACCTTTCAGCCTTATCTTCAATATGAGTACCACGACTCTACTCATAACATGATTCTCATGGAAAATTTTCTTCTTTTTTAAAGATGGAATCCCATGTTCGTTCATCACTTGAAACCACACCTTTCATAGTTAACCCTTGTGTACTACAATTTTGTCTTCTAAAAAAGAACTAATCTTTGTCTATAGTCTTCTCCACAACTTAAACGTCCAAAAACAAAATGGAATCAAACTCCTTGAATCAAACTTCTAGCAAAATATGACTCCCTAAAAAAGGGACATGTTTTTTTTCTCTATTTTGCCACTATAAATAGACTGCTCCCTTGAAGGACAACTATATAAAGTCATTTCAAAAATACAATAAAAATAATCCAGAAGCTTCCTGCATCGATCAGCTTCACAAAGACCTCAAGGAGATAATATACTCATCCCATATAGACTTCCCGCATCGATCAATCTATTAAAAACAAAAAATAAAGAAAATGATGATATTTTCTTCATGGACTTGCCTATTTTTGATCTTGGGTTTATTGCTAGGTAAAGATGTTGTCGTACACTAAGTTACGCTAAACCACCCACTTTCACCTCATTGCCTTTCCCCCCTAGTTTTCTCTCTACTCAATGGAATTGCCACAACTACGACATTTCATGATCATGTGGCTTTCTTCACCCTTAGAATAGTCCATTATGCAACACCTTTAGGGTCTTACGTTCATAAGCCCATTTGGGGTATGTTAGACTCATTAGGGTTCTTATTAGTTAAGCGACTCTTTTACCACCTCTTACCATTCTCCTTCCTCATTACTTATCGATTATCCTATACGGGACCAGACCATTGACACCTACATTTAAATGACTTAGCCATGCCTATGACCTAAACTCAACCATGCCTATGACCTAAACTCAACCATGCCTATGACATACATTTAATCATGCCTAAAATCTACCAACCCATTCCTTTAATTCATCATATTCTTCCCTAGCCTATGTGAGAAATACATTGACCTGAGGCCCCTTTTTTGTTGGGGTTATGTAGGAAGCACTCCTAGGGCATGGGGCCCTTGGAGGGTAGTTTGACCACTCTTTACCCTAAGCAATTCCCTACCATTTTCCTATTCACATTCTCCCTTAGTTAGTTTCCATTTTCTACAACACTTGGAAATTAATACAAACATACATATCTACCACGTTATCACATCATAAAAACATACAATCAATCATTTCACATTCCCATCATATCAAAGATTTTGAAAATCTACACCATAACATATATATAACTCATCATTTATTTCCCATGTTACCAATAACTTGGAAATTAAACCAAAATCATAAACCATGACTCCACCATGATTATGACCTGACTCAACCATGCCTATGACCTGACTCCACCATGCCTAAAACACCTAGCTTCCATCACATAAACAATAACATTGGAAATTACACACATAACTACAATATCATACCTGTATCTATTTGGCCTTGCTAAGATTTCTTTTTCCTACAACCATGAGTGCCAACACACCTTTTATCATTCTGGTCACCCATTGAATCATACCTACCAGCTCAACCTACCCCTACATCTCCTTTGTTGCATCTTAGGAGTTGTTATTTTACCTATATCTTGGCCTTACCCGTGCCATGACCTATGTTCCTAAACTCGAACCACTTGGTGTCACCATTGACCTTATGCAGTTGCTATACATTGCGATGGTGTTACCTATGTTATTTTATTCTACCAACCATACATTGCCTATTGCCATGCCGTTTATCCTGACCAAACCTTTGGTGTACCAAAACATACCTAAACATTCTTGCACCTAACTTACGTTGTGTTTCTGGACCATATCCTATACCTTGGATACCTGAATCACCTCACCCTTGTTTGGATAAACCTATCAACCTTAGATGATATAGAGTTGGCATGCTCTTCAACCTTGGTACCGTGTTACAATCTATACGTGTGTGTGCATTTGATTGCCATTACCCATGACCTAATTTTTACCCTGACCTATTACCTATTACTTGAATTGACCATCATCCTTTCCCATAGTACTCAAACCCTTCCTGACCTATCTTCCCCACCTACAAATTTATCCAACCACTCCCCAATTTTGTATTTCACCTCATCAGTGTTTGGTTTGAGGGGGATCACCTTCACCCACACATGGGGCAATCACTTCCTATTTTTTTCAGTGTCATTTACAAATATAAGCTAAGCAACAAAAAGGGGAAAAATGTAGACACCAAAATTGGGTCACACTCTCCTTGATCCTTTTTCGAATAGCGAACTAAAATATATTCACCTAACCATGACCCTTTTACCCCACATTAATATTAATTTAATTATTTACAATTAAATTAATACTCATCCTCACTTCATTAATTATTTAATTATGTTAATTAAAACTAATTTCCAACTCACCTAGACACCTCACCACACCACCTCATCAAAAACCTATTTTTAACATATTTCCCCTTTACTAGAACTCAACATTCACTCACCAAAGCTAATTAAGGATTAGTCATACCTACCTTAATGAACTAAGACTTAGATCAACCATAAAATCATACGCCTATTCTCCCTCTACCTAAATTCCCATTGATTAAAATGGAACATTCCATTTTGATCCACGAAGTTAGATAGATCTGGCCCAAAAGATTCCCAAAATATGGCATTTTTAGTAAACCTAGGATTTCCCACCTTAACTGATGCCGGTCAACCCTAAACCGATGCCGGTCACCCTGAACTACTGTTAGTGACCATATATCCATTTTGGTAACCTTGTTTGGTAGGTTGGAAGATTTTCTCGAGTTTTGGAATAGAGGAGATCTGCATAAAAACAAGAATCAGAGCCCTTTCGCATGTCCAGATAACCATATCTAGCACCAAGATTGATTATAAGGATTTTGCATTCACAAAAGTATTTCAAGAAGTACCATCATAGCACTGAGCACCATTCCATAGATTAACCATCACCAATATCTCCAACCACTCTTCCACCACTACAGGCATTTAAAACACTTTTGAACTCCAATTAAGTTGTTTTCTCCTTTGTTACTTGCAGTTGTATTTTATATTTACTTTTATATATTTATTGTTCTTACTTAGATCTATCCCTCAGATTCCTCTCTATCAACCACCCCATCACACTCCACCTAAACTTCACAAAAACCTATCCCGAAACTGTTTCCTTCACATAGACCTCACAAACACCCTCCAAAATCTTTGTGCAATCACAGAGAAAACCCAAAATGTGTTTTACAACATTCCCAGTTCTCCACAATCACCAAAACTAGTTAACCATAACCACGGCTGGTTCATCTTTTACCAACATCAATCTCCTTAATCAACATCGGTTACCGTGACTGTCAAACCAACGTAAATAACTCAACCCTTAACCTATCTTAAACCTCACTCAAAACCTTACCGCACCTATTTTGGACCTGTCACCTCACCCTCCCCCACAGAGACCTTTCCAACTCTCCATTCCAAGATAAAAGATAGCCCAAACATCCTCCACCTGACTCCCGACAAATTTTCATAGTTATCGACATCAATCACCCTAAACCGGTATCGGTCCTACCTAAACCGACATCAGTCACCCTAACTGTTATCAATCTTTGTGTCTTGGTTCCAGACCAAAAATCTAAGTATCACACGCAAAACAACCTAAAATATCACCTAACCTTACCAAGACTCTGTCTGTGACCTGCAGACCATGTGCACTACCCGCAACCCAATCCAAAACCTTTACATGCATAACATTTTAGTATTTAATTGGATCAATGCTGATAGTAATATGAGGCACCCAAATCAGAGCGCTAGCACTATATTATTTTACTTAAATGTTCAAGTTGTTTTATATTGATATATAAATAGTGGATTGACAACCTTCTAGGAATTATCATACTTCCCGGATCTAGCATACACTAGGCAGTCCACTATCATATACTATTTAACTCTCTTTTTATGGTCTTGTTTTGTATTTCAGGTAGTTCCTCCTATCTAAAAGGAAGCTCTCATAGTTAGCATTGGATCAAGAAGTTAGTATGCGCACAACAAAATTCAAACCAACCATCATAATAGGGATTCCTCCTTGGCCCATACCCTTATCTGTTTAATCTAAATCCTTAAAGTAAACGGAGAAACAACAATCTTGGAAAGGAGGCTTGAAAGTTCCCTAATTCTTAAAAAATATGCACTTTCCTGAGATGTCTAACTTGTGTCACACGTCTAAGTTCTGCAACCAATGCGCAAACCCTTGGAATGAACTTCTAACTTACATTTAAAGAATAATTCTGTGAGAGAAAAGAGAAGTCATACATTCCTTCCTAAAATGAAGGCACATGATGGTCAAAATTAATTACAAAGTTGGTTAAACCACTTAAGAGCCTTCCATCATATGTCATTAATAAAAGGTTTGAACTTATCTTATCATTTAATTAAAAGAATATTTAAATAAATTATTTTAATAATAATAAAAATATCATTATTAAAGTATTTTAATAAAAAGGTTAATTTAATAAAATTATAGGTGGGACCCCAAAGGTTGGTTTACATTGAAGGGGGGATCACTTAAAAGAAGGGCCAACTCAGTGCTTGGCTCACCTGCCAACTCACCGAATTGGTCGATGAGCTCCCCCTAATAATCTCCTCTGATTATCAAGCTTTGCGAGCTCATCTCAATGGCTGAGTCAATTTCCATGAGCTAGCTTGTTAACTGACTCATTTCTAGCTCAACAAGCCAACTCTAATTTGAGTCATTGTGACTCACTTATTTAGTGAGTCAAACACTTTGTGCATAGCTGTGTCGAATCTTTTTGCCAATTGAGCTATGTTTCTTTGGTGAGCACCTCACTTGCGAGCTTTAGATTTTCATTCTCCTTGAGCAACTCGACCATCATTCTATCACATTGATGAAAATCCTTTCCATGAGCTCAATGTGCATTGGCCGATCCATCCTATGTGTCAATCTCCTTCAATTGACTCGGCCTACACCCGTGCTTGGTAGAATCATCTCTGTTGAGCTCTCTCTCATTGTATGGTTCAACTCAGAGAGTTGAGATCCATCACATGAATTGGCGAGTTCTACATCCACGTCATATTGGCTTGCCTTGGTAAACCCACCTTGTCAATTCTACAGACCCTCAAATTCTTAGAGCTCATCGTTTCACTGATCGCAACTCGATTGACTTAGCCATTGCTATATTTGGTATGATCTCTCCTTCATGAATGTACCAAGCTCTACCACAACCTCACCGTCAAGAAAATTGGCTTCATATCGGCTCATCTTTGGTGATGCATTGAGCTAACATATAAATATTTTCATCGAGTTCGTCTTCCTCACCATCTCGCCACTCCTCGTCAACTCGAAAACCATAAGAATTACTCATCCAATAGCTCGCCATTTGTCGACATAGCTCAGTCGTTTGAACTCTTCTCATGAGACAATCAAGCTACTACACATTGCCCTACTCTCCTTGGCCCTGCTATCTTAGGCTCACTTTCATTACTAGACCAAGATAATTGTATCAGCATGTTCACGTACCCACATTTGGCCATTCCAAGATTTTCCACTTCGTACATCTCTTACCAACCAACAATGATAGCTTGGTCTAGTTCCTTACTACCATGAACCCAAACCTATGACCAAGCCATTACATCAAAATCACTGAAACAAGCCATTCCTTTTGCGACCAACCTCTCTAAGTGATTCAAAGTTTTCATTATGTACTGAGTTAGTCTTGCGAGCTCAACTGGGCTCTTCTTCACGTCCATCTGCCAAGTCCAACGTCTCTCCATCTATGGGATTATCATGGAATCCCTTCGATCCATCATGCTAACTCAGCCTTGATGAGCTTCAACATTAATCCCCGACCACCATCTTTCTCAGATCGATGATCAAAACATTTTCATTCAGGCTCATCTCTGGCTCCAAGATCCCTTTCACGTCCATCTGCCAAGAATTTCATTGAGTTTTTGATGCATGGCTCACTAAATTGTATAAGAGCTCAGTCAATCATTTATCCCTCTCTTTACTGATCAGGCTCACCACTTTGATTGGCTTGTTTTAATGTTTCTAATTCAACTTATACCGAGCTTTCCTAGATCACTTTTACAGGCTCTGTTTTACATGCTGCACATCTCTTGCTTGACCTCACTATTGGGCTCATGCTAACTCAACCTCATTGATGCCAAGTATATAAAACCAATGCACCATTTTTTCCAATGTTGCCGTGTTGCTCGGTCTTGTTAACAATCATCCGCATAACTTGACAAATGACTTACCATATTTTCCATAACCGTTCAACCCCTCATACATGCCTTAATTCCACTAACAACCTTCCTGGTTTTCGGCTACCATCTTGGACCTCTTCTCTGTGAAAAAATATCACAATGGCATGGCATTATGAAATCCCCACTTAAAAATTGGTTTGAATTCATCCCAACTCATGGAAATCCCATTATGGTTTTCCATGGCATTATCACCACCATGACGATCAATGCCCCAAATTCCCCACACATAATTAAGGACTTGGCTTGCCAATACATTATCTCCACCTGACAGAAAGAATGAAATTCTCCCAAATCAATGCCTTAGCATGGATTTGAAACCCGAATTTTCCTTCTCAACTGGAAAATAACCCAAAAAAATTTAAATGCTCACGACCTTGTCTGACTCAGTTGAGAAAGCCAATGCTCACAAGTTTCATTTGATTTAACTCTCATTGAGTTTGTCCCAATGTGGCTTGTTCGTATTCAGTTGGAGACCCACCCTTCACTGCACCATGTAAGTAGATCATATGAGCTTGCCTTGATGTAGACACTCTAGTGTGTCATTTGGCTCTTATGTCTTACACCACCTTCAACTCAATGCACACACCCATGCTTCTAATGCACCATTATTGCTAACCATCACATGTTACCAGCAACTGCTCAATGCTCCAACTCCCCTGGTGACTCACATGGTTAATTTTCAACTAACTCAGACTTCTTCCTTCTATGGCATGTTCTTGGAATTATATTGTCAATTTATTGAGATCAACTCGGTTGACTAGTAGCTCATCATGTCGAACTCCTCTAAAAGTAATTAGTCTTTGTTGATGTCGATATCAGCTCACCTTGATTACTTCAACTCGGTGAGGCTGAGCTCTAGACCTTTATGTCTCACCTCCAGGACTCACCGAGCTCCCCGTATTTTCACTGACATCCCTAACTCGATCAAGACCTGTTTGATGGGATCATTAAGCCATACGTGTACTCATCCTAGCTTAGTTTCCCAAGATACTCTCTTACTCAGGTTCTTAGTTCAATGCATGGATTTGAAACTACAAGATCAACACATTCCTTTCCTTTATATGCATGCCTTGGCTGACATGTTCATCAATGATCCCAAGCCTAACTCTCAATGTAACTCAATGTCACTCAAATTGACTAAGCTTTGACAACTCGTACAACCCCAATGATGCATAAAGATGAACCCGATATGAATCGGTCCTTATACAAGATATCAACTCACCGAGTCCCTCACTAAGCTGATTGGTGAGTTGATTGAGCTCAAATACCCTTTTGAGGCATTCCCACACCTTATATTGAAATCCTTGAATCTCCCATATTCTCCTTGAAACCTTAGGATCATAAAGACATAAATTATCCTCAACATGATTAATTAATTTTAATTATTTTATCTCCATGACGACCGAGAAGTGGGTCCCTGGGACTAATGTTTAATTTTGAACATAATAGGACCCCATTGTCTAATTTTTCTATGTGCACAAAATTGGATAACATTTTTGGTGACCTCTCAGGGATGATTTCCTACTAAGCATGATTCTAGTAGCCTTAAGTCATCCATTGGGCATGGAGTCAATATTGGAATCCTTGAAAGTGATTTGATCTTCTATGATACATCCTAAAATCTTCCTTGGTATTATTGATCTTGAACTCTCTGGTAATACTAGGAAGGAAATATACTGAAACCAATGAATAATTGACACTTATAGAGCACTACATAATTTTGAATGAAGCATATGAGGAATTGGGGATATCCTGAAACTCTCTTTGAAACCTTGAACCTTATTTTTCCTTGACACCTCCAATGATGATACAATGTGCAAGAACAACAAAAACATGTGACAACAAGGAAAACAAAAGCAACAACCACACACAATAATGTGCAAAAGCACTTGGAGGAAAACACCTAAATAAACTATACAGGGGGTGAAATGATCTCAAAAGAAAGCTTTGAGATGTATCCCATTCACATGAATGGGAAGTTCTTCTCCATTGAGCCTTGAAAGATGAAATGAATTCACCTCTTTGCAACTCGTGATAATGTATGGACCACTCCAGAGAGCATCAAACTTGGCGTGCTTTCCTAGTTTGGCTCTATCTTCATCCCATTTTAGAACTAAATCTCCCTCTTGAAAATGCTTTCAGACACCTTCTTGTCAAAATATTTCTTAACCTGAGCCTGATGTTGCTCCAAAGTCTTCATAGCCTTGTTCTATACTTCTTCTAACTCTATGAGCTCAACAAATCTAACTATCAGAGGATCACTCTCCATAACCTCAAGCTGATGAGCTAACTCCAAAGAAGAGTAACTCAAGGAGAGTGAAAGTTTTTCTTCTCTTCCATATACAAGCATGAAAGGAGAATTTCCTGATAGCCCTTTTAGGTGTGATTCGATCTTCCCATAAAGAAGTCTTAAGTTGTGTATGCTAAGTCCTCATGTTAGTCTCCATTGTGCATTTGATAATCCTTATGAGGTTTTTATTTCTAGACTCAGCCAATCCATTTCCTTGCGGATAGTAATTGGATGAAGTCTTGAGGTAGAACCCATTCTTAACAGCCCATTCACTCAACTTCAAACCAATAAAATCCATTGCATTATCTGAAATGATTGTGAATGGAACACTGAACCTTGTCATTATACCTTCTAAGAAATCAAGAACTACCTTCTCATTTCTCTCTTTCAATGCTACCACCTCTTTCCATTGAGTAAAATAGTCCATTGTAGTAAGGACCCATTTATGTCCATCACTGGATGGAGGATTAATCATTCCAATGAAATCCAACCCCCATTGAATGAAGGGTTGATCCACTTGAATTGGATGCAGTGGAAGAGCTGCCAACTTCTATGCTTACTAGTGAAAAAGGCACATTCTTTGCACTTCCTTACCTAGAGATGGGCATCTTTGAACAAATCCATCCAATAGTAACCAGACCACATGATCTTGGTAGCAGTTGTTCATGCAGAATAATGTCCTCCAGATAGGCCATTGTGAAACTCTTCTAGTATCTTACTTACCTGTTCCAATCCCATGCACTAGAAGGAGAACACCATTCAAATCCCTTCGAAAGAGAACATTATCTACCAGAACATATGGAATAGACTGAAGACAAAAAGTCTGTCTTTGATTTTTATCCATGTTCACAGGATATACTCATGAGAAAAGGAAAATCTTCATTTTGGATAACTAGTCAACCTAATCATCACCTTCATCAATATTTAGGAGTGTCACGTCCTCATCACCTTTTGATTCCATGTCTATAGCAAGTTGTTGACACAAACCTTTAACTTTGACAAGTTTGGTAACTTTGATATGTATGTCATACTCCATCACCTTCATGATCCATCTAGCACACTTTTTGTTCATCTCTTTGTTCAGCAAAAAGTCCTTGACACCTGGATGAGACACCATCAGATGAATTTTGTTGTTGGACAACATGTGCTTGAATTTATTCAAAGCTCAAATAACCACAAAGACTTGTTTTTCAACGAATGAATATTTGAGCTCATAGTATTTGAGGGATTAACTGAAGAAAGCAATTGGTTTACTCCATCAGATTGTCATTTTGCTAGGTGAGGATACCTGAAATGCTCTCTTGACCTGCAAAAGCATAAAGAATAAAATATTTATCAAACCTGGGGTTCACCAGCATGGGAGCTTGAGAAATGGCCATTTTGATGGCTTCAAAACTCTTTTCCCTTCCTTTTTCCATGAGAAAGGCATATTTTTCTTCAGCATGGCTGTCAGTGGTTTAGCCAATGCTAAAAATTGAGGGATGAATCTCATACAAAATTTATGGTTCCCAGAAAAATCTAGAGACCCTTCTTGTGACTTGGGAGAGATAAGGACATAATCAAATGAATCTTGGCTGGATCGATTGATAGTCCTTCCACTGAAACAACATGCCCCAACAACTTCCCCTCATGTGCACTGTAAAAATACATTTCTTAGGATTGAGTGAAACCCCAAATTCCCTACACATTCAGAAAACCTTCCATAGATGCATGATGTGGTCTTTTGCATACTTAGAGTATACAATTATATCATCAAGGTAAACCAAAATGATATCGTTGATTAGTCCCTTAAATTCCATGTCCATGGCTCTTTGGAAAGTAGCCCCAACATTGGACAATCCAAATGACATTTTTTTGTAAGCATACGTGCCCCACTTGGTAGTGAAAGCCATTTTGAATTGATCATTCTTGGACCAGAATTTGATTGTAACCTGAATATCCATCGAGAAAAGAAAATATTTGAGCTCCTGCCACTGTTTGAAGGATTTTCTCCATTGATGGAAGAGGATAATGATCTTTCAATGAGGCATGGTTCAAATCCCTGAAGTCCACACATAACTGAATCTCTTCATTCTTCTTCCTTATGGGGACCAAATTGGCTACCCAAGAGGAATGCTTGATAGGAAAAATTATACAGGCCTTGATGATTTTGGTTAGCTCCTTTCTCATTAGTGGCTCAATTTTGGGATTAATTGGCCTCTATTTCTGATGAACTGGCTTGGCATTAGGATCCAGTTCGATGGTATGTTGTGCTAGACCTGGATCAAAGCCACACAAATATTTATAACTCCATGCAAAAACATCATTATATTCTTGACAAAGTTTGAAAAAATCCTTTTTCTCTTCTGGGGTACACACTTTTTCAATCTTCATAAACTTTTCATTTGCTACCTCGACTTCCTCAAAATCTTCTTCTTTGACCACCATGTTAGATATTTGTCTTTTGGATTGATCATCTGAATTGAAGATGGATTCTAGAGTAACTAAACTTTTGGTAGCTTGTTGCTTTTCAATTGTATGATTTGATCACCATATGATTCTTGCAGCTTATCTTGATTTTTTGCAGCAAACTCCGCCTCTTCTTGTAGGAAAAGGAAAATTTGTTTGTCACTATAAAACACTTTCCAGATACTCACATTATCAGGAACTACAGGTCGAACCACCATTTTGATATATTTCCACCCTTCTTTCATGATATCAACATGTATGTCATATTGTGAGCCAATTGTAGCAAGCCTATTAGCATCTTGATTTTGATTTCTAAGAACCGCGTGGATCCCAAAAGCTTTGAAATATTCAATCAAATCCTAGACTTGGTTCTTGTATGATCTTAAAATATCATTTTTGGATGCACTGCATGTCGTCACTTGATGAAAAACTAACTCACTATCTCCAAAAATAGTCAGGGATTTGATTCCCTTCTTTTGAGCTAGCTAAATTCCTTGCACAAGGGCCTCATATTCAACAACATTGTTAGTGCAACTGAATTACAACCGGAAAAGATGAAAATTACTTATCTCCTTTAGGAGAAATTAGCATAACACCAACACCAAATCCATTCTTACTCCTTGAGCCATCAAAGAATAATTTCCACAGTCCTTCAGAATTGTTTTGTGTTTTGACAAGTTGTGGTATGATCGTACCTTCTTCATGAATGTAGTATGTACCCAATCTTGTCTCCTCCAAAAGTAACAAACCAACTTCTTCCTCTTCCAATAAATCAGTGTAGGGATCATACTAATGATCTCCACTCACTTCATCCATATAGTATCAGGAACTTCTTCCACAAGAGTGGTTGGTTCATGATCAATATCTTCTTCTTCTGGGTCACGATGGTATAATTCCCATTTATGGGACTAGAAGTGTAGGGATCCATATGATTATGGAAAATTGGTTCTACCCTTATAGTCACTTTAGTTCCGTATCGATTCCTAAGAATCATATGCAACCAATCAGCTGACAAGTAACCACCCATCTTGGCAGTGAAATCTCGTGATAGGAAAATGGAGAAGAGAGGAGGAAGATCAATGACTGATATGTCTTGGGTGAATGAAAAACTGGGACATGCATGGATAGTAAGTTGGATTCCTTTGATGAATCCAATGGTCCTAACTATTGTACCATTCAATTAAACAACTCCTCTTAGAGACTGGTATATAATGTATTCCTAACACATCTACAATTTTTTGGGCATAACTCGAGATACTGGCACCAGAATCGATCATGAAATTATGTACCAAATGATCACCAATGATTAGGGAAATATAGAATGGTGGTGGTTTGTTTTAATTAGGAATACTTTTCCCTTCTGGTTGACACAAATTCATAGTAGTTGCTGCTCCATGACCCAATGATCTGTCGGTTGTACCAAAACTATTCAGAGCCTCTCGTAACAAGTTTCTTTGAGAAGGAATTGAGAGTGCGTCCCACATAGTAACACTCAGGTTGGTATTCTTCATTTTTCTACAATATTGAAGGGAATTGTTCCTACTTTTTTGACATTTCTTTGGGCATTATAATCCTCTTTTGGAAAGTGCTTGTTGGGTACCGTGATGCCTAAAGAACCTTCTTTCCTTGCAACTTGGCTAGCATGTGTTTCTGGTTGTTTCTTCCCCACATCTTTATCAACCGCCGCTTGTGGATGAGGTTGTGAAGTGGATGCTTGATCAGATTTGGAAGGTTGAGATTCCATTGCTCTCTTTTTGGAATGATGTTTTTCCACTGATGAGGAATCTGTATTCAACCCGAAAAAATCTTCTTCTTTCCAATTTAGCAAAGTGGTTTCTTCAGGTGCTTGTGGTTGATTTTCTATTTCCTATGTAGATGAATTTTCTGTTGGCTCTGGAGGGGAAGATACACTTTGAACCATAAGGGCCTGACTAAGAACTCCATTGGGGAAAATATTTTGATTGTGGGGTTGAGAACAAGGATAACACCATTCATAGTCTTGAACTAGATTATTCTAGATAAGTACAAGGGCTCTAGAAGAGCTAGCAACAAGAGGATTCCTAAAGTTTATAGGCCTGACATTCACATAGCTTGACCTGCAGTTTGATTTTGAGGCTGATTGTTCCCTTGAAAAGGAGGATGATTAGCCTGATACTACTGATTTTTTGGCTGGTATGGATGATTATATTGAAATTGTTGCCTCTTGAGTGCAACCAGCTCGTTCCCAAAAGTTTGCAGTAGTGACTTGACTTCAAATAGATCATTTGAAGGGGTGGGGTTAGAATGAGCTGATTGCTTGAAGGCTACTTGGATAGGAGAAATGGTAGGCTGAGTTGTTTGTAAGATCCAGAGACAATGGCATTGGTAGTCATGGAGCTATCTTTCCATCCTGAATCAAGGAATTATCCTCTCTTATGGAAACTTCATAGGCATCAGGTAGTGTAGTCCCTCCCATGGACTGGATCATAACTACTACATCACTATTCAAGGCTCACAAATAGTACAAGAATGCATTATTTGGAGAAGGCTTTATGAGTGCCAGAATCCTATTCCAAGTCCTTTGGAATCAGAAGTTGAAATCACTCATGTATTCTTGGGGAGCTCTCTTTATGGTAGTGAGCTGTTCCAAGAGTGATAGGTGATCACTCTTGTCTTCAAACTGTTTACAGATATTTTCTCCTAACTCATCCCAAGTGGTTATAGTACCAACACTTAACCCTCGAAACCATTAAAGTTATTTTCCCTTGAAAGAAGTAGTAAGAAGTCTAACCGCAATGTTGTCCTCCGTGATATTATGTACTACACAAATGTTGGCTACATCAAGAATATGTTCCACTGGAAGTAACACGAGTTTCCCCTATGTAGAAGGGTAAAATTTTGAGTGCTACAAAGGTATAGGGTCACGTTGTGCCAACAGAAGAGGACTTCTTACATTGAAAGGGGAAAAAACTTGGTTCCTCGCCATAGCAACGAGAGGTTGATTATTCCTGGGTGGAGGAAACCTTCCGTAAGGAGGAGTTGAATGACCCCTACAAGGTGATGCTACAATGGGTGATGTTGAGATGCCTCTTCTCCTTCTCCTTGGAGGAGACAAGGATAGTTTGATATGCTGATAATTTCCTTAATTTGAAGAAGCTCTTGTTTGAATTCTTCACATAAGTTAACACACTGAGATTTGAAATCCAAAGATATAGAGTCACTAGGTACTTTGATTTGTGCAAGTGAGAAGAGAAGTACCAACTCTTGGTCCCACCAGGCATGCCAAAAACTGTTATCACCAAATCACTGCACCCTCCGAATGGCCAGAATGTGAACATGATGTTTGGTGTGATTGGGTAACATGGGATCACCTCTCAAGATGTGGGACTTGGGCTCGAGGTGAACCTCCGGAGAATTCCAAATTCCTCTTCCTAAACTAAGTGATATACTACTCCTAGTGCAATAAAATGGTTATCTAGACCTATACTAACATTTTCATGGGATTTAGGGAAAGATATTTGCAGGAAATAAAACTATACTAGGGATGGTGATGCACCAAATAAAGGGTATTTCTAGACTTTGGGAAATGTTGTTTTGAAGAGGGTGTTGTACACCACAAGCCAACTTCACCTACTGCAACTTAGAAAGGGTAAAAAAAATACCACAAACTAAGAAGTGTGTGTTCCCTTTGTTAAAATCAACTAGAAAAACAATATTTCAGTCTTCCAGTGAAGAAGAATGAAACTAAGAAGGGTGAACAAGCACCACAACTCAAATACATGCAAAACTCCACCACTTGATAAGAATAAAACTCCAAGAACCTACAATGGAAACTTAAACTTGCACAATGTACCTTGTAAGCATGAGAAAGGCACAAAGAAGTATATAGGATGATGAAAGGACTAACAGTAGTCACAAAACACACACTTTTATTACTTCAAAGAACATGCACAATGCATCATTACATTTAGAAGAGGTAATGGTTTCCATTACAGTCTTGGAAAGGAGGCTTGAAAGTTCCCCAATCCACAAAGCTAACTTGCAGAAGAGAGAGGATTCTTGAAAAATATGCACTTTCCTAAGATGTCTAACTTGTCCAACTTGTGTCACACATCTAAGTTCTGAAACCAATGTGTAACCCCTTGGAATGAACTTCCAACTTAAATTTATAGAAGAATTCTGTGAGAGAAAAGAGGAGAAGTCATAAATTCCTTCCTAAAATGAAGGCACATGATGGTCAACATTAATTACAAAGTTGGTTGAACCACTTAAGAACCTTCCATCATGTGTCATTAATAAAAGGTTTGAACTTATCTTCTCATTTAATTAAAAGAATATTTAAATAATATATTTTAATACTAATAATAAAAATATGATTATTAAAGTATTTTAATAAAAATATTAATTTAATAAAATTACAGGTGGGACCCCCAAGTGTTAGTTTACATTGAAGGGGGGATCACTTAAAAGAAGGGCCAACTCGATGGTTGGCTCGCCTTCCAACTCACCGAGTTAGTCAATGAGCTCCCTTGGTAATCTCCTCTGACCTCTGAGCTTTGAGCTCATGCCAATGGGTGAGTCAATTTCCATGAGCCAACTTGTTAACTGACTTGTTTCTAGTTGAACGAGCCATCTCCTCTTTGATCCATTGTCTCACTTATTTCGTGAGTCAAACTCTTTGTGCATAGCCATGCTGAATCTTTAGCCAACTAAGCTATGTTTCTTTGGTGAGCACCTCGCTTGCTCGCTTCATATTTTCATTCACCTTGAGAAACTCAGCCATCATTCTATCACATCAATGGAACTCCCTTCCATGAGCTCACCGTGCATTGGCTGATCCATCCTATGCATGTCGATCTCCTTCAATTAACTCAGCCTCAACCCATGCTTGGCCAGCTTGATCTCTGACGAGCTCTCTCTCATTGCATGGCTCAACTTGGAGAGTCGAGATCCTTCACACAAAATTGGCAAGTTCTACATCCACATCATATTGGCTTGCCTTGGTGAACCCACCTTGTCGATAACATAGACCACAAGTTTTGCAAGCTCATCATTTCACCAATATCAACATGATTGACTTAGCCATTATAATATTTGGTACGATCTCTCCTTCACGAATCTACTGAGATCCACCACAACCTCACCATTGAGAAAATTGGCTTTATCTCAGCTCATCTTTGGTGATGCATTGAGCTAACATCTGAATCTATCCATCGATTCCATCTTCCTTGCTAACTCTCCACTCCCTATCAACTCAAAAACCATAAGAATTAATTGGTAAATATCTCATCATTCATTGACATAGCTCAGTTGTTCAAACTCTTCTCATGATTCCATCAAGCTATTACACATCACCCTACTCTCCTCGGCCCTTCTATCTTGGGATCACTTTCATTACTAGACTGAGATACTTATCTCATCATGTTCACGTACACCACATTTGTCCATTCCAAGATATTCCACTTCACACATCTCTTACCAATAGACCATGATAGCTTGGTCTAGTTCCTTACTACCATGAACCTGACCCTATGACCGAGCCATTGCATCAAGATCACTAAAATTATCCATTCCTTTTGTGACCAACCTCTATTCTTGATTCAGAGTTTTCATTACACACTGAGTTAGTCTTGCGAGTTTGACTAAGCTCTTCTTCACGTTCATCTACCAAGTTTGATGTCTCTCCATCCATCGGATTATCATGGACTCCCTTCGATCCACCATGCTAACTTCAGCCTTGATGAGCTTGAGCATTCATCCCCGACCACCATCTTTCTCAACTTAATGATCACAACGTCTACATTCGGGCTCATCTCTTTCTCCGATATCCCTTTCACATCCATGTGCCAAGACATTTCATTGAGTTCTTTATGCATGGATGGCCAATTCGTATAAGAGCTCAGTCAATCATTTCTCCCTCTCTTTTCTGATTGATCTCACCAATTCCATTGGCTTGTTTCAACATTTCTGATTCAACTAAGACCAAGCTTTCCTAGCTCTCTTCTACAGGATCCATTTTGCATGTTGCACATCTCTTACTCAAGCTCACCATTGGGCTCATGCTAACTCAAGCTCATTCTATGCCAAGTCTATCAAACCAATGCACCATTTTCTCCAACATCACCATGTTGCTCGGTCTCATTAGACAACCACCCACATAACTTGGTGAATGACTCGTCCATCTTGTCCATGATTGTTTAACCACTCAAACATGCCTTAATTCCCTTGACAACCTGCCTGGTTTTTAAAAACCATCTTAGACCTCTTCTCTACGTGTAATTATCATGATGGCTTGCCATTATGAAATCCCCACCTGGAAATCAGTTTGAATTTCTCTCGACTCACAAAAATCCCATTATGGTTTGTCATGGAATTATCTCCACCATGGTGATCAGTTCCCCAAATTCCCCACACGTAATTACTGACTTGGCTTGCCAATACATTATCTCCACCTGATAGAAAGAATTAAATTCTCCCAAGTCAATGCCTTAGCGTGCAGATTTGAAACTGTGATTTTTCCTTCTCGACTGGAAAATGACCAAAAAAAATATGAATGCTCATGACCTTGTCTGACTCGGTCGAGTGAGCCAATGCTCCCAAGTTGTGTTTGATTTAAGTCTCACTGAGTTTTTCCTCGATGTGGACCATTCGTATTTGGTTAGAGACCCACCCTTCACTACACTATGTAAGTAGATCATATGATATTTCCTTGACTTAGAAACTCCAGTGCATCATTTGGATCTTATGTCTTAGACCACCTTCAGTTGATGCACCCACCCATTCTTCTGATGCACCATTATCGCTAACCATCATCGTGTTGCCAGCAACCACTCAATGTTCCAACTCCCTTGGTGACTCGCATGGTGAATCATCAACTGACTCAGAACTTCTCCCTTTATGTGTGAATGTTCTTGTAATTGGCCTATTGATTTACCGAGCTTGACTCATTTGACCACTATCTCATCATCTCGAGCTCCTCTGAAAGTCATTCGACTTTTTTGAGCTTGGTATCAGCTCACCCTGATCACTCCAACTCAGTGAGGCTAAGCTCTAGACCTTTATGTCTCACCTCAAAGACTCACTGAGCTCCCCATATTTTCATTGACATTGAACTTAATCAAGATCTGTTTGATGGGCTCAATGAGCCATACATGTACTCATCCTAGCTCAGTGCTCCAAGCTACTCTCTTACTCATGTTCTTAGTTAATGCATGGCTTCGAAACTATGAGATCAACACGTTCCTTTCTTTTAATGCATGCCTTAGCTGACATGTCCATCGATGATCCCAAGTATCTCTCAATGCATATAGCATGCTCAACTCAATGATTTGACAACTCAACCCCAACGATGCATAGAGCTAAATCTAAGATGACTCGGTCCTTATATAAGATATCAACTCGCTCGAGTCACTCACTGAGCTGATTGGTGAGTTGATTGAGCTCAAAGACCCTTTTGGGGAATTCTCACACCTGATATTGAAATCCTTGGATCTCCCAGATTTTCCTTGAAACCTTAGGATCATAGAGACATAAATTCTCCTCAACATGATTATTCAATTTTAATTATTTTATCTCCATGGTGACCGAAAGTGGGTCCTTGGGACAAACATTTGGTTTTGAATATAATAGGACCCCGTCGTCCGATTTTGATATGTGCACAAAGTTAGATAATAGAACCGAGAAGATAATAGGATAATAATGAAGAGCTTAGCAATGAATATTTGGTAAGAAACTTGAGAGAGTGGGCTGTAATATCAAGAAAATACCACTAATGGTTAAGCCTTCAGTGGGAGTTGAGGTCCAAAAACAAGAGGTGAAAGTTGATATTGTAGAAGCTACAAAGCAAGAACAAATTTAATGAAGATGAGGAGTCAGTGTGCTCCAAATGTAGTGTCCACAATGGAAATTTATTTTCAGAGATTGTTGATCCATTATCAATTGCAAAATCAACAAAATAGGAGAAAGAATCAAGAGTAGAACAAGAAGAAAATCAGGTGCAAGAAAGTAAAGAGAAACTATTGAGTGTGCAAGGTATATCAAGTAAATGCAATGACCCTCATTTTCTGGCATGCGAAGATCTTGCAACACTCTTAGAAGGTTACAGTGGTACACTAAAGTCATCTTCAAGCATTGCAACTAAACACCAGAAGCCTTATACTATTGAAAAAAATAATGCAGGTTCGAAGTATTTGAGTGAAGAGAAAAACATGCAAGAGGTTCCAATTCCTTCCTCCTCCTCATGATCTCAAAACTCTGATTTGGAGGATAAGTTTTAGCTTACTAACTTGATGTTCAAAGAGGAGGAAAAATGGGGTAAACAAATTGAAAATTTTGGGTGCATTATCAAAGAGAGAAACTTTAGCACAACAGGACAATGAGGAACTTGCTTACTTGTCTGACTTGGGATAATACTTTGATGGAGAAGAGCCCATAAAAATCACCACTTTTTCTGCTACATCATGCATCTTTCAAGAACCTACTACCGAAATAGAGCACATGGAAGAAATAAAATAAGATTTAGAGACATTGAATGAGCAAGAAATCATCGAAAGTTTTGTACTTTCATTTAAAAAATATGATTTGATGGAGGAGGATATCCAAGAAGACCGTTCTTCCCCAAAAATCCCTCTAGAGAAACATACCTAAGATTTTAATCTATCAAATTTCATGCTAGAGGAGGAATTCATTCAATCATAGAGTGGTCTTCAAGCAAAGGAAGAGGAACTCTCAAGTAAACAACAAGTTGCAGCTAATTGTAAGGGTTCAAGAACCACTCCATTAGTTGTTGCAAGTAATCATTGTGAGCTGCAAGATGAAGACGGGTTCGATGTTGCCAAGAAGGAAGAAAAGTAAAACAAATATTCCATATCTCTCAAACCATCGATTAAGGTGACACATCAGTTATTTGTAGATGTACAAAAAGAAGAGAAACAATTCATAGATAGTCACCTTTTCCAGGAAGGCTTACAAGAAGACTTCCTTATTGAAGTTGGAGTTAAAAAAAGTGGGTAGATTCAACAAATCAGATCTTGCCCAATCAGATACTTGGCTTCATTAGAGAAAAGGAGGAGCCAAGACTAGTGATGTTTACTTCTAAGCACGAGGATGAACCAAAATGTGCCAAGGATCAAATATCATGCCTCTTGAAATCAAATGAGAATTATTTAGAGGAGGTGTTTATCTTGCTTTCGGTTGATGCCTTGATAAAGGGAGTAGGGAGCCAATTTGCAGCCAACTTTTCACTCCTAGTATTAACTGTGTTTAATGCCAAATCATCTGTATGGCGGACAATTGTGAGAAAGGGGAGATACTTATCTTCACTAGTATCGGGTTTCATTTAGTTGCTCACTTATCTAGTTAGTGTAGGAGTAGAAGTAGAATTTTTCATTCCTCCAAGTGCTTGCGCACATTGTATTGTTGTTAGAGTAGTTTTCAAATTACCTAAGTGTTGGTGCACATGTTATATTTCTCCTAATGTGTGTTCTTGCATAGTTAATCATGCTTCTGAAAATATAAATTTTAGAAAAGATACTCGAAGTTTAAGGAAAAAGTTGCTGCCCTCAAAAGAATTTAAATGCAGAGCAGCTAAAATCTGATTTAGAGGTAGTTTTCAATGTTATCATTCTCCTTGTATCTTTAGATCAGCAAATGAGTTTCTCATGACCTTCCTCGAATTAGGAAATAAGTCTTGGGTAACCCTTTATATTGCGGTAGATGGTAGTCCTTAGTGCTTCACTTAACCTTCAAGCAACAAACATTAGCCATTGTGTATACCTCCAATGCTTGATAATAGTTTTTGTAGCCTTCAATAATATCCTAGGAAGCGGGTCAAAGTGGAACCTTCAGAGGAAGAAGGGAAATCAAGATTTAATAGAGTTCTATGACGTCTTACCATAAAATGTCTTAATTAAAGCTCCGTAGTGTGCAACATATGCCAAACATCATCAGCTTTGTGTACTTCATACTTGGAAGATCCGGGTTATAGAGAGGAACATATGAAAGTCCTAAGCTTAAACAATTTTCCACTCTCACAAAATTTTAACTTCAAGATTTTCTTATGAAAATTGAGAGTGCAAGCAGTGGGACGAGTCCAGGGTCAGCAATTTCAAGTGGTTTCAGGGGAAAATTCAATACGTTTAGGATTAGTTTGTAGGTATATAATGACTCCATGCCCAATGGATAACTACAGGAAACTAGTCATACTTCATCTAGCAAGAAGATGGCCCCGTGAGCCAAAAAAATATTATCCAATTTCACCCCCAGGTAAAATTGGACAATAGAGTAGGCTCGCACTAAGGGTCTCTCATGGTTAATTCAAAAGAGAGGAAAATTTCAGTTTTTAAGGCAGAATTGGGGTCTTTAAGAGAGTTGAAAGTTGTAAGAGAAAATTTTCCTCTTCTTGGTCTTCATAAAGTTCAAAGTTTTGATAAGACAAGGAGTAGCGAGCAAGGTGGGCCTGCAGGTGACAAAATTGGCAAAGGTCAGTGTTGGGGTCCGGGGCACTCTCAAGACTTGTACACACCCCTATGGAATTAAAAAATCCAAAATATTGTATGAGGAAAGTGTAGACTTCAAAGGAATAGCTCCAAATTTTAAAGCTAGCTCATTGAGCTAATTGGCAAGTTATATTGATTTAAGTGAGCTACTAGGTGAAGTCGAGCCCATTTCTATATGAACTGAGCTACTGGGAAATAATTGTATTGGACGAGATCCATGTCAAGCCATGATGAATGGATAAAAATTAACGTGCATGGTTACAATGAACCTGAGATTCCCACCATGGTGTCATTAAGCATGTACCTTTTTGGGACCAAGCTAGTCTTTGAGGTATTCAAGTTGCTATAAGAATCCATTGAGCTCTACCGATATTCCTTCATGTCAAGGAAAACAAGCTAGAAGTAGCTCAGGCGAGATACTTCCTGGATTAAGCTATTGTGTGGAAGACTAGATCATCAAGCTCATACTCGAGCTCAAATATTACAGACTAATCCATGCTGAGCTCATGTGGTAGATGACTGAGCCATTAGTTCAATGATGGGAAATGTAATACATCGAACTAAGCATTGCACTGGTACCAAGTCACTATGTGTGGTGATCTATGCAAACAATAGTGAAGTTGTGCCAAGGAATGGAGGGCTAAGTTGTTTAAGGATGGACCAAGCTCTTTCCATTACTCATTGAGTCATTATTCAAGGAGTGAGTTGCTCATTCTATAATGATCAAGCCACCCAAGTGTGGGTCGATGCGATGCATCAATCTCTAGACAAAAGCTCCACATTTCCAAGATCGAGCTATTGTGATTTGTATTATCCATGTCTGAACTATTTCTACATGCTAGATCAAGCCGTTAAAAGCAGTAGCAGATCAAGTTCAAGTTTAGACTTCGCAAATTGATCAGAGGAAGGAGTTTCCAAATACTCAGTTCCGAATCAATCCTTTTAAGCAGGCTATGGTAAGGGAAACGAGGATTAGTTCGAGGCATGGCCAAGATGAGGACTTAGAGATAGATGGCGGGCCTACGTCATAATGAACTACTCAAGTTATTCAAAAGGGAGCATGCCATTACATTGAAGATCAAAGAGCTCAAGGTTTAAGGCATTGAGATCTGAAGATTATCTTCATCCACAACTGAGTTACTATGGTACATTAGCATGAATTGGATGAGATCGATGAGAACTGACACGTTTAAAAATGGAGACTGGAAAACTTAGGAAATCGACGGGTTCTTGGATATTCTTGCAGTAAGTGCAGAGATAGGCATCCCCCGAGGCCAATTTTTTTTGGAACATTAGTGCACTAAATGTCCAACATTTCCAAAGGAATAGAGGGTCGAGACAAATTCAGAGATGGCAAAGAAAAGTGTTGCAAGCAGCCTGTAGGAAATTTGTGCGGAAAAAGTGCAAACTCGCCACATCCCATTCATCATGGGGTTTGGGCGAGTCAATAGCCTGATGCGGGGTCAACATGTAGACGATGAAATTGGTGCACATCTGAGCCGGGGCATGTGAACCATGTGGGCCTAAGGGGAGAGTCGTTAACCTCATGTGGCCAACGTGGTGATAGGAGGCCCAAATGGACCGTGCGACCTGGGCTATTTGTGCCCAATAAGCCCGCAATGCACTCTACATGGAGATGGTGAGCTCACGGAAAGAGGATGAATCAATGGGTAGGTAAGTGTTGGGTGGTGCCGAGTTGGGGAGATAAGGGGTTAGCACAGATGAGGTCAGAAATGCAAGAAAATAGCTAGCATGGCTGAGCTAGCAATACAATGAGTTAAAACAACATCCCCCACTTCCATATAAATGTAAAAATGAAGACATGGTGAGCCCTGTGAAAAAAATTAAATGCTCAATATATTTAAATGATGTAAAAATTTAAGAAGAGGGAGAAATAATTAAGTTGTATTTTTTAGCCGAGTATTTTAATTGCTCAGTCCTGTGAATATCAAGTAAGCATGACAAAACACAAAATAGTTGCATGTGCTCAAAATCTCATAACTTGAGCATTTCTCAACAAAATCAGAAAAAATTAGTCTTGTTGGAATCATGGTTCTGAGACCTAAACAAAAAGATCAAGAAATTCAGGGATTGATGGAGTATTCATGGTGAAAAATTTAAAAAATGATCCTAGTTCCAAAATAGAGGCTTCAAGTGGTTGAGAATACAATTAATGAGGATGGGGAACCATTTTCTTGTGCTGCAAGTTATAAATAAATGAAGGAAGAATTTTGAAGATTTCATATCATGATTTTCACCTACTTTGGGTAACTTGCAAGTGATGGGAAAGAAAATTATGAGTTTCATTCTCTCTCTTCTCTAATTCTATTAATTGTGATGTGGGCTTATTTGTAAGAGGGAGTTAGTCATTTTCTTCCTTTATGCTCCCTCTCTCTCTCTTATCTTTATTGGGTTGAATGTGGAGTTTTAAGCCTCCTCTCTAAGCTTTGTAATGGAATTTTTTTTCATCTTTACCACTAATGTTGTACTTTTCAAACTTAATGGAGAAATAGACTATGTTTTGTGATGCATTTGTCTATCCTTTGCATATTTTGTTGTCTCTATTTACCAATCTTCATTGTAGGGTATACTATGCATATTATTGATGTTTACTACACATTTTGAGAGCCGTGTTTAGTGGGAAACAAATGGTGTTCTATGTGAATTCATCTCTAGTCTATGGTGCATCTTGTCCACCCTCTCCTTTTCTCACCTCTCTCCATTTCAGGAAGATGGATAGTGATTAATAACCTCCTTCTCTGGTGTATCACCGCTGTTAGTGTAGGTTTATTTTCATGCATCTCTCTCTATGTCTCCTTAGATGTTAGGATAGAATTAGATAGTTTGTTTGCTTGCATTAGGAGTAGTTTGTGGCAGGTAGCTTAGGAGCAAAAACCAAATTTCTCTAGAGGGATATCTCAAGCTAGCAAGTCCTGCAACTTGAGAGATAACCCAATGTTACACAAATTACACCGAATGCCCCAGTCCCTCAAACTGTCTCATTTGGGGGGTGTTGTAATTTGGTGATAAAAATAGTTTCTTACGGGTGAATTAGCTCCTGGAAGTACAATGGGTACAAGTTTCTTGGTTCCCTAGATTCTTCACAGGCCTAAAATGGTCGATTTATGTAGGGACCTTTGTAATGCGGGGACACGGATGATTGGGGTCCCGACGAAACAAGTTCCATCAGGGTCAGGGTTCTATACATGGGCTTAGTGTCTGAAATGTGAAAATGGGTCAAGAGTTTGTGTAGTGCAGGATGGAGCGGGAGTGCAAGCATAAATGGCCCACATGGAACTTGTTTCCCATGGGGACAGGTTCTCCACAAAGGCCAGAGGGCTGAAATACAAAGGAAGTAGTGGTGCAGTATAGTGCATCGATATGGTGACTATGGCGAACAAGGGGATGTAGGGAACAATGTTCCCCAAGGAACATTGTCCCCCATGGGTAGTTAGAACCTACAATCGAAAAGAGGTGGCCAAGGCAGTGGAGTGTGGGAAACATATGGCTATGAGGAATGTGGTGATCTGAAGTAAAAATGAACCCAGTTCCAAAAGTTCTAATTGAGCCCAAAACCCCTGAACTCACCAAAATACAAAGGAAAAGGGGCCAATGCTATACAGAATGTGCACAAATTAAAAGAACAAAGGTAAAAAAACTGGGAAATAAGAAAAATGGAGACCCTGAACCCACATGGCCGTAACTCAACCCCCCTATGCACCAAATTGGACAAAATCATACTTGTTGGACTTTTATTTCCATGCACTACATCCTGAAAGCATAAAAAATATAAGTAGGTGGTAGTGGCCAAAAAAGGTGGAAAACTCTCCCAGTTCAAAATGTAATGTCCCAGGCAGTTGAAAAGAGCCATTAATGAAGACATGGAGGTATTTTATTCTTCCACAAGATAAATTACATGAAGGGATGGGCTTTACATGGATCTCAATGATTTTTTCAGGCATTTACTACCCTTTGTTGGTTGGTGAAGCCCAAATTTTTATTTCTCATTCTTTCTTCCATATATTGTAAAAGGGAGCTCATTTTTTAAGGGTTGGACATTTTTGGAATGTTTCTCTCTCTTCTTCTCAGTTTTTGGGTAGATATTGGAGCTTCAAGCCTCATTTTTGAGCATTGTAATGATGAAACTTTCCTCCCTTTCTTAATGTAATGGTTTGTGTAAATTCTAGAGAAATAAAATTTAAGTTTCGTAGTTATTTCACCACCCTATATTTTTTTAATGAATTATCTCACCTCTCCATCACATTTGCAGATATGGTGGTGCATATTTTGTTCTCGTTACAAACTTCAATGATGTTGTACTTATAAAAATGGTGCATTATTTATCGCTATGGTATGTGATGCTTTGTCCACCCTATCCATCTCCATTTTCTCCCATTTTCATGCATTTTGAAGTGGCCACACCCCCTTTTCTTGGTGCTATCACTTTTGTTAGTGTAAGAATTTATTTCCATGCATCTTTCTAGCCATTCTCTCTCTCCATGTTCCCTTGGAATTGTTACTTTAGGATTAGTTAGCTGAATTTTACCTTATAGGAGTAGTTTAGCATTAGGATTAGGTAGAGGAACCAACCTTATCTTGAGGTCCATCTCAAGTAGAAAGCTCCACAACTTGAGAGATAGTCCAATGTTACCCAAAAACACCCGTTTCTCATTCACGCAGGCATGAAAAATCGAAGGGTGTTATTTTTTGGTGATAGCACATAATTTTTAAGGTCTTCCCTAATAAATGTTTTTGTTGGCTTTTAAAATAAAAAAATTGATTTATTAAGATGTTATTATTTCCTTAAATTCCAAATGGGTTGTGTGGATTAGCCATAACCCTCATTTTTATTTCTAAAAGAACCTCCACTTCTAGTTGAATTTTTTATCTCATGGTAAAATTTAACATTTCTTAATCCTCTATTGTAATTAAATCCTCTTTCCAAAATTCAATCTTCATGATTGTTTCAAATAACTCATATACCTCTCTCTAAATTGCCTTTCTCATTAGTTGTTAGAATAAGTGAGTACTTTGGACTAACCTATAATTTTTCTCTTCCTCTTTCAACATTTTGGCTTCTTCTTTAAGAGAGAAAAACAATTCATCCTCATTCCCTTGATTAAAATGTTAGGATAATTAATTATGCATTGTATAATTAATTATTTAACTATTGTTATTATTTAATTATTGTTGTTATATGGTTTTATTAAACCATATTTTTCTTATTATATTCATGGATATAATTGTTATGTTGTTATAACAATTATATCATTATTCATTTGTGCTTCCCGTATGATATTTTGGAAGCTTATGTATTTAGGCATATTGTTGCACATGTGCAACATATTTATTTATTTTTATATTGTTGTCCAATATGTATAAATATTATAGAACTCCATTGTAATAGTTGATTAATTTCATATTAATAAAATATACAGGCTTCCGTCCTTGTTTGTGAAATTACATTTGGTTTTAGAGCAGGTTGAAGGATATTGGAGGATTGGAGCAGAGTTTGAGGAGCATTGGAGAAGTTTGTGCAAGCAAAAGAGAGCCATAGTTGCCTCTGCAACTTCCTAGCCCCATCCCCTGCAATACCACCATCGAATTCCTCAAAATCACCATCAAATTCCTTGAAACCACCTTTATTCATTGCCATTAAGGTTGAGGAGGATATAATTCACCAAGGAAGAGATTACAAGCTCAAAGGAAGGAAGAAAAACAATCTAAGGCACCATACACACTCAAACCGCCTTCATTCTTGCCAAAACCACCTGTAATTTTTTCTCTTTGCTGGATTTTTTTCTCGAAACTCTCGCCTTTCCAAAACCATGGTTTTTTGAAGAGGTATGGTTTTACAGTTTGGAAGTGTTTAATTTCATTTTGCTCTTTACATATTATTGTTTAGCTTAGCCGCCCAAGTGGCTAGCATAACTTTTGTAAGACACTTCCCAACAAGAGAGGTCAAGGGGTCGAAATCCCCTCCCTCACCCACTACCAAATTTGGCAGAAAATTTAGTGGAACCACTAACTTTAGCAGAAAATTCAAATTTAGTTATAACTAACTAAATTTAGTGGGAAAATCCCAAATTTAGGGTAAAATTTTCCCCCATTTAGCCTATTTTTTCATCCTGGACATGTTTTGTAAAAGGAGGTCTACCCAAAAATTACATTTTCAACTATATTTTTGCAATTTTTTGGCGTAGTGGGTCATTTTGGGCTCCGGAGACCACCAAGGCCTGTAAAACAATTTTTTTTTACCTGCCATTCAATTTTTCCATATTTTTGAATGTAATTTGTATACTTCAGTATATTGACCTAATTTTTAGGTTACCATAGTCAACTGTAAACTTTGTAATTTCTTAGAAACTAACAAAATTTAATACAAAATAGTAAAAAAATTGGTTCTGAAACACTCACGAGGTCCTATATCTCATTCACAGCGTTCAGTATATACGGTGCCTCTAGGAAGCACTTACGGGTAAATCCATCACGACTACTACTATACTTAATGCATAATATAGCTACAAAAACATCATTTGGGCATTGACCCTTTAAATCAACAGGGAGTAATAAAGTCATAGTGCACACACTATGAGCCATCCCATCCGTCTGTGAATGATTGCACGACATAAATCCAGACTGAGAAATTATCCAAGTATATAGCAAAGTTACGCGCGCATATGAGGATATTTCTTTGAGCCGGTGTCAATAATCACACAGACCCCTTTCAGTACTATCTTGGTACCACGTATTGAATTCTTTCATGTACGTTAACACCTCTTTCATGTACCACCATGTATATAGAAAAGGGTGATATTCTTCCACATACCTAGGTATATCGGAAGGGTGCGTATATAGAAAGGTTTAGGTATATCGAACTGGCATTATATAGATTGGGAGACCTTATACCTGGAGTGATAAGAGCCAAACCCTGTCAGTGATCTCTGCAAAATGGGCACCAATGCTCCCAATTTTTTTCTTCTGGATTCACAACTACTTAGAGGAAACAACTATGCTGCATGGAAGAGAAAAATCGAAACACAACTTGAGTTTGAAGAAATATGGCCTGTTGTGAATGGTACTCTGACCAGATCAACAATTGATACAACACAACAGAGGTAGTTTGATAAAGCAGATCAGAAAGCCAAACTCATCATCTTGTTTGGAGTGTCTGATGATGTGTAACCCCACATTCGAGATGCCACAATAGCTAAAGAAGTGTGGGATAAGTTGAACATAGTATATGAGGCCAAGAACAAGAATGTTATACTGAATTTGTAGAGTCAGTTACACACATTGAAGTTCAAATAGAATGAGAAAATCGAAGCTTTCTTCAGAAGAGTTGCAGAGTTGAGGGCTTCACTTCTAGCCTTGGGAGAAGTGGTATCAGATGATGCTCTCATTCCCATTATTCTGAGAGCACTCCCCTCTTCTTACCACATTTTTGTTACAACACTAAACGTGTCAGATACGACCGTTAGTTTTGAAAAATTGGTAAAATTACTACAACAAGAGGAAGCCATACATAATAAGGATGATGAAGAGGAGCAGGCACTTTCTTCACATCAAAAATGGAAAGAAAAAGGCAAAGGAAAACCTAATTCCTATCAAAATTCCCAAAATCAAAATCAGTATCAAGGGGACAGACAACAGAAGAAGCAATGTCCAATCTATAAAAGAGGACGTGACCTAAAATATTGTTGGTACAATACTTATAAGAAAGGTTCATCAAGAAACTCTAGACCTCCACAAAAATCTTACAAGGCAAATTCTAACTACAATCAAGGGAAAAAATGGAAACCAGAAAATAAGACCCCATCAGCAAGGAAATATTACTGAGAAACAAGAACAGTCAGACAATGAAGACTACTTGTTCACTGCTTGATCAAGTGAACCATCCACATCATCTAGTGATGTTTGGTATGTTGATTTGGGGGCCACTTGACACATGACCGGCCACAGATACCGGTTTATTTCAATGAGGGACACACCATCAAAAAATCATGTTTCGTTGGGAGATGATTCTTCATATACATGTTCAGGGGATTGGGAAGATTTCTCTACCCCTTGGTTCACGCAACTGTAGACTATCAGATGTCTTATATGTCCCTGGGTTGACAAAGAATTATGCTTTCAGTCAGTCAACTCCTTGATCACAACCTAAAAATTGACTTTGATAGTCATTCTAACAAGAAAACATGTTTAATTCAATACAAATCACAGAGGCTCGAAAATAGTTGCAAAAGCCTCCAATGTGGGACACATGTTCCAACTTGATTTTGTTCACAGAGATGATCAAGCACTTATGGCTAAGAACTCTACCTCATCATAGTTGTGGCATTAGAGACTTGGTCATGTAAGTTTCAAGTATCTCGAGACACTTCACTGACACAATATGGTACATGGGATACCATCTCTTCAGAAGGATACAGACAAGTGTCCTCACTTCCTAGGAGGAAAATCAACATAGAGCTTTGATTTCAAAAGATTACATATCGATCTCATGGAAAACTTGATCTGGTTCATACCGATATTTATGGTCTAATGCAACCAAGTCATTCTGGATTTCAATACTTCATGTCTTTGTGTTGATGATTATTCAAGAAAAATGTGGATATTTTGTCTTTGTAAGAAAAGTGAAGCTTTTGAAACTTTCAAGAAGTTCAAAGTAGTAGTTGAGAATGAAACTAGTCATCACATCAGAACTCTCCACTCAGATCAAGGGGGGGAATTCACCAGTGATGAGTTCAAAGACTACCTACAAACTCACTGGATTCGTCAAAAAATTCCTCCTCCACACACACTGCAACAGAATGGTGTTGTTGAGAGAAGAAATCATACTATCATGGAAATGGTGTGATGCGTGATCAATGATTCTAGACTTGCAAAGACATTTTGGGAAGAAGAAACAAAGATAATAGTGTATTTGTTGAACAGAGTGCCCATAAGTTTCTCTTGACGGAGTAACACCACAAGAAGCATGGTTAAAGTGGAAACCATCTATTGCACACCTTAGAGTATTCGGGTGTAAAGAAACATGCACATACCCAAGAAGAATAAAAATAAATTGGACATGAAGTCACAAAAACTCATCTTCATTGGGTACAGTGAAGAGAATCTTGGGTACAGATTGATGGATCCTAAGACCAGAAAAGTCTACACCAGTAGAGATGTTGAGTTTTTTGAGAAGAAGGAAGTAGAGACTCCTCCTCCAGAACTCACCTAGATGTAGATTTTTCACTAGTTGTAAAAATTGAAATTGATGTTCCCATAGATGATGAAAGTGATGATGGGGATGATGGTGTTGATCAGATAGAACCACAACCCACAGGAACAATTCAACATATGCCCAAGTGGTGTACTAGCACATTACGAGATGTAAGAATGGATGCTCCACCAGATACATCCACCCCTAGACCACAGACTCACAGTAAAGAAAGAGAAGAAGTTAAATTTTCTTTGATGAGTAGATTTATTGAATCTGATGAGCCCTCTACAGTCCTGAGGAATCCCTACAGTAAAAATCTTGGAAAGATGCCATGGATTCTGAATATCAATCAGTGATGAAGAATAACACTTGGCAACTTGTCAATCTTCCACCAGGAAAGAAACCCATTGGATGCAGATGGATATTTAAAACAAAGTACAAAGAAGATGGGACAGTGGACATGTATAAATCAAGACTAGTAGCAAAGGGGTATGCACAAAAAGAAGGCATTGACTACGAGGAGACATTTTCTCCCACAACTAAGATCAAAATGATTAGGATGATCTTTTCTCTAGCTGCACAGTTTGGTTGGAAATTCCATCAGATGGACGTAAAAAGTTCCTTCTCTAAATGGATATTTACAAGAAGAAGTCTACATGACTCAACCTAAGGGATATGTAGTACCTGGTCAAGAAGTAAAGGTATGCAGACTTAGGAAATCTTTGTATGGCCTTAAACAGGCACCCCAGGCATGGTACATAAAAATTGATGAGCATCTCATACAACATGGATTTGTTAGAAATCCATACGATCCCAATCTTTACCTCAAAAAGCAAGGGGGGAGATTGTGATTGTCGTTGTCTATGTTGACGATCTATTCATCACTAGCAGTTCAGTGAAGATGATCGATGCAACGAAGAAAGATCTTAATTGATCATTTGACATGACTGATCTCAAGCTGATGTACTATTGTCTTAGATTGGAAGTATGGTAGAAAGAGAATCACATATTTGTTTCTCAGATGAAATATACCAAGACAACACTTGAGAAATTCAGGATGATGGATTGCACACCAATTGCTACACCTATGGAAAACAAATTGCAGTTATCTCGTTCAGATTCATCTCCTAAGGTAAATTCCACTCTCTATCAGTAGTTGATTGGGAGTCTCATTTACCTGACCTAAACTAGACCAGATATCAGCTTTGCAGTGAGCTATCTATCTAGGTTCATGTAGGAACCCAAAGTTGTCATTAGAAAGCAGACAAGGTGCATCTTGAGATATCTCAAAGGATCAGTGGATCTTGGTCTAGAATACAAGAATAATGACAACTTCTTCTTGTCTGGATATTCGGATTCAGATCATGCAAGAAATATTGATGATAGAAAATCCACTTCTAGATTTGTGTTTTTTATGGGATCTAGACCAATATCATGGGGAAGCAAAAAACAACACTTTGTTTCTCACTCTTCCATAGAAGACGAGTATCATTCTACAGGAGAAGCTATCTGTGAAGTGATATGGCTAGGTCACATACTAGAAGGACTTGGAATACCACATGACAAACCGACCACCATGTATGTTGACAATGAAGGTGTTCTCAAACTTGTTCGCAATCCATTGTTTCATGAAAGAACAAAGCACATTGAGGTACAAGCTACATTTCATATGGGAGCATGTGTTGAAACACAACATACAACTTCAATTTTGTCCAAAAGCTGAACAAAGAGTAAATATCTTCACAAAGTAACTTGCATGTGACAAGTTCGATTTGTTTAGATAGTTCCTCTCCTCATCCCTTGAGACAATGCAAAATTAAGGGGGGGAATGTTAGGATAATTAATTATATTGTATAATTAATTATTTAACTATTGTTATTATTTAATTATTGTTGTTATATGGTTTTATTAAACCATATTTTCCTTATTATATTCACAGATATAATTGTTATGTTGTTATAACAATTATATCATTGTTCATTTGTGCTTCCCGTATGATATTTTGGAAGCTTATGTATTCAGGCATATTGTTGCACTATGTGCAACCTATTTATTTGTTTGTACATTTTTGTCCAATATATGTATAAATATTGCAGCACTCCATTGTAATGGTTGATTAATTTCATTATTAATAAAATATATAGGCTTCCATCCCTGTTTGTGAAATTTCATAAAATCAACGACCATTTGTAGGATTTTTCCACCATAGATGGTCCTTTGGAATTAACATTGGTTTCAAAAGATTATAGGAACTTTTTTTCTATTTCCCTTTCCTCTTTCCAATCAAATCCTAGTTGCATCATGATTCAAAATCGATAATTTATTTTCCTTTTATTTAATGTTCATATAGTTTTGCATTTGTCAAAGCCAAATGGATTCTTATCCTTAGTAATTCCACTGTCTTACGATACTTTTGGAGTGATCTTCACCTCTGCCCATTTTTTACAATTGACGACATTTTCTTTACCATTAGGGGAAATTTAATAACAATTATTTATAATTAGTTGAATAGTAGAGATTCCATAAATCCCATTTGGCTATTTGGTCATCGTAAACCTACCCCTAGCACCACAACTAACTATCACAATTGTTACTATTTTATGCTTCATCTTAGCCAAATGGATTTGAAGTCTCACTGAGTTTTTTAATGGATCACCTTCACATTGATTGTACAAGATTGAAAACAATTCTTTACATCATAGTAGATTATATGGCCCTAAAGTTAGATCAAAATCATTGACATTGTAGAGGAAAAATCTAAAGTTTAATTGAATTTGTTCCATGGGGCATGTGCTATGGAAATGGGGGGCCAAAAAATCCATTTTCTTGGTCATTCCCCCTCAACATTGACATTCTTGCATTATGACTTGATTGTCCTCTATAATGCAACCGGGTTATAAAATTGAACACGCCATAACACAAGCATGTTATGACTACAAAAAATACATGCTTTAAAATACAAGACCTGAGCCATTTAATTTTCTTTTGTAAAAAAATGCAATTTAGTAAATAACCCAAACAAGTTCTATGGATTTGAATTCTTGCATGTACCACAATTTGACAACTTAAGATTTCTCCTGAATACTTGGCACATTTTTCACTAAATTTAAGTGGTATTTTTAGTGATTAAACTTATTTTTCTTGAATTTTTCTTAATTCATTTAATTTTTTAATTTTTGGTTGATCCAATATCAAGGTCTTCACCTGAAAACCCTCATTCACTTTTCAAACCCTCATTAGACCTAGAGACCAGGGTGAACAAAACCTACATCAAACACCTCCTTCAATACCTGTACATCCTACTAATACCCAATAAAACCTTGTTTAGATTCACTGCAAAAAATCTCAAATCTCAAGGTTCCTAATATAAACACCAATGCCATGAGTACCCATCACCAACATATTTCCACTTTGTCATTAGATTAATTTGATATCTAATAATGATAATATGATGGGTCAAATAAACCTATGGGAGGATTAAAAAAATAGTTACAATTTTTATGCAGATAATTCATTTGCATCTTTTGATGAAGTGAAGAAAAAACATATCACTACATGACTATTTCCCATGTGCTTTGTTCTACTGAATACCAAAACCAATGCACCCTTACTATTGAACTATAAACCTAGCTCACAATCCATTGGTGTATCCATGAGGAGATCAAAAATAATTCACCACTTCTAGGATCCAGATTGTGAATTGTTTTCAATAAACCATATTCATTGGTCCAATTATTTTGAGGTAATATAATACATTCTTTAGGAAAATCTATTGTGAGTTTATCCTCTAACGAAATACCTAACTATTTTGATATGTACTCTATCATCCAAGGTAGAGTTAAAGGTTTTACACATGATAGAGTGGGGGCACAATGTTTACATAACTAAACACTTAGACCACTCACTTGTCCCATATATTCACTCATGTTTCAATCATCACTTAAGTTGTGAAGGAGACCATAAAGGTTGAGACACTCAAGTCTATTAGTTCCTTGACACATTATTTGGTTCAACATGGTGGCCATCTTGCTCTAAAGATGATAAGTTAGGGACTTCGAGGCATTAGACATCATATACGACATTATTTTTTCATGCTTGTGGGAGTCAAGGCATCATATGTGGTTGACGAGGTTTGTACACTAACATAGTCAAGATGCATCTTTTTGTATCCTACTTAGGATGCTTTCATGACCTAGTCAGGTTAGTTCTACAAGCCAAACAAGGTGCTTGAACAAAGGAGACATGTCATGATTATGTACCTAGAAAATATCATCATCACATACACGTATACTTAGTCAACCTTTGGTATTGACCAACATGAAATTTTACATCAAGTTAAATGTAATTTGATATTGGGATTATAAGAGGCAACTAATTAGAGTGAAGTGCACGGATTCCTTGGTCATACATGTTACTACAAAAAATTCACCTCAAGGGATATGCCAAGATAGATGAACCATCGGGAAGAAGTATTAAATATCAAAGGGAAATTCTATTGGGAAGACACATGTGAAATAGCAGGCATTTGAGAAACTAAAATAACGGTTAACTATTGCACCTATCCCATGCTTCCCCTCATGGAAATTACCTTTCCCTATACATGTGGATGCATCAAGCATTGTAATTGGAGTTATGCTAGCCTAACATGGAGAAGAGAATGTTGATCATCCTATTTGTTTGCTATAGTAGGAAGATTTAACACACGTTGAATAAAATGTAGTACAACTACAGAGTGTGAGGCTTTGTCTATGGTGTGCTCACTTCACAAGTTCATGTAGTATATTTGAGTGAATACACCTTTCATATTATCCGTTGTACTGACCATATGACATTGACATTACTTGGTCCCTAGTAAGCTATTAATGCTATAAGGTCGCATTTGTAGATGGATCATTATTATTCTAGGAGTTTTAATTTTCAGTAATGGTGAATCATATCAAGAATAATCTAGGACCTGATAATCTATTGTGCATAAACTTTCTCATGGCGATGACACTTAGAGTTGTAGAAGATACAATGCAGGAGGCACATTTATTCAAGTTGTAGCACGTGCCAATTGGACCTCATAGACATAGAAATATTTTTACGCATGAGTATTCCAGTTTAAGGGATATAAATATGGATAAGAAGCAACTAGATATACATGTTGCACCTTATCAAATTGTTGGGGAGACCTATATAAAATGGGTCATTAGACGAAGTATTGTGAAGACACGTCATGGAGTATGAACGGAAAGTGATTATGGAAGAAATGCATCCAATGGTATTATAGGATAGAAATTATGTTGGATAATTCACCAAATCTAAGATACTTCTAGTCATATTATGGTGGGAAACAATACATAAGGATATAGAGGAACATGTTAAGGATTGCGAGAATTGTTAAAGGATCATGAAGTTGGAAAAATGCATGAGATATAATTATGACCCATATCATCAACATAAATTGCTTGGTTGAGAAATGGACAAACTTGTTTATCTAAATAGATCTCCTAGAAAATTTGGATAACTTGCATACACATTTTGGCCCTAACTTATTCATTGAAGAATTGCAGCGCTCAAAATCACTCTACACATTCCCTTGGATCACAATTACCTATGCGCCCCTTTCCCCTTATCCTTCCACTTCCCTCATTTTGCGTCCACCTTCCGTGCATTCACCTTTTTCCTAGTTCCAGCTTCTTCCCATCCCATGCACCTCATACTTACTACTAAGTCCTTGGCCCTTCGCGCGCCACGCCCATTACTTTGTAATAGTTGCACCTTAACCATACATTCTCTGCTCACCAGTTTGAATTCATCTCCCCACACGCATCGCGTGCGACCCTTCTACGCCCTCCTCTATTTTCACCGTGCACACTTCCCTCATGCCCTTCTATGCTAGATCATGCAATGCAACCAGTCAAAGCTCACTAAAAGAGCATGGAATCCTTGTAACAAACCAGTGGATGACATGTGGCAGAAAATGACAAAATAACTATACAGTTGACGATCATCTCAGCCAATCCGCATGTGCCATGTGTTTACATGCATACAAAAACTTGACATATTTTTAAAGCCATATATTCTACTACAGAGCTCAGATCGACATGTGCCTGGACTTGTTAGAAAGCTGCTGAGATCAGCTATGAGTGCTAGAAATTCAAAATTTAATTTTTGGTAGATTTGGTAGGTAAGAATTGGGAAAACGTCTCTCTGAACAATTGATGAATAGATCTGATTACTCCAACCACCCAATTTGGTATGATCCACCCTCCTTTGTCTTTAACATGTCAAATAGGTATGGGGAAACATACTTCACAGATTTCCAAGTGGGTTTGTAGACATTGAATGCTTCTTATTGGTGGTTGTGTTTCAAATTTAGGTTTTCCCTCCTTTTCCCTTCTTCCTCCATGGATTCATCTATAAATGTAAGAACAAGGCTCATTTGTTATGTTGGAAACTCTTGATCCTCACATGTTTTGACAAGGACTTCATATTTTCTGTATTATGAGTTGTAGACCTCTATGTATGGCTCTTACATGTGGATATCTGCCTCCTGCATCATTGTAATAACTCTTTGCATTTATGGAAGTAATAGAAGCATCGTTTGGTGACTATTGTTTATCCTAACATGTTTTCATTTATTCTTCTTACCTTTTATTTTGCATTGTGTGCTAGTTGTGCTACTTCAGGTCCCCTGCAGTTTCATATTTGGTTGTGTTCCATGAGAATGATACGGTGAATGCATATTTCATTGTGCTACTCTTGCATAGCCTCCTTTCATGCATTCCCTGTCATTCTCACTCAAAACATATAGTGTTCATCCCTCTTTTCTGGTGCTATCACCTTTTAGTGTAGTTTACTTCATGTTATCCTTCTTTCCTTGGTCCCCTTGGCATTCTTAGCTTAGTTTCCCCTTTCGGCACTAGGAGTAGCAGTATCATTAGAAATAGATAGAGGAAATGGCCCTCTTCAGAGATCTGTCCCAAGTTGAAAAATTCCCACAACTTGGGGATGGTTCCATTATGGTCTCAAATACCTCAGCCATTCCGAGATCCAAGACGTGGGTGTACATTTGAGAAACCAACAGTTTTTGGCACACTCGGTGGGACCATCATTAAAAGCTCAAATTCATATCTCTAAGTTCTGGTGTGTGAACTTAGTGTTTCAGCCTTTGAAGAGGCTCATTTCAAACACATCTGGTGACTCTCAATATTTTAAGATCTCTGTTTTAGCAGTATTGGGCACCTTTCATGAGAAGAAGTGCAGAAAATGAAGATTATTTTGAATACCTCTAGTTATCCCTGAGAAGATTTCATTTTAGACAGCCCGCGCACACATCTCTATCTCTAGTGCGCCATGCCCATTCAAATCCTCCTCAAAATACACAACCTGTGCACCCTGCAATGGTGCATCAACAACCCCCCTCCATTAAGAAACTATGTAAACTTTACTGGAGGGAGTCCCTTACCCCTAGCCGTGTAGCATGATATGCCGAATGGTGTGCTCAAGAGTATTCCTTACTTTACTGGTGAGAATCAAGTCACCCCTCAGGAGCATATCCAGGATGTAAAAAATGTCTGTTCACTCTATCTAATCACACATGATGATATAGCGGTCAGATTGCTTACAGCCTCTTTCAAAGGTAAAGCACTTTAATGGTATCGAGGATTAAGACTTGAATCTATTGCCACTTGGGATGAGCTGGGAATAACTCTTTGCAATTACTTTAATAATAAGTCAGATCACCTATCGTTGGTGGAGCAACTGAAAACAACAAGGAGGGCACCCAATGAGCAGATGACTAATTTTAACATCATATTTCAAAAGACTTGGGACATAATTCCTCTTGTGGTAATACCTACAGCCCAAAATTCTTTCCTTTATTACCTGAAGGCACTCAACAACGATATTTCAATTATGATCCAATCTATGGGAGGTAGGACTCTACCAACTGCTTATAGCATTATAGTAAAGGTAGAAAATAGTCTCATTCAGGTGGGAAAGTTGGCCCCTAGACCACCCATGCCCTTGTTCCTAGAGATGTCACAAGCACCCCAGCCTTATGTGGCCCCTAGTCCTACTCCTGAGAAAAGCACGCAACCAGTTGCCTCAACATCATATTCTCCATCACAAATAAAGGAAAATGAAGAATTGAAGGCCTTGATCAAAAATTTATCAAACAAGTTCATATCATTAGAAAAGCAGCAGGCACAAGCCTATAGAGGCTATTCTAGTCAGGCTCATAACCAAGGCAATTAGCCTTGGCAAAATCAATATGGAAATCAAAGATACACGTCCAATCAATAGAGTGACAAATGGTATCCTAATGCACATATGCCCTTGCAAGTTGTTCCTCTTGCACCTTCTCTCCTAGCACCCAGTGCGAGCCAGACCCTTGTCCCAGTTCAGAATAACTTGGCACAAGAGTCAGAATGGTGCTTCTCTTACAAAATTCCTCATAGTCAATATCATTGTGCTAATGCCGTGCACGCCGAAGCCTTCATGATCCAGAATGCTTCATCCTGCAAGCCCTCAATAAGCACCCATGAAGCAGATGATCTAGATAGACAAGAAGTTCCTTCGAATTCCAATTTGATGTTCTTTGGCATGGAGGAATTTTGTGCAATCAACCAAGATGTAGAAGATACAAATAGACCATGTGCCCAAGTTACGGACAACACAAGATTTAAGAAAAGAATATTAGAGTCAGGCGCATAAGTTCCACCCCTGGCAACACAAGCAGATCCTCAGAAGAAGAAAGAATCAAACAAGGCATCGTGCAATAAAGGTTCTCAAATCCCTGTGTAGGAGGCCCCTCGTAAGGCTCTATATGAAATAACAAGCGCCCTCATTTGGTAGGCCAAGCCTTAGCCCCAACTAAAATTCTGGCTTCTGCACCTGAACAGTCAAGAAGGGATGTTCCCAAAATGCACAAGATGGGGGGGCTTCCATTCAACATTGTTGACTAGATGAAGAGAACAAACATTAACATCCAAATGTGTGATGCCCTGACCATTCCATCTCAGTGGGATTTGTTGTATGAAGCTCTGGTGTAACTCCCACACGCTAACCTGGTTATGCAGAAGCCACGCGCTTTTGTCAAAATTTCCCAAGAAGAAGAGAAACAAGTAAGCAAAGTTGCTAAAACCCTACCCTTCTATATGTCCTTTATTATAGGGAAACATCTAGTGCATAACTGCTTGATTGACTCAGGCGCTAGTACTTCTGTTATGCCTAAGAAGATAGCTGATGTCTTAGGTTTGAAATATAGCCCTTTTTCTAAAGGAGTCCTAAAAATTGATGGCTCAATTGTAACCACCTTAGGAGTCATCAACGATCTTGAGTTAACTCTCCATGCATGACCAAACCTAACAATTACTCAAGATGTGTCAATTATTAACTTGCCTCCTTTGTTTGCCCTATGTCTATCAAGATAATTTACTGCCAAGATGGGTGGTTACTTGTCTTCTAATTGGTCTCATATGTTACTCAAGACAAGGTATGGTACCCGGTTTACCATACAAGCTGAGCCTATATTTTTTTATAATGTAGAGCCATATGTCCCATCACCTCTCCAAGCTAATTATATTATCCAATAAGAACAAGTTTCAGTTTCTGAAGAGTAGTCTCTTCCACCCTCTGTTCCAGACCTAGTGCTTGATGAATGGGCAGAAAGACATCACAAATTTTATCCCTATGCTGAAGAACTAGAAGCCTATGAAACTGGGCTTGGTACTAATTGCATTCTAGAAGAAGATGCTATACTTCCGCACGTGCTCATGGGAGATAAAGTTCAACCTGGTCTATGGAAGTTGTACTTTGATGGATCCAAAAGTAGAACCGACACAGGAGCAAGAGTGGTTCTCATTTCCCCTAAGGATGAGAAATTCTTCTTCGTGCATAGGCTGTAGTTTACATCCTCTAACAATGTGGTAGAATATGAAGCATTGGTGCATGACTTGCTCATTTTTGAAAATAAGAAAATTAAATCACTGCATATCTTTGGGGACACAGAATTGATCATCCGCCAGGTCACCAAAAAATTCCAAACAAAGAACAAGCTTCTTAACTATTATAAATATAGAGTTTGGGACCTACTTGAGAGCTTTGATGCCCTTAATCTACAGGTAGTCCCACACAGAATGAACAAAGAAGCTGACCAGATGGCCACGCTCGGTTCACAGTTTTCTCATGTTGAGGAATTTGTTAAAGGAAACACTCAACACATTAAGATGGTAATCAGACCATCCATTCTAGACAATAACACCAACTGGCAAGTGTTCGACAGTGACGTGAAGATCGTCCAATTTATCCAGAATGAAGTTGAATTTTCATCAAGTATGCAAGTTGACTTGCATGACAGCTATGGTTACCAAGTAATAAATCTGAATACAAATAAGTTTCCTAAAGGGCTTGTCACTTTAGAGCAAATGTTTAGCCCTAATGATGAGTTTAAGGGTAAAGAAAGATACACGTGCACCGCGCAAGAAGACTGCTCCCCTATTACTATTGCACGTCGAAAAGAGCTGCTGCTCAGTAGGACTTGTGTGCATGAAGAAAAACAAGCCTTCATCTCTCTCTGTAAAAAAATACAGTGATATTTTCTCATGGGAGTAAGAAGACCTCAAAGGTTTTGATCTAAGTATTTCTCAACACTCCATTGACCTTGATCCTAGTATAAAGCCCTTCAGAAAGAAGTGCAGTGACCCGTCAATCCAAAAATAGAGTCCCTCATGAGAAAGGAATTATCCAAACTCATAGAGGAAAAAATTATCTTTTCCATCAAATATTCCACCTGGGTCGCGAATCTTGTTCCAATGTGATCTAGAAAAGTGCATGATTTAATCAATAAAAAAATAAAACATTGCACAGTAAAATAATAAAACCAAAAAATATTGTATTTCATTCAGGAATTCTTTATTCAATATTTGATATGTCTTTATACAAGTAGCTTGATCCTAATATTTAGGAGTTAAATCTTATCTGAGACAACTCACACTCAATCCCACTTATCTCTCTAAGAGACTTATTCTAACTTCTAGATCTTTATGAGTTGTTACTAACAACTCATTTACATACATAATTAGATATTGTTCACACTAATAATAATAATATCTATTTTTCCTAACAATCACCCCCTTAGTGTGAACATGGGGAAGGCATCATCCTATACTGCATCTAACAATGACTATGTGATTTTCCAACGACTCACAAACCCGAGAAATGGTTTTTCCATGGTTGCCATAAAACTAATGAAGGTTTTTCCATGGTTTACCTACAACCAATTGGTTTTGTTGGTTTACCAAAAACCATGTCATTATATGCCAGTATCTTTTTAACCCCCATCACATCCTGACTAATGCAGGTGATACAATCTTGTACTTATTTTAACAAGTTTTATTTCTAGAATGAAACACACAACTAAAAAATAAATATCACCAATACAATGCAGTAATATCTTTGTTGGTGACTAACAAGAGATGTAATTTTCCTCCTCCTCATTTGCCTCCAACCTCCGAGTTCTTTATTTAGAATAGAAATTCATTGGAATTGTAATCAGGTTCTTCTGGTGCTGGTTCTTCTTCATATTCTGAATCTTCAACAACTGCATTGGCCTCATCCATTTTAAGTTTACCAATGATGACATATTTTACTCTGATTTTGCATAATGGAGACTTATGCCCCTTTTGTTTACAATAGAAGCATTCTACTTCTTTTTTTTTTCTATAGGTTTTAGCATATTTCTTCTTGATATAGAGAGAAGACTCTTCTTGATTGTCTTCTTTAGTTCTTTTCTCCTCACTTAGAAGTGCAAATATCACGTCTTCGAGTGATTGTGGGGGCATCTGTCCGAGAGTGAACACAACATTACTGTACTTAGGAGGAAGACTGTTTAAAAGTATGGCTTTAACATCTTCATCTTCTATTACAGCTTTTACTTCTGCAAGTTGCCTTATGAGTGATCTTAGTTCATTAATGTGGCTTGACATTGTCACATTTTCATTCATCTTGAGTTTGAATAGTTGCAGTTTTAGTGAAAATTTAGCATTGACTGCATTTGAGCCAAAAGTTTTTCCGATTAGTTCCCAAATTGTTTTTGAGGATTTTTCCAGATCCACATAGTGTACCTCAATATCTGATAGGGCAAGTCCTATTATTGCTTTTGCCTTATCATCCCTTGTTTCCCACTCTATTAGTTTTGTAGTGTCTGTGGGTTTTGACTCATCTCCTGATACAATCCTCCATAGACTCTTTTGTATTACTTGCATTTGGATTTTGAACTTCTAGGTGGTGAAAGTTCAATCCATTGAATTTGTCTAGTGGAATGTCCATTATACCTTAGAGCGTCGGTTTTAACCAAAAATGTGCTCTTATTATAAGGGTTTTCAGGGGTGTCAGCTGGTCGACCAATAATGCACCCCCTCACTATGGATGTTGCATACAAGCGAAAGTGCATCCAAACAAAAAGTGAGACAATTTTTTTTAAAAAATTGCCAAAAATGGAAAAATAATATTTTTTATCCAACAACAAAAAGAATAGGATCAATGCGTAGAAATTGAAAAAAATACACATTTTCAAACAAAAACAATACCTCAATCCGAGTTATCAACTGAAAGTTATTGTGCTTACAAGATCTAAATTCAACTTCTTTCCGGACCCTTTCCAAAAATGGCAAATTGTGCATAGACTGTGTTTTTTTCTTGTATGTACATAAATGGAAATAAACAAAATATATCTAAAACCAGTTTCCCAGACGACTACGAATTCACCCTAGAAAGACGTCGACACATCCAGATGCCCAAACAATTACGGATTCACCCGAGAGAGACGCCGATGCATCCAGACATCCAAACAACTGCGGATTCACTTGAGAGAGACCCCGTCAAACTTAGATGATCTGGTTGTTTTGAAACTCAAACACAGACTAGATTTATTCCCAATAATGGCACCGGAAGACAATTACTTCCATATCAAAATACCTCACAAAATCCTAAAGGAAATCATTGCAGTCTAACCTACTCTGATACCAAATCTAGAAAACGTGCATGATTTAATCAATAAAAAATAAAACATTGCATGGTAAAATAATAAAACCAAAAAATATTGTATTTCATTCGGGACTTCTTTATTCAATATTTGATATGTCTTTATACAAGTAGCTTGATCCTAATATTTAGGAGTCAAAGCTTATCAGAGACAACTCACACTCAATCCCACTTATCTCTCTAAGAGACTTATTCTAACTTTTAGATCTCTATGAGTTGTTACTAGTAACTCATTTACATATATAATTAGATATTGTTCACACTAATAATAATAATATCTATTTTTCCTAGCATGTGCAAGAAAAATGGTGAAATCAGACTCTTTGTTGATTTCAAAGATTTGAATAAGGCATCCCTAAAGGATCACTATCCTTTTCCATCAATGGAGTAGATTCTACAAACTGTGGCTGGTGCGTAAGGATTCTCAATGCTAGATGGGTATTCGGGTTTCAACTAGATCCTGGTCAAGAAAGAGGATGTTAAAGTAGGTATTTACCTTAGCTCATGTTCACCTAGGTACATTATTTACCTTTATTGTATTTTATATGGTATTGACTAGATCCTTGATGTCTAGTTCTCTCCTAAATCTATGGACTTGACTAGTTCTTTGACAACTAGTTCTTTCCTTGATTTATGGCTTGATCTATGACCTTGACTAGTTCTTAGATTGTTATTCCTTGCCTATATAAGCAAGGCCCATTCTCATTGTATTTCATTGAGTTCCATAGTAATATATGATATTTCTGCTCATTTGTTTGCAAAGGTTTTGTGTAAAGTTATTCTGGTGAATTGCTTTCATCTTATTGATCGTGGTGTTTGATTAGCATCTGTGTTCTTGGCTTGGTATGATCTGGTTATCGTTCCTTTTATGGTATCAGAGTAGGAGATTGCTATTGACATCCGTCTGTAAGTTTCATTTTGCAAATATTTTATAAAATATTCATATATTCAGGATTTGTCTGTATTTTGTTGTTGCGTGCATTTTTATGCAAAACAGAGGCTTTCATTGGATTTGGAAGGTGGCAAAACCCTAAGATCGGCTGTAAACTCGACCATTTCAAGAGGCAGTCAGTTTTTTTGTTTATTTTGTTGTGTAGAGAAACGTATTGGATTCATCGGGATTCTGTCGTATTAGAAAAGGAAAAAGGAATTTTGGGTTTTGGGTTTTCGAGATCTGGGTTTTTTTTCTATGAGCAACATTCTCAGATCTGCAACAAGTTTTTTTGGAAAGAGTTTCTTTCCTTTTTTGGTAGGGGTCCATGGGTTGCTTGTACATGCTATTTCGGGAAAATTTGTAGACTACTATTTTGGGTGGTGAAGGTCATTTTCAACACAGTCCAGAAATAACAAGTTTTTACCAAGTAGAAGCAGTTGGATGTGACTTTCTTGAAAACCTGCACACCCCACCCATTGAAATCCTTAGCCCTTGGTCATATGGTATGGTCATATGAGAGCTTAAAGCTTGTGATTCCTACTAGTAGGTGCTTAACTCCAGCCCCCTTTCATTTTATTTGTGTGGTGAAGGCAAGAGCATTTTATTCTATTTTAGTGGCAACTAAAATAAATAGTAGAGCATAATATTGAAAAGCTTGTATCTTTTGATCGGTAACTCGGTTTTGAGTGCCATTTTTTGCAAAAGTGCTTGTTTTTTTGCTCTTTCCATTGGAAATATTTATTTTGAGAATCACACTATAATTATAAAGTGCCATATTGTAACACACACTCATTATAAAGTGCCAAAATCTGGGGGGCTCTTGTTGCATTGTTTGGGGGTCTTGTTGCATTGCTTGGTTCTTGCATTTATTTTGGTGATTTTTTTAGGATGGCATCTTTATCTACTTCTGCATTAGATCATGTTGAGCCATTAACAACACATAATTACCACACATGGAAACCAAGAATGGAAACAATAATTAAGCGGAAAGGATTATGGGCTTTAACTTCTTCAGAACAACCAGTGTTCACTAGAGAATATGAGAAATTTCAGTACCAGTGCAAATTTGATGAGTGTATGGGTTTGATAGGAACTTATGTAAGTGACAGTCTTTTGTTTCATTTGGAAAAATGTGACTCTCCTTTCAAAATATGGGAGAAATTGGAGGATTTATTTGGTAAGGTGGATCATATGAGAGCCATGCAACTTGAAATTGAGATCACCTCTCTTAATCCTGAAGATTTTCCAACAATTATAGACTATCTTACCAAGTTCAAGCATTTGTTGACACAATTGAAGGGGAGTGGAAGAGATAAGAAAGATGAAGAGTGTGTTTACTTGATTCTATCCAAGTTGAGAGGACCATTCCAAATTTTTGCTTCTACCTTTTTCTCTAGCATGGATGCCTTAGGTGACACATTCAAAATGCCTAACTTAGAAACATTTTGTGAAAGACTTACTAGGGAAGAATCCAAATTGTCTCACCTTGAGTCTTCCACCTCTCAAAAGGCATTAGTTGCATCTAATCCTAAGGGCAAGGGAAAACCAAACAGTAAAACCAAATCCACACCTTCTCCATCTCAAAATGCTCCTAAACCCAAAGAAAACAACTCAAAACCCAAGGAGTCTTCTAAATCCAAGAATAAGTCTAGCCTTTCATGCTCTTTTTGTGGGGGTAGTAATCATGAAGAACATAGGTGTTATAAGCGAATGCAAGCCTTAGAGGATGCAGTCAAGAAACACAAAATTTCTATCTCCACTCCACCTCCTTCTAATCAGCATGGAAAAGCACTTAATGTTGTTGGGAGATCTCAGTCACCACTTGTAGACAATTGGGTTATAGATTCTGGTGCTTCTCATCACATGACTTCTTCCAAGGAGTCTTTTGTTTCTCTAGGTTTGAGTTCTACTTCCAAAATTGAGGTTGGAGATTCTTCCTTTCTTTCTGTTGAGGGAAAAGGTGATATACAACTTGATGGTGGCAATATCCAAGATGCACTATATGTTCCTAACATCACTACAAATTTGCTTTCTGTATATCAAATTTGTCATTCTGGTCAAGGGAAAATAGTGACTTTTACACCACATGGGGCAGAAGTAAGAACTTTGTTGGAGCCTTATTCACTTGTTGCTCAGGGTATTGTTGATCATAGTTCTAGACTATATCACTTTGAGGGTTTTGATGACACTTCTTCTATAGGGACATGATTGGTTTCTCATGTAGATTCAGAGAGTAAGCTTTGGCATGAAATATTTGGACATCTCAATTACAGATATTTGAAGGAGTTGAGCACTCATGGTATGGTAGATGGTCTTCCTAGAGTTTCTTGTCTTGAGGGAGTTTTTCATGGTTGTGCATTAGGGAAACAACACCAAGATCCATTTCCTAAGAATTTTTCTAAGAGAGCTTCTTCACCACTTGAGCTTGTGCATAGTGACTTGATGGTTTTTCCTACCCCATCTTTCAATGGAGCTAAGTATGCACTTACCTTTATTGATAATTTCTCGAGGTGTACTTGGGTTTATTTTCTCAAGTACAAAAGTGATGTTTTTTCACACTTCAAAGTCTTCAAGGCTTTGGTCGAGAAACAATCTTCTAGTTGCATAAAGAACCTTCACACTGATAATGGGGGGAGTACTTCAACAATGAGTTTTCTAAATTTTTGGCAACTCAAGGCATTATTCACCAGCATTCTGTTCCTCATACTCCACAACATAATGGATTAGCAGAAAGGAAGAATAGAACTTTGAAGGAAATGGCTAACTGTATGATGCATTCTAGAGATATACCTCCTATCTATTGGGCAGAAAGTAGTTAATTGTGCTAACTACATTCAGAATCACACACCACACAGAGCACTTGAGCATTTGACTCCAGAGGAAGCTTGGTCCAACACTAAGCCAGATGTCTCATTTTTTCGAGTCTTTGGGAGCCATGCTTGGGCCTTTGTGCCAAAGAAGAAAAGGAAAGCTTTGGATAAGAAGAGTAAACCCTTGATCTTTGTAGGGTATTGTGAGGACATGAGAGCTTATCATCTTTTAGATCCTGATACACATGACGTTATTTTTTGAACACATGTTTAGTTTGATGAGCGCTTCACTCCTCATGATTCTTCATCTTCTTCCATTCCTCTTCTTCTTCATCTCATCTTGAGGATCCTTTCTTTGAGGAGATTGATGAGGAGGTTATAGATGTCATTGAGGATCCTATTCCCACTGATGTTGTCACTATGCCTAAGTGGGCTCGTACTACAGTTTCTGAGGCAACACCTTTCATACAGGATCTTCCACCCACTAGGCATCATCACACACATTCTACAGTTTTGGACTTTTGTGTCAGGTAGTTTCTGAGGATCCACAGTCTTTTTCAAAGGCTCATGGGATACAAGAGTGGGATGATGCGATGACAACTGAGTATTCTTCTTTGATGAAGAATCATACTTGGGATTTGGTATCTCTTCCTAAAGGAAGAAAGATGGTTAGGTGTAAGTGGGTATACCAAACCAAATACACAGCTGATGGGTCCATTGACAAGTATAAGGCTCGTCTTGTTGTAAAGGGTTTTTCACAAGTTGAAGGTATTGATTACTCTGAGAATTTTGCACCCGTTGCCAAGATGGATTCTGTACACCTTGTACTTGCTATTGCTGCATCACAGGGGTGGCCCGTATACCAGATGGATGTGAAGAGTGCCTTCTTACATGGAGATTACAAGAGGAAATATACATGGAGCAGCCAGCTGGATTTGTTCAGGATTCTTCTCTTGTTTGTAGGCTCCGAAGGTCTCTCTATGGTCTCAAACAAGCCCCTCGGGCTTGGTATGAGAAGATGGATTATTTTCTTCTATCTACTGGTTTTGTTCATTGCCACTCCGATCATACAGTGTATCTCCAGCATGTTGGTGAGGATATTGTGATACTTGTTCTTGTATGTTGATGATCTGTTACTTACTGGTAGCTCTTCTTCCCACATTCAGAGTATTCAGAGGGCTCTTTCTACACAGTTTGACATGACAGATCTTGGGTTATTGCATTATTTCCTTGGTTTGTAGATTTCTCAGATAGATTCAGGGATTCATTTGAGTCAGAAAAGTACACCCATGATCTTCTTCGGCACTTTGATATGGCTGATTGCAAGCCAAGTCCATCTCCTTTTTAGTCTAGGGTTACTCTTACTTCCACATGTACCACACCACTTTGTGATCCTACATTGTATAGGCAGTTGGTTGGGAGTCTCATGTACTTGACCCATACTCACCCTGATATTTCATTTGTAGTAGGGCTTGTATCTCAGTTTGCACATTCTCCTCATAGTAGTCACTGGCAGGCTGCTAAAAGGATTTTGCGCTATTTGTAGGGCACTTCCCACTTTGGCCTACACTACACTAGGGGTTCTACTCAGTTGGTTGGGTATACAGATTCAGATTGGGCAGGTTCTATTGATGACAGGCATTCCACTTCTGGCTATCTTTTTTGTCTTGGTTCTTCTCCAGTTGCTTGGGCGTGTAAAAAGTAACAGGCTATTGCACTTTCATCTTCAGAGGTAGAGTACAAGGCAACAGTTACAGCGAGTCAACAGATTCTTTGGCTTCGAAAGTTATTGACAGAGTTTGGATTCCCACAGGATTCACTGACTATACTTTGGTGTGACAACCAAAGTGTAATTCACATTTCTTGCAACCCAGTTGAGCACCAGCGGACCAAGCATATTGAGATACACATCCACTTCATTCGTTAGCACATTCAGGATGGAGTTCTTTTCTTGGAGTACATTCTGACTCAGTAGTAGGTTGCAGACATCTTTATGAAGCCTTTTGCATCACCTCACTACCTTGAGTTGCGTGGAATGCTTGGGGTTTCAGAAGTTGTTCTTGGGGGGTGTTCGTGAGAACATCTTCCTTCTTCTTCTTCTTTCTCTTTCCTTCTAGCAAGGATTCTTTCCTTCTTTTGGTTCGAGATTTCTTCATGGATATATTGTACATGAGTACCTCATCAGGCCTAGTTTCGGGACTCATACTGTGGACATGCCACTTCTATTTTGGCCCCTAGCTTCACTTGAGGGGGGGTGTTAGAGTAGGTATTTACCTTAGCTCATGTTCACCTAGGTACTTTATTTACCTTTATTGTATTTATCCTCACCCACTTATGTGTGTGGATATTTATTTTTATTTATTTAGATATTAGGGGATATTATCTAGTTGTTAGGTATAGTTCTTTCCTTGATCTATGGTATTGACTAGTTCCTTGATGTCTATGGTATTTCCTAAATCTATGGTCTTGACTAGTTCTATGATTGACTAGTTCTTTCCATGATTTATGGCTTGATCTACGACCTTGACTGGTTCTTAGATTGTTATTCCTTGCCTATATAAGCAAGGCCCATTCTCATTGTATTTCATTGAGTTCCATAATAATATATGATATTGCTGCTCATTTGTTTGCAAAGGTTTATGTAAATTTATTCTGGAGAATTGACTTTCATCTTATTGATCATGGTGTTTGATTAGCATCTGAGTTCTTGGCTTGGTATGATCTGGTTATCATTCCTTTTAGAAGTGTCACACATAGAACACCTATCTAAACACTATAATTAATAAGATGTTAAAACTATAAAATGAGGTTTCAAATCAAAAAATGTGACAACACCAATGCATCTTGAAGTGTACCAAAACCTAGATAATGACTATTTATAGAACTATGGTTGACATGAGGTTTACTAGGTTAAATGTCGCAAAATAAAATAAGCACTAGAGAAAGGTTTACATGTGAAAAGTTTGGCATGCAAATAAAAAAAAGGAAATCTCAATTTAATTAAAAAAATTAAATCACAAACTTTTTTTACTGGGTGTTTTGAACACTTGACCACCCTAGTTACAAGCTTTAAGTAAAATAAGAGCCATCCAATCCCTTCATACGAGACTAGTTAAGAAATTACAGTGCACTAGTTTATATTTAAACATTATTATATATGACTATTTAAAAAAATAAAACTACACCCACATGCATAAAACAAATAAATATTTGCATCTAGATTTAAACAAAAGGAAATAAACATTACTATTTCCAAATTTTTAAAAAGAACGATTTAAACCAAGGTGGGGGGCACTTGTGAAAAATAAAGATTTAATAAATAAATTACTTTTAAATACCTTTTTAAAAACTATATGAATGAAAATTCATACCTTGTTGGTGAAATAACTTTTTGTGGGGTAAATTATGGTTTCCACCAATGGTGACATGGCTAAGCCCCTGGCCTTCTTGGGTATGGGGAGGCTCCAATTATTGAATGTAAACTATCCTAATTCTGTGGATGTTTAATAGGTTGGGGATCACATCATGGAACACTTACACTGAATTCTGTGGAAAAGTGTTTATAAGAAGGTGTAATGGAGGAATTTTTAGTGAAGGGAAGTTCATAAGGGAATAGGAAAAATAAGTAGAGAGAGTAAATGTTGTGGATAGGCTTTCAAAATCCACATACATGTGACTAAAGGCCACAAAGTTGGCAAGAGGTAGTGCACTCTGTAAGTAGATTACTGAGGATGCACAAAGTCAACATGAGGCTTCATTATTTCTAGATGAAGACCTGCCGCGTGTATACAAATTGAACATGAGATCAACAAACTCAAGACATGGTTCACACGTGAATTTGTTGAAGGACATATCACATTCCTTTCCTTGGTTGTGCATATCACTATGCTTAAAAGCTAGGAAATAGAGGAAAACATAAGCAAGGAAATGGAATAAATGTAACTCTTATTTGTTGTGTATTGTTGATACAAATCTCCACACATACAATAAAGCACAATTGTTATCCATTAAAGCTAAAACTTGCAAAAAATAAACAAGTTCAACTCCTTTGGAATGGAGAAGTCATTCCAATTTATAACATGGAAAATTATCTTCTCATCTACCCCCCACATGAGTTTTCAAGTTCTTATTGGCACTTGTGACTTTCATCTTCCTAGGAAGTAGTAAATAAGTCCCCTTTTAATAAATCAAAAGGGACTTTTACAATGCAACATTAGCATCACTTAAGTGAATAAGAAAAAAAATTGGCATGATTACATAATATGAAGAATTAGAAAGGGGGGACGAAGAGGTGAAAGAATTCATAGAGATGAGAAAGAATCCATTCTTCCAAGCACTGGACATAAATGGGTGCTGACTTCTACCTTGATGGAAATCAGCTCTCATGCTTAAGAATCAACTTTGATACTTTTCCTTGACTTTCTCGAAAATGTGAACTTGTGCATACAGGTTTGGCACACCGAGAAGAGGAGTGATGGATAACTGGATAGGTAGACCACTGAGAGTATTGAGAGATGACTTCCCTCATTGAGATAATCCTTATGTTTCTTGAGAAATTTCCATATATTTATGAACAAACATTCTCATGGGGAGAATTTGGTGCATTTTTCTTGCACAACCATGATCATGATTCTATCACTGTGAGAGCACTGATGGTGAATGAAGAATGAAGCCAAATCTTTCATGAGACCTGGAGCAAGGGATAGGAGATCATAGTCAACCAAAGGCTAGGAACTTCCATCCTTATTATTATCTTGTCTCCATGTGACATGAAGTCTGCCCTTCCTTGGAAACTAGAACTAAATTCACTAGTAGCTTCCCATTTGGCACTTTGAAGCCACTCACCAAAGAGATCATGGAATGGTGGAATCTGAGTTCATCTTGAAGAACTCAGAAAGTCTACCATGATTAGACTAGAATAACATCAACAAGCAACAAGGAAATGGTTGGCTCATTTTAGGCTAGGCCTCAAAATTTCAAAATTGATTGAACCTGGTTTTAAAATGGGATGTTCACAGAGCTCAAGACATGGGGGCCATTCAATGAGGTATCTGGATTCACATTTTTCTCAGTGGCTTACTACATTATTAGTTCTACAAATGGAGATTACTAATTCTATAATTTAACTCATCTTATCAGATTCAAATGCAAATCCACAGTGGAAAGATCTTCTCAAACCCTTGCATTCTAGGCATTACTGCATCCAATTGTATATATTAGAGATTTCAATCGCTCAGGTTTGTGCTCCATCTAAAAAATGGATTTGTTTAGTAAAATTTAATATGGATCATAGAAATTCCTGAAGGGTGATTTTTGTTATTCCATGTGCATACTCCCCTCTAAATAGTTGTGAGATTCAAGGATTCTATAGTGTAGAAATGATTTCAAGACAATCACAGGGGAATTTTCATGATTGAAAAAGTAGACTCCATGCCCAATGGATGCTTCAGGATACTGATATCTTGGCATCTAGCAGGGGAGCAGATTGGCCCAAAAAGTCACCAAAACTATTATCTAAATAGCTCTCCTAGAATTTTTGATAGCTTTCATACCTTTCTAGCCCTAAGTAACTCATGAAGAATTGCATCACCCTTCTTAACTCAATTGAGCACATCACAAATGGTCGTAAGGTACCTGAGGACGTACTTTCCCCTTCTGAAAGAAACTTCCATGGAATCTCCCTTGTGATAATACCTTCCGTGCATTCACACTTCTTCCTAGTGTGTTCCAGGAGAGACTCGTGATATGTCCCATTAGATTGTGAATGAGGTACTACCTCTCCCTGTAACTCCTAGAATCCTAATTTGAATCTTTGTCAGGATCAAATATTTTTATGTACATTGTCGAGCCAATATTTGCAAGTATGATCCTCAAAATCCATTAAAACATTCTGAAAAATTAATTAGACATCCTCATATTTCTAATAAGTATCTAATTTTTTTCCAAATCCTCCCAAGGCACTAGGATAGCAGTAGCAGTAGAACATAGACAGAGTAACTTTTTCACTGCTTTCATTTCGAAGATACCATGCCAAGCTTGCATAGGTTCCAACATTACATAACTTATTCCTAAACCTCATTTTTCTTCCATAACTTTCCTAAACCACTTCAGTTCATATTTTATATCCTCTACATAACTCCCATGTTGGTTGTTTCTCAACAATCATCTTCTGAGGGGTGTCCACTAGTGTGAAAAATCTTGAAAATAAGTCATTTTGGGCCTTCGGGAGAAAATCCTTCTGAATAGTTTTGAATGAATCCATGAATCACCTCCCTACACATGAAACACACTTGAAAATAACATTAGAACATTCCTCCTATCCATTATGAGGGTAAAAGCCTAGTAATTAAGTTGGCGGGAGGACATGTTTACATTGATCGGGAGATGGATTTTCAAATGTGGGTTAGGTTGTCATGATAATGTTTTTAAAGTTTTCATGCTAGAAATTTCACTTGACAACGGCTGACTCTAGGTTGGTGCCTTGTTCTAGATCAAATAAAATGAGGAAAAGATAAGTAGGATCACCATAATCTCAAGACATTACATGGACCAGTGCCTTATCCATTGGGCTTATATAGAGTCACCACAGAGACACACAATGAAACTTCCTTTATTAAACACACAGACAATAAGAAATAAGGAAATACAAAACAAGAAGGGAAAATAAAAAAAGGGGAAATAACCTAAATCACCTATGTACATGTGTGGGATAATCCACTTTCATTAGAGCACCAATTTAAACTGATTTCTTACCTATCTATAAGTATCACTGAATTCCTTTCTTCCATAAATCTATTAACAGACTCACTAAAATATGATCCCTTTCTCAATTTCTTGAGAAATATCTCATGGTTGTTATTACAACGTATGACCCACTTATGTAGATGATTTCATTTGTTTCTTTGATACATTATTTCCATCTTTTCATTGACTCTAATGTTCGTTCCAATTGCTGATTTTTCATCGCTACTGTGAAGATGTAGCCTTAATGACACTTGGATTATCATTTTCATACCAAGGCCTATGTAATTTGATAGGCATTTTTTCTTAAATTTTTATCAACTTCACGAACACCGCTTCTATGTGTTGATTCTCAGAAGATGCTTTGAAAACTTCAACATTATCACTAGCCTCTTAATGTTATATCTATTTGTTTCTTGATCCAAGCAATCTTATTTCACACTTATTGGTCTAGTTTTCATATATCAATTTATATATTTCAGTAGAGGAAGGCCAAAGGCCATTGAAGCACCCAATCACAGTATCACAAACTAGAGACTGCAAGTATTCTTCCACCTCAGAATTTTTGATCTCTAGGGTAGGGATTTCTTCTGCCATATCGACCAAATATTCCTGGTTAATAGGAGTATAACCACCATGAGCTCCAAGGATATCTTTAACCGATGTAGACTTAGAAGCAACAACATAGGTTTTTTTTACTGTTCGGCTCGTATCTTTTCCCTCCCACCTCTAACTTGTATGCATCCCTATCTGATTTGGAAGGATTCAAATTAGGGTTACAGGGGCTTCGTTCACGCTCCTCGGCACAACTTCCTTGTAACCCACTTCTCTGCCCTAAACTCACGGGACCTAGGGAGGAACTTCCATGCTGAATGGATCCATTTCCCCCACCTGATCTGAGGCCGTTCTCTCTAGATCTCGCAGGGATAGAGTTCTTTTCTGCCATCACCCTCCAATCCCTGATTCCCCGAGCTCCCCAATATGTATTGACTCGTGCATAGTACATTATTACTCATACAAGTTATTTGAAAAAGTAGGCAGAAGATGTACCTACCAAATTCTATACCACCGCTACAGCTACGTGTTTCCTATGGGAGAATATAATAAGTAGGTATGACTTCCCATTAATCCTTACAAGTGATAGGGGTACTCATTTTCTTAATGAGATAATAAGGATATTGTTAGCAAAGTTCATGGTGGCTCACCATAAGACAACTTTGTATCACCCACATGCCAATGACACAATGAAGCATTTAACAAAATCTTGAGCCAAAATTTGACTAAGATTTTTTATGTAGGAAGAAAGGACTGGGATGATAAAGTTTTATTTGTACATTCGGCATACAAAACCACCTATAAGAGGTTGAGTAAATCCACACCCTTTTAGTTGGTGTTTGGCACGTAAGTCGTCATGCCTATTAAACTTGTATTTCCTTCATTTTACATTACACATGCAAGAGGCCTCACAGATGAGAAAACATTGGACACACGTATTGAGGGGCCGATGAAATTAGATGAAAGGTGTGTAATTGCATGATGGAACCAAAAGACAAAGACATCAAGGTAAAAGGATTGACATAATAGGAACATCATGAACAAGTCTTTTGCAATTGGTGGGTTGTTACTTTGATATGATTCAAAGTTTATGTGCCATATGGGGAAGTTAAAGTTCCATTGGTTAGGACCATTTAAAGTAACTAAGGTTCTTGAATCAAGTGCATTTTAGTTACAAGCACTTGATGGCACTATGTTTCCTGGTGAATTCAATGGAAGTAGGCTGAATCCCTACTATATTCAACTCATCATGAACCAACCTAGAGTATCACATATATGATCCCGGTGTGATGTATTGATAATGGTAATGAGGGTGCTAAGAGAATTAGGAGATTTTTATTCCTTTACTATAGATTCTATGGGGATCGAGGTCAACCCATTATGTTTGTAATAAGGCAATATTTCCATTTAGATTAAATTTCCCTTTTTGTTTTATTCTATTATTTTGTGATAAACATGTTCATGCATAGGATTTGATGTATTTGATTAAGTCTAATGCATAGAGGACCACAGATACTTTTAGTGTAGGGTAGTAGGTGGAGGATCACAGCATTGGTGAATTGTCTTGCTCAGTGGTGTATAAATAAACTTGGTAGGGATGAAAATATGTGATGTAGCAAGTAAGATAATGCAAGGTAGGAAACACATGAAGAAAACTACTTGATATGTGGCATAGAGAAAGGAAAGGTGCATAGCGGGAAGATGCATGCAAAAGGATTTTTATCCTGGGAAAGTATTTGTGCAAGCGTGGAAAGGAACACATAAGAGGTTCTACAACCAAGGAGAGTAGTTACACACTGTAAGGTTATACATGCCGTGTGTGGAAGGGAAAATTGGAAGACCCAGACTTGGTGGAAAATAGAGTGGGAAATAGAAGAAAAGGTGGGAAAGTGACACCTACCACCACCTACCATATTAAATGCTCAAAAAATAAGAAATCTATAACCTTCTGGAGTATTAAAATTTATGTTTGTAGTGTTCTCTAAACCCTTGCATTTATTTTCTTGCATTCTTTTACCTCTCCATTATGTTGTTCTATTCTGTGCATATTTCCTTTCATTTGTAGGTTTATGATGTTGTGTTTTATGGAGATATGGTGGTGAATGGAGGTTGGTTTTGTGTCACAACTATCTAGCCTTCCCTTGTTGCATTTTCCATTTCCATTCTCCCTCAAGAAGGATATTCTAGCCCCCTTTTTCTTGGTTCTATCACCCCTATCGTGTAGTATTTCCCTTCTTTCATGCATTCTCTCTCTCCCTGTCCCCTTGGAATTGATAGATTAGGAGTAGAGAGTTGTATTTCCTTCCTTAGGAGTAGTTTAGTGCTAGGATTAGGTAGAGGAATCAACATTATCTAGAGAATTATATCAAACTGCAAGGTCCCACACCTTGAGATAATTCTATGTCACCTAATTACACTGATAGCTCATGCACACACACATGAAAAATAAGAGGGTGTTGTAATTTGGTGATAACACAATTGATGCAACCTAGAATTTACCATGTACAGTCCATGTGTGCTAGAACATCACCCAATCTGAGCTGAGTGCTCACCTGAAGTGCACAAAGGTACCATGCCCCTCCTTAGAGTTACTTGTACATGATGCGAACATGATGAAGATGTAATGTATTCATATCGACAAACAACATAAATATTCCATAGAGAATATTCCAGATCTATATATAAAATAATAATGAATTAAGCAATAGATATAATGAAGTCAACCATGTAAGAGCTAGTTTCAGTCATGTTAACACCATTATTCACCCGACACACTCCATTATATTAAAACACAATAAACACAGAAGCTTCTTACAATAAGTAGAATAATAAGTTTATGCGTGGATTAGATCTAACACCATAACTCCACAATATCTCATACATAACACTCTCTCTTAATATACATAGATTACTACATATTTATAAGGGTGGGGAATTTCCCTTCACTGGTTACACACTTACAAAAATAGGTCGCATAATGAAAATAGTCATGCTCCTTTACAATAACATGCACACATGCAAGTGTGATAATAATAGATCTCTTACAGTTAACTGGCAGTATTAATTCTATTATTAATTTGAACTCATTGTAGACACCAAAATTGGGTCACACTCCCCTTGGCACCCTGTCAAATAACCAACCCAAACATATTCACTTAACCACGGCCCCCTCCACACCACATTAATATTAATTTAATTTAATTAATACCCATCCTCACAATATTCATCATTTAATTACATTAATTGACCTAATTACCACCTCACCTAGACACCTCATCCAACCACCTCACCCTAGACCTATTCTTGGCATGTTTCCATAACTAACAATAACTAAGTCTTACTTGCCTTAATGAGCTAAGATTTGGTCTAACCCTAAAATCAATCCCTAAAATATCTCTAACCACATTCTCGCCCATTAGAAGGGAAGTTTCCATTCTGATCCACGAGAAAAAACTAACTGGGTCAAAGAAATTAGAAATATCTACCCATTTTAGTAAACCTAGGGAATCCCACCTTAACCGACGCCGGTCAGACCTAAACCGATGCCGGTCAAGAAGGAACCATTGTCGGTTACCATTTATGGACCTAAGCAACCTTATTTTTGGGTTGGCACATTCTGAGAGCAAGAAGAGAAGAAGAGAGTTGCATGCAAGTAGAACCAACATCCTTTCATGCATCCAGACATCTAGAGCCATCACCAAGACAAATTTTGGAAGCATTGCACTCACAGAATCATTCTGGGAGCCACTGCTATGATATCTAACACTATTCTTCTGATCAATAGCCACCTCCATTCAGCCATCAAAACCTACATCATAGTAAGTACATCTCTACCAGTATTGTCTATTTCAGCATAGTTAACTTTTTTCATTCCTGTCATTAGTTTATACTTTGCATGTTCATTCCTCCATTGCTTATTAGCTTGTAATTCAACCACTTCCCTTACCCACACCACCAAATCACCATTCTGACCTAATATCCATTTTTGAGCATACCTGAGATCTCCACAGACCTTCTCATCCACTCTCCCAACCTCATTTGACCTCAGATCAGCCCCTGCCATTTGATCTATTCAGTTTCTTTTACCTCGACCATACCAATGCCGGTTATCCACAACCATCATCAGTTCTACCTAAACCGGCATCGGTCATACCCGACCGACATCGGTCTCTGTGTTTTATACCTTGACCAAGAACAGACCCAACAATCATCTCACTAGTTGACCTAAACAACCCAGAATCAGACCCTGACTAGTCCCAACACCTGACAACTACCTACCTTTCTGATCTGACCATAGCCTAGCCTGTTATGTTAATATTTTCTTATTGTACTTGAATGAGATAACCTAAATCATATCATCTACAGTAGGATTTCCTTTATTTCTGGCATTAAATTGTTTTAAATAGTGGATTGACAACCATCTAGGAAGTATCACACTTCCCAGAAACTAGCATATGCTAGGTAGTCCACTGTCATATATCATTTAACTATCTTTTTGTGGTCTTGTTTTCTATTACAGGTAGTTCCTCCTAGCCAAAAGGAAGCTCTTGCAATTGGCATTGGATCAAGAAGTCAGAACACGTGCACAACAACCATCAACCAACCAACATAAACAGGTATTCCTCCTTGGCCCTTACCCTTATCTGTTTTGTCATTTCAAAAAGGTAAAGAAAATGGTGAAACATTTTGGCATGCCCGGTGGGACCCATCAGGGGTTCTATTGCATTTTCTTCATTCCTAGGCAAAGGTTGTGTGTTTTTTTCCCTTCAAAAATCTTACACATTAATCTTCTTCCTTGGTAATCTTCTCTTCTTTCTAATTGCTCTAAAGGATACATTTTCTTTTGGTGCATTTAAAAAGAACCATTCTTCTTGCTTTTTGCATTTAGTGAAAGAGCATACACTCTCCTATTCACCATTTGTGTCATCGAACATAATATTTTGATTTGGGCTTAAAATTGGTTGCATTACATTCTGATTTGTGCATTTAGCTCACATTAAAATGAGGGAAACCTATATGCTGGAAGTCATGCCCAGCTGATGGTTGACACAAAGAATCATAGAAAGCACATTTTCTCTCTCTCTGTGTCTTACCAAACTTGCACAAAATTAAAATATACACATATTTCTTAAACAACATCTTACCTGGAACATTTGTCCACAATCACACAATCAGATTGGTAGGTACTCCCCAGCTCGTTGCCTCTGTCGAGTCATCATCTCAGAGGACGGCCCACCCCCACCATAACATACCTGAAACCTCTCCTTTTAGATATCTTTCTTCGTAGGAAGCCTTCCTCACCAAAAACATCTATTCTAAAATTCATGAGTCAGTCTTATAAATAGCATAAGCTCAATACATTAAAAATCACTTGTTAGGAGAGTGTTTTTAGTGTTTGATTGACTTGTGTTTTGAGGTGTGAGGATACACTTCTCCATTTTTTTATTTTTCCTTACACACTCCACCATCATAGTTGGAGTATTCTGACTTCCTTTGAGTGTGTTAGGACTTCATTGCATCATCTCCAGACCTCTGGGTTGGTGGTTTATCTCATTAAAAACACATAACAATCCATATTTCTACATCTTTCTAGTTTTCACAGTAACCGACATTAGTTACCCCTGACCGACATCAGTTTCATCTTAACCCTAATCGGTTTTTTGTTCTTTTGGGTTAAATTACCTAAAAGATCCTTTATTTCATTTTCTTTCTACTTTAGAGTTCTTGTGATCCCTATACTCTCTCTACTCTGGTCAACATTCATCATTCATACTTGTTCATCTGACCGTCAACAATCTTTGCTTCATTTGATAAAATTGTTCCTATTTCATATCGGTAACCGATCCTTTTACCCCTTAACTGACATCGGTCAACCTTAACCAGGTCGTCGGTTACCCTGTATTAAACATCAACTGATATATTACCCAAATCTACCTATAGATTCACCTTTTTCTTCATTATTTTCTGTTCCTACTACTTTCTGTGTCATCTACAGAATACAGTCTTACCAGGTCAGCACTTGTTCACATGGTGCTGACTCGTAGCCAAACTAACACCCTCATATTCCATGCTAGTCATCAACCACTCCCACCTAGTCCTTCACCACCTTCTATCCTATCACCCATGGATCCTACTCAGCCTATCACCATTGCTGTAGGTGATGAAGAATTTGCATGACTCCTTGACCATAATCCCGTGGCCTTATAGTTCTACCTTTCCCACTCTTCCACCTGAGACTCCTCAGGTTAGTTGATATATGACATGCCTGTATCCATCTCTCCTGCCCTTATTCCTACTTCTGCATCGGCCCCTAATAATGTGGCATTACCCTCACCTACTTCACCCCAGTAGTTTTGTAGCTAGGACCCATACCTGCCATGACCATTGCATCTGCAGTATCACTCACGCCTGTCATATCTATTGTCCCCTCGTTGACCACCCATACCATAGCCCAGTCTGCACCCATTGTCTCACAAATACCCATTGTAACACAACCGCCCATAGTGTCGGTGACCCCTACTCCATTCCAGAATCTTGTCCTCTCCATCCCACAAACACTACCCCAATCGGTACTAGAGTCACCATGACCATCCCACCTACATACACATACTATCAACCACCCCTATCTCATCTTTCACCCATTCTAGATATGTGCCTTCTATGTCGGTACCCTATTCTCAACCTCCCTATCAGGTTCAATATCCACCCCCTTATGCCATAGGAGGTGTCTCTCCATCACAACCTACCAATGACCTCATCAAGTTGATGATGGAAAAGATGCAGACACTAGAAGCATTGGTTTCCAGCTCACACAATTCCCTCACCTATGATGAAATTTGTAATGAGCCTATTCACCCATCCATTCCTATTCGACCATACCCCATACATTGGGAAATGCCAAAATTCAACCGCTTCAATAGAAAAGAGGATCCACAACAACATTTGCGGTCCTTTAAACATGGGTGTTACCTGATTACCCATGATGACGCTTTACTTCTGAGGACTTTCCCAATGTCCCTGATAGGACCTACATTAGACTGGTACAGTGGGCTACCAAGACATTCCATCTACTTGTTCAATCAACTAGCCCAGGCCTTCTTAGACCACTTCTCAATTAATATTGTCAAGAAGGTTACCATGACTGATCTTTATTCCACTCGACAGTACGACGATGAGTCTATTGCTGACTTTGTCACTCGTTGGCACAGTTTAATTAATCAGCTCACATTTCAGCTACCTCAAACTGAGCTTATAGAGTTATTTACTCAAGCTTGTGCTAGACACATCTCACCAACCCTACAGGTGTAAACCTTTTGCACTTTTGACGAGGCATTCACCATGGCACGGAAATTGGAAATTCGTGCTATCGAAGAGAAAGAAGATTCAACTTCATAACAAGAACATCGCGTTCAAATCAAATGATGCTTCTTCATCTTCAAAACCCCAAAACAACTATTCAAAACCCAAAGGATCTACCAACACCATAATTCTCAAAGCTGGCCCCCCTCATCAATCAAACCCAGCCAAACCTCCTTCTAATCTCTCCCCCATCCAAGCTTTCCAGTTCAGATGAGAACAACGAAAGTACACTTCGATAGGAGAATCTTACTCTTCTATTTTGGAAAAGCTTATTAAGGATGGTGCCATTACCCTTCCACCTATAAAACCACATACCAGTTTTGACCCTGAGTCGACCCATGCCCGCATGGTATAAAGAACATGAATTTTGTAACTATCATCATGTCAAAGGTCATAGCGACAATAACTGCATCACCTTCAAGAATATCATCCAAGAAATGTTAGACAATGGAGATCTAGTCTTGGATAGCCCGAATGCACCTGCTAACCAAAACCTGCATATCTTCAAGAAGCCATTCCCTAATCATGCCCCATCTTCCAACCAAGCTGGTGACACCTCAAACAATGATAGCAATGTCCATGAGGTCCATGCTATTTTTGATGACATACAGTTGCTTCCCAATTGCCTCATGTGCCTTCCATAGATGAAATCTTAGCCCGAGCTCCCTTACCTACACAAGAGACCTATTTCATCTACTCCTCCACCCACAGAGGCACCCCCTTCATTTTCTTCTTCATCCATGGAAGAGCCCATAATTAACATGCCACCTTTGACCCCTCAAAATTCTGAGCAATTGTCAGTGGCACCTCTCCTACTCATAGACGATGCAGGTCCACCACCTACACCAACACAAGGAGAGTCTACTTCATCTAGCCCATCCTCTCCTCTACCCATGGAGGATTCTATAGAAGTACCAGTGTCTTTTGATGACCCTTCACCATCAAACCTTCAAGATCCCACTGATCTACTTTCGGATCTCTTACCCACAGAGTCCGAGGCTAGCCATTTCCCTGTATCTCAAACATCATTTTATGGGGATTTCCACTCGATCCATGTCGGCCCCACCTATGTCAGTACCATTCTCATGCTTGGCTGATCACCTAGACTATGTCGATAGATCCTTACTTTGGGGATGCCTTCTACTTCCTGTTTCAACACAAATGCAGTTGTCGCTTGCTGACACCTCCACTATCTATCCAAAAGTGTTTTGAGCAACCAAACCAAACACAATCACAACTATTGCAACACCTTCCACGTCACCACCCATGGCCCAACTCACACCTCTACCCATAATCCCAACATACATCTACACCCAAACACCTACCCACGCCTATATCATCTCCCTTACCTAAACCTATCACTACCTTAGGGGTCATACCGACATCTAGCCTTACTCACCCACCCATCAAATTAGATTTAGCCACATCTTCCAAAACTGACACTAAACTCACCCTGGCCCCTAAAAAGAAGATCCAACCTCCTAGACCTCATACACCAACCTCTCCTACCACACCATTATCACCTTCACCCCTTCTGTCCATCCTAGGACCTCACCCCTCGACCTTGGCCAAAAACCCCCTGTCCACTGGTAAACCAAGAACCCAACAACCCATTTCCTCATCACAGGTCTCTAATATACCCAAGTGACCCACACAACTTCCATGCCTCACCTGTAACCTTCTTACCACCCATACCACCACTACCATCCATAACTTCTTCACTACCCATGACATTTTCTTCTCTTTCACTCACACCTCCTGCCCAACCTACACCACCTACCTCCACAACACCTCAATTACCCCCATGGGTAACCCGTCCTCTTCCACCATCTAATTTTCCCTCCACATCTCGTACACATGTGTCACCTTTGCCCAAAAAGACGCAACCTAAAGCTAAAAATCTGCTACCCTCCAATAAGGTAGTTAAACCAACCAAACCTTCCATCGCCAGTTCTTCTACCTTGCCCCTACCCAAGCAGATACAACCAACACCTAAGACCACACCACACACCAAACTAGTGCCCAACCCATTCCCCCTCCTTGTAAAGCCTCTTCCTCCACAATCAGCCATACCTATACCCAAACCCACATTCACCTCCCATTGTGATCCACTAGCAGGGTCCTATGCCAAAATCTTAACCAATCTCCTCGAAACTTCTATCATCACATTACCACCTCTTAGACCTTACGACCCACTCAAACCCAAACCAAAAGGGTTTGACAAAACCAAAATTTGTGCCTACCATCATGTGCTAGGACACGATGTAGAGAACTGTAAGGCTTTAAAAACTGCCCTTGTCCAATTATGTCCTCCCGAAGAAAATTTTGATGATGATGATCTTCTTGATGAGGACCCCATTTCACCTTCACCAATTTCCATAGATCTTCCCCCATTGCCTACTCAGCAACCAAAATCTCCACCCCCACAACTCTTTGATCCACACCCGAGATTCAAGATCAACATGGTTCGTATAAGAGAGTTGGCCAAATCACCACCCAAATGCCATTGCGCCTAGCTCACTTCACAAGGATTTTCTCCCCCACTAGGTTTCTGCCCATCATGCCATTATACCACTCATCCTACACCTTCTCCATTTACCCCCTCCCCTCAGATTAACATGATCAACATTACCACCCATGCTTAGAAAGACAAGGGTAAGGAAAAATCAACTGGCCCATCAACCAACCCTGTACCCAACATACCATCCACACCCATACCCAAAGTCATCATTCGAGGTCCTGCATATCCTATTTCCGATGGGGTCACACATCGCACAATGCTAAAACAACTACACCAATCCCCCCTCAAAATGTCTTTATATGACCTCATCCAAACCTCAGAGTCACATCATCAAGCCCTCATGGAGGTCCTTCAATCTATTGAAGTCTTACCAAATGACCCCACACCCGTAGCCTCCATCATTACCCCTCACCACATGGCCTCTCTCACTAGGTCTTTTCCTTCCTCTACACCTCCACCTACTCACCAAGTGGCCACCCTTAGCTTTTCAGATGAAGAGATTGCTCCCTTCCAGTCTGACGACCCCAACCCCACTCTTTTCATCTCCGTCTTTATCGATAATATACACATACGACGTGTTATGATCGATGGTGGTGCTAGCATTAATATCATCTCCTCCCATGCATACGACCAAATGTGGATACCTGTCCAATTGCATGCATGGTAACCCTGTTATGCTACATTCCTTCAATGACACCATGACCTCTACCCTGGGTACCATTGTTCTCCATGTCCACATGGGCCCCTGCACTATCCTGAAACTTTTCTATGTTCTAGAAGGAGAGTTCCAGTATAACTTTCTACTCAGCTAACCTTGGATCCATGCTATGGGTTGTGTCCCTTTGAATTTACATCGATGCCTCAAATTTGAACACGAGGGACATAATTACACCATCCCTACTGACCCATCACCTTTCAAGACCTGTAACATGCTATATCGGCCCAATGATGTGCTTGTACCAGTCAAGGCATCTACCACTGTCACCACTTCACCTTCACCCATGAGCCCATCCACCAAAATTGCCACTACTTCTGTTGCATCTAACCTTGCTATCCCCACTGTAGCTATAGCCTCTACCACTGATGCACCCTTGTTTCCCCAACATCTAGTGAGACATCTATACCCGCTACCCACATACCAACTACTGATCCCTTAGAAGGTGTTTTTCAATGCCTCACTCTGGGGGAATACCGCCTATACAATATCGATACCTTCCTCACCCCACAAGAGTATGGGAATCTACATCAACACCCCAGCTACGACATCCGCATCGGTGACATTTTCCCTTATGGCCCTCCCCACCTTCACACCAACCTAACGTATGGGGGACTTGATATGGCCACCTATAAACCCAAACCTCCATCCCAAACCCAACCATTTTCATCTGACCTACACTCCCTCACTAACCACCACTTTACTCACACTTTCCTCCACCGGTGTGCATGGAAAGGATTTGGCTTCAGTTTTTATGAACAAGGCCGCCATACTGTCATTTCCTATACCTCTCGTAAACACAATGACCGTAGTGGCATTGGTTTTGATGCTCCACCCCTCCAAGAAGGTTCACATTGACCTTATCCAAGATGAGAAAACTCCCCCTCTCATTCACCCACATTACCATCTTCACCCACAGAGTCCATAGATCCTGAATCTATTCCTCCTAACTTTTTTTTTCATAAACACCATTTCCCTGGGACCGCTGACCTATCAACGCAATGGCGAGGCTCCCTCTTCTCTCCCATTCCTATATCCTGACATGATCGATGATGATACACCTTCAATTAACGTCATTCAATGTCAGGATGATGAGTCCATCCTCACCTACCTTGGTGCAGAAAAATCTTATATTCATCAGTCATTACCCTCTGAGATGCAAACCATGTTGAATGAATCGACCATCAAAATTAACATTAATACTCAAGACGACCCACACATTCTAAAGATAGGCCAATCCTTAGGCGCTACTGAACATGAAGTCTTCACCTCTTTCCTTTGGGACCATAACAACACATTTGCCTGGTCCTATGCTGATATGCCCGTATTGACCCAAAAATCATGGTTCACAATATCATAACCATTCCTGATGCCAAACCCATCAAACAAAAGCTACAGAAAAATGCATCCTCGCATTGCACTTTTGGTCAAAGAAGAGCTTCAGTGCCTTCTCTCAGTTTCCTTCATTCTACCCATTGATTATCCCCAATGGATTTCTAACATCGTTCTTGTCACGAAAGTGACAGGGGGACTCCACATTTGCACAGATTTCCATGACCTCAACCTTGCCTGTCCCAAAGATGATTTCCCACTACCAGGCATTGACCAACTAGTTGATCTCACCACTAGCCATGAAATGTTATCACTCATGGATGGTTTCTCGGGCTATAATGAAATATTACTAGCTCCTAAGGATCAACACAAGACTACCTTCATCACCCCTTGGGGGACTTTCTATCGAAGTCATGCCCTTTGGCCTAAAAAACGTTGGTGCTACATATCAGCGAGCCATGACTTACATCTTCCATGACATCATGCATCACATATTAGAGGATTACGTAGATGATCTACTTGCCAAATCCAAGCATCGAACCAAACACCTGCCCATTCTTAAAGTCATCTTTGACCGCCTCATCAAGTATTTTGTTCGTCTTCAACCAAAAAAGTGTGTTTTGTGGTACTTTCTAGAAAACTCCTAGGTTTCATCGTTTCTTTGCATGGCATAGAAGTTGATCCTACTAAAGTCAAGGCTATTCTTGAAATGCCACCACCCACTAATCTCCGTCAACTTCACAGCCTATAAGGAAAAGTTGCAATCAATTCGTCATTTTATCTCGCAGCTTTCTGACACCGACTGTCAACCATTCCATCATCTTCTCAAGAAATACATTTCATTCAAATGGGATGATGAATGCCATAAAGCCTTCGAAGCCTTGAAACAATACCTCCTTCAACCACCAGTACTCATTCCTCCTAAGGATGACCAACCCTTCTACCTATATATTTCTACCACTGACCATTCTCTAGGTGCCATGCTCGCTCATCGCGACGACCAACACCGAGAGCAAGTAGTTTATTACATAAGCCATACCTTTCTTGACTACAAACTAGATATACCCACGCCAAAATTTTTTTTCCTAGCCTTAGTTTTCATTGCCACCAAACTCCACCATTACCTACTCAACCACAAAACCTTTGTCATTACTAATACTGACCCATTACACTATATGTATGCCAAACCATATCAAAATCAATGTGTCGCACATTGGATTATGCTTCTGGCCATCGACCTTGACCTCGAAATTCATCCATTAAAATTCCATCAAGGACTAGGATATCACTAACCAATTGGCCGATGCACCTATTTCTAGGAATCAACCCTCTAACTTTGACTTCCCAGATGAGTCTATAGCTACCCTTTCCCTGGACGAACCTACTTACCAAATGACACTCTTCTTCGATGGCTCCAAGTGTTAGTGTGGGGGTGGGGTGTGGTGTTATCCTCATTCTACTTGATGGTGAACCTATGCCTTTGTCTTTGAAACTCGATTTCATGATTGTACAAACAATATTGATGAATACAAAGCACTCATATTGGGTCTCCATGTTGCTTATGCCTTAGATGTTAAGTCAATCAACATCTTTGGTGATTCTCATTTGGTCATAAACCAAGTCAATGGTATATACCAGTGTCGTAATGAGATACTTCAAAAGTATAAACATCACATAGACATACTTTTGACCACCTTTGACCATTACACACTTCAAACCACCCCACGTTCTACCAATAAATTTGTAGATACCATGGCCTGCTTGGCTTCTCAAATACCCACTTCACCTGCTGACTCTAAAATCTTTGTCACTATACAAAGGCTACAATCACCCTCTTATTTACCTTGTGAATTTTACTCCATTGGAACCGTTTTCCCCTGACCCACGTGACCTTTGGTATAAGCAATATACAGACTATCTTTCCCTTTCCATTCTACCCATGTGATCTCACTCGTAATGGACAACGTGCCTTTCTTAAAAGTGTCTCCCGTTATGTCATCATGGGTGGTCTTCTTTACAAGCATGGCTTTGATGACATCCTCTTACAATGCCTTACGAGTTTTGAAATTCCCTACACCATTAAGGAAGTCCATGATGGAATTTGTGGAGGTCACTTTAGTGGTTTAGCCTGTCGCAAAGCACATTCTTTACCTAGGCTATTATTGGCCAACCTTAAACCACGATTATGTTGTCATTATGTCAAACGTTGCGTGAAATTCCAACAACATGGTAATCTTCATCACACACCTAGTCACACCTTACTGGTCACACGAGACCTTTGGCCTTTCTCTCAATGGGGTTTGGATCTTGTCGGTGAGATCAACCCCCATTCTTCACAACGCCACCAATGGATCATAACTACTACCAAATACTACACTAAATGGGTAGAATCCATTCCCCTCATTTCTACAAAAGCCATGAGAAGATATGTGAATTCATCAACCATCACATCATCTGTCACTTTGGTATCCCTCACTGCATTATCACTGATAATTGAAAAATAATTCAAAAATAAAACCCTCTGCAAACTATGTGATGCTTTTGGCATCCAACTCAGTTTCTCATCACCTTATTACCCACAAACCAATGGTCAAGCTGAATCAACCAATAAAACCTTGAACAAAATTCTTATGAAGGTAGTCAATGATAATGGGAAAGATTGGCATACGGACATTCCTTTCTGCCTTGTGGGCTTATCGCACTAGTATTCACACTTCGACTGCTGCCACCCCCCTTTTCTCTGGTCTATGGTACTGAGGTTGTCTTACCTCTCGAAGTCCAGATTCCATCTCTCTGACATCTCACTACAAGACATGCTCAACGACGATGAATTTCACCTAGGATCATTTGGCACAACTTGAATTATTAGATGAGTGTCATCTCAATGCTCTTGACCATCTCCAAATATACCAAAAAATGTATCAAACGTGCCTATGAAAAACATGTTCACGAAAAAACCTTTCAGGTCGGTGACCTCGTCCTGAAGGAAAATCAACATGTAACCAAAGAGGAGAAAAGTAAACAAGGAAAATTTTCTCCTAATTGTCTTGGACCCTATATCGTTACCCATGCCTATGGATCAAGTGCTTATCATTTGTCTTCACTTGAAGGTAAACCTGAACCTGAGCCCCTTAATGCCTTTACATCTTCGACCATTCTATTGTTGATATCAAGTCCTATATCACTTTCCTGTTCAGTTGATCGCTCATCCCTTGAGTGTTGTTCACCTTCCATATTACCCATTTTGAGGATCCATGACTAAACAAGAATCATGTGATTACCTGTCACCTTTTAGCCTTGTCTTCAATATGAGTACCACGGATCTACTCATAGCATGATTCTCATGGATACTTTTCGTCTTCTTCAAGATGGAATCCCATGGTCATTCATCACTCAAAACCACCTCTTCCATAGTTAATATTTGTGTGCTATGTTCTTGTCTTATAAAAAAGAACCTAATCTTCCTCTATAGTCTTGTCCATGACTTAAATGTCTAAAAACAAAAGGGATACAACTCCTTGAGTCAAACTTCCAGCAAAAGATAACTCCCTCAAAAGGGACATCTCTTCTTTCTATTCTACCACTATAAATAGACTGCTCCCTTGAAGGAAAGCTATATAAAGTCATTACAAAATATATATAAATATTCAGAAGCTTCCCGCATCGATCAACTTCAAGAAGACCTCAAGGAGATAATATACCCATCCCATACAGACTTCCTGCATCGATCAGTCTATTAAAAAACAAACAAATAAAGAAAAATATGAAATTTTCATCATGGACTTGCCTATTTTGCGATTCTGGGTTTCTTGTTACAAAATACACATCCTTTCGTACACTAAGTTATGCTAAACCACCCATTCTCACCTCATTTACCTTCTTATCCTAACTCCCTCTCTACTCAAGGGACTTACATCGCAACTACGTGACATTTTGTGATCATGTGAATTTTCTTCACCCTTAGAATAGCCCATTATGCAAGGCCTGTAGGGTCTTACATTCATAATACCATCTGGGGTATGGTAGGATCATTAGGGTTCTTATCAATTTAGGTAGTTCTTTTGCCACCTCTTACCTTTCTACCTTCTTTTATCACCTATTGATTATCCGATAACAGGACCAGCTCATCGACACTTATATTTAAAACAACTCAATCATACCTATGACCTTAACTCAACCATGCCCATGACCTACATTCACCCGTGCCTAACACCTATCAATCCATTCCTCTACTTCATCAGTAATCTTCCCTAGCTTATGGGAGAACTACATCGGCCTGAGGTCCCTTTTCGTCACGACTATGTAGGCAACACTCCGAGGGCATGGGGCCCTTAGAGGTTAGCTTGGCCACTCTCTACCCCTAACCAATTCCCTCTTCCCCTTTCCTATTCACATTCTACCCTAGTTAGTTTCCTTTTTATATCAATAATTGGAAATTAAACCAAATAAACAACAATTTCTTAACATCTTTACCATCATAACTTACACGTTCATTTCATCTTGTCTACAATTTCTTTACCGTAATCATACATTTCCCTACAAATCATCTTAACATGATCCACATCATCATTAATTGCACAAATTAATGAATTAGAAACTCACCCATACCTAACCAACCTGACTCAACCATGCCGAAGATGACCTGACTCAATCATGCCTAAACCAACCTAAATCCACCATGCCTAACTCAACCTTAGTCAATCATGCCTAAACCAACCTAGCTCCACCATGCCTAACTCAACCTTACTCAATCATGCCTAAGTCAACCTGACTCAAACCATGCCTATGACCTGACTCCATCATGCCTAAACCGACCTGACTCCACCATGCCTACATGACCTTGACTATATCATGCCTAATCCACTTGATTTCAACATATATATATATATATATATATATATATATATATATATAACAATGAAAATTAACACATGTATACCATCCATACTATAAACACCATCATCTATAAAGCAGATAGTTTGTATAAAATACATGTGAACATATATCCCAATAATAATCACAATAATCTCAAATCATTCAGATACATCCTTGCCATCTTCGACACGCAGGCCGGTATATCATCAAAAATCTCAAAAACTCTCATGTACATCCTCACTCTCTTCGGCACGCAGGCTGTTATATATAAAAAATACACGACTATACAAAACAAGAGGTACATATGGCTATCAGACATCACCTTGCTAGATATCCTCCATATCTGCCTCACCTGTCTCCTCTTCCTCCTCTGCCCCCACACGATGTCCAACTAGTATCTCACCACCCATCATTGGTCCTAGTCGGATCTCTGCTGGTACCTCACATGGGGCTGGCCTCCGTGAACTGGTAGCCTCACCCTGACCCTGTCTCGGGGCTCGATGGCCCCTTGTGCTCTCTACACTATGGGTATGTGACCTGGTCCTCTCACTCGAGGCCTACTGTGATCTATACTCCCCATAGGACAAAAAATCTATCCCTGCGGCCATCAAAATATCCTGATAATATCGGACCTTAGCTAAGGCATCTCTCAACTGGCCTATCGGTAATGTCTATGGTGGTGTCATCAGCTTTGGCCCCTATACTTATCTCTTGAGACCTTGTCCCATTGGTACCTGTAAAGAGGGACCCTGTCCATATGCCTATGACTGACCTGAGGGACTCTGTCCCACTCGTGCTTGTATTTGGGCCTGAAGGGCCGTAACTTGCACCTGTGTAGTGGCCAACTAGCCATGCAAACCTATAATATGCACCTGTAGGGTGGCCACATATACCCCATCTCCATCTCCACCCTGTGCGGGTACCCGTCCCTACGCTACCTAGGCCTGTAGAGTGGCCAAATGTGCTTGCAGAATAACAACATGTGCCTCTGAGCTTGTCAGTTGCCCCTACACTATACCCAACTATGTAATCAAGGTCACCACCTGCCCCTGTAGGACATCTCTCTGCACTGTGATGGTGGCTAAATCTGGCTTCCCCAGCCTCAGCGGTACTGCTTGTAAATGTCTAGCCTACCAATGTCTGTATCTATCTGTAACCCTGACATCATCAATCTGCCAGTCTCTCACTCTCTCCTCCTACACTGTCAGTACTGTTGGCTGTGGTAGAGGAAAAGACCTCTCCACATCATCCCTCCTGTACTGTGGGAAATGTGGTGGTATATCCTAAAGTAGCTTGAACTACCATCTAACCCTGTCCATAGGTATCATTTGATGCTCTCCTGCACATCACCCCCTTTTTCTACTAGAGTAGCTATAGATTCTGTAGCTCCTCTGCCATATGCCCATATGACAGAAAACCCATAAAGGGCTACCAAATGATGTCCATGCTAGACAAGCCCTCTAGTAATCACCTGTAATAGGCTACATTGTGTGTAGCTCTAGCTGCTTAGTGCTCCCCAATTGTAGGCACCCATCGCTTGAAGCCCACTCGAATAAAACCTGACTCAATTGCATCAGCTCGAGGCATACCGACTGGACGCACAAATACAATGTGCTCATACGCCAAGTAATGAAGTAGGAAAGCACAACACAGGCTAAACCTCCATAGCCACCCATAAGCCCATAACTCTTTGTAGAACTATACCAGGAATGCAGGAACCTAGGTGTTGTCGGCCCCAAAATTCCCCTCTTTTGAAGTCAAGTTTAAATTTTTTTGAGTCTATACCTTGGAGTATTAAATCATGTCAAGCCTGAAATTATTTGTAGTTTTCCTATTCATGGAGAATAATTAAAAGTCAGGCATATGGTGAATTTCCTTTCCTTCTTTTTATTTTCTTCCCACAGTTAGGAATGACAGGCATATTTTCCCCATTAATTTTTACCCCAGAGTCCATGGGTAATACATGAATATCTTTGATTGGATGCGATTTGACCATATTTCAAGGTTTAACATAAGCCTCCACATGTCCAAATGATGTAACTCTAGGGGCAGGATCCAAGGGACACTCCTCAAATAAGCGCATGTTTTTCGTGTGTCCCAGGTACAAAATGAAGACAGAACAAGCTAAAATCAGCTAAGTATAGAAGGTTCAACAGATGACGACACGTGCCTCATCGGCAAAACTTCAAGAGTCAAAGCCAGGGGCAGTTCTACAACTTGCGCCAGTCCTCCACGTCTCCTAGGTCCAAAAAGGAACAGAGCTGATAATTGAAATTGACTAAGTATGGGTGGGTTAGTGGAAGCTGCCACGTGCGTTAACGACACCATTTCAGAAGTGAAATCAAAGGGTCAGTCTCCAAGTAGTGCCAGCTTGCCACGTGGTTAAATTCAATATGAAGACGGAGTTGGACATGAAAATTCCAAGACCAGTGGAAGGAGACATGCGTCAGCTCGGCACAACTTCAGGGGGCATTTCCAAAGTAGAAACTCAAATGAGTGTCATCCCTCCACGTGTCTAGGGGTCAACATAAGTCAATTAGAAAATTGGCCTGAATCAGTTAAGTATAAAGCAACTAGCAGAGCTCTCCATGTGTCAGCTTAGAGTTGCTTCAAAGGAAAAGAATGGAAGAGGTGTTTGCAAGCCTACTCCAATCAATTTCTCCCATGTGGGTGTCCCAAATTTGAAGTTGTAAAAGTAAATTGAATGGCCCATGTTTTAACTGGTAAAATAATGTAACAGTCGTATATTTAAAAACTATTTTTCCACCATTTATGTTTTCTTTGTGCTTTCAATAATTCAAAAGGGCGTGGATGATTGGAATAAGTTGTAACTATTTCTTACTTGCTCAAGGAAGTTGTAATAGTCTCTTGCGAGCTATATCATGAGCTTTCAAAGCCATTGTATGGGTTGGATTTTGATTATTCTAGAATTGTAATTTCGAATTGGAAGAAATAAATACAAAGGTTTTTTTTTCTCTTTTTCTTCTTCTTTCTCTTTCCTTCTGGTTCTAATCTATGAATCATCTAATCCTTATGTGCTTGGAAAATTTGTGTTCTAGTTTGTACAATCTCCAAACATTTGAGTCTGCGAATTGTGTCTGTTATAAACGTGGATGGTTCTACTCTGTATCTCATTTGCACAATACATATAAGGGTTTTATCTGCCATCTCTTTTCCTTGAAAGTATTATCTTCTTCTGCCTCCCTCCTCTCTTCAAAGTCTTCTATCCTCATGTATTGATAACTTTCTAGGCTTAAAACACATTTTAGGATATCGGGAAACCACCATTGAATGAAATACTCTGCATTTGTACATAGGGTTTTCCCCTGCTTTCAATAAGGGAACCTCTCCCATTAAAGAGGAGGGACTTGCTTATCCCATGATTGTGGTTTCATTCCAAGTGTAAATCTAAAACCCAACAATTTTTTGCGACTCTGCTAGGAAATTGTTTCAACAAATTTCCTTTCTAAAAGAACAACTAATTTGATCATTTCTTTGATCTGGAAAATCTAATATATACTCGTTGTAGAAGGGCTCTTGGAATTGAAGATCCCCAATTTCAACTCTTGGATCAACAATGTTTTTAACTTCCTCCAAAAAGAAGAAATAGAAGAGTTCATTCCATAAGCACACCTCTTATTGAAGACAAAGCTTCTAGTAGTAGTATTCCTCAAGCACAACTTAGCTCTAATCTCTGTGCCCTAATTCTTTCTAGTGTCTTAGTTCCACTTCAAGCAATATTTCCAAGGATGGCAGTACCTCAGCATTGGGGAAAAAGAGTTGGGCCTCTGGCTCTTCCTCAACCATTGCATGAGTTACTAGGGGTAACATGAAGAATTTTCCCAAATTTAGAGGTGATGGAAAAGTGCACCCTGATGAACACATTGCAACCTTCATCATTGCATGTTGGGTATTTGGAGTTGAACATGAGGATGTCTCTGTGAGGTTATTGTTATCTAAATTCACCACCAGGGCTAATTTGATAACATGCATCAGAATTCTCAAGTCCCAGGAAAATGGATTGATTCGGGGAAAAAATCATGTTTCTAAGGTTCCCTCAGATATTTTTCTAACTCCCCTGGCCGAAGAAGGAAGGAGCAAGCTCTGAGAAAATGTGAAAAGTTGCAGAAAATAAGCTTGGGCCAGAAAAAATTGTGAAAATTGGCTAAGTCCTAGTCCTAGGGGCAGTCGGGACATTTGGGACATCTAGGCGCGGATCGGCCGAAAAGCCTCCAGGCGGCCCGTGAAGCATTTGGGACAATCGGGCCAGAAGTACGCGGACGCGAACCGACGGCCGAAATGGGGAACTTCAGTCTGAAACAAAGTGGGACAAGTGGGAAAAAAAGACGTGAACCAGCCAGATCGGCCGAAATGGGGAACTTCAGTCCGAAACAAAGTGGGACAAGTGGGACAAAAAGACGCGAACCGGCCGGATCGGCCGAAATGGGGAACTTCAGTCCGAAACAAAGTGGGACAAGTGGGACAAAAAGACGCGAATCGGCCGGATCGGGCGAACCGGAAGAATTTGTCCCACGAAGCACTGGGACATCCGGGACAAATGGACGTGAAGGGCGCGAAGGAGCCGAAAGGGCCGAGAACCAACCAGATCACGACACGTGTCGCAAGGGAGGCAGTCCAAAAGTCAAAGGGCGAGGTTTCAAGCACTGACCCGAACCAATGAAATAGCGCCACGTGTCCAAGTTTAAGGGGCCCACAAGAAAATTTCAAAAGGAAAGCCCACGAAAGGTAGAGGAGAGAGAATTTCTCATCCAATCAGCACGTGCCACGTGTCATCCAGGTGGCAGAAGCGCGGGAAAGATTTCAAAACACGTTTTCACCTGTTTTGTGCCCTAAATCTTCAGATCGCCATAACTTTCGATCCAGAGCTCGGATTTGCACGTTCTTTATATCAACGGAAAGCTGGTGAAATTATCTACACGATTCTGGGGTCAATCTTGCGTTTTGGAGTAGTCTGGAGGGAGAAAATTGAGAAACGGATCTGACGCATGTTCATGGCCAGAAATGACATTCCAGCGACCAGATTTAATGCAGAATGGGTCGCATTCTCCTGTAATCCGGTCAAAGTGACAGGGTATGGGTTTGTAAGGTCCCCCATGCCATTTTAATGCACCTGCAGTCAAGAAAGAATGGGCTCCCATGCCTTTGTACGTTTTCTGTCTCCTGGGTTCGACCCATGCAATGTAAAAAGCCAGATTTGGCTCATTTCAAAGGGGAACATTTTTGGGCATAGCAGACTTCTTCTTTCACCTCCAGCAAGTGATTGATGCAAGGATCAGACCTCTCCAAGGATTGTAACAGTTTTCTTTTACCTCTCTGAGGGTGTAATGCGTGTTTTTGACATTGAAATGATAATGCAAGCTCTGTGAATGGGTTTCAATCCTCTGTTTGTATTATTTGCTTGATTTCAGATACTAAATTATACATTATCAGTCTGTGTATGTTTTATGTTGTGAACTTTGGTCTGTGTCTATTTGCATGACAAATATGTTTCACCACTCCTTTTGGTGCATCACCATCTTTAGTTAGTTTCAATTTTTGCACTTCTACCCCTGTCCCCTTACAAGTTAGAATAGGATTAGGATCTAAACCTCTGTAGTTTTGCAAAATATAGATCTAAATCAGAGGAGTTTAAGGAACCAGCCTCTAATCTGGAGATTCCTCTCTCAGTTTCACAAGTCCCCACGCTTGGAGAGAGGTTTCCATGTTGTGCAATCACACTGGATGCTAGAGTGATCAACCTAGAAGCCTGACCTGCATCCAGGGGTGCTGTGAGTCTGCTACAACAGTTTTGGCACGCCCGGTGGGACCAGAGGTCTCATTTTTATTGCAGCAAAGTTGATGTGCATCTGCTGCAATTTTCTTGCTTGAAAAGAGCTATTATTTGCATATCTGGCGACTCCAAGGGGAAGAATCAACTGGTTTCAGCAGCGCAGGCCTGAAAACTTATGAGAAGAATCACAAGGTCGAGGGTTGGAGAAGAAGAAGTGTTGTTTGAATACCTGCAATTATCTCCAAGAAGAAGGCAAAGAGGAAGAAGGATTCAAAGGTCTCCATCTCCACCAAACAGAACTCTCTCAACTCCTCCACCTGATCGGCCTTTCATTCAGTATTCAAGAGTTCTTCGACCAATCAGAATGGCGCAACCACTGAACCCCTATGTCAACTTCACAGGCAGCAGCCCACTTGCTCTCAATGCACAAAATCCAATCCCAGTTGCAGCATTGAAGAACATTCCGTACTTCACTGGAGAAAATCAGACCACTCCTGGTGATCATGTCAAGGACATTGCTAACATTTGTGCAATCCATGAGATTAATGAGATGCAAGTAGCTGTCAAATTGCTGGCGTCTTCATTCAAGGGGAAAGCATTGCAATGGTTTAGGAGCCTTGGAGCTGGCTCTATCACAAACTGGAATCAGCTGTGTATTGCACTTCATGATCAATTTGGAGAGAAGGGAGACAACTTGTCTCTTTTGGAGCAGCTGACAACCATCAAGAGAGCTTCCAATGAGCAGCTAACTGACTTCAACTTCAGATTTCAAAGGTCTTGGGATAGAATTCCAGTGGCAGTCAGGCCAACAGCAGAAGGTGCTTTTCTATATTACCTTAAAGCTTTAAATTCTGATATTTCTATGTTGGTTCAATCTATGGGAGGCACAACTATCCCTGCTGCTTATAGTATTGCCATTAGAGCTGAAAATTGTCTGATTCAAGCTGGCAAGCTAGCTCCTAGGCCTCCAATGCCATTATATCCAAGTTTAGAGAGCCCAAGTACTAGTCAAGCACCTGTCTTAGCTCCTTCTCCCACTCCTAGAAATCAGAGTTCAAATGAAGCTTCCACTTCATCTCCAAGTGCCCCAAATGAGCTTCAAGAAGTCATGAAGCAACTGCAAAATTTAGGTAATGAGCTGGTTACACTCAAGAGACAGCAAGCTCAAGGTTTCAGACCTTCGTATCAGCCTCAAGCTCAACCTAATAGGCAGCTATATCAGCCTCAAAGGCCACCCAATCCAGCTGCAAATCAGAATCAAGCAAGGCCTCCTGCCAATAGACCATTCCAGCCCTATAATCCAAATGCCATATCTGCCTCTAAGGCATTAGTACCAGCACAAAACAACATTGCCCAGGAGTATGATTGGTGTTTTCCATGTAATGAGCCTCATAATCAATCCATGTGCTACAATGGTGCTTTGACTCAAGCTTTAATGGTAACAACTACTGGTGTGGAGGGTGAGAGCAGTCAAGAAAACAGCCAACAACAAGAAACATTCCAACAGCAATCAGCCCCAAATGACACCACATTGGTAAATTGGCAAGCAGAGGATTTTTGTGGCATGAATCAGGCAGTTTCTCAAGGTGTTGCAGCCAACACAAGGTCAAAAAGGAGAAATTTGGGTGAAGAACAGCCATTAGCCCCAGCCAATCCACAACCTTCCACAGCTCCTCAAATGATTGGCAAGCAAAACCCAGTTTCAAATGCACAAGGGCAGCCAAGAACAGCCTCTAGGCCAACTCAAATGCCAGCTGTTGCTGCCCACGTACAAGAGGTGAATGTGCAAACCAAGGGACAACAAAAGGGTACTTCATCTCCATTCAGTATCATTGATCAGATGAAGAAAACAAACGTCAATATATCTATGTGGGAATCCCTATCTATCCCAGGCCAAAGAGATCTGCTGCAAGCTGCCATGAAGGACTGGCCAGCTTCGAATCAGCAGATGCAAGACAAAGTGCTTACAAATGCTGCCCAACCTGAAGGAAATCATGGAGCACAACAAGGTAAAATGTTGAAGCCCCCCCCTTTCTATGTTTCGTTAATCATTGGAAATCAGCTAGTGCATAATTGCATGATAGACTCCGGGGCAAGTAGCTCAGTAATGCCTAAACAGATAGCTGATCAGTTAGGGCTCCAGTATGAAACAACATCCAAAGGGGTAGTGCAGTTGGATGGGACAGCAATAGCAACAGTTGGAGTGATTAGAAATTTGAATCTTACCTTGCATGCATGTCCAAATGTTGTTGTCTTACAAGATGTATCAGTCATAGACCTTCCACCACTCTTTGCCCTATGCTTGTCAAGGGACTTCACAGCCAAGATTGGGGGATATTTGTCCACTGATTGGTCACACATGCTGTTCAGAATGAGGTATGGAACTAAGGCTACAATTAGGTCAGAACCTATTGCAAACTTCCACATTGAGCCCTATACTCCAAGTCAGATTAATGCCAATTGCTCAGCATTTGATCAAGAAGATCACCCAAGCACTGATGAAACTGACACTAAAGTTGGAAACATCCCGGATCTAACTCTTGATGAATGGGCAAGCAAGGTGCATGCTTTTGATCCTTATCAAGGAATAGAAGAATCTGAGCTAGGAGTCTATTGTATACACGAAGAAAGTCAACCTATTCCTAGCATCACCAAGCCAAACCACAAGGATGACAATGAGGTATGGCAGCTGCTTTTTGATGGATCAAGGAGTAGACAAGGTGCAGGAGGTGGAGCCGTGCTTATTTCACCTCAAGGAGTAAAGTATTATTCAGCTTTTAGATTTCAATTTGCATGCTCCAATAACACTGCTGAATATGAAGCCTTGGTGCAAGGGATGCATTGGGCAATCAAGAAAAAAATAAAGAACTTGCAAGTCTTTGGGGACAGTGAATTGATTGTAAATCAGGTCAAGGGACAGCATGCTGCCAAAAATGATCTACTCAGGTGCTACAAGAACAGGGTGTGGGACCTCATGGAAGATTTTGAGGGTTTCGGCATCAAAGCCATTCCTAGGAATGAGAATCAAGCTGCTGACAGGCTTGCAGCAGTAGGGGCAGCCTTTGACATTGTGGAAAACATTCAACAAGACAAGATACAGCCAAACATCCACGTGATTGTGAGGCCTTCAGTGCCGGATAACGATGTCAGTTGGCAAGTATTTGAGAATGACCAGCAAATCATCCATTTCTTGCAAGAAGAAGCTGAGTTCTCAGCTAAGAATCAAGAAAAGTTGGAACAACAATATGGTGACCAGGTGATACAGCTGAGAACTGACAAGCTGCCCAAGGGACTTATCACTTTGGAGTCCATTTTTAACCCCAATGATCAGTTTAGAAAGGAGAAAGCAAACATTCAGGTCAAGAGAGAAGATTCGGTATCCATCTTGGTAGAAGAGAACAAGCCATTGCAAATTGGAAAGATGACAACTGAGCAAGAAAGGTGTGAGTTCATACAGCTATGTCAAGAATTCCCTGACGTGTTTTCTTGGAGCTATGAAGACTTGAAAGGTTTCAATCCCAACTTAGCTCAGCATACCATCGAATTGGATCCAAATACTAAGCCTGTCAGGCAGAAACAGAGACCAGTCAATCCACACATGGAGCCTCTCATGAGGAAAGAATTGGACAAGCTGATTGAGTCAACAATTATATTCCCAATCAAGCATTCTAGTTGGGTTGCCAACTTAGTTCCAGTCAGAAAGAAGAGTGGAGAGATCAGGCTATGTGTTGACTTCAGAGATTTGAATAGAGCCTCTCTCAAGGACCATTATCCACTCCCTTCCATGGAGCAAATATTACAAGTCGTAGCTGGTTCAGAAAGGTTTTCGCTACTTGATGGTTACTCAGGCTTCAATCAGATTACGGTAAAGGAGGAAGACCAGTTCAAGACAGCCTTCACAACCAAATGGGGCACATATGCTTACAAGAAGATGCCATTTGGACTGTCGAACGCCGGAGCAACATTCCAGCGAGCTATGGATATGGCATTCAAAGGCTTGATCAACAAGATAGTGCTGGTATACCTAGATGATATCACTGTCTTCTCAAAGAATGCTGCAGACCATCTCTTTCACCTCAGGCAAGTGTTTCAGAGGTGTAGAAAGTTTGGAGTGTCTTTGAATCCTAAGAAGTGCATCTTTCTTGCACATGAAGGGAAGCTCCTTGGCCATATTGTCTCCAAGGAAGGATTAGCAATTGATCCAGAGAGGGTTGAAGCCATAAGAGCTCTACCATTGCCAAGCCACAAGAAAGCCCTTCAGAGTTTCCTGGGAAGGATAAACTTTGTTCGGAGGTTTGTCCCAGATTTTGCAGCCCTTGTCAAGCCCATCACCAAAATGTTAAGAAAAAGCATGGCTTTCAAATGGACGGCAGAAGGCAAGGAGAGTTTTGAAGCAATCAAAGAAGCCATCTCCCAGGCACCCACTCTCATCAACCCAGACTTTTCCAAGGATTTCATCCTCTATGCATTTGGAGGTGATGACACTATTTCTGCCATTCTGGTACAACAGAACAAAGATAATGATGAACAACCGATTGCCTTCTTCAGCCAGAGCCTAGATGACTGCGAAGTGAGGTACTCTTTTATTGAAAAACATGTGCTTGCAGTAATCAGGAGCTTGAAGAAATTCAAGCATTTAGTCTCAAACAACAAGGTCCAGTTGCTGGTCTCACATGCTGGGGTTAAGGACTTCCTCCTCAACAAGGATTTGAATGAGAAAAGGGCAGGTTGGATCACCCGTGTCATGGAGTATGACATTGAGATCAAGATCACCAAGCTGGTAAGAGGAAAAGGATTGTGTGAGCAGCTGGTTTTGGGGAAGCAAAAAGAAGTATGCAACGAAGAAGAGGCTGTTTTGACAGTTCAAGACAGCCATGAGCCGAGTGACAGGCAAGAAGAAGACAATGCTGCCCCCACCCCTTGCTGGACCCAAGGCATTATGCACTTCCTACAAACAGGCCTATGCCCTCCAGAAATGAGCAAAGCAAAGAGGAGATACTTCAGGTTGCAGGCTGTTCCATATACCATCATTGATGGAGTTTTGTTCAAGAAAGATGTGAATGGAGTGCTGCTGAGATGCATTAGCACAGGTCAGATCCAAAGGGTATTAGAAGAATTTCATAATGGACCAGCTGGTGGCCATTTTGCACCAAGAGTGACAGCTCTAAAAATCATGAAGGCTGGTTATTATTGGCCTAGAATCTTTAGTGATTGCTATGCATGGATCAAGAGGTGTAAGAATTGTGCATTCTTCACAGGAAAAGAGAGACTCGCTGCCCTTCCATTACATCCAATTCCAGTAGATCAGCCATTCATGCAATGGGGACTGGACTTCATTGGAGCCATCAATCCCAATTCGAGCCAAGGGCACAAATGGATTTTGACAGCCACAGACTACTTCACCAAATGGACAGAAGCAGTAGCACTCAAAGAGGCAAATGAGTCTAACATCTTAGACTTTTATGAGGAGATAACAACCAGATTTGGTGTACCTGCCACAATAATTTCTGATAATGCATTGGCATTCATTGGATCCAGGGTGACTGAGTGGGCTGTCAAGAACGGTATTTACCTAAGCACTTCATCAAACTATTACCCTCAAGGTAATGGCCAGGCCGAGTCTACAAACAAGAACTTGTTGAAGATCATTAGGAGGACTCTTGATGAGAATCAGAGGTCTTGGCATACCAAGCTGAAATCAGCCTTATGGGCTGATAGGATAACTCCCAAAAGATCCACAGGTAACTCTCCATTTAGGCTTGTCTACGGAAGAGAGGCAATCTTGCCCATGTCACTTGAGTTGCCAACGTTGGAACTCATGAAACAGCTGGAGTTGCTAGAGTTTGAGCCCATGGAGGTGAGGTATGCAGAATTGATGGAGCTGCAAGAGATCAGAAATCAGGCATCCCAAGCAATGGAAAAGGATCAAGCTTTGATCAAGAAGACCTTTGATAGGAAGGCCAAAGATAGATCTTTTCAAGTTGGAGATCTAGTGTTGAAATGGGATGTGGACAGAGCAAAACCGGGAAGGCATTCAAAATTTGATGCCATTTGGAGTGGCCCATACATGGTCACAAAGTGCAAGAACAACAATGCTTTCCAATTGGCCTCATTGGATGGTGAAGAACTGCAGATTCCAGTAAATGGAATCTATCTCAAGCGTTGCTTCTAGAGGGAGGTTCACTACATCTGTAAATATTAGATTAGATTTTCTTTCCTCCAAGTGCTTGTGCACATTGTTTTGCTGTAGGTTAGTTTTGTTTTCCCTAAGTGCCTTGGCACAGCTTGCTGTCCATGGAGATGTTTAGCAATCCTTGCCCTCATCAGATAACATTCCATCTTCCTCCTTGCACATTCTGAGTCAGTTAGGGTTCTAAACAGAATATTTGATGACTCCATGCCCAATGGACTGCTTAAGGCAACTGGTATCTTCTACCTAGCAGGCAGGTACCCCCGCTGAGTCACCAAATTGTTATCTAAATTCACCACCAGGGCTAATTTGATAACATGCATCAGAATTCTCAAGTCCCAGGCAAATGGATTGATTCGGGGAAAAAATCATGTTTCTAAGGTTCCCTCAGATATTTTTCTAACTCCCCTGGCCGAAGAAGGAAGGAGCAAGCTCTGAGAAAATGCGAAAAGTTGCAGAAAATAAGCTTGGGCCAGAAAAAATTGTGAAAATTGGCTAAGTCCTAGTCCTAGGGGCAGTCGGGACATTTGGGACATCTAGGCGCGGATCGGCCGAAAAGCCTCCAGGCGGCCCGTGAAGCATTTGGGACAATCGGGCCAGAAGTACGCGACGGACGCGAACGCCGAAAATGGGGAACTTCAGGCAAAGTGGGACAAGTGGGACAAAAAGACGGAACCGATCGGCCGAAATGGGGAACTTCAGTCCGAAACAAAGTGGGACAAGTGGGACAAAAAGACGCGAACCGGCCGGATCGGCCGAAATGGGGAACTTCAGTCCGAAACAAAGTGGGACAAGTGGGACAAAAAGACGCGAATCGGCCGGATCGGGCGAACCGAAGAATTTGTCCCACGAAGCACTGGGACATCCGGGACAAATGGACGCGAAGGGCGCGAAGGAGCCGAAAGGGCCGAGAACCAACCAGATCACGACACGTGTCGCAAGGGAGGCAGTCCAAAAGTCAAAGGGCGAGGTTTCAAGCACTGACCCGAACCAATGAAATAGCGCCACGTGTCCAAGTTTAAGGGGCCCACAAGAAAATTTCAAAAGGAAAGCCCGCGAAAGGTAGAGGAGAGAGAATTTCTCATCCAATCAGCACGTGCCACGTGTCATCCAGGTGGCAGAAGCGCGGGAAAGATTTCAAAACACGTTTTCACCTGTTTTGTGCCCTAAATCTTCAGATCGCCATAACTTTCGATCCAGAGCTCAGATTTGCACGTTCTTTATATCAACGGAAAGCTGGTGAAATTCTCTACACGATTCCGGGGTCAATCTTGCATTTTGGAGCAGTCTGGAGGGAGAAAATTGAGAAACGGATCTGACGCGTGTTCATGGCCAGAAATGACATTCCAGCGACCAGATTTAATGCAGAATGGGTCGCATTCTCCTGTAATCCAGTCAAAGTGACAGGGTATGGGTTTGTAAGGTCCCCCATGCCATTTTAATGCACCTGTAGTCAAGAAAGAATGGGCTCCCATGCCTTTGTACGTTTTCTGTCTCCTGGGTTCGACCCATGCAATGTAAAAAGCCAGATTTGGCTCATTTCAAAGGGGGAACATTTTTGGGCATAGCAGACTTCTTCTTTCACCTCCAGCAAGTGATTGATGCAAGGATCAGACCTCTCCAAGGATTGTAACAGTTTTCTTTTACCTCTCTGAGGGTGTAATGCGTGTTTTTGACATTGAAATGATAATGCAAGCTCTGTGAATGGGTTTCAATCCTCTGTTTGTATTATTTGCTTGATTTCAGATACTAAATTATACATTATCAGTCTGTGTATGTTTTATGTTGTGAACTTTGGTCTGTGTCTATTTGCATGACAAATATGTTTCACCACTCCTTTTGGTGCATCACCATCTTTAGTTAGTTTCAATTTTTGCACTTCTACCCCTGTCCCCTTACAAGTTAGAATAGGATTAGGATCTAAACCTCTGTAGTTTTGCAAAATATAGATCTAAATCAGAGGAGTTTAAGGAACCAGCCTCTAATCTGGAGATTCCTCTCTCAGTTTCACAAGTCCCCACGCTTGGAGAGAGGTTTCCATGTTGTGCAATCACACTGGATGCTAGAGTGATCAACCTAGAAGCCTGACCTGCATCCAGGGGTGTTGTGAGTCTGCTACAACATTGATCAGAGATTGGCTATCAGTGTGGAAGATGACTTGATCATGTCTGGAAAGTTGAAAAGGGAGTCTTTCAAATCCAAAGTATCTTCTTCTTCTCCTTCTCCTAGAGGTAATGCAGATTATTTGGTGCAAAATCTGGCTAATGACCTCATTGCCATTAAGAAACAATTGTCTCAGCATGCTCCATATCAAGATTTTCAAAGGAAGAACTTTCAACTTAGGAACTACTTGCCCTCTTCTCAAACCAAGTTTTCCCATTGAAGTTCCACCCCTCAAGGTTCCTGTTAATGTTACATGTGAAGTTCTTGAGCTTGATGATGAGGAAGAAAATGGGCTCTATGATGAATAAGAAGAGGAAGCTGATGAAGAAGTAGAGGAGCCTGGTGGTTCTCGAGTTCATTTCCTCACTACTAAGGGTATGGTAGATGTGGATGATTATGATGATGTAGTGGTTGAGATGAACAGTGAATCATATGTTGTTATGACCTAGGAGCATACCAACAAAAAGGAAAAAGTGGTGTAACCTGTAAAAGGATCCAAGTAGTACCCCCATCACCATCTCGGTGATTGCAAGAAGAGGAGCTCCTATTCCTACTACTTCCACTCAAAATGTAATCTCTGCTAGTCCTTCTCCCTCTAATTTTTCTTCTTGGAATTATTGCCCAACAAATGATAAATTTGATAGATGAAAAGCTCCTCCTACTCCTAGTAGTGATTCCCCATCCACATCTGGATCTTTTGACATTATAGACCATCTTAAAAAGACCAAGATTCAAATTTTTGAAGCAGAGTTCTATCAAACCCATCCTAAAGCCTTTGCCAAAATCGTTTAACTTTGTAAATTCCTAATCCAAAGTCCCATCCAATACTTTTAAGGGCCTTTTTCCCACTTTCTCTCCCTTATCTCAATCAAGCCTTATGGCTGTAGTCACTTCCTCTAATGAGAAAATTGAACCATTCTATCTGACCCTTCTCATAGCTGGCCACAAACTCAGTAATTGTGTCATAGATTTAGGGAGCATCAAATAATGTAATGCCTGCAAAGGTAGCCCATGCTTTGGGTTTGATCCTAACACGTGACTTTGCTTCTTTTTATTCCATGGAGAGTAAGAAATTGCCTTTGGTGGGTAGAATTAAAAATGCATAAGTAGCTTTTGCTGCTTTTCTAGAGAAAATAATCCTAGCCACCATTTTGGTAGCTGATATTCCTCCTTCATATGGGATGTTGTTGAGTAGAAATTTCTACAAGGAGGTAGGAAGAAAAATTCAAATGGATTGGTCACATGCCTTGATCCGTGTTAATGAGAAGATGAAGAAGTTGCTGCTTGAGAAACAAGCAGAGTATATTGTGTAAAAGACAGATGATCCTAAAGCACAAATAATGTATGCAGATATAGGGCATGGGAACTACATGATCGTGTCATAAGAGGAGAAAAGTCTACCAAAGGGAGTGTTGCTTGATCCTAATGGTGTGTGGACTTTGGAGTTTGATGGGAGCTATTCTTTAGCTAGTTCTGGAGTTGGTGTAGTGCTCATTTATCCTGGGGGGTAAGGTTCATCCTTTCTCCTTCAAATTTTAGTTTTAAAATACCAACAATACTACTGAGTATGAGGCCCTTATTCTTGGGTTGAGCATAGTGAAGGAGATGGGAGTGAAGAACTTTCTTGCTCGTGGAGATGTCGAGCTAAGTGTAAAACAAGTTAGAGACCTTTATCAGGTAAAGAGTAGAAGGTTAAAACGCTATAAGAATCTGGTATGGGATTCCATTGAATTCCTTGATGATTTTTCCATTGAAGCTGTGCCAAGGGAGAGGAACACTAGGGCTGAATCTCTAGTTGTTTTTGGGTCCTTGTTGATTCCTCAACCTAATTTCCCTCAGTAGAAATTCACCATTAAGATGATCCATAGACCCAGTGTGCTTGACAATGCAAATAATTGGCAAGTTTTTAATGATGACCAAACATTTTCTTTATTTCTTGGATCTCAGAGACAACTTTGATCTACTGTACTTTGAAGGAAGTGAAAATATACCTAGAGAGTGTGGGTCATCAAATGAAGAGGGTGTTAAAGAAAGAGATGGATCAAGATGGTTGCATCAAACAGAAAGGCATCAAAATTCCTAAAGTGTTGGTGAGTTTGGAGGATCTTTTTGATAAACATGATAGATATATGAAGTCTAAAGTTTCCCAAGGAGCCCGAAAATCTACTGAGATTGAGAAAGTGAATATTGGGAGTCTTGATGATCCCAAAATGGTCAACATTGGGAAATGCTGCACTCAGGAAGAGAAAAATAAGGTGGTGAATCTGTTGAAAAGGTATGTTGAGGTTCTAGCTTACTCTTATGATGATCTTAAGTCTTTTCAGCCTAATGAAATGCAACATTTCATTCCTCTTAAGCTTGGGATCAAACCCTTCAAACAGAATCAAAGGAAATATAATCCAAAGATAACTGATACAATTTTCCAAGAAATACAATAGATTTTAAAGGCTAGGATCATCTTCCCCATCCACCATTCAACGTGTTTTTCTAATATAGTGCATGTTAGGAAAAATAATGGTGGGATACAAATTTGTGTGGACTTTAGAAATCTAAATTAGGGTTCTTTGAAGGACAACTACACTCTCCCCATGATGGACCGAGTATTACAAGTTGTCACAGGCTCAAAGATGATATCTATGTTAGATGGATTCTCAGGGTATAATCAAGTAGAGGTGAATACTAAAGATCAACATAAGAATGCCTTTACAACTCCTTAGGGAACCTTTGCATACAAGAGAATGCCTTTTTGTCTCATCAATGTTGGTGCTACTTTCTGTAACACCCTGAACTGTTGTTACTTCCTCCTAAGCATACAAGTGTTGATATGTGATTTCTTTTGTAAAAAGGATGTGTTCCTTTGGTTGAGAAGTCATGCTTGATATGTACTGTATCTTCTTTGTAGATTGTAGATCTTTGACTGAGTCAGGATATGATTAGACTCTTTTATTTATTTCATTTCACAGCTGAGTTTAATCTGATCTCGGAACGAATTATGAAGTTATTCATCTATAAGACCTAGCCTTGGATTAGTGGTATTGATCCAAGTGGTGCTTTAAGTTTTTCGTGATGAATTAAAAAATTATAAACCTTTCACAGGTTGCAAGGTTTGAATTCATTGGATAAGTCAATCCTGAGTCTAACTCAGGTTGATCATGTGAAATGGATTGGTTCCCAATATCGAAGTATATCTGGAAGGTCTCGATCGTGGACCAGGTAATAATTCGGTTTCATACAATTTTGTAGCCTAAAGGCAGAACAGGAGGTAACCCTGTTCCAGAATGCATGTTGTAGGTCTTTTTCTGAGTGTACGGAATATAGACCTAACTGGAATTAATTAATGTTAGTAATCTAAAACTAAACCTAACCTAGGGGTTAGATTAGTGTTAATCTAACCTAGACCTAGGCTAAGAGCTGATGTTCTAAGTTAGTATCTATGTGTAAAGTGGTTAGACTAGGTGTTATCCTAAATTCTAACCTAAGTTACTAACCTAACTAGTGAGCAAGAATGTAAAGGGGCCTATGGAGGGGTGTGAACCATGGGCAGCATTTTCTATGTAATTAAATGCATTGGATAAGTATGAAGACAGGTATTGGCGGAGGTTTTAGAAATGGCTAACCTGAGCCGACGTGGTAGGTCGCCAAGACTGAAAATGGTCTGGAGATTTTATTTGTCTCTTGCCAATTTTGGCGGTCGGTGGTAGTTGAGTTTAAGTGGGAAAATTGGAGTGAATGCAATTAATGAGCTTGGAAGTCGAGCTCGGAACTCGCGTGAAGGCATGCAAATTGGAAAGTTGTTGGTTTGTTTGGCTTATCACGAATTTCAGTTTTCCTTCTGCCTGTTCACTGGTTCTTCGCACCAGTCTTCTTGGAGTTGCATGGCGAGTATGAGGGTATCTAGCTCTTTTCTCTGGCAAGGAAAGTATATATGTCATGGGGAAAGCAAAATTTTGTTTGTCGCTCTAACTTGGAAAAGGAAAAGGAAGTCCGAGCTCTTTCAGTGGTCTGCTTCGGAATTTTGAGCAAAAATCCAGGCATGTTAGGCCCTAACCTTTAAAAATCTTGCTGTCTTTCAAGTGATTTCATTAGAAGAACTATGTTCAAATGACTTATGGAAATAGATGATTTCCTATGGTTGTCTTGTGTGATTTGGTACCGTATCTTTATGTTGTTCGTTTTTCAAATTTAACCCTTAATGGGTGTGTGATGTATTTCAAACTGTTCTCTATTTTATTGTGCTTCGCATTCAGGCGTAAGTTTGTGTATCATGTGCTTGAAGGTTATCTTCCAGCTCCGTGAGAACCCGTGCATGCTTCTCTTGCTGGATTCAGGATACAGTAGAAACTTGTTGATTGAAACTTGTTGTTGATTCTTGTTGGAAAAGATACTGTTGGACTTATGTGTGAATGTTCAGTCTTATTGGACTTCTTTGCAAGTTTGTGGTTGTTATCATTGGTGAAGGTTACAGAACCTAGTAGGGCTTCACTATGGTATTTTAAGTTATTTTGAACGAATAACTTATTGTGTTTCAGTATTTCATTGCGTCCTTTTGGAATTGTGTATTCCTTGCTTTGTGGTTATGGGTTTCAACCCGTTATCAGTATGCAATATGTATATATTCATATTTTGTGGTAATCAGAACGACTCTGCGGAGTCGATTGAATGATTTACTTATATTTGGACCTCTGTTCAAGTTAAATATAATTGAATATTGGTAATTGATGAGACAGTGACTTGAGGGAATAACATGTACTAAGACCTCTGTTATTTGTAAGAATACCTTCATGTTGCAAGGATTTTATGGTACAGATTCTTTGGGTGTATTTTTACGTTTACATTCTGTGCAAACTTGTGCGAAGAATTGGCAAAGGGTCAGTCGGGTTCCTTGTGTTGAAATCAGTATTTAAATTTGCTTTTGCTTGATTTTTTTATGTACACCATTGATTTGCCTAGATGGAATCATTGCAACAATTTGTCTTGCCACTGTTGTTCGGGTTCAGTTGAATTCGGTGAATTTATCCTGTATTTTCTTTTGCCTCAGTTAAAACTTGACTTGGTATACTGTTGTTTTGACATTGTGGGATTTCCTGAGTAATGATTTATATCAAGTAATGCGGCCTTGTATAAATGAATCGTGAATACTATACGTCTGATTCCGATTGAGTACATATGTAAATACAGAATGATATGTTTCCTTTCTGTTTTTCCTAGTTGGATGAGGCTGTGTATGTTACGGAATTTGTAGGACAATCTTCTCATAGTCTTATGGAAACATCAAATTGCTTAATGTGATGAAGTTTGTTGTTGGCCGCGATATAATAAAAGTTCTTGATTTCGACCTTGGGTCGAAAAGCCTTACTGTGTTTAGAAGGGACTAGCTTGGGCCATAGGTTTATGTGCAGGATTGTTAGCATGTTAGTCTTTGTTGCAAAACTATCATGTTTTAAGCTAGACTGAACTAAGCCATCGACTGCACGTCGACAGGCAATGTGGAGATACCCATCTAGTTTGCTGCTTCTTGTGGAAGGTCTTGTGAGTCTGTTGGTTGACAGTCATCACTATAGGCGTGTTAGCTACTGTACAGAAGCTTTGCTGTGTTTGATTTTTATTTTAACAGTGATTTTTCTTGTGGCTCGTCGGACTTATTCGTATGCATGTAGGATGAAGGCTTTCCATATTAAGAGACGGTAAAGTCTTGAGCTTGTGTGAAGGGAAATGTGAATGAATTGTTTCTTTCTCTTCTATCATAACAATGCATGTCGATATCTGTCTAACAGTTGGAATTGTTTTTGTATCATATTGATGGAATCACGATTTGTTATGATATTCCTTTTTTTTTGATGAAAGTAACGATTTGTTCAATATTGCTGATCTTGGATTCAAGATAATTGCTTTGGATACTTTCGTTCTTGATTTCTAATATTTGATGAAATAATTGAGAAGTGTTTAAGACTATTTTGTAACGATGATAGAGTTACACATTTGTAGCCATTTTGTATTTCAAAAGGCATAGTCTGAATATGTTTATTTGTTTGGAGAATTGATCTCATTTAAACAGGGTGTTTAATGAAAACAATTGACGGATTGCAATTGTTTTAAGAGTTAGTGCTTATCATGCTCAGTTCATCGAACTGACTCATGTTGACTATTTTTGCAGATGATTTCCGTAAGTGGTAAAAGCATGCAGATCTGATAGGATAATCAGATTGAATAACTTTGATTTATAAGTGAATTACATCTTGATTTTCTAAATAAGGAAAGATGTTCCTTTTTCAGTTGAGTAATGTATCAAGTATGCGGAATGCATACAATGTATTTGATTAGTTCTGAAGGAATGGAAATGGATATTGTTACTTATGTGTCTATATTCTTATCTTGATAGTTTGACCTTCTTCAGTTCAAATGATCTAAAGAGCATTGTTATTATTATATAATTTGGAGACTTTTGTGATTATCTATGTAATCTTTGCAAGAATATAAGACTGAATTCTTATGATTGTTTAGCAGTTCTGGTATGTTCTATCATAAGCTAAATTGAAATTTAGGTAACTGTCTTTAGAAGATAGGATTAAAATATACCTAAACAGAACGCTAAACAAACTGAATTAAATTATTAATCCCTAGTCCTGATTATGACAAGACAACATTTAATTAGATTCTGAATCATTTATATTTGATGCTAATAAGTATGATATAAATTCAGTTAGGAGAACTGATATAAATCTAATGGGGTTCAGATGACAATCTCATGTGAAGGTTATGAGTTATTGTCCAATTCTGTTGTTTTAGAATCATGTATATTCTAAGAACTCCTCGATGAGACCTTGGCCTTGATAACTCCTTTGAGTATTGGGTTTTATTGAGAAAGGTCATCCTAGGATGAGGAATCCAGGGATTGGGAAAGGCTAACCTTAGGGGAATGTCTTTAATATAATTTAAACTCAATGTGTGTAACGCATATTAATAAGTAGATCTTTTCGAGGTGGATTTAAAGGTTGACGGCACAAGTCAACTGCAGGGTTGTACCTCCGAGAAGATTAGGATCTTCTAGAAGTTACAACAATGCGGGTGACTTATGACGACACCCCTTGCATTGATCGCTAAGATTTACACTTTGATCTCGTACAAGTTACTTTTGGACCGATTAGGTATGTGGTCACATTATATGGCTACCTAGGAGACTCGGGGTATCTTGACACACTGGTTTAATTAGGATTGACCTAGTATGTCATTTATCCCTAGTCTTCGGGAGCATCCATATAACGTGGTTACCTTACTAATCCGTTCTCGAGTGATTAACTGGATAAAAGGGACTGACAGGAGTCGGTATAAGACATTCTACATAACATGAGAATGGGGTGAAGGACGTATTCCAGATTGACGAGTATGCCGTTAAGGAATACGAGACATAAGCAGTATGTTTCAAATCTTTGGCCAAAGTATCGCAAGTTGCTGATTGCGTTGTCCTAATTCACCTAGTCTAAGGGATGAGATGCCGATGAATAATGGTAACAATTATTCAGTTAGGTTCCTTGGATAGAGCATTCTGAATCCCAGAATAGGGAAGAGAACCACATGAGTGAAGTGTTAAATAATAACGCCAACTCTTATTACTCATGAATAGATCGGTAGATTACCGAGTCATGGAATGAATAGATCAGAGGTACTCCGAGTCATTACAGCTGCATATGGTTATCTGTTATATGAATGGTTATTTGATTTGTGAGTTCTAAATTATGTATTTAGAACCAGGATGCATTTATCAAAAAAAATAAAAAATTGACGTGTTGTATTGTCTAAAATGAGGATGTTACACTTTCCATAGGGCCATGGACTTGGATTTTGGCAGTTTGAAAGGGAAATGCATTGTTGTGTATTTGGATGACTTGACAGTGTTTTGTAAAGAAAGAAAAGACCATTTCCAACACCTTGAAACAATATTGCAGAAGTGTAGAGAGCACGGGATTTCTTTAAACCCTAAGAATTCTATGTTTTGTGTCATAAAAGGAAATATATTGGGACACATTGTTTCAAAGGAAGGGATCAAGATTGATCTAGAGAGAGTTCAGGCCATCAAACAAATTCCTCTTCCATCAAGTAAGAAGCGTGTCCATTCTTTCTTTGGTAATATCAATTTCCTAAGGAGATTCATCCCTGATTTTGTAGAACTTACTATGAACATTGCTCACATGATGTAAGGGAATAAAACCTTTAGTTTTTCCTCTGAAGGGAAGAAATAATTTGAGAACATTAAACAGGCTATTGCAAAGACTCCAATCTTGGCGTGCCCTGACTTTAGCAAAGATTTCATTATCTATTGTCATGGCACTGAAAATACCCTAGCTGCTATGTTAGCCCAGAAGAATGCTGAACATCACAAGATCCCAATTACATTCATGAGTTATGTCTTGAAAAATCATGAGCTGAAGTACACCATGATGGAGAAGCATGCTTTTGCAGTTGTCAAAGCTGTCAGGTAGTTTAGGTTTTACAATTTTCATTCTGTGGTGCTGGTGCCTGATACAACAATCAAATCCATTCTTACTTAGTAAGAATTTGGAACCAAGAGAGGTAATTTGGTAAAAAAGTTGTAAGAGTACGATCTTGATATCAGGCCAAAAAAGCTAGTTCGGGGTAAGGTCCTGTGTGGAATCATTGTTGAGGGAGCTACCAAGGAGTTGTCTAAAGATGAAGTTGATGTCCCTGTTGTTTTGTTCCTCAGCTCAACAGATGTATGGTATGATGACATTGCTCACTTTCTGACCTATGGAGAGTTTCCATCTCACTTGAGTACCAAAAAGAAGAGAGCCATCAAACTGAGGTCTACAAAATATGTGCTATGGGAAAATTCTCTATTCAAATGAGGCATAGATGGAAGGTTTTTGAAGTGTGTAGACAAGGAACAACAAAAGAAGTTGTTATCTAATTTTCATGACCAGACTTGTGGAGGTCATTTCTCCTTTGCTATAATAACTCATAAAATACTTCTTGCTGGTTATTATTGGCCCACTTTGTTCAAAGATGCATCAAAATGGGTTGGTAAATGTGAAGCATTCCAAACGTTTGTTGGAATACCTAAGTTGTCTGCTTTACCTCTCAAGCCTATGGTGATTGAAGATCCATTTCAATAATGGGGTTAAGAATTCATTGGAGCACTCAATCCATCTTCCAGTGCTGGACATACTCATGTGTTGACTACCACAGATTACTTCACCAAGTGGGTGGAAGCCATCCCAGTCAAGAGCACTACCTCTGAGGTAGTTTGTAACTTCATTAAAGAGAACATATTGTTCAGGTTTGGGATCCTAAACAAAATTGTGATTGATAATGCTTCCAACTTTTCTTCTACTGAGATGATGGACTTCTTCTATGGGTATGGGATCTCCCTTGCTCATTCTTTGGACTACTAACCCTAAGGGAATCGATAGGAAGAATAAATAAAAAATAACTTGGTAAACATAGTTAGAAAGCTTGTAAATTATTTTCAGAGGAATTGGCATAAGAAGCTATATGATGAACTTTGGGATGATAGAATTACACCCAAGAGAGAAATTGTAATGTCCCCTTTCCAAGTGGTGTATGGGGTAGAAGCTCAACTACCAGTCACGGTGGAATTTACAGCCTTGCATCTGATGAAAACCATTGAAGATTCAAGTTTCAGTAGCTCTTTGGATAAGAGAATGTTGTACCTTTAAAAGCTCAATGAAGATAGATTGCAAGTGGTGGACAGGATAACAACTCATCAGTTGAAATTGAAGGCTTTGTTTGACAAGAAAACCAAACCCATAGTTTTCCAAGTGGGAGACATTGTGTTTCTTTGGGAAAAAATACATGAGCCACGAGGAAGTCATGGTAAGTTTGATTCTCTTTGGCTTGGTCCTTTTAGAATCAGACATTTTGCTGGAGAGAAATATTTTTATCTGGATTACATGGATGGTTCTCCTCTTCCACTTCCTTATATTTGGAAATATATGAAGTTGTTCAAGTTCTAGGTGACTAGGTGGTCCTTCTATACATTATGTATAGTGTTTTGGTTTTGGGTCGTTCCTTTGTGTTTCATTTATGTTCTTCCCTTTTGGTTTGTTTTGTTTCTTTTCCCATCCTGTGTGTGTTGTCTTGTATTAGTTTTGCTTTCAAATCCTTTTCCCAATGGATAAAGCATTGGTTTGATTTTCCCCAGAGTTATCTACAGATGTCTTTGTTCTAAGCCAAGTCATCCCCAGAAAGAGCCAGCTGTTGTCGGCCCCAAAATTCCTCTCTTTTGAAGTCAAGTTTCAATTTTTTTGAGTCTATACCTTGGAGTATTGAATCACGTTGAGCCTAGCATTATTTGTAGTTTTCCTATTCATGGAGAACAATTTGAAAGTTAGGCGTATATTCAAAGTCAGGCATATGGTGAAGTTCCTTTCCTTCTTTTTATTTTCTTTCTATAGTCGGGAATGACAGGCGTATTTTCCCCATTAATTTTTACCCCATAGTCCACGGGTAATATGTGAATATATTTGATTAGATGTAGTTTGGTGATATTTCAAGGTTCAACGGAAGCCTCCACATGTCCAAATGATGTAAATCTAGGGGTAGGGTCCAAGGGATAGTCCTCAAATAAGCACAGGCTTTCTGCGTGTCCCAGGTACAAAATGAAGACATAACAAGCTAAAATCAGCTAAGTATGGAAGGTTCAGCAGATGATGACACGTGCCTCATCAGTGCAACTTCAAGAGTCAAAGCTAGGGGAAGTTCTCAAACTTGCACCAGTCCTCCACATGTCCTAGGTCCAAAAAGGGACAAAGCCGATAGTTAAAATTGACTAAGTATGGGCGGGTTGGTGGAAGCCGCCACGTGCCTTAACAGTGCCATTTCAAAGTTAAATCAAATGGTTAGTCTCCAAGTAGTGCCAACTCACCATGTGGTTAAAGTCAATATGAAGACAGAGTTGGCCATTGAAAAGTCCAAGACCAGGGGAAGGAGACACACGTCAGCTCAGTGTAACTTTCGGGGGTGTTTCTAAAGTAGAAACTCAAATGAGCGCTAACCCTCCACATGTCTAGGGGTAAACATAAGTCAAGAAAAAACTTGGCCCGAATCAGATAAGTATAAAGGAACTAGTGGAGCTCTCCACATGTCATCTTAGCACTAATTCAAAGGAAAAGAATGAAAAAGGTGTTCGCAGGCCCGATCCAATCAATTTCTGCCATGTGGGTGGCCCAAATTTGAAGTTGTAAAAGTAAATCGAATGGCCCATGTTTTAACTCGTAAAATAATGTAATGGCCGTATATTTAATTTTTTTTTCCACCATTAACATTTTATTTGCACTTTCAAGAATTCGAAAGGGCGTGGATTATTGGAATAAGTTGTAACTGTTTCTTGTTTGCTCGAGGAAGTTGTAACTATCTCTTGCGAGCTATATCACGAGATTTCAAATCCATTATATGGATTGGAATTTTGATTATTCTGGAACTGTAATTTCAAATTGGAAGAAATCAATATAAAGGTTTTTTTCCCTTTTTCTTTTGCTTTCTCTTTCCTTCTGATTCTGATCCATGAATCATCTAATCCTTGCATAGCTAGAAAATTTTTGTTCTAGTTTGTACAATCTCCATAAATTTGAGTTTACGAATTGTGTCTATTATAAACATGGATGGTTCTACTCTGTATCTCATTTACGCAATACATATAAGGGTTTTCTCTGCCATCTCATTTCCTTGGAAGTATTATCTTCTTTTGCCTCCCTCCTCTCTTCAAAGTCTTCTATCCTCATGTATTGATAACTTTCTAGGCTTAAAACACATTTCATGATATCGCAAAACCACCATTGAATGAAAGACTGTGCATTTGTAAATGTAACACCTTTGACTGTTGTTATTTTCCTCCTTTGCATTCAAGTGTTGATATGTGATTTTCTGTATAAGGATATGTTCTTTTGATTATTAGAAATCATGATTGATATGGATACATCTTTTTTACTCTTAAGATCCTTTGAATGAACTGGAATGACTTCTCTGAATCCATTTTTCACTTCTGGTAGGTGATTTGTAATTTGGTTTAAGAGTTGTAAACTTGTCTTTTTATACGACTCATCCTTGGATCAATTTAAGTAATCCAAGGGATGATTTGAATCTGCTCCATTGAACGAATGGTAAAATTGACATTTCAAGAGTTAAGATACACGTTGGATAGAACTTTGTAGTTGCAAGTTCTTTAGTTTCGGTGTAAATGTACTTCCATTCAGTAGGATGATTTGCTTGGGTCTTTGAAGATCGACCATGACAGGTCATTGCTGATAAAATGGGAATGCAACTTGTTCACGACATAAGAGATATCTGGGATCCTATTGAGGATTAACCTATGGGATCCTAAGCTAGGTAATATATATATATATATATATATATATATATATATATATATATATATATATATTTCTATCTAAGCTATGATACAAGATAGAATTCTGAGCCTAACCTAAAACTCCTTATTCTATTTTGATTGGTTGAATTGTTGAATAACAACCTAACCTAAGCTCGGTACTTATGGGGATTGAAAAGGATATTAGGTATTAAATTAACCTAGATCCTAATACTACATTGTATTATTGTAACCTAACCTAGTGTTCTAAACTATGACACTTTGAATTATTACTGTGGAAATTATCTAACCTAATTGCTAAGGCCATGGTGGGGGTTAGTTATTAGTGTTATATCTTAAGGTATAAATTTAAATTCTACCTAAGATATAACCTATCCTAAACTAATGGATATGAATTGGGACTTAAGGGGTCGCATGTATAGTGGCGACGGTTGCTAAGGCATTTAAGATGATGTTAATAAGGTTTATTAATGCATACGGACTTCCATCTTTGGTAGGGGTTAGTTGGTTTGGCGGAGGCTTAGGTGGCAGTATCACTAAAAATGGAAATACATGTTATTTTTGATTTGATGATCACCAGAATTAGTAGGTGATGGAAAGGAATATTAGGTGGGAGATATGGAGTAAATTAAATTAATTGTTTTTGGCTATTGAGCCCAAACCACCTAGGTAGGCATGCCAGCGGATTTTTGTTGGGTTGTTTCATTTTGCATGTTCTCTGATTTTCTTTCTACATGCACTCTGGTTTTTCGAACCAGCAGTTTAAATTACATTTCATGGCTATTTTGGAGGTTTCAAATCTATTTTTGTTTCGTGGAGTGTATAAAAAGTATAGTGGAACAAGTATTTGGTTATTTGATCTTTCGTGGAGAAGAGGAGAAGAACCGAGTTTGGCTAGAGGTCTTCTTCGATTTCACAGCGACACTATCAGGCATGATAGGCTCTAACTGTTAAAATATCTTGCTTTCCTCTAAGTGTTTTCAAGAAAACAAATTTTCTCGGATGAGTTTTGTGCATTTCATGCTTTATCTGGTAAATGGATGAATGGGTTTTGTAAAACTTGCATTCTGGGTTTCGAATCTGTGTTATACATGATTCTGTTGAAAGCTTATGTTGTATTTCCTTTTGAACAAAAGAACTATGCATACGTGAACTAAAATGGTAACTCTGTTTAGCTTCTTCGGTTGTTGGAAATTGTTGTTTGGTTTCGACTACTTTTATGGCCAATAATTGTTACTGAGATCTGCCTGTGTTTGTTGAGTTTAGTGTTTGCAAACTTGTTGTGTTTTTTGAACTCGAACTGGTAAGGAACTCCAGTTCTTATGGATATTTGCAAACAAGTTCGAGCTATTTGTTGGAATCTTGTTTCAGTAGATAGAACCATTGTAGAGATTCTGGGCTCTATGGTGTTAGCTTTTTATTTCATAATTAAATAGACTGTGGATTAATCCATATATGGCTTGTTGTTTTTGTGTCTCACCTTGCGGAAACTTTGACTGTTGTAAAGTTTGCATGCATTGGAAAAACTGTATATGACTTGGTTTTTGTATTTCAACTTGTGAAAACTATGGCTATTGTTGAAAACCACATCTAACTTGGAACCTGTGTTTGTTATCTTGGATAAATTAGACTGTTGTTCGAAGCCTCATATGGCATAGTGCTTGTGAATTCTTGTTCTTATGACTATATTAAATGACTTTGGAGGTTCTTTATGAACCCAGTGTTTAAGTCGTCTAGTCTGAGCTCTGTCAAGCATCTTATATCCCGTTTGAGTTGGGAAACCTAGGTTTGAAAGGATGTTAACTGAAAATGGAAACTCTTTTCTTATTCTGAACTATTTATAAGTAAATTCTTGTATTCGAGGTATAATTATGAATTTGTGATTGAGATAGTTTGAGGCATCACTGTACAAAAAATTCTTTACTTGGTGTTTTTAATTAAATTGGTAACTTGAACAATGTGATGGTTCAGATTTTATAGCCTCTTGGCTATTCTCAAAACTAAAGAGGGAATATGATGTTACCTGAACTTTGTTATAAATATTTGAAAGATCTCGATCCTTTGAGGGTGTTTATGCTTTACATTGTGCTCAAAATTGTAACTGAGTCTTGGACTGTTCATATTGTTTATACGTTGTTTTGATCTTGTCATTTGTTTTGAAACCCAATTTGTAATTCTTACAGCGATGCATTGTCATACTGTTGAGATAGTTCTGCCTTGCCTGAACTATGAGAAGTTTTGAATGTTAGTATCTATTCATATTTATTACCTCTTATTGGGTCCAATAAATGAATGTTAAGTCTTAAAAGATAAGTTGTGATTCAAACTAAATTGCGGGTTGTGTTTTGAGCTTCACTATTTTCTCATCAAGTTTAAAAAGGGGAAAATTATTGGTAAGGATTGATGGAACTTCACTACTAGATGGTAAAGTGTTCTTAGAAGGAAAAATGTTAGTATGTCTTCTTCAGGCTGTTCTGGTCCAATAAAAGATTGTTAAGTCTTTAACAGATACACTATAAAACTTTACTGCCCATGGATTGTGTATGAGCTTCATTGTTACAATGTTCCCAATGGAAAGTAGAATTCATGCATTATAATGGAAAATTTAGAAGGGAAGATAGCATTTAGTTTTCTCTATCCTTGAAGTTGATCTTGTTCTCTTTCTTTGGAACTCTTGCATGAACTTAAACTATATGTATGAGAGGAGGTAAAACTATTTTATTAAGTTGAAAGAAATGAATATAGTTTGGGATCTTATTCTGTTAGGACTCCTTTTCTAATGCAGTTGGGTTAAGTTCATTGTTTAGAACCTTATGATTTTATGCTTATTGGAAAGAGAATCGATACTTAATTAGTATTTTTACACTTGTCATTTGACTGAAATGTAGCAGAAAGAGATTGATGATTGGTTGGCAAAAATAAATTACAAACTAGTGGTTGACTGTTAATCCATCATTCCTTCTTGAATTTCTTTCATTTGGATCTATTAAGATGAATACCTTAAAATGTTGAATTCTAAAGTAGAGAACCTTTAAAGGAATAGTTTAAATCTTGATGTGCACCTGTTTCTGCCTTGTGGATGTTATGTACTTTGGCATAATAGGAATGGTTTCTTTTCTTCTTTACTTAAAAGTTAGATGAAACATCCAAGAGGGAATATACTGTAAACACTCCTGTATCTTATAGTAAAGATAAGTGTCGTATTATATTTGGTAGAATTGGAAGCAATGAGATATTCTGATTTGTTGTTTGGTAAAGATAATTGATAGGATCAATTATAATTTAATTTGTAAGACAGATTTTATAGATTATATTCTGTTCTTCTTTTTTTAATCTTGGTTTAGTATTGCTCTTCTTTTTTTATTGATATTACTTATGCTTAGGGAGTATGAAATACTAGTTGTTTATTAAAGAAGGGTTGTTTTTATTGGGACAATTAGTGGAATGCACTTCATTTTAAGGCTTAGTGCTTTTCATGCTTAGTTCATTGAACTGACCCGTGCTAGCAATTTTTGTAGATGGACTTCGTAAGTGATAAAAGAGGGAAAAAACTTATATGATGCATTGGCTGTTCTAAGTTGATTCTTGTGAAGAATTCTGATTTTTTCTTATGATGTATTGAAAAAGAAAAGTTATTCTCTTTTGAATGAAGGTTGCTATCATGCAGTATGCATGAAATGCATAAGTTGTAAGTGTATAAGTTTTGAAAATGAATTGAAGAATGAGAATTTACTTGCATGGCTCATGTAAATTATCTTGTATTTTTGTAAAAGAAATGGAATCCTATCCTATTGATATTCTTCATGTTATATATATGTTTCAATGAGTGTTCTTGGATAAGTAGCAAAAAGGGATTTAGAGTAATTCCCTAATTGTGATGCAACTAAATAAGTTACAGAATTTCAATTATCCTATTAAAACATCTCATACTATTAAAGTAACATATAATGAACTTACAATGGAAACTATGAAATTTGTAAAGGAAATAAAGGGTGTGTTAAACCCTAGAACTTAACCACAAAGAGGAAGAATCTTCCTCTCTTATGAGAAAGTAAACAAATAGGAAGATATGCTTTGTAATCATTAGGGTTATTTTTAATAAAGTCTGAATAAGATACAACCTAGGTGGTTGTTACACTTCCTTGAGTGGTTAAGTCTTGTTAAATGGAACTTAAGAGGTCGCTGTCCTTTCTTCTTGGTAGTTTCTTGTTGAGCCAAAATTAACGAACATTGAAAGCAATCTTAAGTTAAGGAAGTTCTTCAGGGTGTAATGGCACCTGATTTGGAAAAGAACTTAGGGAGAGAGTTGGATCAGAGTATGGGAAGGGTTGCTGAAATTTGCCTTTAAGAATCTAAATTAATTAAACTTTAATAATCTTCTAGGGGTATGTATATCTTGACGAGGTTGTTCTGTAGGATGTTGGAAAAAACTGACTGTAGGGCTGTACCTTCAAGAAGATTAGGATCTTCTTGAGGATACAATACTATAGTTGACATGTGGCAACACCCTTCTGCATTGATTGTCTAGATCTACACACTTTTGGATTTGAACTTAGTTTCTCTCCATGACTGGGGTAGTAGCATAGTTACGATATGAAGTAGCCCTCTAGGACTTAGGGTACCTTGGCACACGGGGTTGAATTAGGTTGATCCAGTATGCCAATCTATCCTAAGTCTTTGTGAGATCCTTCCTATCATAACCTATGTTGTTAACCAGAACTAGGGTTAAACCTTGGGCAAGAGGACTGACGGAAGTTAGTAAAAGACATTCTAGATAACAATAGAGTGGGGTTGAAGGAAGTATTCTAGATTGATGAGTATGTTGTCAAGGAATAAGTAATACGAACAGTATGTTAGAAATCTTTTGCCAAAGTATTGCAAGCTATTCGTTGTGTTGTCTTATGTCACCTAGTCTAAGGATCGTGATGCAAATGAATATTGGTAATAACTATTACATTAGGTTCCTTAGACAGATCACTCAATTCCCAGAACAGGGTAAGAGAACCAAGTATATGTAGTATATCGAAAAGTATTCAATACTTAGTGTTGAACATGAATAGATCGGTAGTTCACCGAGTCATGAAATGAATAGATCGGTAGCTTACCAAGTCGTTACAACTGCATATGGTTATCTGTTATAAGAATGGTTGATTTTGGAATGTGTGTTCTAAATTACGTATTTAGAACAGAAAACATTACTCAAATTTTTTTTCCCTTGTTTTCAAAGTCTTAAAATAGGAATTTTACATCTTGATATCAAAGCTGAAGGTTGCAGCTCTTGGACCTATTGTGTCCATAATCTGATAAAAACTTGAATTTTCTTGTAACATAAAATGGTTAGGACAAGAGGAAACGTTGCGAACAATGCTCCACCTGAGGAGGGAACAACGATAGCCCAAAAACTTGATGAGATCCTTGCTGCCCTATTGGACACAAGAGATAATTTGACTGTGCTCAAGAAATAAGTGATGGGTAATGAGGAGGAAGAATAAGCCGGTAATAACAATCAGCCACCTCTTGAGGACAACCCCAATATGGGTGTTGATAATAACAATGTTAATGTGCCTGACCAGCCAGAAAACAAAAAGGTTAGGTTAGTTACTGAACTCACTAATGATATAAAAATGATAAGTCCACATAAGTTTGATGGCACCACATTAGGTAATGGAGCTAAGAATTGGCTCAGAAAGATGGAGAAGTACTTTGTAATAAGGAACTTCTCAAAAGAGACCAAAGCTATTTGGGGAGCATATCATCTTTCCCATGAAGCATCTTCATGGTGGGACAGCCGTAATGCCAAGCTAAATATTGATGAAACTAACATCACCTGGGATCAATTTAAAGGTTATTTTAGGCAACGATGGCTGCCACAACTTTATTATGTTCAGAAAATGACTAAATTTCAGAACTTAGCTCAAGGGAAGTTAACTGTAATTGAGTATTGGGAACGATTTACAAAACTACTCAAGTATGTACCTCAGTATCAAACTAATGAGAAGTTCAGGATATAGGAATTCATCATGGGGTTGAATCCCATTAATGGGGGAGAGGTAGATGTTCACAGCCCAACCACTATGGAAGGGGTTGTTGAAAAAACCATAAGGTAGGAATAGAAATTAAAGGCTATTTCTACTCACAAGGAAGAAGTACGAAAGAAAGTTCCAAACTCTTCTTCAGGTTCTCTTGCACCTAAGAAAGGACCATGGAAAAAGTTTGGTAACAAAAGTAAGTTTCCAATCGATTTTAATAAGAAAATGACAATGAATAAGACTGCTGGTAATACACGGAACAATTTTTCCAAGAATAATAATAATAGGTGAAAACCCTATGGAGGTCAAAATGATAACTTTAAGACTGGAAATAACTCTGAGCCCAAAAAGGGACTGGTAGGAGGTTGTTATAACTATGGCAAAGATCATTACGTGAATCAATTTCCTTTGAAGAAGGATGATCGAAATTAGCAGCACAAGATACATGCTGCAGTAGCCGACAAGTAAGCTGAAAAACAAGTTACACCTATAGAAGTTCCTGGTAAGTTATTTGGCATATCTGTAACTATTCTTTTTGATACGAGAGCTACTGAATTTTTTAGTTCTAGTAAACTTGCTTCAAAACTTAAAAGAAAAGCTAGAAAAATGGATAAATTATGGACTGTACATTATGGTAATAATTCTGTTCATACAGTTAGTATGTGTCTTTTCATAGCATTCCTTGACTTACCTAGCTTTTCCACAGAAGTTGATCTCTATGTAGCACCTTTGGGATCTTATGATATAGTCATAGGTGTAAATTGGTTAGCAGAGCATAAAGAAAAGGTATACTGTTTTGAAAAACATATTAGTTGTTTAGATGATCTGTAGAAAATAGCAGAGATTCAGGGTGTAAAACGAGAAATTTATGTTAGGGAATTGTCAGCTATGCAACTTAAAAAGGCCAAAAATAAGGGCTGTACCTTATATGTAGTAAAAATTTCAGAATCTGCTGAAGAAAATAGTGATTTCATGGAACATTATCCATTGTTACGGAACTATAGTGATGTGTTTCTAAAATAATTACCAGGATTACCACCCAAAAGGGAGTTTGACTTCACGATTGAAATCAAACCAGGTACTGAACCTATTTCTAAAGCACCTTATTGAATGACTAAAACATAGTTAGTAGAGCTTAAGGCTTAGTTGCAAGAAATTTTGTCTAAGGGTTTGATTAGACCAAGTGTTTCACCTTGGGGAGCACCAGTGATCTTTGTGAAAAAGAAAGATGGAACACTCAGGTTGTGTATTGATTACAAGATGTTAAACAAAGAAACAATCAAGAATAGATACCCACTTCCTAGAATTGATGACCTATTTGATCAGATGCGTGGAGCATCAGTATATTCTAAGATAGACCTTCAGTCTGGATATCATCAATTACGAATTAAGGATGAGGACATTCATAAAATGACTTTGAGGATAAGGTATGGACATTATGAATTCACAGTTTTACCCTTTGGACTAACGAATGCACCTGCATCTTTTATGAACTTAATGAATAATATCTTTCAAGAATACTTGGACAAGTTTGTGCTTGTATTCTTGGATGAAATTCTCATATACTCTAAAAGTGTGGAGGAGCATCATGAACACTTGTTTTAGAAATTTTGAGAAAGAGATAGTTGTATGGTAAGCTGTCCAAATGTTCTTTCTATGACACTGAAGTTCACTATTTGGGTCATGTTATAAGTAAATATGGGATTGTTGTAGATCCTTCTAAAATTTTAGCTATAACCAAGTGGCCTGCACCAAAGAATTTACATGAAGTTAGAAGCTTCATGGGCCTTGCAGGTTATTATAGAAAATTTGTTAAGGATTTTTCTAAGGTGGCTACACCAATAAATTCATTGCAGAAATTTGTTTGGAATGATAAATGTGAATCTTCTTTTAAAAATTTGAAGAGTCAGTTGACTTCAGCACCTATTTTAGCTGTACCTGATCCTAATGGAGACTTCACGGTTGTAACGGATGCATTTGGGGAGGGTCTTGGAGGTATTTTGTTACAAAATGATCATGTCATAGCTTATGAAAGTAGAAAACTTAAGTTACATGAGTTGAATTATGCTCCACATGATTTAGAGCTTGCTGCCATAGTTCATGCACTTCAAGTTTGGAGGCATTATCTGCTTGGTAAACCATTTGAGTTGAAAACTGATCATCTTGGACTTAAGTATATTTTCACTCAGCCAAATCTGAATGCAAGACAGTGAAGGTGGTTAGAGTTTTTGTCTCAGTATGATTTTGACATAAGTTATATTAAAGGAAATGAGAATAGAGTGGGTGATGCTCTAATTTGCAGGAAGCACATTTCTTCTCTTATAACACTAAGAACTCAGTTTAAGGATGAAGTAAAAAGTGTTATGGAATCTGAATCTTACTTTCAACAAGTAAAAGTAGCACTTGCTGCAGATCCGAAGGATGCAAGGTATAAAGGTTTTCACTTTGATAATGAAGGAATCTTACGATATGAAAACAAAGTATACATACCCTTATCTAATGATTTGAGAAAGAAATTGTTGACAGAGTTTCACAATTTACCTTTTTCTAGGCACCCTGGCATTACAAAAATGCTTTATGATATAAAACAACAATATTTCTGGAAAGGAATGAAAAAGGATGTTATAGATTTTTTGACTCATTGCCTGGAATGTCAACGGGTAAAAGCGGAGCATATGCATCCAACTGGTTTATTGTATCCTCATAGCATACCGCAGTAAAAATGGTAGGTAATAAGCATGGATTTTGTACAAGGATTTCCTATTTCAAGAAATAAACATGATACTATTTTGGTAGTAGTTGACAAACTAAAGAACGTAGCTCATTTTATTGCTGGAAATCTAAAGGATGATTCTCCTGTTTTGGCTAAAATATTTGTACACAAAATTTTCAGATTACATGGAGTACCTGAATTAATCATATCTGATAGAGACCCTAGAATGACGTCAAGGTTTTGGAAAACGCTTAACATAGCTCTTGGAACTAAATTGAATTTCAGTTCTGCGTATCATCCGGAAATGGATGGACATACTGAAAGAGTAAATCATGTTTTGGAGGATATGTTATGGATGTATTGTATGGATCAGCAGTATAAGTGGGAGGAGTACCTTCCGTTAGTTGAATTTTCATACAATAATACATATCATGCTTCTCTTAAGATGGCACCTTTCGAGGTGCTTTACGGAAGGAAATGCAGAACCCCTATTACTTGGGATAGCATTGAGGATAGAGAGGTAATTGGACCTAAAATCCTTACGGTAATTGGACCTGAAATCCTTGTTTCTAAAGTCTTAAAATAGGAATGTTACAATAAATAGGTTTTACCCCTGCTTTCAATAAGGGAACCTCTTCCATTAAAGAGGAGGGACTTGCTTGTCCCTTGACTGTGGTTTAATTCCAAGTGTAAATCTGAAACCCAACACGAGGAAAAATGGGTCCTATCCTGCACCATGTCGTGCAGAACCCCCATCAAGGATTGTGACAATCTCCTACCCTCTACATTTTATAGTGCAAAGCATCAGAATGCCTCCATCAACAACACTACCAATCTCATCTCCTCCGGATGGGCCCGATACTGATATGAAAATGTGTGTTGTATTTTTTTTTTTCACTTTTAAAAGTTTCCAAAGATCGTGATTTTCTTAATCAATTTTAAGTATTCTAAGCTCCAAAAATTGATTAAATTATAATTATTATGCATCCATAGAAGTGCAGAAAACTTGGGTAACAAATAAATAATAAGAAAACTGAAAACACTCAGATAACAAACAAGATTGTTTACGGGGTTCGGAAATAACTACATCCCTGGGTTCAGATTGAACCGATCCATTAATAATATTGAAATGTAAGTACAATAACTCTTAAAATCAACCAATAATTAATCACAACCTGCAAATGAGCTGATCAATGTCCCAAGAACTCTGAAACATAGCAGAAATTGTCCTAAGAACGATCCGTGGCTCCTACAGTGTTTTCACAATGTGATCTCCCTGCAACTGTGTTATAAAAACACCTACAAATGGAGATTTAAAAACATTCTATGAAAAATAATCATATATCTGAGATCATCTTTAAATTATGAACACTTTTCGTGTTTACACCAAGTCACATTTCGGACCAGAAGTGCATTGAAATTCATGTTTTCCAACTAGTTGTCTTGTAGATCCCTATTGAAAACTGCATTCAAAGCTTCCAAAAATAGGTTAAAAATCAACAAAAAACATAAAATATTACATTTTCAGAATTGAATCAGAATTCCCTACATTTCACCTTTTTACTCTAAGTTCCCATTCTGAGTGCAGGGCCTTCAAAAATGGCATTTTCTGAAAACTACCTCCTTATCCTCATTGACACAGACCTATCCCCTGTATAAGTTGCAACGACCCATTTTATATCCAAGCGAGCCTCTTTGGCTAGTTGGTTAGCGAATTTTCCTTAGAGATATGAGGTTGGGGGTTCAAATCCCACCTCCTATTTTTTGGCCGCGAGTTGTTTGCACAGTGTGGATGATATCCCATATGGTCAGTGAATTTGATGGGATTGGGGTTTAAGTATAGGCATTTAAGCCTTATCCTTCGTGGCCTCGGTCACACCTATAGATGTTTTGTTTGGCCATGTAATAGTGGCGAGCTGGCTGTTTGTTTACCCACATTGCAAAGGTTATGGGTTTGCTTGTATTGCCCACAATGTGGGCCGAATAATGTGCATTCTAATCCCAACCGAGTTGGGTGGTTTGTTGGATAAGTCACCGAATACATGGGCCGAGTTGTTGGATATTTAAATGACCCAAAAAATATGAAGCTGACCCAATAAATGTGGGTAATCCTCTGAGTTCTTAGGTCTATCCCGGTTTGTGTGGAAATAACACCGAGAAAAGATAGTAATGAACTCGGTCAATCCAAAACGTATGACTTGGAACCATATGGCAATACATGATGAATAATTACCAAAGCACTATGAAATTCGACCACACAATAATATGATATTTCAATAATGAAATATGGCAATAAATACCACTTGTCGACCCTCGAAAGGAAAATCTAACTTGTGGTGGCAAGCCGCGTGGTGGTTTGAGGACCCACCACGTCGGCGATGATATAATTGTCCTCACGGTGGCCAGGCTACCTTCCGTTATAAAAGTTGAGCCTTTTGTTCTAGCCCACTTTTACGTGTGTCGAAGACTGGAGGTTGAAAACAACGTAAAAAACCTTCGTTTTTCCCTTTTTCTCATTTTTCCATGTGTCACCTTATCATTGGTCAACTTGTTGACCAAAGTTGACTTCCATGTTGACTGAACTTTGACCGGACATAACTTGAGCTCAGAGTGTCCATTTTTCACGTTCTTATAGTCGTCGGAAAGATCTCTGAAGGCTATACTACAATGGAATGGTTTAGGGAAGTTTAGGTAACATTTGACACTAAAATTGATCACCTGATCACTCCTCCCTACTGAGAAGGATTTTTGTCCACAAAAAGTTGTGTATCAACCTAGAAAACATGCTATCTCTTCTTGCATTGCAAAAACACATAAAATAACCCAAAATAACATTATAGGTTAAATAAATACAAATAGTTGATTAGCTAGTCACATAACCGATCAGATAATAACACCCAATTAAGCTAGTGTTCAACTGAAACACTGTAACCCTATTAACTCTACGCACAACTGTGAACTGTCATACCCCACTTTAATGCCATCACAAATAACTGACTAGATAATAACACCCATTCTATTACGGAAAGCTAGTGTTCAACTGTCACTTTGTGATACGGTCGATTACCAAAAATTACAATTCCAAAACACATATAAGTATACAAGACATCTAAATTGCCCACAATTAGGTTAGTGCCCACTACCCATCTGAAACTGTAACAACTGCAAGTATTCACTATCATAATATAATATACTATCAACACCCAAAAATAGCTATAGTCAACAACTGAATCCATGTGAAGCTTCCAAAACATTATATCGCCATCACAAATAATAACTTAGATAATAACACCCATATATAATGGAAGCTAGTGTTCAACTGACACTTTTTGATTATGCTGATTACAACTGCAAGTTTCAAATTTAGACATGCTACTGATGCCTATCCCTGCATACTATTTTCAACAATGGAATTACTAACCAATATGAGAAAACAAAACATGAGTATGATGAACCTATCACTCAAATCTTCTCTTCAGCTGTTTCCATTCATTTTCAAAGCTTAAATATCAACTTAGGAACAAATCCTTATCAACCAACAGGAATCCCTAAAATATAGCTCTGAATTTTTTTCTCCTTGCCTACTATCAACAATTTACTATAGTGTAAATATAAATTTGAGGAGTGTTTTTCCCAACCAATCACTTGGGTTTTTCCGTTTTGGTTGTTTTACCTTCTTAGTATCGAAATGAGTTTTAGTTAGGTTTAGCATGGATGGTTTTACAATATTGTTCTTTTTAACAACTTCCCAATTTTGTTGTTTAGAAGCAAACCAACAAACCTTAAAATCATGACCATTCCTATTATAATGGGAAAAAAATTTAACTTCCCTATTTTTACGAGTCTTACCCATTTTACCATTCTCAGAACTCTATCTACGATAATGATTCCCCTATTTAGGAGAGGTAACATTCTTGCCCTTTCTCACCTTTCCTTGGTGAGATTGGTCTTTAGCACCTGCCTTACCATTCACCAAAGGCATTAACTTATTAATCAAATTTTTCCTCTTCCAACAATATGCAACAGAATGATTAGTACCTTCACAAAATGTGCAAGGGAACGCATATTTCTGCCTACCAAAGCTATATTGTTCCAACTGAAAGAGTGTATTAGAAGTTTTAGGATTTGATTTTCCCTTAGTTCTATTTTTAGTGTAAGTGGAAGGAGGTGGAATCTGATTACCTCTTTTACCTGTTTTCTTATACCTTTCATTGTTCCTCCTGATGGCAGAATCTTACAATTCTAGTGGCATAGATCCTTGGCTGTTGGAAGCTTGTCTTCCTTCAGCTGCTTTGGAACTTTCTCCAATTTCCATTTTCCCACTAGAATAACCCAAACATGTAAACCAAGGCTGATCCTCTACCTGTATTGGGTTAGCATCACCTTGTCCATTTTTACCGAGGCCCTTTCCGTTAAATCCCATCTTAACCATTAGCTTAGACCCAATTCCCTTAGTGTGTTTTTCAAATTGACCCAAAGGAATATTTGAAACTGAATGAGAGGAAGAATTAAAATGTGAACAACTTACAGTGCATTCTTCTGTCATAGTACCTGCATCTGCTTTGGAAGGAATTTCCTTCTTGTGTTCACCTTGTTGCAGCTTTTCCAAGAGGGCATCCTTGGTCCGTATTTCTTCCTGCAACTCTTTAACAAAGCCCATCAACTTCTTGCTCTCTTCAAGCATCTTGTTGACATAATCCTCTTTCTTGGTTATAGAGGATTGTGGCTCAAATTTTAACCACACTATTTCCTCTTCCAAGGAATAAAAATTATCTCTCAAGAAAGAGTTTTCTTCTTGGAGTTGGTGGTTTATGGCTTCAAGCTCAACCAGTTGCTCCTGTTTGGATGACTTGCCCATGATTCCTGGTTCCTGCAAACACAACCTGTACTTCCAAAACTACACACTGTAAAAGAAGATTAACAAGCCCCAAAATGTCTGCAAACTGAAGACTGAGATCAATATTGAAACTGAAGCCAAATTTCCAAACACAATTAGAAGCTAATCCGGCAATCTAACTGCTCTGATACCAAACTTGATCTGAAAACGTGTGTTGTATTTTTTTTTCACTTTTAAAAGTTTCCAAAGATCGTGATTTTCTTAATCAAATTTAAGTATTACAAGCTCAAAAAATTGATTAAATTCTGATTATTATACATCCATAGAAGTGCGGAAAACTTGGGTAACAAATAAATAATCAGAAAACTGAAAACACTTAGATAACAAACAAGATTGTTTACGGGGTTTGGAAATTCCTACGTCCTTGGGTTCGGATTGAACCGATCCATTAATAATATTGAAATGTAAGTACAATAACTCTTACAAACAACCAATAATTAATCACAACCTGCAAATGAGCTGATCAATGTCCCAAGAACTCTGAAAAATAGCATAAACTGTCCCAAGAATGATCCGTGGCTCCTACAGTGTTTTCATAATGTGATCTTCCTGCAACTATGTTAGAAAAACACCTACAAATGGAGATTTAAAAAAATTCTATGAAAAATAATCATATATTTGAGATCATCTCTGAATTCTGAACACTTTTCATGTTTACACCAAGTCACATTTCGAACCAGAAGTGCATTGAAATTCATGTTTTCCAACTAGTTGTCTTGTAGATCCCTATTAAAAACTACATTCAAAGCTTCCAAAAATAGGTTAAAAATCAACAAAAAACATAAAATGTTACATTTTCGGAATTGACTTAGAATTCCCTACATTTCACCTTTTTACTCTGAGTTCCCATTCTGAGTGGAGGGCCTTCAAAAATGGCATTTTCTGAAAACTACCTCCTTATCCTCCTTGACAGAGACCTGTCCCCTGTATAAGTTACAGCGACCCATTTTATATCCAAGCGAGCCTCTTTGGCCAGTTGGTTAGTGGATTTGCCTTAGAGCTATGAGGTCAGGGGTTCAAATCCCACCTCTTATTTTTTGGCCGCGAGTTGTTTGCACAATGTGGATGATATCCTATATGGTCAATGAATTTGACGGGATTGGGGTTTAAGTATAGGCATTTAAGCCTTATCCTTCATGGCCTCGGTCACGCCTATAGATGTTTTGTTTGGCCACGTAATAGTGGCAAGCTAGTTGTTTGTTTACCCACATTGCAAAGGTTATGGGTTTGCTTGTATTGCCCACAATGTGGGCCGAATAATGTGAATTCTAATCCCAACCGAGTTGGGCAGTTTGTTAGATAAGTCACCGAATACATGGGCCGAGTTGTTGAATATTTAAATGACCCAAACAATATGAAGTTGACCCAATAAATGTGGGTAATCCTTCGAGTTCTTAGGTCTATCCCGGTTTGTGTGGTAATAACACTGAGCAAAGATAGTAATGAACTCGGTCAATCCAAAATGTATGACTTAGAACCATATGGCAATACATGATGAATAATTACCAAAGCACTATGAAATTCGACAACAGAATAATATGATATTTCAATAATGAAATATGGCAATAAATACCACTTGGTGACCCTCGAAAGGAAAATCAAACTTGTGGTGGCAAGCCATGTGGTGGTTTGAGGACCCACCACGTCGGCGATGATATAATCATCCTCACGGCGGCCAGGCTCCCTTCCATTATAAAAGTTGAGCCTCTTGTTCTAGCCTAATTTTATGTGTGTTGAAGACCGGAGGTTGAAAAACAACGCAAACAACCTTCATTTTTCCCTTTTTCTCATTTTGCCACGTGTCACCTATTCATTGGTCAACTTGTTGACCAAAGTTGACTTCCATGTTGACTGAACTTTGACCAGAGATAACTTGAGCTCAGAGTGTCCGTTTTTCACGTTCTTATAGTCGTCAGAAATCTCTCTAAAGGCTCTACTACAATGACATGTTTTAGGGAAGTTTAGGGAACATTTGACACTGGAATTGATCACCTGATTAGGTACATATCACCATAGCTCATACTAGTGCTATGGAACCTCAAATCTACCAGCTCCTCACCAAACATGGTCAACATTAACTCATCAGAGGCCTCTAAGGAGATAGAATACACCTATGTCCCCACTATCGGTAGATGCAGGATCCTGTACACATTCTTCAAGGTGACTGTGATCTCACCTGTCAGAGAATGGAAGGTACTGATCGCTGAGTCCCATCTGTCGATGAGATCAAGCATTAAACTTGGCTCCCAGACCATGTACCAGTAGCGTTTGACCCCAATTAGGCCAACCTCTTCAATCTGGTGCCAGTCCTTAGCTGTTATACCCCCTCGCACCTCCACGAGCAAGGGAGGTACCCTATCCCACATCCATAGCTGGTCCCTTGCATGCACCCAACAAAACACACTATTGTCAAAACCTTACCATACCGAACACACCCCTTACCTCATAAACCTCATATCCAACCCTCACTTCTTATCGTACCCACCTAACCACTTACCCCTTACTAGACCAATATATTCATGCCATTTATACCTGCTCCCCTTTTTTTCTCTCATGAAACCTACCCTTACATCTCCTGACATATCCTTACCTCTTACCCTTTCTCTCTACTGCCCTATTTTCCCATAAATCCAGCCGACACTGGTAAAAAATGACCATTATCGGTCATGTGTAACTGGCATCGATCACCCATTACTTGACCGATGCTGGCCAAATACCACCAACATCGGTCAAAACTTGACCGGTGTCGATCATTGTTGCGACGTCAACTACCACAAACTCCTTACGTACTTTTCAAAAATTCCCAAAATCTACCCTAATCCTCCACTCTAACCTACCCAAACCTAGGCTAACTTTATTCCCAATCCTATTTCACCTACATTGGACCTTCCCACCCCTCATTTCCTTCCTTCTTACCCATACATTCCCAATAATAAACTTACAACCAAATATTCACCCAACCCCATTTAAATAGCCTATTTCAATCACAAATACAGGATCGGATAGAATCCCACCTCATCTCAGTGCCGTTGGCACGGTGGCACATTTGGCCACTTTGTCCATGGACCACCTAAACCTTCTCTAGCCTCTGCCATGTCTATTCACCAAATCCAATCCTCCTAACCTCCACACAATCACAATCGATCACCCTATGCTCATGGACCCATCTACTTGGCTCCTCTAACCAACTAGATATCCCCACCTTAGCAATATATCGTCCCTCATCCTTTCTTCCTGAAAAATCACAACTCATTCAACGCTCTGTCGTTTTCACAAAAGCCAAAATGTACAAATAAATCTGTATTATACAGATTTTTTCTTTTTATATACTCACGTCGACCTGACCGACATCGGTTATAACTAAAATGACATCAATCATGTGGCCTAGCACACCATGGTCAGTTATACCCAAACCAACATCGGCCATCTTCCCTAATAAACCATGATCATCTTACCTAGACCGTTACTGGTTATGTATTACCGACATAGGTTACCTATCATACTCTTGCCCATACCCTTTCCCTATTTCTGACCAACACTTAACCAAACCAGCCACTGTTTGACCTTACCCACCCTTATTGCAACCAACCTCCATGCCTAACTTACATATACCTTTCCTTAATTGATTTTTGGGACTTGTTATTTTACCCATACCTCGGCCTTACCCATGTCATGACCTCACTACCTGGACCTGGAACATTGTTAATGACCTATGAACTCATGTGCTCACTATACCTTGTGACATTGTTACCCGTGTTGTGTGACTTAATGACCGTACCTTGCCTATTATCGTGCCATTTATCCTGACCCAACCTTTGGTGTACCGGAACATACCTAAACATTCTTGCACCTTACCTATGATGTGATTCTACACCATATCCTATACCTTGGATACTGGAATCACCTCAACCTTATTTGGATAAACCTATCAACCTTGGACGATGTAGAGTTTTCATTCTCTTCAACTTGGTACCATGCCGCAACTTATACATGTGCGTGCATTCCAATGTCACTACCTTTGACCCTGGCCCATTACCTTGATTAACTGATTGGACCTTTACCCCATTACCCCCATTGCCCACCTTCCTCTTCATCACATCCACCTTTATCAAACCACTCACCGATTCTGTCTTCTACCTCATCAGTTCCTAGTTTGAGGGGGATCACCTTCACCCACACATGGGGCAACCACATCTTATTTTTGTCAGTGTCGCTTACCAATACAAGTAACATAACAAAAAGGGGAAAAATTTAGACACCAAAATTGGGTCACACTCCCCTTGGTGCTCTGTCGAATAACCAACCCAAACATATTCACTTAACCACACCCCCCTCCACACCACACTAATATTAATTTAATTTAATTAATACCCATCCTCAAAATATTCATCAGTTAATTACATTAATTTACCCTAATTACCACCTCACCCTAGACCTATTCTTGGCATGTTTAAATAACTAACAATAACTAAGTCTTACTTGCCTTAATGAGATAAGATTTTGTCTAAACCCTTAAATAAATCCCTAAGATCTCTCTAACCACATTACTACCCATTAGAAGGGAAGTTTCTATTCTAATACACGAGAAGAAACTAACTGGGCCAAATAGATTAGAAAGATCTACCCATTTTAGTAAACTTAGGGAATCTCACCTTAACTAACTTTGGTCAGACCTAAATCGACGCCGGTCAAGAAGGAACCATCGTCGGTTACTATTTATGGACTTAAGCAACCTTGTTTTTGGTTTGGCACATTCTAAGAGCAAGGGATAAAAAATAGAGATGCATGCAAGCAGAATGAGCATCCTTTCATGCATCCAGACATCCAAAGCCATCACCAAGACATATTTTGGAACCATTGCACTCACGGAATCATTCTGGGAGCCACTGCTATGATATTCAATGCTATTGTTCTGGTCAACAACCACCTCCATTCAGCCATCAAAACCTACATCACAGTAAGTACATCTCTACTAGCATTGTCTATTTCAGCATAGTTAACTTTTATCATTCCTTTCATTAGTTTTTACTTTTCATGTTCATTCCTCCATTGTTTATTAGCTTATAATTCAACCATTTCCCTTACCCACACCACCAAATCACCATTCTGACATAATATCCATTTTTTTAGCATACCTAAGATCTCCATAGACCTTCTCATCCACCCTCCCAACCTCATTTTACCTTAGATCAGCCCATGCCAATTGATCTATTCAAGTTTCTTTCACCTCGACCGTACCGATGCCAGTTATCCACAATCGTTGTCAGTTCCACCTAAAATGGCATCAGTCATACCTGACCGACGTTGGTCTCTGTGTTTTATAGCTTGACCAAGAATAGACCCAATAATCATCTCACCAGTTGACCTAAACAACCTAGAACCTAACCCTGACTAGTTCCAACAACTTGACACCTGCTTATTATTTAGATCTGACTATAACCTAGCATGTTATATTAGATTTTCTTATTGTGCTTGAATAAGATACCTAAATCATATCAACTACATTAGGAATTTGTTTATTTATTACATTAATTTGTTTTAAACAGTGGATTGATAGCCACCTAGGGAGTATCACACTTTCCGGATCTAGCACATGTTAGGTAGTCCGCTGTTATATATCATTTAACTATCTTTTTATGGTCTTGTTTTCTATTATAGTTAGTTCCTCCTAGCCAAAAGTAAGTTCTTTCAATTGGCATTGGATCAAGAATTCAGAACGAGTGCAAAAACCATCTACCGACCAACATAAATAGGTATTCATCCTTATCCCTTACCATTATCTATTTTGTCATTTCAAAAAGGTAAAGAAAATTATGAAACATTCATGCATGGAAATTTAGTAGATTCTTTTCCCAAAATAAAATTTATGTGTCACACAAGTCTCCATCCCATTATGTGTTATGTATGCTATCTCCAAAAATAGGCAGTAACCATGAAAATGGATAATTCTTGATTTAATCTACCTTTTGCTTCGCGCTTCCTTCCCTATCCTTTCACACCTTCAATTCTAACTTGCTACCGGGTGAAAATATTTTTTGCGCCTTCTCCTTAGTATCATACTTTGTCTGCTCAACATTACCCCACACTAAAATGTATTTTTGCCTTGACAATGGTTTCCTCCTGATGCATTAAAGAATAAGAATGGAAGAATAGAAAGAATGAATTGTTTTACAAAGAATAGAATTTACTCTCCAATACCCTCCTCTTCCACCAGGAGAATCATCTTGGGATATTCTTCCTTAATTTCAGCTTCCAAACCTTACCGATCATCCAACACATTTTTGGTCTTCTCTGGGACATCTACAATGATGCCTTCCAACTCATCCTATGTCATCTCTCCCTTCTAATTCTACAATACTATGACAATGTTAGCCATAGTAGACATATGTCCCTCCAGAAGATCCATATTTTGTGCTATGAGCTTTCCAATCTCAACTAACCTTTCCTTATGCGGTTGTTGTGTTGCTACAAGGTCTTCATATTTTTTCTTCACTAACGCCAATCACTCTACGTGCCCCAGAGTCTCATCCTTCATTTCTTTCAAAACTTCATTATCCTCCAATATGGTTCTTATTCAGATTATTGATTCTAGAGCTCCACAAATATTCAATGCTTGGTGTGCTTTCTTTATCTCTTCTTGAAAATTTTGGAGCAAGGCTTCGTAAGATGAAATATTTCTAGCTACTAAGGCCCTTTCTCTCTCTGCTTCTTGTTCAGGGTCCTTTGGTGCTGGCATGTGAATCGGTCCATCCTCAGGCACCAGATCTACTAAGGTACGCACATAATGCATAACTGAAGGAAACCTTTCAGGTAGCTTAGATTCCAAGTGTGGTCTTACTTCTAGGACATGGTCACCAATTTCTTCTGCCATACTGATGAAGGCCTCATTATTTTTCTACTCCAAGTTCTTTTCTCCTTTTAGACACACTATTTATGCATCTTTGGCCTTGTTATCTTCTTGTAGTGCTCTACTAGTGGCAGCCATATCTATGTTCCTCTGTGCCACTTCTGTACATACCATAACTAAGGTATTTCTTACCTACTCATCGAACATGAGAGTGGTCTTTAAAGTCATGTGCATGATCTGAGGTGCCTTCTTCATTCTTTGGGACACACATCACTCCTCACATACATAAAAATCAGGCTCATCCATGTGAGTTTTCATTGACTAGGATAACTATTTCCTTGAGCGCGTAGTGGCCATGTATGGGTCCATCAAATCCCATCCATACAATCCCCTTAAGGCCCATTGTACTCTGGAAATGGGTGTAGACAATTTTACTTGTCTCCTCAACATAGCCCATACTTGGTACAAAATAATCCCCACTTGCTCTCTTTGTTCTTTCCCTCCTAGGAATTTGAGCACAAAGATTTGGAGTCAGATCTTCGATGTTCTGAGAAATATCATGTTCTATTTCTTCTACCACCTTTAATCCCTCTTCTTCATACTTCAGATCTTCATCCTTGGGTTCCTCCACATCTTCTGGTTGTACAGGAGTGCCATGCACACTTTTTGCAAACTCCTCTGCCTCCTCATTTAGCTTTAGCTTTCTCCTTTTCTTCTAAACTACCTCTTTCTAAGGAGAGATTTATGGTGATCTCCTCATAGGCTGTGGGGTTCCTGCACCTTGGGTCCTTGTTCTTTTGAATACCCTTTTAAAGTGGTGCTCTCCTTGAATTGCTTTTACATACAAGTCTTTGTCTTCTTCCTGTGCTTGTGGTGGAGTACCTGCGTGCTCAATCTCCACTCTGTCTATGGGCTATCTCTAGCCTCTATGATCTAAGCCACCACTATCTTAATCTTCCTCCTCATCATCTACCTCTATAGCTTCTATGGGATTTGGGGCTGACACGTTCTCCACTGTATGCTTTCCTTTTGGTGGCCTTGGGAGTGTGAACTCATTCTCCACATACTTGTTGTTATCCAGCTTAGGCTTAAGCTAAAGGTATACGAGCATTGATCCAATGTCCCCAATCACCAATCTTACAGGCTTCATGCTTATAACATCTAAAATGAGCCTCTCAACATAGGCAGTCTGGCTTGGATATACATATGTCTTCCTCAGAGTGTGTTAGTCATAGTCTACCTTGTCTGTAATAAAACTCAAGCGACACACATAAGTAAAACGGTGGACTGATGCCTGGAAGTAGTGCGCTATGAAGGCATATAGAATTTTACACCATGAGCTCCATGTCCCATCCCTCATAGTGAACCACACATTTTAGAAGTGCTAGTACACCATGAACTGTATTGTCTTTCCAACTACTAAAGGTAGCTCCTTGAGGATGCGCCACTCCTCTTCAAATACCATGCGGAGTGGATCGCACTATATCTCCGCCATTTGTTTAAACAACCCACTCATTAACCCTTAAAATAAATGCTTGTCAAACCTTTCCGTAAGGGAATTTTTTTCCATGGGATATTCCCAATTCTTGATCTTTGGCCCATTGGGCACTCCAATTTCCATAAATACTAAAGAAAGTAAGATTGCGCCAAAAATGATCTTATCACCTGTGCACACTTCCTTGATTATGGTTTCTACAATGTAACCTACTATGTTATATAATACTACCTAAGACATTTTCCTCACGATATGGAGGCACATGGTATTTAATTGCAACCATCTATCTTAATCATTTAACTTGGTCACCATATGTGCAACTACCTGTACCACTGGGTACTTCTTTAATTTATCAATGTCCATTCCATGCAGACCTTTTGTATACCCTAACTCCTTCAGTGTCTCCGTGATTGCTGCTTTATTATTCAAGTCACTAGCCAGGTCAACCTCTATTCCTTTTAATCTTGTTAGTTTCAAAATCAGGGCTGCTGTGATTCCAACCCTTCATCCAAAAAAATAGAAAAAGTCCTCATGGAATTTTCTCATTAGTCATTGATATAAAGGTTCATAATTTCTAAAATACAGGAGCTCGTATAACTAATAGAATCCTACCCGTTTCAACAATTTCTCTCTAGTGCCATCGCACATTGTCATATCCTCCATCGTGTACTTGTTGGTCTTTGTACTCAATAATGCGTCCAATTATTTCTTGTTGTTAGATGTGCATTGGTTGTAGTCACTTACCTTGCACTTGTGGATGTGGGAATCCCATTCTTATCCAATTATCACACCCTCTGGATACTACATCTCTGAGAAATTACTCTTAGGACCAATTTCAACTTCTATTTCTACTTTCTTCTTTCCTTTGGTGCATGCGGCAGGTGCTTTCTTTGGTGCCAACATAAAATTTCAACTTTTACTATTTCTAATGAGAAAAATCAAACCCTAGTTCAAATCCACGTACCCTAGCTTCAAACCATGTGCCCTAGCTCCTCCTCAATGCTTCTGATTCACTCAAACCCTTCACCAATAGGGATCCAAGCCTCTTTGCACAACAGTCTACTCTCCAAGTCTGGTTTCACAACTCCCCACACCTTAACATGACTCGCTCAACTTGTTTGCACTTAGCTCACTCAAACACTTGTGATTGTAAAGGTAAAAATGAATCCACATCATGTCCTTATATATATTTTCACGAAGTTAGTGCATTTATTACTCCTCCAGCTACCAACAATCCTCTCATTAATTGACCATTTACACAATATCCATGTGGTACATTTTCGCGCCCCAGCTATAACCTTCTAGCATGCCTTTCTACCTTTTGGCTACAGACTTCTCTTCAATGCGCTTCCATGCACCCAAGTACCTTACCACTGTGCCTTCCCCTGATAGTCTCTATGACCGTTGCTTACCATGCGTTAAACTGATCCCTCATTTATCTCCATCTACGGTAATCTTTTTAAAGCAATCTCCTTTCTAACAACTCCTCTACAAACTTGACTAGCACTTGTAGCAGTTTATTCCTTTATATGTACCCAGTTGTAAATAGCCACCCCACACCAATGGTATGTGCAGTCCTCTTCGCATAAAATTTCTTCAAATGCTTATTAGCTTCCAATGCATAAACAAGCTTATTACACAAAACACCAAATAAATTGACAAAGCATAGTTACCAAAAAGGAAATACATTAAGGAAATACAAAAATGAAAACCTAGTCTCAATGGCAACACTGTCTTATTACAAACATCAAGAAGACTTATTTATAATAGGGCTTTAGCCTACTCTTGTTAAAGTAACTAGGTAACCATATTCCATCAAGTGTCTCTAACTAAAAAGCATCTGATTTAAGTATATGAGTGATAATCTATGGTCCCAACCAATGTACTTTAAGTTTTCCTGGATGGCACTGAAACTTAGAGTCATAAAAAAACATCATCTATCTTATCTCAAGCTTTTTGTTCTTGATGTGCCTATCATGCCATGCCTTCTGCCTGGCATTTTCCTACTTCTAGCTCCAACATGCAATGACGTGCCTCTCATCCAACTATATAAATTGATCAATTCTTTCTTCCAAAGCGTGCTCATCAGCTAGACCTCTAGCGCACGCAATACGCAAACAAGGTAACATGAAAGGGTGTGGCCTTGTTCAACCTCTTGTATGTTGTTCTATACACCCAAAGCATGGAAAAAAATTTATCATCCCAATATTTCCTTCCAACATCATAAAATTTTGTTAATGTCTAGTTCAAAATCTTGTTGAAAGCTTCAACAATCCCATTTTCCTAAGGATGATATGTTGTAGTCTTATGGTGTGTAATCATGAAATCATCCAATATAATTCTAATTGTCTCATTCAAAAAGTGTGTGCCCCTATCACTGGTCAAACTCAACAGGAATCTATACCTTATAAGAACATTTTCTCATACGAAATTGGCCGATGTAGCTATTGTATAATCCTTGGTAGGTGCTACTTTTGACCACCTTGTAAGATAATATGTGCAAGTGATGATGTAGCATGATCCAGTTCTACACGTGGCTAGTGAAATAGGACCTACAAAGTCTATATCCCATTTATCAAATGTTTATACTAGGAATAGGTCTTAAAGGCATTTCATTTCTTTTCCAGGTTTACCAATGCGTTGAAAATTATCACATGCCTTACAAAAGGCTTTACAATCCTTGTAGAGGGTATCCCACCATAATCTAGCGAGTAAAATATTATGCACAGTGACATCACTTGCATAGTTCCCTCTTGCAATACCACCATGAGCCTCTTTCATGATGTTTGTGCGCTCGTGGTCTAGTACACACCGATGCAATACTTCTTCTTGGCCTAACTTGTATAGGTCACCACTAATCAACATAAAAGGAGCTGTATGAATTGTAATTTGTTTCTTCTCTAAGGATTTCATTCCTTCCAGTGACACCCCTATATGTAAAAAGATAAGAATATCCTAAAATTCTGAAGGCGTGTGTTATAACCTGTACAATTGTGCATCTAGAATTATATCTTCAATTGTTTGCACATCCTCCCTCGAATGAGTTCATGATAAATGGTCTGGGACATAATTAATTTTACCAAGTTTTCCCACAACTGTGAAATCAAATTCTTAGGATAAAAGCACCCATCGACATATGCACCCCTGTAAAATAGGCTTGTTTACCAAGTATTTCAATACCATATGATCGGTGTAAAATATGAATGGTGTTGCTAAGAGGTATCATCTGAATTTATGTAGTGCATAGATCATGGACAAGGCTTCGTGCTCTGTCGTTTTATAATTTTTCTCAACATGAGTCAAATTTCTACTAGCAAAATATATAAGATGATATATAATACCTTTTCTAGGTTGAGATAACACTACGCTAATGACCGTGCCAGAGGCATCCACATGTACATGAAACGGTTGGTCTCATGTGGGAAAATGTAGAATAGGTGCTGTAGTAAGTATCTCCTTTAGTACCTCAAATGTGCACTGTGAAATTTCTCCCCAATAAAATGTCCTTTTTATTTTTAGTAACTCCTCCAATGGTGTGACAATCTTAGCATATCCTTTGATAAATTTTCTATAATACTCAGTGTGACTAAAAAATCAACGCACCTCACTCTGACTGGTAGGTTCTTTTAGGTTGACAATAACTACAACCTTAGCTGGATATACCAACAAACCTTCCTTACAGATGATGTTCCCTAACAGAGTGCCAAAAGGTGTAGAAAACATGCACTTTTTGATGTTCAAAGACATGCTTAACTATCTACATATTTCAAACATTAAGCACAAATTGTAATAATGATCCTTAACAAGCCCATACACCATCTAATCATACAAATAAACTTACAAGAAAAGATGCATAAAATCCTAGAATGCTTGAATAACTATTTGCGAAAGATACTACAGGTGCATTTTTTAGACCAAAGGGAATCACAGTGTATGTGAAAATTCAGCATTCAGTGGTGAAAGTAGTATTTTCTTAATCCTCTTGTGCAATCCTAACCTGATGATACCTAAAGAATCCATCTATAAAGGAATAAACTTTACACCCTGTAATGCCTTCTAATATTTCTTCATTGAATGGCATAGGAAAATGATTAGTCACACATGCAACATTCAACTCCATGTAGTCCACACAGATCCTAATCCGACCATATTTATTTATACTGATCACCATTGGGCTAACCCATTATGATTTGTCTAAGGGATTAATGATGCCAGAGTTTAGCATTTTGTCAATTTCTTCCTTGACTTTGATGCGCAGGTTTAGGTTCCTCCTGTAAGGTCTCTTCTTGATGGGGCATGCACCTTAAGCCTTATCTTCATTTCTCCTAATGATTCATGCACTCCTTTAAATTCAAGGTAGCCCCTAGGAAATAAGTCATGAAAATCATGAAGCAAATTCACTATTTTTGCTACTTCAGATTCAAACCAATAATCTCCAATTATTTCCTCTTTAGGTTCAACATTCATACCAATATTCACTTTCTTGGTATTTATAGGTTCATGATAAACATGTGTGTTGTTATCTACACTGTCCAAGACTTCACACGCACTTGTTGAATGACCTATATCCAGTTCTTCTACTTCTTCATCATCCACTATGTAGACCATCTTCCCTTTTTCTTTCTAAAAGTAAGCACACTTAAGTAGTGTGGCATCTATCTTTGTTCCTTCAGCAAAACGTGCTCTTGAGTCATTTTCATCAAATACATCCTGAATGAGTTCTACCACCTTTGCATTGTCTCCCATAGTTAACCTCTTTATAACCATTAATTCCTCTTCTACTAGAAGTTTAGTAGAGAAGTAGTCAAAATTCTGGACCATACCTAAAATCAAATCCTACCCATTTCCATTTTCTCTATGTAGCTCTGCATATGCATACCAAGTGCGTGTGTAACCTTATAAAGTGGAATAAAGTTTTTGCACCCATAGAGAAGGTGGTAAAGCTTCCTGCCCCTCTGTCTAGAGCCTCTCACACTGCTTAATGTGGTGTTAAACATGTTGATTACCATGATATGTGCAGATTTGATTCGGTGCATTGGTCCTGGAAAACCTAGTTGTAAGAGAAATCTTGACTTCATTCCATTCTACAAGATTATCATTGTGAACCACCCACCAGTGCATTGTTGTCCCACACAGGGTATATGCTAGCATACTTCTTCTTTCCAACTGGTCTATCCAATGTTCCTCCATGGTGCGTAGGAATACCATAGGTTCTCCTTCCCCAGTGTACCGAGGTTCAGAGCTGTTACCTATTCTCCTAACGCAATGAAGTTTTATTTTCCACATAAATGTGCTCCTTACTTCATGCCTAATCATCTCATAAGTACCATGAGCCCAATTATGACATGAAATATGTGTAGTATTGCTAACAGAATGTGCATCTTATCATTGAAGGATTCCTTCTTTAGATGGCTCGAGCACTTTTGGGTCTCAAATGACACGTACATAAATCCTATTTAGATCTTCCTCACTCAAAGGATCAACATAGGGTGGATATTTTCCATCTATAAAAGGGATAATAAATCTTTACTCCTTGTTCTCAAAACTGATATATCCCTTGTTGAACTGAAGATCAACGTTATTTACGTAACACTAAGGGCATCCAAGTAGAGCTGGGAAACTCTCTGCTTCTGCAAGAGCTAAAACCTTAAAATCCCCAGTGAACTTGGCCCCTTGTATAGTAATGGATGCACCTTTTAAAAATTTGATAGGAGTGGCCTTAGTTTGGTTAGCCATAAATAATACATTAGAAGATGGCTGAAATGTAGGTATCCCCATTTGTACCCATACATCTAAAGTAAGAACATTTACTTCCACATCTTTTTCAATCAATATATTACTCAAGAGCCATCTGTTAACAACAACATTAAGAGTGATTTCCTTGTCATAGTATAAACTATGGGGGGAAGATTTGCATGCAAGATCTGATGCCCCTTCTCATTATTTACGCACGAAGTGTTCCCCTTTAGCCAACTCCCTAGTAATGGAATAATATTCTCCTGGCACAACATTCTGCATAGCTCCTTCAAGTCATCAATATTTTACTGGACCGTCTCTGCTACCTTTTTTAGTTCCATCTTCCGTGATTGCTCCTTTATACATTTTATTTCCCCTTGAAGGTATATGAGTACCTCCATGGTCTCTTGATAAACCTCCTTCTGGTACACAGGATCCATGTATATTTCTTTCAAAATTTCCTCCTTAATGATGGTAGGATTCTATGGTAATTCCTATCTAACGCGTGTAGCTTCAGTGCGGGTAGTGATCTTTACAGGAAATACCTTAGGTTATGGTTCCAACTTTGGCATCCACTGATTTTCCACAATGCGTTGTATCCTAACCTTCCCTGTACTTTTTTTCTCTTATTTATGCTACTTGCTAAGATGCTCATATAGATCCGGGTATTCCTCATAGCTATGATTCTTCCCACAATAAGAACATGTAATATTATGAGGACATTCATGCCTATAGTGGTTAGGTGATCTGCATGTAAAGCATGTTCGACAAGAGAATTTTCCTTTTCCACCACCACATCCTTGACCTCTGAATTCACCATAGTATCCTTGACCTCTGCCACATCCTCCATCATAGTACCCCTTGTTCTGATCATAATGAACTTGATTGTGATTCGAACCATGATGCTCACCTTTACCCTTAGAGTTATCTGATACTCTTGTTTGTCACACACCAATATCTATAACATCATGGATCTAACCAATCAACCTACAGTCTTTGGTATTGTGAGTCATGGACTAGAAAATCTTACAATAACAAGGTACATTCTTCCTTATCATGCGTTATAATAATGGGAAACAACTAGCTTCATGGTTCAGGTTACATATCTCACAGTTTAGCAACAATAAACGTATTGTTCTATAGGGACAACTATCTTTGGTGTACCCCTCCACTTCATAGTCTGTACACCAAATTCCAGTGCACATCTCATGTGCCAAATTCACCAATAGTTTCTCCAACTTCTTTGCCATGGCTGTAATTTGTGCTTCCAAGAATGGGTTGACTCCAGTGTTTATATTCTCGACTGCCTCAACACACAAAGCTGCTTCAAGGGTTTTGCGCATATCAATGTGTGTCTTATGTGATAGAGCCTTTCTAAAAGGTGTGATCAGACCTCCAAAAAACCATTGCACATGCTGGATTACGTGAATATCATAAGAAATCTTAGATAAAAGTGTTTTAAAATGAGCATCATACTCCTAAACACTTTCAGTAGTACCTTGTTTAATATCCTTGAGCGCTCTTATACTCTTATGCTCAAGTTCATGGATGTAGAACTCTTTAACAAATCCATCTTTCAACGCTACATAATCTACACAAGTTTGATCAGGGTCCAACTTCTTATACTAAACTGTGTACGCATCCCTATAATGTAGTTACAAATTCACTTGCCTTGCACTCAGAAGCCGTGATCCCTTTTGTGCACCATAGTATCTCACACATCTGCACATTTTCAAAAACATCTTTTATGCCCCTATAATCTGGAAGATGAAGAGACATCTCCATGTGAATATTTTGGGGTTGGTGCAGACCCTGCCCACATGATCTAAAAACCCCTATGTTGCCTCTACCTCCAGAACCACCAGATCCACTAGAACTAGAGCCACCTATACCCCCTAATCCTCCACTCATAGCTGAAATTGGACCAAAAGATGTACTTCCATGTGTCCCAATAGTAGTACTGTACTAAACTCCTATAGTCTACATGGTGGTACTACTCCCAGAAGTGAGCCCCAAATTCTACATGCTCAAATTTTGTGTAGATGATGCACCTGAAAAGGCACCTCCAAAAAACAACAAAGACATTTTCCTTGCCATCAATGTACTTGCTATGTGAACTACTCCTGCTTCCCTACTACCCAAATTAGATTGCTGACTATTAGATGTACTTACGTACTATAAAACCAAGCATAAGGGCTAGGTTTCTAGGTAGATTCAAATTGCATGCCTATGGCCCAAGTCATCTCTGTTGGCATGCTCCTATGTGAGGCCGAGGAGGGTTCCCTTTCATGCTTTCCCAAATGGGGGAGTTCCTGATGCTCTGGCTCCATGCCTTTTGCATGAGCTCCAAATCGTTCATGAGCCATCTCTCTCCTCAATGCCATCCGGTCTACAACTTGACTCTAACATGCCTAATTGACCTAAATCAACCATTCTTATAAGACCTCGAGTCAATCATGCATAATTCACCTAGTTTCCATCACATACACAAATAATAATAGAAATAAAAATAAAAATCACAATCTCTATAAAAATCATTAGAATCTATGTGTCCATACATAAGTGCAGAAAAGCAAAATAAATACACGTGCCTCTCATATACAATCTTAACATCTTTGGCACACAGGCTGGTATATGATCAAAAATCTCAAAACTCTCATGAACATCCTTGCTATCTTTGGCACGCAGGCCGATATATACCAAAAATTAACAAAAAAGGGAGGTATGCATAACTATTAGGCATCCCCCCATTGGATATACTTCATGCATGTCTCACCATTATCCTCCTCGTCCTTTTCTCCTGTGCGACATCTGGATAACATCATACCAACCACCATCAAATGTGGCCTGACCTCTACTAGTACCTCACCTGGAACTGGCCTTCATGAACTAGTGGCCTCACCCTAACCTTGTTTCAGGGATCAACATCTCCCTATGCTCTGCACACTATGGGTGTGTGATCAAGTCCTCTCACTTGAGGCTTGTTGTGATCTATACTTTGTATAGGAAGGGACATCTATCTCTGTAGCCATCCGGTGATCCTAATAATATCTTGCCTCTCTTAAGGCATACTTAAACATGGCCATGGGTACTATTTGCGGTGGTGCCATCGGCCTCTGACCCTATACCTATACCATGTGTGACTCGGTGTCCCCACCCCTACCTATAACATGGAACCCTGTCCCTGAACATATGTCAGGTGCCTGTACCTATCCCTGGGCTTGAAGGGCCACAATCTATGCTTGTGTAGTCACCAACTGGCCTTGCAAACCTGTTAGCTACACCTATAGGGTGGCCACCTGTACCCTATATCCATCTCTTCCATCATGTGTGGGAACCTATCCCTATGTTACTTACGCCTGTATAGGGCTACTACTTGTGCCTATAGTTTGGCCACCTGTGCCTCTGACCCTATCAGCTACCCCTACACTATCTCCAACCTATGTCACTAGGGTAGTCACCTGCACCCTGTAAGGCATCCCTCTAAACTGTGATAGTGGCTAAGTTGGGCTGCCCTAGCCTCAGGTGGTACTTGCACGTAGCTGTGCTACCCACCACTATGTCTATACCTATCTATAACCCCGACATCATAAATCTGTCGGTATACCACCTACTCGTCCTACCTTTTAGGCACTATCGAGTTATGGTAGTGGTATAGGCCTCTCCACGTCATCCCTCCTATACTGTGGAAATGGTGGAGGTACATCCTGTGGCAACCCAAACTACCGTCTGACCCTGTCAATAGGTATCATCTTGTTCTCTCCTGCATGGTACCCCTCTATCCATCGGAGCAACTGTAGCTCATGTAGCCCATCATCCATCTGTCTATATGATGGGAAGCCCACATAAAGCCTCCAAATGATGTCCACACTTGACAAACCCCTCTAGTGTACACCTGTAATATGCTACATCATGTGTATCCCTGGCAGCTCGGTGACTCTCTCCAATAGTAGGTACCCATCTCCTATAGCCTACTCAGAACCTTTCTCTACCTCGAATGCATCAGGTTGAGGGCCTACCCATTAGACGCACACACACGATATGTGCTCATATGCCCAGCAGTGTAATGAGGAACGTATAACACATAGGTCTAAACCTCCCTATGCCTCCCATAGGCCCATAACTCTCTATATAGCTACACCAAGAATGCTGGAGCTAATGCAAACCGGGTCCTATCCTCCGTCGTGAATAACCCCCATCAATTCCCATGGGAATCTCCCACCCTCTGCATCTAGTAGCATAAAGCAAAAAACTACCTCCATCATCAGCACCACTAACCTCATCTCCTCTGGATGGGCCCAGTACATATCTCCATAACTCACGCTGGTTGCTATGGAACCTCAACTCTGTCAGTCCCTAACCAACACACTATCAACATCAACTCCTCATATTCCTCTAAAGAAATGGAATACACCTGTGTCCCTACTATCGGCAGCCACAGGATCCTATAAACATCCTCCAAGGTGACAGATCATCTCACTTATCTGATAAACAAAATGTGTTGGTCACCAAATCCCATCTATCGATGAGGGCGACCATCAAATCTCAGCTCCTAAACTACAAATGTCAGGTAACGTCTAACCCCAATCATGCCAACCTCTACCACATGGTGCCACTCCTCATCTATTTCACGCTCCCCTCGCACCACTAATAATAATTGATCAGTACCCCATCATGCATTTGTAACTGGTCCCTCATCTACATCCAACAAACCATAACATCATTAGACCTTGATCATGCTCCATTTCACCCTTGAAGCTCAAACCTATTCCCCACCCCCACCTACTCATGACCTATCTCCCCACCCAAACCCTTACAAACTACCATTCCCCCCATCTCAATTTCACACCCCTCGACTCATACCTATTCACATCATCTTACCCAAGCTATTTTCTGTCAATAGGATATCTCTCTATCTGATGAATTATCTCATCCCCTATCCTATTTTTCCCTAATGTTGACTGACCTTGGTTTCTCTTAACCATTACTAGTCTCCCAAACCTAGCATCGGTCACCTCATTCTGTAACTGATTCTAGCTAACTCCTACCAACGTCGGTCACTTATCACGGCACAAAATCCACAAAAATGTACTCATTTTTCTCAAAAATTCAGCATTCCTCCCTAACTACCCACCCTTTCCTACCCAAATATCCCCTCCACCCATACCCATCCCCCTTAACCTAAACCAACCTTCCTACCCTTCCTATTTCACCCATTTTCTTCCAAATTTCAATTTACTTTTCCCCTCAAAAACCCATTTTATCCTAGCGTGATTTCTACAAATTAATCTACCTAACCACACGTAGAAGGGGATCGAATCCTACCTCATCACAAAGCCATCTGCATGGTGTCATGTCGGGCCACTATACCAGTGGTCCACCTAATCCGTCCCCTTCCTCTACCATCACTGAATTCCACTCCTCACCTCCACCCAATAAAATTGATCCCCCTGAGCTTGTGGACCCATCTCCCTAGCTCCTCTCACCAACTCTTACTCTCCACCTCAGCTAAGTACAATGCCCTGTCCTTTTCTCTTGGAAAAAGGTACCCAAAATTCAAATGGCTCTGTCCTTTTCTCCAAAGTCACAAAACAATAATGATTCCATACAAAATTGAATTTTTATTATATAAACCCAACCCAACCAAACTGATGTCGGTCCTATTTGTACCCTAGCAAACCGATATCGATCACCCTATAACCGGCATTGATTAACCCTTATAACTTTTTGGCCTTGCTAATTATCCTTTTACTTGCAACCACTAGTGCCACCGAACCTTTTTATCCTTCTTGACACCCACTGAACAATACCTATAAACCCAACCTACCCCTACATTGCCTTTGATGTGTGTTTTGAGTTGTTATTTTATGTATACCTTGGCCTTACTTATGCCATGACCTGTTTTCCTAAACTTGACCTACTTTGTGTGGACCATTGACCTTATGTACTCGTTGTACCTTGCGATGTTATTACCTATTTTTTTTAGCATAACAACCATAATTTGCCTATTTTCATTCTGTTTATCCTGAAAAAACCTTTGGTGTACCAGAACATACCTAAAAATTCTTACACCTGACCTATGTTGTGTTTCCAGAACATATCCTACACCTTGTATACCCAAATCACCTCACCCTTTTTTGGATAAACCTATCGACCTTGGATGATGTAGAGTTTGCAAGCTCTTAAACCTGGTACTGTGTTTCTATCTATACGTGTGTGTGTGTGTGTGTGTGTGTGTGTGTTTGATTATCATTACCCATGACCCAATTTTTACCATGACCTACTACCCATTACCCGAGTTGAGTGTCACCTTTTCCCCACCTACCTTCCCCACCTACACCTTTATCAAACTCCTCACCGATTCTATCTTCCACCTCATCAGTGCCCAGTTTGAGGGGGATCACCTTCACCCACACATGGGGAAATCACTTCCTATTTTTGTCAACTTCGATTACCAATAAAAGCTATGGAACAAAAAGGGGCAAAATGTAGACACCAAAATTGGGTCACACTCCCCTTCGTCCCTTTTGAATAACCAACTTAAACACTTTTACCTAACCATGACCCTTACATCACACATTAATATTAATTTAATCACTTTAATTAAATTAATACTCATCACTTTATTCATTATTTAATTATCATAACTAACCTAATTTCCACCTTACCTAGACACCTCATTATAAACCTATTTTTAGTATCTATCTACTCACCATAGCTAACTAAGACTTAGTTCAACCCTAAAAATCAATGCCTATTATTCCTCTAACAACATTCCCACTCATTAAAAGATAACATCTATTTTGATCCACAAAAAATGACAGACCTAAAATGATTGAATATCTATCATTTTTAGTAAACCTAGGGAATCCCACCTTAACCGACGCCGATTATCCCGAAACCGATCCAACTAGGTACCCTTGTCTTACCATTTATTCACTTTGGTAACCTTTTTTGAGAGGTTGTCCACATTCTCAGGAAGCAAAAGTAATATACATGCAAGCAAGAAACTGAGCTCTTTCACACATCCAAGCAACCATAGCCACATCAAGATCAACACTCTCATAGTAGCATTCTGAGAAGTACCACTGCAGCACCAAGCTCCATCCCATGGATCAATCATCACTACCACCCAGCCATTGGACCTAAAACATCAGTAAGTGCATTTATCACCTAGTGTTATTCCATCTTTATTTTTTTTATAAGGTTTTTTCATCTCTATTGTTATTTGCGACTTAGCATTCCCATTCCCCCACTATTCCTCTTTCTGTAAACTCAACCATTCCTCCACCCACACCATAAAACCATATATACCTAAATTATACATATCTGTGAGTGTTCCTAAGATCCCCACATACCTCATCATTCCCTCTGTCACCTCTATCTAACCTCAGCTCTAACCCCACAACCAGATCTTGTTGAGTTTTTATCAGCCCACCTCTACCATCGTTGCATAACCATCGTCTTCTTCCTAAACCATGATCGGTCATACCCGACTGACTCTAGTCTCTGTATTTGGCCATTCTATCAATAACAGAACCTAAGAATCTTTATCCAAGCAACATAAGTGACCCAGAACCTAAAACTGGCCTATTCCAACACTTTGACCCCTTACCGTACCTCCAAATTTGGTCAAAACCTAGCCTATGTTATATTATATTTGCTTAATTTTATTTGAATGACATGCCTAAATCATATCAACTACAGTAGGACTTTTTTTATTTACGTTATTTCTCACATTAAGTTTTATTAAATAGTGGATTGATAGCCATCTAGGAAGTATCACACTACCCAGATCTAGCACTCGCTAGGCAATCCATTGTCATATGTTATTTAACTCTTATTTTGTGGTCTTGTTTTCTATTTCAAGTAGTATCCTCCTAGCCAAAAGGAAGCTATCATAGTCAGCATCGAATCGAGAATTTAGAACATACACAAAACCTTCAAACAAACTATCACAACATGTATTCCTCCTCATCCCATAACATTATCTTTTTTATCACAATCAAAATGTAAAGAAAATGATGAAACATTTTGGCATGCCCGGTGGGACCCTCATTTGTGGGTTCCCTTTCTTTTCATATAGGTTGAATATTGTGTGTTTCCTTTCTAAATCATTATTCACTAAATATTCTTCTCTAGTAATCCTATTTTTCTTTCTAATTTCTCTAAATGAAACATTTATTTTGTTACGTTTAAAAAGAATCATTCTTATTACTTTCTACATTTAGTGAAAGAACACCCTCCTTCCTATTCATTATTTGCAACATCCAACATCACACTTTGATTTGGGATTAAATTAATTGCATTGCATTTCTTGTATGTTGCATTTAGCTCACAATAAAACTAAGGGTAACCTATATGCTGGAAGTCATGCCCAGCTGATGGTTGACGTAAAATAATCGTAGAAATTACATTCTCTCACTCTCTTTCCAAACTTCACAAAAATTTGAATATAAACACCTTCTTAAATGAAATATTACCTAGGAATTCTTGTCAACAGTCACACAATTAGAGGATTGACTTGTAATCCCCAAATGGTTTATCTCTATCTAGTACCCCATCAGAGAGAGAGCCCCCTGTCCATAACATAACTTGAAACCTCACCTTCTAGGTCTCCTTCTTCATAGGATGCCTTCCCAAGCAAAAATTATGCTCTAAATGCATGCGATCAATTCTAAATAGTGTGATCTAAACAAACATAAATAAAAATCACTCTTAGGATCATGTATTTTCTTATCTTTCTTCTTGTCTTGTGTTTTGATGTGTGAGGCTATGATTCTACATTTTTTTTCCTTCCACACTCCACCATCATAGTTGGAGTATTCTAACTCTAGTAGAGTGTTTCAGGGCCCCATCTTCTCATTCTCAAATTCCTGAGTTTGATTCTTCACCTAATTTTATTCACAAGACCTAATTTTATTCATTCTCTCTAAATTTCACAATAATCAGCATCGGTCCAATGACTGTTTTCAATTTTCACCTGACCATCATCGATTAACCATAACCGGTGTCGGCTTCTAGATTTTTGGGTATTTTTCTAGGACAGTCTTCATTCGCTCATTCTATTCTGATTTTTGCCCTCTGGATACAAGCATATTTTCCTCATTTTGGTATTACTGTCATACAAAACTACTTCCTTGCACATTCATCAGTCTTGTTTCACTTTCTGAAACTGGTGTTTTTCCACAGTAATTGACATTGTTTTCTGTGACCGACATTTATTCCCCATTGACCATCACCAGTTAGCTTGACCATTTTCGGTGTCTTTGTTTGGTTTTAAAAATCCAAGCCTTGACTGAATTCCCCCTCCCAACTTCATTTTTATTTGTTCCTGTTATTTTTCTATGTCATTTACAGAATAAAGTCTTACCAAGTCAACACTTCTTCAAATGCTGTTGACTTGCATCCAAACTAACACTCTTATATTCCATGGCCAACTGTTAACCACTCCCACCCATTCCCTCACCACCTTCTATCCTATCACCCATGGATCTGACTCCCCCTATCACCATTGCAACAGGTGACAAGGAGTTAGCACGACTCCTTGATCAAAATCCCACAACCTTACAATTCTATATTTCCCACTCATCCACTCGGGATTCCTCAGGTCAGTTGATATATGGCATTCCCATATCCATATCTCCTACCCTTGTCCCCACTTCTGCATCAGCCCCTACTAGTTCAGTGTTACCCTCACCTATTTTTCCCCCAGTGGTTTCACAATTATGCCCCACACCCGCTATGACTGTTGCATCTACAACATCTGTCGCACCTGTAGTATTAGTTATTCCTTCATCAACCACCCAGATCATAACCCCATCTGCACCCATTATCTCACATATACCAATTACAACACAACCACCCATGGTTTCGATGACCCCCACCCCATTTTAGAATCTTTTCCTCTCTATCCCACAGTCTCTTCTCCCAATCGCTACTAGAGTCACTTCGACTATCCCACCTACATATACATATTATCAAAAAAACCCTATCTTGTATGTCATTCATTCTAGGTATATTCCCTCCATGTCTGTCCCCCATTCTCAACGCTCCTATTCGGCATCACCATACACTGGAATTCCACCCACAGTACATGTTCAACACCAACCCTCTTACACCACAAGAGGTTCCCTTCTATCACAACCTACTAATGACCTCATCAAGTTAATGATGGAAAAGATACAGACATTAGAAGCATTGGTTTCTGATTCACAAAATTCCCTCACCTACGATGAAATTTGTAATGAGCCCATTCAACCATCCATTCTTATTCACCTATACCCTATACATTGGGAAATGCCAAAATTCAACCGCTTCAATAGTAAAGAAGACCCCTGGCAACATTTGTGGTCCTTCAAACATGGGTGTTACTTGATTTCCCATGATGACACTTTACTCCTACAGACTTTCCCAATGTCCCTGACATGACCTACATTAAACTGGTACAGTGGGCTACCCAGACATTCCATCTACTCGTTTAATCAAGTAGCCTAGGGCTCTTAGACCACTTCTCAATCAACATTTTCAAGAAAGTCACCATGAATGATCTCTATTCCACTCAACAGTATGACGATGAGTCTATCGCTGACTTTGTCACTCATTGGTGTAGCATAATTAACCATCTCACGTTCCAATTATGCCAAATTGAGCTCATAGAGTTGTTTACTCAGGATTGCACTAGACACATTTCACCAACCTTGTAGGTGTAAACCTTCTGCACCTTTGACGAGTCATTCACCATGGCACAAAAATTGGAGATTTATGCTATCAAAGAGAAGAAAATTCAGCTACGTAACAAAAATTCCATGTTCAAATCAAATGATGCTTCTTCATCTTTGAAACCCCAGAACAACTATTCAAAATCCATAGGATCTACCAATACCGTGGTTCTCAAGGCTGGACCCTCTCACCAATCAAACCAAGCCAAACCTTCTTCTAATCTCTCCCCGTCCAAACTTTCCAGTTCAGATGAAAACAATGAAAGTACACCCATATAGGGGAACCATATTCTTCTATTTTGGAAAATCTTATTAAGGCTAGTGACATTACCCTTCCACATATAAAACCACACACTGGTTTTGACCTTGATTTCCCCATGCCCACGTGGTATAAAGAATATGACTTTTGTAACTATCATCGTGTCAAAGGTCATAGCGATGGTAACTACATCACCTTCAAGAATATTGTTCAAGAAATGTTAGATAACAGAGATCTAGTCTTGGATAACCCAAAATCATGAGCAAACTAAAACCTACATATCTTCAAAAAACCATTCCCTAATCATGCCCCATCTTCCACCCAAACTGGTGATGCTTCAACTAATGATAACAATGTCCATGAGGTCCACACTATTTTTGATGACACACCAGTTGATTCTCAATCGCTCCCTGTTCCTTCCATAGATGAAATACTAGCCCAAACTCCCCTACCTAAATAGGAACCTATTTCATCTACTCTTCCACCCATAGAGGAACCCCATTCATTTTATCCTTCACCCATGAAAGAGCCCATAATTAGCACTCCACCTCTTTCCTCTCAAATTACTGAGTAGTCATTAGTAGCACCTATCCTACTCATAGGGGACGCATGTCCACTCCATACACCATCGCAAGGAGAGTCTACCTCGAATTTCCCATCATCTCCTTTACCCATAGAGGATCCCATAGAAACACCGTTTCCTTTAGGTGACCATTCTCCATTAGCCTTCCAAGATCCTGCCGACCTGCTTTCGACTCTCTTACCCACAGAGTTTGAAGCTAACCATTTCCCTATTTCTCAAACATATTTTATGGGGATTGCTTCTTGATCCACATTGGCCTTGATTATAACAAAAAAAATTTCACACTTGGCTAATCTCTTAGATTATGTTGATAGAGCCTTGCTTAGGGGATGTCTTTTACTTCCTTCTTCAACCAAAATGCAGTTGTCACTCATTAAAACCTTCACAATATATCTGAAAGTGTTTCAAGAAACAAAACCAAACATAACCATGTCTATTAGAACACCTTCTATGTCATTACCCATAACCTAGCACACACCTCTAGCCACAACCCAATGCACACCGATACCCAAACACCTACCCACACCTATATCATCTTCCTTACCTAAACCCATTATTACCTTAGGGGTCATATCGATATCGAACCTTACTCATCCACCCGTCAAATTAGATTTAGTTACATCTTCCCAAACCAACACTAAACTCATAAATATGCCTAAATGGAAGACCCAACCTACTAGGCCTCATACATTAACCTCGCCTACCAAACTATTGTCACCTTCACCCCTTCCGTCCATCCTAGGATCTCACCTCTCAACCCTGGCCAAGCAAACTTCTTCCACTAGTAAACCAAGAAAGCAATAGCCCACCTCCTCATCACATCACTCTAATGTACCCAAGTGATCCAAACAACCCCCACTGTCACCCATGACCTTCTTATCACCCATACCACCACTACCTTCCATAACTTCTTCACTACCCATGACACTCTCCTCTCTTCCACTCGCACCATCCATGTGATCTCTTCTAGCGACCACTACAACACCGTGATTATCCCTATGGGTAACTCACCTCCTTCCACTATCTTCATTTCCATCTATGTCACATACTCTTTCCTCACCTCTACTAAAAAAGTACATTAGAAATTGAAAGGCCCAATGCCCTCCATTGAAGCGCTTAGACCTAGTGTTCCCCCATTACTAGTTCATCCATTGCTCCTTTACCCAAGAAGGGGCAACCCAAGCCTAAGACGGTACCACTCCCCAAATCGATGGTCTAACCTACCCCTCTTCAAGACCCCTCACCTATGACACCTCTCACGCCGTAGTCACCCGTTATTCCACCCAAACCCACACTCACCTCACATTGTGATCCATTGGCGAGGTCGTATGCCATTATTCTAACTAACCTCCTCGAGACCTCTATCATCATATTACCACCTCTTAGACCTTATGAACCACTGAAACCCAAACCAAAAGGGTTTGAAAAAAATAAAATTTGTGCCTACCATTATGTGTCAGGACATGATTTAGAGAACTATAAATCTTTAAAAACCTCTCTTATCCAACTATGTCCTCCCAAAGAAATTTTTGATGACGACGATATTCTTGATGAGGACCCCATTCCGAATTTGCAAATCTCCCCAAATATTCTTCCATTACCTACTCAAAGACCAGTATCTCCACCCCCACAACCCTTTTATCCACCCCTATAATTTGAAATCAACATGGTCCGCATAAGAGAGCTCACCAAACCCCCACCTAAATGTCAGTGTGCTCTACTCATTTCACAAGGATCTTATCCACCGCTAGGATTTTTACCCTCATGTCATTATACCTTCCATGGCACACCCTATCCATCCACCTCCCCTCATATTAACATGATCCACATTATCACCTGTGCCCAGAAAGACAAAGGAAAGGAAAAGGTAGCTGGCCCATCAACCAACCATGTACCCAACATACTATCTACACCCACACCCAAAGTCACCATTCGAGGTCCTGCGTATCCTATTTCTGATGGGGTCACACACCACACAATACTAAAGAAATTGCACCAATCCTACCTCAAAATGTCTTTATATGACCTCATCCATACCTCTGAGTCACATCATCAATTCCTCATGGAGGTCCTTAAATCTATTAAGGTTTTACCAAATGACCCCATGCCTGTAGCCTCCATCATTACCCCTCATCACATAGCCTCTCTCACTAAGTTATTGCATTCCTCTAAACCTCCACCTACTCACCAAGTATTCGCCTTCATCTTTTTAGACGAAGAGATCACTCCCTTATAATGTAATGAACTTGATCCCACTCTTTTCATCTCCATCTATATCGATAATATACGCATATGATGCATTATGATTGATGGTTGTGCTAGTATTAACATCGTCTCCTCCCATGCGCATACCTACCAATTACGTGCATGGTAACCTAATTATGCTATGCTCCTTCACTGATGCCATGACCTCTACCCTAGGTATCATCATTCTCTATGTCCGCGTGGGTCCCCACACTATCTTGAAACTATTCTATGTATTAGAAGGGGAGTTCCATTATAATATTTTGCTTGGCTGACCTTGGATCCTCGCTATGGGTTGTGTCCCTTCGACTTTACACCGGTGCCTCAAATTTGAACACGAAGGACATACCTACACCATCCCAGCCGAACCATCACCTTTCAAGACCTGTAACATGTTGTACCAGCCCAATGATGTACTTGTACTAGTCAAGGCATATGTCCCTACCCCCACTTCACCTTCACCCACAAGCCCATCCACTAAGTCTTCCATCACCTCTCTCACATTTAACACTGCTATTCCGATAGTCATCATAGCCTCTACAGATGACTCACCTGCTTCCCAATCATTTATTGAGTCATATATCCCTAGTACCCACAATCGACTACTGATTCCTTAGAAGGTGTTTTTCAATGTCTCACTCTGAGGGAGTACAACCTATACAATATTGACATGTTCCTCACTCCGCAAGAGTATGGGAACTTGCGTCAGCACCCTAGTTATGAATACCGCGTAGGTGAGGTTTTTGCTTATGATCCTCCCCACCTTTGCACTAATCTAACATATTGGGGACTTGATATTGCCGAACATCCATCCAAAACACGACCATTTTCATCTGAATTACACTCCCTTACTAACTGCCACTTTGCTCACACTTTCCTTCACCGTTATGCATGGAAAGTATTTGGTTTTAGTTTTTATAAATAGGGTCGTCATACTTTCATCTCATGTACCACCCGTAAACACAATGACCATAGTGGCATTGGATTTGAAACACCACATCCCAAGAAGACTCACGTCGACCTCATTCAGGAAGACAAACCTTCTCTACCTCATTCACCCAAGTCACCAGCTTCACCTACGAAGTCCATAGATCCTGAAACTATTCCTCCTAATTTTTTTTTTCATAAACACAATTTCCCTGGGACCTCTAACCTATCAACGCGATGGTGAGGGTCCCTCTTCTTTCCCATTCCTGTACCCTGACATGATTGATGATGATACACCTTCTATTGATGTCATTCAATGTCAAGACGATGAGTCCATCCTCACCTACCTTGGTGTGGAAGATTCTTATATTCATCAGCCATTACCTTCTGAGACTCAAACCATGTTGAATGAATCGACCATTGAAATCAACATTATCACTCAAGACGACCCACACATTCTAAAGATATGCCAATCTTTAGATGCTACTAAGTAGGAAGCTTTTGCCTCTTTCCTTTGGGACCATAGCAACAATTTTCCTTGGTTCTATGCCGATATGCCTGGTATTGACCCAAAAATCATGGTCCACAATATCCTAACCATTCCTGATGCCAAACCCATCAAACAAAAGCCATAGAAAATGCATGCTTGCATTACTCTTCTGGTCAAAGAAGAGCTTCAACGCCTTCTCTCAATTTCCTTCATCCTACCCATTGACTATCCATAATGGATTTCTAACATCATTTTTTTCACCAAGGTGATAGGGGGGACTTTACATTTGCATGAAATTCCATGACCTCAACCTAGCTTGTTCCAATTTTTTTTTTCCCCTACCAGGCATTGACGAACTAGTTGACCTCACTGCTGGCCATGAAGTGTTATCACTCATGGACATTTTCTCGAGTTACAATCAAATATTACTTGATCCAGAAGATCAAAAAAAAATTCCTTCATCACCCCTTGGGGGACCTTCTGCTATCGAGTCATGCCTTTTGGCCTTAAAAATGCCAGTGCTACTTACTAGCGAGCCATGACTTACATCTTCCATGACATCATGCATCGTATATTGGGAGATTCTGTAGATGATCTTCTTTCCAAATCCAAACATCGAGTTGAACACTTGACCTTCCTTAAGGTTATCTTTGATTGCCTCATCTAGTATTGTGTTTATCTTCAACCAAGGAAGTGCGTCTTTGCGATACTTTCAGGAAAACTCCTTGGTTTTATCATTTCTTTGTGTGCATATAAGTCAATCCTACTAGAGTAAAGGCTATTATAGAAATGCCTCAGCCTATTAATCTCCGTCAAATTCGAAGCCTACAAGGTAAGTTGTAATCCATTCATCATTTTATCTCACAGCTTTCCGACCACTCTCAACCATTTCATCATCTTATAAGAAAGACGTTTTATTCAAATGTGACGATGAATTCCATAAAGCCTTTGAAGCCTTAAAATAATACCTTCTTCAACCACCAGTGATTATTCCTACTAAGGATGACCAACCATTTCACCTATATATTTCTGCCACTGATCATTCTTTAGGTGCCATGCTCACTCATCATGATGAGAAACATAGAGAGAAGATGGTTTATTACATAAGTCGTACCCTTCTAAACTACGAAACTAGATATACCCACAGTAAAAAATCTGCTTAGCCTTACTTTTCATCACCACCAAACTCTGTCATTACCTCCTCAACCAAAAAACCTTTGTTGTTACCAATACTGACCCCCTACACTATATGTATGCCAAACCCTATCAACATCAACATGTTGCACGTTGGCTTATGCTTCTTGCCGACCTCGACCTCGAATTCATTCATCAAAATTCCATCAAGGGCCAAGATATCACTGACCAACTAGAAGATGCACCTCTTTTTGGGAATCAACCCTCTAACTTCAATTTCCTAGACGAACCCACTTACCAAATGACACTCTTCTTCGATGGCTCCAAGTGTCAGTGTGGAGGTGGGGCTGGTGCTATCCTCATCCCTCTTGATGGTGAACATATGCCTTTATCTTTCAAACTAGATTTTGATTTTACAAAAAATATTGCCGAATACGAAGCACTTGTATTGGGTCTCTAGGATGCTTATGCCCTATATATTAATACAATCAATATCTTTGGTGATTCTTAGCTAGTCATAAACCAAGTCAATGGTATATACCAGTTTCGTAATGAGATCCTTCAAAAGTATAAACATCACGTAGATATACTTTTGACCACCTTTGACCATTACGAACTTCAAACCACCCCACGCTCTATTAATAAATTTGTGGATACCATGACCTGCTTAGCTTCTCAGATACCCACTTCACCTACTGACTCTAAAATATTTGTCACAATATAAAGGTTGTAATCAACCTCTTATTTACCTCGCGAGGTCTACTCCGTTGGAACCGTTGCACCTGACCCACGTGACCTCTGGTATAAGAAATTTTTAGACTATCTTTCCCTTTCCATTCTACCCGCTGATCTCACTTGTAATGGACAACGTGCCTTTCTTAAAAGTGTCTCTCATTATGTCATCATGCGTGGTCTCCTTTATAAGCACAACTTCGATGGTATTCTCTTACGATGCCTTAAAAGTTCTGAAATTTTCTACACCATCCAAAAAGTCCACGATGGAATTTGTGGAGGTCAGTGGTTTAGATTTCACAAAATGCATTCTTCACATTGGCTATTATTGGCCAACCCTAAAACATGATTTTTGTGACTATGTCAAACGTTGTGTGAAATTCTAGAAAAATGCTAATCTTCATCACACACCTAGTCATGCCTTGAAGGTTGTACAAGACCTTTGGACTTTCTCTCAATGGGGCTTGGATCTTGTTGGAAAGATCAATCCCCATTCTTCAAAATGCCATCAATGGATCATAACCGCTACTGACTATTACACTAAATGGGTAGAAGCCATTCCCATCATTTCTACAAAATCTAAGAAAATATGTGATTTTATCAACCATCACATCATTTGTCGCTTTGGTGCTCCTCGCCATCTCATCACTGATAATGGAAAGTAATTCAAAAAGAAAACCCTACAAAATATTTGTGATGCTTTTGGCATTCAAATTAGTTTCTCGTCACCTTATTACCCACAAAAAAATGGCCAAGTAGAATCAACCAATAAAACCTTGAACAAAATTCCTATGAAAGTAGTCAATGATACTCGGAAGGATTGGGATTACCACACTAGTATTTGCACTTTAAATGCCACCAAACCTTTCTCTCTAGTCTATGGTACCAAGGATATCTTACCTCTAGAAGTCAAGATTCCATCTCTCCGCATCTCCCTACAACCTGACTCTAACATGCCTAGTTGACCTAACCCAACCATGCCTACAAGACCTTGACTCAATCATGCCTAATTGACCTAGTTTCCATCACATACGCAAATAATAATAGAAATTAAAATATAAATCACCATCTCTATAAAAATAATCAAAATCTATGTGTCCATACATATGTGCACAAAAGAGAAATAAATATGCGTGCCTCTCATATAAAATCTCAAAATATTTGGCACGCAGGCCAATAAATGATGAAAAATCTCAAAACTCTTATGAACATATCCGCTATCTTTGACACATAGGCCGGTATATACCAAAAATAAAAAAAAGGGAGGTATGCGTAACTATCAGGCATCCCCTCGTCGAAAATCCTATATGTCTCTCTCATCGATATCCTCCTCCTACTCCTCTTCTCATGTGCGTTGTCCCGCTAACATCTCCCCACCCACCATGGGCCTTGGCATGACATCTATTGGTAAATCACCTAGAGCTGGCCTCTATGAACTAGTGGCCTCACCCTGACCATACCTCGGGGCTCGACGAATCCCTGTGCTCTCAACACTATCGGTGTTCGACCTGGTCCTCTCACTCGAGGCCTGCTGTGCTCTCTACTATGTATAGGAAGGGACATTTATCCCTACAGCCATATGGTGATCTTGATAATATCTAGCCTCTTGTAAGGCATACATAAACATGGCCATGGGTATTTTTTGCGGTGGTGCAATCGGCCTCTAAACCTGTACTTGTACCATGGGACCCTGTCCCGTGCCTGTCTATAAAATGGGACCCTCTCCTTGAACCTATGTGGGTGCCTGTGTCTTTACCTACGCGTAAAGGGCCACAATCTATGCCTGTGTAGTGGCCAACTAGCCCTGCAAACCTATGACATGCACCTATAGGTTGGCCACCTGTACTCTATCTCCATCTCTGCCCTATGTAGGTACCTGTCCCTCTACTACCTAGGCTTGTAAGCCTGCTACTTGTGCCTGGAATGTGGCAACCTGTGCCTCTGACCCTATCAGTTATCTCTGCAATATCCCCAACTATGTAACTAGTGTTTCCACCTACCGCTTTAGGGCGTCTCTTTGAAATGCAATGGTAGCCAAGTCTGGTTGCCTTGGCCTTGGTGGTATTGCTCATAGATGTGCTGCCCACCACTATTTGTACTTGTCTATAACTTCGGAATCATCAATCCCCCGGTCTACTACCTGATCCTCCTACCCTATAGGCACTTTCAGATGTGGTATAGGCATAAGCCTCTCCATGTCATCCCTCCTGTACTATGGAAATGATGGAGGTACATCCTGTGGAAACCCAAACTATCGTCTAACCCTTTCATCAAGTATCATCTCTTGCTCTCCTGCACGGTGCCCCTCTATCAATCAGAACAATTCTATCTCCTATAACTCATTGGCCATCTATCTATATGATGGGAAGCCCACATACGGCCTCAAAATGATGTCCACACCTAACAACCCCTCCAGTGTATTCCTGTAACATGCTACATCATGTGTAGCCCTAGTAGCTTGACACTCTCCAACAATAGGTACCCATCACCTGTAACCTACCCGAACCATGCACACCTCGAATGCATCAGGTCGAGGCATGCCCAATGGATGCAAACACATGATGTGCTCATATGCTCAGTAATGTAATAGGAACATGTCGCACAGGCTGAACCTCCATAGCCTCCCATAGACCTATAACTCTCTATATAGTTGCACCAAGAAAGGTGGTGCCCATGCAAACTGGGTCCTATCCTCCATCATGTCATGAAGAACACCCATCAATTCCCATGGGAATCTCCCACCCTTTGTATCTGGAAGTGCAAAGCAACAAAATGCATCCATCATCAACACCACTAACTTCATCTCCATAACTCATGCTGACGCTATGGAACCTCAACTCTTCCATCCCTTCACCGAACACTGTCAACATCAACTCCTTAGATGACTCTAAGGAAATGGAATACACATACGTCCCTAGTATCGACATCCACAGGATCCTATAAACATCCTCCAAGGTGACAGTCAACTCACCTGTCAGCAAACGAAATGAGTTGGTCACTGAATCCAATCTATCGATGAGGGTTACCATCAAACTTGGCTCCCAGACTACATTCTGGTAATGTCTAACCCCAATACGGCCAACCAATGCCATGTGGCACCACTCCTCAGCTATCATGCTCCCCCGCACCACTAATAACAATTACGGTACCCTATCACGCATCCGTAACTTGTCCCTCGCCTACATCCAAAAAACCATAACATAATTAGAACTCAACCATGCTCCACTTCACCCTTGAACCCTAACCTATTCCCCACCCCACCTACATGTGACCTATCTGCCCACCCCAACCCTAAAAACTACCATTCCCCCTATCTCAATTTCATACCCCTCAATTCATACCTATTCACACCTCTTACCCAAGCTATTTTCCGTCAAAAATATCTCTCTATCTCATGACCTATCTCATCCCCTGGCCTATTTTTCCCTAATGTTGACCAGAATTGATTTCTCTTAACCGGTACCGATCTCCCAAAACTAGCATCGGTCACCTCATTCATGACTGATGCCAGCTAACTCCCACCAATGCCGGCTAACACCCACTGATGTTGGTCACTTTCGCGGTGTAAAATCTGTAAAAAACCTACTCATTTTTCTCAAAAAATTCACCATTTCTCCCTAACAACCCACCCATTCCTATCCAAATATCCCTTCCACCCATACCGACCCCCATTAACCTAAATCAACCTTCCTACCATACATATTTCACCCATTTTCTTCCAAATTTCAATTTACTTTTCCCCCCAAAAACCCATTTTACCCTAACCCAGTTTCTACAAATCAATCTACCTAACCACACATAGAACGAGGTTAAATATTATCTCATTGTGATGCTATCTCTACGGGGGTACATCAGGCCACTGCACTGGTGGCCCATCCGAACCCTCTCCCACCTATGCTATGCCTAAATCACAAAATCCACTCCTCTACTACAGCCAATAAAATCAATTCCCCTAATCTTGTGGACCCGTCTGCTTCGCTCCTCTCACTAGCTCGTACTCCCCACCTCAGCTGGGTACAATGCTCAGTCCTTCTCTCTTAGAAAATGTATGAAAAGTTAAATGGATTTGTCATTTTCTCGAAAGTCACAACACAACAATGATTCCATAAAATACAAAAATTTTGTTTTGTAAACCCAACTCGACTTGACCGACGATGATCATATTTGTGCCATAGCCAACCGACCTCGGTCACCCTATAACCGACATCGGTCAACCCTTATAACTATTTGGCCTTGCTAAGCTTCCTTTTTCTAGAAACCATTATTGATAACACCCCTTTCCTCTTCCTAAACACCTATTGAACCGTACCTACAAGTTCAACCTACCCCTATAGTTTCTTTGTTACGTCTTAGGAGTTGTTATTTTGCCTATACCTTGGCCTTACCTGTGCCATGACCTATTTACCTGAACATGGCATACTTGGTGTGACCGATGACCTTATGTACTCGCTACACCTTGTGATGTTGTTACCTATGTTGTTTTAGCCTACCAACCATAACTTTCCTATTTCTGTGTTGTTTATCCTGACCAAACCTTTGGTGTACCGGTACATACCTAAATGTTCTTACACATGACCTAAGTTTTGTTTCTAGACCATATCCTATACCTTGGATACCTGAATCACCTCACCATTGTTTGGATAAACCTATTGACCTTGGATAATGTAGAGTTTGAAAGCTCTTCAACCCGGTACCATGCTGCAATCTATATGTGTGCGTGTGTTTTATTGTCATTACCCATGACCCAATTTTGACCATGATCTACTACCCCTTACCATCAATACTCAAACCTTCCCCCTCCTATATTCCCCACCTACACCTTTATCAAACCACTCACCGATTCTATCTTACACGTCATCGGTGCCCGGTTTGAGGGGGATCACCTTCACCGACACATGGGGAAAATCACTTCCTATTTTTGTCAGCATCACTTACCAATACAAGATATATAAAAAAAAAGGAAAAAATGTAGACACACAAATTGGGTCACACTCCCCTTGGTCCCCTTTTGAACATCTAACTTAAATAGTTTTACCTAACCATGACCCTTACATCACACATTAAAATTAATAATCATCCTCACTTTATTCATTATTTAATTATCTTAACTAACACTATTTCCACCTCACCCCACCACCTCACCTAGAAACCTCATTCTAAACATTTTTTTAGTATCTATGTACTCACAATAACTAACTAAGGCTTAGTTCAACCCTAAAAATCAATGCCTATTATTCCTCTATCCACATTCTTGCTCATCAAAAGATAATGTTTATTTTGATCCACAAAATATGGATAGACCTGGCCCAAATTATTGCAAGATCTGTCATTTTTAGTAAACCTAGGGAATCCCTCCTTAACAGATGCTGGTCATCCCGAAACTGACACCGGTCAACCAGGAACCATTGTCGGTTACCATTTATTCACTTTGGTAACCTTGTTTGAGAGGTTGGCCACATTCTCAAATTTTGGAGAGCAAAAGGAGTACTACTGTAGCACCAAGATCCATCCCACCATCAATCATCACCACCACTCAACCATTGCAACTGTAACATCAGTAAGTGTGTTTATCCCCTGTATTATTTCATCCTTTATGTATTTTAATTTTTTTTGTTATCTCTGTTATCATTTTCTATTAGCATTCCCATTCCCCCACTATTAATTTTTCTATAAACTCAACCATTTCTCCACCCAAACCATAAAACCACCTATACCCAACTTCGACATATCTCTAAGTGTTCCTAAGATCCCCCCATACCTCATCATTCCCTCTGTCATCTCTATTTGACCTCAGCTGAAACCCCAAAACCAGATCTTATTGAGTGTTGATCAAAGAACACTTGACAAAGAAAGCACACAAGGAGTATGCGTGGGGAAGTGAGTCATATTCAAAGGTGTGAATGAATAGGGAGAACAGGCGCGCGGAATGGAAGTTCAGATTTTCAGGACTTAGCTGTTTTTGCTCATAAAGGTCTATTTTTAGAGATGGCGTGCAGAACACAAAAATGAGGTAGAGACGTGTGTGCCACACATTGGATATTTTTGGAGGATTAGATATGAATCAATTTGCATGGACATAGGATAGAAATAGATATTCTACTATCAGTTAGCTAGTAGTAGTCTATTGTTAGTGCACTTGCATGTGTTGCTAGGTTTGTAACGGTGCGTGGCTAAGAATAACATGTGACCTATTTTTGGAGTGGATAAGCGGTGAAGGGAAATTCCCCACCCTTATAAATATGTAGTAAACTATGTAATAATGGGGGATTGATATGGATATAGAGACATACGGGGGATCGAGATAAACAAAGATATGTTGTTAAATATGCTACGCGCATACTACTAATATTGTAATGAAGCTTTTGTAAACTTATTGCATTGAATGTAATGAAGGACATTGGCTGAATCTAAGTGTTAGTTCTATGTGTATCTGAATCTAGTATGTTTTTGATCTCATCATGATTAGTAGTTAATTATGATTTTCCTTAGATATAGATATGGTATGCTCTATAGAATGATGTGTTAGTAATGGAACCATATATATGTTAAGTCTTCATCATGCTAACATCCTACAATAACAACCCTAAAGAGGGAGTTGGTACCTTTATGCGCTTCAAGTGAGAACTTAGTTTAGGTTGAGTGATGTGTCAGTGCACATAGGGTTTCATTGGGTTTGTACCACTGAATTCTAGGCTGCATCAATGGTCATGTTGTTGGGACCTCTTTTTTAGTTGTTTTCAGGATGGTTTGCGATGAAGACGTACTAGTTAACTCTAGCAAGTATTGAATAGCGGATACATGATCTGGAGGAAGAATAAGCACAACAACTCAAAACTGGATCTAAAGTTTAAGAAAGACACTTGGGTGGAACAGAATCTGTATGATAGTTTCTATGAGAGATTTTTCACTATCTTTCCAGTAGAATTGTACGAGTTGCTGATTGCTTATGCATCTAAGCGTAATTAGAGGTATTTCGCACTTTTTTGGATGCTATAACAATTCCAAGCCTTGTATGATGCTGATCTGATTTGGACTTGAGCTATGAATACAAGGTTTCCTAGTGTATTGAACAATTATATCTTGGAATACTCAATTTCAACTTACTCGTGTCTAGAAGTAGCTGAATTCCAATTTTTATGACATTCAAGGGGAGCTTACCTATAAGGAATTCCTTTGGCAATCAAGATCTTGATGGTAACCTTGATTATGGAGAATAAACCGGTGGCTAACTAAATCCCACCATGCACAAGTGTAGGATCAAGATTGGTGAAAGATGAAAGACCTAACGGTAGAAAGGAAGAGAGAGGAAAGGCGGCTTAAGTATAATGATGTGTGCGAGAGGGAGATAAAGTAGTGTACTAGTGTAGAAATTATGGCATTGAGGAGAGAGATGGCTCGTGAAGGATTTAAAGCTCACATAGAGGACATGGAGCCAGAGCACCAGGAACTCCCCAATCTTAGAAAGTATGAAAGGGATTCCCCATCAGCCTCACAATGAAGCACGCCAGTAGAGACTACCTAGGCGGTAGGCACGCATCTGAATCCACTTGGTAACCTAGCCCTTACACTTGGTTTTCCAGTATCTAGTACAAAAAGTAATCAACAAGAAAGTGTGGGAAGTAAGAGAGAAAGAACATCAATGGCAGGGTGGAATACTTCATTGTTATTTGGAGGTGTGTTTTCAGGTGCATCATCCACATAGAACATGAGCGTGCTGAATGTTGGATTCACTTCTGGAAGTGGAACTACTTCAAATAACGTAGGGATTCAATATAGTACTACTGTCAGAGCATAGGGGAGTATGTCCACATGACCTATTCTAGCTACAGGTTCGAGATGAGGAGGCAAGGGAAGTTATGGTTCAGGTGGATCTCGAGGTTCTAGAGGCAGGGGAAACACTGGAGGTTCTAGATCAGGTGGGCAAGGTCTGAACCAACCCCAAAATATTTATATGGAAATGTCTCTTCATCTTCTAGAGTATAAGGGCATAGATGATTCTATTGATGGTGAATCATAGCACCCGTGAATGTTTGTAACTTGATGGGTTGAGACTCTCAGTGCGATTGCATAACATGGAGCTTTTCCCAAGTGTGGGACCTTGTGAATCAGGAAAGCTCTCTAGATGAAGGCCGGTTCCTATTCCTCTGTTTAGATGCACACATAAAAATGTAGAGGGTTTACTAAAAAACCTAATCTATCTTGCCAAGGAGACAGGGTAAGAAGATGCATAAAAATAAACCTAAACTAACAAAGGTGATGCACCTAGGAATGAAGAACACCCGTCTTGCCAATAAACACAAACCATTAAAATGCAATGCAAGATCATATACAGATAACCAAATTTGCAGTGAAAGATTATGAGGATGAAAATGAACATAGAGAGGGTTGAGAATCATCCATAGACATGCATTATTTGCTCTAAAGATTGATACAATACAATACAAAATGTAAAGAGGTGAAGTTGCATTACAATTTTAGATGGGAGGTTTGAACTCCACAAATTCACCCACCAAAGAGAAGAAGGGAGGGGCAAAACAAGAATGTCCAACCTTTAGAAAGAAGCCCCTCCTTACAATTTATAGGAATAATGAGAGAGGGAAGAGGGAGGAATTCCAAATATACCCCAACCACCTCCAGATTGTATTTAATTCATCTCATTATGGCGGTAGGTGAGAACCCTAGCAAACCTAAAAAATGGCGAACTATATTTTGCATTTTGAAGAACTTGTTCTCACCCAATTAAAGATATCCAAAAATGGGTCAGGGTTTGCTTCCTGTCGAGGTGTCAATGCTCAAAATGTTGCACCTCCTGAAGATGCACCTCGGCGCATCCATCCTCATGTCAACATACTCTTACGTGCACTATAGGCACTAAAAATTTCATGTCGACATATTCTGATGTGTGCCTCCAACCTGCGCCAGGGCATGACTTTTTTCATGTCGACATCTTCAGATGTGCACCTCCAACCTATGCCAGGGCACAAATTTATTCATGTCGACATCTTTTGATGTGCGCCTCTAACCTGCGCCAGGGCACGACTTTTTTCATGTTGACAACTTGTGATGTGCACCTCCAACCTGCACCAGGGTGTGAAATTTTTCATGTCGACATCTTCTGATGTGTGCCTCCAACCTGCACTAGGGCCCAACTTTTTTCATGTCAACATCTTCTGATGTGCACCTCCAACCTGTGCCAGGGTGTGAATTTTTTCATGTCAACATCTTCTGATGTGCGCCTCTAACCTGTGCCAGGGTGTGAATTTTTTCATGTCGACATCTTTTGATGTGTGCTTCCAACTTGCGCCAGGGTGTGACTTTTTCCATGTCGACATCTTCTGATGTGCACCTCCAACCTGCGCTAGGGTGCGACTTTTTTTCATGTTGACATCTTTTGATGTGCACCTCCAACCTATGCCAGGGTGTAATTTTTTTCATGTTGACATCTTCTGATGTGCGCCTCCAACCTATGCCAGGGTGTGAATTTTTTCATGTCGACATCTTATGATGTGCGCCTCCAACCTGTGTCAGGGCATGAATTTTTTCATGTCGACATCTTCTGATGTGCGCCTCCAACCTGTGCTAGGGCATGAATTTTTTCATGTCAACATCTTCTAATGTCTGCGCCTCTAATGTGCATTAGGGCATGAAGTAATTTTTTCATGTTGACATCTTCTGATGTGCACCTCTAACCTGCGCCAGGGCACAAATTTTTTCATGTTGACATCTTCTGAATGTGTGTCTCTCCAACCTGCACCAGGGTGTGAATTTTTTCATGTCGACATCTTCTGATGTCTAAACACACCATATTTACCTGGGGAGGGAGATATATACAAAAAATTGGTGACTCGACAAAGGATCAACTGCCTGCTAGGTAGAAGATCAATGGCCTTTTAGCAATCCATTGGGCATGGAGTCATAAGCAATAACCTGAAACCAACTTGATATCTGATCATGAGCCTGATACCACAAGTCCTCTCTCTGAAAACACTCTGAACTATAGAAATTCAACCTGAGAGCAAAAAAACCTGTGCCAAAGCACTTAGGGAAATTGAAACCTAACTACAACAAGACAATGTGCATCTGCACTTAGAGGAATTGAAATCTAGGCTAATATTTACAAGGGTAAACCTTTTCCTTTTAGTAACAATGTTTAAGATAGATTCTGTTAACCAAAATCGGGAGTTCTTCTCCATCCAATGTAGACAATTGGAAGGGCATTACTACTTTTACATCCCGTGACCATGTAGGGGCCACTCCAAATGGCATCAAACTTGGAATGCCTTCCTGGTTCTTCCCGATCTACATCCCATTTCAGAACTAGGTCCCCTTCCTGGAAGGTCCTTGCTCTTGCCTTCTTATCAAACCAATCTTTTTACTAAGGCCTGATCCTTCTCAATCGTCTGAACTGCATGCTCTCTAATTTCTTCCAATTCCATCAACTCTGCATATCTGGCCTCCATTGGTTCAAACTCAGACAACTCCAACTGCTTCATGAGTTCCAATGCTGGCAATTCTAATGATATAGGCAATACTGCCTCTTTCCCATAGACCAACTTGTAGGGAGAATTACCTGTAGACCTCTTTGGCGTTATCCTGTCAGCCCATAATGCTGATTTTTAGCTTGGTATGCCATGTCCTTTGGTTTTCATCTAGAGTCCTTCTGATGATTCTTAGCAAATTCTTGTTCGTGGACTCTGCCTGTCCATTACCCTGCGGGTAATAGTTTAAAGAGGTGCTCAAATAGATTCCATTCTTGACAACCCATTCTATAATCTTGGAACCTATGAATGCCAATGCATTATCTGATATGATAGTGGCTAGCACATTGAACCTGGTCACTATTCCTTCATAAAAGTCTAGTATGTTAGACTCATTTGCTTCTTTGAGTGACTACTGCTTCAGTCCACTTGGTGAAATAGTCTGTTGCCATGAGAATCCACTTGTGGCCTTGGTTTGAGTTTGGATTGATGACCCCAATGAAGTCCAATCCCCATTGCATAAATGGTTGGTCAACCAAAATTGGGTGCAATGGAAGTGCTGCTAGTCTTTCTTTTCCTGTGAAGAGTGCACATTTCTTACACTTTCTTATCCATGTATAACAGTCGACTGGACACTGTGGGCCAATAATACCCTACCTTCATTATCTTGAGAGCTGTTATCCGTGGGGAAAAATGTCCTCCAGAATCTCCATCATGAAAATCTCATAACACCCTCTCAATTTGAACTATCCCAATGCACCTCAATAGAACTCCATTGATGTCTTTCTTGAACAAAACACCATCAACAAGGACATATGGAATGGCTTGTAATCTAAAGTATCTCCTCTTTGCTTTGCTCATTTCTGGAGGGTGTAGGCCTGTTTGTAGGAAGTGTATCATATTCTGAGTCCAACAAGGAGCAGGTACATCATCATTTTCCTATTATTGACCATCCTGTAGTACCAAGACAGTCTCTTTTTCATCACCTGCTTCAACTTGCTGACTTGAGGCTAGTTTTTCACATAATCCCTTTCCACAGACCAGCTTAGTGACCTTAATTTTGATGTCATATTCCATGACACGAGTGATCCATCCTGCACGTTTCTCATTCAGATCCTTGTTTAGAAGGAAGTCCTTGACTCCCACATGAGAGACCAATAATTGGATCTTGTTGTTTGAGACTAGGTGCTTGAATTTCTTTAAGCTCCTGATCACTGCAAGGACATGCTTTTCAATGAAAGAGTACCTAGTTTCGTATTCCTCCAAGCCTTGACAGAAGAAAGCAACTAGTTGTTCTAATCCCTCTTTGTTTTGTTTTACTAGGATTGCAGAAATTGTGTCTCCACCACCGAAGGCATATAACATGAAGTCCTTGGAGAAGTTTGGATTGACGAGAGTTGGAGCTTGAGATATAGCCTCTTTTATTGCCTCAAAAACTTGCCTTGCCTTCAGATGTCCACTTAAATGCCATGCTTTTCTTTAACATCAGCGTTATTGGCTTTACGAGAGCTGCAAAGTTTGGAATAAACCTGTGCAGACAAAATTGATCCTTCCTAAGAAGCTTTGAAGAGCCTTCTTGTGACTTAGCAATGGCAACGCTCGAATTGCTTCAACTCTTTCTGGGTCAATTGTCAACCCCTCCTTTGAAACAATATGGCCTAGAATTTTTCCTTCATGAGCCAAGAATATGCATTTTTTTTTTAGATTCAATGATACCCCAAATCTTCTACACCTCTGAAATACCTACCTCAGATGAAAGAGGTGATCCGCTACATTTTTGGAGAATACAGTGATGTCATCAAGATATATCAGAAACTATTTTATTGATCAATCCCTTGAATGCCATATCCATTGCCCTTTGGAAAGTGGCTCCAGCATTTGATAGCCCAAATGGCATCTTCTTGTAGGCATAGGTGCCCCATTTGGTGGTGAAAGCCATCTTGAACTGGTCATCTTCTTTCACCATTATCTGATTATACCCTGAGTAGCCATCTAGGAGAGAGAATCTCTCCGAACCGGATATTACTTGCAATATTTGTTCCATTTAAGGAAGCGGGTAATGGTCTTTGAGAGATGCCCTGTTGAGGTCTCAGAAGTCCACACATAACTTGATTTATCCACTCTTCTTCCTGACCGGAACCAAGTTCGTAACCCATCTTGAATGCTTGATCGGGAATATAATACTTGCCTCTATCAGCTTGTTTAGCTCTTTCTTCATTAGAGGCTCAACGTGAGGGTTGACTGGTCTCATCTTCTGCCTGATGGGCTTAGCATCTGGATCCAATTCTATGGTATGTTGTGCCAACTTTGGATTGAATCCTCTTAAGCCTTCATAGCCCCAAGCGAAGACATCTGGAAATTATTGGCAAAGTTGTATGAAATCTGATTTCTCTTGCTTAGTGGCAACTTTACCAATTTGAAGTGTTTTGCCTTCCCTAACCGAAATTGGCTCTGAATCTTCTCTCTTGACATGTATGTTAGCATTTTCCTTACGGAACTGGTCGTTAGGGTTGAAGATAGACTCCAATGTTACTAAAATCTTGGGAAGCTTGTTTATCTGTAGCTGCACTACTTGATCCCCGTATTGCTGCTCTAGTCTGTCCTGATTCCTAGCTGAGAATTCAGCCTCTTCTTGTAAAAAATTGATGATCTGTTGATCGTTCTCAAACACTTGTCAGCTCGTGTTATTATCTGGAACTGCTAGCCTCACAATCACATGGATATGTGGTTGTGTTTTTTCCCTTCTGATGTTGTCAACCACATCAAATGTTGCTCCAACTACTATTAGCCCATTCTTAGAGGCATATATTATAGCTATGGAAAAATAGCTAGAGAAATATCGGTAGAATTCAGCCCATGAAACAAGCTAAAAAATTTAGTGTATACATTGTGAGGTGGAAGATCACACAAAGGATAGTTTCCCTCGTAGAAAAATATGCTCATTGTTGATGGATTATGAAAAATGCCACCTAAACCATAATGCTAGCCGTTGCCTATTATTACAATGCATGATAAGGAAGAATGTTTCAAGTTACTATAAAATCTACAGGTCCACAACTCATGACACATAAGATTGCTGGATGATTGGATAGATCCATGATGCTATAGATATTGGTGTACGATAGACAAGAGTTTCAGATAACTCTAAGGGAAATAATTAGCATCAGGAACATGAGCACAATCAGGCACGCTATGATCAAAATGAGGGGCATTTTGAAGGAAGTCATGATAGAGGTCGAGGATACCATGGTGGATTTATAGGACGAGGCCGTGGTGGTGGAAGAAGTGAGTTCCCTCGTGGAACATGTTATACATGTGGATCTCTTGACCATTATAGGTGCGAGTGCCCTCAAAATATTGAATTTTATTCATGCGGAAAGAACCATAGCTATGAAGAGTGCTCAGAATTATATGAGCATCCGAGTAAGTAACATAAACAAGAAAAGAAAGTCATCGGGGATGGTTAGGATATAACATGCTGTGGACAATCAATGGATGCCCAAGATAGAAGTAAAATCTAAGGCACTGCAAGTGAAGGTCACGACCCGCGCTGAGGCAACACGTACCAAGGAGGCATTACAACAGAAACCTACCATCACTAGAGATGAGGTTCTTCATGCATGGTACCTAGATCCTTCCTATCAGAAGAAGGTTTATCAGGATACCATGGAAGTTCTAAGGAATCTTTAGGGTGAGATACAATACTTAAAGGAGTAGAAGAAAGCATCATAGATGGTCCAAATTGATATAGATGACTTGAGAGAAGAATGCAAAATGTTGCATTAGGAGAACATTATTCCACTATTGGAGAGTTGGTTAAAAGGGAATACTTAGCGCGCAAGTGTTGAGACTGGACGACAAATCCTGCATGTAAATCTCCCTCCTAGTAGCCTGGATTATGAAAAGGAAATCACTCTAAATGGTGTTAGTGGATGGGTGGCTATTGAGTAATATACTGATTGATACATGTGCAGAAGTCAATGTTCTTACCTTGGATGCATGGGTACAAATGGAGAAACCCCCATTGAATCCATCCTCTAATGTATTATTCATGGCTAATCGGACTAAGGCCACTCCCATAGGAGTTTTAAAAGATACATCCATTACCATACAAGGATCCAGGTTCACTAGAGACTTTTAAGTTTTAGCGTTGGAAGAATTAGATAGCTTCCCATATCTATTAGGGAGTTCTTGGTGCTATGTAAATAATGTTGATCTTCGGTTCAACAAGGGCTATATAAGTTTTGAAAATAAAGAGGAAAGGGACATTATACCTTTGACAGATGGAAAGTTTGTGCCCTATGTTGAGCCCCTTAAGTGAAGAAGATCTGAATAGGAGTTACGTATGCGCCATCCAAGATCCAAAGATGATTGAACCAACCAAAGAAATACTAATTCAGTGGGAGGATGCACAGTCTATTAGTGATATTACAAGTTTTTCTTGTGATAATTGGGCTCACAACACTTATGAGTTGATAGGACGTGAAGAAAAGAGCATATCTCCTTAAGGCACAAAACTGCATTATGTCAGGAGGATAGGTAATAACTCGGTAACTTGTTATATAGGAGAAGGGGATCCCATGGTATTACTATGTACCATGGAAGAAAAATGGATAGACCCACTGGAGAGGGAAAATATGCTAGCATATACACTACGTGGGACAACAGAACACTGGTGGGTGGTCCATAGGGATAATCTGGATAAATGGGATGAAATTGGGGTTGTTATTACTACTAGGTTCTTTAGGAGCAATGCACCTACATAAATATGCAATTATCATGATGATCAACCTTTTAAACACCATGTTCAAAAGTGTGAGAGACTCTCGATAGAAGGGCAGGAAGGTTTACCACCTTCACTATGGGTGCACCAATTTTATTCCACTTTACAAGGCTACGAGCGTGCTTGGTATGTATATGCAGAACTCCATAGAGAAACTAGAAATTGGAAAAATTTAATTGCAAGAATGGCCCAGATGTTTGACTTCTTCTCTACAAAACCTCTAGTAGAAGAAGAATTGAAAGTTATCAAGCACTTAACTATAGAGGATACTGTCATGGGTAAAGAAATCCTCTAGGAATTATTAGATAAAGAGGACTCAAGATCATGTCTTGATGCAGTACCAGGGGCCGATGTAACATTACTTCAAATCACTTGCCTTGAGAAAGAGAAAGGAAAACTGGTCTTCTTAGTGGATGATGAAGAAGTAGATAATTTCGATGTAAACCATTCAACAAGAAGGTGTGAAGTATTATACAGTGTGGATAGGACCACACGTGCCTATCATGAACCTATGAAGACAAAGCAGGTGAATATTGGAAAAGATACAGAGCCTAAGGAAGCCATAATTGGAGATTATTGGTCAAACTCTGAAGTGGAAAAAATCATAGAGTTATTAAGGGATTACTAGCACCTATTTCCTAGGGGTACCATGAACTTAAAGGTGTACATGAATCGTTAGGGGAGATGAAGATAAATCTTAAAGAGGGTGTGCACCCAGTTAGAAAGAGGCCTTACAAAATGAACCCCAATTTGCACAAAAAGGTCAAAGAAGAGATTGATAAAATGTTGAAGTCTAGAATTATCAAGGCCCTTGATGAGTCATAATGGGTTAGTCCAATGGTGATCAATATCAAGAAGGATGGGCAGATTAGGATATGTGTGGACTATAGGGATCTGAATACTACATGTGTAACAGATCCATTCCCTACACCATTTACTGAGGAAATCCTAGGAGTTGCAGGGCATAAAATCTATTTATTTACAGATGGCTTCTTTGGGTATCATTAGGTTAGGATTGTCCAGGAAGATCAAGAAAAGAATACATTTACTATTGAGTGGGGTAGCTTCACCTATACTATAATGCCCTTTGGTCTGAAAAGTGCAGCTGGTGTATTTTCGCGCATAGTTGTCCAAGCATTCAAGGAATTTATTCAAAACTTCTTACATGTATATTTAGACGATTGGATGGTGTATGGGTTAGTTAATGACCACTGTGACAATCTAACGCTTAATGTTTGAATGGTGTAGGCAATTGAGTATCTCTTTGAACATCAAGAAGTGTATATTTGCTACACCATTTGTGATACTTTTAGGACACATAGTCTGCAAGGAGGGTTTGCTGGTTGATGTAGAAAAATTTGTAGTCATTATAGGCCTAGGGGAGCCTACCAGTCAAAGTGAGGTGCGTAGATTTTTGGGACATACGGGATATTACAAAAAATTTATCAAAGGCTATGCCAAAGTTGATGCACCCTTAGAAGAGTTACTGAAAGGGAAAGGTACATTCTACTAGGGAGAACAACAACAACACGCAGTCGAGACATTAAAGGAGAAACTTACTACCATGTCTATTCTGTGTTTTCCTTCGTGGGACAAACCATTTCATGTACATGTTGATGCATCTGGCATGGCCATTGGCATGGTGATGGCTCAACCTGGAGAAGGTATTGTAGATCATCGTATCTATTTTACTAGTAGAAAGATGACTCTTACAGAACATAATTACACAACTACAGAGTGCGAAGCTTTGTCAATGATCTATGCATTGCATAAATTTCACCAGTACCTACTAGCCACATAATTCATCTTTTATATAGATCGCATTGCATTGAAGTATTTGGTAAATAAGCTTGTTTTACAAGGGCACATATGTCGATGGGTGCTCTTATTTCAAGAGTTTGATTTCACATTTGTGGTAAAATTAGGAAAAAGTAATTCTGGACCAGACCATTTATCAAGAATACAGTCGGGAGAAGAAGCACAGGTAATTGAGGATACCAAACCAGATTCACAGTTATACAGGTTACAATGCGCACCATCAGAACTAGAGGACGTTGCTGTCTTTTTATGCACATGGATGACACCAAAGGGAATGAAATCCTTGGAGAAGAAACAACTTGCTATATGCATTTCACCCTATATGTTAATTAGTGGTGACTTGTACAAAATGGGCCGGGATGAAGTATTGTGTCGTTGTGTATTGGAACAAGAGCGCATGGGCATTACGAAAGAATCTCATGGTGGAATTGCAAGAGGCCACTATGCTAGTGATGCCACAACACATAAGATTCTACTCACTAGATTATGGTGGGAGACCCTCTATAAAGATTGTAAGGAATTTTGTAAGGCATGTGATCATTGTCAACGTCTTGGACGACTAGGTCAATGAGATGAAATGCCTTTGATACCTATTGCTAGAAAAAAACCATTTTAGAAATAGGGTATAGATTTTATGGGTCCTGTTTCACCAGCTGCATGCAGAACTGGATCACACTACATTATAACTTTCACAGACTATCTGACAAGGTGGGTAGAAGAAGCACCTACCAAGGACTGTACAATGGCTACAATAGATTGGTTTCTATGGGAACATATTATTACAAAGTATGGATGTCCTTTGAGTTTAACCAGTGATAGGGGCACACATTTTCTTAATGAGAGAATCAAAATTTTATTGGATGAGTTCATGATTTCACACCATAAGACTACACCCTATCATCCTTAGGAAAATGGAACTACTGAGGCTTTCAACAAATTTTTGAGCCACACATTGACAAAAATCTGTGATATTGGAAGAAAGGATTGGGATGATAAAGTATCTACAATACTTTGGGCATATAGAACAACATATAAAGGTTGAACAAAGCCACACAATTTTAGTTAGTGTTTGGCATAGAAGTTGTTCTTCCTATGGAATTTATGTTACCTTATTTGCGTATTGCACGCGCTAGAGGTCTAGATGATGAACAAGCTTTATAATAATGGATTGAAAAGATAATTTAGCTAGATGAGCAATGAGCCATATCACGTTAGAGTCAGAAGCAAGAAAAGGCCAGGTAGAAATCATGGCATGATAGAAACATAAGGGATAAGAAGTTTGGGATTGGACAAATGATACTTCTCTATGACTCTAAGTTCTTGCACCATCTAGGAAAACTTAAGGTACATTGATTGGGGCCGTATGTTATCACTTACATCCTTGAAATAGGTGATTGCCAATTATAAGCACTTGATGGAACACGACTACCTTGTTACTTCAATGGGAGTAGGCTGAAGCCCTACTATAAATAAGTCTTGTTGGCATCTTTAATAAGACAATATTATCATTTAGATTAGATTTTCAATTTTGTATTTCCTTAATGTGTTTCCTTCTTTTTCGCTATGATTTTTCAATTTAGTTGGTGTGTTGTGAAATAAGCACGCTTGTGCGCATAAAGCTAATTACTACATGAAGCAGGTTTATGCATAGAGGACTGCACATACTTTTAGTGTGGGGTGGTTGTCGATATCTAGGTACAAGATTGTGGGAATTGAAAGGTGAAAGGAATAAGCTGCTACGGGTGCTCTTTAATTCAAAGGATTTCCTCTAAAAAGTGACCAGATATAGATATGAATGAATGGAAAATATAACACAAGGTAAGCAAAGGCCATAACAACTACCAGTAGAAGGTACAGTGACAAGGTACTCAGGTGTAAGGAAGCATGCTAAGGATAAGTCTATGACCAAATGGTAGGAAGGTGTGTTAGAAGGTTATAGATGAGGCGTGAAGATGTAACGTGCAGAAAGGATGGAATTGGTCAATTAATGAGAGGATATTTGGTAGGTGAAGGAGCAATGAATGATTCAAATTTTTTAAAATTTATATAGGGATGAGATGTGAATTCATTTTTATCATTGCGATTAATCATATTTGACAAAGATCTAAGTGCAAAGAGTCGAGTGATCAAATTGAGGTGCAAGAGGTGGGTAACCGGTCGTGATGAAGAGATGTATGTGCAGAAAGAGCTTGTGTCCCTGGTGGTAAAGGGTTTGAGCGAAGGAAGGAAACAGAGAGGAGTAAGGGCACGTAATTTCACCTAGGGCATGCTGAATCAAGCTATGGTTTGATTCACACATTGTAGAATTCAAGAGGTAAGGATCTACAAAGGATTGCAAGGTAGAAATGGCATCCAAGAAATCATTTGCAGCAGGAGAAGGGAAAGAAGAAGGTGGTCGAAGAGGAGATGGCTCCCGAAAGAATTTTTTTAGAGATGCAATATCTAGAGGGGATTATCATAGGCTAGGAGTGGGATTCTCACATAAGAACAAACAAGGTGAGTGAGTACAATCACAATACCACAAAGAATAAAAAAGAGCTTGATGCCTTGATGAACACGAAGACAAATAAATGCTCCGTGGAAGACATGCTAGTGTATGACGATGCTGGCAAGAAGATCTTGCAGAAGATAAGAGTCTACTAGATATATGAACTCCCTTACTTTGGGAAATATGAGATCTTGTACCAATGGCTCATGAGTAGAGTACACAAAGAGTTTTTCTACTTTGCATGATGCAGAGCCAAAATTTCACCTGCGCTCATCTCCACGGTAATGGGGTTAAAAGGAACAGAAGAATATTTGTGAGATGATCTAACATAAAAGGCCACAAAATTAGAGACCAGAAAGGAGTTGGGGTACACAAAGAGTCCGTGCAGCATGGACATTGATAAACTAAAGAAGTGTCTAGTGGTGCAAGCAGCCACACATCTTGTTACAAAGCTAAATGACCAGGAAAGGTGGTCACAAGTGAACACCATGTGGCTACACATTGGCAAAAAGATGTCTGAAGGGGTAGTATACAACATTTCACAGTATATTATAGAAACTATCATTAAGGAAGCATGCACAGGAGGAAGGATCAACTTTGGAGCTATTATGATATCACTGGTGATCATGGAGATTGGAGTACCTGATGGCTCAAAGGAGAAGATATGGGAGTATCCCATAAAGCAAAAGTCACCTGTAGAATGATTCAAAAAGTACTTGTGTGAGGGATCCATGAATGACCATGTCAAGCAAAGGGTTGTGAAATGGTACGATAGGCTCCACGCAGCCTTTGAAGAAGAATGCCGCATCCCCAAAGACTTTCTTTTGGTGGTTTGAAAGGTCATTTAGTTTGTTGTATACCAATATTTTTTTATAGCGTGGTTTGCCATGAAGGATTGAGCATGGAGCCCTTGGTGTAAGTTTATGTATGCCTTCATCAGTAAGGTACTTACATATGTGTCAGTACACATGTTCTCAGACACGTGATGAATCACATTCAATGCGGATAAGGTATATTGTGAATACCACATACTAAGGAAGAAATATGTGTATCTATGGTGGGGCGCATATATTGAAAGACTCATTTCAGATGTATTGAGAATTAAACTAATAAGTTTGGTTGTGGGAGATATAGGAGTAGCACTGGTATACCTCCAACTAAAGCCAAAGTTGGAGAATAACAAGTATGTGGAAGATGATTTCACACTTCTAGCACCAGCCAAAGGGTAAGCACACGAATGGAGAACATCCCCAGTGCCTAAGCCCACAAAGACCAATTAAAGTGGAGGATGAGGAAGGATGAGCACAAAGATATTGGTGGTTTGGAGCATAGAGGCAGAAGACATCCTACGAATAAGGATGAAGCTAATTGCACCACTACTCCACCTCAACCATAAGAGGGGGATGACGAGGATTTGGATGCAATCTAAGTAGAGCACAAATTGGAGTGGGTGTTCAAGAGAACAAAGGACTAAAGGTGTTACTCTCGCAAATAGTACGCAAATTTTCCCAGACTCTCTCCACAGAAAGAGACAACTACGAAAAGGAGAAGGAAAGTGAAGTTGAATGAGGATGTGCAGAAGAATAAGAGGAAAGCACACCTAATTCTCCTACACCTCTAGAGAATGTAGAACAGAAATATGAAGAAATGAAGCAAGGAGAAGAGGATGAAAAGGGAACATATGAGATAGCTATAGAGACTGCACAAGACATGTAAAAACAAGTACCAAATCTAGAAGCTCAAGTTCCTAAGCAGCCTCTAGTCTAGAAGAACAAGTGGAGAGCACATTCCACTAGCCATGGGTTATGCAGAGGACATGCAGGTAAAATTATCTGCACCTATTTCCAGAGCACACTGTCACAAAAGGAATTATATGGCTAGGGAATTAATGGATGAATATATGGCTACAGTGCACATGAGGAAGTAGTTATCATAGTCCATGCACACACACATGGATGAGCCAGATTTTGATGTATGTGATGAGTCATACTGTATCGCGGAGGTTGAAAAAGACACCTCAGGATAAACACATGACAGTAAATCCTACTGTCATGTCAAATGAACAGGTGAGAAATGTATTGGTTAAATTCGTCAATAGAGGTGGCAAAGTAGAATATAGACAAGGCTTCCATAATTAGGGCACTCAGGGAAGAGATTAAAACTGAAGGATGGGGAAATATTGTGCAACTAACGTAGGAGAGAGACTTAGTGCATAGAAACAGAACATTATATTTATCAACATCACAAAGGAAATTGGTGATTAATTTCATAAGAGCTAGGCCACACTTAGAAGCCAAAGATACCATAGAAGATTTCCTTCAGCAATACACTATGTAGGAAAGTTGGTGGACCTAGTACTTGAAGACGAGCCTTTACACAGGCCAGCACCAAAGTATCCAGCACATGAGACAGAATGAGAGAAGGCTTCAGTGATGTGGAAGATTTCATCCTATGAAGGGTTACTTGCAAGCGCTGCAAGAAGAATTAAAGAAAGAAGACCAAGCCTTGAACATTTGCATAGCTCCAAAGGTGCTCATCAACATAAAAACCTTGGAGGAGAACAATGAGGTCCAGAAAGTGATGAAGGACGAAACCTTGGTGCAAGCAGAAATATTATCAATTGCTTAAATAGAAGCATGAAGCCTTGGCAGTAGCACAAGAACCACGCAAGACTCGACTGGAAGAACCTTGGGAATCTCATTGCACAGAAGATGGATTTACTAGAGGGGAGGATGACTGTAATTTCCAGCATTGTGTTGGTCTTGCAAAATGAAAAAGGGGAGATTGCGAGGGATGAATTGGAGTCCATTTTTGTGGACATTCCAAAAAAAATATAGGTAGCACTCGCTGAGTGGTAGACATTGGAGGCTAGAAATAAAATAGGAATATCTTGAATTAGTTGTTCAAACTGAAGAAGAGACTGTAGAGTAAAAACATTATTTCATACAATCTTTCAATTCTTTCCATTCTTCTATTCTTTACTTCAGTTTTTGGAGATGACCATTGTCGAGGGTGAAAATGAAATTAGTGTGGGGTAATGTTGATCAAATAACACTTGATAAAGAAAGAACACAAGAAGTCCATGTGGGGAAGTGATTCATATTTAAAGGCACGAAGGAGTAGGGAGAACACACGTGTGGATCATGAAAGTTCAAATTTTCAGGACTTATCCATTTTCACTCATAAAGGTCTATTTTTAGAGATGGTGTGTAGAAGCACACAAATGAGGAAGAGACAAGCATGCCATGCATTGGTTATTTTTGGACGAAATGGATATGAAGAAATTTTCATGGACACAGGCTCGGAAATATATCTTCTACTGTCAGTTAGCTAGTAGTAGTCTATTGTTAGTGCACATTTGCATGTGTGGCTATTTTTGTAATAGTGCACGTGGCTAAGTAATAGCATGCGACCTATTTTTGGAATGGATAAGTGGCGAAGGGAAAGTCCCAACCCTTATAAATATATAGTAAACTGTGTAGTAGTAGGGTATCGATATGTATATACAGATATACGGGGGATCAAGATATATAGAGATATGTTGTTAAATCTGCTACGTGCATACTACTGATATTGTAATAAAGCTTATGTAAACTTATTGCATTGAATCTAATGAAGGATATTGGTTGAATCTAAGCATGTTAGTGTCTATGTGTATCTGAATCTAGTATGTTTTTTATCTCATCATGGTTAGTACTTAATTCTACTTTTCCTTAGATATATATCTTGTATGCTCTGTAGAATGATGTGTTAGTAATGGAACATATATATGTGAAGTATTCATCATGCAAACATCCTACAATAGCTACCCTAAAGAGGGACCTGATACCTTTACACGCTTCGAGTGAGCGCTTAGTCTGGGATAAGTGATGTGCCAGTGCACATAGGGTTTCATTGGGTTTGTACCACTTAATTCTAGGCTGCATCATTGAGTTTTTATCAGCCCACCTCTACCGATGCCAGTTACCCATAACCATCGTTGGTTCTTCCTAAACCATGATCGGTCATATCCAACCAATGCTGGTCTCCGTATTTGGCCACCCTATTAATAAAAAAACCTAAGAATCTTTATCCAAGTAACCTAAGTGACCTAGAACCTGAAAATGACCTATTCCAACACTTTGACCCCTTACCCTACCTCCAGATCTGATCATAACCCAGCTTGTTATATTAGATTTGATTATTGTATTTGAACGAGATACCTAAATCATATCAACTAGAGTAGGACCTTGTTTATTTACGTTATTTCTCACATTAATTTGTATTAAACAGTGGATTGACAACCATCTAGGAAGTATCACACTTTCCGAATCTAGCATTTTCTAGGAAGTCCACTGTCATATATTATTTAACTCTTCTTTTGTGGTCTTGTTTTCTATTTCAGGTAGTTACGCCTAGCCAAAAATAAGCTCTCACAGTCAACATTGGATCGAGAAGTCAGAATGCGCACACAACCTTCAAACCAACCATCATAATAGGTATTCCTCCTTCGCACATAACATTATCTATTTCATCACATTCAAAATGTAAAGAAAATGGTGAAACACATACTCTTCTTCTAGATCTTTTATCCACTTCTCAACACTTGTTAGGGTCAACCGATACGTCTTCATCATGAACCATCTTGAAAATAACTGAAAAATAGGTCTCGACAATGGAACCAATGATGCAACCTAGAATTTACCATGTATAACCCATGCACACTGACACATCACCCATCCTGAGCTAAGCACTCACCTGAAGCGCACAAAGGTACCAGGCCCCTCCTTAGAGTTGCTTGTACAAGATGTGAACATGATGAAGATGTAATGTATTCATATCCACAAACATCATAAATATTCCACAGAGCATATTCTAGATCTAGATCTAAAACAATAATGAATTAAGCAATAAATATAACAAATTCAACCATGTAAGAACTAGTTTCAGTCATGTTAAGACCATTTTTCACCAAACACACTCCATTATATTAAAACACAATAAACACAGAAGCTTCTTAAAATAAGTAGTATCATAAGTTTATGTGAGCATCAGATCTGGCAGCATAACTCCACAATAACTCATACATAGCACTCTCTCTTAATCTACATAGATAACTACATACTTATAAGGGTGGGGAATTTCCCTTCACTACTTACACACTCACAAAAATAGGTTGTATGCTGAAAATAGTCATGCGCCTTTACAATAACATGCACACATGCAAGTGTGCTAATAATAGATCTTTTACAGTTAACTAAAAGTAGTAATTCTATTATTAATTCAAACTCATGCATGACACTTTAGTAGATGCTCTTCCCAAAATAGCATTTGTGTGTCACGCAAGTCTCCATCCCGTTGTGTGCTCCATGCGCTATCTCCAAAAATATCCCATAACCATGAAAATGGATAAGTACCGATTCAATTTAATTTTCACGTATGCTTCCTTCCCTCTCCTTCTGTGCCTTCAAATATTCCTTGTTACCGTGCATGAATCTTTTGTGTGCCTTCTCCTTAGTGTCATACTTTTTCTACTCAACAACAATCCTTTATCCGATAGTTTCTAAACTCATTTTGACGTATTTAACATCTCTCAAGGATAAGTTTGAGATTTCTTGGCATAGACATGCCCTTCCTATGTAGGGTCTAATCTTGAGTTAACTAACGTATGAATGTACGTCCATGCCAAAACACCAAATTGGGTTCTTGGTGGCCCATTACTAATTTGTGACATGTTTTAACCTATCCCGATGAGAGGTTTGAGATTATTTGGCATGGACATTCCCTTCCTGTGTAGAGTTCAATCTCGAGTCAACTAATTTATAACTGTAAGTCCATGACAAAACACCAAACAGGAATATTGGTGATTCACTTACTAATTTATGACATATTTTAACCTATCTCAAGGATAGGTTTGATATTTCTAGGCATAAACATGCCCTTCGCGAGTAAGGTTCAATCTCAAGTCAACTAAATTTTGAATGTAATTCCACACTAAAAAACCAAACCGAGAGATTGGAAAGGTACTTTGAAGTAGAGATCTATCAACATTTCTACACATTCATCACATAATCAAAATCAATAGCATTCATTTGATCCAATTCTCTATTTTAGAGGTCTTATTCTAGAGTCTATAATGGTTCAAAATGCCCAAAATTTGATCTTCCAAGAAATACATCACTCTATTAATACCATTACCTATCCTAAGAACATGTACACATGCATCATAAACTATTAAAATGATCCATTTGTTTATAAAAATTCTCTTGGCTCATACTTCTCTTCTATTCCTTTCACTATCTCTAAGTGTCCTAGCTCGAAACCAAGTACAATATTGAATTTTTCTTCCTTCTTCTTCTTTCAACTCTCTTTATATTGTCACACCATACTCATACTAACATGAACCCATTCAATAAAAGTGATTAAACAAAATAAATCAATCTCTCTCTCAAGTTTATCAAACCCTTCTCTATTATAGCTCTCAAATAGCCTTTTGACATTGATTTTAGGGCACAACATTAGACCTAGGGATATTTGGATTAACATAATGGGATTTTAGGTCACCCATTTCCCTTTTCTATCTGAGTGAAAAGTATTAAGACTAAAAACTTGGTCAAAAAATGGATTTGTTAATGCATAATTCTATGTAATCTCCAAATTTAGTGCTATCTCTTTAGTTCTCAGCATTCGTATGACTTATTGAGATGGTCTAGTCAGGTTGAGGATGATCTGGACACCTTCAAATGACATTCAAGACATCACAATTCAGTTCTAAGGACTTTCTTGGTGACAGTTATGGAATCACCTTGATGGTTACATAACCGCCTCTCTATGTAGAGTGATGATTACGTAACCACCACAACGGTTACACAACCATTACAGTGGTTATGGAATTATCGGTCTGCAGCAAGTGTTGGTTCTATGCAATTCAGTTCTATGGCTCGAGAATTCAAATAGTTGCAAATGTTTGGGATTCCAGTCAGTTCATTTTACTTTTCCATGCATCCTTGGGCTGGAAAACTATAAATAGAAGCATTGTGAAGAGTTTGGGCAAGTGATTTTGGGTGAATTCAGTTGTGAGAAGAGTTTTTTTCCTTCTCTTATTTGTTCATGGTGAAGAGTTCGTATGTGTTGAAGAAATTGTGAGTAAGTAAATATAATTAGTAAGTATCTTTAGATTTCTTAAAGGCCAATTTGGCAATACTTTGTATCATTTTGATATTACATAGTAAAGGGGGACTAATTTTCTCACCCACTAGAGTTTTCCCACATCGGGTTTCTTTAGGATAAATCTAGTATCATTCTTGTCTCTATTTCTCTATTATTTTAATCTAATTTTGTGAATAATATGGACATTAGTTTGGTTAAGAAGAACTTAAGCAATTTCCATTCAATTTTCACTAAGAAAGGATTTGTTTAGTGTTTTAAGAGGTAATTTATGGATCAGATTGTTATTAGAGTTGGTTAGATTTCAATTTTTATGTGGTTAACTTGTGTTGAGATTGCATTTAGATGCCCCTTACCCGAAAGGGAAAAGAAAGTGGTGAAGGTAACCTGATTCCCTTTGAAGAAGATATTTCTACAAGAAAGTGGAAGAAATGAATTCATGAGATGGATTGAAGATTTGATCCCAAAGATAATGGCGAATAACGCCTCTACAAACTAGAGGAGAATGTGGAAAATCTTCCCAAATATGTGGGTAGCATTTCAGCATCCTTAGGGAGGAGTCCATCATGGGATTGCTCATGGAGAATCTTGGTGTTTCAAAAGAGACCCTAGAAGACCATGAATAAGAACCATCCCATGCCATTCCCATACCTCCTCCATTCAAAGAAAATGAAAAGATAGAGATTCAACCTTATGATGGAGATGTGAATGCTGAAAAGCTAGACCATTGGCTAGCTCAACTTGAGGTATATTTCAGCTTACATCAAATTAATGAAAATCAATAAATTTCCTTTGCTCAGTTAAAATTAACCAATCATGCTTTAAATTGGTTTGAAAGTTATGTACATTATTTGGTTATGAAGAATATTTTTCCTATTACCAGATGGGATACTTTTAAGAAACTATTAAAAAAACAGTTCTATCTTATTTTTTATGAGGAAGAGAGGTCCATGTATTGGTAGTATCTTAGGTAGAAACAAGGCCAAACAATGTAGGAGTACACAAGTGAGTTTTGGAAGAAAGATATTCAAATGGGAAAGGATGTGGTAGGTTGGGATTTGTTGATGAAATACATTGATAGATTCCATACCCACTTGAGGAGACCCGTTCTCTTGGCCAAGCCGAAAAATGTAGATGAGGCTTGCACGCAAGCTCACTACTTAGAAATGGACAAGAAGAAGAGTCCAGCTACCTCTCAGCATGCTTTAAAAAAATCAAGTGACACTAAACAAAAGGAAAAAGGGAAATGAAAGGGTAAGAAAAATTTATTTCTATTTCTGAAAAGGTTACTAAAATTCACTATGGGCATTGTGATGTTGACACTCATTCTGAGGAAAAATGTTGGAAGATCCACTTGGAATTACATCCCTTGAAGAAAAAGAATAATAAGAAGAAGCTATGGCTGTCATCTAGGGAGAGGAAGTATTTTGCAGTGAAGAGGTCGATGATATTATGTGATGTGGCTCCATCTACAGAGAGGTATGTCTGGGTAGTAAAAATGATGCTCAAGAGAATGAGTTTACAAAGCTTTTTCATTTAAAAATTAAAGTAAAGATATATATTTTTGATACATGTTCTCAAGCTAATTTGATTCGTAAAGATTTAGTAGATAGACTGAAGTTGGAAACTTATAATCACCTGAGTCCGTATTCTTTAGGATAGGTGAAGAAAGGTGTAGAAATTACGGTTACTAAGCAATGTAAGATAAATTTTGGTATTGACAAAAAGTTTATTGATGAAGTTACCCTTGATGGGTGTGGTGTAGTATTTGGCCCGTATTTGTATGTCATGGATGTTATCTTCGTAAGGAGAGCCAATCAATACCACTTGGTAAAGGATGGTAAGAGCTACATCATTTCAGCCTATTCAGGAGATTTGAAGATACCTTTGGTAAGTGCCAACAAAGCCAAAAAACTTATTAATACTAGTGGTAAATTTGCATTGCTTCTTTTGAGAGATATGCTAGATGATGAGGCTGTTACTTATAAAACCACTTGTATCATGTTTTCTAATAAAGACCAGACATAGATAGCCGCATTGATTCAATAGCTCAGAGAAGTCTTTTAGGAACCTACAGGGTTGCCCCCGGTCAGAGAAACTGACCACGAAATCCATTTGCTACCTGAGATTCCACTTCCAAACTTGAGATTATACATGCAGTATTTGAAATATTCCAATGAAGTAAAGTAACAGTTAAAATATTTGATTAAACAAGGTATAATCCATCCTATAACTTATCCACGTGGTTCTGCTATTGTTTTAATACCTAAAAAAGATGGTTAATGGAGAATGTGTGTTTATTATAGAGGTTTAAATAAAATAATCATCAATAATAGGTACCCTCTTCATCACATTGATGATTTATTAGATCGGTTATAATATGCTAAATATTTTAATAATATTGATTTGAAGTCTAGGTATCATCAATTGTGGAGCAAGGAAGAGGACATTTGGAAGACAATGTTCAAGACTAGGCAAGCGTTATATGAATGATTGGTATTACTATTTGGGCTATATAATGCACCAGATAACTTCATGGGGTTGATGAATTAGGTAATGAGGCCATTTATTGATTCCTTTTTTATTATTTACTTGGATGACATTTTGGTTTTTAGTAGAACTTTTGTAGAACATATTGATCATTTGTGTCAAGTTTTACAAGTTCTTAAGGATAAACAACTTGTATTGAATGAAAATAAATGTGAGTTTTCACAACATTCGCTTGTCTTTTTGGGACACATGGTTGGAGATGGGGCGTTGAGAATTGATTCAACTAAGATAGAGGCCATTCGGAAGTGGCCTACTCCTTTTAGTTTGACAGAGACTAGGAATTTTATTGGAGCAATTCAGTATTTGTGGAAATTCATTAAGAAATTCTCTTCCATAGCAGTTCCACTACATTCAGTAACAACGTGGGGTAAGACATTTGATTAGGGTGAAAAACAACAGACTGATTTTGAATATTTTAAATATAAAATTAGTCATGCTCCAGTTTTGTCCATACCTAACTTACAGATTCCATTCAAAGTGGAAACCGATGTTACTGACTATGCCATGGGGGATGTCCTACTTCAGGGAGGAAGGCCAGTATGCTATCACTCTAAGTTGTTTCATGGTGTAATTCTGAATTATTGTACTTATGAAAAAAATTATATTGTCTTTTTCAAGTAGTCAAAAAATGGAAACATTATCTCATGGGTAAGGAAAGTGTTATTCATACAGACCACCAACCTCTCCAATATTTACAAGCTCAAAGTAAACTTCAACAGACTAGACAATATACATGGATGGGTTTTTTATAGAAATTTCATTTGGTTATTAAATATAAGAAATGTGTGACTAATAAATTGGATGACATGTTATCTAGACCTCTTTCAATTTCATTTATGGGCACATTAACTCTTCTTGAGCCTTTTTTGTGTGAAGCATATTAGGAAGGCTATGAGTAGGATCCATATTTTACAGAGATATTTCAGAAGAAACCTCCAAGTGAGGGATTTTCACCTAGAGGGAAGTATTCTTTCCAAGATGGCTTTCTCTACAAGAACGAGAAACTTTATGTGCCTAAGGGGGAAAGAGTGCAGTTAATGAGAGAAGTACACACTTCCATGGTGGCTGGTCACTTGGGTGTGATGAAGACTGTAACACACTTACAAAGGTATATTTATTGGACAAAAATTCATTATTAGGGGTTGTGTTTTATGTAGTAAAAACAAGCCTAATAATAGGAAGTTGGGATTAAATATGCCATTATCAGTTCCTTCCCGACCATGGGAGAGTATCTCCATGGATATTTTAGGCAGTTTTCCCACCTCCAAAAAGGGTCATGATTACATTTTTGTGATAGTAGATCAATTTAGTAAGATGTGTATTGTTGTTCCTTTAAAAAAGACCATTAATGCCAGTGATGTAGCTGAATTGTTTTTTTCTAATGTGTGGTTTCACTTTGGTTTTGCTAGCTCTACTGTGTCAGACATAGACTCACGATTTGTTGGAAATTTTTGGTCTACTTTGTGGGAAAGATGGATACAAAGTTGAAAATATCTACCGTCTTTTATCCATAGATTGATGGGAAACCGAAGGTGATGAATCACACATTGGTCAAAATCTTGAGAGGGTATAACAGGAAACATCCAAGGGCTTGGGATGAGAACTTAACATATATCCAACATTCTTATAATAGGGTAATTCAAGCTTCAACTAGTAAAACTCCTTTTGAAACATGTTTTGGTTATTTTCCTAAGAGTGATTTTGATGTTGTTTTAAGATTAGCATGCATAAACGATAGGAAAGTGGAACTGGAGGTCCACAAGGTTGAGAAATTCATTGAGAGAATTCATCATATACACCTTCAGGTACATAAGAGGTTGACAGAGTCATAGGAAAAATACAAAGCACGACATGATTAACATAGGACTAAACATTATTTCCTTATTAGAGACAAGGTATGGTTGTATTTGAGATGGGATAGACTATAGGGGAAGGAAAAGAAACTCAAATTTTTTTGGTATGGCCCATTTGAAATTCTGGAACAAGTGGGTAAAAATAATATTCACTTGGATTTACCTCCGTATATGAATATTTATTCCATTGTCAATGTTGAGAACTTAGGTATTTTTGAGCCATCCATGTTGGATGATGAAGAAGGGGGAGTATTTCTTCCATTTATTGAATATATCATTGATGCAACCTAGAATTACCAGATAACACCCTAGTCACGCTGGTACATCACTTAGCCTAGACTGAGCACTCACCCAAAGCGCGCAAAGGTACCAGGTCCCTGTTTAGGGTTGTTGTAGCAGGATATTATCGTGATGATGGAATAAACATATAAATCCATAAATAATCCATCATTATACAATGCATACCATATTAAAATTTATGAAGGAACAAGTTTAAAAAATAATCATGATTGAATCAAGAACATGCACAACTTGATTTCACACACGAATAACATTTAGATTCAGCGAATAACTTCCATCTATTATAAACAAAGAATCTCCTTACAATAATGGCATTATATACCAATTCGTATGGATTTGATATAGTAATCTCGTCGTATACCTCTCTCTCTCTCTATATATCTATCTGATTCACATCATATATAGGGTGTGAGACTTTCCCTTCACTACTTATCTATTCTAGAAATAGGTCACATGCTATTAATAGCCATATGTCTGTTTACCAGGTATAGCCACACATGCAAGTGTGCTATCTATAGGCCTCTTTGTAGTTAACTGAAGTGTCAATTCTATTCTTAGCTCGCTCTCTATGCAAAACAATACTTCAATCTCACTCCTCCAAAGATAGAAAATGCATGACACACTATCGTGCATCGTTGGAAGAAGTTCCACACGCAATCTGGCTACAACGAATAGGTCTGGTATGGATACAAAATCAGCTAAGTCCTGAAAGCTGGACTATGTTATCTTCTATGTGGTGGTTAGCCCTTCCTGTCCTTCCACGCCCTTGGTTTTGGACCTAGTCTATCATCATGTGGACAAAGAACATTGAGATACATGATACACTTCACCCATGAAAAGGTATAAAGTCGATCAACATTACCCCACATCTCAAGTCTCATTGTCGTCCCGACGATGCATGTATGCTGACATTTTTACAAAGTCCCTGAAGTAAAGAATGCAAAGTAATGGAAAGAAAAAATGAAAAGAATGCAGATAAATAAATAATTTCTATTGAGGGGGAGTGTGCATGATAAGGTCAGCGTCCTAATGTATCTTGGTTTTTGTAAGTATCAGACCTCTGGGCATACTGCTAAAGGCTTTTATTTAAGCCTCAAAATACCTTTGGGCATTCAGTGAGTACTTGTTCGACTTACTTTTTCTGGAAAGAAGTGTCCACAGCAATGGATCTCCAAGGTCATCCCTCAGTAATCTCTCTAGTGTTATTGATAATGATTAAGTGGTCTAGCCAACCCTTAATGTATATGGGTCCATCACTAATATATAGGTTAATATTTAATAATATGAAATATTTATATTTCTATTATTAAATATGCTAACCTAGGTATATACTTTAGGTTAAATATTTAATATCATGAAATGATTATATTTCTAATATTAAATATTATAAACCTAGGTGTATGTGTCAACCATTTTAGGTTGAAAAGGTGGGTCGGGAGACATACCTGATCACCTTATATAAAAAGGACTTTAGGTCCTCATTTGATATATTTGGGAAATATATCAAAGGTGTGCAAATCAAGTGATTTGGTTTTACCCTTGGTAAATAGGGTTTCAAAGGAGGAGGTGATCTTACTGGATGTAAAATAAGTTCTCTGAAGTAAAAGGTTATTTTCAAAGTAGTTTTTACCCTATTGGGGTTTTCCACTATAAATACTGTGTCACCTGTGTTATTTATTTCCTGTAAGTATTTCTTTATTTACTTATGTTATGATGTAATCTTTATTTAAATATTTATTGTAACATTATGTAATATGTAAGTTGATTAAATCCATATTTATTAGAATCCTCAAATTCTAACATGGTAATAGAGCGAGGTAAATTAAATAAATTAAGATCAAATGTTTTGTATTTTATTTATTTAATTTGTACGGGTTTTTTCAACCAACCCGAAAGGGTATTTAAAAGTATCTGGTCCCCTTTTTTTTTTCCCAATTTATTTTGGCATTACATTTGTGCAATTAAACTCTCGGTAAAATTTTTAGGGTTTTTCAATTTTAAATCCCTAATTTTTTGGGGGGGAGATGTAATATGATATGATTCTTAATTTCATTTACATTTTGTAAATTATATGGAATTAATGTTTGTTTGGAGATTGATGTGTGCACAGGTGAAAGGGGCTTCAAATATTTACCTGCGTGAAAGTCACATACAGAAAAAGAAAGATTTATTACTATATGAAATAATTTTCATGTTTTCTATAATTTCAAATGTTTGTAGGTTAAATATTTCGGAAGGTAAATTCATACCCGTGTTCTTTGGTCCCCTCTAAAAGGATTTGATTTGAAAAACTATAGTTTATAGTTAATCTATAACTATATCCTATATAATTTGAAAACTATATTATTATTTTTAAATAAAAATATATATAATATAGAATAAGGTTTATATAATAATTTATATAAACATCATATTAAAATTTATATAGTTTTGAAAAAAAAACTATATATTAAAAGCCTTAAACCATATTAAAATTACATGGGATTGAGGGAAGAGTCAACAGACCATATTCTAAGCCTAAGTTTAAATCATATTTAAACTTAACTTATAAATCTAGGCATATATAGTTTTTTTAAAAAAAAGAAACAAACCTAAGTTTGAATCATATTTTATATATATGGTTATTTTAAACCGCTTAAAATATAAATTTTATTAGATTTGGTTTATATATGTTTTAAAAAAACCAAAGTGCTTACTTTTTTTTAGTAAGGGGGCCCGTGTTTATTTCTTGGCCATGAAGGGATTACTTTTTAAATCTTAATACTTATTAAATAAAACCTAACATGTGTCCCTAACCATTTATATTATCCATGTAAGGGGGCAGGCCCCATTCATTTAGATCTTATAGTTTATAAAAACTATATAAATAAACCTATTTAAAGGTTTTCTTTTATATAAGAGTGGGAGTGGAGAATAAAATGAGATAATATCTCAGGTATAAATGTGGAACTCTCAAGTATAAATGGAGAATTTAAAAAAGGGGGCTAGTTTATTGGTGGCCCACGTGAAGTGTGGTAAATATTTATTAAAATATTGGTAGTTATAGCCACATAAAAGTTTTAAAGTTTTTAGCTTGCAGGAATTATATAAAATATTTTACAATATTTCCATACTTTTAAATGTGTGCGGGGTAAAATTAAGAGTAAATGAAGGGAGGAGACAAGGTTCATGAAAATAGGGATTTCAATTTATTTCATTGGTCAGGTGAAATTACTTGTCCCCTCTGTAAAATATGTAGGTTAATCTATACTCTCATAAATCTACTTGCACCTGGTAAAATTATTTTAACCTGGTCTATGTCCTTTAAACCCCTTTAATAAGGGTTATGTGTTTTTAATATAAAAACAATATACTATAGTTTATAATTTTTATGAACTATATGTTGTTTTTTATTTTCATTCTATAAATTATATACATTTTTTATATAAAAAAGTGTATATATTTTTACATTATAAATTATAATAGGTTATTATAATGTGTTAAAATATAACCTCCCTAATATTATACAGAAGAAGAAATTCTAGAATTTCACATTCTGGAAATACACAACAAGTTTTGGCTTCATTAAATTTGACAGGTCAAATGACCGTCATGGTAGACCAAACATAAGACAATATGACGGTCATTTAGACGTCAAATTTAAGCTCGTAGGTTCCAGGAAACTTTAACTATGTTAAAATTGACGGTCAAATGACCATCACGATAGACCAAAAAATAAGCCATTATGACGGTCATTTAGACGTCAAATTTAAGTTGGCCAGATTTTTGTCTACATTAATTTTTTTCAGAAATTTGAAGTTGTTATGCATTCTTAGGGGTCTCTTCTTCACTTCTATATGGTCGAAAATATTTTTTATATAAATCTGGGGTATAATGCAGAGCCCTTTATAATGCGGGTTATTATTTTGATCATGGGAGGTTAATTAGTATGCATTGTAATGACAAAATTAGTTATGATCAAATAGTTTCTTTAGATCTATAAAATTTAGATCTGATTCTATTAAAAGTGTTGTTTTTATCGATAAATATGTATCTAACTCTGTGGTACATTGTATATTATAATGGGGTGTGTTTTACAGGTTTAGGAAAACAATGACGTCCAACTATTTCTGTCTTGACAAAACCTAGATCCTGAATGAAACCAACTACAACATTTGGGTCAAAATAGAATTTATGGTGAGGAAACTCTAGACGATTGTTTCTGGATCTGAGGTTGCTCCCACCGGTCGTCAAGCAACTGTAGATAACATGAATGCATTCTTGCAATGAATGTAAGATGCTCTTTCTATGCAATGTGAATGATGAGTACCTTCTACACATTGGTAATATCGAACATCCGAAAGAGGTATGGACACAACTAGAATCCATGCATGAAGGATACTTGGTATATCAAGGATAGTAATGAGAGTATAATAGCTGAAGGAATTCAAAGAAATGATCTATATATTTTTGATGATTTCTCTTCTACATCTTGTTTTATATCTCAGAGTTTGAATAATTCAAAACTATGGCATGAAAGGTTAGGACATGTTAATTATCGAAGCTTATATGAAATGTATAGATATAGTCTAGTGAAAGGTTTACATGTGTTGTCTTCTTCTCTTGAAGTTACTTCATTAAATGCTTCTAAATGATGGTTTTGATTCTGATTTAGTAAATGGTCATGATGATGTTTTGATGTTATAGATGTTTCTGAAACTCTTATCTTCCTAGATAAGAAATTAAATTGGGCTCAATCTATGTTAGAAAACTCAAATCCTATTAACCTTAGGAAAATGACCAGAAGCCATCATATGTACCATGCATTAATTACCTTGTATGAACTTGAGCCGTGAAGTATTATAGGGTCTAGGTGGATATACAAAGTAAAATATAATGGTGATGGTAGTATTAACAAACATAAAGCTAGACTTATTGCTAGAGGTTTCACTCAGAAACTTGGTATTGATTATGTTGAGACATTTCCTGTAGCTAAAATGAGTACTGTTAGGGCCTTATTTGCAATTGCCACTCAATTTGGGTGGGAAATCCACCAAATGGATAAGAAAAATAATTTTTTGAATTGTGATTTAAAAGAAGAACTTTACATGTTTCAACCTAAAGGATTTGAAGAAACTGGTAAAGAAAACTATGTTTGTAAGTTGAGAAATCCTTGTATGGTTTAAAACAAGCTCTTAGAGCTTGGTATGCGAAAATTGTTTCCTTCTTTAAACTGTTAGGTTTTGTTAATTGTTCTTCTAACAATGATATATTCATTAAGCAATAAGGCTCACATATTATCATTATATGTATATATGTTGATGATTTGCTTATGTCTGGTGACAATTCTGATTTAATTCATAGGATTAAAGAGAAATTGAAGTAGTACTTTGAAATGAATGAGTTAGGTCTCTCACATCATGTTATTTGTATGATTGTATTTCATTCTATTGTTATTTTTCAAAACACAATATGCAACCATTGTATTGAAAAAGTTTCTTATGATTGATTGTAAACCATTTTCTACTTCAATGGAAGTTGGAATAAATATTGATCATAAATCTGCATATGAAAAAGGTTGATCCTATTTTATATACGTTGTTAGTTGATAGTTTGATTTATCTAACTATAACTAGATCAGATATTTCCTATACAAAAGGAATTACTTCAAGGTTTATGCAGGAACCTTTTTTAGAGATCATTGGAATCTTGCAAAAAGAATTTTTAGATATTTGAAAGGAACAATCAATTATGGGTTGCATTATAATAAGAATGAAAATGCTATCTTATATGGATTTTGTGATTCTAACCATACTGATGTTGTGTTATAAAATATACTAGATATGTGTTCAAGTTTTTTGGTGTAGGAACCATTACTTGGAACAAAAAATACAATCAACAGTCTCCATTTTTTCTACTGAGGTAGAGAAGTACAATGGAAGAAGTAAAGAAGTCATGTGGCTGCAACGACTGTTGGTAGAGATACACATGGAAGCTAAAGGAAGTATTTATCTTCTATGTGGTGGTCAGAGTTGTATTACTCTTGATTAAGAATCTAGTTCAACATCAGAGGACAAAGAACATTGAGATACATATACGCTTCACCCATGAGAAGGTGTAAAGTGATGAGATAAATCTCAAGTTCATGTTGACTGAAGAGCATGTTGCTGACATCTTCACAAAGTCCCTGAGTGCTGCAAAGTTTTGTCACTTTCGTGAAAATCTTGGATTGTCAGAGTTTCCATTGAGGGGGAGTGTGCATGACAATGTCACCTCCTAATGGAACTTGGTTTTTGTAAAAATACCTTCAGGAATTTGTAAAAGACCTTCGGGCAAGTGTAAAAAGACCTTCGGGCATGTATACCTCCTCGACTTCTTTTTTAGAAAGAAGTGTAGAAAGATCTTAAAGGTGGTCTTCAGTAAACTCTTTAGTGCTATTGAGTTTACTAGTAAACATCCAGTACAAGCATATTGTTAAGGAGGTCCTTGGTTGTAAAAGGCTCCTATATGCTTGGGTTCAATAACCTTTTATGAGAACCTGTGAGAACATGTAAAACTCACAAATCATACTTAGCCACTGATCATGGGATGATCTTTGGGATTCCAAATCCTTTTGTACCAAAAGGTAAATTGAGTATGATGAAGGTGTTATAATTCCTTCAACCGATATGCTAGCCTAAAACCTTTATGGTTTAAGGATTGTAAATCCTGTAGTGTACCACGGGTAGGTAATCTATTGGCATATGTTATGTTATCCCACTTAACATTAAGGGGGAGTGTTGGAACATAATGATTAAGTGGTCTGGCCAACCCTTAATGTATATGGGTCCATCACTAATATATAGGTTAATATTTAATAATATGAAATATTTATATTTCTATTATTAAATATGCTAACCTAGGTATATACTTTAGGTTAAATATTTAATATCATGAAATGATTATATTTCTAATATTAAATATTATAAACCTAGGTGTATGTGTCAACCATTTTAGGTTGAAAAGGTGGGTCGGGAGACATACCCGATCACCTTATATAAAAAGGACTTTAGGTCCTCATTTGATATATTCGGAAAATATATCAAAGGTGTGCAAATCAAGTGATTTGGTTTTACCCTTAGTAAATAGGGTTTCAAAGGAGGAGGTGATCTTACTGGATGTAAAATAAGTTCTCTAAAGTAAAAGGTTATTTTCAAAGTGGTTTTTACCCTATTGGGTTTTCCACTATAAATATTGTGTCACCTGTGTTATTTATTTCATGTAAGTATTTCTTTATTTACTTATGTTATGATGTAATATTTATTTAAATATAAAGAATGTTTTTAAGAGGCAACATCCTCTTCATCAGCTTGAAGGATCAACTCTGAATACTCCTCCTTTATTTTGGCCTCCAATGTCTGCCATTCAGCGAGTGCTTGTTCTGATTTCTCTGGAATGTCCACAGTAATGGATTCCAACTCATCCCTCGCAATCTCTCCTTTTTCATTCTGTAGAACTAACACAATGTTGGACATTGATGTCATTTCTTCCTTCTAAAAGATCCATTTTCAGCACAATGAGCTTCCCAAACTCTTCCTAGTTGAGTCTTATTGCGGCTTTTGTGCTGCTGTTAGGGCTATCGCACTTCTGCTTAACCATTGACAATATTTTTGTGCGGCCTAATGTTTCATCCTTCATTGCTCTCTAGACCTCATTGCTTTCTTCCAAAGTCTTTATATTTATAAGCACCTCTGGAGCTGCACAAATGTTTAAAGCTTGGTCTGTTGTCTTCAATACCATTTGTAACACTTGCAACAACCCTTCATATGATGTGATCTTCCTGCATCACTGATGCTTTTTCCCATTCAACATCCTTCTCTGATTGTTCTGAGCACCTTGGCATTTTTATGAAAAAATGTTCATCTTCTAGCACCAAGTCCACCAACTATCCCCACATAGTGTATCGCTGAAGGAAAAGTTTGTGGCTACTTTGGGCTACAAGTGTGGCCTAGCTCTGATTACATTTTCCCCAATCTCCTCTGTGAAACTTATGAATAATTCATTCTCTTTCCACGTTTGAAGTCCCTTTCCTGACGTTATGTACATGCTATCTCTACATGTCCTTCATCTTTAACTCTTCGCGCAATGCACCTTGATTATGGCAGATTTATCCATGTTCCTTCTGGCCACCTCCGCTGAAAACCATTCACCAATGTGCATTACTGACCTGCTCATTTGACCTGACAGAAGGCTTTACTGTCATATTTCTAGATCTAGGGTGCCTTCTTTAATCACCTTGACATGCACGTGACTCTTCACATACATGAAAATCAGGCTCGTCCATGTGGGTGTGAATCGACCAGGATAGTTTCTTCTCTAAGTGTATACGTATGGTCGTCATATCTTCATCCATCAACTCCCAGTGAAATAGATCCTTCTACACTATTGTGCTCTAGAATTGAGCGCATAGACAATATTTACTTATTTCCTCTGCATACCCCATGGCTGGTGGAATCTTCTCTCCACTCACCCTTCTAGACTGTCTACTACTTAGGAACTCTAGCTTCCAAATTTGGGAGCTTACGTCTCCCATGTCCTGTGAAACATTCTCCTATAGATGTTCTCCTCTGGTCTTTTCTCTTCTTCATCCTCATCTCCTTTGATTGCCTAACCCTTTTCTTCTGTGTGCTCTGGGGGTGTAGGGGAATATATGCATGCTCTCCTCAGACCTCTTCCACCTCCTCGTTCAACTTTAACTTCCTCCTTCTTGGCACGGTTGTTCTCCTTTATGTTAGGAGATATTCAGGGTGATATCCGCACCAAAGGTTGGGGTAACACCTAGGGTCCTTGATCTCCTAAAAACCCTTTTAAACTATGTACTCCCCTTGGACTGTATTCAAGTCCTCTTCCTCTCCCTCATGTGGCTGAGGTGGTGTAACTGGCATGCTTAACTTCTCTCTGACTTGTAGAATGTTTCCTACCCCTATGCTCCAAGCCACCACTATCTTCGCGCTCTTCCTCCTCATCCTACACTTCGATTTTCTATGAGGGCTTAGGTGCTGGGACATTCTCCATTGTGTGCTTTCCCTTTTGGTGGTGCTAGAAGTACGAAACTCACCTTCCAAACACCTATTTTTTGCTCTCCATCTTCGGCTTCAACTAGAGATATGCCAACGTTTTACCCTCAATATCTGCTACAGCCAAGCTTATTGGCTTGATGTTCAGCACTTCAGAAAATGAGTATCTCAACATATGTAGATGCTCCTACCAAGGTATACATACTTCTTCCGCAGTGTATGGTAGTCACATTCTACCTTGTCTACATTAAATTTTAGGCATCTGTGCATGTTGGTAAACCTATGAACAGACTGCCTAAAAATACCTTGATAGTGAAGGCATAAGGTAACTTGCACCAAGGGCTCCAAGTTCCATCCTTCATTGGAAAGCACACGATGCAAAAATCTTGGTACACAGCAAACTGAACTTGCCCTTCCTACCACTGCTAGGTAGGTCCTTTGGCATGTGACCATTCTTCCTCCAAATGTCACATGCGGAGCCTATCATACCACTTCTCATGCCCTTTGCTTCACCTTATCTATCATAGATCCCCTTACATAGATATTTGTTGAAGTCTTTCAGCTGGGGACTTGTGTCTCCATGGGGTACTTCCCATATTTTCTCCTTTGGTTTGCCATCAGGTACTCTAATTTCCATGAAGACCAGTGATAAATAGAACAACCCCAAAGCTGATCTTCCCTCCTATGTGCATGCTTCCTCAACTGATTTTCTCTACAATATAGCCATGCAATTGTTATGGATTACTGTCCCTTCCAGACATCTTTTTGCGCCACATGTGCAACCACATGGTGTTTACCTGCGACCATCGCTTTCCTAGATCATTTAACTTGGTAACCAGAGTGTGTTGCCAGCTTGTAAAACTAGAAAATTCTTGCATTTTGTCGATGTCCATTCCACACAGACCCTTTAGTATATCCCAACTCGTATCCTAAGTTCTTCAAAATTGTGGCTTTTATCTATGTCAGGTCATTTTTTATATCTTCTCTTGTGGCCTTTCAGACCCTGTAACTAATGAAACAAGTGCAAGACTGAAATTCTGAGCTCTGCATCCTACAAAGTAGAAGTATTCCTTCATGAACCCTACTCATGAGCCACTGGTACAAGGGCTCATATTTCCTGAAAGCATGGAAGCTCATACAACTTGATATAATCCTAATTTTCTATCAAGATATGCTTCTCAGCTGTACCATTGTCATATACCGGCATGTCATCTACCATGCGTTTGTTGGTCTCTGTGTTCATGAGTAAGGAGTCGAGATCCTTTTTGTTCTCTGATGTTACTATGATTATATTCACTCACCTTACTTTTTATAATGGGATGAATCCCATTCTTAGATGCCACAATAACCCCCTCTATGGGTATTACATTCTCTGAAAAGTGACTTTCAGTAGAAATATCTTCTTCCTCAACGACCACCTTCTTCTTTCCTTTTGACTGCTACTATCAGATGCCTTCTTTGGTGTCATTTCTACCTTGTAATCCAATGTAGATCCTTTCCATTCAAATCCTGTAACTATGTGAATCAAACCCTAGCTTGAATCCAACTCTACCCTAGGTGGAAACTACTTGTAACCTAACTCTTTCTCTGTCTCCTCTACTTCGTCTCAAACCCTTCACCATCAGGGAGGCATAAGCTTCTTAAACGCACAGATCTCTGGTTGTCACGACTTGATTTCACACCTCTTCATACCTTAAAATCCATCACTTGGCTCTTCGCACTTGGCTCTATCTCTCAAATATTCTTAGTTGCAACAGTAAAAATGAATCTGCATCCCATCCTTATATAGATTTTTTCAAATTTTGATGCATTTTATTGCTCCTTCACCTACCAAATATCCCCTCATTCATTGACCAAATCCATTCATTTCACATGTGGTACATCTCCATGCACCTAGCTATAACCTTCTAGAGCATGCCTTCCTACCCTTCTGGTCACAGACTTCTCTTCAGCGCGTGATCTTGCACTCTGAGTACCCTCGTCACTGCACCTTCTCCTAGTAGCTATCATGGCCTCTGCTTACCTTGTGTTATATTGTTCCTTCATCCATCTTCATCCTTGGTCACCTTTTGAGAAGCAATCCTCCTTTGACTTAAAGCACACCTGTAGCATATTATTTATTTCATCCTTTCAATTCCCTCTGTCCTTTTACTTGGATATATGACAACCACCCCACACTGAAGGTAATGTGTAGTCCTCTGCACATAAAAATTCTTCACATACAGTAATTAGCTTCATGCGTGCAAGCACGCTTATTACACAAGATAAACAACTAAATTGGCAAAGCATAGTGACAATAACGTAAATACATTAAAGAAATACATGAATTGAAAATCTAGGCTAAATGGACAATATTGCCTTATTACAAACACCTAGAATACTTATTTATAGTAGGGCTTCAGCCTACTTCTGTTAAAGTAACTGGGTAGTCCGTGTTCCATCAAGTTCTTCTAACTGGCATGTACCTGAGTCAAGTATGTGAGGTTATAACATACAACCCCAACTAGTGTACTTTTAGCTTTCCTGGATGGCACAAGAACTTTGAGTCATAAAGATTGGAACCAATTGGTCCAACCTCAAAACTTTTTATCTCTTATGTTCCTATTCATGACATGCTTTCTGCCTAGCTTTTTCCTGCTTCTGAATCCATCGTGCTATGGATCACCATGCTCATCCAGTTGAATCATCTTCTTCAATCCGATTCTTTTAAATCATGTCTCATCAGCTAGACCTCTAGCACGTGCAATGCGCAAAGAAAGTAACATAAATTCTATAGGAAGAATGGCTTCCACACCAAATACCAATTGAAACGGTGTGGCTTTATTCAATCTCTTGTAAGTTGTTATATATGCCCAAAGCAGCAGATGATACCTTGTCATCCCAATCCTTTCTTCCAACATCACATAGTTTTGGTCAAAGTTTGGCCCAAAATTTTGTTGAAAGCCTTAGCATAGTTCCATTTTCCTGAGGATGATAAGGTGTAGTTTTTTGGTTTTCAACCATAAACTCATCCAATAGGATCCTAATGATCTCATTCAAATAGTGTGTACTGTCATCACCAATCCGGCACTATGATAATTCTTCACCGGGAACTCCTCGTGCTATGATTATTTACTAATGCACAGCCTTTTAGTTTGGTGGATGTAATCTGGAAACAAAACAACAACATAACACAAGAATACCATCGACTATGATAAGACGGGAATGATGAAAAATCTGAAATATCAAAGTAAATTATAATATTAACATGAAACTGTTACAATCTCACCCATGAGGTACTTCAAGTGTTATTGACTTCACTTGCCTTTCACCAAGACTATGGGAGAAACTTTACAATTAACTCCTCTTAATGGCTTCTTCAAACACACATTTAAACTGATGGCTTCCTTTACACACTTACTCATACAATATTTCTCACTACTTCCTTCTATGCTAAATGAGGGGAGTGGCCTCTCTATTTATAGAACTTCTAGGCTTATCCATCTTATCTCTAAGATAGGATAAGAAATCCACTCTGACGAATCATATTCCATACCTTAACTCTTATCTGTACATGTAAGCTTATCTTTTAAGATAAGATAAACCTTATCATTTTACATGGGTTCCACATTTTTAGACTTTTTATAAATAAAATACACAAAATATTTATGACCTCACTCCTTGTCCTTATTACCAATATGATATTTCTAATTCCTAATCATGTAGACCCTACTTCTCTAATTACCCAAACTTTGACATTTTAACATTACCGGACCACTTACGACAAATATTTACTTTTTACTACAACATTCCTATTGTACTTTTGACTGTTACCATACTCCACATTATTGGCGGCGTGTACCGTACCAGCATGGCGTTGTTATCTTCTACCAGACACTACTACTAATTATACTTAACAACATCCTATTCCTAATACATACATTAATGAAATAGAAATTACAGAGGAAAATTTTAGTGTCGACATCTTCCCCCTTCCTAGCTTTCTACTCCGTCCTCGGAAGTAGACCATTCTGGTGCTTGGAAAATCTTCAACTTTTCATGGTTGACCCATTTCGTAATGGGAGTGCCATCCAATTCCTCCAGTCGGTACATACCATTTTCATGCACAGCTGCTATTTTGTAGGGCCCCATCCATTTTGAAGAAATTTTCTTTGTCTTCTTTTTTTGTATCTGGAATCATATACTAGAACCAAGTCATTCACATGAAATGGAGACCAACGGATCTTTTGATCAAAGTATTCCTTCTACTTCATTTTCTTCTTATGGCTTGTATCCTTTGCTATTTCCCTCATTTCCTCTAGCAAATGAAGATGTACCAACCTTTCTTTTACTGAATCACTTTCATCCATCCTTTCATTTTTCATAACTCTCACAGTGGGAATATCAAACTCAATAGGAAGAACTGGATCAATGCCATAGGCCAACTGAAATGGAGAGTATCCTGTTGCTGACTTTGATGTTGCCCTATATGCCCACAATGCCTGCATGAATCCTTTTATCCCATTTATGTACCTGCAAGGCTGCATCTTTTCCTAGAATTTGACACAACACAAAATTTGTTCGTTCCACCTGTCCATTTGTGCTTGGCTTGTATGTTGTTTCCTTCCTGTGCTTAATACAAAACTTATTGACTAGGGCTTCTACCACCTCATTAATGAAGTGGCTTCCTTGATCTGTTACAATTTCTAATGGACAACCAAATCTGGTGACAATGCGTTCATATATGAACCTTGCCACTTCATCCATGGAAGTTGTTTTCAATGGCCTAGCTTCAACCCCACTTGGTTAAATAATCTGTGGCAACTACAATATACTTATTTTGGCGTTGAGGTAGTTGGAAGTGGACCTACAATTTCTATTCCCCACTTTTCAAAGGGACCAAGTGGAAGAATAGGGCATAATGGAGCTGATGAAGTCTTAACGGTTACCATGTGTTTGAAAAATATCACATGTTTTACAATAATTATAACAATCTTTAAAAAGAGTGGGCCAGTGATAACCTGCATCCAAGATCCTTCTTGTTGTAAGCTGTCCAGAGAAGTGCCCTCCACATGTACCATTGTGGAATTCTTCTAGCAGTTCCTTCCCTTGATCACGTCCAACTGCCCTCTTGTACTATCCATCAAGTCCTATTCGAAATAATACTCCATGCAGAATAGAATATGAACGACTGGCTTGAGTAATCTTTCTCTTAGTCTTTACATTGGCACCATCAGGAAACTTAAATTCATTCAGATAATTCCAAATATCTATGTATTCACTAGGGATTGTGTCAAGGGATAACAATGTTGCATCTGGGGAAATTATCATCATCACAAGATGATCCTAAACCATCATAGGCTCGAGAGAGTGCATCTGCATTGACATGCTTCTTTCCTGGCCTATCTATAATATCAAATTCAAATTCTTGTAGTAAAATTATACATCTTGCTATCCTCCCTGATGGGTTAGGCTTATTTACAATATATTTTAGAGCCTGATGATCTGTTACAACTAGAAATTTTTGCCCTAGCAAGTAATTTCTAAACTTCTTTACAGCAAAAATGATAGCCAGAGCCTCTTTTTCAGTTACAATATAATTTACCTCAGCACTGCTCATTTGTCTGCTCCCAAAGTAAATTGGATGTTCATTCTCATTTTCATCCTTTTGGCTCAAAGTACTTCCTAGTGTTGCATCTGAGGCATCAGTGTACACAATGAATGGCTTGCTCCAATCTGGATTCTCTCAAAATAGGTGAAGACACCAGGGCTTCCTTCAGTTGTTCCAAAAGCTTCATGCGCCTTATTTCCTGGTTCATAAGTAACATCCTTCTTCAAGAACTGGGTTAGTGGCTGTGCAATCTTTGAGAAATTATTGATGAACCTTCTATAGTAACCCACATGGCCTGGAAATGATCTCAACTTACTTCTATTAATAGGAAATGGTAAATCTTTGATTTTTGAAACTTTATCAGGATCAATACCAATACCATCTCTAGATACAACATGCCCTAACAAAACACCTTTAGAACATCCAAAGACACATTTTTTAGAGTTTAGTGAGGCTTGTGCTTCATCTAACCTTTAAAATGTTGTCTCCATCTAGTGCAGGTGGTCCATCTCTGCTCCCATATATGTAAAAATCATCTAGAAGTAATCTGATGAAGTTCCCAATGTAGGGTTCGAACACCCTATTCATCAAACACTGGGATGTTGCCGGAGCATTACACAACCCAAAAGGCATAACTCTATAAGCAAATGTTCTCCAAGGAGTGGTGAACGTGGTCTTCAACTGATATTTCTCTATTATACGAACTTGGTTGTATCCACTATATCCATCAGCAAAACTATAACACTCATGGCCAGCTACTTTGTCCAAGATCTGATCTGAGAATGGAAGAGGGTAATGATCCTTCTTTGTTGCCTTATGAGCTTCCTATAATCAACACAATGTGTAGCTTCCTATTTTTTTTATTGAGATCACAATGGGAGAAACCCATTCTGAATTCTCCACATCAAATATGAATCATGCATCAAGCAACTTATCTATTTCTTCTTTTACAGTCTTAGAAAAATTAGGATTCATTCTTGTTGGTTGGATATTTTGTCAAAACCAAAATATGAGGTTCAACCACAGTACCTGGGATTAAATCCCTCCTCAAAGACAGGTGAGGCTGCCTGTTTATTGCTAATCTAAAACACGGTAAACAATATATACAGTATTCACACTAATCTAACCATTGGGGGTTGGAATGAAATCCCGAAATCCACATTCACCAGATTCAAGGGTATTTCTTTCTTAAATGAACTGGATTAGAAACTGTTACAATGAAAGAAGCACAATAGAAAAGAAATGGGAGAAACTTAATTTTCTTTCGAGGTAAACGTTAGAGCACGAAATAATCATATGAGTTTTAGATCACAAATATAATGTCTGAAATAATCAGAAACACTAAGATGCTATGCAAAGAATAGCTTAAGATCATGAACATAAGAACACTGTCTTAAGTAAGATATATTCCACAACACAAAGTCTGTAAAACGATATCAATTCCTATTCTTCAAAATGATTGAATGAAAACACAAAGTTTTTCTCCTTTCCAATAGCCCCTAAATATTCCAAAAAATCTTGACCCTTTTGAATGCACAGGAATCCCCTTATTTATAACAAAAGGAACTAGAGATAAAACAGGATAGATCCTAAAAAGTAGCATTTTAACTGGAGTTCAGTTTTGCATGATTCTCATGCAGGAGATCAAGTCAAAACTTGATTCAAAAATGTGACGAAACAGAAATGAAAAAGACATGTCGATTTCAAGATTGAAATGACATGAAACGCTGGGACTTAATCTGAATCATCATCTTTTTCTCCTTCCTCTTTATCTCTCCTCCTGCTGAAACTGTTTGCTCTGAAACTCCTAGAACTTTCGAATTATGCCGGAAGAACAAAAGATGTCCGACAAGCTGAGTAGGATGTCGGAATATCCTGAAAGTTCAATGTGTTGAAAATGTCGGAACTTCTGAAAAAACCCGACACACTTGGTAATGCCGGAACTTTGGGAAAGCCCTGACACGTCTGCTACTGTTGACGGGAACTTTGGGAAAGTCTGACACCTCAGAACGTTGATGTCGAATGTGGAAGAAACCCCGACACCTGTTGTGGATGTCGGAACTGGAATAAAACCTGACACTTCAATATACTTCGGAACTTTGAGAAAGCCCGGCGCGCCAATCCGTCAATACACTTTGGGTCTCCGGCTCTGCAAAACAATCTTCAAAACCCAAGAAGAAAAACAGGGTTTTTTGTTGAATTTCAAAACATTTAATCTCCTTCTTTTTTTATTATTCATGTTCCATGCATATAATAGAACTTGGAAGAACCAACACCAAGGGATAGTCTCAAAAGAGATAAACCCTAGAACCTAAAACCCTTCCCCAAAACAACGCAGAAAGACGAAGAATAAAAATCATTCGCAACCCAGCAAGAAATTAGGAAGACATCACATGCGCAATTGATCCATAAAAACCAAGAACAAAGAAGGAAAAGAAAAATACCTTCAATTCGACAAATGGATAAGATCGAAAACAAAAGACGATCCAATCGAGTAAGGTGAGTTTTCAGGTTTTGAAAATCGAAAGAGCACTGCACAAAAATTCCATGAATTAAAAATACGAATGGTAAGTATGACGTGGGAAATCCACGTATTTATAAGAAAATTGGTAATTAATACACTTCAGCTCGGCACGTGCCAACTCACCGACCACTCGGCATGAATGCCATGTCAGCATGTTTGGGAGGTTCGAAAACCCGACACGAGGGGACTTAGTACAATTTGGGTTTCAGGTTTCGAAAAACATGATGCATAAAGCATGAGGTGCTTAGATGCTACAGTAGCCCTGAAAACCTGATACAAAGGATTAAGCGGAACTTCGGGAATCGGAAAACATGGGGCATAAAACATGTTTTAGGATTATGGCATGTTCCGATGCGCCGGGGGTCCGAAAACCCGATTTTCTCAATACAAGGCGGGGGTTTCGGGTTTTCGGAAGACATGTCGACATAAAGCATGTTCAAAACTCATGTCAAGCTGTTGGTAAAACCCGAAAACCTGATTTTCTATAAAAAGAGGCCATAATGCAAAATCAACTTCGAAAATTTCGTAGGGGTTATCCGATCGTTTTGTCGTGAACTCAAAATGGGGATAACAGCTGGCTCCAGTTAGGGACTTTCTTTGTAATACCAAAGGAAGAGAACTCAGAATCTCTGGTCCTCGCAGACCAGGGCCTTATCCATTGGGCTACGGAGAAAAGAAGAAAACCAAAACAAAACAAAATGAAGAAAGAAAGAAAGAAGAACCAAAAACCAAACACACAACAAAAAGCAAAATATGTACAATGCAAGAGAGCATCTTGCATTAATGGTGGAACAGCTTTAGATGTTGTCCACTGAAAGGCAAAGGGAGTAACCCCTCCATCCAGATATGATAGAAGGAAACTATTTTCACCATTCAACTCGTGGATCTTGAAAGGTCCTTTCCATAAAGAATCAAACTTTCCATGCATTCCTTTCTGTTCTCTCCTTTTATCCCAAAGCAACACCAGGTCTCCAATCTGGAAGTTGCGCTGCTTTGATTTTTTTGTCAAAAAATTTCTTCACCCTGCTTTGATGATCTGCATATACAATCAACCACCTTGATTCACTCTTCTTCTAACCTAGTTAGGTACATAACCCTCTTCTCGATAGAATTCTGAAGAAGCTACATCTTCAACCGCTTTTGCCAACTGCAAGGCCGGTAATTCTACTGAGATAGGAATTTCAGCATCAATCCCGTATAGCAATTGGAAAGGAGACATCCCTATGGATCACTTTGGAGTGATCCGATCAGCCCACAATGCATCATACAATGCTTTGTGCCATGTTCCTTTGATTTTCATCCACTAGTTTCCTGATTATGGTAACCAGATTCTTGTTGTTGGATTTAGCTTGCCCATTACCCTGGGGATAATAATCAGATGAGTGAGCCAGAGTGATGCCAAATCCATAGCAAAAACTCAGTTAACTCATGTGATGAGAAATTAGAAGCATTATCAACTACAATCTTATGAGGCACCACCGAATCTGATGATTATATTTTCTTTCAGGAACTTGCAAACAGCTTTAGAAGTTGCTTGCTTGATTGGTACAGCTTCTACCCACTTGGTAAAATAATCATGTAGCGGTCAGCACATAGTTGTGTCTGGCACTGGAAGCAGGATTCAATGTTCTGATAAAATCAATCCCCCATTGGCGAAAAGGTTCTTCAATCACTACATGTTTCAGAGGAAGAGTTGCTAGCTTGGGACGACCAACGAAATGTTGACAAGCTTCACATTTAGACACCCATTCTGCTGAATCCCGGAAAAGAGTAGGCCAATAATACCTAGCCCGTAGGATCTTATACGCTGTTACAGAGGACAAAAAAATGTCCTCCGCATGCTAGGCTATGAAAGGATTCTAATAACTTTTCCTGTTGTGATTTATCAACACAACGCAGGAAAACACCATCTATACCTCTCTTGTATATTGCATTATTCCACAAAAGGTATTTTGTAGATCTCAGCTTGACGGTCCTCTTCTCCTTTTGATTTAAATGCAAAGGGAATTCACCATAAGTTAGGAAGAAAGCAATGTCCGTGTACCATTCATCGGTCGTACTCACGAATAGCACCATAGGCAGCTCTGAAGAGGTATCTTGAGTCTCTTCATACTCTGCTTCGGCATGATTTTCTGCAATTAATTGGCACAGGCCCCTTCCTCGTACCAACTTGGTAGGCCTGATGTCTAAATCATACTCCTGAACTTTAGCTATCTAGGTACCTCGTTGACTTCCCATCTCTTGTTGAGTCAGAATGGATTTAACAGCAGTATCAGGAACGAGAACGCGAGTATGGGAATTCAGCACATAGTACCTGAAATGTTTTACTGCTCGTACCACTGCGTAAGCATGTTTTTCAATCTGTGACATCTTCAACTCATGTTCCTTCAACGGGCAACTCATGAACATGATAGGAGCTTCGATGCCTTCTTCATTTTCTTGCATCAGGATGGCTGACACTGTGTGGGCAGAGGCATAGCTGTACATGATGAAATATTTCTTGAAGTCTGGACATACTAAGACAGGAGCGCAAGCAACTACCTTTTTGATTTCCTCGAATGCCAGCTTCCCTTCTGTACTCCATCGAAATGGAACTTTGCCTTTCATCATTCCAAGGATATCCTTGGTCTTGTCAGCAAAATCAGGTACAAATCTTCTCAAGAAATTAACCTTTCCGAAGAAAGAATGAACTCCTGTTTTACTTGTCGGCAAGGTAAGGCTCTGAATAGCCTTTACCCTCTCTGGGTCAATTTTAGTTCCTTCTTTAGTCACAATGTGACCCAGCAGCTTTCCTTCTGTAACCCCGAACATGGACTTCTTAGGATTCAATGAAATCCCGTGACACCTGCATCTCAAAAGTACTTGTTCTAAATGACCATAATGATCACCCCGTTTTTTAGAGAAAACGGTCAAGTCATCTAAATACACAACTATGACCTTGCCCATCAGATCTCTGAATGCCAAATCCATAGCTCTCTGAAAAGTGGCTCCGGCGTTGATCAAGCCGAAAGGCATCCTCCTGTAAGCAAAAGTACCCCATGGGGTCGTGAAGGCTGTCTTGTGTTGATCCTCTGTCGTTACCTCGACTTGATTATACCCTGAGAATCCATCGAGCATGGATAACATTTCTGATCCAGTAACAGTTTGTAACACCTGATCCATGATCGGCAAGGGATAGTTATCCTTCAACGAGGACTGATTCAAGTTTTGGAAGTCAACACAAATCCAGATCTCGCCATTCTTCTTCCTGACAGGAACAATGTTTGCAATCCAAGTGGAGTGATGGATTGGGAAAATAATTCTGGCATCTAACATCTTCTGAATTTCTGCCAGGATAGTTCCTGAGATCTTGGGATCGTAATGCATTTTTTTTTGTCTGTACGACTTTACATCAGGTTTCAAAGGGATACTGTGCTGTACATCTTTGGGCTTGAAGGATTTCAAATCTGCATAAGACCAGGCCATCACATCAATGTATTTCTTCAAAAGCAAAGTGAATCTCGCCTTCTCTTCAGGAGAACAACATTTCCCAATATTCACCATCCGAGGTTGGTCAGATAAACCTAGATTGATTTGATCTACTTCAGAGGAAGAAGCTCCTTCAACTTGCCTTTTGTTTTGGATAAAGCGATCATGCTTGTCAAACAGACCCTCCAGGGAAACCAGACCTTTTGGTATCTTGTTGCCTTTCAGCTAGATAAATTCACCATCAACCTCTTGATATGGATCTGAAATAGTTTCACGGAAGGCTGATTCCGAACCTTCAAAATATAGCTCACTGAAATTGTCAGCCTTTTCTAGGAAAGCCAACACCTGTTGATCATCGTTAAACACTTGCCAGTGAGTTACATTATCTGGGACGCTAGGGTGGTACACAATCTCAATAGAGTATGTATCTTGCTTGAACTGAGGATAAGGAAGAAGAAGAGATGCAGACACAGCCAAAGAATCAGCCTTGTCATTATAATCTCTCAAAACTACCTTAATAGAAAATGCATCAAAGCATTCTATACTATCCCAAACTTTGTTCCTGTAATGCCTCAACCGATCGTTTTTTACCTGATATATACCCCTGACCTGATTAACAATCAGCTCCGCATCCCCCTGAACCTTGAGATTCCTGATTCCCTTCTGTCTGGCCAATTCTAATCCTAATAACAGGGCTTCATATTCGGCCGTGTTGTTAGTATTATCAAATTGTAACTTATAAGCTGATGGGAAAATCTCGGAGCTAGGAGATATGAGAACAACACCAGCCCCTGACCCAGAGGCTGAGCAGCTACCATCAAATTTGAGCGTCCAAATAGCATTGGGATCTTCTTCTTCAACATCCATAATTGGTATCTCTGAAGTCATGAAATAATTCCGGAAGCTAGCATCTTCGAAAAGAATCTGAGCCTTAGGATCATCTGATTTGGTCACCAAATACTTTGCCTGCGGTTCAGGATGAAGAACCTGTTGAACCCCTTTGACTGGGATCTTGGCTTTGGTCCAATCCATACTAATCTCTCCTCCGACATCTTTACAAAATCCTCTACCCAAGAGGATACCGTAAGTTGCAGGAATGTCAGAAACCAGAATAGTCATTTTCACTCTCTTCTCAGGGAAGGAAACAAATGCAAACTGTGCATCTTTGATTTGACCTATCAAAGGGACTTGTTTAGTTTCCATAGAATAGCACCGTCCATATGACTTAGTCAAAGTAAGTCCAAGGGCATGGGCCACTTTTGCGGGCATAACATTATCAGAGGCCCCTAAGTCGATGATGCAATTGCTGAGTTTAAACCCATTTATAAGTAGAGACAAATAAAATGGTTCAATCTTTCCTGAGGAAGAAGCAGAGGTCAGATTATTCTGTGGTGGAAGTTGAACAGGATTTGGAAGGAGACCTTTTGAAGGTGATGGAACGGCCGCTTTACTCCTGATGAACTTGGCCAGCTTTTCAAACTGTTCAGGATTTAACTGAAGGTATTCTGCCTCTGACATTTGAATTTTGGTTCTCTTTGCATGATCAATAATGTTAAAAGCAGTATAAGAAGGAATGATGGTAGGCTCAGATCTAATTACATGAGCTTATGCTGGGGCACTGATCTTAGGAGAAGGAGAAAAAGGAGTAGCTGCTTTTTTGGTAACCTCTCTTTGAGTTTGCACCGAAATAGGGGTACCCCTCTTAACTATGGATACAGGAGGTTCCTTATTCTTCTCCTTAGTGCTTTCAAGAGGTTTTCTGGGATTCTGAGATTGGGACCAAGTGAAGACAGCAAATGATTGACCATTTGGCGCACATTCATCTTCATCGTATTCCAAATACCCAATGCTGGAGTCACCAGCTGACTCATCATAAGACTCATCAGCATATCCTGAAGCTTCGAAAGCCTCGTGAGATTCTTGTTCTTCTGGTTCATCATCTTCATCAAGTATTTCCACTACTGCATTGACGGGAGGAGCTTCAATTGCTAGTCTCGGTTGAGCAGGAGTTAACCGTGGCCTATCTCTGACAGGTGCACCATTGTTATTATTGAAATTCCGCCTAGGTATATCCCGATATGGAACATTGTTCACCTGCTGGGACATTTGCTTCTTTAAAGCAATCAAATCATTAGCCATTTTTTGAAACATAGGATCTGTGTTACCTTGAGAAGAACCTTGATTTTTGAGTTTGGGTATGTCTTTCTTGATCCTTCCAACCAAGATGAGATCATCCTCTATTTCAGTAGCTGTTGACTGAGCAGTAGCCAAATCTGGGATAACCGATCTTCTTAATAAAAAGCTTATATCAGGAGGTTGAGCATTGATGAAAAAGCATTTTTGGTTTTCCAGAGTAGGTACAGCTATTTATGGAATCTTCTGGATCAGCTTGTTGAACTTTGCCACGAATTCCCGCATAGGTTCATGCGATTCCTTCTTCATATGAGTGAGCTGAGCTAACAAAGCATGAGAATCTTCGGCTGGTTTGAAACGTGCTTCAAACTTAGTCTGCATGGTAGCCCAATTTGGGATGCATGCATTCAGGAGGTGATAAAACCATTCGGCTGCTACTCCATGCAACATTTCAACGAAGAGTCAAACGGAGACATCTTCGTGGGCTACTCCGAGAACACCGCATGCAACAAAGAAAGATGTTATGTGTTTGTCAGGATGCTGCTTCCCATCCCCGTTGAACTTAGGAATGTTTTTACGAGATCCACGTGGTAACTCATTCGATGGAGGAGTCAAGGAAAGAGGACCAATAACTACACCCCAAGGCACAGGTTGAACCGCCATCCTTCTTAAAAGAGTGCGTACAGGGATCCGAGTATCAGATAAGAGTAGTGCACGACAAGTTGCAGATGCTTCCCCTTCCACAGGGATCCGGTTTCTCCGAACAGGTGAAGAACTTCTAGTTCGATTAGAGACAATGCTGTTGGGAGAAAGACTGAAATTGTGTTGTTGCAGTAACTCGAAGAGTGGATCAATTTCACCTTGAGCTCGGCGAGACCGAGGGAAGATCTTCCTGGCCAGCTTAAACTGAAAGGATATCTTGTTGAAAAATAAGGCAAATACGGAGTCGCCAAACACCAAGAGGATAAGCTTTATACTATTGATCCGTATTCCCCAACGGAGTCACCAAAAACTGTTGGTTGGATATTTTGTCAAACCAAAATATGAGGTTCAACCATAGTACATGAGATTAAATCCCTCCTCAAAGACAGGTGAGGCTGCCTGTTTATTGCTAATCTAAAACACGGTAAACAATATATACAGTATTCACACTAATCTAACCATTGGGGGTTGGAATGAAATCCCGAAATCCACATTCACAGATTCAAGGGTATTTCTTTCTTAAATGAACTGGATTAGAAACTGTTACAATGAAAGATGCACAATAGAAAGGAAATGGGAGAAACATATTTTCTTTCGAGTAAACGCAGAGCACGAAATAATCATACGAGTTTTAGATCACAAATATAATGTTCGAAATAATCAGAAACACTAAGATGCTATGCAAAGAATAGCTTAAGATCATGAACATAAGAACACTGTCTTAAGTAAGATATATTCCACAACACAAATTCTGTAAAACGATATCAATTCCTATTCTTCAAAATGATTGAATGAAAACAAAAAGTTTTTCTTCTTTCCAATAGCCCCTAAATATTCCAAAAAATCTTGACCCTTTTGAATGCACAGGCATCCCTTATTTATAACAAAAGGAACTAGAGATAAAACAGGACAGATCCTAAAAAGTAGCATTTTAACTGGAGTTCAGTTTCGCATGACTCTCACGCAGGAGATCAAGTCAAAACATGATTAAAAATATGACAAAACAGAAATGAAAAAGACATGTCAATTTCAAGATTGAAATGACATGACACATTGGGACTTAGTCCGAATCATCATCTTTTGCTCCTTCCTCTTTCTCTTCCTCCTGCTGAGACTGTTTGCTCTGAAACTCCTAGAACTTCCGAATTATGCCTAAAGAACAAGAGAGTCCGACAAGCTGAGTAGGATGTCGGAATATCCTGAAAGTCCGATGTGTTGAAAATGTCGGAACTTCTGAAAAACCTGACACACTTGGTAATGCCGGAACTTTGGGAAAGCCCGACACGTCTGTGTTGGTGACGGGAACTCTGGGAAACCCGGCACTCATTGTGGAGATCGGATACGGAAGAAACCCCGACACCTGTTGTGGATGTCAGAACTGGAAGAAAACCTGACACTTCAATATACTTCGAAACTTTGAGAAAGCCCGTCGCGCCAATCCGTCAATACACTTCGGGTCTCCGGCTCTGCAAAACAATCTTCAAAACCCAAGAAGAAAAACAGGGTTTTTCGTTGAATTCCAAAACATGTAATCTCCTTCTTTTTTATTATTCATGTTCCATGCATATAATAGAACTTGGAAGAAACAACACCAAGGGATAGTCTCAAAAGAGATAAACCCTAGAACCTAAAACCCTTCCCAAAACAACGCAGAAAGACGAAGAATAAAAATCATTCGCAACCCAGCAAGAAATTAGGAAGACACCACGCGCAATCGATCCATAAAAACCAAGAACAAAGAAGGAAAAGAGAAATACCTTCAATTGGAGAAATGGAAAACCGAAAACAGGCGATTCAATCGGGCAAAGCGAGCTTTCGGGTTTCGAAATCGGAAGAGCACGCACAAAAATTCCACGAATTAAAAATACAAATGGTAAGAATGACTTGGAAATCCACGTATTTATAAGAAAAATGGTAATTAATACACTTCAGCTCGGCACGTGCCAACTCACCGACCACTCGGCATGAATGTCATGTCAGCATGTTTGGGAGGTCCGAAAACCTGACACGAGGGGACTTAGTGCAATTCGGGTTTCGGGTTTCAGAAAACATGATGCATAAAGCATGAGGTGCTTAGATGCTACATAGCCCTGAAAACCCGATACAAAGGACTAAGAGGAACTCGGGTATCGAAAAGCATGAGGCGTAAAACATGTTTTAGGTAAGGCATGTTCCGATGCATCGGAGGTCCGAAAACCCGATTTTCACAATATGAGGCGGGTTTCGGGTTTCGGAAGACATGAGACATAAAGCATGTTCAAAACTTATGTCGAGCTTTTGGTAAAACCCGAAAACCCGAAATTCTATAAAAGAGGCCATAATGCAAAATCAACTTCAAAAATTTCGTATAGGTTATCTAATCGTTTTGTCGTAAACTCAAAACGGAGATAACAATTCTATATGGCATTTGCTTTATGGGATTAACACCATCTACCAGCTCAATAGAATGTTATACCCAACTTACTTGACGAAGTTCCTTGTAATCAAAAGTGAATAGATGTATGTACCTTCAAAAGAGCTAGAGGTAGGATTCCTTCTCACTCTCCATCACAGCATCACCAATCTTTATTTGTTGGAGACGATCATCAATTTATTCTTCAGATAATTTTATGGGTTTATGAGTTGGTGTGACTGGAAGGATATCCATGACCAAAACATCAACCTCACTTTCTTCATCTTCTGTGTCTACTTCACTAGTACTAGAGTAATCAGAGGATGTCCAATCATCAATTTCATCACTTGAATCCATAGGTTCTGTCTTATGATGCCGAGGGATCACACTTATCTTCACCCTCTCTCTACCATGTCCAAGTGTCATGAAGCCTTCATTCCAGTAGTTTCTTGCATGAACTCTCCTTAGCCATGGTCTTCCCAACAATATTAGGTATACAACAGTACCATTTTTCATCACCTGAAAGTATACCACACATACAACACCCGTAACAGATATTACCACATTTGAAACAACACCTTCTGGTTTAGTTTTTCCCTTATTTAATGACCTTAACATAAGTGTTGAGGGGTGATCAATTTTTAAACCCAAAAAATTCATTACAGACTCGGTCATTACATTAACTACAACACCTCAATCAACTAAGACATCATGAATTGAAATACCATTACATAATACCTCAGCTTGTGGAGCACAGGGATCCGCCTCTGCCTCTAAAATAGGGACCTCAACGTCCTTCCTTCGTCGAGCATTGAGTCCACTTCGCATCTCCCACCTCTTCTCATAAGACATAGCCAAGAGTTGACCATATGTAATATTTGCAGGCCTTTTGGACAGATCTTCTAAGATGGAGTATGGTCCTTGTCCCTATGAAATTAGAAAATCCTGCACACCCAAATTTCTTCTCCTATGTTTCTTACTAGTTTCTCCTTTCATCTTCTTAGGATCATTTCCATCTTGGTTATATTTTTCTTTATTTATTTTTGTTACAAACACATCTACTTCATTATTTATGCTCTTATCTACTACATCAAAAGAATTCACACGTGCTTTTCCTTTATCATTATCTCTTGTACTAGATGTAGAAGCTCTATCTAGACAATTATACTTATAATGACCCTTTTTATAACAACCATAACATACAACTTCAGAAATATTTCTTTCTGGACCTCTATCTCCTCCTTGAGAAACTAAATTCTTTTCCTTAAAGAAAATTAATAGTTAACTGGCCCATCTTCCTAAGCAGATCTTCATACTCAGTAGATGTACTAGGAGAAATATTTGTGCTCATTGAGAGTGGTTGTGGATTTTGGACCAAAGGTGTTGGTGTAGGCTCTACTTTAGCAACAATTTCTTTGGGCTCCTCTTCCATGATTTCTTCTTGCCTTCTTGCAATCTCCTTTGCTTGTTCAATGGTAGCTAGGTGGGTCATACTTTACTTGTTGTCTGATCTCTGGCTTCATCCCAAGAATGAAGTGCTTACAGAGGAGATTATCCACACCATTTATCAACCCATCCGCTAATCCTTCCTTCCAGATCTAGGCATCGAGCTTCTTCCTTAGCTCTAGAACATGAGCATGATAATCCCTTATCTTCTCCTTCTCTCCTTGGGATAACTTTGTGATATCGATCATGAGATCTGCATATTTCTGTTGTTCACCAAATTCTTCAAGAAAACTTTCAGTTAATAAATCCCTTGAGTTTTTTACATTATCACCTAGTGTTTCAAACCACCTAAGGGCTGAACCATCCAAAAAGGTAGGAAAAACTTCAGTCCATTGTTCCGTTCTTATAAGGCCATTAAAAATACAAGATCGTTTAAACTCTTGAATGAAAGAGGAAGCATCTTTATTAGATTGGGCTAAAAAAATAGAAATCTTTCCCATTTTCAAAAGTAACCACAGTGAAATACCAACCCACAAGTACAATCAACAAGACTTATGTGCACATAATAATTGGAATCACTATAATAGAAAATAAAAATGACCATGGTAAACTATGGTAAAACTTGACTTACTGCGGTAAAAATTGACTTTACTGTGGTAAACACTATTCACAGTAAAAAGTGAAGTTACTGTGGTAAATACTATTTACGGTAAAAAGTGACTTTACTGCGGTAAATACTATTCATGAAAAAAACATGGTGACTTTACCATGGTAACTACTATGTACAGTAAAAACAAGGTTACCCTCCAAATATTTTTTGACTAAGTGGGAATATCTCTCCAGAAAATCCACCAACGAGGAATGGTCCCAGCAACGGAACCAAAACGTCAACACCAATCCAGCACTATGATAATTCTTCACCGGGAACTCCTCATGCTATGATTATTTACTAATGCATGGCTTTTAGTTTGGTGGATGTAATCTAGAAACACAACAACAAACATAACACAAGAATACCATAGACTATGATAAGAAGGAATGATGATAAATATGAAATATTAGTGTAAATTATAATATTAACATGAAATTGTTACAATCTCACCCATGAGGTACTTCAAGTGTTACTGACTTCACTTGCCTTCCACCAATACTATGGGAGATACTTCACAATTACACCTCTTAATGGCTTCTTTAACACACCTTCAAAATGATGGATTCCTTTACACACTTACTCATACAATATTTCTCACTACTTCCTTCTATGCTAAATGAGGAGGGTGGCCTCTCTATTTATAGAACTTCCAGGCTTATCATCTTATCTCTAAGATATGATAAGAAATCCACTCTGACAAATCATATTCCATACCTCAACTCTTATCTGTACATGTAAGCTTATCTTTTAAGATAAGATAAACCTTATCATTTTCAAATGGGTTCCACATTTTTAGACTTTTTACAAATAAAATACACAAAATATTTATGACCTCACTCCTTGTCCTTATTACCAATATAATATTTCTAATTCATAATCATGTAGACCCTACTTCTCTACTTACCCTAACTTTGACATTTTAACATTACCGGACCACTTACGACAAATATTTACTTTTTACCACAACATTCCTATTGTACTTTTGACTATTACCGTACTATACATTATTGATGGTGTCGTACCGGCAGCGCCGTTATCTTCTATCGGACGCTACTACTAATTATACTTAACAACATCCTATTCCTAATACATACATTAATGAAATATAAATTACGGAGAAAATTTTTAGTGTCGATAGTACCCCTATCACTTGTCAAGTTTAAAGGACATCCATTTCTTATAAGAACATTCTCCCATAGAAACATAGCAGATGTAGCCATTGTACAGTCCTTCGTAGGTGTTGCTTCTGCCCACTGTGTGAGATAATTTATGTAAGTAATGATATAGCATGATCCAGTCCTACGCACGGCTAGCGAAATAGGTCCTACAAAATAAATGGCCCATTTCTCAAATTGTTCAGCACTAGTAATCGGTCTCAAAGGCATCTCATCTCTTTGCCCTAGTTGTCTTAGGTGTTGAAAATGGTCACATGCCTTGCAATATGCCTTACAATATTTATACAATGTCTCCCACCATAATCCAGTGAGTAGGATCTTCCAAGAAGTTGCATCACCTACATAGTGGCCACCTGCAATACCACCAAGGGCTTCTTCAATAATATCCTCGCACTCATGCTCTAATACACAATAGTGTAATACTTCATCTCTGCCTAACTTCTAGAGGTCACCACTGATTAACATAAATGGTGCCGCACGTATAGAAAAGTTGTTTCTTTTCTAATGCCTTCATTCCTTCTGGTGCCATACCAGTTTGTAGAAAGACAACAATGTCTTCTAATTCCATGGGCACGCGTTGTAACCTATATAACTGTGCATCTAGCACGGTTTCTTCAATTTTTTGTGCTTCTTCTCCTAAGTGAATTCTAGACAAGTGGTCTGGTCCAGAATTACTTTTCCGTAGGTTCACCACAACTATGAAGTCAAACTCTCGAAATAGGAGTACCCATCTACATATGTGCCCTTACAAGACTGGTTTGTTTACCAAATACTTCAATGCCATGTGATATGTATAAAACACAAATAATGTTGCTAACAAGTACTTTTGAAAATTGTGCAATGCATAGATCATTGAAAAAGCTTCGCGCTCTGTAGTTATATAATTCCTTTAAGTAGGAGTCAGCTTCCTACTAGCAAAACAAATTAGATGATCTAGAATATCTTTGCCATGTTGAGCTAACACAACACAAATGGCCATGCTAGAAGTATCCACATGCACATGAAATGGTTTATCCCATGAGGGAAAATGCAGAATGGGCATGGTAGTAAGTTTCTCTTTTAATATCTCAAACGCGCGTTGTGTGGTTCTGCCCAATAAAATTTACCTTTCCCTTTTAGTAATTCTTCCAAGGGTGCATCAATTTTGGCATACCCTTTGATGAAATTTTGATAGTAACCTATATGACCCAAAAATATGCACACCCCCACTTTGACTGGTAGCCGCTTCTAGGCCTAGAATGATTGCAACCTTAGCTAGATAAACCAACAACCCTTCCTTACAGATTAAATACCCTAACAATATTCCAAAAGGTGTAGAAAATATGCACTTCTTGATGTTTAAAGAGATAATCAATTTTCTGCATCGTTTAAACATCAAGCGCAAATTGTCATAATGATATTTCAAAAGCCCATATAATGTCCAATTATCTAGATAAACCTGTAAAAAGTTGTGAATAAAATATTTGAATTCCTGAACAACTATATGTGAGAATACAAAAAACACATTTTTCAATCTAAAAGGCATCACAGTATAGGAAAAACTGCCCCATTAAGTAGTAAATGTAGTCTTTTCCTGATCCTCCTGAGAAATCCTAACCTGATGATACCTAGAAAACCCATCTGTGAAGGAATATATTTTGTGCCCTGTAACTCCCTCTAGGATTTTATCAGTAAATGGCGTAGGGAATGGGTCTGTTACACAAGTAGCATTTAGGTCCCTGTAGTCCACACATATTCTAATTCTTCCATCCTTCTTGATACTGATCACCATTGGACTAACCCATTCTGACTCATCAAGGGGCTTGATAAATCCAGATTTCAACATTTTATCAAATTTTTCTTTTACCTTTTCGCGCAAATTTGGATTCATTCTGTAAGGTCTATTTCTCATGGGGCGTGCACCTTCCTTAAGATTTATCTTTATTTCCCCAAGTGATTCATGCACGCCTTTAAGTTCATGATACCCTCAAGGGAATAATTCCTGATAATCCCTGAGTAACTGAATGATCTTTGCCACCTCCAAGTTTTACTAGTAGTCTCCGATTATGACCTCCTTAGGCTCAACATCTGATCATATATTGACCTTTTTGGTATTCATTAGTTCATGGTATGTGCACATATCCTTATTTGCACTATTCAAGACCTTGCGCGTCCCCTGTGAATGGTCAATATCCAAAGTTTCAACTTCCTCATCATCCACGTTGTAAACCATCTTACCTTTTTATTTCTTAAGAGAAGCATGATCAAGCAATATGGAGTCTTCTCCTTCTTCTTCAAAATGCACGCCTAGTTCTGTCTCACCCATTAATTCTTGTATGAGTTCCTCCACCTTTGCACTATCTCCCATTGTTAACCACTTGAAAATTTTTAATGTCTCTTATATTGGAGGTTGGGAAGAAAAATAGTCAAAGGTCTGGATAATTCCTGAAGTCAAATTTTTCCAATTCTTGGTCTCTCTATGTAGTTCTACATATACATACTAGGTGTGTGCGCATCCTTATAGAGTAGAATACAGTCTATGCACCCAGAGTGAAGGTGGTAATGCTTCCTGTCCTACTATCTAGAGTCTCTCACACTGTTGAATGTGATGCTGAGCAGGTTGATCACTACTATAAGTGCAGATCTGCATAGGTGCATTGCTTCTTACAAACCTAGTAGATAGGGGAATTCTGATCTCCTTCCACTTCGTATATTATCTCTATGAACTACCCACCAAAATGTTGTTGTCCTGCGCAAGACATATGCTAACATGTCTCTTCTCCTGACCTGGTCCATGCATTGTGCATCCATGGCTTCCAAAAATATAGGAAGATTTTCTACTCTTGTATACCAAGGTATTGTGCCACCTATCCATCGAATAGAACGGATTCTCTTCTTGTGTGCAACAAAAATTTTAACATCGCGTCCTACTAGTTCATATGTACCATGAGCCCAATTGTCACAAGAAATACTCATAGTATCACTGATAGAATGAGAATCCTCCCATTGTAGGATGTATTCCTTTGATGGTTCATTGACCTCTGGATCCTGAAAAGCACGGACATAGATTCTATTTAAGTCCTCCTTACTTAGAGGCTCAACATATGGTGTATACTTCCCATCTGTAAAAGGTATCACAACCCTTTCCTCCTTGTTCTCAAAGATGATATACCCCTTATTGAATATCAAGTCAATGTTATTTGCATAACACCAAAGTTATCCAAGCAAGAATAGAAAATTATTTTCTTCCACAAGTGCTAATACCTCAAAATCCCCAATGAATTTGGCCCCTTGTATAGTTATAGATGCATCCTTTAGAACTCCTATAGGACTTGCCTTAGTTCGGTTTGCCTTAAACAACACATTAGATGATGGATGTAATGGGGGTCTCCCCATTTGTACCTATGCATCTAACGTAAGCACATTTACTTCCGCACATGTATCTATCATAATATTTCTCAACAACCATCCATCCACAACAGTATTCAGAGTAATTTCCTTGTCATAGTCAATGCTATCAGGGGGGAATATTTTCATGTAGGATCTATCGTCCTGTCTCAATACTTACACATGGATTTTTCCCTTTTAGCCAAATTCCTAATATTCGGATGATACTCTCCTAGTGCAAACATTTTTTATACTTCTCTCAGATCATCGATATCAGTTTGGACTATCTCTGATGCTTTCTTCTGCTCTTTTAAGTATTGTATTTCACCCTAAAGACTCCTTAGAACTTCCATGGTATCCTGATAAACCTCATTCTAATGAGCCGGATCTGGGTACCTTACATGAAAAACCTCCTCCTTGGTTATCATAGGCTTCTAGTACGATGCCTCTCTTGCACGTGCCACTTCAGTACATGTGGTAATCTTTATAGTTAAGGCCTCAGGTTCTAATGCTATCTTGGGCATACACTGATTTTCCTCTATGCGCTAGATCCTAACCATCCATGTGCCTTTGTTCTCCTGCTTATGATGTTTACTGAGATTCTCATATAAGTCCAGGAACTCCTCATAGCTATGATTTTTTCCACAAAAATAACATGTAACATTCTAGGGACATTCACGCCTATAATGATTAGGCGATCCGCATGTATAGCACATTCCTTGAGGAACCTCGCTTCTTCTTCCACATAGATATACATGTCCTCTTCCACATCCTCCTTCAAAATGGCCCTCATTCTTGTCATAGCATGTTTGCTTATGATCCTGATCCTGGTGCTCATTCTTACCCTTAGAATTATCTATTACACTTATCTGTCAAACCCCAATGTCTATAGCATCCTAGATCTGACCAATCAATTAACAATCCTCAGTATCATGGGTTGTGGACCTACAAATTTTACAAAAGATGGATAAATTCTTCCTTATATCACGTGTTGTAACAAAGGACAGTGACTAGCATCATGATTCAAATGAAAAATCTCACAGTCCATTAGTAATGAGCATATTATTCTGTGAGGACAACTATCCTTGGTGTGACCTTCTACTTCACAATCTGTGCACCAAATTCCTGAGCGCGTTTCATGGGCTGAATTTTCCAATAGCTTCTCTAATTTTTTAGCCATAGCTACAATCTGTGCCTCTAAGAATGGACTAATGCCAGTGTTAATAATCCCAACTTCCTCAGTATGCAAAGCTACATCCAGTGCTTCACATAGATCAATGTATGTCTTAAATGTGACAGTGCTCTTCTGAATGGTGTAATCAATCCTCCAATGAATCACTGTGCATGTTGGCTGGTGTGAATATCATAAGAAAGCTTAGATAAAAGTGTCTTAAAGTGGGCATCAAACTCACGTACACTCTCAGTGGTGCCCTGATTGATATTTTTGAGCGCGCTGATACTTTTCTACTCAAATTCTGGGATATATAACTCTTTTAAGAAATAATCCTTCAACACTACATAATCCACGCAAGTTTCATAAGGGTCAAACTTCCTATCCCAGTTGTATGCTCATCCTTGCAATGTAGTAGCGAATTGAATTTCCTTGCGCTCAAAAATTGTGATCCCTTTCTCACGCCATAATATTTCACACATGTGCACATGCTCACCAACATCCTCTATGCCTCTATACTCTAGAAGATGAAGAGACATCTCCATATAAATTTTTGGTGGTTGCTTCAAAACTTGACCACTTGATCTAGAACCTCCTATATTTCCTCTACCACCAGATTCACCAGAACTAGAACCACCTATACCTCCTGACCCTCCACCAGTAGTTGGAATAGGACCTATAGATGTACTCCCCTGTGCTCTGATAGTAGTAACTATACTGAACCCCTACAGTCTGTGAGGTAGTTCCACTTAGAGAGGTGAACCCAAAATTTGGTGTGCTTACGTTCTGTGTGAATGATGCACCTGAAAAGACACCTTTGAATAACATTGAAGCCATCTGTCCTGCTATTGATGTACTTTCTCTCTTACTTCCCAAACTTACTTGTTGATTACTGGTTGTATTAGATACTGAAAAACCAAGTGCAAGGGATAGGTCACTAGGTGGATTAAGATATGCTCTTATGGCCCAAGTAGTCTCTACTGGCGTACTTCCACATGAGGCCAAGGGGGATCTCTGTCATGCTTTCCAAGATGGGGGGAGTTCCTAATGCTCTAGTTCCACATCTTCTACATGAGATTTAAATCCTTCACAAGCCATCTCTCTCCCCAATGCCATAATTTTTACAACGGTACGCTACTTCTCTATCTCCCTCTTGCACACCTCATTATACTTAAGCTGCATTTCCTCTCTCTACCTTTCTACCGCTAGGTTTTCCATCTTTCACCAAACCTGTTGTTGCCCTTACGCGCGGTGAGGTTTAGTTAGCCATCAATTTACTCTCCAGGTTTAAAGCTACCATCAAGATCGTGATCACCAGTGGAATGCCTTGCAGATATGTTCCTCTAGGATACTGCAAAAACTGGAATTCAGCTACCTCCAGGAAAGAATACGTTGAAATTGAATATTCCAGAATATAACTGTTTAGAACACCATGAAACCACGTATCCATAGCATCAGTCTAGATTATGTCAGCATCATAAAGGTGGTGAAATTATTCCTATGTCCAGACAAGTGTGTGATACCTCCAATTTCACTTAGATGCATACGCAATCAGCCACTCATATAATTCTACTAGAAAGATGGTGAAAAAGCTCTCATATAAGATGTCATACAGATTCTATTCTACCCAAGTGCGTGTGTTAAACCCAGATCCATTGTTGAACCGCCGTGCATATTCTTCCTCCAGATCGCATATCCACTCCTCAATACTTGCTAGAGTTAACTGATATGTCTTCATTGCAAACCATCCTGAAAGCAACCGAAAAATAGGTCCCGGAAATGGAACCAATGATGCAACCTAGAATGACCAGATAACACCCTAGTCATGTTGGCACATCACTTAGCCTAAACTGAGTGCTCACCTGAAGCATGCAAAGGTACCAGCTCCCTCTTTAGGGTTGCTGTAGCAGGATGTTAGCATGATGACGGAATAAACCTATAGATCCATAACTAATCCATCATTCTACAATGCATACCATATTCAGATTTATGAAGCAACAAGTTTAAACAATAATCATGATTGAATCAAGAACATGCACTACTTGATTTCACACAGGAATAACACTTAGATACAACCAAGAACTTCCATCTATTAATAAACACATAAGATCCTTACAATAATGGCACGCTATACCAATGCGCATATAGATCTGATACCGTAATCTCGTTGTATACATATATATATATATATATATATATTTGTGTGTGTGTGTGTGTGTGTGTGTGTGTGTGTGTGTGATTCACATCATATATATATATATATAGGGTGGGGACTTTCCCTTCACCAATTCTCTATTCCGAAAATAGGTCACAACACAGTAGTCTTGATGCTGCTGAGTTTGACAAGCCAACAAGACTGAGCCAAAGTGTGACTAAAGCCACCGGAATCAAACACACGATGGAGACAGACACTCATCTACGGGGCAGAGTGGAAGAACTAAAACGGCAAGGCAATTTGAGCTTCATGAATATTCTGATAAAAAAACAGATCCGCCTGTATGAGATACTCTTCCCTGAGTTACAACGTAAGACAAGTAAGAAATCAAAAGAGAATCTCTGTACTAAATTTCATCGGGTCTCCTGGTAACACTCTCACTGTCACTTAATCGATTTTGAAACAAATATCTTGAAGGAGAATCCCGAATTTTAGGATGTGTTCAATACTGAAAAGACAACAACATAGTTAGACAACCTGCTTGCTGGAAGCGGTCAAAAAAGGCTTCTACTATACTGCAACATGCATGTTCCCCTGGCTAATCACTACGGCAGGCGGTTGCTGTGGATTCCCAAACAAGACACAACTCGCAGCACCTAAGGACACGTTTTCCCTCCCTTCCAATGCCTGCAGCCCTAGAAAAGACGCGTCCAACACCCACCCATATGCATTTAATAACAAAATCAAAATAAGATCATGGTGGAGAAAAATGGGACTCCACCGACTCCCACTGTCACACGCCACCGAGGAGATTATAGATCATTTAAGAAGTGACATGATATGTCACCCATCCACCAGCTCAGAAAAGTGCATTGCAACGAGGCACTACACAGAATAACTGGCTGAGGTATTTGATCTGGTGGAAACGAGCACCATGACCATGGATCTTTCCTGTCAAAACAGTAGCTCTATTGATTCATCCTTGCTTTTGAGAAAGAGCTCACAATCTAGTTACTACGGAAGTTTGATGCACGAGCATCCTAGAAGAACATGTAATGTTGAATTGGAAATAAAAGCAACTAGTATTAAGTAGCAATAAGCATTTTTGTAGGTGGTGAGCCTCGTGGAGAGGTACTACAGATCTCTTTGTACGATTTCTTTTAATTTTTTTGGTTCCCAACAAAACAAGGAGACAACTAATGGTGAATATTTGTGGCATCAAATATTGGAGAGACGAGACGTATATCTCCTATTTCTTTTCTTCCTTGGGTTACAACCCATGCTTTCAATCTTGATTTTTTTATGTCTTTTATCATTCATATGTGAGATTATAACATCATATTATTTGCCAAATTTTGTACCATGTAGTATGATTGTATCATTGATTACATATGGGAATGGTCATGCTTAGGATTGATGTGGATCCATAGAGTATTTGTAATATGTAAAATGTAATTATGTCAGTTGTTTTTTGCACTATATATTTAGATTTCCTTTCTAAAAAACCGATAAATAGTGTAAAATTTGACATCTATGTTTGATCATTTTGTACAGTAATCCTATTCTTGTCAATAAATTTCCCCATCACTCTTTCTTTATGGATCTGCTATTACTAATTGATATTTGCTCTGTTTTGCAAGCTCTGCTGTCATATGAGTTACTTGGATATCCTGGTGTTTTATGTGTTACAATATTCAGTTGAGTTACTTGAGTATGGGGCTTATTAATCTTCTAAAGCTATCAATTTAATGAAATCATAGCAAGCTCTGTTATTATTTTACCTGTTATTCTAGCATTGAGTGAGATTCAGAAGCTTTAACTTACCATTCAAAGTATCTAGCAATTAATAATAGCTTGAAGTTTTACTAGTGTTTTCTAGTTAGTAATAGCTTGAAGTTTTACAAGCTTTAAAAAGTTTGTGCAGTAGCCATTCTTGTTGCTGATGCCATTTCCTTGGTTACAATTTTCAATGCACACTTAAACAGGGTTACTGAAATACTGCGACAATCTCAGTATTACTATTTTATTTTTTAAGAAATACTTTTGATATAATTTAATTCTTTTATTTTAAACCCTGTTATTTTCTTTTCTTTACTACCAAACTTAAGTTTAGGAAATTAATTTTGGATATAAAAATAAGAACAATCTTTACCTTGGGTGTCTGAAACTAAATCCAGGATTTACTTTTTCTATCTTTAACTGTTTTTTAGTTCATAGATTTGGGCTTAATAAAATTTTAAAGCAGTTGTACCAATTAGCATGATTCTTATTATGGTTAATTGAATACGGTAAGCTCTGTGTAGCATTTTACTGGAATTATAGAAGGTTATTTTAATTATTTTACTAGGAATTAGTGAAGATTGTGAAGTTTTAGGAATTTAGTAGCAGAGTGTAGAGTTCTGATATGGATGAAAATAATGTGTAGAAGTCATTTTTGTGACAGATGTCATAATTTCTCTTTGATTGCTACTGTTAATGAACACTTAAACAAAGGACCGATCTCATTACTCTTGATCTACTGTCCATGAACAGAGCTATTGAAATGATGTTATTGTTCCCAAGACTAATTGGTGTTTGGTGGGATTACTTCATAGTTTATATGCACTGTGTCAATGCTTTCAAATTGTTGGAATGGCAGTTAAGCTGTGAATGTTTATTTTGTGAAACATTGTTTAAATTTTATGTAATAGGATTTACAAACTATTTCCTTAGGTATCTTACTTTTTTCTTACTGGTGGCCAACCGATGATTGCAGAAGTATGGATTGGATTTTGTTCATTGTTGGGTTTCAATTAATAAGTTTTCAAAGTTTTATTATTGTTTGTACTAGTACTTTCTTTGTTTCTGCTTCTGTATTTTTGTTGCTGCGGAACTATTCTAGCAAGTATCTCATGTCCTTTTTTGCTCTTTTTAATCACGACTTTTAATACACATTTAAAAGGAGTATTGAAACATCCGTGTGGGCGTTTAACTATATTCCCTGGCACGAATGATTTTAGGGTTATTTTATTTGAAGAAATTTTATCTAATTTTGCTTTGATCTTGAAATTTTATTGCCTGAATTTATGTTTAACTTTTGAGGAAATCCTGCCCAGTTTGGAGTCTTTTGCCTGACTCGTATCTCACAATGCTAAATGTTCGTCATGAATATACTTTGTAAAGAATAAGAGAATTGCCATGCAAAATATTTAATTAGAAGGTGAGTGTTGATTAATATAAGATGAACTTCATTTTCTTTGAAATTGCTTAATTTATAGATCACTATAAATGTATAGAAATTTACATATTTCAAATTTAAATAGGGCAAGAAAAGAATAAATATTTTTAAAGATGCATTTTTTGATATTAAAAAATACCTATATTAACAAATCAAAAAAAATTTAGTCGAAATCATATGAATAAAATCTTATTGGTAGTTAGAAAAACTAAAGTGTAGTGGGAATTAGTAGATAAATAATGAATAGACTTACACCACAATTTTATTTACGTAGCAGCGTTGAGGCCACTAATTTTTATTCCATACTAGTGAAGCCGCAATTTGATGTGATGAAGCGAGAAGCGCAGCTCAGAACTCCAGGCGAATTTTGGTCCTCCGGTTTGTTAAGATTGAAGCAGTGGTCTTCCTCGTCGAACATAACCACCTCAACTTGCTTCCCACATTTCTTGAGCAGCTCAGAATACTGCAATGGGTGGAAGGGCGAGAGTGGAAAGTGCGCTTTGATCTATTCCTTTCCCAGCGGGATTACAAAAAGGATACTCCCTATTGCTTCCCAAGGGCAACGCCATTCTCCAACATGGTGTCCACCTGCTCCGGCAGAGCGAGATCTCGTTCTTCTGATGGTGTCTGATCTTCTCCCCCGAAACAAGCACAGACCAAAATCATTCCCTTTATCTTCCCCCCCCTCTTGAGCGGCCCGCCCACATGCCCAGGTGATGTGCGATGTTCCCTCCCGCGCTTTCCCCCATCAAAAATATGTTTGAAAGCTCTGCGTAAGAATGCAACCACGGATTCTGCCTCTGTACTTTTCATCCACTGCAGCGCTGTGATGGAATCCTCGTAGGCAGCGGGAAGGCGGTGCTCAGGAGCTAACCTGTAATCCACAGGAAACGATGATAACGCCAATTTGGGATGCCCGGAGCAGGCAATTGCAGTGGAACATGGGTTGTGGTGGGTTATGCACGCAAAACCCACTCGCGTGAAAGTACAAAAGAATAGGCAGCTTGTTGTTCTTCGTCCTCGTTTGGGGCAGGTAGAGGCGTGCCCACACCCCTACTTCCTTATTAAAAACAACGTCTTTGTATGCCACACGCGTATCAATATCTTGCTCCTCCAAAATGGCTGAAGGAAATATTGTTTTGTCATTACGTATCACTGATCCGTCGTTGAACACTTGAATTTGCCCATAAATTTCCTCCACAATCTGTCGTTGAGAAACAACATTAACAATAGGTTTTGCATCGTTAGACTTGGGTTGAAAGGGAACCTTGCATGGAATTTTAGAAGAGGAATGATTGGAAGTATTACAACCATATTTGAGTTCTCCTAAAGAAAGGATCTCAATCTCACGATTTTTTCAAGGTACATCATAGATGCTCAAATGAATGCTAGGAATCAAAAAGTACGTGAGTATTTTTTATTTTCGTTTCATTACTAGATTTAATTTCGTTGTATTAGTTATACCCTCGTATTATTAAATCACATAAAAATGTAATTACAATAATTCAAGAAATTATAAAGTTAAATAGCCCCTACGTTTCACTATATGTGGCCAATATTTTAATAAAAATAATAGTATTTAGACTTATCGAACTTATGATATGTTGGAGATTCAATTTTTTATTAAATATTGTTGAGATGATTTCTTCTTTTTTAATGGTTGTATATAAGGAGTCAATGTTTCCCATGTTCTGAACTTTGTGACCTCGATTTTATTAATAATATTTAAAAGTTTTCAAAGTTGTTGCAAGCATTACAATATGTTTCATAAAATTACTCTTAATATAACCATTTTTTTTTCCTTACTCTTAATTCATTTATATTTTCATTGTGTTTATAGATTTGTTTTTTTGTATTAATTCAACCCTTTATGTTATTAAAGCACACTATAATATAATTGTAGCAATCCAAAAAGGTACAAAGGAAAATTCCCTGTACATTTGATGTATGTGACCTATATTTTATAAATATTGTTTAAATTTATCGAAATTGCATGTTATGCTAGAGATTCAATTTTGTAAATATTGCATTAGCATTTTCACTACTACAACAACCCTACCAAGTTTTGTGAATGGTTGTGTATCAGAAGTTAATGTCTCCTAGATGTTCTAACTTGTGTGACCTTTATTTTATTGATAATTTCTGAAGTTGTCAAATTTTTTACGACCCTTACAATATGTGTCAACAATTATTCTTAATATACCATTATGTTTTTAAGATGATCTTAAGTATTTTCTTTTACTTAATTGTATTTAAAAATTTATTTCGTTGTACTAGTTCAACCGTTAAACGTTATTAAAACACATTAAATGTTGTAATCCAAAAAGTTACAAAAGAAAAGGTCCCTTTGTGTTTCGTAGTATGTGACCTATATTTTACTAATATTATTTAAAGTTATCTATTTTGATGTGACCCTTACAATATGTGTCCAAAATTATTCTTTATATAGTTTATTATGTTCTTAAGTTTTGTATTTTCATTTTGTTAACATTTTTTATTCTCTATACATTGGTTTAATGTTTATGTTATTAAAACACATAAACTATAATCACATCATGGGGGTGAGAGCAAATCACTTAGTGTAGCCCTACATAAGAAGAAGTGACGGTAGAGGATTTTTTTATCTCGGCGACCTGGAGTAAATACCTCGTGTCGAAGATGTATTGATGTGTGTAGGATATTCCTATGGGGCTGCCTATTTGAGAAATTTTCAAAGATCCTTCACTTACAAACTATCTCTCATCAACATGGTTTTTTTCCAATGCATGTTTCTTTTCACCAACCACTTCTCAATATTCACAATGCTTAAGCACATTTCAATGCCTAGGAAACACTCATTGCTCCTATTGACTCATTGATGTCACATGGAGATTTTTCCCTTTAATCTCTCCATTGACTTGCCAAAATGACCTCGTTGACCACCAAAACAATGTAAAGTTGAGGTTGTTGAGCGTCCCAACTGGACATTGCAATACAGCTTACACACACTTCGTCTTCTTTCAATCATGATGCCAATTAGTTAAAACCTAAAAAAAATCTTTGCGTGGGGCAAAAATCGATGCTTGATCTAAACCTACAGGTTGAGGTTGGACCTATCAATAGAGAAATCAACCATATCATTTCAATCATATAGAATCTTGTTTCCGTTCATCCCGCACTTTCGCTTTCCATGTAAATCAAATATACCAATTATATTGGTCCTAAGTAGGATGTTCTTCAACCCTTACATGTACCCATGCCCCACTCTTCACACAATAATTACAAACAACTCCCTTTTAAAATAACTTGGGATTTCACAATACATATAGCTCACAACTTGACTTGGGACAACACAATTAATGATATCATAGGTACATAACATCAGGATCTTATTTTCGCAGTAGTAGCTTGAGTTCACAACCTCTAAGACATATGTATATTGTTCTTTTCTCATTTGAATGGATCCCAAACTTTTCTCTGGGGTCGTAAGTTTAAATCTCCCAAAAAAAATAGGAGGCATGCTTAATTTTTCTCTAATATATGATATAAATACATTAAAACATAAACCAAATTGTCCATATTGTAATATCGTTTAGCTTTAAAACTATTCTAGAAAATATATGTTTGTCACCTTGTATGTTTTTCCTCGTCCTTTAGATTGCATCCCCTCCTTCTCAAGTGATGCTTGTGATACCATTTAAAAGGAGATATGTTTCTAGTGCGAAAAATGAAAATGTAGGGTTCCACCTCCACGCCCATCCCATCAATTATGACTGCCACCTTTGTTCACACACGAAGCGAAGATAACAGATCCCACATTCGTTGAGGAATTTTCCTTCTCCTTAACAAGGGACATTCATTGATTCAACACAACTCTTTCATCTTCAACCTTGTGCATCTACTCCCTGCCATCTTCCCCTATTGTCTTGCGCGCACTTGCCATTCCCTTCACATAGGTGTCACAAACCTTCACAAATCCACAATTTTATTCAACGCTTCTCTTATCAACGTCTCCATTGCACCATCTCTAGATAGAATTGAGCACTAGTTATTTCAAATTAAAAATTTGATACCTCTTTATTAAGGCTTGTTGAGCTATATACTATAATGGTTTAAGGTATGCATTAAAAATTTTTATTGAAAATTAAAGATTCAAAAAAGTTTGAATAAAATCATTATCCAATGGTTTAGTTATTCCAACAGGAAAAAGCTAATAACACTTTTGTCTATTTATTCTCTCTTTCCTAACGGCTAGAAGATTACGTGGAACTTGAAGCTTCTAGACAGTTGGCATGCATATGTGGCAATTGGAAGATCCGTTGATAGGGGCTCTATAAAATAAAGTCATCCCCATACAGTTTGCATTGTCTGTGTCTGTGTTTTTTTTTTCCTTTCGTAGTCTTTGGAGGTTTGATGTCTGCTTAGCATGGCCATGCCTGTGTGTTTTTTTTCTATTTTTGTCTGTTTGAGTCGTTTGATGTATGTATTTTTATGAGTGGGTTGTGGGTTGATTCGTTTCAAGGTAAGGTATATGGTGAATTTTTTGTTGTTGGCTGACGAGAATGGCGATGGGATCTGCACAATGGAGCAAATTTGTCAGAGCAAACAAGCAGCCCTAGTTTCAAGGTAAGGTATATGGTGAATTTTTTGTTGTTGCAATTTTTAATGCTTTAATTACAGATTATTATGAAGCACATTTGATTTTCCCCTTTATTATGAATCCAGATGGAATTAGTCGTATGCTATTTTTCGGTCTTTTCTTTTGTAGAACTTTAAGTAGATGCACAAAGTGATGAGTCATTTTTAGTTTAAATTGTTGGCGGGTTTGTAGATGGAGATTTTAAACCTGCATTCATGGAGAAATCGTCGCGTATATGCATTAATACAGAGTCGAATGTTTATTAATGGTCTGCTAGGGCTGACGTTTTGTGTAGGGTTTAATTTTACAATGCAGGGTTTAATTTTACAATGTAGGGTTTAGATTTTCTTTTTCTTTTCTTATGTGGGCGCTCTACAAGGGTTTACAAATCTCTTTAGTGTTAACACATTTACATGCTATAATGGGATTTCTCAATTTTTAGTGTTCTGCACAAGATTAATGCTAAGGTTTTGATATTGCAGCGTACTGTTAAGATGTTTTATTCCACTAATGAATTTTGTGAGAAGATTATATTCCCCATTTTATATTGTTGTTCTTTTCAAATGAATGCACAGAGTTATCTTACGACACCTGGATATGTTGTGTAAGCAGGATTTTACTTATGGTCAATGTTTGTTTGTTTATTGCAAGCTTTTTGGATTTTTGGGGGGCAGAGTTTATTATTTGATTGTTTTGCTTTTTATTAAACCCCCATACATTAATACAGAGTCGAATGTTGTAGATCCTTTATAGTTTATTAATGATCTGTGCAGGGCTGACGTTTTCTTCAGGCTTAGTTTCGCAATGTGGGGTTCTTTTCTTAAGTTGCACAAGTTATAGAGTGGGTTTTAGCAGAAGCTGTAGGTTATCTTTACAGGTGTAAACAAGGGTTTTAAAATCTCGTTAGGGTTAAATATTTAGTTACATAATGAGCTTTCTCAAATTTTAATGTTCTGTGCAAGATTAATGTTACGGTTCTTATATTGCAGTGTAGTGTTAAGATTTTATATTCCACGAATGAATTTTGTGAGAACAGTATTTTCCCCATTTTATATTGTTGTTCTTTTCAAATGAATACATGGGGTTATCTTCTAAAAACTGGATCTGTTGTGTAATTAGGATTTGTAGGCTTAAGTATTGATTTTAATGCCTTACCAAATGATGCTAATGGTCAATGTTTGTTTGTTTATTGCTTTTTTTTTTGTTTTTTTGGGGCAGAGTGTATTATTTGATTGTTCTTCTTTTTAGTTCAATATTATGCTAACCTTTAATGAAATAGTGGGGTTCATTTCTTTGAAAGAAGATGTAATCGGGTTCATTTTATGAGGATGTACTGAAATTTTATTCCTTCTGCTTGGGTTTTGCATGTGATTTTGTTTGTTTTGTTCAATTAGTTGGGGTTTAAGCAAATATACCAATTACAGTGTTCTTGCTCTGTTATCAAATATTTGCTACTGGTTGTTTGTGTTACAATATTCAGTAGAGTTACTTGAGTATGGAGTTTATGGATCTTCTAACTACCCGAATTCCTTTTACATGCCCCTGTTTGAATTCTTTTAGCAAAATCCTTTAGAACTCTGTTCAAAATCTTAAAGAATTTTTTTGTTAAATTCCTTATAACTCTGTTCAAGTTTAAGAGATTTCTGTTCGAATGCTCAGAAACATATTACCTAGTTCACCCTAATTTCTATACAAATATTTTAAAGTCCATGTTTGAATTCTTTTTACATGGTTCTGCTCGAGTTCCTTTTACATGATCGTGTTTGAATTCTTTTAGCAAAATCCTTTATGAATTCTCAAGTAGGATTCTCTTCAAAGTCTTATGGAAAATTCTTGTTAAATTCCTTTTACTTGTAGATTATTGCATCAATCTTGGTTATGATGTTCCTTTGTACGAATGTGTATTATGTTATAAAATTTGGAAAGGGCCTTTGGACATTTTAGAAGAAGGGTCAGTGCCTAGTAAATGTAATGTAGAGTATTGTTGTGGTATCTGTTGAAACTTTGACTTGTTTGGTCATCATGTGAAAGATGAAATTTGATTACCGCTTGGTTATGGGATATTCTAGTGAACTTTAACCCTTAGTATAGTAGCGGGGCATGTCCCATGTTATTACTCTCTTGCTCCCTAGTCATGGTTCAATAGAGATGATATATGTCTCTTTGATTTGTACATCATGTTGGAATGAATTGATATATCCTTGTTTTGTTTTCGCAAACGAGTACTGTTAAACTTTGCTCTTGAGTTAAAATGTTGAGTTGTAAATCCTCCTAAGGCATAGTAGTGATGAGTTTGTAAACACTATAAAGTGAACTGGATATTCCTTATAAAATTTAAACGAAAATTTATGTTTATGAGCATATTAATGTAGATGTGATCCACTTGAAACCTTTGAGACCTGGAACAATCAAGAGGAATCTATCTTTTGTAACAAAATATGATTACTTGTTTTTCCCCGAGCTAAACTAATAAACACTATTTGTTTTGGTGAAACCCTAAATGGTCTCATGGTGAAATCAATGGTTAAATTTTAGAAGATGATAGGGTTTAATAAGTAGGAGTGAAAGTGATTAATAAAACCGTAAAAATCTCTTTATCGTTTGAAATGTTCCCCTTTGTCAAACTTAATTAAGTAAAGTCTAGATGGAACATTTAACCAATCTCGGTAAACCCTTAACTTCAATGAAAGATTGATAGTAAACAATGTGACCCTGAAGCTAAATTCTGTTGACCTGTTCTGTTAACCCTTGCCTTGATTCATGGTGATATTTCTTAAGCAATGTCAAGTTCGATCCTTAAACAAGAAGGCTTTTGTTATGAACCCTAAGCGGTACTTCCCACTCAATCGGAGCTTATGCCTTCACCTGAGCATTAGAGGTGTGGAACATGTGTTAGTGACTTGAGCAAGATTAATTAACCTTGTAAGAAATGGAAAATGTTCTAAAATCAAATGAATAAGAAATATTTGGACATAAAATTTGATGATCCTAGTTTGGAAAGTTTGGCCTTAAGCTATTTAGTCAATAGTCGAAAATAAAGAAATTCTCCCTTGTGGAAAAAAAATTGTGTGAATCATTACATGAAATTTTATAAGAATGTAAGTTAAGAATTAAGAGACACTTTAGTAAACAAGAAAATCTAACAAGAAATTCCTCATGGTTTGCCCTAGTTGTGAGTATGTCATGTGGATTGGACTTCCATGTTGTCTTGTCAAAAGAAGAGTACATTGTCCTTGATAGGTGTGAACGTTTTCGTGTTGACCTTGTGGTCTCCCCCATAACAAGTGGTTCCTAGTGTTGGTTATAACCTTGTGACGACATGTTGTGTCGTGTTGAGTCAAAGCAAGTCAAAAAAAAAAGTTATCCTGTATTTCACTGTGTTGTCCTTGTGTTGGTATTTTGGTGTGTTACAAGAGTGTTGATATATTTCCTTCATGTAATCCTATAGATTACGTGATTGGAATCCAATACCCAATCCATCCATCTAAAGAGGTCCAAGAGAAGACAAAACATACTAAGTATGATCGTAGGCGCGAAACAAAACGACGTTATCCAAATCTCCCAGGGGGAGGCTTCATAGCAATAATTAGGGTTCGACGCCCTTAAAAGAAAAACAACTATAGTTTCAGTTTTAACCAAGGAGTTTTACCGCTACCTTCTTATAGGATTTCTTAAACGTAGGACTAGTTAACTAAACAAATCCACTCATCCAAAAGCGTACAAATGAGGCACAAAAGGGCCATTATTCTACCAACAAACCTTATCCTAATCGTCAACTTCTCTACATAATATAAGGGAAGGCTAAACCCAAAAGTCGTTAATAATTTATATATATATTTCCGACAATGCCAAAAATTATTTTAAAATAAAAAATAAAAATTGATTTCCTTAACAAAGCCACAAAATGGGACTTTTAGTAACCAAGTTTGAAGTATAAGATATTCGAGTTCGAAAACAAAGGGATTCGATACACAGAGGGTAAAACACCAACGATGCCCCAGACTCAAAAGACCCTACCACGAGTGCAAGCACAAAAATAAGAACCACACACATATCCATCAGGAAGGTTACGCAGTGTAGTCAGGCCTAGAAGTTCTATGAGCTCCTTGCCAATGGTATAGAAGATGGAAATTTTACCTGATCCATGTGGGCTTATCAAGGACATGTCTAGCAAATATCCAAACAGATGAAAATAATAACCACCTAATATATTATCACTGTAATCAGCTGTCATCTAATAGGTAACGAGTTCACGAGTCTCATACCATGGATTCACCTACAACTTTTTTTTCGGTCCAGCTATTAATAGCTTGCTTGCGACCCTTAATAAAATTTGTAGAGATTTCATTCAATAAAACTTACAATGTTTCCCCCTTACTTTAATCAAACAAGAGTTTGAACCAGGTAGTAGGTATGGTAATTCTCTCAACACGTAGAGGCCAAAATAGATGTCAGGTTATTCATCCTCTAGAACTGGGTACAAAAGTCAACCATGAACAGTTCTAAAACAAGACCCTAATGCCATTTTCTAATTAAACAGAAAGTAAGGAGTGCCCACAAGCTTAGACAAGTTTTAGAACACAATGTCACTATTAATGTACTTCTTAGCAAAACCTGAGAGCCCTAAACAGGAAATACGTATTTATTCAAGCAAATAGAGATATGAAGGCTTAACCTTCCATACAATAAGCCTTTAATTATAAATACCATCACATAATTCTTTTAAAAGAGAGTCATACAAGCAAATGAAACTCTATAATATTTCCTTCCCTACGAACTAGTCTGCATCACTCAATATTGCAGTAGCCCATTTAGACAAATATAAATAGAGTAAGCTATAAGAGAGGAAAGAACATTCTACGCAAAACCAGCGAAATTGGAACGAGATTTAAGGGAACAACCAACACAATCAGGCAACGATATAAACAACCACGAAAACATTTTGTCTAGGCGCCATTCAAGAGGAAAGAAAATTCATTTCAAGATACTGAAAGAAGGTAGAAAACTATTACAAGGAGTAGATTTAACATGCCTGATTAGAATTCTTCCAATCCAACAAGCACGTCGACCAAGGCTCGGGCAACAGCAACACAACCTGCGCAACTTCTCTTCCTCAGCCTGCTGAAGGTCCAAACTCTGTTAACGGCCATGCTCTTGAATTCATAAAATCAATTGTATAGTCCGAAATGTGCATCTCTGCCCATAGTTCGGTCGGGTCGCATTGACACCCGATTATCATTCCCTCGCTGATCTTCTGGCAAAACCATATCTCCTCTTCCAAAATATTGTTGCCATGCATCCCTGGGTTTCTCAGAAGTAGATCCAAAATCCTCCGAACACTGCTCCAAATTAGCCCTTAGCCACCACATAATGTGAAATCCATGACCGTGGAAGGAGGAGAACCAGAACATGAGCTCTTCTGTGAGTTCCTGCTCTCTTCTCCTCAGCCTAATAGCAGTCTCTTCTGGTATGAGGGAGAATCTGCATAGAGGACAGGTTGTTTGTTGGTGATCCAGCCACTTATCAAGACAATTTCTGTGGAAGAAAAGAGAGCACGGCAGTTCCCTTATCTGACACCCTTCTTCAAGCTTACACAGGCAAACAGCGCATTCCACCACATGGGTAACGTTTGCAGGTGTTTTGTAGGGCACAACAGGAAGGCTCTGCCTGATTTCATCAACTATGAGGGGCAATTGGGCAAGCTCAGACCCCAAAACTGGAGCAGTCTCTGAAGATGTTTCGGGATTAGAATTAGAATATTCCCTTCTGAGCAGTTGGGTACTCTTGCTATTCACTTGTATATTATTAGCAGAAGAAGTAGAAAATAATAGGCCCAAAATATACATAAATGATTCAGCAAATATCCTTTAAGGATTGGACTGGAAGGATCTTCAAGGATTGAACTGAGAGGACTTTGTTGACGAATGCCAGAATTCCTGATGACACACCAGAGAAGCTTTGGGACCCCATGATTTGAAGCTCGGACACAAGACATAATGATAACATCACGCTCCTGGCTCTGAAAGGCATCTACCGTAATGATAAATAAACCTTTTCCTTCATCAGATTGAGGACAGCATCAAACTCTCGGTGCAAACGTTTCAGCTGTAGCTTGCAAGGTGCGATAAATCCAACAGAAACCTTTATGCCTGCCAACTTGGTGACTCGTTGAAGCAACTCATAAAATTGCAAGCAAATGTGCTTCATGAATATTCTGATATGATACAGATCCACGCCTATGAGGTTCTCTTCCATGAGTTACATCGTAAAACAAGTGAGATCTCAATAGATAAACTTGCAAAGGAATTTCGTCAGGTCTCCTGGTAACACTCTCACTGTCACATAGTCGATTTTGACAGAAAAGTCTTGAAGGAGGATCCCGAATTTGAGGATGCATTCAATACTGAACAGACAACAACAGAGTTGGACAACCTGCTTGCTGGAAGCGCTCAAAAAGCTTCTGCCAGATTGCAACATGCCTGCCGCCTGGCTAGTGTGTACTGTCGCAGGCTGTTGTTGTGGAGATCCGGCAAGAACACACCTCCCAACACCCACAGGAAGTGGAGGAAACACGTCTACTTCACTGGCTTGTAGCAGGAGCACACCCAAAACCCACAACCTAGCCAACCTCCTCCCAACGCGTGTCAAAAGGGCAGACTTGAAAGGAAACTCCATCAAAGTGTAGCGACCAGTCTCCAGAGGAGCCCACGCAGCCAGGGAAGAATGCTCGAGAAAAAAAAAAACCAGTCTAAATCCAAACAAAAGACTCCCCAAATCAGGGGTTTCCTTCCCCCAAGACGCGGCAGACAAAGCATCAGGAAGTCAAAGAAAGTAGAGCAGGTCATAAAAGATACAGGTCTGAAGTGGTTGAAAGGTCGCTGGAAGAGACAGGTGGCCAACTGCCCCCCACTTGGCATTCAAACCAAAGGAAAGACCAACACGGCTTGCCTAAAAGAATAATGAGTGGTAAGTGCTCTTTCTCCACGCATAATTAAAGGCCAGGATTTTTTTAACAAAAAGGAAACAAGTGTACGCGGCTAGCAAGGGCCAGCAACGACAACAAAAACACGACACCAGCAAACACGATGAAGAGGGAGATGATTGAGTATTCCCTGTGACCAAGGCGAAACCCACCAATGATCGACAAAGGCACAATGACGTTCCACGCTTAGCACTCGATCGCCGAAGGATGAACACATGCAACGTAGAACAGGACAATTACACCATTTCCTTGGTTACAATTTTCAATGCACACTTAAACAGTATGGTTACTGAAATACTGTGACAATCTCAGTATTACTATTTTATTTTTTAAGAAATACTTTTGATAGAATTTAATTCTTTTATTTTAAACCCTGTTATTTTCTTTTCTTTACTACCAAACTTAAGTTTAGGCAATTAATTTTGGATATAAAAATAAGAAAAATCTTTACCTTGGGTGTCTGAAACTAAATCCAGGATTTACTTTTTCTATCTTTAACTATTTTTTAGTTCATAGATTTGGGCTTAATAAATTTTTAAAGCAGTTGTACCAAGCATGATTCTTTTATGGTTAATTGAATACGGTAAGCTCTGTGTAGCATTTTACTGGAATTATAGAAGGTTATTTTAATTATTTTACTAGGAATTAGTGAAGATTGTGAAGTTTTAGGAATTTAGTAGCAGAGTGTAGAGTTCTGATATAGATGAAAATAATGTGTAGAAGTCAATTTTGTGACAGATGTCATAATTTCTCTTTGATTGCTACTGTTAATGAACACTTAAACAAGACCGATCTCATTACTCTTGATCTACTGTCCATGAACAGAGCTATTGAAATGATGTTATTGTTCCCAAGACTAACTGGTGTTTGGTGGATTACTTCATAGTTTATATGCACTGTGTCAATGCTTTCAAATTGTTGGAATGGCAGTTAAGCTGTGAATATTTATTAACGGCAGTTAAGCTGTGAATGTTTATTTTGTGAAACATTGTTTAAATTTTATGTAATAGGATTTACAAACTATTTCCTTAGGTATCTTGCTTTTTTCTTACTGGTGGCCAACCGATGATTGCAGAAGTATGGATTGGATTTTGTTCATTGTTGGGTTTCAATTAATAAGTTTTCAAAGTTTTATTATTGTTTGTACTAGTACTTTCTTTGTTTCTGCTTCTGTATTTTTGTTGCTGCGGAACTATTCTAGCAAGTATCTCATGTCCTTTTTTGCTCTTTTTAATCACGACTTTTAATACACATTTAAAAGGAGTATTGAAACATCCATGTGGGCGTTTAACTATATTCCTGGCACAAATGATTTTAGGGTTATTTTATTTGAAGAAATTTTATCTAATTTTGCTTTGATCTTGAAATTTTATTGCCTGAATTTATGTTTGACTTTTGAGGAAATCCTGCCCAGTTTGGAGTCTTTTGCCTGACTCGTATCTCACAATGCTAAATGTTCGTCATGATTATACTTTGTAAAGAATAAGAGAATTGCCATGCAAAATATTAATTAGAAGGTGAGTGTTGATTAATATAAGATGAACTTCATTTTCTTTGAAATTGCTAATTTATAGATCACTATAAATGTATAGAAATTTACATATTTCAAATTTAAATAGGGCAAGAAAAGAATAAATATTTTTAAAGATGCATTTTTTGATATTAAAAAATACCTATATTAACAAATCAAAAAAATTTAGTCGAAATCATATGAATAAAATCTTATTGGTAGTTAGAAAAACTAAAGTGTAGTGGAATTAGTAGATAAATAATGAAAGACTTACACCACAATTTTATTTACGTAGCAGCGTTGAGGCCACTAATTTTTATTCCATACTAGTGAAGCCGCAATTTGATGTGATGAAGCGAGAAGCGCAGCTCAGAACTCCAGGCGAATTTTGGTCCTCCGGTTTGTTAAGATTGAAGCAAGTGGTTTTCCTCGTCGAACATAACCACCTCAACTTGCTTCCCACATTTCTTGAGCAGCTCAGAATACTGCAATGGGTGGAAGGGCGAGAGTGGAAAGTGCGCTCTGATCTATTCCTTTCCCAACGGGATTACAAAAAGGATACTCCCTATTGCTTCCCAAGGGCAACGCCATTCTCCACATGGTGTCCACCTGCTCCAGCAGAGCGAGATCTCGTTCTTCTGATGGTGTCCGATCTTCTCCCCCGAAACAAGCGCAGACCAAAATCATTCCCTTTATCTTCCCCCCCTCTTGAGCGGCCGCCCACATGCCCAGGTGATGTGCGATGTTCCCTCCTGCGCTTTCCCCCATCAAAAATATGTTTGAAAGCTCTGCGTGAGAACGCAACCACGGATCTGCCTCTGTACTTTTCATCCACTGCAGCGCTGCGATGGAATCCTCGTAGGCGGCGGGAAGGCGGTGCTCAGGAGCTAACCTGTAATCCACAGAAACGATGATAACGCCAATTTGGGATGCCCAGAGCAGGCAATTGCGGTGGAACATGGGTTGTGTTGGGTTATGCACGCAAAACCCACTCGCGTGAAAGTACAAAAAGAATAGGCAGCTTGCTGTTCTTCGTCCTCGTTTGGGGCAGGTAGAGGCGTGCCCACACCCCTACTTCCTTATTAAAAACAACGTCTTTGTATGCCACACGCGTATCAATATCTTGCTCCTCCAAAATGGCTGAAGGAAATACTGTTTTGTCATTACGTATCACTGATCCGTCGCTGAACACTTGAATTTGCCCATAAATTTCCTCCACAATCCGAGCCTCGCATTTGTCTGTCATTTCGGCTTTCCTCCTTTCTTTTTTCCCTTGCTTCGCTAATAAAAAATTGGGAGGGCTTCTCCCCCAAATAAGTCAAGATGCCACACACAATTATCTGCCTTCCCTGCATATTTATTGATCAAGATAACTAATATCAAATTTATGGTCTCCCACAGGCTGTAAGCCGTTTTTTGTGATTTTAAGGTGATTTTTTTTTTAAAACCGCAGACAGTGACAGGCTGTAAATTTTGAAAACCTTAAATTTTTTTAAGTGGTGTATATAAAAACGTAATACTTATTTATATATGTACAAATTATAAATAGATCTATAAAAATTACTGGAATTTACAGCCACTTGAAAGAGCCAAGACCACGTCAACGAATTTTGATTTGACAGGCACAGAGAATTTGAAATTCCAGGCCTATTCCCACCCATCCACACCCACACTTGACAGCCCGGCTTTATGAGGTGTAAAAATAAGAGTTCCAATAGGCAGATGTCCTGCGCACATGTATCCTCAAAGCGCGCTAAAGTGGGCTTGAGGAACTGCACAGTGTAGCCGTACTTAACTTTCCTTCGAGCCCTGCTGCAGCCGAGGCTTTGCCTTGTTTCCCACTGTTTACACACTCTCCAATATTCGATGTGAAATAAATTGCTATGATTTAACAAGCTTTCAATAAAACATTGACTTTTAAACTTGGTCATTTAATATATATCTAATAAAATATTACCAGCCACCTGCAAAAATTCAAAAGAAAACAGTAAATTTTGTTTAAGTGCCGGTTGATGTGATGGAAACAGTGCTTCGGCTGGGCTTGGCGCCTTAGCATGTGCTCTAACCGGGGGGGGCAGGGCCGTGTGACGTCAGGAAAGGAGGCCCGACTTTGGGCTTTGCCTTGCACCATGTGCGCAGGACAAGAGACAGGGGAAGCGTAGTTTTGAAAGACTTGAAATACTGATCACCGTCCATTAAGAGGTTGCAGGTTGTCCTTGATAAGTCTGGAAACGCCAACTTTCTTCCCTGCCGCGGCCCATGCAATATTGTTCAGTGCAGGACAACAGTATGTTTGATAAGACATGTCTGGTTTGAATTGACGTGTTTGACGTAAATGACTCCGATTGGTGAATGTCCACTGTGACGGTACAGAACTTCACAGCAAGACCTAGTGCAGCCCAGGCCCAACCATGACCCTGTACAAGTTTTAAACAGTTGTAGTGCTGACAAAATGGACAGATAATAATTATTACACCGGAGGTGTCTCTTTTGAAGAGAGCCTTGCTGGAAAACGTCAAATTCCGCAGGCTCTTTTCTGGTGACTCAATACCAGCAACATTGTTTCAGCATAATTATTATTCTGAAATAGCGTTGCTGGAATTGAGTCACCAGAAAAGAGCCTGCCGGAATTTGACTTTTTCCAGCAAGGCTCTCTTTAAAGGAGACACCTCCGGTGTAATTATTCTATTTGAAGAAATTTTATCTAATTGTGCTTTGATCTTGAAAGTTTATCCCCTGAATTTATGTTTAACTTTTGAGGAAATCCTGCCCAGTTTGGAGTCTTTTGCCTGTAACTTTTTTTATTCCACTTTAATTAGGCCGGATAATCAAAATTGTTTATTTATTTTTAATTTGAGATAATTTTATTTTTTAATGACTTTTTGAAGTAGTTTTCAATTATAAAAGTAAAAATTATGATATGTTTTTAATTACATATAATATTGATATTACATATTATAAATTAATTTGGTAGTTCTTAAATACTATTATAGGTGTCAAAATAATTAATTAACAATTTTTTTAAGCGTCTATCAATATATTATTAATTAAACTATTACACGTATATGTTATTAAGCATACTAATAATTATTATACTACTTAATATGTGTTATATTAAATTTTTTTAAATATTATCATAATTTATATTAATATTATATAATATATTACTCATACAAAATAAAATATTATATATTTAATATACATAATATGGTATTGTATATTTAATAAAATTATAAGTATTTATTCAACTTATTAATTATAATATAATATTAACATGAAACATGTGTTATATTATAAGTATATATAAATTATAGTATATTATATGTTATTGTAATAGTAATAATACTAGCAATCGCATGTGTTTCATGAGATGTGAATGTCGAACGGTATATGTTATTTGATTTAGAGGTAGAGTTATTAATTTTGATCCAGGTTATATCTGATAAGGGGTGTGATTGTTTTTGTACAGTGTAGAAATATAGATGACCCGCTTAATTTTAAGGTTCGTTTATACATGATTCAAACTTGTTATACCGTTTGTACATGAAAACATTTGATGTTAATCAATTTTATAGTTGATGTTGTATGTATTTAATTCGGGTTAATTGTGTTCGTTGTGCATCGGTTGATCGGTTGGTGTTTTGTTGGAGAAATACCTTTATTGTACAGTTGATAATGTGTGTGATTGATAGTGGTAGTGTAGGAATATAGATGAAATATTACATTGAAAGGTTGTATGTGTACATTTAATTATGTTACAGATTCATACATTTAAAGTTGCATATCATATTTGAAAACATCAAATAAATGAAGGTATATGTACACATAATGAGACATGTATACATTTGTAGTATTTATGTCATGAATGGTAGCCTTTAGTGGGAAATTTTAGTTTCAATAAACATGATTACATTTGATACCCCTTGAACGACAGTGCCACTTTGGATAGAAGAAGTGTTGAGTATAGTAGTAGTGGAGGTGTTATTAAAGCAGAGGGTACTATTTACGATGGGTTGAGTGATAATAGTCTTGCTTCATCCTTTCTTCTTGCTTCGAGTGCTGGTATGTGTGCCATATTTGAGTATCTCTCGAATGAAAAAGTAGGTGAAATGCGCAGATTTGCAAGCGAGGGAACTCTGGAGAAAGTTGTGAATGTCAGACCCTGCCTTTCAGTGGTTCCAATGTCGATGGTTTCTCTATGCAAAGTAAGTCCTTGTGACTTGTGGATAGTTAATCCCCAGGCCATTTTAATTGGCAACTGTCTTCGATTCCCTCTCGAAATAGGGGGTATGGGAATATCTAATGGGTTGGAGGGATCCCAACATGGGCCGTTGTATCTATCATATTTTACAACAAAAAATAAAGGTAATGATGGTGGTTGTATTGATGCGTCGTAGAAAATGTTGGTGATTGTTCCTGTGGCACCATTCACGAGGCATACATCAACCCATAGATTTGTAATAAGCATAATTTTTTGTTCTTTTGCACAATGAAACTTTGTGTTCCAACTGATCATTATCATGATTTCCTAGTCCAGTCTGCCTGTTACTTTTAGCAATGGATTGAGCGATCAGAAACGTTCAATGCCTTCAACCTATCTACAGGTTGTGGGATGTCCACCAAATTATTTTTTGTAAAAAAATGTGGTGCGTCCTTAAAAATTTTGAGCTCCTGTTGAGTTAGGTGTGTGTCTGTGTGAGACATTAGGAGTTCCCAATCCTCAATTAGAGGGGTTGAATCTTACATGTGGAGCAGTAAATTCTAGAATGAAACATGTGCATTGGTTGTTCCTTATTGCCGAAATATATTTCCGCAATGTAATGGAAGACTAAAATCCCTTTCCAAAGGGTTGCTCCGTAGGAATTACTTGCATAAAGAGGACTGTCCAAAACCGGCGGTAATTGCCCGAGGTCATCGAGGAGGATGACTGATCTGTTCCCAAATTCAGATGTTCTTGAGTGTGGGAAAGCTTCGCAGAGCCTAGTATCAATTTTACTTAGCAACTTTAGCCCGATGAAACTCATTTCATCAATAAGAACATATTCTATATGTTTCAGTGACTCTTGAAAAGACAATAATGCACTACCTTCAAGGGGTTTCAGTTCTTTGATTGGAATACGCATGGCTGCGTGGATTGTGGATACAGAGATGTTGAATGCTGAAACACCGGTAGGGGCGAGCACAAGTAGAGGTAAGGGAGATATGGTTGATGTTGTGAATGAATTCCGGATTTTATTTATCAGAAATGATTTTCCTGTGCCAGTCGTTCCTTGAATTATCAATCTTAGTGGAGGTAGAAGGGATTTGTTTGCTGAATGGTGTAGTATGGTATCAAGATCTATTTGTTGTTCTGGAGACAAAGGAAGTGTGGAAGATGGTTGTGCGGCTCAAGGATCTGTTTGGCATTCACCAGACATAATATTGTGGAGATCTGGCCATTTAGTGTCTGCAGCACTTAGAGTGAAGAATAAGTTTGGTGTCCCCAATTGTTCCACCATATCTGAAAGCTCGCTTCTACTTTTTGCCCAGAATGAACGTGTCCCTCAAAAGCTCGATCCAAAGCGCATTAAGCTATCTGGGAGGTTGTCTTTGGGGCATTCTAGTAGTTGTCTTCGTAGCTCTCTAATTATTGGAGGGATTCCAAATTCGGTATTTTGTTTCATAAAAATTGCTGTCGTGGACTGGCTTCTGTGTCGCATTATGAGGTTTAGAAGGAAGTAACGAAATCTTAGGTGGGAACCGAAGCATCCATCATGGTAAGGCATCAAATGAAGTGCATATTCATGCATTGGAACTTCTTTAATGTGGGGTTGTTGCCACATTGATTTTCCTTTAGCAAATAAAGTTGGGAAAGCCATTGAGAACAGGCCTTCCGTATTGTATTCATTTATTGGTGAAAGGCCAAGGTCTGGCCATGGCATGGTAAATGGAGTGTTACCATCATGGTTGAGCAAGAACTGTTCGATTTCCTCTTATTTTGTTCCTGTATTGTGAGGTGTTGGCACGAAATACGATGAGTGTTCATATGTTTCATTATAGTGGGTGGGAACACCACTACCATGAGTTGTAGAGCAAGTTTGCATTTGGGGCAGTTCCATTGTGGTTGTGTTGAGAGAGGAGAAAACATTTGATGACTTCAGATGGTAGTGAGGAAAGGGCATCATCGTCAATTAAGACATCTTTGTAATAGGGATCGTGTTGGATTTTATATTTCAAGGCTGCACAATTTTATATTTCAAGGCTGCACAAACACGAGATCTATTGACGTATGAAATCATAATTTTTTAAATTAGATCCTTCCCTTTGTATGAGAACTATGTCCAAATCTCCAAGGCAGCGGGGTAGGGTCTTTGCTATTGAACTAATGTTTTACGGGAAGCTTATGGTGTGTCTAGATTATTTGTATTGCCCGCCACGTACTTGGGTGACTTGCATGAATGGATTAACTCATGTGATAAGCATCTCCTCAATTTGGGTTAAAGATGCAAGAACAATAGGCTGTTTTTCAAGGTCCATGTTGTTCCATGAAGAGAAGCGGTGGCATTGTTTTTCACTTTTTCATCTATTACACGAGGGAAAGCCTTTGAAGGAAATTGTTTTAATTCCAAGGTAATTTTCCAAACAGATTGAGCAAGTTTGGATGTTCGCCAACAAATCTATTCTTTTGTGAAACTGACATTGGGATTCTAAATTTAGCGAAGAGAGCAGGGATATGGGAAATCTCTATGTATTAGAAGGGTTGGGGTGTTTTGTTTCAGTCGTTTGTGGATTGCAAGGTGGAAAGTAGTCTGAAGGAGAGGAGAAACTGGTTGTATATGTGGGATGAACTGAAGAGAGGTCAGTACTTGAGATAGTTTCATGTGGCATCCCAGACATTTCGGGAAAAGTGACAGTTGTTAGCAAAGATGGGTTCATACAGAAGGAAGTGGTATGCTCTTGAAAGGTTTTTTCCATGGAAGTTACATGTGGAATGTTGGTTGGTAATTCTTCAGTAGTTGTATTTGATGGCAAGATTGGAATGTCGGGGGATTGTAGGTTGTTGGTCTTATATCGCATAAGAGGTAACAATTTGAAATACGCATAAGAGGTAAAAATTTGAGTTTTGAGAAACTACTTTTTTATTAAGGAAAAGAGTATTAGATATATAGAAACATACAATGTGTTCACATACTACAGAAGGATGTAAATACGTACATAACAAAATTGCATTTTTTTAATAATTATTTTCTTAAAAGTACTAACAATCTGCATAATGGAAGGAGACAATAGTATGTCAGTGTATAAGGGAATTCAACAGTTTTCTTTTGAAGCAGGGAAAAAAGTGAAACATAGATATGAAATAAGAAATATAGCATTGATAGTTCAAAGTATAGAATGGGATGAGTAAGAGTGTAATGTTTGAAGGGACGGGTGGGTTGGAAATCCTTGCGTAAAGGTTATGGAGGAGTTGCACTATTTTCCACTTTCTTTGAAGTGAGGATGACACATTTCAATCTGTTGTTTCCATAATATGTCTCTTTGTTCAGTGAAAGTGTGAAGCAGTATTCATTTCCGATGACATTACTTATAATTTCACTAGTCACATCTTTTTCTATAGTCAATATATGGAGATCACTAGCTGCAACACCCATGATTAACTCAGTTGTCTCATCAAAAGTGATAACTGATTGAAGTTCTCCTGTTGGTTCCTTTAGATCGATTCTGAGTGCATATCTATAATCATAGTTTTGAACTTGTCTATTGCAACTCAAACATAACCATGAACCATTACCATTCTCTTTCACCTTTTTCCTACATTGTTTGTCACCTTTTTGAAGAGGACATGCCTTGTAAAAAAAAGTTGTCCATGTTGATATTCATGATTTCTACAATAACCATGGCCCATTCATTTCTCTCAGTGTTCCCCATATTTAGTACCTCCGAAATCATCGTTACAAAGGTCAGGATTTTTGGAGGGCCCAAAAATTGGGTTGTGATAGAGGGCACCGGAAGGAAGTAGTCATCGGAATCAACCCATCCATGAAGTGTATTTGTTTCTAAAATTTGAGGGTTGACGTAACATTTGGTTCTTGAAACAGTGTCCACTGAGCTTCCATTGAAACTGGAGACACAGGTAGCTTTCAAGGTGAGGAACGGAAGAGGTGATATAGAAAGCATGTCTTCAAGTTTGTTGTTTATATCATCTAAGTGTTGTCCCCACAATGTGACACTGACACTAAAACCTGACATGTCCTTTAATTGTAGTTTTCTTCTCTTTGTTTCAGACTTGTCATACCAACGAATTGTTGAGCATGGTGACATCGTAACAACAATGCCAATCAAATCAACTGTAGAACCTTCAGCGATTGCAGGTAATTCCTTGACTTTGGTGAAGTGAAAGTTATGGGAAGGTATTGTATCTTCATTTTCTATGAGTGGAGATATGGTTGAGGAAGGTTGTAGGAAAATCTCCAAAGCATTGTTCAAATGGTTGTAGCATAGCTTTGCATTAGCAATCCTCGCAATCCTCCCATTAGAAATTGTATATAGCTTCTCATTCTCAATCTGCTCATAGAATGCTTCCGCAGCCTCATTGAAACAAGTGATGTGGATTTCCCCTCCTTCTTGATCAAAAAAATCAAATCCAAACATGGATCCATTTCCTCTTGCATTGTGATATTGGCAAAGGGTTGCTTTTGCTAGGGTACAGCCCTCTACGGACCGCATGTGCATAGATGTATTCAAAGCACTTATTTTAGTTGGTGTTCTCACAAAATATTTGTTAACCCGGTTTGCACTTGCATCTGTTTGCGGCAACTGACTGTGTTTGAGAGCATTTGTTTGTAGTCGGATTGTAGCACCGATTACCAAATATTTTTCAACAACAACATCCATTTCAATGATAAGAACGGTGCTGCAATGGAAAAGAGAAAAAGGATAGAATTAGAACTGAGCAACAAATGGAAAAAACAAACAGAAAGAAATTTTAATTGATATAGCGAGTTTATGTACATTGGTAATTGAGCAAGAGATGAAGCTTACAGTTCACTTTTGATCATTCTAACAAGGGATTTGTGTAATCACATGATGGATCCTTCTTGTATTGATCTGTCAGTTACACGACTTGCAAATTTAGAGGGTAGAAGTGCTAGCTAAAAATGTATCCCATCTGAAAGGTCAACACGATGTTGGGCTCCCGTGTTGAGAATGGACCTTAAAGAGCTCAAGTGCAGTATCTGAAATGTGGGGTCAACATTGGAACCACCCTCAATCAATTGAGAAATGCCTTCATGTGTCAAATTTATTTCCATGGCAACTAAAAGATGCTCAAGATTGTGAGAATTCTACAAATATATGGTGGAAAATGTAAACTTATAGGGAATTCAATCATGAAATGAAGGATTTGTTCAGGAAATCATGCATTTGTAAAGAATGAGAACCTTTAAAGTTGGCTTCCTTATTATTTCATATTTTCTAAAAAGTGCAAACATGAAGTCTAACCCTTTAACAATTCAATATGCAAAAAAGTGATATAATGTACAAAGCTTTGGTTGAAAACAACTAAAATTTGTATGGTTGTTTGTCAACATTTTAAAACTATATGTATTTGTGTGTAAATATTATGAACTACACATTAAAAATGCGTCGTTGGTTTACATAAAGAAGCGAGCGATTGTATAAAGGAAATATATAATGAATAACACATTAAAAATGTGTTGTTGTTGTTGTTGTTTGTTGAAAAGTTAGATTTTGTGCCCCATATGTTCTACCCGCAATATATACATGCATTTATTTGAAATGAATTACATATTATTATGTTAAGCAAATAGAATGGAAAACAATAAGAACAATATGTACACTTGAAGTGAGAAGACTATAGGTATTTGTATGGAAACACAATAATTAAGAAATTAGGAAAGCATAGTTGTTGGATAATAAAAAATGAATATGTGTTTGATAAGTTTGATTCTCTGTCAGATATATATTGCCACAATACATACATGGAATATTTGGAACAAGTTACAGTTTATTTCAAAAATACTTATAAACAAACACTTATAAACTAACCACTACAAGCTATTTTTTAAAATCAAATTTCTTGCTTTTTGCTTGTGTAATTTTCTTTACACGTTTCTTGTAGTTTTGTCTAGTTGCAGATGCCTCGATTGGAATTCCCATTCTCCTCAATTTTTGGGGTGGTTCATATTTCAGTGCATCTTCGTTCGAATCATAAATAAAGCAGAAGCCTCGTGAATGATCTCCAATTGTTCAAATTTTGGAGAGAAAAATTGGGGATGTTGGCATCAGGTGGAGGCGATCTCTGATCATTTCAGCTATCACTATTTTAGGTGGTTTTGGTTGCCTACAATGCAAAACATTAACAACACATTGAATACGCCTAAACTTTTCCTCCCTTTGCAAGTGAGGTGTAGTTAATGTCAATCCTATTGTGGGGAGAGGAATTGTGTTTCTAGTTTGCATCATATTAAACTGGAGAGGGAAAATAAGTATGTTAGTCCACCAAGATGTTCTTAGGTATGATGGGTAGCTTTAAAAGCCTTGTCACTGATCAGTCTAATGTCCAACTTGGGATGCTTCGAAATGGCCTCATTGGGGAACGAGCCCCTCAGTACATAACGAATCATGTCATTGACGAAGGCACATGCCCCCACATGTCACTTTGGAAAAAGGATTGGAGTCTAAATATAAATGTAACAATCAAAAGAAAATAACATGAAATCTCTCTACAATAATTTTTTAAACCATATAATGCAATAAACAAAACAAATGAATAAATACTTGAATCAATATTGAAACCCACCTCAAGATTGTTTAGAGACAACGCTCTCTTCTTTACCGCGGGAGAATGAGAATCACAAATAACCTACAAAAAAGTGAAAAAAAAAAAAGTTAATAAAACTAAATATATCTACATTGCCAATGTCATATTCACTAAATAAGGCTACCACTCATGATATTAAATCTGCACATGTACAAAACTCTTCATGTATTCATGTCTAGTTCAAATAAAAAAATCTGCAAAACGCCACCACTTATGATATAAAATTGGTAAATGTATATGTACGAATTTGCAACAAGTTAGAAATGTAGAGATAGAACATTTAAATGAAGTGGTTCATCTATATTTCTACACTTATAAACCCTATCACACCCCTTATTAAAACATTGCATTGTACAAACCAATAACTATCACTCTAAAACAAATAACATATATGGTTCGGTGTTTACATTGCATTGTACACACCATACTTTTTTCATACTTCATTGTTTATAAAAATAAAAAAATTATATAGATCAAAAGGAGTCCCAATAGCAATTAAACTCTTGTATAGGGAAGTTTGATGTTATCCCCATCCATGTTAGGGAATCTAGTGGTTAGACTCATGATCTTGAAATATAAATGGGACAATAAAGCTTCTATATCTATCTAAGAAAACAATAAAGCTCATATGAACCTCTCCTCTCCTTCATAATACATTCAGGATTGGCCAAATGCATTACATACAAAAAATAGTAATCCATGGGCTCTCACATAGAGTAAAGCAGAGACATGCATCTGCACAGCCTTTTTTGAGTACACAAATCCTAAACTCGGAGGAGAATACAAGGACTCTGTTGTAATTGGTTTAAGAACTACTCATAGACTTAAATCTCACACTAGAGGCTTTCACCTTCATTACTCAAACATTAGCTATAACATTAGCTATAATAGGTAAACAATTATGGACTATAAGTTAGTAAGGAAAATTTTAAATATTAGCTCTCTATAGTTTTATAAAAAATAAGGAGAAAATATTAAACTTAGAAAGTACATTAGTTTTTCTCACAATGGAAAATTTGCCATAACATATTTTGTTTGCTTGATCACCAACATCTCGCTGCTGCTCAACAAGGTCAGTTTTTGTTTATATATATTTAGTTTCCCATTTCTAATTTTAACAAGAAATTTTTCACCAACTATCCATTCAGAAATCCTTTTTACATTAAAAGAGAAATTTTTACAATACCCACTTCACAATAGAGCAATTCTTAAAAAGGGTTTTCTTGAGGTTGTTAATTTGAGATCGGATTTGTTTTTCTTGAGGTTGTTCCTATTTAGGTAATCTTTGTAACCAAATTTTGACCATTTCGGCTCTGTTGGTTTCTGCAATTTGAGTTCTTGTTAATTGTATTCTCAACTGAGATTTTGGATTTTCTCGTGGGTGTAATTTGTTGCCCTTCTGTGAAATTGGATGGCATCTACTATTTACTAGTCTGTAAAATTCACTCAAAATTTAAAAAAAAAAATTTACAAACTCAAGCATCTATTGTGGCCATTCTTGAAAGCATAACCGACAGAAAAGAAATAGTGAAGCAAATTTACATACCAAACACTGTCTGTCGACTCCCTTCACTTTCTCAGATCCCTCTTTCGCAAATACTAACTACTTATTTGATGAGATAACCAATACAAACTCCTTATTTATAAAACAGAGCGGAATCGAAAAAATAGCAATTAAAAATAGGATCTTAAAAATAGAAAGTCAAAAATTTCATGCAAAGTAAGAACGACGTGCAAACAACTGTCAAATTTAATCCTGTTTGAAAAACGTCTAAAAGGCTGTCAAATTTAGGACAGTTGTAGAAACATCTAGAGGTCCTCTACCATAGGGGGAACGCCTTCAGCGTAAATTAATCTAATAATTACTTTGAATTATGTTTAATATAATTATAATATTTTATTTATATACATTATTAATTACAATAATTATAATATTATTAGTAATTTATTTAAATTTGTATTATATTATATATTATTTATATATATAATATAAATGTAATATATAATAATCTACTAATATGTATAATTATTAACTCTTATAATTATATAGGTTAATAATGATAATAATTATATTATTTTAATAACATACATTTAATTATAAAAATGTATAATATATAATATAATAGTATATTAATAATATATGTATTGTATTATATTATATATTAATTATTATTATGTGTGAGAGAATTTATATTACATTATTGATTAAAATATATACTTATATACAAGTTATTGTAATATTGTATTATGTAATAATTATATGTGACGCCGCGAAAACGACGATGACGACGACTTGCTTCCACTAAACACATAACCGAAAATGCACAATAACTGATTTTTTTAATTTTATTTTTTTACATTTGCACAATAAGCAGTGTTGAAGAAGTACATTTTAATGTGCCACTATTTTCTATGATTAATTTCTTATGGTACATTAAAATTGGGACATTGGGTAAACTAGCGATTGCACTAGTTGTCGCAAATGGACCCTAATCGAGAGTGATTTGATAATTATTTTCAATTTCGTACAAATATTAAACTTGCACATCCAATCCTCCGTTGGGGTGTGGTGACAAGGTAGAGTGCAAGCCAGCTGGGGCAAATTTCTGTGAAATTGATATCTTTTGTCATAGCAACTGAGCAGGTGTGCTTGCCCTAGTGATTAAAGATGGGGCAATTTACTCAAATTTCAAAATGTATGAGTCAATTTAAAAAGGCTCCCAATCAAGAAAATCAAGTTTGAAAATGACCATGCAATTCCATGTAGCTCACCTTAGTAATAAAAGAATAATGCTACATACACACGTGTTGATTCTAACCAGCATGGAAGTTTACATTGACAATGCAAGAAACATTAGAAATCATTGACAATAGTATTCCACACTTGCACTCATCACAGGGTAATTCAACCTACGATGGTATTAACTTTTGGGGGGGGGTGGGGGGGTATTCGTGAAGATAAATAATTGGATCAAACCTTTGCTTGAACTTCATAAATTCAGTACACAAACATTGAAATTTGGTATTTAGTACTCATAATGTAGGAGAAGTTTCACTGTCACTATTCCTATTAAAATGGTAAACAGCATACACCACATAAGCGGAATGAATGCGGTGTGCAATTTCAAATATATAAATTCCACTATCAATCCACCAAAGTAATGGTTGGGAATGGGTTGGCTCCAGCCACCTACCAAAATGTATTAACTCCTCTCCTTGCGTGCAAGAGGCGCCGACTCCTGTTGGGCCGCATCAAACATTCATTCACCTAGATTTGCAAATCTCTAGCTTTGCACAGTCGGCCGGCCGTTTTATACTGTCCCGGCCGCATGGTTTAATTGTGGTGGTTGAAAGTGAAGCTACAAACTAGTGTAGCAGACGTGAGAACCGTTCTAATCGCTCTGACCGCGTGAGCAAACGGGAGAGGGAGAAGAGGGAGCTACAGGCGAGGAGAGCAGGCGGGTTGACTATTTTTTTTTGTCCCTGGACGTGAGGACAGAGGATGGTGGTGAGAGGAGAAACTACAGCCAGAGGGACAGGCATTTTCTTTTGTTTGAGCGCTTAAAACCAACAGGCTGTCCAACTATGTTGTATTTTGTTCAGCACCAACTGTAACCTCAATACAGGACGTCTCCTGCGAGGTATTTTTATCATAATCGATTAAGGGACAGTGAGTGTGCCATAAGCTCGCGGGAAAGAGGCTCACAGAGGTGGATCTGTTTCATATCAGAATATTCATGAAGCATAATTTGTTTTGCACTTACATGAGCATATCCACGTGATCTTTTGTTACAGACTGCTTGCAAAATAGTGCAAACGTTTCAGTACAAAACTTGGACAGTCATATTACCTGATGGTTTTACAGAGACGTATCATTATTTTAATTGTTTTATATGATATGAATGTATGATTTTATGTGTAAACTAACACAGTTTGCTTTGCAATTATAAGGACATACGTAGGTTCTATTAGTATTATTTCTTGGTTGCAGTTTATACTAGTATACTATGTTAATATAAAAAGGAATATTAATAGTACGTTGGTAATAATATGATTTAACAATAGTAAACCCATTAATTTTAATATTACTTACATATGAAAAATATTTACAATATTGGTTTCCTTATTAAACATTGAGGAAATATGGGTAATTAACTCATTAAGCTTAGTACTTTTGCATTAAGATCTCCTTCTACACAATTTAATAAGCCTTGTACGGGAATTCAAGAAGGTTTGATTTCATTTCCTTTTACGATTGCAAAAAGTTTTACAATGGATTCTTAAATGAAGATAAACATAGTAGAGCTAGGACATAATTTACTTTATTGGCACAATGGAAATTAAATAAAACTTAATTCTATCCATCCACACTACAAGAAGAGAATATGCACTAATATTCTCACTTTTCAATACATCTCCTTGTAAACAACAAAATGGAATTTAAAGTATATATTCTTTTAAATTAAATTTCCCAACATTCCCCAAGAGGGTTTTCAACAATCTTTCCATTAAGTTTTAAAGCAAGAACTACTAGCATTTCAACAAGATCAACTTATTCATAAGAGGTTCCAAGCCAAGTAAGAAGAAGAATAAATAGATTGTCTTCCTTTCAACTTTTGATTCCATCCACATTACAACCTTACTAATGAAGTTCAAAACAACTTTCCTTCAACATCTTGTTACAACACTTTCTACTTCATGTGGAAACAAATTTACAATAATGGAAGCTAAAATACAAAGCAATTTTACATTTTTCCTCCACTCAAGGTGGGTAAAATACATGGTGGTTTCACATTGTCATCAACAAGGTTCCAATGCTCCAAATATCAACAAGGTGGCTCCTCCATAGTTTTCTTTATTCACAACAAAATAAGGGGAGAGGCAACGCTCTCCTCCCAACCAAAATACCCAATGGAGAAGAGAAGCAATCCTCTCCATTGGCCCCCGAGCCCCAACCACATCACAATGGGAGAAAATCCAACTCATGGCAACTACTAGCTTCCACATAACTAAACATAACATTTCACATTCATTCCATAATCCTTCAAAACAAGATTTACAACACAACAAGAGGGAAAACAATCACAACAACAAGTCACAAGGCTTATCAAGAAAGCCATAAGAGTAAGACCTATGGGGAGGCAACTTATGCCTCCCAATGGGAATGGGTGCCACCTAAAAGCCTCCAATGCAAACACAATACCCCTAACAACTCTTATGCCTCCCTCAAGTACCCCTTATCCCTCCATTCACTCTTATGCCTCCCTCAACTCTTATGGCTCCCCCAAATCAAGAACAATAAGAAAATGCAATCATTTCTCATACTAGGTGGGCACCCAACCCAAACTCCCTCCTCAAGAACATGATCTCTTATGCCTCCCTCAATTAAACTCCCCATAGTCTCCTCCCACTCCCAACTTAGGCATTCTACCCATTCCCAACAAGCATTACAACAACAAAATTCAACACAACATATGTACTCATTCATATAACAAAAAGAAGAAAACATAATACAACAAAGGTGAAGCTCCTACCTTTCCATGGTAGAGCTTGTTCCAAGTATGAAGTCTCAAATCCCTCCAAAGGTCAAGAAAGCATCCACAAGCTCCAACAAAATTCCCACAAGTATCAACAAGCTCCAAAAATCCACAAACTCTTTCCAAATCCTCTCCTCTCCAAAATACAAAAGACTAAAAAAATGAAACTTCCAACCCCCAAAACAAACAAGAGGATCAAATAAATAGAGAAAATAGAGGGAGGGATGATGTGGCTCCAAGTAGGATGCCACCTCCTTTTCCCTCCACTCCACATCATTTGGTCAACATCAAATTCCAATGCACCATTAATAAGTGGTTGAAAAGAAAGGCAAGCACCTTACACACTCCAACTAAGCCCACTCCCCCAAAGGACAAAATTAAATTTTGAAAGAAAGTGCAATTAATATTTTTACCCTTTTATCCCCCCAAAACACCTAAAAGACCCTAAATTTGGCCTTCCAACCCATAGGTAGGGTTGGCATGGGGTTTTAAGAGGTGTGGGACAAGTTTGACTTGTCCCACAAGCTTTGAAATTTGGCCTCCAAGGCCAAATTCGAGTTTCCCATGTGGGGTAGAGTGTGTTACACTCAAACTCAAACACACATCAATCCACACAAAATCCCAAGTAAATCAAATCCTAATAAATGAACTCTCTTAGGTCACATCTTTTAATTAGTTTAGGACAATTTCAAATTAACTTAATTAGCGCACTACAACCCATGGCTAACAAAGGGGTAAACTCCAATCCAAAGAATATGAATAATAACACAAGTAAAATTTCACTTACTAAGAGCAACACATACTAACATAATAAAAGGGAAAAATTAAAACAAAACAACACATGATCCCTAGGTCACAATTTTCCCTTTACCAGATAATTCTAACACACACACAATTACTTGTTTCCATGGTGACCTTAGCTGGATTCTTCTCGAATTCCGATGTGGTTGGTCTCCACTCCCCAAAATTTGTTGTGAATATAATATACCTGCAGAACAGAAAATACCTCCTTCGGCCTGTTGGCCACGTTAAAACATTCATGCCAAATATACAATATAATCTAAAATAAACGACACATGATTTACTATCATCTATGCAAGTACGATATCACTTACACTTTCTAGCACATTTCTATTCCACATTTCATTTATGTCAAAACGATCATCACATTAGTCCAATTATCAAGTTCTACTCAATATGATTAAACATATCACATGTCATAATTAAAAATAAATAACCCTGTCAAAAGTATACAAATATCGTCATCAAATGTCCACCAGTAAACCATATGCATCATATAAAGATCAAATCAATAACAGTCCAATGTCTATGATATCTACTAGCATGCTAAATCAAGAAGCCATAATAATCCATAAGTGAAGTAATCAGTCCCGAAAACAACAAAACAAAATGGTGTCGAAGGGAAGTGGGCACTACATTATATATGTTATTTACATATACACGTTGTAATATATCATATAATTAAGTATTACAATAACTATCATATTATTCATAACTATATATGTTATTTACATATATAACTAGCAATCGCATGTGTACAATGTAATGTGAACGCCGAACAATATATGTTATTTGATTTAGAGGGATAGTTATTACTTGTGTAGTTGATGTTGATAATGGTTGTGATTGAATTTGTTTAAGTGTAGGAATATATATCAAAATAAATGAGGGAATTGAATATTCCCTTTTAAACCCTTTCAACTATTTGTAATTTCCCACATCTTGGCAGAGTATACAGTATTCATCACGTCTAGGCATGCACAAAGGCAACCAAAATGTATAGTGAATGTCTGATGTACTTTTGTATGGCAGAAATTGAACAATATGCAGTTTTGTTTATTAAGAAATGCAATTCATATTACTTCAAAGAAAAAACAAGTTATATCAATGTACCATATTCATTTGAATTTAACTTTGGTAATCAAAGCCAAGTGTTGTTCGCAGGTCACTCCTAGACGACCCTTGCTTGCTAGATACAACACAAATTCTATCCTTACAATACAAGTTCGGAAATGAATGTTCTTGTCGAAAAACATTTTATAATCGGTGCTCCAACCTAACTAACAAGCATCATTATTATTCAAAATAGATTTTTTATTTAACATTATCGAAACTTTTAACTCAAAATTTTGATACAAGTAACCCAAATATCTATTTTGTAGTCATGGAATGTGATAACACAAAATCTCTATACATTATAATTGTTATTTCCATTTCTCTATGCTTCTATTTCTCTTTATTCTCCAAAGACGCACAAATTGCAACTGGTGGACCTGTCCATCAATCAGCTAAACGACAACATCCCAAAATCCATAGGAAATATTTCGGCGCTTAATTTTCTTCAAATAGAAGACAACCAATTAAGCAGAATGGTACCCTAGGAACTGGGAATGTTGGGCTACCTACAACAATTAGCATTCGGCAATAACAATCTGAAGGGAGATGTTTTTTCCATTCTCTTGAACTGTACAAAGTTGCAAACTATTGGACTGGAATTCAACTAGTTTATGGGCTCTGTTCCAGCAGAAATTGGCTACAAGTTCACCAAGCTACAAGAACTTGCTACAACACGTAATCAATTCAGTGGGAGGATCCCAAAATCTCTAGGAAATTGTTCTCAACTCTCACATCTTGATTTGGGTAACAACCATTTAAGTGGTGTGGTGTGGTGTGGTCTTCAATTTATTTTCCAGAGAGTAGTGATGCTTATTGAAACATTGTACTGATAAATACAATCTAGAAATCAGATGTAATAACCTGGTTTCATTTGTGATTAGAGAATTGGCCCATGCAAAAGTCAACATATAGCCATGAAATAATAGAGAACACCCAATTTCTTATACAAACTCCCAGCCTATGCAAAAATAGGATTTTCAAAACAAGAAATGGACATCCACCAAAGCCTTTATGGAGAAGGGAATTTTGGAAGACATTTAAGTTGCATATGCCATGGCAAATATGTCTACAAAATGTGAAAGCATTTGAATTGTTTGACAAAATACCTGAATAGGTTTTGGAAACTCACCGCGGGCTCAAAGTTATAAAACCAAAAAATCTCCAGAACTATGCAAAATACAAATTTGGCATATTTGAAACCATCATATCATAACATGATGGATTTTCACTGTCCCAAACACCATCTTGGTCTATCAAGCCACCTGTATAACCGTAACAAATATTGGAATTAACAACCTGTAGCAAATTCAGTGTTGATTTTATATAACAATACCAATATAAATAGTCATCTAAGTACATATATGGATACACTTTGATAATTCTTGCATGCCAAGATGTTAGAAATCTCCATCTCAATTATGATTTATAGCATTGTTTTTATATATGCATATTAGAATTAAACCACTTCTTTTGATTTGGGTGAAAGCCAATTCTGAAATGTATAGAGTTGTTGGTGATATTAGTAGTTCTGATATACTCTAATTTTGGGCCAGAGATTACTAGAGGAGCCTGAGGAGGCAGTGAGCCTTTAAGCCACATTAGCCATGATATTATTACATCATAAAAAGTGAGTTGATCCCTTTTTTACATGAGCATCACTCATTATTGAAATTCATAATAAGGAGATAATTGATAGGGAGAAAATAGATAACACACATATCCTAGGCCTAATTAAGAAACTAGGTTATGACCAACATGAGTTACAACATTCCATACCTTATAAAAATTCATAAGGACAAATTAATATGCATGTTGCCGTGGGACCCAATGATACAATATATACTACAGTTCAAGTATTGTCTAACAATGAGAAAAATAATGCCCTGTTGAAAAAGTAGTGGTTCACACAAATGAAAGTGACTATTGACATCCCCAATTATTGCATGAATTTTATATGCAATGACCACATGGTTTCCCATAACCAAGATGAATATTCATGCAATCCTAATCCTATAAAAAAATATACATTGAAAAATGGAAACCATTTATCAGAGAAAGTATCCAATTTCCCTAAGAAAGAGAAACTAAGTAAATTTACAGATAAGACTATAGAGCAAGATTGATCAATAAATATTTTTCTTGATAAAGAGAAATCAATGAATACTATGAATGATCAATTAGTTCCTATAAAGAAAAATATACTACTACAAATAAATCTTATTACATTTGAGAAAGTTCACAAATAGATAATGTTACCTCTTTTAGTTGAGGAATTTTATTCTACTATGAAAAAGTAAGTATAATATGAGAAATTCGAGAAAGAGAAACTACAACAACACAAAATAGTGCAAATGAATTAAAAACCACGTGTACGAGATTCTCTTTGATATGATTACATGTGTTTAAGAGAGTAATAAAGTGACGCATCACAAAAGAAAGAGTTAATCATTGTGTCATATGAATAAAACAATGTGCAAGAGATCCCATTATATAATTATAAAATAATTATGAAGAGGTCAATTAAATTATCATGACCCATTATATAATATCATCTCAAATTTGACATATACATATACTAAATGTTAATAGGTGTAAGAATCAAGATAAAATGTTAATATTATATAGATAGATTCTATGATCTATAGGTTACATATATAATTAGATGATTCAAAAGAATAACCAACAGTGCAAACTCATTACAAGACATGTACAAAATTAATCATATATAAAAAAATTAAGTGTTTTACACATCACAATTGTTTTCATGCAAACGTGAAACAAGAAAATTCCCAATTTTCAAGCATAACAACCATACCCTACCCAAAAAAATTTACTCAAAGGTCATTCTGAGCCCTCCTTCATATCACCCTGATCCTTGATTCATTCTTATCCCATCTCTCTAAGAATTCAAATGTGCCATGTCAGTATGCCCATAGATTATTTAGGGGTATCCAGTCAGTTTAGAAGCTTTCAAATCAAGATCCATTAAGACAAGTTTTTTATCAAGCTTGGGAAAGGGTTGCTCTCGAGTCTTCTCCAAGTTGGTGCGCACCCATAGAACATAATGAAAGGAAAAAACTCATACATAAGGTGTACTGGAGAGCCAAGAATAAAGTGCAATAATTTTTGGAAGGTATTGGAAAGTTTCACAAGTTTTGGAAAAAATTCAACAAAAGTGGGTCTTGGAGGCCTAAATAGTGCACAGGGCCAAAAAAGCTATTGAGCTTCGAGAAGTGATTCCAGAAGCTCCAAAATGATTTAGGAGTCAAAAAAAATTATATTTGGAAATTTATTTCAAAGCCCTAGAGTGTGGTGAAATCATATTCTTCACAAAACCTTGGCACATTATGTCCCCGTCTAGTTTTTTTATCGACTCACAGCCTTGGATCCAGAAAACAAAATCCTATTTTTCAGAGATAAAATGGATGAATCAGGAGCTGAGACCACCAAAAATTGATTTATAAGGTAATTTACAGGTGGAATAATATAAAATTTCATCAAAAAACTCCTCCAGGAACTCAATTTATGGTCCCGACAAGTCACTCTCCAAGTCACAAGCTCCAACAGTCAGCCAATTTTTGGGCTGGAAAACCAACCAATAGGAATGTGGGGGAAATGTTTGCACCAATTGCATAAAAAAATTTGGTTTAGATGGTGAAATAAAATGTTCCTCCCTCCCTATTAGGTCCTTAGACCCTCCACATTACCATGGTTCATCTCTTTCTGTCAGTTTAAGCCCCCCAAACCCTCATTTCCCAACCCCTCCTCTGTGTAATCGCGTGCTGCCAAGTGGCCCAATTAGAATAGGGCGTACTTTTAAATATAAAGTGAAAAAAAAAATTGGTGCATCTGGTGCAAAAAAAAATTCCCCCTCCCTCTTAATCCCCCAACCCATCATGCGACCCAGGCAAACCAAAAAGGTGCTTTTTCTTAGCCCCTCCGCTCAACCTAACAATAAATCACATGACGACACTTGGCCCAATAGGAATAGGGTGAAATTTTTTCACCAAGTGCACAAATTTTTTTGTGAAATTGTGTAAAAAATTTCCACTCCTTCCCATCTATTGAAAATGTGTGAATTTTTCTAACTGTGACGTTATCACTTACTGCTTCCATTCTTCATCCACGCACTCACAATTTTTCTGCAACTTCTGAAATATCTTCCTCTCCTACAGTGTTGTTGCTTCCACAACATTTCCATAACCTCAAAAAATAATTTATCCATCACTCCACACTTTTTCAACATGAAGAAAGAGGATTTTCAGGCTAAATCCATGACCAAGAGCTATCAAAAACCCTAGGGCATAAAAAACACAAATTGCTTATGCCTTCCAAACCGTGCATTTGATTCCGGTGACATTTTCAAAAAATATTCCTTATCAAAACACCTTTGGGAAGCATAAAACCAAAAATATCTGATATATCCTAGATATTTTATAGTAACAATTTAATAAATTCTTCTTTGGAGTGTTTTTTCTTCAGTTATCAAACCGTGCAGTGAACTGACCTAAAAATTTGAACATAACATCAAAAGAGAAAAATTAGAAAGAATCTTTAATTTTCTTGTCAATCCAACACTATGATTTTTTATATTTTAAAATAGAATTTAACGATGGTTTGTACTTTCCATTTTTAGTACTTGTTTCAAGAAAGGGAAAACTCCTTTAGAAGAACAAACACCAAAAATCATTCAAATCAAAAACTAGGGCACACGGATCAAAAAAGAAGAAAAAGGTAAAAAAGCAAAAGGTAAAAAAGTAACTTTCTAAAAATGGAAATTTCTTGGAATTGACCCCAAGACACCTATGGGAAACTTAGGACGTGGAGTAAACACTTCAGTGAAATCAACTGACCAAAAAAGCAACATGCCCGAAGTAACAGCCCCTGGGGCCTGATTTCCAAAAATAACAGTTTTTGGCTCCAGTTGCAAAAACTTGTTGTCGCCACATAGTGACATATAACATTGTTTTTGGCCACTATGGAGCTCAAGTTAATTGGTTAAGTGATCTAAGAATATTTTTTCAGATCAAGCTTCTCAAGACAAGAAGAGGTTATCTATAGCAGTATCTGTAGACACCTAAATTCCACTTTTGCAATCTTATTACCAAAAGCACACAAATCACTCTCATTCTTACCATTTCCATTATAATTAGTTATTTCTTCTAATTAACAAACATTTCTTATCATTTTGGTCAATTAACATTGCTTTGTTGATTACTTATCCTCTTTAACATTTAGGATGCCACTTTACAAAAAAATCGTAAATCAAAAATCCTCTTCCAAATAGACAATTAGCCATTTTTAAGCTAATTAAGCCTATTTTACTCTTATTTTTGTCAATATACCTTATTATTGGCTCAAACCCCTCTTCAAACCATTCAAAATCATACCCACTTCCTTCCACAACATCTCAGAAGGCTTCAAAATCTTGTCCTAGCCTCCTAATTGACCCTAAGTGGTTGATTAAGGTTCCTCACATCCTAATCACTTGTTAATTCACTAATCATCATTAGCAATCCTTAATCAAGATTAACAATTATTAATCTAATTTTTGCTTTTAGTCCCACATACACCAAGATATAAGTTTTCCTCAGAGGAAAAACTATAAAAAAGACTAACCACATACGTTTAAACTTTACACCATGCTTTGAATTGCATATCATATAAGAAATGTGATTAAATCCAAGCTCAATTCTTTCCTCAAGTCTTTAATGGGGTTAGTAGATGGGTATCCAATATGATCTTGTAGACATTGTTGGAGAGACCATCTCACCTTCCTTGGAGTAGCAACAAGCCTCCAATTTGATTCCTCCTGGACCTATTTAAGTCGATGTTAGCTAACAATTTGATATTATATTAGGAATGCTTTAGCTAAGATAGATTGATATATCATGTTAGTTCTTTCAAGAATTCCATTAAGCTTTAATCATTGATGTAACTATTGATAGATTTACTAAGCATTTGTTAATTAGACTATGTGGTGTTAGTCTTGTTAGTTTAGCTTTGCTTGGAACTTTTAGTAGTCTTCATTTGGCTCCCCCCAGTGGGACCCATAACCCCATTGCATTCTTTTTTTAAAAAGATTTTTAACCTAGTTTCAAAATTTTAAATTTAAGGTTTTCTAGATTAATTTCAAGTTTTTCTATTTTAGTTTCAAGTTTTCTAGATTACTTTCAATCTTTTTAGACTAGTTTTTGAAGCTTTTAGATTACTTTCAAGTTTTTAGAGTAATTTTCAAAGTTTTGTAGATCAACTTTCATTTTGATAGTTGTTTAAAACTAGATTATTAGTAGATGTTACATTTTAATGTTCTTTACAAAATATAAAGAGATGAAGTGTTGTCAAAATTACCTCAAAAGGCCAAAGATTTCATCTTTTTCATATTTTTCCTCTCAAAAGTCATGTTTTGATCACCTACAAGAAGGTCCATGCCTATGCTCAAAGGGATGCACCCATGCTCCAAATACCGTGTATGTGTTCTACTGGACACACCTATGCTTCTTCAAACGTGCTTGCACCTTGTTGGTCGTGCCTGTGCATCACTAGAGTTTTGACCTCTATGTGTAACTTGTGTCGGTACTTCAAAGTGTGCAACCCACACCTCTCTAGCCGCGTCTGTGCAAATGAACTGTGCAATTTTGATAAAGGCATGTCTATGCATAATTGTATGTGATGTCACTTCAAGGGATGCACTCATGGGTCTATAGTACGCGCCACTGCACTAGGAGGCATGCTAGTGCACTCAGGTAAAGTTTGTTCAAAGTTCAAAATTTCAACTTCTATTTTTTAGTGTTTATGTCATTTTCCAAGGATTTTTAGTTGTTGTTGCTATCGATTTTCTGATTTATAGCAAGTTTTCTAAAAAATTAACTTAGGGTTTGATAAGTTATTTTGTTTTCATGTTTTTTTATGAGTTTGGAAAATGGTTTTGTATGCTCTTCTCTTGAACTTTGTGTGATCTTTAGAATCAAAAGCACCTTTAAAACTACTTTTTGTTTATTTTAGAGTAAGTAGGAAAAAATTATCATTCATTTCTATTCTTAAGGGAATAAACTTTCATTTTGGCATGTATATGATCTTTTAGTTTAAGAGATTTTCATTTGATAAATAACCAAGGCTAAAATTTTGTGTATGCTCTTCCCTTGTACCTAGTGTGATCTTGGGAACCAAAAGCAAATTTATTCTTTCATTAAAAAGCACTTGGATTAATTGGGAATGAACCTTGATTTATAAATTTTTATAGTGGTTATTTAATTTATCAATCTTTTTATTTCTATCTATTTGGGTTACTTGTTGTGTATGCTCTTCTCTCATGTCCTTGGATGATCTTGACAATCAAAAACAACATTTAAACTTCTTTCTATGATATTATAGATAATTTTGACCTACTAACCATTTGTGTGAAGGACCTAACACTATCCAAATAAAGGAGAACTCTCTTCAAACCAAATTATAACATACATGTGTGATGTAGGTTGCCAAATAGTGGTCTAAACCAAATTGCTTAATCCAAAAGATAAGAAAATACACCACTTTGCAAAACATTATATGTGTAGGTTTGTTTAAGAGCTAAAGCTCGTCCACTTAACTAAAAGAAACTTCCTTTGGTATAATCCTTAAGATAACGAGAGGAATGCTCCTAGGAACCCCAAAGTAGTTCACGTAAGAGGGAGCCTTGTGGACAAAATGGGAAAGTGGTCCACACTACCCAATTGATTAGTAGGGGTTGAAAGATTAGAGTCAAAGTTACCTCCATTGAGACCCTAGTGAAAATAAAACTGAGCGTAATTTTTTGCTCATTGTATTAAAGGGGTTAAATTAAAGCCGAGATACTCCAAGACTAGGCAGTGTGACTTTCTTGGTAAATCGAGCTTGTAGAGGTAGTTTTGTGACAACCTAGGTGAGAGAACTAATAGGAAGCTTACCAGTTGGAGATAATTTTGTCTTAGATATTATACTTGAGATCTCTCACAAAGTGAAAACTTTGTTGGATTCAAACTCTTGTTTTTTGAACAAGGGAAAGAATCTCTTAAATTTGAAACCACTTGACATTTCATCACGGAATCTATTTAGTATTAACTTTGTCCTAGTTTTTCACTTGTCCAAAGACAAGATAAAACTCTACCACAATTACACCAAGTATTTTTCATCACCACTTGGTCTACTCCTTTGTTTTGTTTTTGCTCATTTTTTAGACAAAATAAGAACAAACATATATAGATACCTACTAGAAATAATCATGTCCACCACTTTTGTAGTCTACTTGCATGACTAGGTTGCAATGTCGGAATGCAAGTGTTGAAAGTGTGAATGGTACGTCATCAAGTTCTAGTAGCCCCTTTTTCTCAAACCCATATTGATACTTATTGTCATTGTAGCTAGGTTCTCTTATCACTGACTTCTTTTGAGTTGTCATGCTGCCCGCATTATAGCCATACAATTGTGATATTTTCATCTTGTTTCCATTGTGAAACTTGTCCTAAATCTCTAGGTTGTATTGTTACATTGTTCGCACGCATAGTAATTCCTTGATATACTTAGGCATGGTTTTTACATCCTAGACTTGTCTCATGTTTTTTGAGTTTTGAGATTACTTTATCAGCATTGTTATAACATCATTTTGATACTAAAATCTTGCTTTCTTTCAAAGCTTTATTAATGTGTCCAAATAGAATTATTACGCTTCTCACATTGGTATCTTCCATTTTACAAGACGTAGACTTTGTTAGTGTTTAGAAACTATTTTTTAGTATACCTTGTTAAAGGATCATGTCAAAACTCTCTTAGAATTCAGGTCTTGTTTGTTTCAAAATTGGCTTGACTGGTGATATTATGTTATCACTATTTGTTTCAAACCTATCTCAAAAAAATCATAGGGAGTAAACTTTTGTTATGACTAGATTTGAGTTTTACATGTCATTGTATTGTCCTTGAAATCTCATGTCATATATTACCTTGTTAGGGTAGATCATTCTTTATTCTTTATCCTGGGGTTCATGTTGACCTATTGGATTCATGGTTATTTTATAGTCACCATTTTTTTGTGACAACTTAGCATTGTTACGCTGCGAAAATTTGTCTAGAGTCCATTTTTAAACCTTAGTGGAAACCTTACGTGTTGTAAAGGTTTTTTACTCAAGAAGTAACGTTGGAACAACAAGTACAAGATATCACTCGCCAATTGGCAAGTTTGGATTCACATATAAATAAGGAACAACCAAATGCTTTAAAAAAATCTATACCGAAAGTAAAACCTAAAGCTTATTTTCACTAGTTCCAAACAAATACTCCTCGACGAGAAACATGAAAAGACCCTTATGAATAATTTCTCACGAAGAATAGAGGTAGGAATACATTCATATTTAATCCATCATGCTAACCTATGCTACCCACACAAGACCCACTCTTCAATCAAGAATGGTCCACTATGAAGAACGCCCTTCTAGCTTTACAAGAAGGTAAAACTGGTAAAAAAGTACTAGTTCGATGAGTTGTACCCTTATCCATTTGATAGAGCGATGTTAAAAGTACCTTTCCCATGACACTTTGATTTTCCAAAATTTGACAAGTATAAGGGAAAAGGTGATCCCCGAGATCATATCAAATATTTTTATATGGCATGCTAAGAGGTTGCATATAGTAGCAACTATCTTATTCGCCTCTTCCCACAGAGTTTAGGAGGATAGGCGTTAGAGTGGTTTTTTCACATCCCCAAGGGATCTATATTGACATGGCCTAAATTAGAAAAACATTTTGTACATCAATTTTATTTTAATATAGAGAGTGATATTCACCATGCTAGATACCTATGAAATGTGAAACAACAAAACAATGATAACTTTCACTAATTTCCTATAATGATGGAGAGGGTTAGCTATTAGCTCCCCTTGCTCCATGCCTAAAAAATAGCTAATAAGTATATTTGTACCCAACCTTCACCTTGACATTATGTTCCACTTGAAAATGCATTCTAGTAACACATTCGAAGAGGTGATTGAAAAGGGGATTCAAATCAAAAAATAGCGTTGTTAGCTAAGAGGGACCCTAAAACCCTTTTCACGCATGATGATAACGATTCCAAAACTAATGATACAAGATTTTTTTTGTTAATGATAAGAAAAAAAATGTTGTTCAGTGATAGAATAATAGACTCTAAATGAGTACAAGTCTGTTCAAAACAATGCATACCTTTGAATCTTGCAAAGGGAAATACATCTAGTGCAGTACAAACAGTCGTGACTTTCATCATCTCTTTCTAACTCAATATCATCAATACTATAGTAGTTAAAGGCCATCAACATGGTTTCATACCCTGACAACACAACACCTTACGGAGGATGACATACCTAAGTCTATCATGGTTTATGGATAGATGATTTTTACGTGTATTTCACCGCATCAAGGGTCACAAAATTGACAAGTGTTTGAAATTGAAAACATTGCATTGAGGATCTAATCGACAGTGATGATATAGAAGTAGACTCTACTGCTATGGCCAAATATATAAACAAAAACATGAGGATTTATCAAAGAACCTTTCCCTAATTGCACAAAGGAAATTTAAAGTCAGGATAAGGGAAAATCATCTAAAAATAATATTACCAATTATGTATTAAAGACAAACTATTTTGATTCCTTTAATAGGTTGTGTTGATTCACCTATTGAGCATATCAACATGATCAAGATCAGAATCAAGGGAGTGTGCCATGGCAATATGAAATGATCTTTCCTTGTTATCTTAGAACCTCCTCCCCCTGCCTACTCAAGAGAGTCAATATGATGAATTAGATCAATGATAGAAAAGACCATAGCTAAGACTTCCAATCTTATGACCTTCTTAAGATTTCTAACATTCATAAGGAAATCCTTTGCAAAAAATTACAAGTATCAGGAGTAGTCTGCTCGATATAGGACCAAGTAAAATTGCAAGACCATGGTAGAAAAAATCACTCCTTCAGATCACATAACCTTTAGTCCCATGGAAATCCTAGAAGAAAATCCCTCTCAATAACCTGCCCTTACATATTGAAGTGATAATCAAACGTAAGAAGGCTAAAAGAGTGTTTGTGGATGGTGGATTAGGTTCTAAATATTTTTATTCTTAAAATGGTACAACAACTAGGGTGTACAAAATATTATTTGGAAACAAAGGTTATCATCATAAAGGCAGTATGACAATGAAGAACAAAAATCAACTCGTAATGATCACTTTTTCACTAGAATTAGGTCCTATAAACTATGATATGAAGTTCCATGTCTTGGACTTGGAGCTCCCTTATAAAATATTTCTCGGCCACCCATTGAATTCATGCCATGAAATCCATGTACCTTCAGCATATCATCAATGTCTAAAGTTACACCATGAAGGACATAGAAACTTACTATACAAGGGGGACCCCCAAGAATTTTCTCATTGCAGAGCATTGTCAGGCTATTTTCCCACCATCTACGAGTGTCCTTATATGGAGATATAATTGTTCCTATTCATTCGAAGTAAATTTCTTCACAAGTGAATCTAGATACCTTGTCTCCCAATGAAAACAGTGCTTCCATGTTAGAAAATCCTTTCGCTGCATGGGAGATGAAGGTTTAGACCAAGTGGTTGCAGAGAATATGATCTGCAGTAAGGCCCTTCTAGTTTGCAAAACATTTCCTTGTCTAACAAAACACATGATAGGCCATGTTACAAGTTTCAAAATATCAAGGGAGAAATATACCTTTTCGATGCTTTCACTCCTGGGGGATTCCTAGCAGATGAAAGGATACTCAAAGATATTGTATTTTTTCTTGAAGATGATGAATTGGCTCTGTGTTACCAATCCCCTAGGTATATTATCCCCAATAGAATGATGCTTACTATGGGGTATAAAAAACATGGATAAAGCCATGCAATGAACAAGGTATCACTGAAATCCCTACCAATACCCCATCATATAATAGGTAAGTATCCGGTGTTGGCATCCATCATGTATAAATATCACTCCTCAAAGATCGAGGAGCATGCCTCTTCTAAACAAGAGGATAGTATTTATGAAGGTGAAAGGGAAACATAGATTCTTGGTGTAGTCTTTACAAAGACGTCATGCCTCCATGAACCTATTTTCTAATATGGTATGTCCTAACCATAACCCCCACCGTTACACCTCTATACCATTCCAGACACTAAACCTCATTTACCCATCACTTGTGAATTAGGAACCAATAGCAAAACATACCCATCAGGATATTTCAGAATGATGAGGCTCCTTGGTGAGTTTTTATGCATTAGGGAAAATATTCCCTGAGAAATTACCACAAGAAAGGATTCTCCATTTATCTCAACGCATTTACATGTACTTCTGAAGAGGAGGAAGATTTGTGTGGTCACTTCAAGTAATAAAAGTAAGCAAGGGAAAAATTCCTATACAAAAAGCCTTGCGGAAAGAAAATTTTGAAGTCCTATAGTAAAAACCTCTTTGAGGTGCCTGTAGACAAATAAATAGGAAAAAAACCTATGAACAAGATAGTGTACCTACCTAAAGATGAGGATCTCTCTAAACCACCTTTAGTAGAGGAGGATCTCAATCTCCCTCCTGGTCCTATGCACATGGAAGATGAATCCAAGTTACTGGTGGAGGAGATAATAGATGTTAACATCAGCATGGAGGAGCTGCCTAGAATGGTTAAGTTGGGAGTTGCACTCTCATCTCAAGAACAAAAAACTTTTACAGGAATTTTGAGAGAATTTGCAGGTATCTTCTCTTGGTCTTACGTAGACATGTCAGGACTTGATCCTGCATTAGTCGTGCACAATAGTTTTTAACACCCCGAACGCCAAGCCCATAAAACAAAATCTCTGGAAGATGCATCCTCATGTCACCTTGTTGGTTAAGGTAGAGCTAGAAATTTTATTAGAAGTAGGATTCATCAGGCCTATCGACTATTACGAGTGGATCTCTAATGTGGTCCCAGTTCAAAAAAATCCTCTTTGTATCAAAGCATGTATCGATTTCTGAGATATTAATAAAGATTTTCCTAAGTATGACTTTCCTCTTCCCAACATAAACATGATTGTCAATTCAACAGTTGGTTATGAGATGTTATCACTCATGGATAACGTCTCGGGTTATAACCAAATAAAGATCGTTGAGGAAGACCAATACAAGATAGATTTTACTACCCGTTAGGGGACACTCTGTTATCAAGCCATGCCCTTCGGCATCAAGAATGCAGGTGCTACTATCAACGGGGCACTGACGATTATCTTTCATGATATGATTAGTGACATCATGGACGATTATGTAGATGACATATTGGCAAAGTCTAGGACTTGAGAAGAGAACCTAGAGATTATGCGATGTAATTTTCAATGTCTAAGGGACTACAAGATCTGATTGAACCCGAAGAAGTGTGTCTTCAATGTGTTATCTGGAAAATTACTAGGATACATTGTTTCAAGGAGAGAAATATAAGTAGATCCAGAAAAGGTTGCCACTATAAAAAAAATGCCTCCTCCTACCAATATCAAACAACTACAGAGCTTACAAGGAAATATCCAAGCCATCATAAGGCTCATCTCTCAGCTTGCAGACAAGTGTCATACATTTGCACATCTTCTTAAGAAAGATGTTAGTTTTCACTGGGGACTATAGCAGCAAGCATTTGCTTTTGCTCAAAAGTTATTTGGAAAAACCCCCTGTTCTAATGCCACCCACAACAAGTGAACCCTTTTTACTCTACATATTTGCCATGTACTTTGAAATCAAGGCACTATTGTCTTAGTATGATAAAGAGCAAAGAGAAAAATTTGTGTACTACTTAAGCAGAACGTTGATAGCTTACGAGCTCAACTATCCATAGATCAAAAAGGCTTGTTTGGTCGTGGTTTTTACCTTTTAGAAACGACGTCACTACCTACTCAACAATAAGGTCAAGCTTATTTCAAAAGTAGATCCATTAAAATACTTGTTGTCAATTCCTGCACTCACAAGAAATATGGCTAATTGGATCATCTTACTCAATGAGTTTGACATTGAGTATGTACATCAAAAATCAGTGAGAGGACAGGTTCTAGCAAATCAGCTAGCAGAATCTCCTCTACTAGGTACCAAACCTTTGAGTCTGGAACTCCTAAATGCATCTACGATGTACCTCGGGAAATATATCATATGGAAACTATACTTTGATGGCTCCTTTACCTTTCATTGTTTAGGTGTCGGAGTTGTGTTGATCACCCCTACAGGAGACTTGATCCCTCAGGAATTTTGACTTAGGTTCCCGTGCACAAATAACATAGCGGAGTATGAGACCCTTATCACAAGGATGAAGCTATCTTTTAAGTGGGATATCAGAAGAGTGAATATAATTAGTGATTCCATTCTGATTATAAAACAGACGACAAATGAATACAAATTAAAAGCTGAGAAAATTCTTCCATACAAGAGAATGGTTGATTCTTTGAAGGATATCTTTGAGAAGATAACATTTGAATAAATACCAAGAGCCCAGAATAGAGCAGCAGATGTTATGGCTATAGTAGGATCCATGTTGAGTATTCCACCTACAAACAATGATATGCCATTTTTCTGTGGAGCACTTACGAACACCAATATATGACATGCCAAATTCTTGTTTGGTGTGCAAATTTGTTTGTCCCTTTTCCCTTTGGTACTGTGAAATATTTAATTATCTCCGCGATGGAAACTTTCCCATTATTATTTCCCATACCAAAAAACATAACCTTATCCGGCGTATAGCCCGTTATACCCTACTTGGGGGCACCCTCTTTCGCCAAGGCTACGATGGGAATCTGTTTGCATTGTCTAAATTCGGACGAGTCCATCTAAACAATCAAAGAGGTGTAAGAAGGCATGTGTGTGGCTCATACGAAAGGGATCGTATTGGCAAAGAAAATACTCAGAGTAGGCTACTATTGGCCTATCATGGAAAATGATTGTTGTAAACATGTGAAGAAATGCTTGGATTTTCAGAAGTATGGCAATGTAGTATATGCGTTGGTGCAATCCTTGCAACCTACCACAACACCTTGGTCGTTCTTAAAGTGGGGTATCGATAGGAAAACTTAACCCGTATCTCCATGGATGGCCATAAGTTCATTATAACTACTACAAAATTGGTAGAGGTTGTTCCTCTTACCTATGTTGAAGGCAACCAAATCTTAAAATTTATGATGAACTGTATCATTTTCCATTATGGTATCCCCTCTATTATTATCATTGATAATCTTAAGCCATTTAAAAATAAAACTGTGAAACTAATATGTAAGCGTTTTCATATCTCCCTCAAGTTCTCAACCCTCTATTACCCTCAAGGTAATAGGTAAACCGAAGCTTCCAATAAAACCCTCATTCGTATTATGGAGAACATGGTGAATACCACATTCTGTAATTGGAATTTACAAATTCACCCTGCCCTCTGGGCATTCAGAACATCTATCTGTACCCCCACAGGTGTCACTCCATACTCCTTATTATTTGGCATGAAATTTGTGCTACCCTTAGAGATCGAGATCCCCTATTTACGTATTGAGCTAAGGGACTACCTAAATGAAGAAGAGGACTACAGAGTAGCTCGACTGATAGAGTTGGAGATATTAGATGAGAAACCGAATTCATGCCCTCAATCACCTTAAAGTATATCAAGATTGAGTGTTGTGGATCTACAATAAAAAATGAATACCTCGTCAATTTGAGGTAGGAGACTTGGTGTTAAAAGAAAATAAAAAACACCACAAAGGACCCGAGTAAAGAAAGGGAAATTTGAGCTGAATTAGCTAGGGCCGTATGTTGTGGTTGCCAAGCTTCGGTTCAGGTGCCTATAAGCTTGCCTATTCAAATGGCTACAAGCTTTGGGAACCCATGAATGTAATGCATCTTAAGTGTTTCTATGCTTAGGTGCAGGGTTCCTAAAATATCAAAAAATGAAAAAAAAACAAAAACAAAAAAAAAAAAGTATAAAAATAGAAAAAGAGAAAGAGATATAAACAGGTGCATCCAATAGTGAAAACCACGTAATGGTGGCACTTTGGACAAGTCATATGGTTAAAAATGGTTTCCATTTCCATTGGAGGGTCCATTGTTCATAAGAATTTCAGGTTTAGGAGTATGATAGCTTTGTTCTACGCTGGTTTTTCCTTCATCTGAGTCCCTTGTGAGCCGGTCCCTCTTTTCCCTAACCAACGTGATTCTTCTAAAACTTTGCCACGAAGTGAGTTAATCTTTAATAAATAATTATTTTTAAACTGCATGTTTATTGTTTTAGGTTGGGGCACTGTGTTATTATTTCATCCTCATATCAAATGACCCTTCACTATCTATGCGGGGATATATTAATAAAGCCTAAGTTTACATCACACATATATGTTAAAGCTAATCATCAGTACCATGATCTTCAATGGGGCAAGAGGGTTGTCCATCCATCAATATTTGGCTTCCCCCACACCAATATCAAAAAATCAAACCAACTATAATTTTTTTCAAAAAATCTCAAAAAAATTGGTAATATAGCATCAACTAAGGCTAGTCCATAATCTTACAAATAGTAAACATACATGTTACAGCAACTGATAGCTCTGTAAACAAATGCCTATGATCCATCGGTAATCTGTAAATCATTATATATCCATACAAAATAATATTTCTTAGGTTCTTGGTTGTTCTTGTCTCAAATGACATATGAGATATCATTGTGCCATCATGGGCATCCATTAACAAATGTTAACTTCATCTTGAGGCTATGTTAAAAAAAGTACATCTGCGTGCAATACGTGATTATGCCTTCAGATCACTGTGTTATAGTGCAAATTATACATCTAATATATCAATGGGACCGATTGTCAGTCCTCATTTTACTCTCACCCTCGCATGAGACTACCTAGCCTAGGGCAATAGTTTTTAAAACTACTGATGTCATAGTCAAACACGAACATTTGGTATCTAAACTCTTGATAACAAAAATAGGTTGGTGCAACTGGTCTTGAATGTTGTTCATGAGATCTTATGTCTGATTGTACTTGTTTCTCTGACCTAGGTTAACTATCTTAGCTAATAAAAGGGGTATTGCCCATTGAATCCCTATGGGATGTTGCATGGCATTTATGAATGCCTTAGCAATAAAAGGTCTCGTTCACTATCTATAAATGTATCATGTTATTTTATCCAGCTTTTCCTAGCGGCTAATAAAGGCCGATGTATTTAGATCATCAGGGGAAACGTGATGAAACAAAGTTAGGTCTTATTGAATATGTGGATACTAAATAGTCTATTCACTAAATTCCGCTCGGCACCACTAGTTTATGTCTTATCTACCTGTAATTTTAGCCTCTTTCAAAACACCTAATCTCAATAAACAATCATAAGTTGTATCCCTATCCTATCCCTATTTCTGATCTCATTTCGATCATATTTTTGATCGTTGATTGACTTCTTCTATCACCCCATCGACACTCAAGGGGGAATGTCCTGGTCATTATACTAATTTTTAACTTCAAAACTTTACTTGCTATATGACTATTGTAGCTACTACTGTTTTAAGTGACATCCACTTACTTCACCTTAAACGGGGGCAAATCCTAGTACATCCTAAATTCCGCTATTGCAATCTCCATTGGTAAAAGCACATCTAATCCACTCTCATTCTGGACCAGTGGTCCATTATAATTAGGGGTGATGGAGGTACCTACTAATGGTGCTCGTAATGTTTCCTAAAGGGGCATCCTTTTTTTTAATTAACAACGCTTTGTTGATTACCTACTCCTTAATGTTACATTCAAGATTCAAATTATCATGACTAGCATCTGCTACATTGGTGCCCCCTACCACCGATCCTCTTCCATGGGCATACATGTTCATGCGCCTGTGCTCTAGCTAATCTAAGCCTATTTTACCCCCCTACGTTGTTGCATCAATATACATCCTATTATGTGGCTTAAACCCAGTGGCAGCTCTGTCACATACCACCTAACATAGTCAAAAGTCACCCCTACTTCCACTCCCTATGCAAGTTGCACCCAAGGTCTTAGAAGGACCTGTATAAAAGCTAGTATGGGCTAAGTCTAACCTAATATGGGGCACCATAAGAAAGGTCTCTTGGTATTTTTGTGCATCCTCACATCCTAATCACTTGTTAATTCATTAATCATGATTAAATAATCGCTTAGATCAGGATCTACTTTTTACCTTAATCCATGACTTTGTTCTTTTAGCTCCCAAGGATGCACCGATGATCAACTATAGTATTCCTCAAAGAAATTGTATCCTAAGGCCAATGGTACTAACCTACATGGCCACCTTGTGATCATGTGAGGTTGTACCTCGTCAAAACTTTGAATTGTAATAGTCATATAACAAATATGATTAAGAGCCATGAATATCAATCTCCTTCTAGAACCCAGCCAATGATTCAATGGCTCTCTAATAGACTGGAGTATCTTACATGATCTCTGTAGGGCATTGTATCAGAGATACCATCTCAGGCCCATCTCTTGAAGTAGTAACTGGTAGGACCTACGAACGTCTGATTTCCCTCCTAAGATATCTAATTATGTCAAATCTGGTAGTTAGAAATTCATATTAAGTAGACTATGACTTTACCAAGGATTGATTTATATCATGTTAGAATACCATCAAGCATTCCATTGAGATTTAGAGGGAATTGATGTAACTATTGTTAGATTCAGGAAATCATTTTTTAACTAGACTGTGTGCTTTTAGTCTTGTTAGTTTATCCCCATTCTTGAAACCACTAGTAGTCTTTCAAGCACCTACGAAGATTACCCTAGTCATAGCCCGGCCGGGTAAGTCTAAAACTTCCAAACATTTCGGCTACGCATCACTCATTAAGGCCTTTGATACCATCATATGTGATCAAGCGAGCCTAAATAAGTGGTCTTAAGATTCCAGCCAGCATTTTCTCTAAAGTGATGCTCATCATACCCTGGGTCATGAAGACTGGGAATTGTAAGGCCCTTTAAACTGCATCATCTATGATCTTAGGTTGTGAGGAAGTTGATGACTCCCTCAATCTAAGAGGATCTACATGTGAGCTCACATGTGATCAACCAGTCAACCAATCCAGTGTGATCTCCTAGAAAATTTGGTACACCTAGCATCCATAAATATCCTCCTCATCAGGTCCGACATCATCCCATGTATCTCATGCTCTCTCATGCATCACTCTAAATCCTTGTAAAGAGGGTCATCCCTTGTTCATCAATTACCGTCTTATTCTTCTACTCAAACACCCTTATGATCTTCTAACCATCCATTCATATCCAAATTCAAATTCAAATCTATGCTATCGACATCCCTTCTTTCTAACCCTATCCAGGTCCTCCTTTGACATCAACTCGCTCATCCATATCTAAAATTACCCAACCTAATATAGTTTCCTTCATTGGGGGAACAATGCTTCCCCTGGTGGCATTAACTGCATCCTCCTATGGCATCAGTGCCAAACATACTAATGCAATTCAGTACTCCCTATCGCGCATTAAATGCCCCCATCCGCTTGCATAGGCACACTCGGATTTTTTTCCCCCTAAACCCTCCCATGGTGCCCAAGGCATTTCTCTTTGACTAGGTGCATATGCGCCCACGCCCTCTCTGCAAATTGTGCCATGGGTGCCCCCTCTTTAGCGCTAGCGTAGATGTGCCCTTACCACTTTTTGCACTCGCAAGACCCCGTGAGAATAATCACACACCAAGGGCCACGTTGGCGCATTCGTGTGGCTTTTCGTACCCGGTATCTAATGCCTTAAGAAATGTGTTTTAACTAAACTTAAATGCTACAAAAGTACAAAGGTGAAAATTTTATCTTTTTATACCTGCGGGCCATCCTCAAGGAGTCTTATGCAGTCCTCTACCACAATTTACATGGTGTTTCTGGTTCTGCACTCTCATCATTTCCTCCGGTAGGTCAGAACTAAATTGGCAGTAAACAGGTAAGTGAATGTGGTAAATGAAGTTGCCACGAATTTTTATGTACCCCACTTTTACCCCCCACAACGTGTTTAATCACCGCCCGAGGTACCCTGAAGCCATCGTGTTTCTTCTAAATTCTTGTAGCACTTGCCATGATGATTATTTTAAATAAATAATTATTACGCGCCCATTTTTGCTATGTTGGGGCATGTTTTTGCTTCCCAGCGGCCCTTTCTACTACCTGGGGTATATTTTTGCCTTGCAATGACTTTTGGCGATGTCTCATGACTTTTTTATTTCTTCTACAATATTTTCTTCCTAAAAATTCAAAAAATTCAAAACAATATAAAAATTTTCAAAAACCCAAAAAAAATTGGTAAAAAAATTGGGTAAAAAAAATTGCAAAAATTCAAAACTCAAAAATTGGTAAAATGGCATGCACGTAGCTGAGACCTGTATCGAATGCATTGTCCTAAAACATCAAAAAAATTCCTACAAAAACATATTTTTAGGTTCTTGTTTGTTCTTGTCTCAAACGACTTGCAGATCATCGTGATCTACCTCCATTAACAAAGTTGGCTTGCTTTACTATGTCAGTGCTACCCACCGTGCAACAGTGAGTTGCCAGAGACTATGTCATAGTGCACAAATGCTTTCAATGGGACTACTTGTGTCCTCTGTTATTCCCCTCACATGTATCCTTTCTTGAGGCACCATTTTTTAACCCTTGTCATTACAACATGAACATTTGGGAACTGAAGCTTGATATCAAAAAAATTGGTGTAACTATCTTTAACGTTGTTTGTTTGAGTATATGTGATTGTACTTGTTCCTCTGTTAGGTTAGTTGGTTTACTTTCTCATATTGCATTGCATTATGTATGTTGTATGGAGTTAATCATTGTTTTACTTTCTCGTATTGCATTGAATTATGTATGTTGCATAGAGTTACGTATTTTTAGCCATGAACAAATATTATTAATATAGCTTTTCATGTTATTTTACACTTTTGTTTATTTTAATAAAGGTTGATGTTGTAGATCATAAGGGAAACATGATGAAATAAAAGTTGCTTATTGAAGATTGGATGCAAAGAGTTATTCCTATTCTCCACTTTCACGTCTTATCACTATTAATTTTTCTTCCAAATCACCCAGGGAAATAAACAATCATGTTTATTCCTATCATATTTATTCTGCCCATTTTGATCATATTTTCGATCGTCGATTAACTTTTTCTATCACCCCATCGACACTCGAGGAGGCATCCTTCATTCTACTAATTTTTCTTCAATTTTTTTAGTTTTTATGTTTGTATACTATATTTGAAGTGAAGTTACTTACTTGACCTCAAACAGGGGCAAATGTAGACACCTAAATTCCACTTTCGCAATCTTATTGCCAAAAGAACACAAATCACTCTCATTCTTACCATTTCCATTATAATTAGTGATTTCTAGTAATTAACTAACATTTCTTATCATTTTGGTCAATTAACAGTGCTTTGTTGATTACCTATCATCTTTCGCATTCATGGTGCCACTTTACGACAAATTGTAAGTCAAAATCCTCTTCCAAACAGACAATTAGTGATTATTAAGTTAATTAAGCCTATTTTACTCTTGTTTTGGTCAATATACCCTATTATTGGTTCAAATCCCTCTTCCAACCATTCAAAATCACCCCATTTCCTTCCAAAACATCTCAGAAGGATTAAAAATTTTATCCTAACCTCCTAATTGACCCTAAGTGGTTGATTAAGGCTCCTCACATCCTAATCACTTATTAATTAACTAATCATCATTAGCAAGCCTTAATTAGGATTAACAATTATTAATCTACTTTGTGTTTTTAGTCCCACATGCACCAAGATGCAACTTTTCCTCAAAGGAAAAACTATAATAAGGACTAACCACATACCTATAAATTTTACACCATGCTTTGAATTGCATATCATATAAGAAATATGATTAATAGCCAAGCTCAATCCTTGCCTCAAGTCTTGAATGGGTTTAGTAGATGGGTATCTAATGTGATCTTGTAGTCATTGTTGGAGAGATCATCTCACCTTCCTTAGAGTAGCAACAAACCTTCAATTTGATTGCTCTTAGATCTATTTAGGTCTAAGTTAGTTAGCAATTGGATATTATATTAGGCATGTTTTAGCTAAGATAGATTGATATATCATGTTACTTATTTCAAGCATTCCATTAATATTTAATCATTGATGTAACTATTATTAGATTCAATAAGAATATGTTATTTAGACTATGTGGTGTTAGTCTTGTTAGTTTAGATTTGCTTGGAACTTTCAGTAGTATTTAGTATCTCCTCCTGCACAAACATCCAAACATGTCTTCTCAAGGTGATCAAGAGCTGGCCCCATAGCAAGCTTCTGCAAGCATTCTAGTGACTGGTACCATGGTAACTCTTGAGGAGCTATTTCCATGGATTCATGAAGTTCTTGAAAGTGGGATAAGACCAATGCAACTCATTGTAATTCCTAGTCTCACAGAAATCTCTGGAATGTTAAAACCCAAGTGAAGAAAGTAGGCTCAGATAGCTTCTCATTTCTTCAGTGGCACCTCGAGTAACCAGTATATTGAATTTTTCAAGCCTAAGACCGAAAATCCCATGGAAGAAATGACTTCGTCTGATTATGAGTTGACCCGAAACTCATTGGGTCAAGCTTCTCATGAAGGTGACATTTACCTGTTCAAAGAAGCTAATTCTCGTCTTCTTGCTCGGACTGAAAGATATAAGTGAACCATTATGCAATCGGAGGAACATGTAAGAGCTCTTAGTGCATACATTCATCCCTTCTAAAGAGTAGAATCAAAACCTCATCTTATGACCGAATATATCCCTTTAATCAGTGTTATCGACCCTAAGGAAATCAAGAAAGTACATGAATTCATAATGTGAGGGAAAGCCTATGAAAATTGAATTGAGGAAATCATTGAGTAAGGCAAGGCATTGTGTCCAGACATCATTTCTCTCATCAAGTATGCTCATGAAACATTGTTTGTAGTAAACAAGAGGAAGGAGAAGCATGCAAAATAAGTCAATCATTTGGATGAGATTCTCCCACTAGTATCTGAAATAAGTTCTTTTGACTCTCACACCCTCGTGAACAAGGGAGTGTCTGTATCAACTACCGAGGACTTGTCTCAAGTTTGGATCCACATCTTGCATGCATGGTATGCAATGCTCAAAAATTCCATATCAAAATTAGACTCCCACGAGTATCAGGTATATGGAATCTTGAACGATGTCTACCATTGTGTTCAAAGGTTTGAGTTCCCTCCACTCACTAAGGACTCATCATCAGAGGAACTCATCATTGAATTTCAAGAGATGGTTTGAGTTCCTTCAATAAAGACAATTATGAGTCCCTGACCGACATCAAGAGTTGCATTGTAGTAATTGTAGTGGATCACGAAGAATGGATTTATCAATGTAAAAGGATCAATGGTGTCCCTGAGACATGGAATAAGGTGTCAATTTTTGTTTTCATTCCAAGGGAAGAAAAGATAATAGCTGGGATGACTAAATTCATCAAGGAATTCAAGGAAAATAAACCCATCCCAGAGATCCACCACCAGGAGACATGATTCGACAGGGTTCATCATAGCGGGAGGTTTCTTCATTGGATGTATCAGCTTTTCTTTCCTTCTCTCTTTCTCCCTCTTTCTTATCTCTCCTTTCTAATTATTCATTGGGTGTAATCATTGTGTTCTGTCCTACACTTAAGTGATATATTTTGTAAATGTAAAATTATTTTCTCAAAATTGTAAGAGAAATACTTAATTTATCTTTTCTAGAGGAAAACAAAAATGTCATAAGTGGAATAGGAATAAGAAGAGTCATGTGGGGGGTAAGTGAAGAGCCAATCCACATTTTTTATAAATTGAAATTGCTTCTCCATTCTAAAGGATTCTGAAATTTACTTATGAAAAATTGCATTTCTGAAAATTTTGTACTTTTTAGCAATAGTGTGTTGTAATATGTTGTTGGACTTTGCGTCATCCATATACATGAAATAAATCTGCATTTCTTCTACATGCTTTCTTCTTTTCCCTTGCTTTGTACAACTTGTGTAAATGTCAATCAAGGAATACAGTTTCTACTTTCCAAGATGTATGAATGTGTGCAACTTTGTATACATGGTTTCCTTTCATCGTTGGCGTAATAAACATAGTTGTTATAAGCACCTTGTTTTTCTTCCACTTCCTTCTTTTATGTACTTTACAAGCATAGTGATCCAAGAGCTTTGTATCTTCGATAAATGAATCTAAGAACTTGGTGTCTCGGGTTGTCCATCTCACTAGATAGCTTCATTCTAATTTTTTCTATATTGAACTGCTTTGGTTACTGGGTGTGAGCTCTATGATCTACTCACGGAAGTAATCTTCCTCACCTACTTTCCCTCATTTCCCCTCATCATTCTAATTTCCTCCCGTGTACCATGTACAAGCACTTTTCCACAGGTTCAGTGGAGTGTTCCTCTGTGATCCCCAGCCAATTCGGCCACCCACAACATTTAGATAGGATTAAGATTAGTTGCATTCAATAATGGGAGTTGTACCATTCAATGTAGATGGGTGTAGCCTCGTGATCATTGGTGGAGACACCTAATTTTCCATATCAACAAATCTTCTCACCAACAACAATCAAGTAAATAATAGTAATACAACTACCACTAGGGTTCATTCTCATTAGATGTATCAATTTCCACACACACACACACACACACACACACACACACACCACACATATATCAATTTGTATACAAGAGGAATGATTCAAATTATCTTGAGAGTGTGAACACGCTTGACCCTGCCACTCTCACTCCATAAACACATCCATATGGGCATGTAACCATGGCTTCTCCTACTAGGGATGCATAAACTAATCCAATAGTGAAATATATAAAGCATCATTAAGAGATTGAGGTGGAGGTTTGAACATGTTGCTAGAGGCTTGAGATGGTATGGGGAGTCCATATAAGTGTTTTTGTGTGGATAGGAACCTTGCAACAGTGTGAACAAAGATTAAATAAAGAAAACAAACATAAAACCCTCTCTCTAATTGTGGTACCCTATTCCAAGGTTTTAAGGTTTAAACATTGGTTTAAAGGATAAGGAAAGTTTGCTAAAACTCGTGACAAGTTGGCTAACAAGAAGGTTGGCATTAGTTTTGGTGATAAAAAAAGTATCACACAATTTCAAGATGATTTACTAGTTGAAAGGTTACAAACACAGTCCTAAGACTAATGGTACACAATGAGAAAGATATGAAAAGATGACATTATTGTTTGCATAAACCTAAACAGTCCTTAATGGAGGTCTATGACTCATTAAGATGGTGGGAAAATAGGTTTAGGTGCTAAGTATTAATTGTATGCAATGACAATGGGTGATAATAGGGTTGGTGTATTGAACATTTTTTCTACACATTTTGTCATGTCAATCCTTCTACACATTTTTTCGAATATTTATCATGAAAACAAAACTGGATTCAACAACATTGAATTACCAAACACTCTAACAATCATGACATCAACTTATATTTAAAAAATATCAAATGACACTTGTTAATCACAAAAAAATTATCTATAGCTTAAGGTATGCATTAAGAAGTAAGGCGGAAGATTGAAAAGGAAATTTCAGGTAGTTGAATATGCAGTCAAATTCCATTATAAATGAAATCTATAAATACATATCGAAGTAGCATTGTAAGGAGAAGAACATAGGGAGTTGAGATCAATCTTTCTTTTTGATTGGGAGCTTCTACAATCTTGAATTCGAAAGTGGAGGGATATTTTTTATTTGTTTCTACTACTCCATTGAACTCCCATAATGAGTCCAATAAATCTTTAATACCGTCTATAGAAACGTCTTATGTAGTATTTACATATTCACCCTCACGTTTTTAGTTATTTTTCCTATTCCCATCAAAGTAGTGTTGAATTAGGATTTTTTATTGTTGGTTTTGTATTTTACAAGCATCTATATACCGTGAACGTGGTGACATGTTGATTAAAGAAGGTAAAATCATGTTTAACATTGTATAAATTGCAAACCCATAAATATATGAACTCATAATAATAAGAAAAAACAAATTAAATACTTACTGATTTCAAGTGTGAGTCATGGCACTAGCAGGCAATGAGTTAACCAGAGCAATGGCGAGGGAAATTGGATCCTCCGGTAGTTCATGTTTGGCTTAGGTATTTCCAGTATTTTCAACAATGGTTAATCCCTGTATTTTCTGCAGTGAGGGGGATAGATAACCAGAAATGGATTTGGTTTTTGCAGATTTCAATTTGTTATTTGCTTTATGATTCCCACGGTGCCAGGTACTAATTTCAAACAATGATGATGTGACCATCCATTGCCACGATGGAACACCTAGCATGCCCATTTACGATGCCCTATGCGTCTCATGTTGATGTGGAATTGGAGCTAAAGGAAAACACCAGTGACAATGCATTTTTGACTCCGTTTGGCCGTTGGGTTCGATTGTGGGGCTGTAAAGAGCCACGTCGGTTTGTGTGTGCTCTTTACAGTCAACCTCCTCCACGATGCATGCATGAATTCATCATATCTTCCTCCCTTTTTTGGAGTTTAGACTCTAGTTTTAAATCTCAATTCATTGTTTATTTATCCTTTAAAAATATAATATTAGTTTTATAACTCCACTTCATTGGACACGTGGACATAGGCAAAGCAGTGGAGAGAGAGATAGAGTTGTAGCAAACTTACTTTCCATTTACCCTCACAAATTGCTCTTGTTAGGACTCATTTTGGAAAGAATAATAAGTTGCATTTACTTATTAAGTCTCTATTATAAAGGCACTCATCAATTTTTAACGCCAATGCAAACTTAATCAAATCCAAGGTAGTTAAGTGTGATTTAGCTATGGTTGATGGGATAATACATTTTAGCTCATCAATGTAGGCTCGACAATGCCTCTACGGTGGAGAACTATGAGAGATTGGTTATGGGAGTTAGGTGAGAAAGAAAATCAAACTCGATGGAAGCTTTGTTATAATTCAAATCCGCTCGATCAATGCGAGCAAGGTGGATAATTAACACGCTAACAATAAGTATATAAAGATGCTTAACTTAAGCTTAGCATAGGGATTTAATCCCAAGTATTTTATCTTGACCCAGTTATTTATCTCCTACTCATTTTTTTTACTTCCAAACCTATTATTTTACCTAGTTTTTAATCACCTTAGCAATTAAACAAAAACTACGTACTTACGAGTGCACTGCTGCTTCGAATATTGATTATGCGTTGCAACATTACACTTCTAGTCAGAGTGAGAGAGTGTAATGTTAACTCATCACTGCAAAAGCAATTATATCGATTCCGTCAATCAAGGTTATACATATAATATAAGATCGAAACACAAAAGGGAATCTATAACAACTTACGGTTTTCAACACTATTTATGTTAAGAATTTGCACATGGAGTATCTCTCTTTCAATACTCACTGTGGAATCTTACCCTCTTTCCTCGATGATACCCTTTCTCGAAGTCTTAGAAAACCTGTACACAAACAACCAAACAATACCCAATGCATTAAATGTTCAATATAATAAATCAATCGAAGGAAAACATTAACTTATAAACCCTGACATTAAGCTATATATATCCACTGATTACTTTAATATCAAATAACTGATGAAATAAAGCATATCTAAACAATAACAATATGTAATTTCAAATGTGCCATTGCCACCCAATTCCCAAAATGTCTCAAAATAATAAATGCATAGCTTGGAGACGTGACATGCTTCTTGATTATGTCCAGCACTATACTGTGATTACACAAATTACAATACTTATTTACAAGAAAACACCATAATTATAATCCATACAAAGATGAGAAGAGCTCAAGGAAATAAAATATATGTTTGAATAAGAATGGTGGTTGTCCTAACTCATCTCTAACCTCCAATGGTGATCCCCAAGCCACAAGTATTCTCCCTTATACATGTCTCCATCCATTGCATTCGGCTTACATAGGGCATGGATAGCCACTCGAGGCCATGGCACAATTCCAACCAAAATAAAATGACATGTTTCTAACCAGATCACTTCAATTTCAAGCATACCTACAACGTATTACACATGGGGCGCCATGATTGGATATGCATGAAATGGGTATATTGAATTATAATTCATATTTTAGTGAATAGATACAATTGTAAGAATGTTAATGCGCCATCAATTTTCATTCCCATCTTAGCCTCACAACATCAAGTAGAGAGGGTTCGTTGATACCTGTTTTTCTTAATAAAAACACCTTGTAAGATACTCTCTAGCGAATCACAAATGATTACAGAGTAATTTAGTGATTCTAAATAGCTTGCAAAAAAAGGGGTTGTTTTGGTTGGGATATTTCTCCGCCATTGTCACGATACACGGATTCAAATGCTGCATTGCATGGAAAACCGGTGTCAAAGACCTTCGAATCTCCTTCACGAACTTGTGCAAATGTAACAATCTTGGTTGAGGAAGTAATTAAATGTTGTATATAAAAAACCATAAAATCTTAATTGTGATTATTCCCATAATCAAATATTTCACACTAGGGGGTGTTCCTTATGGCTGAGGGCGACTTGCACTGTTCACATCAACGACTTGCACTGTTCACATCAACGACAACTAAGTTTTATTGTTTTAGGTTTTCATGAAAACATTGTTTCACCTGTTCCAACTTGCAATAAACAAATTAAAAAACAATAATTACTCAACATCTTGCCTTCTTCGGGACTTGCGATAGATCTCCTAGCCTAGCGATTCGCTTATCACACGTATTTAACGTGCACTTTTCCTTATGATCTTGGATTTCTGCAAGTCTTTACTAAATCTAGGATGTCCATGGTTTGTCATGTTAATTCAGTGTGTTCATGGTTTCAATTGTTGTTGTTTTTAATGAGCAATAGGCTATCTAAAATTAAGATTTCAAGGATAATTTAAAAATTAAATTACATTATGGGCGTTATTTTGCTGGATTGGATCACTCAGATGGTTTGGAATCGGTGAAAAACAATGGCAGATGGTTTGGAATCGGTGAAAAACAATGGTTTTAGGGTTAAAGAGAAAGTGGGTTTTAGCTTAATATTTGCAGAGGAAATAATTTGTGGTATTTTTTTTTTGTTAATTTCCACTAGTTGGGTGTTTTAATAACGATGGGAAACATTGGTTTTAGGGTTATAGAGAAATCTGGTTTAAGTTTAATTGGAAACAAAAGTATAATACGTTTTTGTTGGATTTGATGGGGTCGGAGTTTTGAGAACAGTAACAAATAGTTTTTTGAGAGTTAGATAGAAAATGAGTTTTGGCCTAAACTTTATATTGTGTATTTTTTCGGCAGGTATGGATTTGGGTTTTGTTTATTTGAGCTATAAATGTGTTTATTAGAGAAGTAGATTTTGGTTTGTAAATTGGGTTGGTAAATAATTTTTATCTGGATGTGTGTTTATCTAATGCTAGCTACATTGCATGATGATGGGGGTTTTTATAATTGATTTTTGCAACCAAAACTTGTGTTGAGATCCTTGGTTCAAATGTCTTCAATTTTTTTATTGTCAAATTCCTATCGTGAAATTATCTTCCCTTTAGATGCCAAGGGAAATGTCGTATTCCGAGACTAGCACCTAGCTCTTTTGTTAGTGTAACATTTCATTTATTTTCCAAGGGAGGTCTCTTCTTCCATTACATTCATCTAGGACCTGCACATGGCCTCTTCTTTGGGGTACGTAACACCCAGTAACCTACCCAAAAATGTCCTTTAGGGATTCAAGCATGAAGCACTTCTTTGTAAGTTCCCATGATTTATCAATATAGCTCATCCCATTTGAATTGTGTGTGGGAAATCAATAATACATCTCTTGATGGTTATGTGCTAATGTTGACTAGATCTTACTATGTTAAAACTATACATTAAGAGGAAAACATTGTTAGTCAATGCTTAAACAAACATGATTTTTTTTTAAGATAATTTTTTATCACAAGAGCAGAAATCACACATGGTTCTTATAATTAATGTAAGAGTTCTTATTCTAATTGATATGTGAAATGAAAACTTGCTTTGAGGTTCTTGATTCGATATATCTCTTTTTCATTGTTAGATATATTGTTCAATATTGTTAGCATGTTGTTAGAATCACTAGGTTATTTTAGGACTTAGAAGGATCTCAATGTAATAATTTAATGCCCATGAATTAATCATATATGTATTAGAGCAAGCTTTGAGACTATAGGCCTCAAAAGGCTTATGACTGTGGGTTCTAAGGAAAACTTCCACTTGAACAGACAAGAGGAGGCTCTTGATTTATGTTTGAATTATGAGGAAATAAATTTTGTATTTGAAAGGTCTAGGAAGCACGGTCAGGAATTACTGACATCCTGCATATTGACGATCTGTGATCTATTACGCTGCAAGGCTGCAAGAATAAAACATTTTCAAAAGTTTTTTTTGTAGTTCTGACTGAGGTTATTACCTGCGAGCTTGCAGATGGATATTCAGGTGTAGATGTTTTTGTGACACTTACGCAGACAGAAGTTATCATTTGTGCTAACTGTGCACAAAATGTTCTCTGCGAAAAGGGATGAAGAATCTTTCCGACGTTTTTAGTGCAGGTGGCCTTTTCCTAAAAGATTGGTGCATTTGTAATTTGAATAACACATTCTTGGGTGAACCTTGGCAAGGAAAAGATGATGTAATCTCGGAGATAATTTTTTAATGGCAAGCATAAAGATCTGTGTGAGCTAGAAATTCAAGCATTGGAAGCAACAGTAACTCCACCGCATGAATAACCCAATAGAAAAAGGGATGCGATAATTTCCTCTAGCTTTGAAAGATATGGGCAAATCTGTAATGGAGAAGAAAACTGATGTTTCAAAGAGGACATTGGCTGGAGCCTCATATTTTCATCATGTTGTTACCACTTCCTTCGGAAGCATCTGTTATGGATCCCTCTTAACTGCTGTTATTCAAACCTTGCACTTATTCACGTCGATAGGCGTTCCTTATGGCGGAGGGTGACCTGCGCTGTTCGGATCAACCACAGCTAAGCTTTCCGTGCCGATACAAGACCATGGAAATGGCTAGGTCCGTTGATCTCTGTTTATTATGTTCGTTTTGTCATTTTACAGAGGAGTTTCCCCTATTCACTGAATTTTATTGTTTTAGCTTTTCATGAAAAAATTGTTTCCCCTGTTCATAGATCTAAAGGAGAAAGGCGTTATTACAAGCATAGGCAAAACCAACATGAACACAGAAGCTCTGTCCAAGATTATTGATGGCATTGTTCATGTTGTTTGCAATCAGGTATAGTATTGTTGATGAAGGTGTTCCTTTTGTTGATGACAGTGTTCCATTAAGTAGAATTTCCTAACCCGTGGTATCAGCGGGGTTAGTATTGTATTCTCCATCCATGTTATTTATAGGCAATGTTGAATTAGACTTTACGAATGCATGTGGAGACAACATTGTGGATGGAAATTTTCATCATTCATTTGGTTTTCTTCTTTTGCAAGTTCCTGGATAGATACTTATACAAATGTACAAGCATTTAAAGGTATGTGAACTGTTTGAAAAAATACAAATTTTCCACCCTGATCAATGAGTAATCCCATGTCAAATTAAGATCATTAGAACATGTTATGAACACCAAAACATTATAAACATGTCTATTTCTTCCCTTGGAGGAATATGGGCCTCATGAACAAAATGTTCATTTAGCTTTGCATTGGAATGAATCATATAATGTTTGCGGAGAAAGATTCTTCTCTGGATTCTTTTTGGCATAGAATTTTGGTTGATCCTCCTAGAAGGAACAATCTAATATCATAAATTGGCATCTAGGGTGCACATTCATCAAACTGTGTGTTCTTTGGATTTGTGTTCAATAGTTGAGTCGTAACTCGCATACTTGAGATCAAAATGCATGCAATGATTTAATGGTTTACCTTATTGTCAAATTGGATAGAATAAAATTATCTATGAGGATTTTCATTTATCCAAGAATTAATTTTCTTGATATTAACATTTTTCTCAAATTTAAACTAAACCTTTTATAAGGGTTTATAAAATTTTATTCTAGATTCAATGTTTCCCTGAGTACCTGCTAATGTTTATGTCCTTTTGTGTATTTCATACTCGTCTAAAGGATGAAGATAAATTTATACTAGGTAGAAAATCAAGCTATTGAGTTTAGTATTCTTTTGCACCATTTTTTCTAGTCTTCAGTACATGTTAGTATATTATTTAAGTATGCATATGATTAATTATTTTCCCACTATTCTCGAAATAATCCTTTGGTTTTGGAATTCAAATATAGTCTTATTACTAAACGGAAGGGTAGACGATATCAGTCACAAGTAAATGTCTTCTCTTCCGCTTGTAAGTGGTTGAATGTAGTAGGTGTTAAGAACCCTTTGCCAATAGAACATTTTCATCTACCTAAAATATTGCCAGTGGAGGCAGGGGAAATAATCTAACCGGTATCCTCGTTAGAAAAAAATCTCGCTTGTTATCTTTAACTACTTCAATATGTTATTGGATTGTGGCTGAGACATGGGCAGGTAGAATCATCTAGCTCATTGTTGTGGTTGAGACATGGGCTATTAGATTGTGTGCATCGCCCTTCTCTTACTTAGATATTGAGCTATGTTTGATGATTCAAGTGAGTTTTGTTGTTAATAGAAATAGCAGTGGAATCATATTGAGGCTTACACTTGAAAGGAATGCCATGTTTTCCTTCTATTGTTGGCATACAAACAAATTATGTACATGATGCATACAAAACATTTGTAGGTGAGCTCACATCTTGTTCTTTTCTTAAACTCATATTTTAAAATAATTTTCCTTAACATATTTCCAATAAACATAAGCACAAAACTTCAAGGTTATGCATTATTTTAGAATTGACAATAGCTTCTTGGAAAGGAAATGTATGAAATTATAACCATATATTGTGTTGCTTCCATCAGTACTAGATGTTTTTCCTTTTAAAAATTCAAATTCAAATTGTATTTTATTGGAAAGGAAATTTATGGAACTTGCACTATATTACTTTAAGCTTCATTTTTTGTTTGTGTGGTTTCTTTTGTACCAAAATACTTATCTCTATCATGTTAGATTTGCAAATCAGTTCCTACCACCTAATCTTATTTGATGAATATTTTAAGGAACATTTCATTCTCTTTCTTTTGTAGTTATTAGGCGAGTTTTTGTACCCTAACATCTAGACGTGAGCGCCTATGGGCAAGGCCATTATTTAGTACCTTATAGCCTTGTCCTTGATAAAAGTTGGGATTTCTTAGGGTGGAATGTCTGCAATTTGTAGAAATGCTATATTATAAAATATGTAACCTTTCAAAGCTAATGTTCTAACTATTTTTTAGTCTAGAAGGCTTTGCTTGAACTCTAAATAACACACCACTTAACTATATTACATTTTTGCTTGGAGAAGTAGAGGCCGAAAAAAGGGTAAAATATCCAATTCTTTGTTTAGGGTTGTATTTTCACTTGAAATTTTTTCAAGATTGACACAATACTACAACATTTTGCATTCACATATATATGTCTAGTCACAATTTTTTTCGTAAATATTTGTACACTATTGGTTTTTGTTTACTTTAACATGGGCTAAGATGATATTAGCAATGGTTGTTGAGTTTTTCTTTACACATGAAAATTGCATTAGCTTTCATATCTCCAAGGTTTCTAATAAAACTCCATTTAGCTAATATTTAGTATTTTTTGTAATCTACAATGATGAATTGTGTTGAGGTATTTTGTGGAACAATTCATGTGCATCTGTATATTTCTCCTTCTCACATTCACAACTATAAAAGAAGACACAATTACTACTTCTTATTGACTGTATTATTGTGCATTACATTTTTGTGGTTGTTTTGTACCCTCATATTCATAATTTTTTATAGATGTTTAGAAATCCTAAAATACATGGTGAAGACTAGTGAAACACAAGATAAATTTAGATAGGTGTTTAAAAATCATACAATGCATCTGGTAAATACTAGTGCAACATAAGATATTGCATTGAATTTAGCTTCTCCTAGGAAAGAGTGTCCTTAAATGCATAGGTTGAAGAGCAAAAAGCATTTATAATAGTGATAAATAACATGAAATTTAAGCCTAATTATTATTAGTATTAATTATATTGTGTTTGTATTTAATCTCTAAAGTATGTAATGCCATTTTGATTTTGACAGGCCTCAGAATTGCTTTATGATAAGATGGGTATCTATTTCGTTATGCTTCCCATTTGATTTTTTTATTTTTTTATAAGAGATTTTACCTTATTGTTTTCCCCTGATAATCCTAGGAAGATAAAATGTCTACGAATTAAAGTAGCTATGTAGTTTATTCAAATAGATTATATCCTATATGTTTACTTTTTATGTTTCCCTCCTATAAGTGTGACCATTGCACACATTGGTGTGACTGCTAGTTTATAACTACTTATGAACAATAACTATCAATTTATTTGGGAAGTGACAATCATAAATTATTTTGAGAGAGCTTATATTTAAAAATGATGATACCACTAAACTATCCAATATACATAAATTTTAAAAATACCTTGAAAAGGAAAATTTCATCATAAGAACCTTTATCAAGGTAAATATAAATACATTATTATATTTTTCACCGGTAGGCGTCCACCTTTAAAGTTTCCTTTGCTGGAAAGTGTCAAAATCCGGTAATGTTTTTCAAGCATAATTTTACTTTACGTTTGCCGAAAATCTTGCTTTCTTTATGCTTTGATGGATGACCGTGCCCCTGCTCTAAAGCTCTCCAACTTTGCATGGATTTCCTTTGTCTATGGGTGTGATCTGTCTCCTACACAAAAATCATTCCCTCTTTAATCCAACTACATCTCGTAATTTAATAAATTTCTCTATCCTTTAGCAATCCATTAAAATATGAACTTCACCCCACCCGCACACTTATGCATGCATGTTTGAAAGAAGAAAATATCTTGTGATTTCTCAAGTGACTATTTTGTATATCTCATTTGAATGAGATCTTAGTGAGAATACATCCAAAGTGGAACCCCAATCATTTCACATTTTTTACGTAGTCTCGTTAAATCAATCACGGGTGACACATTCACCTGAATCTGCTTGGATGCTTCGTTTGATACATTACTTTCATTGCTCTCATACAGGAAATATTATGAATCTCTGAATGCATATTTAATGGTCATGGACTCATGGTTAGACACAAATCTTTTCATCTGCCCAAGCGAAGGCATAGTATTTCCCTCAACCTCTCACGACTCACCTGACATTAGTTTCTCGTGCAGGTTTTGGCCTGAAAAAATCTCCTCAGTTTTGACATCTTTTCCGATTCATCTCTCATTTCCTTCGTCAACAAAGTAAATCGAACCCTATTATTATTAATACTAGCAATTGCACATAAGTTGTAATCTACGTCAGAGAGGATAACAATGTTTGGTTAAATGTATGTTCTCTTAAACTATTTTAAGTTTGTGTGATGGGGAGAGGACAATATAGTAACTTCCAACAAAAAACATTTCCTATTATGCCTTGACGTATGTCCATACATTCTTATAAACCTCTTATTTTTCTATGGGCCACATGTATGTTGGTTAAAGGTGAGTTGATCAGGGTGAATATATAGTTGTTTCATTTAATGGAGCAGTCGTAATGGATCTTAATGATGACCATGTCTTCTGCAAGATCCAATTATGATATTCACTGAAAAGATAACATGTTTTATTTGTAGTCACAAAATCATGCACTTTACACATTTATTTTATCCAGTCTCATACTACTATTTAGAAGGTTCTTGAGTGAAGAATGTATTGATTAACTCCATCTTTTGGCCATCTTATTTTACTTTTATTTCTTCATTCCCACACATTTTTATCTACATGCCCAATCTGTTCCGGCACTTTCCCATCATTTTAGCCTCAGTTGGGGCACCTAGGGTAGTATTGGGGTGCCCCATGGGCACTCGGGTCCCACTTGGGGCACCCCGATCCTTTTTCTACCTTCCCACCACTTTTATAGCTCTTTCTAGCCATTTTTCATCCTTATATTTTTCCTAGTCAGCCATGTCAGGGTTAATTACAAAATTAGACCAAGAGAACCCTATAAATATAAAGTTATGAGACCATAATGAGGGACCTGACATCATTCTACTACTATCACTCATCTAGAGTTACATCCATCTATTGCATTTGCATCCACATAGCTCCATCATCAATGCACAAGTTAGGGAGTCTGCATCACACTTCACAGGGGGAGGATTCTATTCTATTCGATGCACATGTGCTATTAAATTTTCTACATTTAGTTATTTCTCACTATTTCACATAGTTTGACTAACACAAGAGCACCTAGGGCATGACATCCACACACTCACCAGAACTACATTTGGGTTTGAAATGTAGTGCAGTGCTCAAATTAGTAAGCCCATTATCATGGTAGCTGAGCTCAGACTAGCCCACTCATTCTACATATTTGTTTTTAGGGTTTTGATACTCCTTATCTTCTTGCAAGTCTCTACATCATCTTGGATTAGCAGTGACATACAGCGAGGGACATCGAACCTGATGCGACACACAATGAGCATATCAAACCACCTTCCAACCCTATGAGAACCAGTTCCAAAGCTTTTTCACACACCGTGGCACCCTGATTTCATACCAAAGTGCACGTGGGCACCCCATTCCACTCAAATCCTCCAGATCTAGTATTAACAGGACCTCTGATTTGGCAATATAGATATCTACTTTTTGTTAACATGGGACCATATCTCAAGTTGTGGGACTTGCAAACTTGAGATGGACCTCTGGAGAAAGTCAACTTCCTCTTCCTAATCTAATGTTAAACTACTCCTACTCTTAGAAAGGAAAATACAGCTAACTAATCCTAAACTAACCATGCTAAGGGACCATGGAGAGAGAGAGAGAGAGAGAGGGTTAGAAATATGCATGAAAGGGAAATCCTAAGCTAAAAGGTGTTGATAGCACTAGAAAAGGGGTGAGAAACACTCTATTGAGGGAGAAAGAGAAAGAAATGAAGAAGGGAGAGGCCAGACATAAGTGACAAAGACCCAAATATTCATTTATCAATTTTTCTCACATGAAACACACCATAATGAGCTTACAAAGAGAAATACATGCATAACACAATGCAATAAGTAAAAGAGAGGCAATGTTGCAGCTAAAACAAGCAAAGATAGACAAATGTTTCACAAAACAAGATTTATTGTAACAAAAATATGCACAGACCATTATAATTGCATAGAGGAAGGCACAAGACCACATTACCAAGCCCAAAAATGAAGGTTTGATGACTCACAGCTGCTTTGGAACAAATTTGACAAAGTTTCATTACAGTTTTTGAGTGTCCATCCTCTCAAAATGAAATATTTTACAATATATAGCTTGAATGAAAGAGAAGGAACAAAGAGAAGAGGGAAAAGAGAAGGGGGAGGACTTTTCTGGACTTCAACCACCAACAAGCTACATTAAAATCCTCTGTAAAGCACATAGGAACTTTAAAAATCCATCATTCAGTCTATTTCATTCTGCAGAAGCAAATGAAGCCATGCCTCATCAATTCTAATGGTTGAGCTACCTGATTTGATCATTTACGTGCCCAAACATTCCTATTCTACCTCTAAAATATATATTTTCCATTTGAACCACCAAAATGCCACCAAAATCATATTTTGATGATGTCAAATTGAAGGGCTCAATGAGAGATTTCTAACGGTATAAATTTTGTCTAATTTGGTGTAGGGGATCAAAATATATGGCCATTTAAAAATTTGCCTATTGGGAGGCAAAAAATTCAACAAGTGGCAACCTTTAATTGGTTCAGGGATCAGCCTCTACCAACGTGTACTTGCTTCACCTTTTTCCAAGTGTCTACCTTCCATTGGTTCGCAATATCGGGCTTTACTTTCCCGCTTGCCATCTGTCCTTGTCTTTTTTACCTTTTGCGGGATTTAGCCTTTATGAAAATACAAGCCAATTAAACTTTGCCACGTTCCTTCAGGATGTCAAGATATCCTTTTCCTTTATCAGTCTCTTTTACATGTGGACCAATGAAAACACTCCATGATATTTTGCATTGTACACCTTGTCAGACCCCCTAGAAACGCAAGCCAATTAGAAACGACCACATTTCTTCCCAATTTTCCCCTTGACTGACCATTGCAAAATGTGAGACAATGGGAAGGCTCAACGTACTTCACATGTCAATCCCTTTTTTGATCTCCAGCCTCTGACATCTGTAAAATATTTTAGCCAATGAGGAAGCTCCACACCTTAATGCGTTATCAGAATTTTTGATAGCCCTTTTGACAATTTGCGAAGTGTGATCCAATAGATAGGATCCACGTACTTCGTGTTGTTAGTCGTTTATTTGATATCCACTAACAATTACAAAACATGAGACAAATGAGAAAGCTCCACGTTTCTAATGTCAGAACCTATCAATCTTTTGCTTCGTGCTTGGATCTAATTGGATGGGCCTTTGCATTTGTTAGATTTTCGAAAGGCAGACTAATGAAATGGCACCACTTGTAGCTCTTCGCATCGTAGTTTCTAAGTCCATGGGGGACTTAGAAACTTTTTTTTCTTTTTAATTTGGCCATCAACTGTCCTCTTTGTTTTCCTTGACTTTGCCTGACCTGGACGAAATATAAAATGAGGCCTATCCCATGGACTTAGAAACCTTTTAAGTCCATCGCACTTTGAAAAGAGACACGTAGCCCACCTTGATTGTGATCTGCCGCCACATGTGGCCCTTGGGCCAGGACCTCTAAGCTTCTTCCATGTGTCCCCGTTGAACATTGGCGCTAAATTTGATAGGAAAATGAACGTCAATCAGCTTTTATAGCCAACCCACAAATGTTTTTAAATTGCACTCCCACGGGTTTTTGAATACCAATGGCCAGTGCATTTGGGAAGTGCAAATTGATAGTCATTTGACCGTCACAGAATGTGTAAAAATGGCTAAGTCCATTTTTAAAGTTTTTAAAGCCAAAATAACCCTGGGGGTAATTTTGGATAACAATTTGGCAACCTCTTGGGGTAATCTTCTTGCTAGATTAGATCAACAGCTTTATGCATCCATTGGGCATGAAGTCAAGCCAAAACTTAAAAATTGATCTGTAACATTTAAATTTATTACCCTAGGTTATATTGAAGCATGAAATGAACTTAGGAAGGTCTGGAAGCTTGAAGTTGATCTAGTGGAGCTCCAAATGAAGCTTTGAAACTACTCCAACTATCTGATTTTTCCATTAACACTACTCAAACTAGAACTGTGGCTACCTTGGTCTTACTCTTTAAAGCTAATTGCTTGAGGCTTTTGATTTAAAACATTGAAAATTGTCCCATAAAACATTGCATTTTTACCTAGGAAGAGGCATCATGGACTCTTGACTACAACCGATCTCTTTGGGTCTAAAAATGAACCTTAAAGTGTCCCCAAAATCTGATTTGGCCAAGAAAGTTGCCCTGAACTGAAATGGATTGTGCAACAACCACAAAGCACACAAAAACTATATAAAAACATGGAAAGATCATACATGTTCTAAGTGGAAACATGTAGAGTGTGAACAATGCACTTCTTCTACTGAAAGCAAACCTACCTACCCTACTTTAACCAAAACAAGGAAAAGCTAAACAAATATTGTAACAGGCAGGGAGAAATAGCTTCCCTTATTTACAAAGTGTGGCCATGTAATTAATTTTGTAATGGATCATGGCATATAATAAGGGTGGAAAATTGTTTTCCACCCTACTAGCCAAAGTATCAACATCAAACAAAAATAATACCTCCTCAAGATGCTCATTATTTGGGTTTTGGAGGCTTTGGTGTTGATCTTTAGTGTTATGAGACTCGTCCTCATGCTTAGAAGTAAGCATGACTGGTTACAACTTTATTTTTAGCTCCAAGCTATCCAAATACTTGATTGGACATGGGGATTTGGGAACTAGTGGGCTCATCCTTGTCATTTTCCCATCTCTTTGAAGCTCATCCCTGTGAATGGGGTCATCTTGCAGACTTTTTGGAAGAAGGTGGTTGTTTGTAGGCTTGTTTAAATGTTGTTATGCCTCTATAAACAACATGTTGCCTCTTTCAAAACTACCTTTTCCATGATGACTGATTTGACCTTATTATCATCATCTTCCTCCTCCTCAAGTATGAATCTTGAGAGATCAAAATCCTCTACAAAATCAGATTCTTGTAAGGATGAAGTGGAAGAAACATCTAAAATTTCACCATCAATAGAAAGAAAGAAGCTTCACTATGATCTCTTCTTTTTCCAAGGCTTCTGATTCTAATTTTTTCACCTTCATGGCATGAAGCTCTCCAGGTTTTATTTCAGCTGATGATGATGGCTTTGGTGGCTCAATGCAACCTCTCAACAAAGTAGCAAGCTCTAGGCATGCAAGACAATGAGGGTCATTACATTCCATAGAGACATCTTGCACACTTGGGGGCATCTCTTCCTTTGCTGACTCTTGGGGAGACAAAATAACATCCTCTATGAATATGGTGCCATCATGCACACTACATTCAAAACAAAGAGACTATTCATCATCTTCTTCTTGTGTTTTTTCTTCCACACAGTCAGCTTCCACCTTTTGTTCTTGAACTCCAACCTCTTATTAAGGCCTAGTCATCAGTGGCATTTGCTTGATATTGAACCTTACAGCCCACTCTTTCAAGTTTCTTACAAGTTCTTCCTTGCTAGGATCTTCATTTTGTTTCCCTCCTTTCCTAATCCTTTGATCTTGTCCTTCCCAAAATGGGTTTGGGGTTGTAATAGGAGGGATGGATTGAGATTCAAATGATGCTTGTATTGGTTGAGGTGGTGGAGGGGAAGGTATGGCTTCTTCTTTTTGTGGAGGGGATATGGGATTTTGGGAGGAAAAGGGGTAGAAAAACTCAAGTGGGGTGGAAGAGTAGAAGATGGAGAAGGGGTATCCACATTAGGGGAAACAGGTAAGAAGCATGGGAAATTGGGGCTTGAGGTTGAGATGGAAATGATTGTGGGATGAGGAAAGGGTTGTAGTATGGTAATGTAAGTGCCTCCCATTGATAGGATAGACCAACATTGGATTCATAGGCCTTAATCTCCTTGATCAATGCTTCAAGTTGTGCAATTATCTCAGTTATGAAATGAAAGATTTTGATGAGGACTGAAGTTAAATGGCATAAGGCCAACCCATGGACAAGGTGCCATGAAGCCAATCTTGAATGCTTTGAGTTGAGTTGTGGCCCTTTTTAGCACCATAGTTTCCTCCATCTTTCGAATCTCCAACTGCAAATCAGCATCACCATGTGTGAGATAGCCTCCAAATTTTGCATAACCCTACTCTTCAACAACTCCATAGTTCATTGGATGACCAAATTGGTCTGGATCTTACTCATATGGGTATGCATAGTGTTGATATTCATTGTAGTATGTATCTGAGAGGTGTTTTATAGTAACTTGATAATGAACCTTGAAAACTTGGAGGTGGATTGAATCTGATATGGCTGCTACTACAAGTGTGAATTTCATGCAGGGAATGAAGCCATGATTGTGAAACTTCATCGAATGGAAGAAAGGTCTACAATTCAAATAAAATGGGTTGTTTTGATCAGTGGAGTCACCAGTGGTACTTGAACATGCCTTCAAAGGTTGATATTTCACCAAGATCATAACAAACTTCATAAAATGAATATGTAATTCTCTTCAATCTATCCCACTCAACGTGTCAAAACTGTTATCAAGAAGTGGAGGTAGTAAGGTGGATTAAATAATGTTGCTTGAAGTGGAACACCTCTGAAAGATGAAACTCTAACTTATGTGATGTCCCACCAGCCATGCCAAAACTATTATCACAAAAAAGTAGGACCCTAATATTTGGCTATGCAGATCTCTACTTTTAGCTAACATGGGGTTATCCCTCAAGCTATGGGACTTGTGAAACTAGAGATAACCCTCTGGAGAAGGTCAGCTTCATCTTCCTAATCTAATGCTAAAATAATCCTACTCTTAGAAAGGAAAATACAACTAACTAAACCTAAAATAACCATGACAAAGGACCAAAGAGAGAGAGGGGGGGTTAGAAAGATACATAAAAGGTAAACCCTAAGCTAAAAGGAAATGATAACACCAGAGAATGGAAAAGATACACTCTAGTGAGGGAGAACGATAAATAAATGAAGAAGGGAGATGCCAGACATAGGTGACACGGACCCAAAGCTTCATTTACCATCTGTTCTCACATGAAACACAATAAAAATGAACTAACAAGGAGAACAACATGTACAACACAATGTAATAAGTAAAAGAGAGGCAAGGTTGTAGCTAAAACAAGCAAGGACATACAAATGTGTCACAAAACAAACTTTATTACAATAAAAGTATGCATAGACCATTACATTTGGAGAGGAAAGAAAAAGAACCATTTCCAAGCCCAAAAATGAAGGTTTTACGACTCACAACTACTTAGGAACAAATTTGACAGAGTTCCGTTACATTTTTTGAATGCCCATCCTTTCAAAATGAAATATTTTTACAATATATAGATCGAATGAAAGAGAAGGAATAAATGGGGGAAGGAAAAGAGAAGGGGAATGAATTTTTTTGTCTTCAACCACTAACATGCTGCATTAAAATCCTCTACAAAGGCACATAGGCACTTTACAAAGCCATCATTTAATCTATTTCATCCTGTAAGAAGTAAATAAATCCATGCCTCATCAATTCTGGTCATTGAGCTACCTGATTTGATCATTTGCATGCCCAAACAATCCTCTTCTACCTCCAAAATATATGTTTGCAATTTTGACTTTCCAAAATCATATTTTGATGATGTCAAATTAAATATCTCGATGAGATATTTCTAATGATATAAATTTTGTCTGATTTAGAGCTCGGGATCAAAAGATATGGCCATTTGAAGATTTTTCTATCAAGAGGCACAGAAATTTGAAGTGTGGCAGTCTCTGATTGGTTCGGGGATTTACCCCCACCAACATGCACTTAGCTTCACCTTTTTCTAAGTTTCATTCCCTCATTGGGTCACAATATTGGGATTTTACTTCCTCGCTCACCATCTATCATTGTCTTTTTTACGTTTTATAGGCTTTGGCCTTTATCAAAATACGAGCCAATAAAAATTTGCCATGTTCCTTCGGGATGTCAAACTATCTTTTACCTTTGTCAGTCTCTGTGACATGTGGACCAATCAAATGGCTCCATTATCTTTCACATTACAGACCTTGTCAGACCCCCTAGAAATACGAGCCAATAATAAATGACCATGTTTCTTTGTAATTTTCCCCTCGACTGACCATTGTGAAATGTGAGCCAATGGGAAGGCTCCACATACTTTGTGTATCACTCCCTTGTTTGATCTCAAGCCTCTGATATCCATGAAATATTTTATCCAATGAGGAAGCTCCATGCCTTGATGCATTGTCAAACTTTTTGATAGCCCTTTTGACAATTTGCAAAGTATGAGCCAATAGAAAGGCTCCACATACTTCGTGTTGTTAGTCTTCTATTTGATATCCACTGAAGAACTGTGAAATGCTAGAAAATGAGAAAGCTCCACATTTCTATAGTGTCATAATTTGTCAATTTTCTACTTCGTGCTTGGATCTGATTGGACGAGCCTTCACATTTTTTAGATTTGTGAAAGGTGAGCTAATGAAATGGCACAACATAGCTCTTCACATCGCAATTTCTAAGTTCAAGGGACTTAGAAACTTTTTGGCTTTTTAATGTGGCCATCATCTATCCTCTTTGCTTTCCTTGACTTTACCAGACCCAACAAAATATAAAATGTAGCCTATCCCATAGGCTTAGAAATATTTTAAGCCCATCACCCTTTGAAAAGAGACACTAGGCCGCCTTGATCAGTGGTCTGCCACCACGTGGCCCTTGGGCCAAAACATCTGAGCTTCTGCCATGTGTCCCTATTGAACACTGACGCTAAATTTGATGGTAAAATGAATGTCATTCAGCTTTTATAACCAACCTACCATTGTTTTTAAATTGTATTCCTGTGGGTTTTTTGAATACCAATGGCTAGTGCTTTTGGGAAGTGTAAATTGACAGTCATTTGACCGTCACAAACCTGTAAAAATGAATAAGTCCATTTGTAAAGTTGTTAAAGCCAAAATAACCCTGGGGGCTATAATTTTGGATAACAACAACCTTCCAATGGCTCCAAATCTTATATTAAAGTAGCTTCTCAACAACAACCTTATTACCCTTCCTCCTCCACCTAAGTTAGGCCCATCATGACCCAAAGGTATGTAAATATAATGAAAAATTCCATGTTGTGATCACCATCGTTATGTGGGACATTCTACAAATATATGCCTAAAACTTCAGAACAATCATTCAAGATCTAATTGATAACACTAAACTCGAATTCCCATAGTCTACTAGCTCTACTAGAACTAAAGACAATGGTAAAATCAACCTATTTAACAATGACTCTCAACAACATGAAAAATATACCATGTGGACTCTTATGACTAATCATGTGTATCATGCAATATCACCTCTAGAATCAGGAGCTCTTGATTTTTTAGTTGTTAACATTGAAGCTTCACCACCCAGTCATTTATTTTTCCAACACCAATTATTACGCTACATTTACATCTAATCATCTTCACATACATGCATCTATTGGCATGCAACTTCCATCAACAATACTAAGGTTGACCCATCATGGCCCATTAGTGCATGTTCTATGTCCCTCCTTAGGGACTATCAGTTATACCCTCCATCACAAATATGAGTACCTCTTCCACAAACCCTTTGGTGTTGTTAATTTACATGTCATATTCGGTCCTCTCACTATGCTTGTCCCTTTCCTTGTTGGAAATACATTTGAGGGATGTGACATGCTTCTTAGGCCTTCATTGGATTCGTCACTCCCAATCTATCATATCTATGAATCACTTATGACTTAAATTCATTCACAAATCACAAGTCATTTCTATTAACAGTGTTCCTCCATCTCCACCATTGTCATCATCTCCTTATACAGTTACTCGTGTGTCATCTCACCTCTTCTAACACGTCTCATTCTATGTTATTAAAAGTGCAATCTACTCCTAGTTCACCTACTCGAGTACCGTGCCTACATGACTACATCATTATGTATAGTCCTACACATCGGCATAGGCCTATTCCTAGGATAGCCACTGCATCTTGGCGTCGATCGCTGCCTAAATTTATTCCACATGGTTTCTCATCACCTTCGTGTTCCAGCATCACATGGATCTCCATCACCGATGCATTTTACTACACCTCAATCTTCATCGTATATTCATCCATCACATGCATATAGACTTCATTCACTAGCACAATGTTTGTCTACCATACCACCATTATTAGAGCATGGCCCTACGCTTTCATCCCCATAGACATCAGGTGGAGGACCTTCATCCTTCACTATCATTGGTTAGTTTACTCATTATCTATATACTTGGGGGGCATAACACCTACACCCCCCCTATCAATCATTATAGCATTCATACTGTCTATCATCTTTGCACTTTCATCATATACGTTTTACCATCATCATTACCCAATGATGCACTCTTGTGCTTCAGTTCACACTTGACTGTTTAGGGATTACCATTACACTAAACCTCACACAGTGCACTATAGACATTATACATTTCATTTCATCACACATCACGTACGCTATACACCAATACATACTACACTTAGTCTACATTCTACTATTATTCTACATGTCATCTTGCATCATACCTAATTCATCCTATGTATCATATATCCTAGTCATTCTACACATTACATACAGTATTAGGCTATCTATACATGTTGCCACATCCTATACATAGGCACATATCATACATCATACATACACATTATACATACTACACTAGTTATACTATTCTTCATCATATGCATTCTAGACTTTACATTTCATCCCTACATTCTACATTACATCTACACATGTATTACGTCTACGTGTTATACATTACATTTTATACCATCCTACATATCTATACATCTGCATCTTCACACAACTTGTATTTATACATTGATACTCATCACATGGTCATTCATTTTATTATGCATTTTCTTCTACACGTTGCACTCACCACCCTATGATGCACTTTAGTTCCTCAGTCCATACTTAACTGATCGAGGGTTTACAAATCAAATGGACCTTACACTTTCACCATGTGACATTTCATCCTAGTGACATTCCTAGGCTAGTGACATACGCTTTAGGATAAATCGTCACTCACTTTTTCTATCTTGTAGTGATATACACTTTAGGCTAGATCACACCCCTATTTTATCATCTTGTAGTGGTATACACCTTAGGTTACATCACCACTCCTTATCATCTTGTAGTGATATACGCTTAGGGTTAAATCATCACTCATCCTTTCATCTTATAGTGATATACACTTAGGCTAAATCATCACTTGTCCATTTCATCTAGTCATAGTATATGCACTTTGGCTATAGGGTTCACACACACATCCTTTCTATATGTCACATCGCATCACTACACATACACATTCATCACAACGCGTTAGACATAACAATACACTACTCGACCATTTCCCGATGACGCACTCTCATTTATGGTTCATTCTTGACTATCTGAGGGGGAAAAAAAATGAACCTCATTGCATACATTTCCATTCACTCGAGGGGCACATGCGACTCCTATCATTCCATCTTACATTCCATTCCATCCATCCACAACATACTACATTGTCTTTTGGGGGCATTTACTCTTGCTTACTAGTGTTTTACAATGATCACTTTATTACACATGTTAGATTGATTTCTTATATGTCATTATCTATACCATCCACACATGCACATTCATGCCTTTGTTTAGTTGTGATCACAGATACAGATCTCCTACACGTGCAATGGATGCTCACCTTCTACCCTTACTATTACTGTCATTGGGGGCATCCACATTCATCTCATCCAAGTGTTATTGTTTCATTTTGTACTTAACATCTTACATTACTTGATCATACACACTTTGACATATTGGTTATTTCTCTAACATGCTAATGGGTGTTCCATGTGCAGCACTTGTTTTGCAGGATTACTATGTTTCCATGACTCCTTGTTTGTTTGTTTGTACTTGTCTGTCATTGTTTTCTTTTGTATGCGGGCTTTGCCCTATGTTTGTGTGCACACTTGCTTGTTGTTTTGCGGCCATGATGGCCTTGTGTGTCTTTCGACATCGTGAGTGATGTCCCATGTTTGCATCCCACTTTGTGTAAGCTTACTTGTCTTCTTGCATGTTTACACTACTGTTATTGGTAGCTTTTACATTGTTCTGCATGTAGCTTACACATGTTTTCTATACGTATACATGTGTTTTCATACTAACACTTGTCTGTGGCTAGCCATCCTTGTTTGTGTGCCCTTGGTTTCTACCAAGATTCCCCTTTCCCCCTATAGGTAGAGTTACAGATGTACATGTGGTTGGTCCTCTTTTGGGGACACACATTCTCCTATCAGCGACTGTCGCATGTTCCCCCAAAGAGGGGGGCATCATTTGGGGTTTTACATACTAACACAGAGATTTACACCAGTTCAATATAGTGCACTTTCTGCACCATTGGCATTGGGGGTTTACATATAACGAGTGGGTTCAGACCAAGTCTACGAACCCCATACACAACATATTTTATAGGACATGGTGTCCTTAGCATTTATAGGAAGTAGTTACAGGCTTGGAGGTTATAGTGGGTGTGCCTCCCTACACTACTTCATCCAGTGGCATCGGATCACCCAAAAAACCAGGACGATATAGAGATCTCTTCACACACATTTCAACAGAAGTGGTTAGAGCTTAGAGGACAGAGAGCATTTCCTCCCTACACTTCTTCAGCCATGGTGGCATGAGATCACCCACAAAAACTCATAGTTATAGGATATCCTTCTACACTCATCTTCTCTCGACATGGATTAGGTGCACATGTTCCATTTACACTTTTTCATTTTACATATTTTACATTCATTCATTTACATTTACATATACATGCTTCTTTTTACATAGCATTTTTACATACATACATATTTGACTACTTGATTATTTTCTCCTTGCAGGTCTATGGCCGTATGAGAAACAAGCTAGTCAAATTGGGGGCAACAAATAGCAATGTCAACAAGATTTCATGACAACACATGCTTTACTAACCATGCAAGGTACACTACACACTGCAACAGCTACACATGCGTTTCTACCCTAGGTTCACTCTCATCACTTTTTTCTTTGCACATTTTTCATCTTTAGTTTCCATGCTCCTCCATCTTATTTTTATCATTCCACGCTTTTTCTAGTCCTTTGGCATGTTTCTACTACACTCTTCATGGACATCAGGTATGCATCTCTAATCTACTTTATGTTACTCAAGATTTCCATTCTCACCAACATAAAGTAAGGGGAAAAATGTAGTCACAAAATCATGCACTTTAGACATTTATTTATCCTTGAGTCTCATACTACTATTTAGAAGGTTCTTGAGTGAAGAAAGTACTAATTAACCCCATTCTTTTGGCCATCTTATTTTACTTTTATTTCGTCATTTCCATTAACCTTTTTATCTACATGCCCAATCTGTTTTTGGCACTTTCCCATCATTTTAGCCTCGAGTTGGGGCACCCATGGTGGGGGGAGCCTCTGGTCCCACCAAGGGGCACCCCAATCCTTTTTCTACTTTCCCACCACTTTTTGGGCTCTTTCTAGCCATTTTTCATCCTTATCTTTTTTAGCGGTCATCCATGTTGGGGTTAATTATGAAATTAGATCAAGAGAACCCTATAAATATAAATTTATGAGACCATAATGAGGGACCTAGCATCACTTCTACTACCATCACTCCATCTAGAGTTGCATCCATCTATTGCATTGGAGATCCACTTGCATCCATATGGCTCCATCAGAAGGCACAAGACTAGGAAATCTGCATCACACTTCATAGGGGAGGATTCTATTCTATTCCATGCACACATTCTATTAAATTTTCTACATCATAGTTATTACTTACTACTTCACAAAGTACGATTGACACAAAGAGACTTAGGGCATGACCTAGGCGCATGCACGTTACACACACACTTACACATATAACTACATTTAGGTCTGAAATGTAGTGCAACGCTTAGTTAGTAAGCCCACTATTCTGGCAGCTGAGGTCAGTCTGACCCATTCATTCTGCATTCATTTATTTTTAGGGTTTGATACTTCTTTTGGGATCTTGTGCAGGTCTTTCTTTCATCTTGGAATATTGACAGCATCTAGGGGAAGTTACAACGAATTAATGCGACAGCATAGCGAAGGTTACAGACCGTCTGACCCTAGCTAGTTTGAAAACTATTTTTAAAGTTTTTCTGTACATACTAGGGCACCCAAATTGCAAACCAGAGCACCCTGTAGGCACCCCAGTCCCTCCTCCAGGTGCCCCAGTCCAGCTAGATCCTCCATACTCCATCATTTTCGGTACTTCTGCATAGTCATTCCTTCTTTCATGATTTTTCTAGTCACCTTTGCGACACTAGCTCTGACAGGCATCTGTTATTCAGATGAGTTATTTCCTCTTCTCTCTTGCATATTAGGATTATACATTTCTATTTTACATAGTTGCTTAGATAATTTACATTACTTCTTTACTACATTTATTTACTTTATTTAATAGTTTTCATAGCTTAGATTAACTATCTGATATACTACATATTTAGTCAATTTTTTTAGTTAATCACTAAGATAACCTCTCCAGATTTAAACAATTGTAGTCAACATCCTTTCCAACATTGCATTCTCCACCTTGAGATAGCTTTCCATTTTCTAGATCTTTAAGTTTCTTGTTTTGAGCTTCAACTTTTCTGAGGAGGTTATATACATTTTCTCATCCACTTAAGTCAAATCAAAAATGCTACATTAATTTGAACAATGGGTTATACATGATCATTTTGTAACCCTTTCAAAGCATTATTTTTCTCATTGTTGCACTAGGATTTGTAATGTTGCATATTATGAAATTGGGACTAAGACTTTTCCTTAACATAAGGTGACAATGAATGTTTTTAAATTTTTGATAGAATCACTACGATTCCAAGCATGTGTAGATGGTTCTTTAATCACACACACTTCTCCAATCTCACTATGCACCATCTAAATTTTCTGCATCCTGGACATAGTGTCTGCCTCTGCCAGCTCCTTAACCCAATTTTCATGGAGTGCAAGGTTTTTTATTTTTCTCCTAAGACAATTATTGTTTTAAGGTTTGAGATGGTCATGAGTTTCCCCCTTGGAGCTATACTACTTCGGGTTTCCCAGATTCACCTAAACCTTGGTAACCTGGTACAAAGAAAAATTCTTCATGATAGAACCATTGCGTATCACCGTGTTTGCTTTTATCATGCTATAAGACTACTAATGTATCCTTCTTGAAAAACTTTGGATGGGTGATTTCCCGTTTTTATTAACCCTAGGTTCACATTAGGAGCTGTTTGCCCACATAACCTCTAAAACTTCAAACAATAAATGATGCAATATACAAGGAGCCATTATTAGGGATGCCTACAGGTTATCTCATTGCTTGCATGATATTAGTTATCATAGTTGTCTTCCCTTTAAATCACTCTCTAGAGTGATGACAAACCATCACATCTTTTGATTTTGCTTAATGGGGAGCATCAATTTTTTGGGGTGATTTTGCTTCCTTTGGCTTTGTCCATACTCAAATTAATACCCATATCCATGACCTTCAAAATCAAATCTCATGTCCTAACTGTTGGACCATGCTTATGAGGTTTTCTTCCTCTATAATGTCTTAGGCTTCCCCTTTTCTTAAGGACTAGGTCTTGTGCAAGCTCATTATGATGTGCCCTTTTCTTAAGGACTAGGTCTTGTGCAAGCTCTTTTTGTGCACCTTTTCTTTATAACAAAGTCTCAAACAAGGGAAGGTTTGGGAGTTATAGATCCTGCTTAATTGGCATGTTTCTTAAGAACACAGTACATCTATCCTTATTCCCTTTTTCTAATTAGTCCATTGAATATTGGTTTTTACATATCATTTGAATTAATCCATGATGGTTTCAAAGGTCCTTAACCTTTCTTAAGCCTTGGTTCGTGCATAATCTTGCAAAGATCCGAACACATAGAATTTTGAAAGTTAACCCTACACTCAAGATTCTCTATGGATTATATCAGACAGACATTTCCCTTATACATAGAAATGATCATTGTAGCCTCAATACAAAATATCTAAAGGGTTCCATCTCAAGAAAACAAATCCGGTCTTAACATCAACATAAGGTGCGGCTACCAGACATTGATGAGGTAGTGCATCATGTGATCACCAACAATCCCATCGCTATCCCCTTGATCTTCCCAGTTTTAGCTTGCACCATTATTATGCCTATGGAAGTTGGGCATATTTTTCTTGAGGGAGAGGTTCCACATCAATTCACTTGGACCTAAGGTAAAATATTCTCCTCATTCGCAAATGCTTCCCCTTCATCTGGGAGGCCTTCCATCCACTTACCATCAATGTATCAATCTCCAGTACTTACCAAGGATTAGAACTTACCCCATTTCTGAGTAACCCGCAACCATGCTCCCAGATTTCTTACAAATTATTCCAAAATGGTCCTATTATCAAATCCCTGTATATGAATGTTGTTCCAATGAAACTAATCCATCTTGCGAACATAAGTAAGCTCCAGATTGCTTCTTGACTCCCATTGCTATCATATCCATGAAAGGACTTCAACCACATGTTTAAGTGTTAAACTATCCACCTCTATAATCCCCATTTTCGTAATGGAAATGGATAAATCCTTCATATGTTTAAAAATGAGTTTAACAGTCATCATTATCCAAGACATTAACTTCTCAATCAGTACCTAATATTCATACCGTGTCCAGTTACATTTGCATTCATCATGAAATATTAATTTGTCACCCACACCTCTCTCATTTTTGCAAATAGATCAAATGTACTTGTCACTCTTCCATAGATTTACTAATGGTGGTCCTCCTCTAGATGATGGAAGTTGTTAAGAATGGAATTAAATGTGATAAAATGACCACATAAACCATTTTAGAACATAAGAATAAGGTACATACCTAAGTGTTCTTTTCCTGCCAAATGTGTCCTTTTGTAACTTCCTAATTCCTGTCATGATGATATGTCTATGGGATAGTAATGATTTTTTAGAGAATGGTATCACACAAATCAATTAATTAATTTATTTGAGCCCTCTCCCTAATGCATGAGAAGATGGAAAGATATGACCACATTAGCATTCGACGTTTTGGTCTCGTCCTTTTCAAAATTTTTAACTAGCGCCTCTATATAGAACATTGTCATACTGCTCTTCTATTTATAATATCCAAATGAGAGTTTGGAATTCCTTTATAGCCTTTACAAAGACCTTATCTCCACAAACCTCTTTCCTGACATTGAATATTTTGGATACCTTATAGGAGGTCCATCTACTGAAATAAACCTTGATTAACATAGTTTTCCATCATAGATTAGATCCAAGAATGTCACACATACCAGCAAATTCCTCTATTCTCCATCAATTTGTATAAGACAAATAGATCCATTTTAAAAAAAATCCTCAATTATGGGGATGTTCCCAACCACCTAGTTTGTAGTATTCCTATGAGAGATTCACAAGACTTAGGATTTCGAACAATAATTCCCGATCCTTAATCCTTACACCTATTCTTAGAGAGGAAGCTGAGTTCATTCATACTAAGACTCAACAACGTTGTTAAAGGAGGTCTATATACCGTGGAGTAGAAAACCATTATGCATTTATTAAGTTCATCTTAGTTGTCATATCGCATGAAAATCTCTTTGAGACTTCTATAAGGATAAACAAAATGTCAAATCCAAAATGGATGATCTTGAGAGTTTGTACCATTTGAACTCTAATGGAAAGCATTGGATATTTGGCCATAGACTAGCACATATGGAGGAAGAGCTCAATGGTTGACTTCCAGGTTGTCCTATTTGATTTGATAGAAAGTCAGGTTCAAAGTTACTATTATGACTTTGGATACTATTATTGTTAATCCTTGGTTTGAACAATAGGATTTGAGCCTAAAATCAAATCTAACTTGGGGCTTCACTCTCAGCATAGGAGAAATTCTACAGCTTTACTCATCACTTGTTATAGGCAATTTGCTTAGGATATATTTTCTTGGTCACTTAATGCAGAGACTATCAGGTGCATAGATGGATGTACTCATTTTCTAGTGCACAATATAGTTGTGCAATGAATGGCTAGCAAAACTTATTGTAGACACCCTAATTTCACATCTGTCCTAAATCAATTAATTCCCCTTCCTCATTTCCCACAAAAATACACTTCAAATTAATCAAATATAATTTGATTAATTATCCATTTTAAAATCCAAAAAATAACCCAATCCTCACCACATGTCATTATTCTCCATGTTTTTCTACTATTGAATTAAAAATTCAAATTCAAATCCTCACCCACCCTTCGTGGTCCCCACTCACCTAAAATCCTCCACTTATGAATTAAAAATCCAAATCCTCACCCATTCTTTGTGGCCCCCACTCATCTAATCCTCACCCATTCAAACCACTCACCTAATCTTGTGGTTCAAACCACTCACTTAATCTTGCCCACATTTTCAAACCATGATTACTTAAATTACTCTAAGTTAATCACTCCCCCAGGCTATAAATACAACCTTACCCCTCCCCTCTAAACACATGGAGAATAAGCTTGAATGCCATGTCTAAGTTCTTGCATCCTTTGAGCAAAGAACATCCTTCTACCTCGTCCTAATGCCCAAATAGCCTCATTCTTGAAGCACCCCAAATCCATAATCATTTTTCCCATCTGGTGCAAAGTAAGAGGATCGTTGTTGCAGGAAGGCCTTGCTCTGTCTTGAAGAAAAGCACCTACATATCACACAATCAGGGCTCAATCTAAGTTTCCTAGCCCATTCTGAGGTTTGCTATGGAACGCGAAGGAGGAGGTATGATTATTGATATTTTACTTCCTTGTTAGTAGTGTATTTTTCCTAGCTTACATTCTAGCACGCCCGGTTACTTTCGATCTGTTACCATTAATTTCCCAATTAGTGGTTTTATCTGTTCTTTGTTTATTATTGTTCATTATTATTTCCTTTTTCTATTCCTTATGGCCTTCTTTGGTTAACCTTCACGCTTTGGGTAGTGTTTTTGTTGTGTGGTGTCTTGTGGTGCTATCTGCAGGTTATAACAACAATGAAATTTTTCTATAGAATGCTCATCATGTCTTTGATCTCCTCGGTGCTTGGTGTTTAGACATTCCCAGATTTTGATTTTGGTTATTCACTTGTAATCTGCTCTAGAAACAAACATGAAATTCGTCATTTGTAGTTTATCAAATCTTACTGTCATGGGACAACCAATCCGGACAATGCTTTCTATTTATTTACTTTTGGAAATAAAATAATTGCTTTGTAGGAAGTTAATCATTTTTTTGTCTTTTATTTTTAAATCAATCATTTTAAATGTGTATCTACCCACTCTTTATTTCTTCTAAACAACCCAAAACAAGTAACAAATGTTTTTTTTTTCGATCCTTGCTGTCAAAATTTCTAGCCTCCTTAGGTGAACTACAAAGTCAGAAAATAAAAAAAACTACTAGCTCCTGGGACAACCTCCCCACATCTAAGTTTTTCTCACGTTTAAAATTTTCATTCAAAGTTTTTGTTAAGAGTACAACCCATCTTCCAGAAGCCATAACATTCCTTAAGCTCCCGAACTTCAGAATGACTTCATTTTTTGGTTATTACACAAAGGTATAAAAATAGATGATATGCAATGGAAAAATAATTTTTTGATTTATGAATTACAGTACGGTATCTTATAAAATTCCACGCTTCTTAGTTTCATTTTCATTCTAACACTTGTCTTTTTAATCTCCACAATGTTACAACAAAATTATAGTTTTTTTTTTTAATTTTTATTTTTTGATTTTATTTCACATAACATTTGTCACCTGTAAACTACAATTATTTTCTTGCAAGACTTTTTTGAAAATACAAGACCTTATCGCACCTTCAAAAGTGATCTTGGAAATCTTTTGCACACGTGAGGCCACCCGGGCTCTGCAAAACAATTTTTTTTAAAAGATTAAATTTTTGGCCTTACATTCCAATTTTCCACGACAACACTTCTAGGTAACATTTTCACACTCTTCTTTCATCGTTTTTATTTTTTGTGAAAATAATCGTTATTGCTATTTCACAATCATGATTAATTGCAATAATTATTAACATTTTTAAAAAAATCTATTCCAATTGTATCCGTGTATGCTCTTTTCCTGCGCCTTCGAGCGATCTGGAAAATCAGAAACGGTTGCAATTGTTTAGTTTCTTGTTCTAACATTGTAGGATCCTCTAGCTTTGTTTTCCAACTGTCATTTCAATAATTATTTTACTTTGTCATATTATTAATATTTGTTTGGTCGTTGGTTGTGTATGCTTTTTTCCTGCGCCTTCGAGTGATCTGGAAAATAAAAAACAACCACGATCACTTTTCTAACATTTCGTTTGTAGGATAACTACTAATATGTTTTCTGTACAGAACCACATTGCTAGAATATTGTCAAAAACAAAAAACAAAAAAACAAAAAAATCCTACAAAAATACCACCATTCAAAGAAAATTGTTGAAACCAAAAAAAATAGCACGCTCAGGTACGTAATTATTTTCTGCTAGTGATTTATTTCAAGTTGGAAAGAACCTTGCATTTAATCACTTCATCATTTTGTTTTTACACATAGACAAGGTGGATTTCATCACCACCAAAGCTACACCGGTGACGTGGACTTGACTACCATGCACCAACAGCATTTACATCTGCATTGCACTTTGAGACATAGTCTCATCACAGCGTTCGGTATTTACCTCGCCCCTGCTCTTCACTTACAGGTAATGTTGTCGTGCAGACGCATGCGAGTCACACCTAAATAGCTGTAACAACAAAGCCTTGGGCATCGTCCCTGTAAATATTCAGGGAGTTATAAGGACACCATACACATTCATCCCTCCATCACCTTCCACCTTTTCACAAAACCTATTTTGGACGTGGTGATTCACTCTGAAGCAGGCAAGTAAGAATTGGTGAGTCTCCTCCAGTGCTCTAAGGGTTCCCCGTACCAATTCTGTCCCTGTACAGAATTAGGTATATCAGGACTAGGGTATATCGGAGGACGCATCTTTTTGGAGTGATAAGAGCCTGCATCCATCATTCCATGACATACTTGTATGATTGCATGAAACAATGATCATTCCCGAAGGATCTTACCTCTTAAACCAAAATAATTTGATACACATGATTGCTTGTTGTTTGTAAACAAAATAGTTTAGCATTGTTTTATCATAAAACTTGGCTAATATCAATGTGTTTATTGTAAAATTCAAATCCTAGTCATGTTCCACAAAAAACACCATTTCTTGACCGATTCAATACCAAGCCAAAACATTCAAGCAATCCCACAACGCAAATCAAAACGTCACACTGATTTCATTAGCCTGCTTCAACCAACAAAAAATCCACCATAGCTTGTTTTCAGCTATATCCAACTAGATATTGAGTGACTTGCATTCACTCCCCATATCTCATCAATTGTCAAAACATCCTTTCATAGCTTGTTTCAAGCTATATCAAACTAATATTGGGTGATTTGTTTGAGTTCACTCATTATTTTGTCAACTATCACGTTTATCAAAATTGCATCGAACACAAATCCCTTCATAAGCTAATTTCAAGTTGTGTCACAATCATATTGAGATTAACTTGTTTGAGTTACCCTCCCCATCAACAATCCAGAGCTTGTTTAAGCCAAATCTACAAAATGTGACACAAATTCCCTAATAGCTCATCTCAAGCTATATCACAATCATATTGAGATAACTTGTTTGAGTTACTCTCCTTGTCAGCAATCAAAATCCTATTCAAGCCAAATCCAAAACACCTAAGTCCTTGTTTAATCACGTTCACCTCAAAATTCATAACCACTTTTACAGATTAATCAGGCACACTCATCATGGTATTCACACGTAGTCACAATCATGAAAATGATGATGAAGAAGTAGCACAACCATAACTCACCAATGAAGAACAAGAACAAGTAAATAAGGTGATAGAGCAAAATAAGAACGAATATCTATTATGCATCCTAGCCATGGGGGAAAAACTACCCCTGACTTCGGGACAGAAAATTTAAACAAACTCATCGACAATGGTGAATCAAGTTATCACAACGAAATACTAAACAATCCAAATGGTTCTTCGGCCGAAGAGTTATTCACTAAAATCCAAGAATTAACAAACAAACTTGAGGAAACAACGACTAGAGCTAAAAGATTAAAAGAACTCGATCTAGATTCCAATACTCACGACATGTTTGATAAATTGTCCCCCACTTCTCCATTCGCACAAGAATGAAAACTTATGAAAGACACCATTCAGGGACTACAAAAACAATCGAAACAATTCAACTTTGAAGAATTGTATCCTTATCCATTTAATACAAATATATCATGATTACCATTTCCTTCATCCTTCGAAATCCCTAAGTTTGATAAATACAAAAGCAAAGGTGACCCCCGTGAACATGTCAAGGAATTTTACATGCAATGTCAGGAAGTTTCCTATCGATACACGTACCTTTTACGATTATTCCCCCAAAGTTTAGGAGGACAGGCTTTAGACTAGTTTTTCCATCTGCCCAAAGGATCGGTCACAAGATTTGCAGACTTATCGGAGAAATTTGTCAAACATTTTTCCTATAACCTAGACTCAAAAATAACCATGTTTGATCTCTACAACACTAGGCAAAGGACAAATGAAAATTTTGCCTCCTTTTTACAACGATGGCGCGGAATTATAAGCCGATTTCCCTGCTCAGTACCCAAGAGACAACTAGTTAGCATTTTTGTCCCTAATCTCAATGCCGAATTATCATTCCACATAAAAATGTATTGTCTAAATACTTTCGAAGAAGTCATCGAAAAGGGGACACAAATAGAAAAAGCCCTCATTTCTAAGGGCTTACTTAAAGCACCCTTTAGAGACCAACCTTATCGAGATACTCCTTAGAACCAGGATAAATCTAAATTCTTTAACCGGAATCAAAATATCGTCAACGATGGCATTACTGATTCCCGCCATGTCTGAAATGTCCAAAACCATCCCACCAACACATTAAAATATAAACAACCAATCATTATCCCTAGAAAGGAAGTTCCTTCTCAGGATCGATGAAGAGAGTTCACTCCTCTCGGAGAAAGTCTATCTAGTGTCTTTCATCATTTGGAAAATGCTAATGTGATTACATATCCCATTGTCAGACCCTTCGAAGAAGGACAACCCAAACCAAATTGGTATAAAGACAATGAATATTGTGATTACCATCGCATAAAAGGGCACTCCACAGATCGATGCATGCAACTCCACCATTACGTCTAAGACCTAATTGAACGTGGAGACATAGAAGTTAAAAATACTTCTGAGACAAAAACACCTAATGAAAAACTTCACATGTTCAAAAATACATTCCTTAACCATGATAACAATTCAAAAGATAAGGGTCAATCATCAAGCAATGTCGAGTATGACTCAGTCATCTCAACCATAGATTATGACCAACACTTAGTGGTAACTATAAAGATCAGAACTGACTGTGCGATCACCACTAGACAGAAAAAAATGTGGGTCCCTACAACAAAAAAATCTGCCACTTCGTCCCCGGTATCACCTCCTAATCCGCCATCTAATTCCGCCGCCAATTCCTCTCCACAACCTACGCCATCATTTAATATTTTCAAACAATTAGAGAAGACTTCCACACAAATTTCAATCATGGAACTACTTAATTCTTCTCCCGCACTACAACGCATCCTTATGCAAACATTGAATAATGCTCATGTCCCTGAGGACATCAATTCACAACAATTCCAAGCTTTAATTACACATCTTACAGTCCCCAATCCTATTTTATCTTTTGGTCCCACTGACTTGCTTAATCTCAACATCGCTAATAATCATTCTTTATACATCGAGGGTTATATAGCTCATCGTAAAATCAAGCGCATCTTAATTGACAATGGATCAACATTAAATATTTGTTCCATGAAACTTTTATGTTGTCTAGGTTACACTGAAAATGATTTACAAAACAATATCATAACCATTCGTGGGTATGATAATAGCGAAAGAAATTCTGAAGGCACAATCATGTTGCCTCTCCAAGTTGGACCCATCACCTTAGACACGGTCTGTCATGTGGTAGATGTAGAAGTTGCATCTAACATTCTTTTTGGCCGACCCTGGATTCATGCCATGAAAGTCGTCTCATCAACATTCCACCAATGCATTAAGTTTCCACATTTGGACAAGGAATTTACATTACATGCAGATCCCCAACCTTTTGAATATTGTAGATTACTCGAAGGACAGTATCGACATGATCACTATTGTCCATCAACAAATAAATATGCTCCACCTCGTATAATCCCTAATGAAACACACATTGATCCTGATACATTCCCTAACAATAATCCAAAACCATCGTCTCATAACCAAAACACATTTTCCAATCCATTATCATCCACTAGTCAACCACCTTCCACCAGTCCTCCTCCCACTAATCAATCATCTTCTTCCACTAATCAAGCTTCTTCTTCCATCAACAATTATTCTTCCACCACACCATCTTCTTCTTCACCTAGCCAATCTTCTTCATCCAACCACACCTCCTCTATTAAAATACCTCCTCCTGTGAATAACCAACCTTCATCCTTCAATCCACCCCCTTCTTCTTATAACACATTCTCTTCAACTTTTAAGACTACCAAACTAACTTCCCCACCACATGAAGTACCTATTGGTCTCCCATCTCACACATTTAAAATCATTGACACGGGATGCGGTGAATATCAATTTCAAAAGATGGCAGACTCTTTTTATATCACCAAATCCCCACATAGCTATGGCAAACCTAACGCTGGTAGTAAACAGAGCCGAACCTACTTGCATAGACGAACAAAGCAATACTAATGAATAAATGACAAAAAAGTAGAGATAGATTCAACAGAATAAACACATAAATCTGACATAAGAAAGATTAAAATTCTCATAACACACATATTCAGCACAAAGTCTTAATATTTGTATTAATGTTTTCTTCTATTACAAAAAGCTCAAAGTCTTTTCCTCTTACTTCTTTTTTTCATCTAAAAAGTATCCACACCCTTGAACACAACAAGTATCCAAGTATATATAGAAGAAGGAGAAGAGAGAAGAAAAAAATCAACCAACAACTAATCACAAAATATCTACAAAATATCTAAAAGTCAATGTTGACTTTGGACAACTTGGTGGATGACAACATCCCATGGTGCAACATGGATGAGGTCATCGTTTGTACCAACATACTCTTAGATATTTACAAAAAGGAAGCCAAGAGGAAGAAAGTATATTCATCGTCGTCTCGCGGCTGGAAGGGGGTATCTTGCTTCTGCTGTTGTTCGGGAGAGGTGATGTGGAACTGAGTCTGATATTCCATGAATTTACTAATCATTGGCTGAAGTTGATCCTAGGCAGGACCCTTTCGTATGATCGCCGATGACCTCACAAGTCTCCCGCTCATCTCTGAGTTTTTCAGGGAGTTTGAAATATTCATTGCCTGCCTCCATCAGGAACCCCACAAAATCACGGCAAGCCAGAAGGTTGTTGATGCATTCGGTGTCGAAAGTGGCTTCTGGCCCTAACCCTTGCGAGACGATCTCCTTAAAGATCCGGATAGTTTCGTCTGCCTTCCTCAAGGTGAAAGGAGGAGTAAGCAAGCCTGGAGACATTCTCAGAACAATTTGCTCCATTTGATGCATTGCATCCAGGGCTTCCTCCTTGACTTTTTCAATCTTTTCCAGGACGAACTCCATCTGATCGACCCTGGTAGTCCAACGCAGCAAGGATCTTGCTGGGTACCCTGGGGTGATCGAAAATGCCGAATTTCACCAAATCGTCGACTGAGCAGTCGAGCATTTTCTGGAACGTCTCGTGTTGCAACCTTGCATGGTCCAACTCTTCGGAGATAGGTCCTGCGATCGCCTGGAGATCTTTGTTCGCCCCGACTAATATTCTGATACAATTCGGTGAACTTGACTATTACCTCCTCCCTGTCTTTGAGGATTTGATCTCTCCAGGCAGGAAACTGCCATACCTTGTTTGCCAATTTTGGCGTACTCGTTTATCTTATCCTGGCTTAGGATGCTCAGGAGTTTCAGTGGCAGTTGTAGGAGGTGCACTGCCCATTTTCTGCAGGGTGTGGAGAAGATGTTTGTTTTGTTCTTTTAGTAACCTCTTCTCCTCCTTTGCTTCTTGAAGTTTCTTGTAAAGGGCATCCACCGCAGATAGGGCCTCTCCTTGAAGACTTTCATAAGACATTCCCATTGTGACTTGGGTCACTGTATAATCTATCGGAGACAGATCTTTTTTACCCTTTGAAGGATCAGGATATGCGATCTCCATTACTCTTTCTCCCGATGCACTCTGAGAGAAGCGGGTTATAGGCTTTTGCTTCTTAGCCCCCTTTGTTGGGATGACGGAGAAGTCCATCGGTGCGATAGGGACTTTCCTCTTTTGTTGGCTCAGATGCTGGGAGATCCATGCTGGACTTAAGGGAACGGGACCAGACAGTAGAAGAGGGAGCAGCTGCAGTGGATGAGGGGAAATGGGTAGAGACACTTGGTGGTGGCATCGAGAGGGAGGCCGAGAAAGTGCTCACGGGAGGAAGGGATACTGCAGGGGAGGTAGATGCGGGAATGGAAGGGAGCTGAGAGATGAGAGAAGAAATGGTGGGGGACAGCTCCGTGAGAGAAGAGAAGATGGATGACGAGGAAGGGGGGGAACAATAGAAGATGGGGGAGAGGATACGACCAAAGGAATGGTCACTTGGGTCACGCGAGGAGGAGAAGGAGGAGAGGGAGAAGGGATAGAAGGGACCTCAGCAGTTGTAGTAGTGGCGACACCCTGAGTGGATGTGCCCGTCGGAACACCTTCCGCCGCTTCTTTCTCTAGGGATACCAGACTTACAACCTGTTCTTGTGCAGCGGAAGGAGGACTTTCAGGAGCTCCTTCTTGAGCAGAGCTTGATTCACCCTCTTTATCCTTGCCTTTGACCTTTGGCAGATGCTTTGGCCTGACAGGTGTCATTGCCTAATGGGGATGTAGTGAAATCTACCCCGAGGTAGATAAGGCCATTCATTCTGCACCAGTGTTCTGTTCTCTGCAATGTCTCCTTGACCCTTTCTTCAATGGTCTGGGGTGCTTTTGTTCTGTCAATTGCAGCAAATGGCCAGTTGTCCCCATCTGTGTCTAGATACACCTGATCAACTTCTTGATCGGTAGTTTGATAACCCTTTGGAATAATGGCCACGCCGTATTGAATAATCTCTGCCAAGGCCAAGCGGGAGTGGTCCTTCCTTCTAAGTTCGACCTCATGATACAGGTCGATATAGATGTCCTCGATCTGTGGAATGTGGATTGGATCGAGTTTCACCTTGGGAAGGCAATTCCTTGGATCAAAAGTGGGCCTCGCCGGGAAGTTGTGCTTTAGATTGAGCAGTTCTAGCTCTGCAAACATTTCCCGGGCTTTGTGGTGAGAAATGCAGGTGTATCTGCCCACTGTAAGGGGGAAAGGAGTTCCACCCTTCTTTCTCTTCAAACATTTCTCATGGTAGGTTATGAGCTGTCTGGACAGCTCCAACAGGATCAACTTAGGGCTAGCATATCTCGGCAATTTGGTGGGCTCCCCCAAGAAGTTGGCCGCTCTGAGATAGGTGAAGGTGGGGAATTGGGTAAATAGTGCCCCCCACTTCTCAGTTGTTGTGACTATGCTCTTGGTCGTCTGACCATGAGTCATATTTGGCCTCAAAAGGCAGACGATGCCATAGAAGAAAGCATCATTGATCTTAGTAAACTGCGGGATGCTGTTCTCTAGCTTCAGCTCTGGGTAGTACTCATATATTTTTACCTGAGGCCAAACCCCGCATCGGCTCAGTGCTGGATAATCCCTCTCCGAGGCTGCAGCGTAGACTACGTAGGAGTTCATGTAGAACCTCCCCGTTGTGGTGAGTTGTTGGAGCTACTCGGATATGGTGCTGCTTATGATCTCCGCCCACTCAAAGCGTTGATCCGGCACATTCTTATTCATAGTTTCAAGGTACCTGAGCATCCATTTGTGAAAGTAATGGGCATCAGAAAGCCCAAAAACTCTACTTAGGAATGTGATGGTGTCGCTCAATTCCTCAGAGAAGTCACTGCAGTGAATAACCTGTGGCCATCTGGTTATTACCTTCTTTTTTTTCAAGTACACTTCATTCATCAGCTGCATGCACTTGTCTTCATTATCCTCCCATGCCTTGGTGCAGTCCTCTTGGCTTACAGCCACAAAGTGTCAGTGGTGAGGGATGCCTAGCATGATTTCGAAGTGCCGGGAAGTGAGGTTGATTATGACCTCGCCCTTTTCATTTTCGACACACCTTGTGTCTTTGTTGTAACAACGGGCCACTACCATCATAAATTCGTTGTTTACTGCACTGACGGGGATCCCCCCAGCAAAATGCAGTCCACTGCCCACCAGCTTGTCCATCCAAGGACTTCCTGTGACTCTCCTGGTTCTGGCCCAGAAATCCTCCATGTCGATGTGACTGAGTTCGGAGTCTCTTATGTCCAGGTCACATTCTGCCTGGGACTCGGGCATTCTGACCCTCTGGTATTTATACTTCATCTCTTCTTCTGTAAGCTTAGCCTTACCCTTTGACTTGGTTGGCTTTTTGCTTGATGTAGACATATATGGATCTAAGTTCAGTTGCTGATCTGCAAGAAGAAGGAGAGAAGTCCAACGCAAAAGAGCCATGTTAGCTGTCAGATCTTCCATTAAAGCACTACAGAATGAGGAGTTAGCAATTTTAAGGCCTCAGGGTTTGCAGGGCACAGGAACACTGCAGGCTGCAGAGTTAATAGAATGGCACACTGAATCAGAGTGTTACAAGGAACAAATCAGCGCCAAAGGGCGCAGGGCGCAAGGATTTTGCATATGACATTATTGTTATTATAAGCAGGGATGTGCGCTGTGCCGTTTATGCAGTTTTATACTGGTGCAAATAATTTTGGTGTTGCATGGGGGCAGGGTGCGCCAATGGTGCATGCAATTTGCGTGTAACATGAGAACTTTGGTGCACCGAAGGGCACAAGATTAATGTGTGTAGCACCAAAATTGCATGCGCAAAGGGGGACTTTGGCGCGCTTGCACAGGGTATTTCTTGCATGTCACTTTGTGTTGTTGTAAGGATGATTGCGCCTGCGCCAAAGGTTTAGTTTTTGTATTTGCACAAGAAGGGCGCGTGTTGCAAATAGAAACAGTGCGCCTTCTTGGCACGACTATGTTTTTGTGCAGCAGGAGTGGCGATTGCGCCAAGGGAGAAATGTAGCCCGGAAACAAATTTTAGGTTTCTTAACTCTTTAGGATTCGTGATTTTTAGGTTTTCTTGACATATTTTGACAGTGGAAGGAACACAGCAAAGAGGTCTAGATCCATTTTTTAGGCAGAGCCCTCTTGGCCAGCAGATCTGGAAAGAGGGTGCAAACAGCTTGGGAAGAGAGATTTGCAAGAACGGTAGGGGGGGGGGGGGTTTAAGCCTCAGATACAATGCATTCAACCTCACAAACAACCAGCAACAGAAAACACAAGAGGGATGAGGACCACTTACCCGGAAATATATAGAAAGTGAGAGACGAAGCGGGGTCCACGAACGCGATACGAGGAGGACAGGCGTGCTGACAGGTGTAGAGGAATAAAATTTATCACGTGTTTTCAATTGTGAAAGTGACAGGGCGGGTGCGCCTATATATAGGCAAAGGTGCAATAAATGCGCCAACCACTTTTTTAAGGGGCGCACCAAAACATGTGTCGACACGTAAAACTTTGTGCCCTTTGGTGCAGATAAACGTGTGTCAACACGGAAAATATTTGCACCCTTGGCACAAATTTACTACTGTCAACACTTCATTTTGAGCGCCTTGGCGCACCAAAACACGACGCAACAATTTAGTTGTTAACATGAAGGCACATGCACCTTGGCGCATGCAAGAAAGGCGCATCACGGGAAGGCGCATCACAAGGCACAACAATTGATGTGTCAACACTTCAAAGGGTGCGCCAAAGGAAATGAAGGGGGCGCAAATTTAGTCTGTGTTACACAGATAAAAGGTGCACCCAGCCAAAAAGGGGACCAAAATGACTAAGTTCGGAGAACTAGATTTCCCGGAAAGGGATTTTATAACATTCCAAATGCATAGAGGGGTCCCTGATGAGGGACCAGGACAAAATTTTGGTATGGTTACCTATAAAATTGCCCTTGTCAATTTTACAGGATAACACAATGATGACACCAGTTCTGATAATGACATCAGGTCTCCATGTAGTCTTTTTGAGGACCTCGCTGAAACACATCTTTACCTTTGAACATTTATCTATTAATGTCATCAATTTTGAGCCTACACATCTGAGTCTCATAAACCATGGCCAACCACATCATTGTAGCCATGGACATGTTCCAAAATGATGAAGCCATCGAAGAATTCCTTGGAACTCGCGACCAAATCCCCACTTCCGACCATAGTAAAAGGATTTGAAATCAATCTAAATGAATCAGCCTATTTTGGCGAAGAGATAAAATATTCAGATCCTTCACCCTCAGAAAATTTGGATCAAAAGTTGCAAACAGAAGATTTCTCATGGTCAAAACCTCACTGCCACCCTATCCACCAAACATGTCAACAAAAATTGTATCCAACAAACACCCGACACTGATGACCTACATCAACCATTAGCATTGTTCTCTGAAAAGGATACATCTAAAATGCTTTTTCAGAAGAAACAAAAGACATAAACATTGGCACCACTGAACAGCCAAAAATTTTACAACTTGGCATTAGTCTGTCTGACCAAGAACGCATGGAATTCACAACACTCCTTATTGAATTCCAAGATATATTTGCATGGACATATAAGGACATGCCAGGCCTGGACCCATCTCTTGTAGTACACCATCTTGTGGTACATCCGGATGTAAAACCTGTAAAGCAAAAAACTACGCAAAATGCATCCCCAAGTTGCGTTGCTTGTTAAAGCCGAACTCGAGAAACTCTTGGAAGCTGACTTTATCAAACCTATTGATTATTCGGCATGGATATCTAACATAGTTCCTGTCGCCAAGAAAACTCTTGGCATCAGAATATGCACAGAATTTCCGTGACATCAACAAGGCTTGTCCCAAAGATGACTTTCCCTTGCCAAATATAGACATGATTGTTGATTCTACAGCAGGCCATGAAATGCTCTCCTTAATGGATGGATTCTCTGAAAAATTACAATCAAATACATATTGTTGAAGGCGATCAACATAAAATGGCATTTACTACACCATGGGGCACCTTCTGTTATAAGGTCATGCCTTTCGGCTTGAAAAATGTCTGGTGCCACCTATCAACGAGCAATGACTGTCATCTTCCATGACATGTTACATGATATCATGGAAGATTATGTTGATGATATATAAAAAAATCCAAAACATGAATAGGGCATCCAAGTGTGTTGAGACGCATTTTTGATAGATTACGCGAGTATAAGGTTCGTCTTAACCAAAGAAATGTGTGTTCGGAGTAACCTCTGGTAAATTATTAGGGTTTATTGTCTCACGAAGAGGCATAGAAGTGGATCCTGCCAAAGTCAAAGCCATTATGGAAATGCCTCCTCCTCAAAACCTAAAACAATTACGTAGTCTTCAATGAAAGATACAATCTATTCGGTGTTTCATATCACAGTTGGCTGATAAGTGCCATCACTTTAATCAGTTGCTCAAGAAAGATGCACACTTTCACTGGAACCACGATTTCCAAGAATCTTTTGCTAAGTTAAAAGAATACCTCTCTAGTCCACATGTTCTTATGTCACCAGTTGCCGATAAACCCATGTTGCTTTATACATCTTCCACTGAACATGCCATAGGAGCTCTACTAGACACAACATAATGATCAAGCAAAAAAACAGACTGTATATTACCTTAGTCGAACACTTATTAAGCACGAAGTACGTTATTACCAAATCGAAAAAGTATGCTTAGCGGTCACCTTTGCATTCCATAAGTTACATCATTACTTGCTCAATCACACAACTAAGTTGATTGCCAAAATTGATCCTCTCAAGTATTTGTTGTTCAGACCCATTCTCATGGGAAGAATGTCTAGTTGGGTCATATTACTTAGTGAAATTTGATGTTGAATTTGTTCCGCAGAAAGAAATTAAAGGACAAGCCCTTGCAGGAACCAACTTGCTTGAAGGCACCCCTTCCTGACACAAAACCACTTCAATTCTCTTTTCCTGATGAAGATATGCTACACATAGACATCGCGCCAGCTTGGACTCTATTTTTTGATGGATCTTGTAATCTCCATGGCTCAAGGGCTGGTATTTTGCTTATCACACCCCGGTAGCGGACATGTTATCCCCAAATCATTTCGCTTAGCATTCCCATGTACCAACAATATCACAGAATATGAAGCTCTCATCGCAGGATTAAAACTGGCTATATCTTGGAATCTTACAGAATTAGTTGTATTTGGTGATTCTTTACTTATCATCAAGCAAGTTACCGATGAATACCAGGTCAAGGATGAAAAACTTATCCCATATAAACACATGGTGGATAGTCTTCGAAGCTATTTTCGATTAATTAGCTTTGATCAAATTCCCAGAATTCGTAATAAATCTGCTGACGCTATGGCAACCATCGGATCCCTATTAGAAATCACATCTAGTCAACCCTAGGCACATTTTCTTCTCGAACATCTCTTAATGCCTGCCTATGATCTTTCTGAAAACACTATGGTATGTGAGATCATGGGTCCGAATAACCCTTGGTACCACGATCTTTATACCTTCATTCGTGATAAAATATTTCCTGCCGACATGAAACCAATGCATAAACGTGCTTTAGCACAACGTGCTTCTCGTTACACCATTTTAGCAGAAACTCTTTATAAACGAGGATATGATGGCACCCTACTCCGATGTCTTAATCAGGAAGAATCCTCGAGTGTCTTAGCTGAAGTCCATTCTGGTATCTGTGGAGCACACACAAATGGTATCGCCTTAGCCAAGAAAATCTTGCGAGTTGGATATTATTGGCCCACCATGGAAAGTGACGCATGCCATTTTGTCAAACATTGTCAAGCATGTCAAAAGCATGGAAATCTTATCCACGCACCTTCCCAGGCATTACAATCAATAACCACGCCATGGCCCTTCTCTCAATGGGGACTTGACCTCATTGGTAAAATCAGACCAACATCTTCCGATGGACATAAGTTCATCATTACCGCTACCGATTACTTCACTAAATGGGTAGAAGCTATGCCTCTCACTTATGTTACCGGTAGCCAAATATCAAAATTTATTTTTAATAATCTCATCTGTCGATTTGGTATTCCATCCGCTCTGGTTGCAGATAATGGAAAATCATTTAAAAACCAGGATGTAAAAGACCTAGCCAAACGTTTTCACATCAAACTTAAATGGTCCACTCCATACTACCCTCAGGGCAACGGTCAAGCGGAAGCAACCAATAAGACCTTAAAATCCATCATGGAAAATATTGTCAACACCCATGGACGTAATTGGCATACTCAAATTTACCCCGCTCTTTGGGCTTACCGTACATCTTACCGCACGCCTACCAGAGCCACCCCATTTTCCCTTGTTTATGGTTGTGAAGCCATTTTACCTATTGAGATAGAACTCCCATCCTTGAGGATCTCCCTTAAAGATGTAATTAGTGAGGATGAATACCGACAGTCACGGCTTCAAGAGCTTGAGATTCTCGATGAAAAACGACTTAATGCTCTCAATCATCTTCAAGTCTATCAAAACCGGCTGCAACGCAATTATCATAAAAAGGTAAGACCCAAAGAATTCGAAATTGGTGACCTCATTTTAAAAGAAAATAAAAAGAATACCACTAAAGAATGAGAAAAACAAGGAAAATTTGAGCCTAATTGGTTAGAACCCTATGTAATCACAGCTAAATTTGGCTCTGGAGCCTATAAATTGGCCACTGAACATGGTCAAGATCTTGATGAACCAATGAATGCAGTTCATTTAAAGAAATTTTATCCTCAAGATGTTCACTATTCCAGGATACAACATGTACATTATTCCTTTTGTCTTGCTTATTTCCGAATAATTTAAATTTATTCATTTTCCATTGGCAGATATTTTCTTTATCAAAATCACATCTTCATATTTATTATCATGAGACAAGTGCTAGTATAAATCCTATTAAGTTTGTGAGCTTCATACTTCTTCCATATTCAGTCGCTTTCCTCTATGGTCATACCTAGAAGCTTACTGATGGTAATATATTCCCTTCAAATACATTCTCTCTTTCATAACAAAGCTCTAAACTTTGTTACCCAATTCGTTTGGTCGTCCATCTCAGTCTTCGGTGTTGAACCCTCACGTCCTACTAGTCATGTGGGGCTGAGATTGGGGGTAGACGTTTCTTCCCAAATACAAAGCACTATTGTAAAAAAAAATCATCAATTCAATAACTTATGAATAATTCATTGACACATCTTTCGTCCTTCATATTCTTTGGTGTTGAGCCCACACTTCTTACTGGTAGTGTGAGACTGGGAATGGAGGAAGGTGCCCTTACTTGTCTACGTCTTGTCTTCGGTGATAAACCCTTGCCTCTTACAAGTGGCATGGGGCAAAGCGTAGGGGGTCATTCTCATAAAAGCATAAAAACATTGCAAAATATTCAAAAAAAAAACAAAAAAAAAAAGACAAAAAGGGAATTCACTCACCTATATTTTGCCTTCGGTGATGAGCCCTTGCTTCTCACTAGTAGCATGGGGCAAGGCATAGAGAGTCATTTCAAAAATACAAAATCTTACAGTGCTTGCAAATTATAAAATCCCCAAAGAAGTAATTTAGATGCCTAAGTGAAGAGAGAACTATTCCTTCACCTCATATCTTACCAATCAGCAGGCCACATAATTGTCTAAGTCTAGTACATGACTCATAAAGTGAAATCCATTTTTGAAACTGGTTCAGTACCATTATGAAGAATGGAGTCACAATTTTCCAAAGGGATTGTTGTTAGCATTTATCTCTATATTCATTATCTACCTCTTACGTCCTTCTTGATTCTCGGTGATGAGCCCACGCATCTTACTAGTTGTGTGGAGTCAAGAATAGAGCTGGACTTCTTTTCATCATATCATCACCACCATATACTACCAATGGAAAGAGAATTTGTGTTATTCTAAGCATAAGTTACCACACGGAACACGATACATACGGATAATATCCTGGTTTATCGTCTCTCAAAAATAAGTTTGCACTCTTGTCCATAAATTGCCAATAACATTGTAAAAATCCAAAAATAACTCCAAAAATTTTCAAAAATCCAAAAACAGTGTAAAAATCCAAAAATCTAAAAATATTTGAAAATCGTCAAAAATCCAAAAACAATGTAAAAATCCAAAAATCCAAAAACATTTGAAAATTGTCAAAAACTCAAAAACATTAAAAACAATCGTCCACAATCCAACAAAAAAATAGAACTTGTCAAAAATATAAAAACATTAGAAATACTCATCAAAAATCTAAAAACATTACACAGAATCGTCAAAAATCCAAAACATTAACAAAGAATCGTCAAAAATCCAAAAACATTTGAAAATCGTCAAAAAAGTCAAAAACATTTGAAAATCGTCAAAAATCCAAAAAATATTAGAAAATATATATATATATATAATAAAAATTTTAAAAAAAAATTTAAAAAAAACTCTAAAATAACCAACACAATTTAACCTTTGAACTATTATCCCCAACGAATGATCCAATCACCTTATGACTACCAAATTCAAACCACTTCTCCTCGCGTGAATCCTCGCTTGGGGAAAATCTGGCTCTCATTGTTTCCTTGTTTGAGGACAATGACCCAATACTTTACTATGTCCTCGTACCCCTGCTTGGGGGCACATCTAATCAATCCTCACTATGGAACATGTTAGGGACATGTTTATTGGTTCTTGTGTTGCATTATTAGTTGTAAATTCTTAATTGCTTTCTTGCATCTTGATATATTACAGGGGGCATCTTGATTTTATGTATCCTGGTGTTCTCTCTGTAATATTCTTAAGTTATCTGATTACATGTTGTACTAGGGCATCATACTTTCTTGATGGCCTCTATCTATGCTCTCTTCCATTTGCATATCGTACTGATGCATCAAACCCTTTTGATGGCCCCTATCTATGCTATCACGCATATTACAGTCTAGTCATCCTGATCTTTTATATCACGATGCATCCTGTTATGTGCTATATTAAAATTAAGATGCTTTTCATCACGTGAGTATCTTCCTGCATGATCAACATCTTAATTTACACCCCATCCATTCACCCATACTAATACATTCCCCAGTTTTGGGAATCCTACTTGATCACCGTTGCAGTTTGCGAATCCTACTTGATGATATTTCTCAAGTAGCATTCTCTATCCAGCAGCTCCTCCCCTTCCACCATACTCACCATGTATTTGATCCATTCATCCTCGCTCCTCATTTTTACTCCTCCACCACTTATCCCCATATTACCCTTCTCACCATTTTTGTCCCCTCTCACCCATTGGTATTCTTTCCTTTCACCCTTTTGCTTCCCGCTTGACAATCTTACTTAATAACCCCTTCTATATGGAATCCTCAGTGGAGGTTTACCCTCTCCCTAAGATCTTCCCGTTGTATAAGCTTCTTCACCACCTCCCCTCTCATCAAACAAAAATCACCACCACACACATCTTCCAATTCCACCTCTTCTGCTTCCCATTCTCGCATCATTACTCTCACCATGCGGGCATCCCAATTAAGGATTCCCCTCACACTCTCCACCCTCCACTACATATATTCCTTCATCCATTCATGTTACACTCCTTTGTTTCCTTTTTTTTCTTATTATCACCTCATCTCATATCATATACCACTCAGGCATACCTCACTCACTATTTTCTCATCCTTCCCCAAATCCGTCTCATGCCTGGTCATCCTACTTACATGCTTTTGTCATATGGAAAATTCACTTGAGGGTTCCCCTTTAGTCCATTTTGTCATACCCTATTCCCACCAACTCTAACATCATCCATCTTCTTCCTCAGCTTGGCGATCTTACTTAACCATTCCAGCCGCATGGAAATCTTACTTAAGACTTCCACTTAAGGTTGATCTGCCCTATGGCCTTCCCCCATCCCATCATATTTCCCCCATCTTATTTCTCCCGCCTCTCATCACGATCATCTTCTTCAACCTACCATTCCACCCCTGTCCCCATTATCATCTTGTCTTTCTCCTTGAATATCATCCCTGTCGGTTGGGTGATCCTACGAAACCTCTCCAGCAGCATGACGATCTTACTTAAGAGATTCTCTTAAGCATGACATGTCATCTTACACTCGCCCATCACTCTACAATCTCACCATCCATCTTTCCTCTTCATTCCCCATCATCACATCTTTTTACCACCACTATCACCCTCCTCTGCTTGGCAATCTTACTTAACCACTCACCCGGCATGGCGATCTCACTTAAGAGTCCCTCTTAAGGATGATCTGTCTCCTTGCCTTTCCCCATCACTACACACCCTTCACCCTTCATTTTTTCTTGGCATTCCCCATTATCACATCCTTTCACCTCTTTTTCGATTCTCACAAACACCACTTCTCACTTGACCACTTGTCATCTCCAGTTTTGCTCACATGGCAATCTTACTTAACCACTTCCGTCACATGACAATCTTATGTCAGGGTCCTCCCTACACTTAACTTGTCATCGTGAACTTCTCCCCCGCCTCATTCTTCATTCACTTTGTTGATCGCTTCTTCCACCTGATATCTCCTACTACCCACTTTTTCCTCCTACTATTATCCTTTCTTCACATATCCTCTTACAACATATAACTAATCTCTTCCACCTACAATCACATTCTTTTCCCCCATTTTCCCCTTCTTGATCCATTATCCTCCATACCGTTTCTTCCCATTATTTTCATGTCTTGGTTCTTCATCCTCACCTCGTTCATCCTCATCACCCACATCCTCTCCTCGCTTTCACTTAGTCCCAACTCATCCCTCCCATATTCTTTACTCTTTTCACTTCATCTTATCAAATTCCCCCACATTTCTACCCACACACACATTCACCATTATTGTTAACACTCCTATATCATTCTTTCATCATCATCTTCTCTTCCCGCGCTAATAATTGTAAATGGGTTTTCCCTAAAAATCATCAATCCTCATTACGCACGACCTCATTCACTCCCTTGGACCTTCTAGAGTTTCCCTTCATTCCTTCCTTCCTCTAAGCCCACCACTCATTGTAAAAGGGTTTTCCCTAACGTCCCTTTGTTGGCGTTACCCTTTCCGATCCTCATTAGCTTTCTCCTTTTCTTCATTTTTTCTCTCACCCTTCCCCACCACTCATTGTAAAGGGGATTTCCCTAACATCCCCTCATTGGCATTGCTTCTTCTCTCCCCCATTCTCTTTTCTCTCCTATTCTTTTCCCTCAATCCCACCCTTTCTTGTCGCTTCTTACCCATCTCTCCATCTCCTCTTTTCCCTCTTCAATATCTTTATTGTCTTCATCATACATCCTTTTTCTATTTTCTCATCATCCTAGTATCCTCATTTCATGCATCTCCACATCTTTTCCAATCGATGCCATTCCTCTCCTCTTTCTTCTCTGAACATTCCTTATATTGTTCCCTTTCCACTTATTACCCCCTTTTTGTATTCCCTTCCTTCTACATCATTTTCTTTGTTATCCTCTTCTCTCTCCCACCCCTCGTCTTATTTCCCTTCCCCTGTATCGTCTTCTTCCCCTTTTTCCATCACGTTTCCTCCTTACTTCCCCATCGATAACCTGGCTGTTCAGCATTGTCCTATCTTTTTTATCATATCACCCTCCACATGCATCTCCATACGGTCTGTTCCATATTCTTTGCCTTGGTCTTCCTCACAATGACATGATTCCTTCAATCTTCTCCTTGTATTCGTTCTATCTTCCTTTCCTCTCCCCTAATTTTCACGTTTCTTCTAACCACTTCTCCTTTTCTCTACCACCCCTACCTTTTCATTCATATTGTATCTGTTTCTCTTCTTTTCTCTCCTCTTTTTCACACTTTCCTCGAGCCCCTCATAGTTTCTTTGTTTTCTCCGTTCTACTTCTTCTTTCATCCTCTTTCCATTTTCCTCCATTTCACCCCTACTCCCACCTCGTTTTCTCCTTCTTATTTATCCTTTCCCGTTTCCTGATTTTCTCATCTCTATCATTTATTTCACTTCCACGCATCCCTCTTTACTATCTCTGTTGCTTCCTTCATTTTGCACATCTCTCTATTTTATCCCTTCACCAAGTCTAGTTGATGAACTCTGTCATTTTCTTGTTTTTGCCTTGTTTTTCCTTCATCATTCCCTTCTTCCCCTATCATCCCTCTCTCTTATTTCTACCTCTTCCATTCTTTTTTTTTTCCCTCCCCTATCTCCCTTACTCTTCTCGTAATCAACCCCCAATCCTATCCATTCCTTTTTCTCTTCCCCACACACCCTCACACCTAGCATTCAAGGCCGATTGAATCCTTTCTCCATTTGCGTCGTGCAGTCATTCCAGTCTCTTCCACTCCATTATCGTCCTCTTCTCTGCATAATCCATTTCCCTTCTTTTCAAGAGTTCTATCATATATTCCATTCTCGTCAGTCCTCTCGAGGGGGCATCACCACATCTATCCATAATCACATCTTCTCATGACATTTTTGTCTTAGAGGATACTATGACATCCGTCACTCACCACTTTTTATTCTCCCCAACAAACATTCGCTCTACCTTTTAAAAAGTAGATTGAATTCTTCCCCCATACCGTCTACTTTCTTTGAAAGGACACTACTTTCATAGTACCCTTCCAAAGAGGGGAAAATGTAGACACCCTAATTTCACATCTATCCTAAATCAATTAATTCCCCTTCCTCATTTCCCACAAAAATACACTTAGAATTAATCAAATATAATTTGATTATTTATCCATTTCAAAATCTAAAAAATAACTCAATCCTCACCACATGTCATTATTCTCCATGTTTTTCTACTATTGAATTAAAAATTCAAATTCAAATCCTCACCCATTCTTCGTGGCCCCCACTCATCTAACCCTCCCCACATTTTCAAACCACTCACCTAATCTTGCCCACATTTTCAAACCACTCACTTAATCTTACCCACATTTTCAAACCATGATTACTTAAATTACTCTAAGTTAATCACTCCCCCAGGCTATAAATACAACCTTACCCCTCCCCTCTAAACACACAGAGAATAAGCTTGCATGCCATATCTAAGTTCTTGCATCCTTTGAGAAAAGAACATCCTTTTTCCTCATCCTAATGCCAAAATAGCCTCATAATCCTTTTTCCCATCTAGTGCAAAGTAAGAGGATCGTTGTTACAGGAAGGTCTTGCTTCGTCTTAAAGAAAACCACCTACCTACATATCACACAATCAGGGCTCAATCCAAGTTTCCTAGCCCATTTTGAGGTTTGCTACGAAACGCGAAGGAGGGGGTATGATTATTGGTATTTTACTTCTTTGTTAGTAGTGTATTATTCCTAGCTTACAATGACCTAAAGTCATATGTAAATAACCTGAAGGGTTATAACCATATTAAGTGACGAGGCACACCTCCCTGATTTAATTAGTTGATTAATTAAATTAATCAACCCCTAATATAAAGTTTATATTTAAATAATAAGAATATAAATTATTATATACTATTTAACTATAAACTAAATATTATGATGCACTTAATATTATTGTTCTAACACTCCCCCTTAATGTTAAGTGGGATCCATATCCCAACTTTACCTATTTGTACAACAGGATTTACAAATCCACAAACCCTAAAGGTTTAGGCTAGCACATGTACTTTTTGAAGGAATTATAACACCTTCATCATGCTTGACTTACCTTTTGGTACAAAATGATTTGGAATCCATAAATCAGATATATGATTTATGCTAAGCATGATTTGTGAGACTACATCTCAGCATTTCTCGTGGAAATATTCTTATACCGCATCTTAAGGAACCTTTTATAACACAAGGTCCTCCTTTACATATAGATGCACACTAGACTGTATTTTTTTCGTAAAATCTATCATTTTACATGTAAACTCTATCGGTTTACTTTTTAGATCATACAAGAACTTTTACAATACTTTTAAACTAGGGTAGAAGTATAGAGGAAAAGGAGTCAATCAACAAGTCAACCATTAGGAGGTGACATTGCATACACACTCCCCCTCAATGGTAACTCTGAAGGACCAAGCATTGCACATACTTGCAGTATTTTATAGTACACAATGGCTCGTAAACATATCTGCAATATAATCTTCAGTCTGGAAAAACTGGAAATCTCTATCACCGCAAAGAACCTTCTCTTAGATAATACGCATATGAACTTCAATATACTTCATTTTCTGATGTTGAACTGGATTCTTTATCAGGAGGAGGAGGAGGAGGAGGAGGATATCCACGAGCCAAGTAGCAGAAGAAGAAGAAGAAGACGGTCTAGGATATTCACGAGCCAAGAAGAAGAAGAAGAAGAAGAAGAAGACGGTTTAGGATATCCACGAGCCACCAATGGTATAAGGGAATACACCAATACATTCACCATGTCCGAGTCCTACCCATGGTCTAAGATATCCATGAGCCACCAATTATTCCACGTTCGCCACATCCACTATATTAACCACCCTTTTATCATCTAAGAAAAAAAGCGGTCCATTGGGGCAGCCCGCTGTACAACACAATCACCAAAAGAAGCAGTCAATGTGAAGGCGACTATGTGGAGTGGCCAAATGTCAAATAAGTTAATATATTTTTGTATTTGTATTTGAATAATGAGTATACGAACTACCCGCTAAGGATGGCATGAACTTTATAAACACAAATAGACATGAAACATGAAGATTCATAATTTAAATAAAAGCATCTTAATCTCAAGGACACTAATACTTTATTATATAGAATTTAGCCTCCAATTTTTCAAATAAGTTTGAAAAGGGTTAAACTAGCAATCGCGTGATGGAGCGTGCGATGTAGACGCCGTAAGGGATCAGAGTGTGTATTTTTCCATACTACGGGCTATATTTACATTGGGAGTGGAACACAACATAGGTAGAAAATGTATTACTAACTCTATGTAGATTGATTAGGGGTTGATTAGTGAGGATCATGTATATATAAGTGTATGAATGAACAAAACTGAATATTTGTTAAGAGATGGTTACAAATATCAGAATGAGAAGCACCACATTTAAAAGCAATAGTTATGAAATCCATTTTTTGTGGGGTCAATATTTATGCCAAAAGTTGAATTTGTAATAAGCTTCACTTGCACCCTTATCGTTGAAATTATGACACTTGTGTGGCGGCATGTTGGGTGTCTCCATCAACTAACGAAATGGATGGTTGCAGAAACAATCCTACAACTTTCCATGTCATCGACAACAGACATAATCTTAGCAAATATCCTTTGTCTAGTGGTCGCTTCCTATGTATTGATGTTTTCTTGTTTATTTGCTTTTAAAATTTTGAAAAAATCACCATGGAATGCGTGAGAAACATGTTGTATCTAAGGTACAATTTGAACATGATTGTCAGATTCAAAAATTGCACTCTTGGGTGGAAATCTTTTATGAAGATATATGAGAAGAAATTTATTGGCTAATCTATGCTTTTCCTTTGATGAAGTTTCTTCTGTCAAACTACCCATTGGTTGCTTACTTCAAGGAAGTTTTTCAAAGGAAAGGTGTGAATTATGGAAAGGTTCCATCTGTTATTTTGTGTACGTCTTATAACAAGATAATGAGTTTATGCAAATCCATAAATTTTTCATGTTAATTCGAACAGCAATCTGGTCAAAATTTCTGAGAAATTGTGGCAATTGGGGAATTTAAGACTTTCCATGTGCTTGATTTGACAGGTGTCAAAGTCAAATGCTTAACTACTAATCTAGGCCCATTGGTTGCTTACTTCAAGGAAGTTGTTCAAAGGAAAGGTGTGAATCATAGAAAGGTTCCAGTTGCTATTTTATGTACGTCTTATAACAAGATAATGAGTTTATGCAAATCCATAAATTTTTCATGTTAATTCAAACAGCAATTTGGTCAAAATTTCTGAGAAATTGTGGCAATTAGGGAATTTAAGACTTTCCATGTGTTTGATTTGACAAATGTCAAAGTCAAATGCTTAACTACTAATCTAGGTAAATTTTGTTGCAATTTAGGCAAAACTCGGAAAATTCTAAGGACCGACGAATTTAAGACCTTCCCTCTACTTGATCTCTTATGAATTATAGAAGTCTATCATACTTCTTTCCAAATACATAGTCTGACAACAAGATTTTTTTAGCAGGGTTAATCAAATTAAAGTATTTGCAAGATCAAACCCCATAAAAATATTAAAAAGTTATATGAAAGGAAGTGTCATGTATATATTACGGTCATAAAATTTCTCTTTAGCCATAATCATAATGTTTATAGCCATTTTATGGCATGAAAGTATCTCTTTCCCTTACAAATGTAGCAAGGAGCCACGAAATGGTAAACCAGGCAAGTGTCTCATGTCTATAAGATCTTTAGATTACTGGGACTATTAGTTATTTATACAAACATTTTTTTCAACCTCGTAGTGGTTACCATTGATGTGCAAAGATTCCAATTTTGCACACCTGGCAAGATTGGACAACGGGGTCCTATCACGTTCAAAATAAAATAATAGTCCCAGGAACCCACCTTCGGTTATTATCGAAATGCAATAATTAAAAATAATTCCTAAATTGCATATGAAGAGATCACCTAGCATCGAAAGGCACCCAGTTGATCTCAACTCAGTGGAGAGTTCAGGGTCGAGTTGATAAAGAACCCGGTGTCAAATTGATAGTCATCTCGGAAATCATCTCAGTAGAGACTCTCAATTGTAAGAGCTCGACAATGGCCTTGTTAATGCAAGATATAGCTCGTTGAAAATTGACGAATGAAAGGAACTGTACAAGGATCCCGGTGGAGATCGATGCAAAAAGATCCGAAGGCCAAGGCAGGGAGAGTCAAAGTCAACATGATGTCAGGTTTAATCCACTAAGACAACGCTCGACCAACCACTTGGGAGAATTATCTTGTTTGACCGAGATGTTATGAAATTATGCAGATATGGGAGGTTCAACATCATTGAATCTCGGGTTTGTAATTACATAATGGGAGGAATTCTATCGACCCAGGAAGATAGTATAAGCACTATCGAATACCAATGTGAAATTGAGTCAAACCGACATCTTACAAAGAACTGTGAATTGTAATGGTGCTCAGACCTTCCTCGGTCAAGTATTCGGTGCACAGGCAGCAAGCATGTTGCAGTATAGTAAGAGTTCTTTTGAGCACTTCCAACAAGCAGGTCGCCCAACTATGTTTTTATCTGTTCAGCATCAAATGCATCCTCAAATTCGGGATTTTCCTTCAAGATTTTTTTTATGAAAATCGATTAAGTGACAGTGGGAGTGTTACCAGGAAACCTGAGGAAATTTATTACAAAGACTCTCTATCGAGATCTTACTTGTTTTACGATGTAACTCATGAAAGCGAATCTCATAGAGGTAGGAATGTTTCATATCAGAATATTCATGAGGCACAATTTGCTTTGCAATTATATGAACATCTTCAACGAGTCACTAAGTTGGCGGACGCAAATGATTCTGTCGAAATTATCACACCTTACAAGCTACAGCTGAAATGTTTGCACTGAGAGTTTAATGTTATCCTCAAATCTGTTGAAGGAAAATCATGGGCTAGGCGCTGGAATAACTTCCAGCCATTACTAGAAACAGTAGTGAACACAATCTCAGCCTCACTCGCAAAACTTGCCTCAAGATTTGATCGAGCTTCTTCCATGGAAGCGACTTTCCAAAGTGAAAAGGCGAGACAACTCAACTAAAACTTTATCTCGTTCTTCGACTACAGCGGAAAGATTTTACAACAACTGATCACGGCTGTGGTCGAATGCAACATCAGGATCAACACCAACGGTTCCTTGGGATCGCCTGTGGCAGCTGTCGCAATTAACTCTTTCTGGAGGTGATTGTTTTTCTGAGATAAAATTTACTTCTCTACCCTGTAGCTGCTGCGTATAGCCAATTCAAATTGCCAAGTGAAGGCACGATCATGGCAAGAGAACAATGTTTCCGCGCAAGGGAAATGACGTGATGTCAAGCCGTTGAAAAGATCCCGCGCGCTGGTGGACAGTGGAGAAATCGGGTCAAATTGCCAAGTCTGCATGGCGAAGTTGAGGCCGGGGCCCGTGAATTAATTTGGCCGAGCCGTTATGCGGGGATCCGGAGCTGGAATGCCAAGTGGGTTTTTGTGGATGGCAGGCCAAGCTGAAAATCCCGCGCGCTGGTGGGAACTGGGGAGAAATCGGATCAAACTGCCAAGGGAAATATTAAGATGGCAATCCGTCATGAAAACCCCGCACAGTTTGGAGCAGTCCGAGTCTTTTTGCGAGTTACCAGGAGAATTAAAGTGGCAGTTGCAAATTGAGCGTTGATTAATCTTCCGATCGATAAGGGAGGATGATGGCGAGATGGTTGAAGATGGGTCGACGTTTCAGGCTCACAAAAAAGAAAACGCCTTCTCATGGAATACCGTAATTGCAGCTTACAGAAGACACAAGTTTCCAGCATGCAACGAATGGATGTCTGATCTGATCAGTTCGCCTTTGCCAGCATACTTCTTCCAACTCCGATTCAGGCTCTGAGCATTTGTTGGTCACGAGAAGCCATTTTTAAAACTCTTACGCACAGGCAGCAGGCGTGTGCAATACAGTCGAAGCCTTCTTAGCGCTTCCAGCAAGCAGCTGCATGAAACAAATATTCACTGCCGTGCACGATGGATTGGAGTCACGACCTTCAAGGCTTCATGAAATTTGTCCGGGTCAGGAGATGAAAGTTTATTACGGTGCAGAATGAAACGATTCGTATTGCTCAGCATTTCTTTTCCTAGAAACGAATTGAATGTGAAGGTCAGCTCTGAAAATACCCGGTCGGCCCGTTTTGCTGCATCCTTGTTACTCGAAAATGGTCTCTTTGAGAAACTCCGAGGGCAGTACACAGTATTTATACCCTTCCATTATGTACGTCCAATCAGACAATAAAAGTATTCTTTTACCAGATTTAGAGAAACTGTTTTTTTTTTCAATGGACGATTATGCTGCAGTTTCAAACTGTTTTTATCTAGCTTTATTTCTATTAACTTTGATCCACGACTAAGGGAGAATTCATATGGTTGTTACCTGTACATTTTTCCAAGGTCCTCTTGGCTGCCCCAGTTGTTCAATGTATTTTTTGAAGGGCTTCTGTTATGTGTTGCAAATTGTAACATGAAGGATCTTTTTAGTTTCTGGAAAAATGAGTATATTGTGTAGCTCACGGCTACCTATGCCATAATCCCAATAGTGGCATAATTATTGATTGGAGCCGAGATTGCAGAATGCACTGCCAAAATACCGAAGGTCTCTTTGGCCAAAATTCAGTCTCAAGGATGTCTATCGACATGTTATGGGTATGAGCCTGTGTCATCATCATGGCAGCATTAGGTCTTTATTGGTAATGGCATTTTCTCATTATTTGGAGGGTACAATTGCGCTTATTATGGCAAAGCTAAACATTCTTACTACAAGTGTTATATGATAAGGAAGAACCGTGAGCATTGTGGTAAAACCATTCTTAGAGGCGTGAAAATGTGAACATGATCGAACAAATCTTAATATTTCCCGCAGATACAAAGCCAGGTCGAATCAGTTGAAGAGCTCGTGGTGTTGTTTCATGGAGTTTGAACGTGGAATGCATGTGAATATGTGGTCCAAAACAAGAAGAAATAACTCTATCTGTCAAACTAGAGTTATCACAGATGAAATCAATCGATTGAGTGTTGACAGGGCCACGTAACGTGATCCCTAACAATTTTCATAGCTTGAAAATCATTTCTAAATGGCGCAACATGCAGGAGTGAAATAATTTAAATTCATTACATTGTTTAACCTCTGTGAGTACAAGCAATGTATCATGGGTCAAATCCACTAAGTCATGATTTAGAGTCAAACTTTTCATATTGTGGAAACGTTGGTACCAGGTCAAGATAAAGAATAAGCTCACGGGTGTCGAAGTTTAATGTATTTGTAGAGGCTTTCAATTTCGAGCTTAAAGCTTCATGTTCACGATGCATATAGGTGGCTTGGTAATTCAGAATGGCCTCGAGTTAACAGAGCAAAACGGTAATGAATCAAGTTTGAATTAGCCCACCATTCGGAGGACTCAATGCAAAAGAGCGCGATTACCAAAGCAAGGAAAGAGTTAGTGCAGGGTCAAAAATCAATTGCAACACCGAATTAGCGGATTCGAAGCTCACCAAGTTGAGATTTGTGCAGACTCTATCCACATGGACCCCCCTCCTCTTCAAGTCAAACGGGTCAACGGGGGGGTCCCAACATTATGTTAATTAAATTAATATTTTTATTTAAATATTTTAATAATAATATTTATTATTATTATTTAAATATTTTATTTAAATATTCTTTTAATTAATTGAGAAGACTAGGTCATCAGGCAATTAATGACCCATGATGGAACCTTCTTAGGTAGTTCAACTAACTGCAATAAATACATCATGGGCCTTCATTTTAGGAATGTAATTATGACCATTCCCTCTTCTTTCTCACATATTTTTCTATAAATGTAAGTTGGAAGCTCATTTTGAAGGGTTCCAACAGTTCAGACAAGTTGGACAGTTAGATATCTCAGGCGAGTGTATACTTTTCAAAAATCCTCTCTCTTCTGCAAGTTGTTCTTGTGTGTTGAGAGAACTTTCAAGCCTCCTCTTCAAGACTGTAATGGCAACTATTGCCTCTTCTGAATGTATGATGCATTGTGCATGTTATTGAAGCAATAAAAGTGTGTGTTTTGTGACTAATCTCGGTCCTTTCATCCTTCTATGCTTTTTTTGTGCCTTTCTCATACTTGCAGGTACACTGTGCAAGTTTAAGTTCTATTGCAGGTTCTTGGAGTTCTGTGCTTATCGAGTGGTGGAGTATTGCATGCAGTTGAGTTGTGGTGTCTATTCACCCTTCTTGAGTTCATCCTTCTTCGCTGGGAAACTGGTATATTTCTCAGTCTGATATAGTTTAACCAAGGGAACGCGTGTCTCTTAGTCTGTGGTATCATGTACCCTCTCTAAGTTGCAGTAGGTGAAGTTGACCTGTGGTGCACACACCCTCTTCAAATTAACCCTTCCTGAATCTGAAGACACCCTTTATTCGGTGCATCACCATCCCTAGTATAGTTTCATTTCTGTAAATCTCTTTCCCTAAAACCCCATGAAAATGTTAGCATAGGACTAGATAATCATTTTTGTTACACTAGGAGTAGTACAGCACTTAGTTTAGGAAGAGGAAGCCGGCCTTCTCCGGAGGTTCACCTCGAGCCCAAGTCCCACAGCTTGAGAGGTGATCCCATGTGTCCCAATCGCACCGAACGTCCTATTCACATCCTGGCCATTCGGGGGGTGCAGTGATTTGGCTACCACCTAAGCTAGACTGATAAGATGACTAAAAAAACCACAATACACATTTCTTCAAAGAACCCAATGCAGAAAAGAAATAAGTTCAAATTAAAGACTGCGGATCTCTTTTGATCTCAATCTCTGTATGGATTACAAGGTAAATTTAGATGGTGATATAAACAATTATTGTTCATTTAATCAAGACAAAGGCATAATCATTAACATAAATGAATGATTGACCCACAAAGTGACTTTTGAATTATTGGCATGTAAATCAACAAAAGGGAAGGGCTGATCATTTTACAATAGAGGTAGATGCATGATCAAAGATGGAGCTCATCTTTTGCATGTTTGGAGGCCTAAAATAATGCTAATTATAGTCTACTGCCTTGCACTGTTACTGTATTCCAGTTACCTTCAGTTTCTATTCTTGCTAGAACACAAACTCTAATTCTTACACAGGTGAATGAATTACTCTAAACACTATCAAGTACAATAGTCTCCATGAATCACAAAGTGTGGTATGAAATGTTAATTTTCCAACAAATTTATTGCAATTTCTTGCTACTACTCGCATCTCTCTGTGCCAATTGTACCTATCAGAATATGTTTTCCCTGAAAGTGTTTTTCTTTAACACAATAATGCTTTTGTTTTGTAATGATATGTAACCAGATATCCATGCCCAATTAGGGATTACAAACAGAGGCACTACCACAAACTCCATTACAACAGGTACAAAATCTTCACCTTCTATAACAATTTGTAATTTGTGAATTTTCAGCATACAACTACATAGGAATAGTTAAGTCAGATGTTCTGGGTCTCTCTATAGGTTCCATCACTGAATGTAGAGAGACAAGAAACGTTGGACATAATTATTCCCCCACAATTATATCAAAGAATTCAATTTTTGTTGGTTACTGTGATATGTCACTCAAAAACATAACAAAACTTATAATTATTAAAACAAATTGTGACTTTTGTATTGTATGGAGATTTTGCAGAAGAGATCAAATGAAAGTAATATAGAGATGAAAATGGTAAGGGTTCTAAGCGGACTGGGATCCTCCCCACCGAGATGCATATCAAAATGTGCAAAATGTACGCCATGTAAGCCTGTTCAAGTGCCTGTGAACCTAGGAACTCCGAGATTAGAGGCATCAAAAATACCATCCTAAGGCTTGGAGAAGAAAATTCCAGAACAAACTAAACATGCCTTAGAAAGCCTTTGGTTCACAAATGGAAAATTCCCTCCACGCTGGCAAAGTCAAGTTGCACAAAACGGGAAGTCCTGTAATGAAAATGTTGTTCCCTAAGTAGTTGTATACGGCAACACCATTGTTGTTAATATGCATGTGATGCATATTTAATTCCAACCGTAGCTTTTTTAGGAAATCTAATTTTAGCTTTAGTCTTGTTTTAGTTTGCTTTAGTTAAGTTAGCTTTATCTTATTTTTATCATTAGATTTAATTCAAATAAATCTATGTTTTAATTCATGCATAGCATGCAACTATTTTAAAGCATGAGTTTAGATTTAGAATGCTCAGTTGAAGAGCTGTTTGTGGGTGAGTTATTCTATTAAAATAACAGCAATTGTAATTGCTTTGGATGCACACACAAAGGTGTGAAATCTTGCACAAGCAAGGAAGGATGTGCATTGAAAGCACACAGCTGCACGCACAACTTGATTGTAAAGAGTTGAAGCTCTGAGTATGATGAAGTTTTTATTAATGGAGATTATGCACGGCAGTGCTGGTTCAAATATTCATATGTTTATGCAAGTTATTTAAGTATTTTGTTTATTTCTTTTATGTTGTTTGTTTTATAAGACTACATATTTTCTACAAACTGGGTATCAGAGCGAGGTTATTCCAGCAACTTATTAAATTGGTAGCAAGCTATGGGCTTCTACATCCGGCATGTAGACGCCACAATTTAATGGAAAGAATTACGAATACTGGGTCGTTGACCATGAAGGCATTATTCAGATCTCAAAGACGTGTGGGAGGATCGTTGAAGATGGGTACATAGAGCCCACAAATGCAGTAGCGTATACTGCACTTTCTCAAGCAGAGAAAGATACTTTGAAGGAGTTACGAAAGAAGGATGGCAAAATCTCTTTTCTATATTCATCAGGTAATGCATGAAAGCATTCTTCCAAGAGTGGCAGCAACCAGTCAAGCAAAGACTGCATGGGGATACTTTATAAGTTGCATATCAAGGTAAGGAGAAAGTAAAAACTGCCAAACTACAGTTACTCTCGTAGAGATTTTGAGAATTTAGCAATGAAAGATTCAAATTCTGTAGAATCATTTTTTACTTATGTAGTTGGCTTAGTCAATCAAATCAAATCCCATGGTGAGACTCTTAAGGACAGAAGGATTATTGAAAAATTACTTAGAAGTTTGCCTATGAAATTTGATCCTTTAGTTGTTTTTATATGAAGAAACTAAGGATCTAAGTCAGTTTTCTATTGATGAGTTACATGCATCACTAATCAATCATGAACAGAGGATGAATAGATTACATGCAAGTGTAGATCAGGCTTTTGCATCTCAGACAGCAGGTAGTCGTGGCAAAAGAAGAGGAAGTTTCAACCCAAAAGGCAGAGGAAGAAGTCCATCTAGAGGACGTGGCAGTGGTTCTTCAAACTCAAGTGGAAGAGGACATAATCAAGAACAGAGTTATTGTCAGAGACAAGATAAATCTCATATTCAGTGTCATTATTACAAGAAGTATGGGCACTATGCTTATGATTGCAAGAAAAAGCAATATGATCAGGAGAGACAAAATCAAAATCAGGTTGGAAGTTTTGTTTCTAAAACCTATGTTTATTGCATGCACAAGGATTACCGAAGAAATGCCTTCTTTATCCCCTATTGAATGTAATTTGTCAAAAGAGAGTCCATGTGATGTATGGTATTTAGATTCAGGTTGCAGTAATCACATGACAGGTAATCTACATTTTTTTTTCTAGTTTTGGATGATTTAGTTAAGAGTGATGTAACTCTTGGAAATAACAATATTGTGTCTGTGAAAGGAAAAGGCACGGTTAGTATTCTAAACAAGACAGGGGGAGCAAACAAGTATGCAAGATGTTTACTATGTTGCAGGTTTGAAACATAACCTTATGAGTATTGGACAACTGGTACAGAAAGGATACTGAGTCTATATGGAAGACAATGAGTGCTTGATTGTGGACAAAGCTCCTAGCACTCAGTTGATTGCAAAAGTGAAGATGAGCAGCAATAGGATGTTTCCATTGATTTTGAAACCTGGAAAGAAGAAGAAATCATATCTGTTTGCAGAAAAGTCATGCATTAAGCCAAATCAGTCTTTTGTTGAGTCCTGTACTCAAACAGATGAGTCCTGCGCCAATGAAAATCATGTCTGTGCTACAGTAAGTGAGTCCTACGCTGATTCCTACATAAATATAGTTGAGTCCTACGCTGAAGGAACACAATCAGCTTTTCAATTCAGTCATGAAGGATGAAACACGGCTTTGGCATCTAAGGTATGGACATTTGAATTTTGGAGGTTTGAATTTATTATATAGAAAAAATATGGTTAAAGGTTTGCCATTGATTCAGAAACCAGAAAGGGTATGTGAAGGTTGTATTTTGGGAAAGCAAACATAGAGATTCATTCCCAGTTGGCAAAATAGCAAGAGCAAGTGCACCACTTGAGATTGTACATTCAGATTTATGTGGGACCTATGTAGACAGCTTCTATTGGAGGTTGTATTTATTTTATGACATTCATTGATGATTACACAAGGAAGACATGGGTTTATTTTCTAAGAAATAAATCAAATGCCTTTGATACATTTCAGCAGTTCAAGGCATTAGTGGAGAAGCAAAGTGGATACTACATCAAAGTTCTCAGAATAGAAAGAGGAGGTGAGTATGTTTCTAATGAGTTTATGAATTTTTGCAGATATCATGGTATACACAAGCAGTTTACTACCAGGTATACACCACAATAGAATGGTGTGGCAGAGAGGAAAAATAGAACCATCATGGAGATCGCAAGAAGCATGTTGAAGGCAAAACATCTTCCAAATGAGTATTGGGCAGAAGCAGTAGCAAATTCTATTTATATTTGAACAGGTGTCCAACGAAACTTGTTAGGAACATGGTTCCTCAACAAGCATGGACTAATAGGAAACACAGTGTTTCACCATTTCAGAGTTTTTGGTTGTGTAGCGTATGCACATGTACCTGATGAGCTAAGGAAGAAGTTAGACAACAAAGGAGAGAAAGTGTATTTTTGTTGGGTATTCAGAGAATACCAAAGCATACAAGTTATACAATCCAATCACTGGAAAGGTTGTGATCAGCAGGGATGTACAGTTTATTGAGAATGAATCATGGGATGGAAGTATAGAGAAAACAGTGAGTATAGCAACATCTATTTCCACATGATGATATGATAGATGAAACTTTAGAGCAACAAGCTACTGTATCTACAAATCTTGGACATGCACCACAAGTTAATAGCACAAGCTACACCTCCATCTACAGTCAGGAGGTCACCAAGAATTCAGCCATCTTCAGCCATGCAAGAGACACCACAAGGAACACCAGAAGCTACTCCATCACCAAAAAGTAGTCCCTGCATCGAATACTCCTATGCAGCGGAAAACAAGAAGTCTAAGTGAGATTTATAATGTTGATACAACTAATTCATTTTCAGTTTTTGCATTATTTTACTCAAGCTGCAGATCCAGTATATTACGAAGAGGCTATAAAGAATGAAGTTTGGGAAAAAGCCATGGATGATGAGATTGATGCTATAAAGAAGAATCAGACATGGGAGCTAATGGATCTTCTAAAAGGAAATGACGTGATAGGAGTCAAGTGGGTCTACAAGACAAAATACAATGCTGATGGAAAAGTATAGAAGCACAAAGCAAGGCTGGTTGCAAGAGGTTTTACGCAGCAATATGGAGTTGACTACAATGAAACATTTGCACCAATAGCACGTTTGGATACAGTAAGAATGGTTTTAGCAATTGTAGCTCAAAACAAATGGCCTATTTATCATATGGATGTTAAATCAGCATTCTTAAATGGATTCCTTGAAGAGGAAGTTTATGTAAATCAGCCAGAAGGTTATGAGATTGAAGGTCATGAAGGAAAAGTATACAAATTGAAGAAAGCGCTCTATGGTCTCAAGCAAGCACCTAGAGCTTGGTACAGCAGAATAGATTCTTATTTGATTGAGAATGGTTTCAGTAGGAGCAGCAGTGAGCCTAACTTATACACCAAGATAAATGAACAAGGTAAAATTTTAATTGTTTGTTTATATGTAGATGATTTGATCATTACTGGAAATCTATCTACAGAGTCATTCAAATCAGCCATGAAGAAGGAGTTTGAGATGACAGATCTTGGTCTTATGCATTATTTTTTGGGTATTGAAGTTCAACAATCAGAAGGTGAAGTGTTTATCTCACAAGCAAAGTATGCAAGTGACGTTTTGAAAAGGTTTAACATGTTGAATTGTAAGCCAGCACTAACACCAGTTGCAGTAGGTTTGAAGTTCAGCAAAGAGGATGAAGGATCATTTGTGGATCCAACATTGTTTAAAAAGTTGGTTGGAAGTATTATGTATTTGACGGCCACAAGGCCTGATATCATGTATGGTGTGAGCCTCATATCAAGGTTCATGGAGTCTCCAAAAGATTCACATTGGCAAGCTGGAAAAAGAATTTTGAGGTATGTACGTGGAACAAGAAATTATGGAATTCTTTATTCAAGTTCAGATGAGTTCAAACTCATTGGTTATACAGATAGTGACAATGCTGGAAGTATAGATGGTCGGAAAAGCACATCCGGCTATACTTTTCACTTTGGAACAGGAATGGTTTCATGGGCATCAAAGAAGCAGCCCATTGTCACGTTATCTTCAGCAGAAGCAGAGTGTGTAGCAGCAACAGGAGCAGCATGTCAATCTGTTTGGATGAGAAGAGTGTTGACAGATTTACAACAGAAACAAGAGGAAGCTACATAGATTTTTTGTGACAACAACTCAGCCATAGCGTTGTCCAAAAATCATGTTTTTCATAAGAGGAGCAAGCATATTGATACAAGGTATCATTTCATCAAGGAGCTGGTAAACAACAAGGAAATTCATCTTGAATTTTGTAGATCCAAAGATCAATTTGCAGACATTTTTACAAAGGCTTTAGCAAAAGAAGTTTTCGAATATTTGAGAGATTGTTTGGGAGTATGTGATCCTGCACATGGCAGATCTGAAAAAGCAAACACAACTCTAGAAGAGTGAAAGCTACAGTTTGAAATTAAGGGGGGAGTGTTGGAAATATGCATGTGATGCATATTTAATTCCAACCGTAGCTTTTTTAGGAAATCTAATTTTAGCTTTAGTCTTGTTTTAGTTTTCTTTAGTTAATTTAGCTTTATCTTATTTTTATCATTAGATTTAATTCAAATAAATCTGTTTTAATTCATGCATAGCATGCAACTGTTTTAAAGTATGAGTTTAGATTTAGAATGCTCAGTTGAAGAGCTGTTTGTGGGTGAGATATTCTATTTAAATAGCAGAAATTGTAATTGCTTTGGATGCACACACAAAGGTGTGAAATTTGCACAAGCAAGGAAGGATGTGCATTGAAAGCACACAGCTGCACGCACAGCTTGATTGTAAAGAGCTGAAGCTCTGAGTATGATGAAGTTTTTATTAATGGAGATTATGCACAGCAGTGCTGGTTCGAATATTCATATGTTTATGCAAGTTATTTAAGTTTTCTGTTTATTTCTTTTATGTTGTTTGTTGTATAAGACTACAGATTTTCTACAACCATACCCAATTGTGTGATACAAGGGTTTTAATGCTCTCCAGTAAAAATATAACTTAAAATACCCAACAAATCCCTTTTACATGCCTACTCAATGTGGGATTGAAAATGAAATAGATAGATGCCTCTGCAAATTATCAGTAAGCCTGTGCTTGAAGCCAACATGCGGGTTCACTTGCCATTGTACCAACTCATTCTGCAACCTATTAGAAGTTATTGTGCTAAGACTCTGGTTACAAAAAAAAAACTAAAACCAAAACAAAGCATTGAAATTAGGAGAGCATTCCATAACTACAAATAAGATATTTCACATAACATAAAGATTGACCCACCTTGTGAGTAGCTGAGGAACTCATGATGAGTAACATTCAACTAACCTGCACAATATTGTGCCTGCAACCGGTTGTTGAAAGAGAAGGCTGGAGCTCAAACTCAGTGGAAGTGCGAGGAAGAGTGTATGCAGGAAATTTGAAGGAAAGAGCAAGGGAACTATTTTTGAAGCGGTTGTAGAACATAAAAAGGGTGAAAATGTTGGTGCCTAGAACCAGCAGGAGGATCCAAAGCTTCGACATGAGCTTGTCCACCAGTTTTCACTTGGCTGCAAGATTCGTCTAGAGCCATGGAACATAGATCAACCATGGCAGAGTGAGTAGATCATTTCGCAGCCCAATATTATTGAAATTTAAGAAGGAAAGTCTGGATGAAGATGAAGGAGTCAACAAAAGCTAGCGCGGCAAGCCCAAGGAGGTAGATAGGTGTTAGCATGTGGAGTGATAGGGAAGGTGGCTCGATGAGCCCGAGGAGGTGGGAAATTGGTGGCAGGCGAGATGACAGGGAGGCTTCCATACCGTCTAATTTCAATGAAAAAAAATGAAATACAAGTCGTTGAAAATCTGACATTTGTCACCAGAGTATTCCTCACATAGTAACGCCTTATGGCGTAGTTAATAACCCAACTAATTTTTAATGTTGAAATAATTATTCAGCTCCCTCTTGCTAAGGATGTGATCCAAATGATCTCTTGGCATAGTTAATCAAGGTGGAGCACCAACCAACATATAACATATAGGGTATATGGGCATAGCGGGATGAAGACCTAGGCCAAACTAGACAACTGGCTAGGGCACTAATATTTAGAGGGGTGCTAATTTATTTTATTTTATTATGGTTTTTGTTAAGAGTAGATTAATTTATTAATTCCATATATGCTAGTAGCAGTTAGTGTCCAATCTTACATACCAATTCAATTCACTTCATTCAAAATAAAATTAAAATTATATAATTGTATTAAAAATATGATATATAGGAGGACTCAAATATTTATGCAAGTGCTTTTGTTGTAGGATTCTTAAATTCATGTATTTTTCATTGTTTGTATTGTTTTTAAGTCTTGATAGTTTTTTGGAGGGGCGATCAAGAAAAGTGAATATGTAAAGAACGTGGTAAAAAATAGTTTGGAAAATATATGAGAAAAGGGGGATTATAATAGACTATATGTTGGAGAATTAACTAGGAATTTTAGGTAGTAGTGGCTACAAAAAAATTATTAGAAAGTTTTTTTGGACAGTAAAGGCATAACATATCAAGAAATATGATATTTGGTCACAGTTAATTATTTTTCTAATATAGATTTTATTTATTTACAGAAGGCGTTAACGTTAGTATTGCCTAGGGCACTCATAACCCTTTATTTGGCCATGTAAATGGGAGTAGTTTAGTGTTATAGTTTGAATTAATAAGTATATGTCTAGGTTAACATGTTAAATAAGGTTATTTTTTTATATGTTTTGATTACCATATATTTAATATGTTATAAGTATCGACCAAGGAAATATTTCCATGCACATTATATATATTTTCAAGAGATTAGTATATAGGTAGTCAACATAGGTTTCAAAATTTGTAAGATTTAATACAAGGCCACCAACCCATACATACATGAAATTTAAAACATATGTAAAAAAAGTTAAATTTAAGCATTATAATAAAGGGGTCCATGGTAGACATATATTTTGGTAATTCATGAAATTGAATTCTTTCATGCAGTTGAAAATCCACAATACCTATATTCGGGGGGTGGGGGGTAAATAATATTTCAAATAGTTTAACTACCTTCCCAAGAGTAACTCCTCCCTCACTTCTACTCCGTGTATTTACCTGGAATCCATTGATTGACGAGGCACACCTCCCCGATTTAATTAGTTGATTAATTAAATTAACCAACCCCTAATATAAAGTTTATATTTAAATAATAAGAATATAAGTTATTTTATATTATTTAACTATAAATTAAATATTATGATGTACTTAATATTATTGTTCTAACATGTTGTTCAATATCACTCTTATGTGAAACAAATAACTTAATGTGTGATCAATGGTGCTTCTTGTGTGTCTAGATTCACTAATGTACATAGAAGTGAAAATATGACCATATTGGTGTATAAGCTGACACATAACGAGCAACCAATTAAATAAGGAACAAAACACAATAGAATAAACTAGGAGATAAAATGGTCTCAAAAAGAAAAGGGGCCATTTTCATAAGTGACAAAAATGGTCGATATCCCATACAAATGGTCAAGGCATCAGATTGAGTCAAAATTATAGGGGAGAGAAGATTAGAAAAATAAGACCCTTAGAGTAAAACGAAAAATACATAAACAAACAAACCTAATAGGTAGAAAACATACCCAAATGTATAAAATAAGCTAACAAGAAGTCACAACACAACAAGGAAAAATTGAAATACAACACAAAAGAGTGCTTACCAATAAAAACCTAACTTTACCAATAGATGAGCACCTTAACTTTACACATGTAAGAGGGCCATGTAGGTACCTTATTGGTATTTTAAAATTACACAATTGTGTAAGATATGATCAAAAGATATTCCCATTTTAGTTTAATGTGTTGAATTGGAGGGAAATGCATAATTTGAATATGTTTGATACAAAAAGTAGGTGCACCAATAGTTGAGCATGGGTGACCAATAGATGAACATCTCACATGTCATGAAATGATTTGCCCTTACAAACTAACATGAGTTATTCTTTGCATATTTATTAGTACATCTTTATTTTTATATTGATACATCCAATCACAAATCCATGTTCATCTTTTAGTACATGTTCACTAATTTGTGACTCTCCCCTAGTAGTGTAGAAAAATTAGGTAACTATAAAAACAAGGGGTGATGAATCTTTGGCTTATGTCAACATTAACAAAATTACGAGTTTGAAAACAATTTGGGTGTGGTTTGGGAAGTCAAGGGTGGCATAATTGATAAGGACATCTAGATTTGAAGATAATTGCTTAATTTTTCCTCCAAAAAAAAAATAACCAAGGACCCCTCTCTCCAGTGCACCTACATAAAGATGGATAAATATCTAAGATGATTGAATATTCAAGTAGCATTGTAGCAGGATTGTGTATTCAAACAATACTATAGCAGGTACTGTATATTCAAATAGTAATATAGTAGGATTATGTATTCATATAGGATGCACCTCACTTGGTGCTTAAAAAATTACATAAGTGTGCAACCCTTGTATCTCCCCCTCTAACTCTCAAGCTTGATACAAGCAAGCTTCATGGTAAAAGTTTTGACACTAATGCCTTTTGTTATTATCATAGATGTATTGGCCATTATAATGATTGATGTGTTAAGCTTTGAAATGTGCTACAAGATCTTATTCATGCTAATGTTATTGAATGGGATATTCCCACTAAATCATCCAAGGCTACCAATGATAATGTGAAACCAAAAAAATCAACAACCGACTTCCTAATCACAACATTAAACCATCTAATTTAAAAGAGCACTATGTTTATTATGTTGTACATCCTCGTTATGATCATCGATTGGATGTTATGATCAGTATCATTACTATTATTTCATCTTCTCAACCAACTATTACATTTGGTGATATTGATATGGCTCATGACATTACTTCAAATACACTATACATTTGTGTTTTTTGGCCAACGTCGTATACACAGTGTTTTAATTGACAGTAGTGTTAGACATAATATGTGCACTTTCAAGCTACTCACTTCTCTTGGACATATTAACCAATAAGTAATCTTTGATACAAGGACTAAACTTGGAGATGTTATCATACCTCTATAATTTTAAGGCTACACCATCTCTCTTATATCAAATTTTTGAGGTCATTCATGATCCAAGTTGTTAAAGTCAAGGGTATCCAATACAATGCCCCCATACCTAAGTTACTTAGTCAGAAATCTATAATTACTACTCCTACACATAGTACATCTACACATACTAATTATAGTGGATCTCTCCCTCCTAGGCCTCCTATTAGGTCCTCTATTGCACATTTTTCTTCTAGTGGGTGTCTCCCTCCTAGGCCTCCTGCTAAGTCGTCTATTACACATTCCTCTTCTTGTGGGTCTCTTCCTCTTAGGCCTCCTACTAGGTATGCACATTCTAATTTAAATGGGTCTTCCCCTCATGGACCTCCTCCTAGGTCCCTTATTGTACATGATACTTATATTGGTAATATCCATTCTCAACCTCCTACTAGGTCCTCTGTTGTGCATGCCACCTATCACAATTCTTTCTATCTTGGGCTTCATATGTCATAAATTATGACTATTGTGTAAGTTATACACGATCATCCTTCTTCTAATGTGTCACATTTTAGGCCCAAACCTTCTTTACTTTATGGGCATTCCATGTCTCCTAATGAGGTCCTCATCATGTAACTCTTTTGTTATCCCTCTTTTTTGTACATAGCTAATTTCAAACTTACACAAACCTTCATACAATCATATAATACAAAAATAAATCAAATATTTGTAAATAATTAGGACCTAAATCTGACTTTATTTGTTAGCTCTCTTTAAATATAGTGTTTTTCATATTGGTTTGATAGATAACATTTTTTTATATACTCTTTACATACATACATTGATGAATTATGTTGAGATTTATGCATGGCATACACGGATCGATACACGATGAAAGATTTCATCATAGTCCCTTCCTAATGAATTTGATCATTTAGGGGCATCTCCCACACTACTTAGGTACTTTCGTGTCATTACAATTAGTTTCACTTCCTCATTATGCTCAATCATTTATATTATGTCTAGGTAATCTTTTGGACTAACAAGACTAGCACATGTGTCTTATGTAGTGTTAACTTACCTTGCTCTATGTTCCTTTCGACTACTATTTGATATGTGTTTCACCTACTTGATTCCTAGTTTGTTATGTGGTTTTATTTCTTGGGTATTTGATTGCTTCTTTGTATGAGGCCCATGTGCCTCCTATGTTTTTATTGTGACAATTTTGTGTCCCATGTTTATGGCTTTATGCCTCTATTATGTGTGATATTGCTTGTATGTATGCACTTACTTATGTGTATGTAGCCTTTAGACCTTCGTTGTTATTGTCTTGTAACACATCAATGTCCCATGTTTACAATTATAAGCCTTGATATGACTATTTTATATACTATTATTGGTCTATTTATATTTATTTGCCTCAATAATTTTTCTCTCGAACACGTGATTTATATTATTATTATTGTTTTTTGCATGTTGTTTTCTATGTGTGTTATGGTCTCCACCATGTGCACCCATTTACAGGAACATGATCTTAATGGTGGCCATCATAACAACCTTTTAGGTGATCCAATGTAGATAACCAAACTTATCTAAAATTGATACACATCATTTCTTTTGATTTGTGTGCTCTGTTATCATATCTCACACCTCAAAAGAGGGGATATGTGTGTGTATACAAATGTTGGAGATAGATTATAGGACTCAGATACATGTTTTAATGGGAAAAGATCCTCGGAAATAACAACACATATAGAACAAGGGTAAAATTCACATTTGTATAAAAAACATTCACTAAGGGACGAAACCATGGTACGTTATGGCTCGAATTGGACATTTCTATATTAGGGAATGATTCACAAAATATAGCATTCCAAGATTTACACAAGCATTTACAGACTTCTGGTACATGTTTAAATACAAATGACACAATTTAAAGCAGAATCTAGGGGTATGAATACTTCATTCCTTATTCATTACATTACTCTGATACAATTATTAATACAAGGTATAGGCACATCTACCTTCTTATTCTCTACATTGTTCAACATTTTCATAATCAAACTCAATCATTATAGCACACAGTGGAGGCATGGGCCATCTATTCCCTTTTAAATTTATGTTATCTACAACATTGGATCTAGATCTATCTGTAACATTGTAGTATGTGGGGATTGGAATATATCGAAGTGGCTAGATACTTTGTAGGCTATTCTTGTTCTCCTCTCTCTTTGTGTGGTAATATATCAATGTGGCTAGATACTTTGTAGACTTCTTTTCCCTTTTTATGGGGATTTGTAGGATATATATTTTATAGTACCTCTTCTAAGTAATTGGTCACATGCACTCACCTCCTCTCCTACTTTAGCTTCTCCTCCAAACAAAATAGGAACTGATCACCCCTCGATCCTTCAACATCTCTAAAAAATCATAGTTTGTAAGTACACCAATAATGAGAGTTCCTCCCTATGTAAAGTGGGAATGTGCATTCCTTCCATGTTTTACATCTCTTTGTTTTACTATACACAAATTAAAATTTTGAAAGTTACATATGTTTTTAAAATTTGAGTTACAATTCAGTTTCTTCTATGGATACTCTATGTTGCATGTTTCACCATGAAACATTCCAACACCAACGCAAAGGCAATAACTATTGAGCAAAGATAAAGTGTGTATACACGCTTAGGTTTCACCATGGAATGTGCTAACACTAATGTAAGGACAACTATTGAGTAAAGACAAACTGTGTATGCATGCGCATTCAGGTGTGTTTTTCCTTCCAATATGTAATTTTCAATTTTAAACTTAAGGGGGAGGGTAAAACGTAGACACTCAAATTTGGTATCTTATCCTTTTATCATGATAAGTTTGAATGTGTTCTTATGATAAGATAAATATTCACATTCTAAGTTACATTGACTCATTCTTCTCTCTCTCATGACATACTAATCTTGAAACACTTATTTGTTGTTCATACATGTAATATTGAATATCCAAAGTGGAAATCCATCCCTGAGCATCTTTCCCAATTTTTGTATCTTTCATCACTCAATCTGGGATCGTACAAAATAGGGCCAGGTTGCACTATGGTCTCGACTGACTTGTGTAGTTATTTGGCCTCTCTCCTAATGACACATTTTTCTAAATTTGATATTTTTATTTACATCATTTCATCTTCCCTGGATCAGCCATAATGTGAATTTCTAACCTTTGGAAGCCTATATAAGCAAGTTAAATGCACTTCATAACTCACCCAACACTCTCAAGCACTCATAATATAAAATATCAACACTAAAGCACTCAAATATCTCCTAAATATTCCTAAATCAATTACACATCCTTTAGAGCAACCACCACAAAATTTTAAAGCAGTCAAATCAGGTTCAAGTTTCTCCCTTCCTCCATTTCCAAGTATGAAAAGGTTGTAGAGCCATGTCTTAGTAAGAGCAAGCCACTCCAAGCATTTTTGAAGGTCTTAAAGAACCAAGATTATCACTCTAAACATCTGAAGAAAACCACATAAAACTACTACCATGTTGGGTACATTTCTATTATATCTATAGTTATGTTTATTATCTTTATCTCAAGAGACATGTGGGAAAACATAGGAGGTTGGCTTAAATTACATACACCACTTCCACCAACACTAGGAGAACTACACGAGGATTTCTCCAAGTTGAGGGGATGTAGTGTAGTTCCTAGATTGGTTCATCCAGGGTTGACCATCATGGTTAGTTTAGCATCACTCATACATGGATTTCTCCTTTTGTTAGCTAATCATTTCATGAAGTTTCTTATAAGTATCTAGGATTTCTATTTATTCCATGTCATTATAGGTTATGTCAAAAACATACAAACCCTAACAACAGAAAAATAAAACCCTTTACAGACTATTGAAAGACAAGAGAATTTTTAAAACCCCATTATGCAAAGGTTCAAAATCAGATGAAGAAGGACCAAACCTTACGATGGCCTAGAAATAACTATATAATTTTGTTTGTGGAATTTTTTTATGCAGTCTTAGGAATGAAGCATTTCTAGGTTTGGATCACCTCTCCCAACTATTTTGTACATCTAGAACACTCGTGTACGTATATGCACAATTAATTATTTATCCTCTCTTATGTTTTAAGTAAATATTTTATCATTATAACATCTTTTACTTTATTAAAGTCTTTATCTTTGGATTATATGATTAATATAGATTAATAATTCGAAATAATTGTTAGGTAAAACATGGTTTACTTAGTAATCATGCATTGTATTACCATACTATTTAACGTGGTGGATTAATTACTATGGGTGAATAGGTTGGTTTGCATAGTTATATGGTTATATTGTTATAACCATTAATTTTGTTTTATTGTGCATTCATGAGGTTTATTGTTGCACATTTACAAGTACATGTAATTATGAGTGTATGGCTATGCATCTTATATATTGCGGATCTTCTTTAATTCTATGTAATTTACTTTTCATTTAGTAAAATACACACATGTTGCCTCCCTATTTCCTTGTATCCTCAATATTTGGTATCAGAGAAGAGTTTTGAAGGGCTTGTACAAGTAGAAGATGTTTTAGAAGGATTGCAGTAAGTGTGAAATGTTTTGGGAGGATAAAATTAATCTTGGAGATCATGTGTTACCTCAAACAGCTTTAAAAACCCACCTTGCATCCACACAACCTCCAAAAAAATTTCCAGGAAACATAAAGTCCAAAAAAATTAGCACTAGGCAAGGAGGGGTCCCCAGGAACTACCTTCTGCACCAAGATTTCCTACAGAAAATCTAGTTCAAAGAAATCGGACATAATAATAAAAAAAATATCCCCAATAGGGTTTTTTCAGTTAAAATTAACAGACCTCCTTAGTCTCAACTAAATTTAGTTGGACTTCCAAAATTGGAGGACTATGTAGGGCGAGTTAGGACACCTCTACATCTTTTCATCAAGTTGTCCTCATCAGGCTCCTGTTGTATATATTTACCCCCCCCCCCCCCGGGTAAATATAGATAGACGCAAGGGAAATCAGGTTTCAAAGGTGGAGAAACACGGTAGGGAAAAACGGAGTGAAAACATGTCGAGGCATCCTCCAAACCCGATGCAGATGCAAAGGAGAAACCCGAACCCGACTGGAACAGACCCTGACACGGGAAATATTCAGATCACCATAACTTTTCACAGGGAGCTCGGATTCACACAAGGTTGGACTTTTCGGAAAGCTCTCGGCGTCCTCTACCCAACTACTACTGGATATCTTTAATTGGGTGGGAACAAGTTCCTAAAATGCAAAAATACAGTTCGCCATAATTTGGGTTGTTGAGATTCTCACCTACCGCCATGATTCGTTGAAGTTAGGTGCAGTTTTGGAGGTGGTTGGGGAAGCTCCGAATTCTTCTCTTCTCCCTCTTTTTCCTCATATAAATGGTCAAGAGAGGCTCTTTGTAAAGTGTTGGGCATTTTCTACTTTGCATCCTCCCTTCTCTCCTGCTCGCAAGAGATTTTGTGGAGTTTTTCAAGCCTCCCACATGGATTGTAATGTTGTTTTTTGCCTCTTGGCCATTGCAATGTATTGAATCGATCCTTGAGCAATATATGTATGTCTGTGATTGATTTTAAACCCTCTCATATATTCATTGCTGTTATTTTGATCTCTCATTGCATTTTGGTTACCTGTGCATGGTGTGGTATTACATCTATGTGGTCTGTGTTTAATCTTGCAAAACGGGTGTCCAACATTCCTCGGTGCATCACCTCCTTAGCTTAGGTTTATTTTTATGCATTTCTCTCTCCCTGTCTCCTTGGTAGTTAGATTAAGTTTTTTGGGTAAACCTCTGCGTTTTATTGGTGCATCTGAACAGAGGAATAGGAGCCGGCCTTCATCCGGAGAGCTTTTCCGATCTCGCGAGGTCCCACACTTGGGAAAAGCTCCATGTTGTGCAATCGCACTGAGACTTTCAACCCATTGTGTTGCAGATTCCCAGGGGTGCTGCGTTTCGTCACCAACAGTTTTGGCACGCCCGGTGGGACCAAGAGGTCATTCCATCAAAATTTGAAGGATTTTTCATGAAATTTGCACAAAAAATTGCAGTTTTTTACAAATTTTGGATTTTGCACCTCCTAGCCTGAACTCCGAAATCATTTTTCAAGGGTTTATATTGCTCAAAACAGGTCAAAAATTCACCAGTTGGTAGATCTGAGGGAAATCTTCAAAAGGGTATTTTTAGTTTTTTGATATTTTGATTTCCAAAATTTTGGGTATTTAGTGATTTCGGGTTTTCGGGGTCCGAAAGCATCAAAGCAGACCCAGTAGTGTTTTCGGGTTTTGGGGGATGCATTGCATGGTCCTATTCCCGACAGCAGTCATTTCGGGTTTCAAAGGATGTCGGACATGTTCCAAGTTCTGACACATAGCAATTCGGGTTCTGTGAGTTGCATTGCATGACCTGAGTTCCGCCTGTAGCTTTCAGGATCCGCAGCTGCACAACAAGGGCTGAATTCCGGATTGAAGATTATCTCCTCTAGGTCCTTCAAATTTTAATTATATTTTCAATACTGTCAATTTTGGTGTGTAACTTGGCAAAATCCAGCCTTTTAGAGGCTTGTTCTCTAACACATCTGGCGACTCCGAAGGGATAGAGTTCAGTGGTGTAGCAGCACAAGTTGCCCAGGCACATGAGAAGAATCCGAACCAGGTCTAATACTCGAGAAGAAGGGCTATTTGTCCACTTGCAACTATCACCAAGCAGAGGAAGAAGACCACAAAGATCACCATCTCCGCCTAACAGGACCTTGTCTACACCTCCACCTGGTAGGCCTTTTCTCGCATCAACCAGGGTTCTTAGGCCAATCATAATGGCGCATCTACCACCAAATCCCTTTGTCAATTTCATAGGAAGTAGTCCACTTGCCCTAAATTCTCAGAACCAAATTCTAGTTGCAGCGCTAAAGAATATCCCCTATTTTACAGGAGAAAATCATACTACTCCTATTGATCACATCCAGGATATTGCTAATGTATGCGCAATCCACGAAATAAATGAAATGGATGTTGCAGTCAAGATGTTGGCTTCATCTTTCAAAGGTAAGGCCTTACAATGGTTTAGGAGCCTAGCAGCAGGGTCTATGATGAATTGGAACCAACTTTGTTCAGCTCTTTGCAACCAATTTGGGGAGAGGGCGGACAATCTATCTTTATTTGAACAGCTGACAACAATCAAAAGGGATCCTAATGAACAAATGGCAGATTTCAACTTCAGGTTCCAACGGACATGGGACAGGATTCCAATAGCTGTTGGACTAACCGCCGAAGGAGCATTCCTCTATTTCTTAAAGGCTATAAATTCAGACATGGCCATGATGATCCAATCAATGGGAGGGACAACCCTGCCAGGGTCCTACGACACAGCAATCATAGCAGAGAACTGTTTGATCCAAGCTGGCAAGCTTGCACCAAGGCCGCCAATGCCTCTCTATCCGGATATGGGAAATCCTACAACCAGTCGAACACCAGAGTTGAATCCCATTCCAAATCCTAGAAATCAAAGCAATAATGAGGCATCCACATCTTCAAATACTTCAAAGGAATTGCAGGAGGTCATGAAACAACTGTAGAACCTTGGAAATGAGCTTGTGACTATCAAAAGACAGCAAGCTCAAAGTGCTAGACCGTATCAGCCTCAAGCGCAGTACTAGGCTAGGCCCTCATACCAACAGAATAGACCACCACCACCTCAGGCTGCAAATCAAAACCAAAACCAAGGACAGCCTCAAGCTGCCAGGCCATTTTGGCCGTATGATCCAAATACAGCGACGTCCTCAAGAGCCTTGGTCCTGACACAAAATAACATGGCACAGGAGTACGACTGGTGTTACCCTTGCAATCTCCGCCACAATCAGTCAGCATGTTTCAATGGCGCACTGAATCAGGCCTTGATGGTGCAAACCATTGGTGTGCCTCAAGAGCCAAGCCAAGAAGGGAATCAATAGCAAGAAACACAACAAGAAGGACCTCCAACAGAAACCACATTAGCAAATTGGCAGACGAAAGACTTTTGTGGAGTTAACCAGCAGCCTTTTCAAGGCGTGGCTGCCAACACACGGTCAAAGAAGAGAAGCATAGTAGAGGGACAACCGTCTAATCCAGTTGTTTCTCAACCCACTCTTACACAACAGCGGGTCAGCAGACCAAACATAGCTCCAAATGTGCAAAATCAGCCTAAGGTACCTGTTGTAGCAACACATGCACCCGTTCAAGCTCCAGAAAAGCATGCACCGAGTAAGGGACAGCAAAAGGACAATTCATCCCCCTTCAACATCATCGATCAAATGAAGAAGACACATGTGAACATTTCCATGTGGGAATCACTTGCGATCCCAGGGCAACGAGATTTATTGCAAGCTGCAATGGCTAATTGGTCTGCCAAAAATGTATCAAACCAGGGACATGAGAAAGTTCTCACTAATGCAGTGCAACATGATGGGGGCCAGACAAGGAAAAATTTGAAGCCTCCACCATTCTATGTTTCATTGATTTTTGGAAACCACTTGGTGCACAACTGCATGATAGATTCAGGAGCAAGTAGTTCGGTGATGCCGAAGCAAATAGCGGATCAACTGGGTCTGAAGTATGAGCCAGTGCTGAAAGGAGTAGTGCAGCTAGATGGAACGGCAGTGGGAACAGTTGGGGTCATCAAGGGGTTAAGCCTAACACTACATTCATGTCCTAATGTTACAGTCTTGCAAAATGTGTCTGTAATTGACCTCCCACCACTCTTTGCGTTATGTTTATCAAGGGACTTCACTGCAAAGATCGGTGGATATTTATCTTCAAATTGGTCGCACATGATTTTCAGGACAAGGTATGGGGCCAAAGCAACAATCAGGTCAGAATCAATTGCCAATTTCCATATTGAGCCTCATGTACCAGGTCCCATCAATGCAAATTGCTCAGTTTTTTATCAAGAAGAGTGTTCAAATGATCTAGAAGCAGGTACTAAGGTCGAGGGAATTCCTGATTTAACTTTGGATGAATGGGCAAGAAAAAGTCATGAATTTGACCCATACAAGGAAATTGAAGAATCTGAATTGGGCGTGTATTGTATACACAAAGAAAATTCACCCATTCCCGACATCCTTCAACCTAAACAAAAGGATGAAAACAAAGTTTGGAAACTATTTTTCGATGGTTCGAGAAGTAGGCAAGGTACTGGAGGTGGTGCAGTGTTGATTTCACCACAAGACATCAAGTATTATTCAAATTTTCATTTCCAGTTTTCTTGTTCAAACAACATAGCTGAATATGAGGCCTTGATTCATGGACTTCATTGGGCCAGGAAAAGGGGCATAAAGAACCTGCAGTTGTTTGGAGATAGCGAGCTAATCGTCAACCAAGTTAGGGGACAACATGCTACAAAGAACGACTTGCTAAAGAGCTACAAGAATAGGGTATGGGACCTCATTGAGGATTTCAAAGCTTTCAACATTGTGTCCATACCCAGGAAGAAAAATGAAGCTGCAGACAGGCTCGCAGCCGTTGGAGCAACCTTCGACGTGGTTGACAACATCAGAAGAAGAAAAACACAACCACATATCCATGTGATTGTGAGGCCAACAGTTCCAGATAATAACACGAGCTGGCAAGTGTTTGAGAACGATCAACAGATCGTCAATTTCTTGCAAGAAGAGGCTGAATTCTCAGCTAGGAATCAAGATAGGCTAGAGAAGCAGTATGGGGATCAAGTAGTGCGGCTGCAGACAAACAAGCTTCCTAAGGGTTTAGTAACGTTGGAGTCTATCTTCAACCCTAACGACCAGTTTCGTAAGGAAAAGGCTAACATACAAGTCAAGAGGGAAGATTTAGAGCCAATTCTGGTTGGGGAAGGCAAAACACTTCAAATTGGTAAAGTGGCCACTGAGCAAGAGAAATCAGATTTCACGCAACTTTGCCAAGAATTTCCAGATGTCTTCGCTTGGAGCTATGAAGACTTGAGAGGATTCAATCCAAAGTTGGCACAACATACAATAGAATTGGATCCAGAGGCTAAGCCCATCAGGCAGAAGCAGAGACCTGTTAACCCTCACATTGAGCCTCTAATGAAGAAAGAGCTTAACAAGCTAATAGAGGCAAGCATTATATTCCCGATCAAGCACTCAAGTTGGGTTGCGAACTTGGTTCCAGTCAGGAAGAAGAGCGGAGAAATTAGGTTATGTGTGGACTTCCGAGACCTCAACAGGGCATCTCTCAAAGATCATTACCCACTTCCTTCAATGGAACAAATATTGCAAATAGTATCTGGTTTAGAGAGATTCTCTCTCCTAGATGGCTACTCAGGGTATAATCAGGTGATGGTGAAGGAAGATGATCAATTCAAGACGGCTTTCACCACCAAATGGGGGACATATGCCTATAAGAAAATGCCATTTGGGCTATCAAATGCTGGAGCCACCTTCCAAAGGGCAATGGATATGGCATTTGAGGGGTTGATCAATAAAATAGTTCTAATATATCTTGACGACATCACTGTATTCTCAAAAAATGTAGTGGATCACCTCTTTCATTTGAGGCAAGTATTTCAGAGGTGTAGAAGATTTGGGGTATCATTGAATCCCAAAAAATGCATATTTTTGGCTCACGAGGGAAAACTCCTAGGCCATATTGTTTCGAAGGAGGGGTTGATGATTGACCCAGGAAGAGTTGAAGCAATTCAAGCATTGCCATTGCCAAATCACAAGAAGGCTCTTCAAAGCTTCTTAGGAAGGATCAATTTCATTCGCAGGTTTGTTCCAAATTTTGCAGCTCTCGTAAAACCAATAACGCTGATGTTAAAGAAGAGCATGGCATTTAAGTGGACATCTGAAGGCAAGGAAAGTTTCGAGGCAATAAAGGAAGCTATATCTCAAGCTCCGACTCTTGTCAATCCAGACTTCTCCAAAGATTTCATGTTATATGCCTTCGGTGGTGGAGACACAATTTCTGCAATCCTGGTCCAACAAAACAAAGGAGGATTAGAACAACCAGTTGCTTTCTTCAGTCAAGGCTTGGAGGAATATGAAACTAGATACTCTTTCATTGAAAAGCATGTCCTTGCAGTGATCAGGAGTTTAAAGAAATTCAAGCACCTAGTCTCAAACAACAAAATCCAATTATTGGTCTCTCATGCGGGAGTCAAGGACTTCCTTCTAAACAAGGATATGAATGAGAAGCGTGCAGGATGGATCACTCGTGTCATGGAATATGACATCGAGATCAAGGTCACAAAACTAGTACATGGAAAGGGACTATGTGAGCAGCTAGCCTTGAGTCAACAAGTTGAAGCAGGTAATGAAAAAGAAGCTGTCTTGGTACTACAGGATGGCCAAGGACATGAAAATGATGATGTGCCTACTCCTTGTTGGACTCAAAGTAAGATACACTTCCTACAGAAAGGCCTATGCCCTCCAGAAATGAGCAAAGCAAAGAGGAGATACTTTAGATTACAAGCCATTCCATATGTGCTTGTTGATGGTGTTTTGTTCAAAAAGGACGTCAATGGAGTTCTATTGAGGTGCATTGGGACATGTCAAATTGAGAGGGTGTTACGAGATTTTCACGATGAAGATTCTGGCGGACATTTTGCCCCACGAGTAACAGCTCTCAAGATAATGAAGGTAGGGTATTATTGGTCCACAGTGTTCAGTGACTGCTATACATGGATAAGAAAGTGCAAGAAATGTGCACTCTTCACAAGAAAAGAAAGACTAGCAGCACTTCCATTGCACCCAATTTTGGTTGACCAACCATTTCTGCAATGGGGATTGGACTTCATCGGGGTCATCAATCCAAACTCAAGCCAAGGCCACAAGTGGATTCTCACGGCAACGGACTACTTCACCAAGTGGACTGAAGTAGTAGCGCTCAAAGAGGCAAACGAGTCTAATATACTAGAGTTTTATGAAGGAATAGTGACCAGGTTCGGTGTGCCGGCCACTATCATATCAGATAATGCATTGGCATTCATAGGTTCTAGGATTACAAAATGGGCTGTCAAGAATGGAATCTACTTGAGTACCTCTTCAAATTATTACCCACAGGGTAATGGACAGGCAGAGTCCATGAACAAAAATTTGCTAAAAATCATCAGGAGGACTCTGGATGAAAATCAAAGAACATGGCATACCAAGCTAAAATCAGCATTGTGGGCTGACAGAATAACACCAAAGAGGTCTACAGGTAATTCCCCTTACAAGTTGGTCTATGGAAAAGAGGCAGTAGTTCCTATATCATTAGAACTGCCTGCATTGGAGTTCATGAAACAATTGGAGTTGGTGGAGTTCGAACCAATGGAGGCCAGGTATGCAAAGTTGATGGAATTGACAGAAATTAGAGAACATGCAGTTCAAACAATTGAGAAAGATCAGGCCTTAGTGAAAATATGGTTTGATAAGAAAGCAAGAGCGAGGACCTTCTCGGAAGGGGACTTAGTTCTGAAATGGGATGCAGATCGGGCAAAACCGGGAAAGCATTCCAAGTTTGACGCCATTTGGAGTGGCCCCTACATGGTCATGGAATGTAAGAATAGCAATGCCTTCCAATTGTCTACATTAGATGGAGAAGAACTTCCGATTCCAGTCAACGGAATCTATCTTAAACATTGCTACTGAAAAGAGAAAATTTCTACCCTTGTAAATATTAACGATAGATTTCAATTCCCCTAAGTGCGTATGCACATTGTCTTGTTGTAGTTAGGTTTCAGTTTCCCTAAGTGATTTGGCACAGGTTTTGTTGCTCCTGGGTTGGTTTTCTACAGTTCAGCGTGTTCTCGGAGAAGGAGTTGCGGTAGCAGGTTGGTTTCAGGGTTGCTTATGACTCCATGCCCAATGGATCGCTAAAAGGCCATTGATCTTCTACCTAGCAGGCAGGTAACCCCGTGAGTCGCCAAATTGTTGTATATATTTACCCCCCCCCCCCCCCGGGTAAATATAGATAGACGCAAGGGAAATTGGGTTTCAAAGGCGGAGAAACATGGCAGGGAAACACGGAGTGAAAACATGTCAAGGCATCCTCCAAACCTGATGCAGATGTAAAGGAGAAACCCGAACCCGACTGGAACAGACCCTGACATGGGAAATATTCAGATCGCCATAACTTTTCACAGGGAGCTCGGATTCACACAAGGTTGGACTTTTCGGAAAGCTCTCGGCGTCCTCTACCCAACTACTACTGGATATCTTTAATTGGGTGGGAACAAGTTCCTAAAATGCAAAAATACAGTTCGCCATAATTTGGGTTGTTGAGATTCTCACCTACTGCCATGATTCGTTGAAGTTAGGTGCAGTTTTGGAGGTGGTTGGGGAAGCTCCGAATTATTCTCTTCTCCCTCTTTTTCCTCATATAAATGGTCAAGAGAGGCTCTTTGTAAAGTGTTGGGCATTTTCTACTTTGCATCCTCCCTTCTCTCCTCCTCGCAAGAGATTTTGTGGAGTTTTTCAAGCCTCCCACATGGATTGTAATGTTGTTTTTTGCCTCTTGGCCATTGCAATGTATTGAATCGATCCTTGAGCAATATATGTATGTCTGTGATTGATTTTAAACCCTCTCATATATTCATTACTATTATTTTGATCTCTCATTGCATTTTGGTTGCCTGTGCATGGTGTGGTATTACATCTATGTGGTATGTGTTTAATCTTGCAAAACAGGTGTCCAACATTCCTCGGTGCATCACCTCCTTAGCTTAGGTTTATTTTTATGCATTTCTCTCTCCCTGTCTCCTTGGTAGTTAGATTAAGTTTTTTGGGTAAACCTCTGCGTTTTATTGGTGCATCTGAATAGAGGAATAGGAGCCGGCCTTCATCCGGAGAGCTTTTCCGATCTCGCGAGGTCCCACACTTGGGAAAAGCTCCATGTTGTGCAATCGCACTGAGACTTTCAACCCATTGTGTTGCAGAGTCCCAGGGGTGTTGTGTTTTGTCACCAATAGCTCCCACATAGCCAAAGGGTGAGTTGGGGCAAGTTTTACATTTTTTATAATGATTTGTATTAGAACATGTGGCTCTACCAAGTTGCATTCAATAAAATCAATTTGTGCAAAGCATTGGCTAGTTGGGGTCAAACCCTTCATTCAAGCCATTAGCTTATGCATTGAAGATTTGGGTGAGTTCTATTGTATTAGACTGGAAGGTTCAAAGCAATGTTGGGGCATTAAAGTGTTAGGCATGTTGATTTTTTTTTAGTGGGTTCTAAAATAGATCCAATCCCGCATACTCCTCCCATGCGAACATCCCCTACTCTAAACTAACTTGCAATGGACCACCTGTAAATGGATCCACCAGAACCCTGGTGGAGGCACTAACACAATAACTAAACAGAGAAAAAATAAACAAAAGGTGTTCAAAATTAAGTTGATTTGTTGTTAAATGCAACCCTATACTACCCCCCTCTGTGCTAGCCACATGGACCCCTTGTCCACTCTACAAGTTGGGTTTTTAAAAGGTTAGAATTTCTAAATCATATTTAAATATTATTACCTCTATTTTATGTTACATGCACAGATAGCGCTTTGGTGGTTAGGTGAAGGGTTTTAGGGGTAAGAGGTTAGGAGTTATACCCCTCCCCCCCCCCCCAAACTACTTAGATATACTTTTTGAACTTTAAGGCAGAAATAATGGGTATTGATTTAACAAAAATCTAAATTTTATTATTAAATTTGATTTCAATTAATTATAATGACAATCAATAAAATACAAATGCAAAGCACCTCAAAGATGTAACTATGTAAGGAAATAAGAGAGTTAGAGCACTTATCTGATTTTGGTTTATCCAGAAGTATACCCGAAGTAGAAAAACTGATGAAAAGGCTAGGAAGAATGTTGGAAACACTCGATATAGTTTTTGGAAATTGTAGAATGTCCTAGACATGGGTACCTAGGCGGGGGCGAGGGTTTTTGGGCGTCAGAGACCATCTGTAGGCATTTGTGACTGTGCAGAGGGTCGGACCCTAACTTTTGTAGTGTCAGTAGGGTTTCGATATCCTTCATTGTTGATCACTTGTAGGTCATTGGAAGATCACTTAGTTCATTGGTAACCTGCAAAACCCCCCAAACTACAACAAATCCTAAAATAGAAAAATGCAAATGGGGATTCATACTAACACCGGTGGTTACCTAATAGAGTGAATTTATGACTGAGCGATGCACTACATCTCAGAATCAATGTAGTTTTGTGTGTGTGTGTGTGTGTGTGTGTGTAGAATCATGTCCTTAGGTTTCCCTCATGCCAATGACACCAAGATAGTGGGTTCTAACTAGATAGAAAGCAAATTTGTGGATGGAATTTAGAACTTCCCCCTCCTATGTAGTGTATGCAAAGTAATAAGCCCAAAATTCAATCCCTTTGATAGTATAGTAGCCTAATGCTACCAACTGACATTTGATACCAACCGACAACATTTCCTTTCAATTCGTGGCATTTGCCAAGATTTCGAAAGTTATTTTTAGAATTTTTCCTATTAATATCTATGTCTATTTTTTAGGGGGTCTTAAAATTTACCCTGATGACCACTAAGGTCATTCCAACTCAAGAAGTTCTATTATTTTATTCATATAATGTGTGCTTGAGTAGTGTGTAGGTATGTAGAGTTTATTTTATAGGTTATAGGTACAACACAACATATCTGAAACAATACACATAACAAACAAGGAGCGACACTAAGTGACACAGAAAGAACCAATAATGAGCACTTCTACATACATTAGCACCCATAACAGATGCTAGCACATAGGTGGGCTTGTCCCCATATAGTAACTCCTATCCCTGAGATCGTCACTTTTCATAATCAGATTCAGAGCTTGCATAGTCTAGAATCTCCCCTTCTAGATCAGACTCTAGTCCAGAATCAATCTAGACCTACATATACAAGTTAAGTCATTCTATAAACCTTTGATATCACTCTTTCTTGTATTTCCTTTTCTTGATATTTTTTAATATTGTTATATCAATTTAATCAGCAGTGTCCTTATCTTAGATTTAATTTAATTAAATCAGGGAGATGGAGGGGCTAAGAACTAACTCTTGGGAGATGAGATGATTTTTTTCCTTTTTTTGGGCTAATTCCATGAGCTTGGGTGCACATTTATGTCTCAATTATCCCCTTGGATTTTGGTACAAATGGACAAGGGACAAAAATCTCAAAAAAATTCCATGGGTGGAATTTCTCATGAGGAGGGGCCAAGTTGGTCTTAACACAAGTTTACAACTTTTCCAAGCAACTTGGGTTGTCACTTAAGTGACGAAAAACATTCTTCCATAATGGGGTGAAAAAAAATTTCCCCCACTATCCCCTTACACCAAGGGACAAGGGATAATGGACAACTACGGTCAAAAATCCTGCCACCTACTTCATGTCAACATGAAATTATAACATGGTAATGCTTTTTCTGCCCTGGGAGTGAAAATTAACCATTTCAGACCATATACTATATGATTTTGCATGAAAATGAGAAAAAAAAAATCATATCAACACATTTATGAATTCTTAAAATGATTTTTTCATAAATTTGTACTTATATCTCCATTTTTCCTGGTAAGGGCCGCCAATGAGCTAAGTTTCTAAGAGAGTTTACAAAATAATAAACTAAACTATCACTTGGGTCATGAATGGGGTTGAATGTTATTCAATTTTATCTTTCTTTAGGATCCCAAATCCACTCAAGGTTCCTGAAAACCTTCACTGAAAAATCCTTTTCCAAAAAGGCCATCGTATTTCAGTGTTGGAAAAGTTTCATCTTGTTATTCTTCTAAATTATTTTTCTTACCCATTCTACCATGCAGTAGACACTGTAATATTTATTATGACTTGTATTTGAGCTCTCAACACAACTCATAGTTCTTGAAACCTTTTCTAGAAGTCGGCCTTTGAATAAATCACACACACCTATTTTTCCCAAAACGTTCCTAGAATGAAAACTTTCCCGAGACCACTCTAATGCATAGAGAATATGTTATAAATCATAATTTCATGGAGAAAACTCTGAGACCTTTTGGATGACTTCAATTTGAGCTCCTAATATGATCCAAGGCTCCTGAAACCTTTGCTATAGTCTAACTTTTGAAAATAGGCAATTGGCACATTTAGACAATTTTGACAAGTTTGACTGAAAAGGGGCAAAATTTTCAATAGGGTTGTCAAGTAAAATGCATAAGAATTTTACATGCCAACAAATGTATTTTTATCTTCTTGATATATTTCTCAAGCCAATGCTTCTCCCATAAAATTATCCCTTTTATTATACCACACCTTCCATCCTTACGTGCATCATCCAAACCTATTGCAAGATTCTTTTGAACATGGGATGATCCTCCATCAGATCATCCTTCTTGGATGATATACTATTCATAACCCAACATTTTATTTCCCTATTTTTGTTGTTTCTCTAATGACAACCTTTATTCCAATAATTTATGTAGACTATCTTGATTAGTATTATAACCTTGAAGTATCTTCCCATTATGTACGACCTCCATTATTTAACGTCATGAATTATATATATCATTTCCTTCTCGCATATGGGTTTTTTTTAATTATTTCCTTTGAGCTGGTGACTCTCAAGTGTAATGGGAAATCCAAGCTACATGAGTAAAAATACCATTCCATGTCTTAATGCATCACATTGTATAATGAATTTTGTTTAAAAATCATGGGTAACTAGGACTTGAGTGGTGCACATAGCCTACATTTTTTTAAATACCTTGATGGTTTTTTATTCCAATAGAAGGATTCTTTCTTCAATAAGAGGGTGAGTGGTGTTGGTAAGCTACAATAGTTATTCATTAAATGGTTATAGTACCCTGCTAACCCAAGTAAGTTATGAATATTTTTCAAGGTTATTAGAACTTTTTATTTCACCATGGCCTTTATTTTTTGAATATCTAGAGTTACCCTTCCATGTGACACAACATGACCCAAGTACTTCATCTCCTTAACCCCAAAATCACATTTTTAAGACTTGGCATAAAAATAATGATGTTATAGAGTCAATAGCACCTGATCCACAAGTTACAATTGTTCTCCCCGTGTTTTTTTGTAAATTAAGATGTTATTAAAAAATACCAAGACAAAATTTCACAAACTATGGCAAAAGATAGTGTTTATCAAACTTTTTAAAAGGTAGAGGATACATTTAAGCTTCCAAAATGCATCACCAATAACTCATAGTGGTTATCATTAGTTTTGAATGTTTTCTAATGTATATCATCATCCTTGATTCAAATTTGATGATACTCAGATTAAAGATCTAACTTAGTAAAATAAATAACACCATGCAACTCATCTTTCAAATCATCAATTACATGAATATGAAGCTTATATTTTATGTTATGTTGTTGATTCCTCTATAATATAGGGAAAACATTCCATGTATCATTCTTCTTGTACACCATTACAACTAGAGAATAATATTCATTTTGGCTATGTCGAGTGATACTTATATCTAACATCTCTTGCACCATCTTTTTAATCTCACTCATTTCGACATATTATTACCTATAAGGAAGGATATAATGAGTTTGAGTAGGTGGGATAAATTTAATGGTATGATCATGCTCTCTTCTTGGTGGTAGACATGTTAGATGATCAAACACTTACTGTAAATTTAGTGGTGTAAATGTTTTCACTGTAATTACTTCTATATAAAATAGTTGTGACATAAAACCATCCACTTCCTTCTTAAGTATATTATACATATTATAAGAACTAATTAATTGTGGGGGTTTACCACGTACATCAAGGAGTTCAAATTTCATTCCCTCATTATGAAAGCACGTGAAAAAATCCTATAAATTGATCTCAATCATTCCCACTGAAGTGAGCCATTGTACTCTTAGAATGATGTATAATCCTCCCATTGGAATGGAGAACGTTGGAGAGTTTAATCTCTCACCCATAACTATTTTTATACTATGAAATTTCCTTGAGAAAATGAATGTTCCTCCATCTAAAATCATGAATTGAAATTATGGAGTTGGATTTTTAAAATAGTTTAACCATGCTTCCAACTTAATGTTAACAAAGTTATGTGTCCTCCTAAGTCAATTAACACTGTTACTCTCAATTTCTTTGAAAACCCCATAATTTTAATATTTGAGGAGTGTTAATGGTAGAAACTATATGGCATGAGATGGTTTAAAATAATTCATCTCATTCCCATTTTGGTATTTCCTTAATCCCACACTCCATTTTATCATCCTCTTCATCTTCATTGGCACCTTTAATTTATTTATTCTTCTCAACACATTTATGACCTCAATAATACTTTTTTCATAGTCGAATCATAAACATTTTGACATATTTTCTTCAATTTATTAAGGATTTAATATGACAGGCTTGGGAAATGATGGTATAGTGTTCTCTCTACCCATGATGAATGGTGATATTTTGGCTAAATATATGTCTTCTAGCCTACAGGAAAATAAAATGCATTTCAATACAAAATTCTAGGTGAATATGCAAACATCACATTAGATGGTATCCTTGAGCCCACTTGAAAAAAAATAATTTAGGTTATCATATGTGATGTCCTCAAAACGTGAAGATAGGTTTACTAATTGCTTAATATAATCCTCAATAGGCCCTACTTGCCTCAATTTTTTTATATAATTGAAGTAGTTCTTTTTCATGATGTTGTTGTAGTGCATCTGAAGTTCATTAGTAAACACTAATTGTGTGATAGTTAAGTCTTTCTTCTTATTATGAGTTTACAACCATCTATACTGAATGAACTTCTCTAGTTCTAGATATATAGATGTTATGATCACATTTTGTGCACAAAGATTTTTATGTAAATCAAATAAATTATCCATTTGATTAATTTCAGTTACCATATCCTTCCCATTAAACTTGTACATCTCCACCTTTGGTATCCTATTTTGAAATCCCATATTAGATTTCAATGAATTTTGAAGTGATATCATCTTCATATCTAGGTTTTCATGAGATTGTGTGTTTTCTAGAATTAAATTATCAGTTGATGGCTATATATTATCCAAAGATACATTATATCTCAAGTTCTCCTAAAGTTGATTCATAGCTTATTGTAAAAAATCTTTTTCACCATGGTTTGAACTTTTTCCTAGAGTTTTGATACTACTACTAGCACCTTTGAATAAACATTTACCTCTTCCTTGTTTTGTTTCCTTCTCAAATTGAAAAAATATTTTCTTTGATCTCTAGTTGAGCACCCTACCATGGTTTAGGGTTCATAGTTTCATATTTAGAGTGTAGATACCAAGTTTTAGGGTTCACGTTGTGGGTTTTAGGGTTTAGAGTTCAGGAATTAGGGTTAATCATTTGGGGTTTAGGGTTTAGGGTCCACGGTTTGGATTTTAGGGTTCATGGTTTATGGTTTATGGTTTAGGGGTTAAAATAAGAGTTACCAATGGAATATATCATTAGTTGCAATCATAATTTCAAGACAAATCTAGTGACTACTAGTATAAAGGGGTAAACATTCTTGAAAACTAGGGTTATGGGAGGATGGTACCATTGCATTCATATTATTTTGATGAGTCTAATGAATTTTATTTTATGCACATATTTAAAAATCCTTTTATAATCATTTTTCATATAAAACTTCAAAAAACATTGTTGTTATAGAAAAAAAAATTCCTTCTAGATTGGAACTTGTGTTTTTTTGGTCCAATCACCATGAGTACAAGTGTTAGGATCATGGAAAAAATCCAATGGAAAAATTACCCAAATCAAAGATCGTATACCACTTGTAATGAATTTACTTAGATATATTCAACAATAGATTGCCACACAAATGCAGAATTGAATAATAATAATAATTTACAATTATAGTAGAAAATACTAACAAATACTCAATATTTAATTTAAAGAAAAAGAAATTTATATAATTATACCACTTTAATGGGGAACCTCCATAATCTTATATAACAAGAATATCATGCATTATCATGATCCAAGTACTAATACTTACCTCTTGTATATATGCTACTTAGGCTATGGTTGATCCATAAGGTAATCTTATTACCAATTTTAAAGCATACATAGGTGTGACAAGAAAATCTAATAGACTATATTAGTCACAAGTAAACTATCCCCATACATGTAATAGGTTAAGGGTGTAGTGTGGTATAGCTAGATTAACACCATTTATGATAAGTTAATGGGAAGTTTTCTAAGAAGATAATTAATTTATTAGTAATTGTGGTATGTAAAAAATTCAACATAAGGACCTTGAGATTGATATCTCTTTGTTCTTTTTAGATAGATGTATTTAAGATATATATAATCATTTGGTATTGTAATGATATATATTTTTTATTTAATATTTAATGATATTTTATGTTGTCATCTGTAGGTTCATTATGTCAATAGGGAATTTATTATGGCCTTAATAGTGGCGGGTTATGATTTTTGTGAGTTATTATTAACTTTTGTGTGTGTGTGTGCGCACGCGCGTGTGTTTGTGTGTGTGTGTGTGTGTGTGTGTGTGTGTGTGTGTGTGTGTGTGTGTGTGAGAGAGAGAGAGAGAGAGAGATAGATATATACGAAATACACCAAGAGATATTACTAGATATTTCACATATCACATTGAAAAATAACTCTATTTTTTTCTATATTGATTTCCCAATGTTGAAAAATGTAGTCAATATAGTTACGCCATTGTGTCAATCTAAAAAATTATTTTAAAGGGAAGAAATGGCCCCCAACTCTATTGTATGGCCAATATATTACTAATTTTTATTGACTTCTATAAGGAAAATTAAAATATTAGGTGATAGTCAAATGCACATCAAATTTAAGGTTGAAAATATCATGTGATTTTCAAATGGACATCAAATTTAAGGTGAAACATAAAAGTCAACACACTTACTCCATTACATCCCCACTCTAGCCACAATCATAGAATTCCTCTTAGTTTAATTAATTATAACCTTATATTTTACATCTTTTTTATCATCATCTAAATGTTTTTCCATTTGATTTTAGAATTCAATCAAAAAATCATAATATATTGGACATAGGTGGAGTTTGAAGTCCATTTTTATTGTTGGAAAAATTGTTTGAGCCTAACATATTAGTGTAGCTAGATTGAAACCATTTATGACGGACATCAAATTTAAGGTTGAAAATTGAACACACTTACATCATTACATCCCACCTCCAACTTTCATTGTATAATTCATCTTTGTTTAATTAATTCTAACCTTATATTTGACTCCATTTGATCATAATCTAAATAAAATCATTTTCTTAGAGAATTCAATCAATAAATCACAATATATTGGCCATAGGTATCCATTTTTTGTTAAATTGTTTTACCCTGACATATTGGTGTATCTAGATTAATATTGTTTATGACCAATTAGTGTGAAAATTCTAAATAAGGTAATGGATTTATTAATATTTTTGGTATACAAAAAGTCTAAGACATGGGGCCTTGTGATTGATATTTCTCAATATTTTTCAGATAATTGTATTTAAGATATCTATACTAGTAAGTATTCTAAAATGGCCTTTAAGTATGGTGGTGGATTCAAATGTCTATGAATTGTTATCAATTCAAATATGACTATAAAGTTGATGTCTAATTAACCATCATATGGAAATTTTGACCTTGAAATTGACATCCATTTGACTATCAATTGGAATTTTTTAATTTTTGTTTGGAGGATAGATGTAGAATAGTGGGGACAATGGGGGTGATAAGCGGCCACTTATTGTTTCTTTTAAAAATAGAAATACCTTCACTTGTAGATAATTTTAGAGCCATATATTCAAATAATTTGTGACATTGTAAGAAGATAAATTGTGAAAAATTAAATATAGTTTCTAAATATGTATTTTTTTGCACTACCCAAATGATATAAGTATATGAAATTTGTGCATTTCTAATAATGACTTAGTAATCTTTGTGAAAACATAACAACGATGCATGTGTATGAACACGCTTCTTAGAGTAAACGATTGAATTTATATATGAAAATTCATACAAGGGTTCACAATATGTTGAAGATTGTTAAGAACATTGTTTTCATATTTTTTTGAAATTAATATAATAATTTTATAAGTGAAGAAAGAAGGAAAGCTGAAAACTCAAGTATATTGATAAAAAAAAAATAGCTTAACATCATATATTTAATTTTTTAGAATAGAACCAATGATGAGTAGATTGTTGAGATATAATTTTTATAATAGGTTAGTTAATCATTAAAAATCAATAATAATGGGTTACGTTACGTATAAATTAAGTAGTAATTAAACATAATAATTTAATCTTGGAAAATTTTCAAAAACTAGATTCTTTTAATAAATAACATAGGTATCTTACAAATATTTTACACCTACGAAGACGAATAAATTCTCAAAATCCTCCAAAAGCCCTCTTGGATTATCTAATATAAGTCAAAAGCTAAGGTTTGGATCTCCTAGTGAAAATGTAAGGTTGTCTAGGAGGGAAGAAAACTAAAAAAATTAACAAAGGTCGCATGCCCTTTACAAACCCATTTTTTTAATATCTAGAACTGCATAAGGTATACACACTTTGTAGTCAAAAGGGCATACACCCTTTGCATTACAAATGGAATACACCCTATTGAAATATTATCTTTTAAAATAAACTTTCCATATGGGGCATACACCTTTTTAATTAGAAAGGGTGTACACCCTTTTGCTTCATAAATTCTTGAACCTATCAAAATAGGTCCGAGAAGGGATTTAGCATATACACTTTTTAGAAGGTTGTACAAACTTTGTGAAAACTGACCAAAATGGTCACAACATTGCCCCTCATCTTTGTGCACCTACCCTAGAGAATTCAATTGTAAAATTGCAATATCTTGGCCATATAGTAGGGTTTGGAGTCCTTTTTTCCTACAAATATGATTGTTGAACACAACGTATTAGCATAGCTAGAAAAATTAGAGATAAGGGAAATATATTTTTTGACTAAGACGCAAAGTAAAAAATGACTATAAATACTTTAAGTGATAGACACTATTGGATAATAAAAAAATTTAAATGGTATGATAGAATTTGCACAAGAAAATTCACTGCAATCTTCTCTATGTATTTTCATATGGGACATTACACAAACATATAGAAACACATTGTCCTATAGATAGAGATATGTGTATCCCTACAATAACTCATCGCTTGAATAACATATATTAGTGTACTTGTTCTAACAATGCACTAATATTACAAACATACATTATTATAATCTTATGAGCACTAATATTACAAACATACATTATTATAATCTTATGAGCACTAATATTTTTCCTAACATTCCCCCATTAGTGTAAACATGGTAGAAAAACAATTGCACTTGTTATGCAACTTTTCGCCCTTGTGTGCTCATGATCTTAGCACACCGATGGTTTTATAAAGATAATCAATAACCTAATTATGAACCCTTATTCATCTTCTTTAGGTATCATGATGTTGTTTTCCACTAGTGTTTTCATTTATCCACAATATTATTACATAAAGGAAGTACTTAGGAATAGTTGCCCATCTCATTTAATTCAGCAGAATGGAAATGGAATATAAGTGTTATATTCCCTCCCACAATCATGTGAACCTACGCATGATTAGGGAACAGAGGGCCCCATATTTATGTGGCCACGGGTGGTGTCCATGCAAAGCCCCAACACTAAAAAAGGACTCACCCAAGTAGAAATCACCCATCACATATCTGAGAGCAAACACCATTTAATAGTCCCAGACGTGCTCATAGAAAGAGCAATGCAGCGAAATAGATTAGATTTGATCAAAAATTTCCACGAGCCGAGACCCAATGTGGATGTCATTAGAAGATGGGAATGCAGAAAATGGAAACGAAGGGAATCATGAAAATTTCTCTGTTAACAAAGTGATTCTTCCTCGTCCATTTCAACACTCTGGAAGATTGCACTCAAGCTCTTGTTAAAGGCCCCTGGTTCTTGGGAAGCATGGGTCTATTCTTAAAGTGGTGGTCTCCAGGATTTGATTTAGACAAAGAGAACATTAATGTTATGCCCCTATGGGTTAAACTTCATGGGTTACCTCTTGATCTTTGGGAAGAAGTGTTTGGTTACAAGTATAGAAAAGTCTCTAAGGTCTCTAGTCGCCTTTGATGGAGCAATCAAAGCCAGAACAAAATTATTTTTCGCTATAATTTGTGTGAATGTGTACTTAGAAAGAGATATACCTAATGTCATTATTGTCCATTCGAAGATGGGTAGCTAGAAATCGACACTTGAATATGATACATCCATCGCTAGATGCAAAAATTGTAACAAATTGGGACATGTTAAAGCTTGCCCAAAAAATATCAATGTTGGAAACACAAGGGAACAAAAAAAGAATGGAATGGCATGAGAAGCCTTCTAAGGTAAAGGCAACAGAGGAAGATACAAAAAAAGACAGTGGCTAAGAAACCAACAAAAAACCTGAAGAAAACTAGTTCATGGACAAGGAAAATCATTTTGCATGCCTTGGAATCCATGAGCAAGATCCCTTGAAGGAAGGAAAGTATTTTGAGAAAACCTAGATAAATGAACTTATTATACCATACATAGAAATAGAGAAAAAGGAGACTGAGAAGGAGGCATCACAAGAAGAATCAAATGAGAACAAAGAACAAAAAGATGCAGAGACACAAGAGAAAAGAGAAGAATCAAAGGAACAGAATCAAGATGATTTAAATACATTGCAGACCATATTCAAGAAGGATTTTCACAAGAAGAGGAGGACACAAGAGAGATAGGCATAGAAGAAATAGTGGAACAAGAAATAGAGGCATGCCAAGAACTAATGGAGTAATTTCAAAACATGGAGCAATTCAAGGTAATATTGACTCCAATAAAAGGGAAAAACAAGTCCCAATAAGCTTCTTCATCTAAAACCCCCAAAAAATCAGATGTAGGGGGTAGAGCAACTAGAGGAAAATCATCTAGTAAATAAGAAAAAAGAAAAACAATAGAGATGGAAATTGCAGCAGGAAAGCAAAAAACCTTGGATCTTAAGGGGTCCAAAAAAACCCAAAAATATAAATAAAAGTCATTACTTGGAACGTTAGAGGTTTGAATAATGTAATCAAGCAAAGGATACTAAAATATTTTATTTAGAACCATAAGCCTACCATTTTGGTTCTTCAAGAAATAAAAATGGATGTAGAAAATTTTAAACTTTTGGGAAATAAAGTTTGGAGAAATGAATAAATAAGTTGTGTAAGTTCAAATGGTTCCTCGGGGGGATTATTGTCCTTTGGGATAATGACCTGGTAAAAAGAGGAACCATCTTTGATTCCCCCAATCACCTAGAAATCTTATTCATGTCCCAACAAAGCAACAAATTGTGGATTCATATTAATATTTATGCCCTAGTTTCTATTAAAGGGAGGAAGCAACTATGGATAGAGGTAAGTGCTTTTAGAAATAACTATACTAATTTTGATTGGATTTTTTTAGGATATTTCAACACTCCTCTCTTGTCGGATGAAAAGAAAGGGGGAAACCAAGAGTTTACTACTAGCATGGAACATTTTGCCGATTTCAATTCCCATAATTCTTTGATGGATATTGAACTAAGAGGGATCAAATTCAAATGGAGCAATAGGAGAATGGGAGAAAATCTAATCATGGTTAAATTAAACAAATTTATTGTCTCAACAAATTGGTTTTCTATTCAATAATTTTTTCTTTCAACTCTACCTAAATTAGGCTCCAACCATAATCCTTTAGTTCTGAGCCTTGAAGACAAAAGAAAACACTCACCTTCTCCATTCAAATTCGAGAAAATGTGGATAAAGCATCATGATTTCTACAACATAGTCCAAGAATTGTGGCAAACTGATAAAAAGGGATCAGCCATGCTCATACTGGTTCAGAAGCTAAAGAATCTCAATAGAAACACCAAAATTTGGAACAAATTAGTCTTTGGAAATATTTTTGAAAAAAAGAAGAAACTAACCAAGGAGCTGGAAATTATGGAACATAAAGTACAGAATACAGGCATGAATGTGAAAAATTACTACAAGGAAAAATAACTTCTCAGCGAACTGCATAATCCCATAACCTATGAAGAGATTTATTGGAGACACAAATCAAGAGTGGTCTAGTTAAAGGAAGGGGATATAAACACAAAAAAAAATCCATTTGACCACCATGAAGCACAAAATCCACAACAAAGTCAACTCCATCATAGACAGCTCACAATATGAAAGCAAAGATATGGAATCCATCAAAAAAGAGGAAATAAAATTCTACAAAAAATTCCTATCTAAAGAGGCTCAAGATAATGAAACCAACACCAACTTCTTGCTGAATTTTATCCCACATTGCACTGATATACAAGAGGAGATGAGCAAGATTCTTACACATGTGGATATTGAAGAACTAAGAAAATTTGTCTTTTCTTTCGAAGGAGAAAAATCCCCAGGCGCAAATGGCTTCTCAGCTTGATTTTTCCAAATATATTGGGAAGTTTGTAAAACTAATTTGCTCAATGCCATAAATGAATTCTTCCGCACTGTGAAAATTCTAAAGGAGGTAAATAACAACTTTATAGTGTTGATTCCTAAAAGAGCTGGAGCAAAGGATTTCAAGGAATTATGACCAATAAGTCTTTCAAATACTATATACAATTTTTTACAAAGACTATAACATCAAGAATGCAACCTTTTCTCAAGAACATCATCTCATGGCAGCAAGGTGGATTTTTTCAGGGAAGACAAATATATGACGGTATAGTTTTGGTTCATGAAACTATTCACTCCATGGATAAAAGTAAGAAAGCAGGTATGGCCATCAAGCTAGATATGAACAAAGCTTTTGACAGGGTCTCATGGGAATTCTTAGACAAAGTTTTGGAGAAAATCGGCTTCAATTCTCACTTTAGGAAATTAATCAAAGAGTGCATTTCGACACCCATGTTCTCCATTCTTTTAAATAGCACTCTTATAGGTTTTTTTGGCAGCATAAGAGGAATAAGGTAGGGTGACCCCATCTCACCTATACTTTTTATCATTATGGCATAGAGCCACAACAAAGCAATAAACAACTACACTAAAGCATGATACCTACATGGAGTCAATCCATCATCGAATAAGCTTTCAGTATCTCGCCATAAATTCATGAATGACACCATACTCCTATACATTGCTTCGGTCATGGAAGCAAAGCAATTCAAGCTCTTGTTGAACTGTTATAGTGAAGCTTCAAGGCAACTTATCAATTATGTTAAAAGTTCTTTTTTTTCATTAATACACCTGAAGAATGGTAGAAAAAATTGCCAAAATTTTGGGTTTTGTGATTAAAACTATATTTGCCACTTATATGGGATCTCAATGTTTAAAGGAAACCTCCCAATTTTTGTTTGGAACCCGCTCCTGGATAGATTTCAATCTAAACTAACAGGTTGGAAAGGGGAAGTGTTATCTAGTGTTGCCAAAGCCACTTTGATCAAAATCACTCTTTAAAATATTCTTGTTTACCCTCCTTTCTCTTTTCAGGATGCCCCAAAATATTAGTGATTTGATTGAAAATATTCAGAAGAGATTCTTATGGGCCAATTTAGAGGAGCATAATAGAATTCACCTGGTTGTTTGGGATAAAGTTTGTATTTGTAAATATTATTACATTATTATATTTTTCACCGCTAGGCGTCCAACTTTGAAGTTGCCTTTGTTGGAAAGTGTCCAAATTTGACAATGTTTTCTAAACCAGCGATATTATTTTTAGTATTTGAGTGCCACAACGATTTTCCGTATCAATCCCCCTAGATGGTTTGATCCTGCAAGGGTTTTACACGCCAAGGGCATGTCTGTTTAGGAGAATAAGAGTAATCTGATGGAGGAGATGATACTCTTTCTGAATTTCATCAATCTCCTTGGACCAGAGGTTTATCCCAACCACTTTGTTTATTGTGGGCAAGTGATGGATATCTTTAAATTGAGAGGCATTGTTGCGAATGAAATTAAGATTTTGGAGACCAGGATATGATTTCTACAGCAGCGTCTATTCCCATTTGATAATAAAATGTGTTTTTAGTAATAATAAATGGTGGATTGAAATCAATGGGTTGAATTTAATGTAAGGCCTATTTTTGATCTTCCATCAGAGGCATAATTGATTTGGAATTTCATTCCTTTGTGCATGGGGTCATTCCAATCTTCTCTCTGTGCTTCAAATTTTCCCTTTCCCACCTCGTATTCTTCCCTAATCGCTCTTTGTTCTTTTGAAACTCTAAATCAGTGTCTTAATCATTTGCCTTTGGAATTTGGTGTGTTATTTTGATTCGGGAGGCGTGGTAATAACATTCTTCTCAGCGGGTGTGGATGACAATGTTTGGATTTCAAGTAGATCTCTCATACAAAATAGTGGAACCCCTGTAATGTTCATAGAAATATTGGTGTCGTCTTTTGAAAGTATATAGCACTCAAAAAAAAGTTTGGTAATAGCTAGTGCGACACAAATTATGGAAGAAGAGGACATTAAAAATATGAATGTGGGTATGTTCAGCTTCACGGTAATATCGAAAGTGGGGGTGCAAAAGAAATATCTAACAAGGGTAGAAGCTGGGGAAGATGAGGACAGGATAATATTTCCAACATGTGGTGCCACTTTCTCCATGAAGATTGAAATGTGAGTTTCGATCTTCATATGGTTCTCCTCCTCGTGGTAGGAAATTTCGAGAATCTCTATGAAGTGGATGTTGAGGGTAGAAGAATCCAACAGTCAGACGTAACTCACTTGCTTCACAGTGCTACATCCATTTTGTGGTTATTATAGTTAGGGAGAAGCCATGGTATGCACAAAGCCACTTTACAAATTCAATTGCATGAATGAAATGTCTAACTCCAACGTAGATTGCAACTCGTGTGTAATTTCTTCTAATAATGTAAGTGTAGAACTAACACATGTTGCCCTTGGTCAATTTTTACACTGAAAGACGTCTCAAGCTAGAATGAGCCTTCCAGTTTCTGACACGGTACAATCCATCTAAGGGTAGGGAGTGTCAGTTAGGTGACGTTGAAGTACGCATTGCATTAGGTCCATCCACGTGGTAGGCATGCGTCAATCGGTGCAGTGGATATGAAAAATTATGAAACTGAGTTTAATTTGTTTTCAATTTGCACGTGCATTTGCTTGCCTATAAATTTAGGGGTTCAAAGGTGACAAGGTTTGTGTGATGGCAGGGTTCTCGTAGACGGCATTCATTGTTGTTTAGGTACCTATCCTACACAACAGCCTCCTACCATACATAACTCTTCCCTAGACGCTTCCATTGAAGGTGACTTCTCTTCTTTTATTACTTGTAAGTATTGCTTACTTTAGCGTTGATCTTTTCCATCCATCAAGTATGCATTATGTCGTGACCCGTCCATTCAAATTTATTTAGTTTTTGTTTTTGTTTTTATCAAATTTAGGTATGTCTAGAAGGACCAAGATGGCATGTGGATTTTGTGACTACTTCGGTGAGGACACGGTGAGTTCATTAACTAGGCAATATTCTAGCACGTGAGTTCATATTGAGGTAATTAAAATTAATAAAAGTAAATTCAATATACCAGTAGACATGAGGGGGTGAAAGGGTTTAATTTATTAATATTTTGAATCGGGTATTGGTGGTAGGTTAGAGAGGTGAGCCAAAGGAAAGGGAGATTTAATTTTAATATAAAACTAAAACATTTGAACCCTAGTTTTTAGTACTAAATACAAAAAAAATTGCAATTTAAGGACTGTGGTCATAAATTTAAATTATAATCTCTTTTTGAATAAAGAAATCTCAATTAAGAGATTCTTAACCAAGAAATAATAAGATGGTAGAAAACTAGGATTGAGTATGCTTTTAAACACAAGTGATATTATGATACCATCTTAATTATTTGAAGAACTATTGATAAATGATTAAAGCTTAACATTTATAAGGTAATTGGTAATAGGTCTTGAATGGCTTCAAACTATCTTTTGAGAGAAAATGCATATTTAAAAAAATGAGTGAAAAATATGATATATTTTATGTTTAATATATCAAGGTAGAAATAAAAAGGGGTATATAAAAGTGTCAAGGAAAAATGGGTAAGTAAGGTACGTGGAAAAAATAGGGGGTATTTTCATTCTAATAATATAACAGGAGGGGGTATTATCAATTGAATAATTAGAGGTAAAAACTAGAATTAAGGGTATTTTTTAATACCCTTTGAATGCACATGTTATACCATACTTTTACTAAGTGAACCCCCCGTGGCTGTTGACCTCATTATCTTTATATTTTTCTGAAACGTAAATAAATAATACAAACCATTACTCAAAATAAAGATGGATATTTTTCACGAATATATTCTTCTTTTTCCCATGTTGAGCTATCCACATCACAAAATGTCCATTTAATTTTCACTTCTTTTATTTCTCTATTCCTTAACTTTCTAGTTATCCTTTTAGTATTAATTCATGTTCTATTTTAAACTCACAATTAGGATATATATATATATATATATAAATATATATATATATATATATATATATTCCATACAATAACATGAGTATTATTATATTAAAAAACCATTATAATTTTTAATTCGTTATTATTATTATTTAGTTTCCTCTAGTCTATAAGAATAAAGCAAACATACATACATTTTTGTATAATAAGTTTAATTTTATATAGATCTTAAATTTTTCGCCCTTTTAGAATTAACATTACAATCTATATAATCTACAATGATGACACATTTAATTTATATCCATAAAAAATGAATTTGTTTATATGGTGTCTTATCTCTCCCTTTAAACCTATTCCTATTTAACTTGATTTAACTTATCAAATATTGTATGTAATTCAATATTAAACATCTCCAATAGACAAGATAAGAATCCTTAAATGTCTAGTGATGCACATATAATACTTTATTAATAATCACAAGATATATATGTCAAATTCTATCATTTGTAATTTTATCCCAAAGATTATGTTTCTAAGAAACTCAATGACTAGTTCTAAATAAAATATTGTAATAAAATAGTACACACTCATCATTACTTAGATATCACCTAAGACTTAGTTTTTATTTCACTTCTGTGTAACAAAATACTTCTCCAATTGTTACATTATTGTGATTTTGTTGGAACAATTTTATCAAATATACAATTTATATATTCATCGCTATCTTACTCTTACATTTATAATTTTACAACTATATGTGTATCTAATCAGCCAAATCTTATAATATTAAAACAAGAATTTATATTTTACATTTTGTAGATATACTTCTTAACATTAGACGAAGAATCGATAAATACATAAATATAAGTTAAGGTTATAACAAACTAATTTAATAAAATAATTATATACACTTATATAAATATATTTAAGGTTATTTATTTATATATTACTTTTATTATATCTTACCTTATATAATTTGCATACTTTATCAAAAACATTTAAATTCAAAACACATGAAATAAAATGGTAGGTTTTTGAGCATATGAATGATAGGTCATGGATTCATAGACTTGATTTTCAAATTACAAATTTATTAAAATATATAATAATAAATTTTATTTATTTTTTATTGTTTCAACACCTTTTTTATATAATAATTTATACATTCAAATATACTCTATTTTATTTAGAGTTACTTTCATTTATAATTTTGTAAGCATCTTATTTAACATCTTACAAATATTTTAAAAACCTCAAGAAACCTTAATTATCGTTCAAAAATTCAATTCTCCTTAGTAATTAATCTATAATTACTGTGATATATTTTTAAAGTTAATTTTATTAAATCAAAATGTAAAGTACAAAGATAATTGAATTAATTTATGGCCTTAAACTTCACATAAAAATCCTAAAATCAATAAAGTATATTCCTTTTAGAAGATATATGTCCACCCTCTTTATATTTAGAATAAAATTAATTCTAAAAATTAAATTTTATATGTTTAAGAGTTTTAATTGTACATGAATGTCAAAAAATACCCTAACTATTTATTATCTTATTAATTTAAAATTATTACAAAACTACATATATTAAAATAATTTTCATTTATACCTACCATATTTACTTGTTTAAAGGACGTTATTTTCTTAATTTAGATTTATAATATTATATGTATATTATTTCTTAATAATACTTTGGGACACTATACTTAACATTTTATTTGAAATAGATAATCCCAAAAATCTAATGTAAAGAAGCGTTGAGAATTCTCTACAGCCCCATGTCCTTTGCCAACAAATTTGACACGTAACCCACCGTACATACCAGCTGGAGTGTGAGGTGTCACAATTTTCACGTTTTCATGGTGCGGACCAATACATGTTACTAGAATACCCCACCTATTACTATTTTCGCATGCACATATTAGTAAAAAATATTCTACATTTATAAGGACGGTCAAATCTATTATTATCAGGGATATGGTATTAATTTGGAAAATCCTTTCATGACATGTCATGGTTCTAATAATTAGTTATAATTTTGGCATGCGTATTGATTTAATTGTATTGAATGTTTACCAACAACTCCTACTGAATTCTGGTAATTATTATTATGATTAAAAAAATTATAATGATACAATATTTTATCCATATAAACTATCTGGTATTTTTTTAATTAAACATTTTGTTTATAATCCACGTTTTTTAATAAGAATGCTAATAGACATAACTAATTTCATGAAGAAATTTTACTTTATGCTTACTATTTTGGCTTGTCTAATTTTGTTCTCAGTTTTATTTAAATAACTGAAAACCTCTGCGTTGGGAGCTAAAACATAGTTAGCAGTGTATTCATGTGCTATTGTGATTTAAGTCCAGATGTTTAGAGAGTGGAAGGTACTTTGATTTCTTTCTTCAAAATAATATTAGTTTAAGTGATATTTTAACATTGATTCTGAAAATAGACTAAATCATTTGAATTAGTATGAAATAGATGCAAAATTAATTTAATTTTATATTACTGTTGATTTAATATATAGCATTTTAGTTCTTAGATAACGAAAATTTAGTGCATTTAAATGTGAAGTTTGGAAAATTGTTCATATTTGAAGCTAATCTAGGGTTTACAAAATTATAATGGAATGTAGATTTATAAAGGAGTATATATTATATTTAAATATGGAGTTGTGTATTTTACATATTAAAATCCACTATAATTTTTTTTTCCCATAATCTACATGTCTTGCAGTGGTGTTGTTATGCTTGTTGGATTGACTCATAATGGAAGTGCAGATGCAGAGCATGATTTCAATTGTGTTTATCAACACATCAAATAAGTTTGGAAATTGTTTGATTCTCTTTGAATATTTACAATCCATATATTCTAATAGGTGAGGTTTTTACCCTCATTGAGGCAATGATAGAAACTATTACATATTTTTAATTTCTACTGGTAGATTGTGTTATATGTCTTCCAAGTTATGTGATTCCTTTTTTCAAAGATTTAAACTCCTATTGTTTCTGAAAATTACATTGACTGAACATTTAAAAAATTTAGAAGGTAATCCCAAAAATCTGTCAAAAGAAGCACGTGAGAATTGTATCATTTTACTTGTTGAATTAATATAAGATCTCATTCATAAAAACAAAATACCAAAAATTAGTAAACAAGTCAAACACACTAAATAAATACCTAGGCAACAATACTTTCTATTTAAGGGCGCATTCGATTGTGCTCAAGTGAGCATGCTCAAAGTGTGATTTTTACTCTCATATGGGGATACTTACATGAGCAACAATAAAATCCCCCAAATAATTGAAAGGACCAGACGTCTTGCTTTATAATATTTCCTTGTACATGGACGTTTCCATTCTTGTATCTATGTAAGGTTAAGGACGTATTATAGATCCAACATAACATCAGCCCGGCCATATAAGTATTTATATATATTTATGTTTATTGCCCAGAGAATAAGGTTAGTGTCCATTGTATGGGAGGGGAGCCAGTCATGGTGCACCCAAACTTTGGGACACTATACTGAACATTAAAAAAAACCAGGTAATCCCAAAAATCTGTCAAAAGAAGTGCGTGAGAATTCTATACATCCCCATCTCCTTTGCCAACAAATTTGACACGTAACCCACCATACATACTTGCTGGAGTGTGAGGTGTCACAATTTTCGAGTTTTCATGGTGCGGACCAATACATGTTACTAGAACAACCCACCTATTTTAACATTGCTTCCTTCTAAACTAGAAAGAATCATTTGAATCTTGCCATAGATGCTTTAAAAGAAAGTTCATTCTGTACGTCTCCTTAACCTTAGTTGAATCTCAGTACGTCCTTAACCTTACTCTTTTTGCTGGAAAATTTAACTCCACTTCTGCTTACTGTTTTGGCCTGATAATTTTGTTCTCAGTTCGTTGGGAGCTAGTCATAGTTAGCAGTGTATTGCCTGGCTATTCGTTATAAGTGCAGATGCAGAGAGTGGAAGGTACTTCTGATTTCTTTCTTCAACAATAATATCTAGTTTAAGTGATATTTTAACATTGCTTCCTTCTAAACTAGAAAGAATCATTTGAATCTTGAGGATGCTTTAAAAGAAAGTTTTTCGTTCTGTACATTGTACACTGAGGAGGTAGAATTTTAGTTCTAATATGGTAACAAAAATTTAGTCATTTAAATGTGAAGTTTGGAAAATTGTTCATATTTGAAGCTAATCAAGGGTTTAGGCTCCTTGAGCAATAAATGAAATGGAGGTGATAGATTCAAACAACACTAGTATGAGATCGATTTATAATCAGATAGGATTTATAAATGAATTATTTCAATCATAGTTGATGAAAGCCTTCGTATGTTACAAGAAAGTCCAAGAGGCTGATTTGTCAAAAGACATGGTAACCCCTATTATTAATAACTGATTTGTATAATTTGGTGATTTTACATATTAAAAACTGATAGTATTTTTTGTACATGTCTTGCAGTGGTGTTGTTATGCTTGTTGGAGTGACTCAGAATGGAAGTGCAGATGCTGATTTCAATTGTGTTTATCAACACATTTTTTAGTTTGGAAATTGTTTGATTCTCTTTGAATATCTACAGTCCATACGGTTCTAATAGGTGAGGTTTTTACCCTCATTGAGGTAGTGATAGAAACTATTACATATTTTTCTTTTCTACTGGTAGATTGTGTTATTGGCTTCTGGCTGTTACATTAATGTCATTTACTATTTTCTGTTACTCAATGTAATTTTCAGAAACAATAGGAGTTTAAATCTTTGAAAAAAGGTATCACATAACTTGGAAGACATATATTCATTCAGTAAACATTTCCATTGTCCATTACAAAAACATGGCCATACAATATACTTGGGCCATATAACTACTATTACTATATTGTAGTTTTTAAATCGAAAGGCCAATTCCACACATCAAAAATTCAGCCCTCAAAAATAAATATTTACTTTCGATAATATCATTTCCAAAATCCGAGGAAGGGCGGTGTTGAATCTGCAGTTGAGGTTGAAGCTGGGGTGTTACTTTGTAATTGCCTCCCCATGTTGACATCCCTCACAGGCATAGTTGGGAATGGATCAGAACTTGGAGAAGCATTCACTCCAACTGCAAAATTATGTGTTGAAACTGATAAAGGGCAATGTATGCCCATTAATTCTCTTAACATTGGGTGTTGATCAGGAAAAGGATTAATTGGACTACTCAATCTCCTTTTCCTTTCTAACTCTCTTCTTGCCTTCTCAAACTCCTTCTCCTTTATCTCTTGATCCCTTTGAATCCTTTCCTGTTCCTTTCTCTTTTCCCTTTCTTGCCTTTGAATCAAATTTTGGTGCTCCTTTGTTTTCCTTCTATATTCTTTTTCAATCTTTTCCTGCTCCTTCCTTTCCCTTTCAACAATTCGTTCATCCTTCTTCTCCTGGATTTGTTCCTTTTTTCTTTGCTTCAATTCATCTATTTCTTTTTTTCTATTCTCTTTCTCAACCAAAAGCTCCATGTACTGATCTACGGTGATTAGTAGAGATTCCCTACTCAATCTTATACTAGAAGCACTATTTGACCTTGATGATTCTCTAACCTTTTCCACAGGGAGTTTCAAGAATCTACCAAGAGTTTTTTGTCCTTGGTTTTCCTCACAAGTTTGGTTTGAATCTACCCCTAATACCCCTGCTGCCTCTAACTGTGAATCTGCATCATTTTCTTCAGCTTGACTGCCAACATAGTAGTGCACCAAATCTGAGTCATGAAGTAGTGTTGGATGAGAGGGTAAAGAGAGGCTGACCTCTTCATTATTGAAGTTCAAGTTTACACCAAGATTAAGAGTTGCTTCTTTCATCCAATCGGGAGGGCTATCTTCTGTGGGCAGAGATAGTGATTCATCGATTTGATTAATTTTGTTTGGAGTTTCCAATTGTTGAGCAACACATTCATTTATATTTATCTCCTTCTGCTGAGGTTCTGATTCTTTCTCCAATTGTGTGTTAGGCACCATCTGAACATCTTCACTTTGCTCTAAATCAACCCTAGATAGATGAAGCATATTTTCTGCTGCACCAGCATCATCTTGAAAAGATGTGTCAAATGTTCTGCTTGGTCCCATGTCTTCATCCAAGGCATTGGGATTAAGAGGCCATATCCCTGTTCTTTTGAATCCTGATTTAATGTTGCTAGGTGTAAGAGCCATTTTGAATGCTTTGCTCCCTAACTCAGCTAATTCAGCCCTTTTCACATCTATCCCATGGTTTGCAACTATCCATTTGCGTCTCTCCTCCTTGAAGTATGTTTTGAATGGAGCAAAGACACTCACATCCAATGGCTATAATTTATGAGAGGTCTGTGCAGGCAATGTTAACAAATCAATCCCCAAACTCTTGGCTTCTTGAATTGTCCCCAAAGCAACATGTGAACCATGGCCATCAAAAATTAGTAAATTCCTATTGGTAGGAGACACTCCACCAGGTATAGATGATGCAAAGTGATGTAACCAGTTCATGAATAAATATTTTGTCATCCATGCATGTGATTGTGTTGCCATGCAAGCTCCAGGCTCACAACCTACAATATAATTTTCTAAATGGCTCTTCCCCTTAAAAAGATAGAATCCTGGAATGCTTTGTCCAACAGCATTTACACAACACAATATGGTAATCCATTCTCTGCTTTTTGGGATGATATATGGCACACTCCTACTACCCCTTTTAGCAAGCACTCTCATACCGCAGTTCCTTCCAGCTTGTAATCCAATTTCATCACAATTCCATATTCGGTTTGGTCCATATGGGTTGGCCTCATAAGCTTTAGACAAATTAATGTAGAAGGAACTGACAATTGATGGCCTCAAACACACTACTCGATCCTTATCAAGGCCTTCAGCTGTCCTTAATGTTAGATCTAGGTGTCTTTTTTAAAACCTGCCCACCATGACTTACCCGAAAAACTATCCATGAATGGGTTAGACCTTGTTTCGCAGATTTGTGCCACACATGTCTTAAGTTGTATAATTTCTAACCCATGTCCCATGTCAGCCATTTCATGACACCAACTCACTATCTCCATCTCTTCTTCATCTGTTAGAATTTTTGGTGGACCCTTCCTTTTAGTGGTGGTAATGCCCATCAGCCAAGAAGTAAGGGTGGTCACTGGTATACACCATTTTTTTGCAGCAACACATGTAGAGTATCCATAATCTTCAACATCTTTCATGGCATTATTCATATCAGACTTGTTCCAATCAGATCTTGGCTTTGTCACTTTTTTTTGTTGAAGGGATCAGTCTTATTGCTTGGACATTTACTTCTTCATGTGGTGTGTCATTGGCATCTTGAGGTGGGGTATTGATAGCCTCTTCTTCATGTTCTTAACTTGGCAGAAATCTTGCTCCCCGAATTTTGGCACATGCAGGTCTTACTCTTTTTGGAAGCTACCTTCTCCTCATGATGTCAATAAAAACCTGCTAAGATAGATAAATGTACAAAACTGATGTAACTTACAACAATGATATTTTTATAATATTGAATCAACTAACATAAAAGGAAGTGCAGCCATTTGATGTGAGTGCCTATGTTCTAAGCAATGGATACTTCAAAGATCAAAGGTGAAAATGTGTCTAGTACAAAGGAAGGAAATGTTATTGAAACAAATACAAATTTGAATTTATGACCAAATATACATCTAAATGAAAAAGGTAGCATGCAATATAGTTGTATGCTTCCTTTTAATGTAGATGAATATTCACAAGTAATTCTGAGCTAAATTAATGAAACCTGTAGATGTATGTGTACATGTAGATTTATATTTACAAGTAATTCTAGGATAAATTGAAGAAATATGTATATGTATACTTACAAGTAATTACATGTTAGATGTATATTTTATGTTGTATTTTAATGTAGTTGTATATTTTATGCTTCATTTTCATGTAGCTGTATATTTTATGCTACCTTTTCCTGTCGTTGTATATTCTGTAGATGTATATTTACATTCAGATGTGTATTCTGTAAATGTATTTTTACAAGTAGATGTATATTTTGTATATATCTATTTGTAAATATAGAGCCTTTCATTAATTTAGCCTGGAATTACTTGTAAATATATGTCTATAGAACATACATCTACTTGTAAATATGAATTACAGATTTCATTAATTTAGTCTGGAATTACTAGTAAATATACATTACAGATTTTATTAATTTAGCCTACAATTACTTTTAAATATACACCTGCACATTTCAATAATTTAGCCTAGAATTACTTGTAAATATACATCTACAAATTTCAGAGCAGTTAGCCTAGAATTACTTGTTAATATAATCTACATGAAAAGGAAACATAAAGTAAAATTCGTGGAATTTTACCAATTCTTGATTAATACTTGGGTTGAACACCAAAATAACACTAGCAAAATTCAAAGTATAGTGGAGAACATCCAAAAAAATTCTTGAATCAAGCAAGTCTTTCTCCTTGTCAAAGCAAGTATGCATGGTGGGTTACATGTCAGATTTGTTTGCAAAGTAGATTGGGCTGTAGAGAATTCTCAAGCGCTTCTTTTGACAGATTTTTGGGATTACCAGGTTTTTTATACTGGCTCCCCTCCCATATATAGATTGACAAAAAAAAAATTAAAATAAATGAATGTGCATCAATATAACAACAGAGTTAAGAACTTACTATGTGGCACTATGATGTGGAATAACAGTTGATTATGGCAGCTTGGAACTGTAATTGTCATGCACTAGCAAAATAATACTAACTGAATAAAATTTCAGAGCAGTTGAGGAACTGGATTTATAGGAGATATGAAAAGTGTTGTAGTTGATTGATCCTTGTGCTTTTTTTTGATTGGGTAAAATTGGTTGATCCTTGTGCTTGTTTTTGATTGGGTGAAACTGATAGGGGTGGATCAAGATTTATGATATTTTATTTCAATACTCATATTTGAAGTTCAATTTGATTTGATTTGATTTCTCATTTCAATTCAATCTTTGTTTCTTGAGCCTCACATTTGTTGAAAATATGCAGGTACATCATTTATGGGAGTAGCTGGTATAGAAAATGGTGAGAAAGTTAATGCTTAAAAGACAACTTGTATTTGAAAATGGTGCACTTTGGACTTATGCTTGTGAGAACCTGCCCCAAAGTTTGTGTATGACAAGACCTTTAACACTGTAAAATGGGAACTTAAATTATATGAAAAGTGACATCAAATTGATATGATGATGTGGTATCAATTTTGTATAGGGATGAAATACAATTATATATCCTTGTATTAAATACATGTTGACTTTAAATTTGGCAAACATGGAAGTATAATATATGTTATTTTATGTTTAAAAATGATATCAAGTATTCTATTGTTGATAGATTCATGGTTATACATGAAAAGTGACAGACACATCAGTTTTGAAGAGTGTTTGTACATTTATAGGATAGTATTCATTCAATTATTAATATTTTACTATGTAAAAACTGGAGTCAAAGATGTCAACTACCCTCACCACTATTGGGTAATGCACCATCACTGGCTCCTCTCCCCTCATTTCATTAACACAATAATCATATCTATATTTGTTTGACACTTTGAACTTGTATATTTAAGGTTGCTCCTATTTTAATAATTAATAGTGTGCTTTTTGAGAATATCAGCAGCTAAGGAAGAACTAATTTCAGAGCAACAAATACTCTGATTTAATTTTTTATCATTTTAAAGTTAAAAATATAGTTTCACTATTAGAATTTTGATTATTTGTTCATAAAGTGTAAATATATTAACCACAAATAATGATTGAGCAAGGGTGTCCTTGTGATTGCCTTTATATTAATTGTTAAAGGAGTTGAACATAGGTAAGCATACAATGTACATAAGCAAGTCTATTTTGAGTGTGGTTTGATGAGATACAATGAATAGTAGGTCTTTTAGAACATCATTTTATTGAAATTTTGTGTGTTATGTTTCACATTCAATTATTCAAGCCAGATTTAGGGTGAGTAAAGGTACAATTGGTATTAGATTTCAATTAATTGAAAATTATGATAATTTATTTAAATGGTGTTATTTTTTTTCACTTAGATGGTATATTTCTAAAAGTAGTTAGAATTTTTTATTTCCATCTCCTCTATAGGTATTTTGCATTTCTTATATATGATTGAATGCCAAAAAGAATATTTCTTATACCTGATTTCTCTTGCCATTTTCTTATTATCTTTCAGTAACTGCTTATGACATTTTATATTGGTACTCTGCCTCTAGAGCAAAATTTTAGATTTTTTGTCTATTGGTTCTATTGTACAATTTGTGTTTGTTTCCAACTTTGACCATCTTTATGTATACTATTTACATAAATATTCATCAATTTTTAAGCCAGAACTTCAACCCTTGTCTTCTTCCATTTCAGTTGTAGACTTCTTCTACATCCGTTTTATGATTCATATACAGTTTTTTAATGTAACTTTTGATATTAAAAAATAGTGATTGTATTTTTACATTCAACCTAAAATTAATATTAATATGTGGTTTAAAACTTTATAAAGGCATTCGGTTCATAGTTTCAATAAATTTGAATAGTGTACTAAAATGGGAAATTTTCAAGTTAACATAGTTCTCTATGTATAATTTAAGAAAATGTGACCGCTATAGATGATATTTAGACCTTATGCAAACTTTTAATTCATTGTTAGCATTTTTTGACCGCTTTCATATCCATCACACAGGTTCGTAGTCAACACGAACCTGCACAAAACTTTGACCGGTGCAGTCTTTCCTTGCACCCAGCCGGCCTCGAACCTGCGACCCCCACGCCCTATTTCATGTGCCTCACCATCCTACTGCACACTCACGTTTGAAACAACTACGGCGCCAGTTCCTTTTTAAAAACTGTAAACGGAAAACGTTAAAAAAGCTAGGCCTATCTCTCGCCAAGTTCGCACAATAGGGAAAAAGTATTTTCTGTCATGTCGTCATTAGTTTGTGTCACCGTTAGTTTTGACGGAATAGGTAATGACGTTAGGTAACGTTGTTACCTATTGCGTCAAAACTAACGGTGACACGACAAACTAACGGTGACATGACGGAAAATACTTTTTCCCTATTGTGCAAACTTGGTGAGAGATAGGCCTAGCTTTTTTGGCGTTCCCTTTTTACTTCGATGTGGGAAATAGTGTAAATGAAATTCATGGTTTCCTCATAATGTTTTGTGGGGATTTTGTTTGATTGCAATACCAACAACTTTGGTTCTAACTACTTTGTTAAAATTTGTTTTAATTTTTCGCTTAGCTTCCAATTTATTTGGTATCAATGAATCGGTGTACATATGCGATCTCATTAGCGAAGCTTTTCGTATCTTAAAAAACAAAAAATATAGTTTGATTTATAGTCAGAAATAATTCTACACTACACTAACATGATGTCGCAATGGATAATTTTGGAACACTTACCATAGGTGTCGATCCTCCCCACCCAATCTCCAGCCTTCGCAAGTTCCAGAACTTTATTTATTTATGTTCTTTCTACTTCGGTGTGTTTTTTTATATCTATATTTCATCAACGTACTTCATGGTATGTTGAATGAAGTGGCCTGTGGGGGACTGAAAGAACTAATGTTTTTGGTATTTAGAGCTATCTAAGGGAGAGGAGCCAATAGTGGAACATGGACCAATAATGGTGAGGGTATTTGTGAAGTGAGTGACTAGTACATGTACATTTGTCATTCAACATTTGAAAAAAAGTAGCTAATAAAATGTGTCACATCAAATCACATCAAAGAATCACCCAATCACATGATGCCATATAAGTGGAAAAAAATGCATGACCTAATTATATATTTATTTATGATTTGAAAAATTAAATCGTTTTAAGATTTTGTATAATAATTAGCAAGAAGATAAGTTACTTATTATTTGTTTTTTTTTTTAAATATGTTTACATATTATGTTGCTTTCCTTCCCTGTTACTTCTACACCTTAATACTGTCTCTTCCACTCCGTGCTTCCTCCTCCACTCCTTATTTACAATTTCAAAAAAAAAATAACTCTCCTTCCCCTCTTCTCTTCCGCCAAACTCCATCTTTCCGTTCACGGATTATCCTCTCCTCCTGCACACTCCTTTAGGCGTTCACATGCAATTGCTAGTTTTTAATGGCCAAAGATCGAGATGAAGTTGACGCCTGCCTGCATAGGGAGAGGTGTGAATTCTTAAGTATGTCAGCGGCAAAACATTTCCTCCAAAAAAAACAGAGTGTGGAAAGCGGAAACGACAATGTATGTGGTAGTGGTACAGACGCGTCGAAGAGAAAACGGCATCGGGAGACGCAAATTTTGTATTGCCCGTTTCCGTTTCCCGTTCCCGTTCCCCACCGTAACATTCTTGGAAATTGCGTCGAAACGAATCGAATAATTTCTTTGGTTTTACACATAGTCTCGTTACCAAATTCATTTATACCGGACGTCAAAAAGGTTAACTACTTTCTATTGTAGTTGCATTTACACTGTAGTCGTGGAAAAGATGATTTTATACCTGTATATTTGAGCTCGTTTAATGGTGATGAATGGGTATTTTTGAACAGTTTTTAATTTAATTAAAGATAGGTGTATTTTAATATCTTTTTTTATAACATATGTATCAGGATCATTATATCGATAAGGTGTGTGGAGTGTAAAGTTGTAATGAAGGTTGGAAAGTGTCCCGGGTAATAATTGGTATTCAACACTTTTCTTACAATTTCACTTAAGAATTTTTTCCATCAAATAAATAAATAAAAGTTTTCCATATTCTCATATTTTGAAATTTGCACTATGGTCATAATAAATTACATATTTAGAAAAAATTGCCATAAAAAAGAAAAAAAAATCATATAAAATTATCACAAAAGGTTGAGAAATATTCTATGGATTGAGAGAATTAATCAAAGTTGATGCTGAAAATCATAACAAAAAAAAAATCAAGCATAACCAAAAAATATTAGTGTTGTGTTCAGTTTGAAGCACAAATCTTAACCAAAAAACTAGCATTGATATCTCAAAAATACAACTATTTACTAGCAATTACACATGAGTAGTGCAATAGAGATACTAATAGGTATGCACTAAAGATGTTAAATTTGAAGGAGTAAAACCATGCAAAAGGAATGGGGGTAATGAAGAAGGGGATTGAGGGAGGAGAAGTCTAGGGCTGGGGAAAATATTGGGGAAAATGTTTGCGAAACTCTTCTTTCTTCTGATAAGATGCATATGAACCATGTGTCATTTTTAAATCGTTTTAAGGAGAAGGGGGTGCGGTTCACATATCATTTCTTCAACATGCTTTGGAGATATCTCAAAAAGTAAGCCCAAATGGATTGATACTTCCAATGTCAATAGTTATTTTTTGTATTCCCAGTCCTTGTGTTTTATGGATAGTTAGAGCACGCGGTAATTTTAGGGGAATTGACTTATGCATGCTACATGATACTTTAGAGATAAGGACTTGTCGAGGGGATTTTGCATCCCATGTCAAGCCAATGTAGTAGTTGAATTTCATAATTACCACAAAAACATGGCAAGTCAGGCGGTTTTGTGTCATCTTTACAGACTAATATCTGAAGCCATTCTCCATGATTTCCCATAAAACAATAGATATTAACCATGAGTTTTTCTTGAGGTTTTTAATTTGACATCGCTCCTCAACATTCTAGGTTCTTAGCACTCATTTAATTTGAAACATTGTCATGTGTATAATCGCATGCTTGTTATTTTGAAATTTTGGCAATATGGTGCTTTGTAGTATGAGGGATTGGTCAAAGAAGATGAGAGGGGACCAATTGTATGGATATTCTCAGCAATTTGTAAGGAATTGATCTCGAAAGTAAATACACTAACTATTGATGCATTAAATGTTATTTTCAAATAGTATATACATGTTTTCTATATCTTACAAGGTTTTCACGACCACCACACTTTCATTGACTTCAACACTGCTAGCAATTTTATCAATAATGTTTGAACACACGATTTGGAATTGCTTTTATTATTAATATCTTGTTTCTCATTCAAAGACATGGCTATGTTTGCCTTCATCCTACACGTTTAATTTTTCTGTGAATGTAAACCACCACCATTGGATCCTTTTTTGTGTGAGATGTGAGTATAAAAGGATTTAGAAAAAAAATAGGATTCTTTGATGTCGCGTTGTTTTTATTTCTCACGTTTATGGGACGGTTGAAATGTGGGCTTGCTTACATAAGAAAATGGACAAATGGAAAATGTTTCGAGTACATATACAACGAAGGATATATGAAAAAAAATGTAGATCTTGTATAATGACACTCTTCCTCCTAGCAATTAATAACAAAAATAGATTGATTAATATTGTGTTTATTCGTGATACTAGTTGTTATTTCGATATGAGTCGTAAAATTGTATGGAGTTCTTTAAGATATGGGACTTGAAATTCTATCTAGATTGTGCATTCCAATCTAGAACGTCAAATTGTATAGTAAGTTTCTTTTTACTAACACCACCTACGTAGAATTTTGATAGCATGAACATTTCACGAACTTCTTTGGTTACGCGAAAACACAATAGGCCTTGCAACTCATCTTTGAACTCTTATAAATTTATCGAAGATGGTGAAGAAAGAAGTGACAACTTATCAAGGCATTCGCCATCACACACCAAATTTATTGCAGAAAGATATGAGAATTTATGCCTTTATTTTTTATTTCTAAAGAAACTCTCATGTGTGGCATGAGGCACATTACACTTTTTTCTTACCACACTTGGGCCTGTTAAAATCTCTTCTTAAAATTTCCAAGTAATGTACACATTTTTATGCATACAATAAGAATACAGTTTTATTATAGATGTTAGTCAAGTGGTAAAAGTCATGTATAGGTTGTGGCATTGATATCATTTCCCCAAATGCAATCAACATGTTTCCACCTTATACAGATCACCTTCACACATTTAAGGCGCACATAAATGGATAAACAATGTTCATTTTTCAATGCTTCAATTCAATCATACAATTCCAAAGTCATGTGTTGTCCCTTTAAAACTAAAACTCCATGCATCATCTAAAGAGGATTTGTGACTCTATCAAAATGAGGTGTTACCCATTCTCCTTAGTAAACAATGCCCTTGTGGGACTCCTTGATAGTTTTTCCATGTCACTTTAATTGGCTTCGTCTAATGGATTCCATAACACCGGGTATGGCCACGTCCTTCTGCCCTCCCATACATGTAACCAAAATGCTTTCTTTTGAACATGTGAAAGTGACAAAAGTATTCTCTCACACCTTATTTAAAATTCATCTCTAGCTTTTATAAATTCCTCACTTTAATGAGTCTTAAACCTTTCATAAAGGTATCTAATTGAAGAGCCTTCCGAATTCCCATTCCAAATCCCCTTTTTTGTTACTATCACCTTGTATTAAACTGATATTAACATTATTGTAAATAATACTTTTGTGTGTTTTAAGAAAAAATTTGTGCATAAATCTTGGTTATCTTTCATCTTTCATATATTTAATTGGGTTGATTGATATACATTGGTTTTTGAGCTAACAAGTGTGAATGAAAGGAGGTTTTATAAGCTTAGTGCATGACTCACACAACGGAGCGCAAGGCTCGCACGGTAGAGCAAAGGGCTCATGGAGCATGGAATTAACCCAACCAACTTATGATTTACACAATTTAAGGAACACCTAGTCAACATCAATCCCGTTTAGGACTTGGAATATTTGGGTGGCAACTACTTCTTTAGCTATTCAGATCATCCAAGTCAAACATGAGTAAATTGATAGTATCAAGCCCTTATTTTGTGGCAACTTCCACTATGCAAGGAGCTCGATTACTTAAGTTATCTAAAACTCCAATGATCTACAAAATTAGATAAACGTTGTTTACAAGGACTTCACTTTCAATTAAATGATGAGTTTGATATGTAAGTCACATGCAGGACGACATCTCGATTGTATGATTTCCAGATATGTTGACATTCTGATGCAGATTTGTCCAGTTAACTATTGCATGTAATTCTTCCATAAATATTATAATATCAAGTTCTCTTGAAGAAGAATTTGACTTCACTTGGTATATAAGGCTAGTGTATTAGGATTATAGGAGGTTAGCATTTTTTGAAAAGAAAGAATTGTATTAAAACACTATTGATAAATAAAAGTGGGATGATTCTGAATTCAGTTTTGTTTTTGTAAGTGATACGTTGTAACTGGATCAAAAGAAAGGAGCACGGGTTGCTCCTCTCCAATGTGAAGGGAAGTGTTATGTATTTGTTTATTTCTTGATTAATTAGTGGTTTGATTTGTTTCATGCATTACAAAGTTTCAATTATTTGAACGGTTATTGCATTTCAGCATGTTTTAGTTCTTTTAAGTTACAGATTTAGGAGTCTTTGTGATTTCATTTCCTCACAAATCTACAATTTTATTTCCTCACAACTCTACAATTTCCATACTTCTCACCCACATGTAATAAAACCTCTAGAGCCTCATAAAACTCAACCCACCTGGGGTTATAAGTGGGGTTTTAGTCTTCATGTTATTTCTTGTCATATGAGGGGAACCCACCTGTGTACCATTTTATATCCTCACAAATCTACAATTTGCATACTTCTCACACACCTATAATAAAACCACTAGAGCCTCACAAAACCCAACCCAGTAAGGCACAACCGTGTTTTGATACTAAATGACATAGTCACAATTAAGGAGTCGAGCAAACAACATCCTAAGACCTTACAACCATGGAACTCACATCAAAATGGATTTACACATACATGTTAACACAATACTGGAACACCAAAGCATTTCTCTTTATTTGCTTCTAATTTTAGGAATTACAAAACATAAATACACGACCCTACTCTTAGCTTTATTTAGAGCTATAGTGATGTAAAGATATTATATTAGTTTGTAAGTTAATATGATTCAATTATATAGTCATGCACATAACTATACACTCCTAACAAGTCTCTCCTTACAAGTTATCTCTATCTTCCTATGAAGAAGAATCAACTATGTTTATCTCCAACCTTGAGTTGGTCTAGCCTAGCTAACCTCTTTTAGAAGGAAACTCGATCCTTTATAAGGACACCCAATAAAAAATGTCAAGGAATGTCAAACACTTTAGCTTCCATGTGTGAGATGTGTCAGCTCCCCTTTGTAACTCTTTAACTTCTTGTTGGTAACATTGGTGAGATTGTCAGGGGTGTTAACGTCAAAATTTGTGCAGGAAAATGATATAATTTTGGTGTTTTATGGATGTCATGCAATGCATATTTAGATGGGTGGTGAATTTCACACAAGTTGGCCATCAACTTACTCCTTCTCACCCATCCCACGTCAAACTAAGCTTCTTTATTGTCCACAATGTGTCAACGTTATGGTCATATTAAAGTGCTCAACATGTAGACCTGTAGAACTTACTAAAAATTGTAGAAGAATGGCTTCCATAGAATTTTGCAACATTTTTCAAACGCAGAGCTTTGCAAGAAAACAACTTACACAAGAATTTGTGAAGTTTCACATGATAACATTTACAGAGCTTGGAGTAACTTTACAGTGAATTATAAACATGCGAAGTTATGTGTGACTTTGTGAAATCTTATATACTTATAGAATTACATGTGGTTTGAGAGTCAAATGTGGTGACACAAAGCTTTGCATAATCTTCCACTAAATGATGTTTTGGATAAGTTTGTAGGGTTACACAAAGTTTTAAAGACGACCAAGGCAACTCAAGGTTCACTCTTATGGTTATGCACGCGAACTCTAAGAATTTGAACCCTCCAACACATAAAGGCTTGATAATACACATTATTACTCAATTATATTTTTGGTTGACACAAAATTAATTACAGACACAAACACTTGTATATCACCACACCAAATAAATTAAATATAACAATCACATTAGAACCATCCCCAAATAAAAAAAAACCATACATTATAAATCATGTCCAACAAATTAGGGATCATATGTACGAGTGGGAATCATATGTCCAAATCCAACAAATTGGGGATCATATCTACAAGTCAAGCATACATTTTCAACCCATACATTTTCCTTTCTAAACAATATAAAATATTAGTGAAGCATTGTTATTTGTATTTTTATGTAATTGCTAGGAGCATTGGATTCTATAAAAGCCCACGAAGATACCTACGTACCCTCTCCACTCCGAGACGAAAGAATGCGGGGCACTTAAGTATTTAGGTATGTAGTGCTCGCGAAAAGGTGTTTAGGAAAGAGACCCCTCTTTTTGCAGGTATGACAAGTAAGGACATTGGACGGGGACGTGACAGGTCACTGTCCGTTTGAGCCCTTCAATTGCTTTGTCTTTTGTCTTTTTAAATATTTAGGTTTATTTTAATAGATCGGTAGGGGGGTACACGCGCTTTGGTGGAATCACTTCTAAAAATCCATGTACTTTCTAACAAAAGGTCAATAATAATAAATAAATAATGTGTACTTTGTGACAAAAGGTTGATAATAAAAATTCGTAACTTAACGAGGCCACATTGGCTGGAGGACTTAAAATAAAAACTTTTATATTCAAATAAATGGTTGATAATAAATAATTCGAAATTAAGATAGGTAGCGTGTTCGGTCACCTGTTAGACTAATTAAGTAGCTCCTTCATAAACATGGTATTTGGGTTTAATCCATAGTTTAAGTAAGGTTTAAATTTAACGCATGTGTGTGTGTGTGAGAGTTTGTGAGAGAGAAATAATAATCTTTTAAAATCTCAACATTTTTTATGAAAAAATTATACATATGTATATTTATATATTTAAAATATTAAAATAAATATATAATTAATTTTTATATTTTTTTATTAGTCATGAATTATAAGTATTTTTTAAGATATTTTGAAGGGTAATATTAAAAATTTAATTGATAGACATAAGTGATTGGTAAAATTAAAACTAGAATTTAAGTCAATAAAGAATATATATTGAAAAAAAAAAATTACCAATAAAAAAAAGAAGGTAGTCTAGTACATCTTAGAGTTACTTCTCTATTTTTAAACATCTCTAAGCATTTTCCTATATTAATTAGTCATACATTAACTCTGACTCTATTATTACTATAATGGACGAGTAGTTGTAGGATGAGTATAGTATTCTTACTTGCTTCGTTTATCCTTTTTGTCTTATATAGCTTCATAATTTAAAAGGAAAATCCTACTCAATACCTCATAAAATACTCTAGATGTGGAAAGTGATTTTGCCCTAATAATACATTATAGCAACCTCATCTGATTGTAATTAAAATTTTTATCTAAATATTATTTAGAAAAACAAATATAATGACATCAATTAATATTGATCTATAATATAGGAAAAGTCTCAAAAACACTTAATAATTTAAAAATGTTTAAAATGACAAGAGAATTAGAGTTTAGAACAATCGTCATTAACAAACAAAAAAGTCTCGAAGTAAGGTGAATCAAATATAAAAAAAATAGAAATGTGCTACCAATCTGGCCAAATCCTTACAAAAGTGAAAATGGTTGTTCCAACTCGATAGCAGTACAAAAAAATGTTATTTATGTGAATGATAAAGTAATAGCCCCGGTTCTAGACTCCCCAAACCTCACCCAAAAATTTTAATTTCAATGTAGATCATTAGGAAACTATTGTGCTTGCTCCAAACTCTAATCAAGCCTCAACATCGTGTAAGATCCATAACAACAAAGTGTGTTAATGGGGACTTCTATTAACCATCCACTACTACTAGACCCCTTGTGTCTTGAACAAGTTTACAATTTACACTCGACACAAATCAACAAGTGTCCCAACCCTTATCTTTTCAAATGAATGCAAACAATTAGTAAATTTTGGCACAATATGCTCACTACATCATTGAGTTCAACTTTTGGCACAAGAATCTTCTTAGAAACAATAAATTTTGCTCATACAACTTCAATATCACTTAATTACTTTCAACTCAAGTGTCTCTTTTTATCTCATAAATGCACTAATGCACTCAACTTATGTGTCTCATGTATAGACTTCTTGAATTTCAACTAGGACCATATTGGCTTGCAAGTCAACACACAATAGGTAGGAAAGTTGATAAAGGAACATAAAACCGTGTGGATTTCACAAAAGGGTCAAAGGGGCCTGAAAGGGTAGGAGCCAAAACCATATACAAGTACAATTTTGGAAAAATATCTAGAATCATAGAGAAACAGGGGGAGCAAAGAGAAAACCAAAGAACAAAAGCAAGAGAAGGAAATGCAATACAAAACAAAGAAGAACAAGGAGAAACATGGAATTAATAAGAAGAAGAACAAAACAAGGATCATGTACCAATAAGAGTTTGACTTGGATCGATAATCAATAAACACATGAATACTCAAGTGTAATATAGGAATTAACCAGTATGTACCAAAATTAGGTATTTAGTTGGCAGACTTGGTTTGGAGTAACATATTAACCCAATATATCATAATCCTTATGTGAATGAAACAATGTTATGATAAAAATGTCCTCATGCTAAAATTTGTGTGTGTGTGTGTCTATGTCTCTATGTGTATCAGTATGTATGTATGTATGTATGTATGTATGTATGTATGTATAAATATATGTGTGTGTGTGTGTATAATATATACATACACACATACATATATATGTATATATGTATGTGTTTGCATGAAAAAATTAGCTTTGCAAATAGAAATGAAACTAACACCTAATAGTTCCAAACCATAACTAGATGTATCATAAACATCAAGATGAGAGCTTAATGAAATGAACTTCTTCAATAATGCATGAAACTTTGCAAGAATCAAACTAACATTACTAAGTTATCTCTACTTCTCTAGATTACTAACTATTAATGTGAAATCACAGCACCCCCAAATGAGTTGTGGATCTGCTTTTATAAGGCAGACTCATTTGGTGTAATTTGCATAACATTGGACCATCTCTCAAGCTGTGGGACTTGCGGACTTGAGATGGCCCTCCGGAGAAAGTCGGCTTCTTCTTCCTAATCCTAATGCTAAACTACTCCTAAGGGAGGAAATGCGACTATCTACTCCTAATCTAACAATTCCAAGGGACCAAGAAGAGAGAGAGAGAGAGAGAGAGAGAGAGAGAGAGAGAGAGAGAGAGAGAGAGAGAGCATAAAGAGGGAAATCCTACGCTAACGAGGTGATAGCACCAAGAAAAGGGGGTGAGATATTCTGTTGAGGGAGAAAGAAACAGAAAAAAATGGAGATGAGGGAGGTCAGACAGAAGTGACACGGCCCAGATCTGTAAATCATCCATTAAAATCCATGAAACACAACATCATGCACATATAAATGTGAAAACATGCACAGAAAACCAAGACTGAAAGGGAGAGGCACTAAGAAACAACAAAACGATGCAAAGGGTTGAAGAACACCACAAAAACATGCTTTTTATTACTCAGAAGGTACACATACCATTACATTTCTGGAATAGAGGCACAAATACATTTGTCAAGCGTGAGAGAAGGTTTGCTGCTCAAAAATGGCATCGAGAAACAAATTTCACAGAGTTTCTCTATGCCCAGAATGTCTCTCCTTCTCAAGCGAGAAGTGTTACAGTATATATGGAAAGAAAAGAGAGAGAAGAGGGAAAAATCGAATCCTGCTCCAACCACCATGAGATATGCATTGAATCCTGCCTTGAAATCTCAACCACTGAATATTAATGCCTTCTGCAAATCCGCCCACAATATGTCACTTCTGGTTCCCCATCAGATTGAATTGATTCAAATCTGGTAGTTGAAGAGATTGGATTCTGTGTTAATGGCCTGGAAGACTCTTCTTCATTTTTCACCTACCAGGGCCACGCGACAACCTAGCACTCATTTGGGCTTCCCTTTTGATATGGGACACGTGGCAGCCAGATTAGAGTAAAAATTGGGCTTGCGGGTCCGCAACTTATCTTTTGCCCTTTCCGCGAGAATCACAAAATCCAGAAAACTCTTGCGGCCCTGCTGCTCCACTTGGACACGTGGCACCCTTTTGTTGGCCCAGGAATGTGCTTCATGTTTTGTCTCCAACTCCCCGCTTTGAATTGGCTCGGGTCCAAACTTTGACTTTTTCCTTTGCCTCGTTCTAGAATGCGAGCTCGTAGGTCCGAAACGTTTTCCCTTCATATTTTCTCTATGTGCGGGGTTGTCTTGACCAAATTTGTCGGGGTGTGAATTTGGGATAACAATTTGGCGACTCACGGGGACATCTGCTTACTAGATGAAGAGACCAGTGGCCTTGAAGCATCCATTGGGCATGGATTCAACCCTGATAAAATGATTCCAATATGAACTCTGAAACTCTGACCTATGAGCCTCTTGGAAACCCGTTGAAACTTGGAGCTGATCTTCGCCAAAAACCATTACAATGCATTGTGCAATAGCAAAACAACAGCACCAAAAACTATGTACAAACTGAAAAATCATACATACCCGAAGTGGGATATGCAGAGTGTGTAAAAGCACTTCTTCTGCTAAAAACAAATCTACCTACACTACTCTAACCAAGAGCAAAGGGAACTCAAACAAAGCCTGCAACTGGCAGGGAGAAATAGCTTCCCTTCCTCAAAAATGGCAGTCATGCAACTGATTTGACACTAAACATGGCTGGTTGGATGAGTGAAAAACTGACCACAAGCCAGTCCTCCACCCAAATCATCAAAGTATCAGCTGGAGACAAATCCAATACATCTTTTAGTTGCTCTGCATTTGGATTGAAGAGGTATGGCAGCTGATCCTTGGCTCTTTGCATATCATCCTCATGCTTAGAGGCAAACATGACTGGTTGTGGCTTCTCCTTTGGCTCCAATGAAGTCAAGTACCTGATTGGGCATGGTCTGATCCTTTTAATGTGCCCTTTGCTCTGAATTTTAACTCCAAATATGGAGTCTTATCGTGGACCTTCTTGAGTGGATGGTGTGGGAGAGATGATGACATCCTCCTACCTTTTCTCTTTCTCCTCTTTTGAAGAACATGGAAGATCAAGATCTTCCAACCTTGGTTCCAGAGGGTTGTTATGAAGTGCAGGCTACTGAAAATGAATGTTCTCCTCCATGGTAGCAGGCTCATGTGCTTGGAAGATGGATGGAGAAGCGGATGATGTAATCTCCATGAGCTCCTCTTCATCAAAGCAATCTCTCAATTTTGACAAACAGTTTGCCTCCTTGTTCTGTTGTAAGTGCTCTACCTCCTTCATGGTGTCCTCTTGATCTGCAACTTGCTCACCATGGTTTCCTTCACTCTTAAACATGAAGTTTGAAAGATCAAACTCTTCTTCAACATCAGAGCTTGAAGGGGATGAAGTGGGAGGAAGAACTGAAGGTTCTTCTGTAGCCTGCTCCACACTTAGAGCCTCGGAAACTATGTGGTCCTCCTCCATCATGGGTTCATCAATCAAATCAGGCCCTTGAAATGAAAGCAAAAAAAATTCAATGATGCCTTCTTCATTGAGTGGCCTCAACACTGATTTGATCTCTCCCAGTTGCAACTCTTCAATGGGGATTGGGACTGATTGTTCATCCTCTTGTTCTTTCTATTCTTCTGCTGCAAACTCGGCATCAACCATCACTGGTTCTTCAACCTTGACCTCCTCTATTGGCTTGACCATCAAGGGGACCTTTGTAAACCCAAATTTGGTAGCCCAACTCTTCAGATTGTCTGCCATTTCTTTTCTGTTGGGCTCCTCTTCGTGGTTCTCCTTGACTGGATTCTTGAGTCTCTTCCCAACATGGGCTTGGGAAATCAAGAGGAGTGGCAGGTTGGGGTTCAACTAGCTTTGCAATTGTTTATGGTGGGGAGAGAGGTGGAACTTCTTTTTTGTTCGGAGGGGATGATTGTTTGGAAGGGAAAAGGACAGAAGAATTGAGATGAGGTGCAAGACTAGGGGATGGAGAAATGGATTTCACACTTGGGGAACCATTCAATGGAAAGCTTGGAAATTGAAGCCCGAATTGAGATGGCGCTGCTTGAGGAGTAGAGAGAAAATTACCAGATAATAATGTAGGATTTACCCATTGATAAGGCTTCCTAACACCAAGTTTATAGGCCTTTATCTCTTCTGTCCATTATGCAATTTGGGGGCAACATTCCAATTATGAAGTCCAACTTCTCTTGAGAGTTGTAGTGTCTTGGAAAAGGGTCTTCCCATGGACAAGGTGCCCTGCAACCAATGTTGAAAGCCCTCATTTGAACTGTTGCCCTTAATTGAACCATGTTTGCCTCCATTTTTTGTATCTTCTCCAACAAATCAGTATCTTCCATTTGACAAATGTCATTATATGCGTACCCCTGCTCTTGATAAGCTCCATAGCCAAACTGGTTTTGGCATTGTTCATATGGGTAAGCATAATGGTCCTAGATCTGATTATAATGTTGATCTGGAGGAGTTGGGAAATACATTGGAGGTGGACTGTATTGCTACTGTAAGTGTGAGTTCCATGAAGGGAATGAAGTCATGATTGCACAACCTCATGGAATGGGAGAAAATGAAAGAGATGGAAGAAGAAAATAGATGAAAATGAGTGGAAATGGATGGAAAAGGTTTGCAACTCAGAGAATGGGTTTTTGACCAGATGGAGTCGCTAGATGTGCTTGTATATGCCTCCAAAGGCTGAAATATTCACCAATAGCACATCGAACCTGATGAACTGAAGTGGTAAGGTGCTTAAGACCTATCCCACCAAGCGTGCCAAAACTGTTGACTGCGAAATTCATAGCACCCCCGAATGAGCCTTATGGATGTGAGTTTCTAAGGCAGACTCATCCTGGTGTAATATGCATAACATTGGATCATATCTCAAGCTATGTGACTTGTAGGACTTGAGATGAACCTCCAGAGAAAGTCTGGTTCTTGCTTCCTAAACTACCTAATCCTACAATCTACTCCTAATGCACGAAATGCGACTATCTAATCCTAATCTAACAATTCCAAGGGACCAAGGAGAGAGAGAGTAAAAGCCATGGAAATCCTACGTTAACAAGGTGTTTGGATGCATTAGATAAAGGGATCATTGATATTCTGGTTTGATTGAGAAAGAAACTTTAAAATGGAGATGACGCAGGTAAGGCCAATGGGAAACGGCCTCCAGATCTGCAAAGCATCCGTGGCTATTCTGGGTGATTGACATAGCATCCTGCGCGGTTTAAATGCCCACATACATGTGCCCATCCATACCATGTCTAAAAGTGCGAGATCCACGAAGAAACAGCAAAACGGTATGCACACAGGGTTCAGGAATCATTAAAATAAATACAAATTTTATTACTCAGAATGGTTGTATGTGGCCGCTGCTACAGTGGATCTGGAATAGAAGCCTATCTCCTAATACATTTGTCAGAGTGTGGGATTGTGGGTCCCACCTGCGCATGGATAGCGTGCAGGAAACATCATTCGGGCAGATGTGATCTCTATGCGCCAGAGTAGCCAGCTCCCAATCTCAAAGCACACCCGATTACGATGTATATAGAAAGAAAAGAGATTCAAGAGGGATAAGTCACATCATTCTCTAAGCAAACTATGAGATACGAATTGAATGAAAACTTTAAAGCTCCACGAGGTTGAATATCAATAGCCTATAAGACAAATCCGCCCACAATTAGGAACGCAAACAAATTTCCAAGCGGATTGAATCAAATATGCCACATGGCTTCTAGTTGAAGCCAAATTGCGCATCACTTAGCCTCCTAATGGGAACCTTGACAAACATTTTTTTCATGTTTTTGACCTACCAATTTACATGCAGTAGCGCGCGTGGAGAAGATTTTGGGAATTGCCACTTTTGCAAAAGGGACACTTGGCAGCCAGAGGTTTAAGAACTAATCTATATCAGGCATTGCATGGTCTGTACACTTACCCATTTGTTTAGGAACCCCTATCCGCACACATTCACGTAATCAATAAGAACCTCTATCCTCTGCCAAACACACTGCTATCAATTCCTTAGGAAACGTAGCACCCTATTGTTGGCCCGGGAATGCACTTCACCTTTTGAAAGCGACTCCCCGCTTTGATTTGACTCGGGTTCAATGCATGTTGGGAAGTTTTGGTCATTTGCGCATGCATCAAGGACATGTAAGAACGCAAGTTCGAAACGTTTTCAAATTCACATTTTCTTCCATGTAAACCTTTGGTGCATGTCTTGACCAGATTTGTCGAGGTGCAACAAAGGACAAAAGGACTATACTACTAGACATCCATAGCGCACCTCCCAAGTTAGTTCCTGAAGCAACTCATACATAGCAAGTGGGATTCTTCAATATGGTGAAGAGATATCACTAAAATTTCTACAAGGCCATGTTTAAATCTTCTCTTACTAACCAAGCTTGAAGAAATAGATGCAAGAGGGAGAAGCTATTACAATGGAGAATGGCTCAAGATCAAATGTCTATAGATTTTTCTAATACAAATGAGGTGTAAAGTTGAAAGGGATGAACTAGGTTTGTATTTATAGGTTTTCATTTGGGAAATTTTAGAATCCTAGTGAATGTGGGAAAATTGCAAATAAAAATTAGAAGTGGATAAACATGCTTTAGAAAAGGTAGGTTTGACTTAAACTTTTAAAGATTTTTTAACATGTGATTAACAACACATGGGAGTTGGGAGGGTTCTAATTAATCAAATATGATTAATTAACAACTTAGGAAGCTTGTAGAAGTGATTTAGAAGGAAATAAGGAGATTTTAGATGGTTAAAAGGGGGATATTTAGCTAATAAGAGGGTTTATTAGTAAAATTCAAGGCTAAACAAGTGTAACTAACTAGCGAAATATAATTAGTTGATTATGGAGGATTATGAACAACAAAGTGTCATGAATGGGAATCTGAGAATGGAGTGAACATTTAATTAATGAAGCATCGTTAATTACCTGAATGAGATGATAATAAGATTATTAGTGCAATTTTAGTAATAAGACTGTGTACGTGGATTTTAGGTGTCTACATTTTCCCCTCTTTGGGATGGCGTAAAAGACACCACTTGAAATATAGTATACAACTGAGAAAAAGTAATTTTTTTGAAAGGGTAGAAGAAAAATTAGTAGAATGAAGGATTCCCCCTTGAGTGTCGATGGGGTGATGGAAGAGGTCTATCGACTATATAAAAGATGAAGGAAACAAATAGAATAAATAGGGTATGGATAAAAATGATTTTAATCGCCTTGAGTGAGTTGGAAGAATAGTGTTTGATAGAGGAAAATGATATGGAAGGAAAATGAAGATGAAGATAATGGAAATAGATTTCATATAGCTTATGTAAAAAAAAATTTATTTCATCATTTTGCTCATATGATTTACGCCATCAGTTCTTATTGAAATAAAATCATACAAAAAATGTGTAAGATGATATGAAAAGACATATATAAACATTTTTTTATTTCCAGAATGATAACCCAATGTAACATAAATAATGCAATGCAATATGAGAAAGTAAACAAGTCATCCTAATAGGGAAACATGTATAAAAAAACATACTCAAACAAATAATAAAAAATGTTTTTGTCATCAAACTTCAATTTTGACCTGTGAAAATTAATGAAAAGGGTTAAGAATGACACCCCAAGGAAGGATACATTCTTGGTGAATAAACGAAGGATGTAGAATTCTCGTGAAAAATTAATTGTGTACTATGAAATTGCCCCAAGAAACACATTTGTTCAAGGGAGGATATAGATAGCAAGCAAACAAGATTTTGTTGATGGAGGGTAGATCCAAATGATCTGTGTGTCCCACACAAGAATATGAGAGAATATAAGATAGATGTTTTGTAGAACAATTTTCTATATTTGAGTACTATGTATTTGACACATGCTTTAGTTACATGCATGCTTGTTACCATTTTAAAAAAAAAAATGAATTTTACAAAAAAAAAAAAAGATTTTTAATGATTTTGTGAATGTTTAGGGTATTTGAGAAAGTAGTATGAATGTTTTGGTGATTTTCTAATTTTTTTCGAAGCTATGTACAGGAGAATAAATAAACGTGGATTCCCCTAATGATAGATGGGATATACAAGGGTAGAATGCCATGCAATTATATAGGATAATTAAGATGTGAAGATTCCCCCAATGTTACAAGGGAATATTAAAAGGTAAACCCTTCACAGATATATAACAGGAGGATCAACCGGATCAAGGCTAAAGCAGATAGGTTCAAATGAAACTTAAACATAGGTGAATACTAGTTGCGGATAAAGTAAATGTTACCTATATATGTGAGAATTCTTGTGAATAATGAATCCTCCCAAGGCACCAGAAACTAGTTTTCACTAAAGGACTTGTCTAAGGTACCACAATTATGTGGTTTTCACACTTGGATGACCTATTTTGTCTTTATTATTTCTTGATTTTTTTTAATTTTTTGTATTATTTTTTTTAATTTTTGACACATTCCCCATGTTTAAGCATAGATACATTTGAAAATGTATGGAATTAATAGGTTCATACAATTTGTCTCCATCAGGATAGGTAAGTTTGTATTCTCCTGACTCATACTTTTCCACTATCACATAAGGTCCTAACAAAATAGGTTTAAACTTACCCTTATTTTCTCATTCTTTCATAATGTTGAACTATTTTCCTTTTAGCACAATATATCTTACCTCAAACTGATGAGGTATGATACATTTGTTATAGCTAGATGACACTTGATTTTGATACACTTTTAAGTGATTGAGTGTGTGGAGGCATATTTCATCTAGTATTTCTAGCTTTGTTAGTGTAGCCATGTAGTAGTATTCATCTTTTCTAGATAGTCTCTGAGAGATATTCTAAGGGAGGGAAGCTCAAATTCTAGGGGGATGATCACCTCAGTGCAAAAGACTAGGGAGTAGGGTGTTGTACCAATAAGAGTGTGAATAGAAGTTCTATAAGCTGAGATGGGGTGATAGATCTGTAAATGTCAATTTTGACCAATTTAACTTACCATCTTTTCCATAATCCAAACAAGGGTTTTATTGGATGCCTCTACTTGTCCATTACCTTGAGGGTAATAGGTAGTAGACCACTTTAGATGAATCTGGAAGCATTGGAATAATGCCTTCATGGTATTGTTCTTAAAGGATTTACCATTTTCAACTATAATGGCAGAAAGGATGCCATGACAACAGATAAGATGATTAATGATGAATTTGGATATTTGAGCACCAATGAAATACATGAGAGGAAAACATTCCAGCCATTTTTTGAAGTATTTTGTGGTAGTTATGATATGAGTATGGCCATCTGAGGAGGTAGGGGGTAGATTCCTTATGAGATCTTGTCCCCATTTAGAAAATGACAATGGTGTTGTGATTGGTTGCAAAGATTGTGATGATGCATGAATAAGATTCCCGTATTTCTAGCATAATGAAAAAATTCTTGACATACTTACAGTAATCAGTTTCCATGGTAGGCCAATAGTATCCAAATCTCAATAATTTATTTTCCAAGACCATCGCATTGGTATGAGCTCCAAAAATACCTTCACATCCTTCCTTAATCGCTTGATATGACTCTGTTACATATAGAAAACATAACATATTCCCATCATATCCACAATGATAGATGGTACCTCTGAGGAGGGTGTAGAGGGGTATCTTCTGGATAAGGCTCCACTTTTCATAGTCGGTTATATTCGAGGGAAACATGCCGTCTTATATGTAGTTAAATATAGGATCATACCAAGGGGATAAAGGACCAATAAATTCACAAAAAGGAAATGATTTTGACATGTCATATGCAGGTTGTCTTAAGTTTTCAAAAAATAAAGGCATGCTATTATGTTTTGGTGAAATCTGTAGAAAAGAACCTACTGTAGCGATAACATCCGCAGATCGATTTTATGCTCTTGGGATTTTCTCAAAAGTGATATGCAAAAAATAATCCTTGAGAACTTCTACAACTTTTTATATGGGATGACCTTCTCATAATTGACCTTATATTCATTGTTGACCTGTTTGATGATCAACTACGAGTCTCCAATTACCTTAAGCCATTGGATGTTCTATTTGATAGCTAGCTTCATCCTAGTGATGAGCGATTCATATTTAGTTATGTTTTTCATACATGGATATCGGAGGAAATAAACCTCAGGTATAAAGTCCCCTGAAGGAGTGACAAGAACTACTCTTACTTCTGAAACATGGAAAGAAAATGATCCATCAAATTGTACTTGCCACATGATGGATTATTTGATATTCATTAATTATGTATCTGACAGATCTAGACATAATGGCTCTATTCTAGGTAAAGGTGCTTCATCTAGTTTATCTGCAAACACTTTCCCCTTAATTGACTTCTGATGCACATAATCAATATCAAAATCTTTGAGTAGGATGATCCAATTATCCATCCTACCAGTAAGTGTTGGATTTGATAATAGGTATTTCAGAGGGTCTACTTTAGATATAATCTTTGTTTTATTATTCAAAAGATAATGACAAAGCTTTTGAAAGGTAAAAATGATAGTCACGAAGGCCTTCTCAATTTTGGGGTAGTTGAGTTCATAAGCAATTAGAGTGTAGATGAGGTAGTACACCACTTTCTCTTTCTAAATAAGAACATATTGAGCAAGTAAGAGCACCATTGAAAAATTGGGTTTTTGATATGTATATCAATAGTGGTTCACCTAGGGTTGGCGACATGAGGATTAGAGGATTTTCCAAATATTGCTTAAGTAAGGCAAAGGATTGTTGTTGCTCAGGTCCCCAAAAGAAGTTAATATCCTATTTTTCAAAAAATCGGTAAATGGATGGAATTTTTTTGCTATCTGTGATATAAAGTGACAAATGGACTTGGATTTTTCCTTGCAAGCTACGCTAACTACTTGAGAATTTTAAGAGGTGACATTTCAGTAATTGCAGTCACTTTAACAATATCAACCTCAATCCCTCTTCTAGATATAATGAAACCCAATAGTTTACCTTGACAACACTCTGAAGACACACTTCCTTAGATTCAACTCGACTTTATAATATCTGAGACGTTCAAAGATGTGCCTCAAGACCTCATGGTTTTCTTCTATTTTACTTGATTTACCTAAGATATCATCAACATAATCTACCATTATGTTATTAACAGAAAGATCACTGTCATAGCCCCTAGATATGTTGTGCCAACATTTTTCAAGCCGAAGGGCATGACCTGATAGCATAAATTCCCCCAAGGGGTTGTGAAGGAAGTCTTATGTTGGTCCTCTTTCGTGATCTTAATCTAATTGTATCCAAAAAATCCATCCATGAGGGATAACATTTCGTAGCCAACAGTTGAATCAAAAAGCATGTCGATGTTGGGAAGAGGGAAGTCATTTATTGGGCATTCCTTATTGATGTATTTAAAGCTGGTATAGATTATGATATCTATGGTCTTATTCTGTAATGAAACTATATTGGATATTCATTCTGAATAATCGATTGGTCTGATAAACCCAAATTCTAGGAGCTTTTCAAGCTCTTCTTTGACTAGAAGGGCCACCCATGAATGCATTTTTCTGATATTTTGTTTGATAGGTTTCACGTCTTAATGCAAAACAAGGTTATGCACCACTAGTGATGGGTCTAGACCTAGAATTTCCACATAGAACCAAAGTAAATATATCTACAAATTCTCTGAGAAGCATTACAAAAGTATTTTTTTCTTGCACTGAAAGTGAAGCTCATAGCTTAACTAATTTAGGTTTCTCTTTTGTGCCAATGTTGACGTCAACGGATTCTTCTACTAACATATTAGATTCCTCCTCCATATGCATAGGATCAGGGGGGAGGATGAGATTATCATTCCAAGGGAATCTCAATGATATTTTCACCCTAAGCATGGTCATTTTTTATGTCCTTAGTTTTCTCAATTTTTTTGTCATCCAATGCCTCAAAGAGGTTTTCAATGTGTGAATTGGACTTTTTTTTTTCTGAGGCTCTTTGGAGGAACTATTTCCCTATATTTTTCTTAAATATTTCTGAGCACGTAACTCCACCTCCTTCCCGAAGTATGCACAAGTATCAAGGTCAATGAAGAATCCTTTTTTATGGTCCCCGATAGGAATGTTGTCATGGAATACCCATGAATTTTATAATTGCCTCATCATTTTCAAATATGTCTATAGGCATGTGAAGTTTTTGGTCCCAATCAACTAGAGTAGGATAGAAAAGGTTAACATGGGGTTTAGAGGGGTTATGGTAAAGAAAATGGTGTCTATTAATAGGTTCATTGAGGCAAGATCCATCGTATTGGATATGAATGGAATTTGTGTCACTATCTTAATGAGAAGAGCTATCCTCACATTCACAAGAGGTAGCATCAACATCTGAGGGGGATTCCCCATAAGGTCTAATACCTATACCATATTTATCTGATTTGAAATGGGGAGTGGGAATGGGCTCTTCATATTCCTTGTTCATCTGGACCACACCTGTACCCATTATAGCCCATGGCGTACATCATTTTGCTAGGTGTGGAATACTTTAGAGTTTGGTAGCAGGAAGCCATAGTGTCTTCAGGGACCCAAATTGTAGGAGGGATCCAACAATTTTTCTTATGCTAATAGGCCACCAGGTAGGAACTTTCTAGTTTGATCTGGTTGTTTGTATTGGTAATTGGGATTTCCTCTTGTCTTAGGCAACAAGGACATATTTGAAACCAAGAGGGCCTAATGGAGATCATACTCTTTGGAACCATATTCAAGAACCTTCATCTCCCATGAAGCAAAGGGAGAAACAGACGTAGAAGCACCATTTGCACAAGAATAAAGTGTCTCTGAATCCACACATGAGATGATAGATTTCAAATTGAAGAGGTATAGTCAATGTTAGTAGAGGGACATTCATAAGTACCCACTCGTGAAAATCCATTCAAAGCTTTGTAATGAGAAAAGGGCTCTAGATCTCCTTGAATGGTGATGGTGTGTCCCTCATGATTTAGTTTAATGAACTGATGGAAGGTTGATGGTATGAAATGCATGGCATGAATCCATGGAAAACCAAGAAGCATGTTGTACAGAAGCATAAAAGTATAGGACATGGAACTTGGTGTTATGACAAGTAGGTCCTACTTCCATTGACAACGTTATAGTGCCAGTTGATTCACACTATGTGTTATTGTATGTTGTGATTGTGATGATGTGGGATTCTAGATCTACTTCTATTCATCCCAGAGCTATTTGATTAGATTCGATGTACATATGTTCAACCCATACCCATTTTCCATAATAACCCTCTTTATCTTCTTTCGGGTAACAAATACTTTGATGTAAAGAGGCAAGTTATGTGTTTGATCATTATTTGGATCTCAATTTGTTAAAGGTGATGTGTTCACTTGATGCAAGATTTTCCACCACATCTTGAAGGTGGAAGGATCTATATCCATTGACACTCTTGACCCCTAAAGTGTTTTGTAAAGGATGTCTTTATGTACATTTGATATCTTGAGAAGATCTAAGATCGAGATCTTAGTAGTAGTCTTCTCAAGTTTCTCTACAAGGTCATATTGAATATCCTGAGGGGTATGTAGAGGAGGTTTTTGAATCGTGAGATGAGCATGCCATGTTACCACAACACAATCTATGATCTTGATTCTTATAGTATTCACATGCTCATTAGAAGAATGAATACATAGCCAATAAGCAAGTAAAATGGATTCTTGGATTGGGAGTAAACATAATTAGTAGCCTTATAGTTTTTGGAAGATTGAAACCCTGATATGGATTCTTCTTCATGTGTTTATCATACTTAGGGAAAGGTTATTTGAATATTACAATCTTTTTGATTTGATTTTTGATGTGATTTAAGTGAATCAAGGTCTATCTATCCACTATCGATAAGGTCTTGGACAAATTATTTTAGTTTGAGACACTTGTATGTCTTGTGACCTTTGATGCATGATGATACTCACAATATTCATGTTATTTGTACCATTAAGGTTTAGGTGAATCATTGGCATAGGGTATTTTTATAGGGTAGTGAACCATGTTCATTGTGTCTAGTTTTTTAAAAATTGTAGACAAGGAGTCCGTGAAAGGAGTGAACACTCGATGTTTGATTGTGGGTTGAATAGGTCCTTGAATAAGTTTGAAAGAAGGACTGATTTTCACTTCTTGTATATGTTTAGAATCCATTATATCGTCTCCTATGACATTTTAATTTTTACTGAAGAAATTTTATTTTTTTGTAGGTTTGGATGTTTAATTGTCTTTGAAAATGGTTTCAATGTCCCTTTTGTTATCAAAGCCTTTTCGATTTGGCTACCATTTTATATGAATTATTATAAGTTAGTGACACAATGAATATGTAAATTGAAAGCAATTCTTGGTTTAAATTAGGTACAAAAAATTCTAACCAATTACTTTTCTGGAATTGAACAAGGGAAATGACTTGGTAATCCCTTTCATCATTATAAGAAACTAGCAAAGATCTCATTAGATCTTTTTTTATGCTACATAAGTCCAACATGGTGAAGTCACTTTCTATATTGAATGAGAAATGACATACAAATATTTATGTTAATTCAAGCCATGTGAAGATAGATCCATTTGGTATGCGAAGAAACCACTCCAAAGCTTAACCCCTAGACTCTGTGGGAATAAACATATCAGGTAATTTTCACTATAAGCCACTTTCTAACATGCCATGTAGAAGTCCTTGACGTGATATCCTGGGTCACCTTTACCTTTGTACTTATAAAATTTTGTCTAGTAAAATGTTGTAGGAAATGGATAAGGATACAATTTTTTGAATTGTTACTTTTTTCTATGTCCAACATTACTTTCGTGAAGGCTTGTGAGTATTCTAATCATGGAATGAAACTCTTACATGAGGAGTTGATCTTTGGTATGGGAAGTTGGCATGTACACCATTCTATACTTTTATGTTTCACCCTCTTTTTCTTTCGTAAGAAGTTCACTATGTTTAACCTTAGGTTTTTATTGATGTGTATCTTTATCTATATCTTTTTGTACATGGGAAGACAAACTAGATAATTTTCTACTAAGGGTTTGTATCTGTTGTTGTATAGTGAATTCATCATCTGTAGGTGCTTCATTATTTTCATGTATATAAGGTCACTATTTGCGCTTACGTTTTACCCTAACTTTGCGAGGTATCTTAAGAGTTGGTAATTCATAACCAATCATGTGTTTAGGTACCTCAGTTTCAGCATTTTTGTTTTGGTGATATGAATTAGAGGCATGTCCTTATTTTAAGTCACCATCTAAGTTAATAAGAGGACATTGTACTTCTTATTATTCTATGTAGGTGTTATAGGTAGGTGAAACAAATTCATATTCAAGTGGTCATCTTGGAACCTAATTAGACTCACTTGTGAGAGCACCCTATGCTTGTTAAGATAAAGGAATTCATCTAAGCATGCACATGATCAAACTCGAAATTCATCCCAAGGTGAGTCATATTCATTCATGACTATTGTTATCAATTAATTCATTTGTATGTCTTTTAGTGTGGAGAAAATGGGTCCTAAATCATGGCCAATGAAAGGATTAGACCCAAATATCTTAGATGCCATCCTTATGATAGAGGGCATGGAGGGAATTGTTTACAAAGGTTATCGCTACAATGTGATCAAGGATACTGATAAACCTACGGTAAGAACCTATAGTGTGACGACCATAAATGTTTTGAAAAAGAATGTCAACAATGGTCAAACAATAAAAAATGGTAAATAACCAAAGGATTAAATAGAATTTTCCTAAGAAATAATTCTTCAATATGAAAGATCACAAGGAAATAATCACACAAGTTTGGAAAACTAATCTGATCTACAAGAAACTAATCCCTATGCAAAAAAAGTATCTCAATAGTAGTTTGACATAAGATGGTTAACATAATGCCAATACTTAAGTCAAGTTTTAAGATAGAAAACATGGTGTAAGTGTTAACAAGGGGTTGAATGTGACTTCCAAATCAAATTATACTATAAATTAGTCTAGATATAAACAAGGCCTAAATACCTCAAAAGTGGAAGTTACCAATGCAAGCAATGCAATAACCCCACTTAGATACGTTAATCAAGCCTTGTGAAAAAGGAAATATATTAGTATCAAAATAATATTGACATGGTACACGAACAATGTAACAATGAAACTTTTCAAAGTCAAGGTAATTTTTGGAAGAAAACAAAGTCATTGTATACTAAGGATTTGTTCAAAATTTGGGTATCATAATGGAACAATCTAGAAACTTAAATCAAGTTTATGAGAAACAAGATGTAAGTATAAAAAATTGTATTAAGACAATGTGAGTAAAGTAACACCTCAAGGAAAGGTCGATGACGAAGGAAGCCTAACTACGATGAAATGTCTTGACATGGGTACCAATATCCAATGGACTATCAAGGTAAGAAGACTGTACTAACACACTTTCAACGTTTACTATCTAGTCTCAAGAAAGAGACGGATGTAAATGAGGTGCAAAAGTGGTGGATACAATCAATCAATAACACTAGGTATGTATGGTTTCCTTTGTCCCAAAAGGGTAGTAAGAAAACAAAGGAGTAGATCAAATGGGGGTGAAATAGTACTTGGCATTACTTTAGTAAAGTTTTTCCTTGTCTTTATGAAAAGTAAAATAAACTAAGAACAAAGTAATCCTTTCATAAATTTCATGATGAAATAAAACTAGGCTTCAAAATTTGATGGAATATCCCCTTGTTTGAAATATCAAGGTTTTTATTCCAAAATAAGTTCTCATCTTCATGAGAGCTCTTTGTAGAATATGATGGATAAAGTCTAGTTGGTTCCAAGCCAAAAGATTCCTATTAGTACACTCTCTAGGTGTCACAAACAAAATCTTGCGAGTGTGGTTTGGACTAAGAAATTTTGTCCAACTGAACTAAATCTTATATTATCCCGAGCTTTACTTTACCCCCATCAATACAATAAGCAATAAATTACATTCGGTTGTATTTTCACTGGGGTCACGTGAAGATAATTTTGATTGTAATCTCACAACAACAGGTGTACTAGTAAATTGGGTAGTGGAGCACTTTCCCGTTTCATTCACCAGGTTCCCTCTTCAAGGTGTGAAATACTTTGGGGTTCCTAGGAGTAATCCCTCATGTGATATTACAGGCTTATGCCAAAGGCACTTCCTCCTAGTTTAAAGTAGAACAATTTGTAACTCTTAACCAAAACCTACATATATAGTGTGTTAAATAAAAATGGTGTGTTTTTTTATCTTTTGGATTAAGAAATGAGGCTTTAGAACACCGTTGGCAACCTATAACACACGTGTAATTAGAGTTTTGATTCTAATAATTTGATAAGTGATTTAGGTCCTACACACAAATGAATTTAGTAATTTCCAATAGAAAGTGAACCAAATTTACTTTTGATTCTGTAACACCCTGATTTTGTAAGTTATCTTGGTGAATATTTTTCATACTGTTATAGCTGCTGAAATGAAGGCAAACATGTTAAGATATATTCTGATCTTGAAGGAATGTGTTGCTAACTTGGATTCTTGCATACTGTAATTTATTGCATGGGATAACAGTTATTGTTGCTTGTGTGTTTGCTGATGTGACGACAAATTGTCGTATACTTGCTAAACTCTCTTTGCTGATTGACAACACACCTTGAATCAATTCCATTGATCCAAAGTATGCTGTGGTATTCTTGTGATTGCTTTGTCGATTTACTCTTGAACCGAACTGGAGGTTGATATAAATGCGCAGCGCTTGATTACAGGTATGAGCAGCTGGCACGTAAATGCCAACGACAAAGGTTTGATTCTTGAACCCTGCACTGTCGTACCTAAAACCTCGTGAGGTAGGAAATGTCTGGACACGGGTGGCTTTGGCATGTGAAACAAAGGATGGAACGTCCTGCACAACATTGATATGAGTGTCAGTTGAGAAGACTGGATTGGAGGTTGATTAGTGTTAGTGATTAGAAGGAATTAAATCCTAAGCTAATCCTAAGTTCTAACATACATCCTAAACTACTATCCTAAGTGGATTTTTAAATTAAAAAAAGAAAAGAAAGGGAAATAAACCTAAGTCCTATTAACCTAAAACTAAACTATGACCTAGGTTGAATACTAATAAACATCCTAAACTAATCCTAACCTAAAGGGGACGCGTAGACCCTTGGAGGGAGAGGATAAGGATGACGGGGTATTCAATGGTATTAAATGGGGAGTCCCTATGTGGACAGTGTCAGTTTGGCGGGAACAGGTAAATGGCGGAGGTAGTTAGATGGCCATGGACTAAATTTGGTTTTTCATGCAAATTTGAACTTGGGGGTTCGCCAACCCAAGTTGGCAGTGGCGTGGGAAATTAGGAAAAAGGCAGAGCCTTTAATGCATTAAATTCTCTTGGTCCTCGCGACCAGCTCACCTTGGAAGGCGTAGGAGGGAAATGTTGATTGTTTATTGTGTCGATTTGGATTTGGTGAAGTTGATCTGCATTTGGTTTTTTTGTTTGGTTTAGTCGAACCAGTTTCTTTGGGTTTATCACTGTTCTTTGGAAAATTGGAGGCTATTGCTGAGCTTGAAGAGAAAAGGATTGTTGGAAAGCTCGTGCTGTCGCCGAGGAAGGAAATATCTTCGGAAAACAAAGTTTTCTTCAAGTTTTGGAAAAGAAATTGCAGGCATGTTAAGCCCTTCTCTTTAAAAATACTTGCTTTGTTTAAACGTCTCATTAAAACAACCCTGCTCTTGGGTTTTGGGCTTATGTGATTGTTGTTCGTGTTGATACGATTTGGATTTCATTGATTCTTGCTGTCATTTTTGGAAATGATAGGTAAAATCGTCTCTGGTTGCTGTGTTTAACTGTTTTTGCGCATTTCTTTGAATGGAATACCTCCATGTTGTGCTGGTTGTTGACGTTAAATGGAAATTCGAAATGGGTTTTTCTCTGTAAAATGTTATATGGGAACTGTGCAGGCAGTGTGGGTTGTTTTATTGCTGTACGATTGTTCTTTTGTCATATGAACTTTTGTGATAAGATTGTATAGGTTGTGCGAGCGGCTTGATGTCATTTCTATACTGAAGTTTTCTTAAAAGAAATAAGACTTTTCTTTTTTTCTTTCTGTTGTTTCGGGATTAAAAGGGAATAGCATTTCTTTTTGAACTTTAAGGGATGGGTTTTAGAGTTTTATATGAGAAATGTGAGCTCGGCTAGAAGGATATGCCAGTAATACAATTGTTGCTGTGCTTCTTCTTTTTATGTAAATGGACGAATACGATTTTGAGTATTCGTGAAAGCTGGAAAAGAAATTGTTTTCTCTTCTGAACATATGAATGATTACAGTCCTTCTTGCTGTGATGAAAGGTTGGTTGTGTTGTGTTGTATGGAAACGACTTGATCATACGGCTCGGACTGTAGCCGTGAAAACGAGCTTGACTTGTATTCTGTGCAGTAAATAAATCATGTTGATTCTTGCTAAAGGGATTAGATGATTTGTTGTGTTTCATTGATGCTGTTCGACCTTTTAGTTCTGACTGTCTTTGTGAATACGCATTTTACTTGGATTGCTGTACAAAGAAGGAAATGCTTGGGAAGTTGTCTTGCTGTTGGACTTGTTTTGATTATACTTTGTTGTGCATCTGATATCCTATGCGGGTTTTTAATAATAAGGGTATTATTGGATGAAAAATCGCATTTTTGAGTTTTGTACATCATTGTGAATAGAAAAATGGATTTGGGTAGAATCATTTATTGGTAAGGAATTCTTCTTCTGTCTGCTGTTTTGATTTGGTAAAATCAGTAGTCAGGTGGTTATTGAACTTTACCAGTTCAGTCGGTAGAGAGGACAGTGGCATTTAAATTGTTTCTGAGTGCTGAGTTTTCTGTACAAATGAAATAATTGAATGTTTCTTGTGGTCTTTGATTTTGCACGGTTATTTAGAAGAAATGAAACCGGCATGAATAATTCTTAGTGAGTTGAAGAAAATGGTTGTTTTCTTATTTGAATAGTTAAAGAATGAATTCTTCTCTTTAGCTGTCCGAGTTCTGGGAATAGCATTGAAGTCTTACTGTGCATTATGATTGGTCTTGCTGTAGGTAACAGCAATGAATAAATTTTATTTTGAACGGAATGCATTCATAGAATTATAAAATCACGTGAATAATTGATTGCATGATTGTATAACTGTTTATCTGGTTTACCATACAGTGAAAGAATTATGGTTTCTTCTAGTACGGTAAATATATAGTATGCATCCTTGTACTATTTGATCTATGATAAATACGACGATGTACTAACCTGTTTTGGAAATGCATATGAGCCTGATTTAAATGAAGTATTGATAAGGACGATAAATTCTTCCTTGTTTTCATTTAAAGCTGATTATGAATGAAATTACTCTTTGCTGCCGGAAAGTGAATTCTGAATGGATTTTGTAAGTTTCACTCTGAACTGTTATCTTGATTTGTGTCTCGTTTGGATTCCATTTTTTAGGACAGTCATGAGGAAGGAGATAGTAATGTGGATGAATGACTTGGAAAATGATCTTTTCTTCTTTCATACAGTTGAAAATTTGTAATCGTTATTAACGAATTTTGTAGTGCTTAGATATGAGCAACTATATGCATTGCTGTTCGCTTTCTCGTCTATGCGTGATTGCTTGGAATCTAATGTGATGCATGAACTGAAAGGAAAGTAATGGATTTACGTTTCAGTTAGTTTTACCCTTTGCATTTATTATTAATGAAAGGTGTGGAAAGGATAACAGTATGTTATATCAGCAGTATGCTACTTGTATTCCTAACTTTACAAATATTGTAATTTGAAACTTGCAACGGTTATGTGGAAAATGGGACATCAGTTCTTTGGCTGATTGTGATGGTATTTTGATGGTTCAGTTGTTATGCTGATCATTCTTTGGTGCCTATCTCTTGATTGATGTCTTACTGTCGTTTCATAAAAGCAGGGTTCTTTTATTGAGACAGTTAATTGAAGCACCTCATTTTAATGATAAGTGCTTAATATGCTCAGTTCATTGAACTGACCCGTGCAAGTAATTTTGCAGATGGAATTTGATTAGAATGAAGACATGGCTGTTTTCTGATGCTTCTTGATTGGTTGAAGATGAATTGTATTTGTTTACTTTTATTCCTCTTTGAGGAATTGTAAAAAGAAGAAAGTATATTCTTCTATCTATGAGTTGTAATGATGTTTTATGTAAACAATGCCCTTTTAGTTGGATTGGCAAATGTATGGATTATGAAATAGATGATGAATACAAATACAAGTGTGATATTTTAATGACTATATCAGTTGATATTGTTGGTTAAATCGGAAATATAATGATTTTCTTGATTTGGATTTATTTAATTGTCCTGGGATGGACGTTAAAAAGAAATAGATATCTATTCTTACCTTAATGCAACTTTTAAGTTGAAATATGCAATTAGTTCATACTTGGGTAAAGATGAATTTTTAATTGACATTAAAAAGGATTAGGAAGAATATGAATCCATAACTGATAGGTATTCAGGATTAGCTTGGAAGCTAAGGAATATCAATTAACTTCGGAGTAATTGAACTTCGCTTTCGAACTCCATTAATGACCTCGTATGTTAAATTCAGAATAAAGGATATGGGATAAGTATATCCATAACTAATGGACCTTAACTGTGTAAGGTTAAGGAAAATAAATGAATACATTTATTGGGAATTAGACCTCGTTTAAATGACGTCTAATAAGCTAGAATTCTGAATTTAGTTACAGTTGGGAAAAATCTTGGTTAAGTTTAATAGGTTAAACTTATCACGTCCGTCGGTAACGGGCTGCTTAATCCAATGATTAAGAAGAGAACCAAGTAGAGAAATGCAGCCCTTCGGTACGACTTGGAGAAGATGCATAGCAAGCTAAAGGACAGATTTAGTCTCTCTTAGCTATATACAACTGTAACGGAAACGAGGATAAAGGGATCAACATGGGTGCTGAAAGTTGATTTTAAAATATTAAGATCATATCCAAATCACTTGAGCAGGATGTGTACTCTCGATGGGAGGATTCCGTAGGACATTGACATACGCCAGCTACAGCAAGGTGTCTTCATGAAGACGGGGTCTTCATGACGACACAATGTTATAGCTGACATATTACAATGCCCTCCCGAATTAAAACATCAAGATTACATAGGCTGAATGTGAAGTTCTTGGCTGGGGATAGGAGTATGATCACGTATACGGAGTGACCCCGGATACTAAAGATAACTAGACACACGGAGTCGTGGGGAACAACACCGTATGTCTGCGTATCTTTAGTTACCAGGGGTGCCTTCCTATATTCGTTCATATTGCTAGTTGGAAATTGGAAGTTTAAAACTGACCTTAAACTGAGAGGACTGGTAGGAACCAGGAAAGACCATTCTAGATAACAGGTGAAGTGAAGTGAAGGACGTATTCCATTGATGTGTATCACATCCAGGAATATGATCATGCAAAGCATGTGAAAATCTTTGGCCAAAGTATCGCAAGTGCTGGTTGCGTTGTCCTTATCACTTAATTTAAGATGCAGGATGTCAGATGAATATCAGTAACAGATATTCAGATAGGCTTCTTAAATGGATCACTTCGATAACCGGAAACGGTTAAGAGAACTGGTATATATAATATACTATGCATAAATGAACATGAAGGATCGGTTGTTGCCGAGTCATGAAATGAAGGATCGATGAAACTCCGAGCCATGAAAATGGAAGATCGACAGTTCCTCGAGTCATTTACAGCAGCATATAGAATCTGTTATAAGATTGAATGGCATTGAATGTGTGTTCCATATTGTAAATATGCGGACAGGGAACATTAGTTTTAAAAAGAAATTGTGTGTTCCAAACTGTGTTGTTTGGGCAGAGAACAATTATTAAAACCTGAACGTGTGTTTGAATTTTATAATTCATAACAGAGAACGTTATCAAAAAAAAAAAAATTCCCTTGTTCTAGTATCTTAAATGGGGATGTTACGGATTCTCAAGATAGTCCAAGGAAGCAAGATAAGAGCATACGCAATGATTTGGCTCAACTAGATAAACATAAAGGAAAACTTAAAATCGACTGAACTTTTAAAGCAAAGCGTGACAATTTGTTTCTTCCCTTAACCAAGAATTCTAATGAAGTGTTTTTAAAGTGAATTAAAACAAGACTTAGAGCTATTTCTGATTCCGAAGATCACCTAAAAAAGATGCGAGGGAAGAGCATACGTAACCCTTAGTCTAACAAGTGAAATCACACATCTTCATTAACATTTATCAATCAAGTAAGTAAAGACATGATTAAAAACACCTGTAAATAGAGATTTTAGCAAAAAAACTTGCAAAATATGTTTAAAATATTCAAGATTAAATCATGCAAACTTTTAAAATGGAGCTAAATTTTAATAGATCACACCTGCACGCCCCTAACAGAGTATATGCACCCCTGACAGCATATGCGCACCCATGCTAACATGTGCGCTCCCCTAACAACATATGCACGGCCTTGGCAATAGAATACAGAGAGCGGGAAAGTAGTGTAGCACCTGCGTGACCAGCAAGGCATATGCGCGCCCCTAATAGCATATGCACACCCATGTTGGTGTATGTGTGCCCCTAGTAGTGTAGGCGCGCCCCTAACATAGAAGACATACTGGCAACAATCGATGCAATGCTGGCATGGCCAAAGAGACGTATGTGTGCCCCTGATAGTGTATACGTGCCCCTAATAGCGCATGCGCGCCCCTTCTTGTAGATCACTAAAATATGAAATTTTTGACAAAAAATTGTCAAAAACTCAAAAATTTGATTATTTCGTTTAATATTGACAACACCTAACCTCCTTTGATCCTGTAAAGAGGATAAAACCCAAGAAATTTTAACTAAACTAGTTAAGAAAGCCTATGTTTAACAAAAATGCAAAAGAGGATTAGTTTAAACAACTTTGAAACAAAACTTGAAATAAAAGACTAAGGGTTTGTCCCACTGGGCATGCCAAATGTATGCATGAAAAGATTAGTTTTGTAAATAAAAATGAAACTAACACCTAATATTTCCAAAACATAACTATATCTATCATAAACATCAAGATGAGAGCTTAATGAAATGAACTTCTTCAATAATGCATGAAAATTTGTAAGAATCAAACTAACATTACTAAGTTATCTCTACTTCTCTATATTGCTAACATAAAATGAACCTATTTAGATCCTAAAGAAATCATATTTGTGTTGTTTGCTTCAATATGGTGAAGAGATCTCTCTAAAATGGCTACAAGGCCATGTCTAAATCTTTCCTTACTAACCAAGTTTGAAGATATGGATGCAAGATGGAAAAGCTACTACAATGGAGAAGGGCTCAAGATCAAATGTCTATAGCTTTAGCTAATGCAAATGAGGTTTGATATAATACCAAGGTGTAAAATTGAAAGGGATGCATTAGGCTTGTATTTATAGGTTTCCATTTGGGAAAGTTTAGAATCTTAGTGCATGTGGGACAAAAGGTAAGCCCAAAATAGATTTGGCAAGTGAATGCACTTTTTGATTAGAATTCGAAGTTAATTAATCTTTTAGGATTAATTAATAATCCCAAGTAGGCTTAGGAAGCTTTCTGGGAGCATTTGAAAGGGGTTTTGATGGATTTTGGATGTTCTAGAAGCGGGATGTAACCAATAAGAAGGTTTATTAGTTAAATGCAAGATAGGAGGCTTAATTAACATATAATAGTTAATTAAAAGGATTACAATTGATGAAGTGTCGTTATTTGACCTGATAAGAAGATAAGAAGGCGGTTAGTGCAATTTAATTATTAAAATTGCGTACGTGAATTTTACGTGTCTACAATGTATGTGTGTGTGTAATCGAGGGAGATTGATGAATACTTGATGACTTAGAGTTTTGACGACCAAAACTTTAACACAAGATGAATATCACCCATCAACCCTATTTAAAACAACACACAACCCTCAACACATACTACAAATAAATTGTGAGATTTATACCCACAACGTAAATTACTTAAAATAATGATTGAAGACAGTGTTCAAAATTGTGCCCTTCACAACCCGTTAAAAGGCTTCTAGCATGTCAGAAAAGTGCAAGCAAGAATTTACCCATAAAAAAAATCAAAATGTAAAAACTCTTTGACAATAAAGCAGGTCCATGTTTATTTAAAATTGTCATCTAAAGGGAAACATATAAAAAGTGCCAGTCAATTGACTCTGTAAAAAAGTTACAGAAAACCTTGCATCATATTAAATTTTAATCATATCTTTCGGCGACTTATCTGGTAATGGCCCATGGGTGAAATATATTGTATAAATTTATTTATTTATTGGTAGTGGAGTGTGCATGAACCATGAAATAGGGGGCTGGCACTGATAGTCTGGCAGCAATCAAAGTGGAGCCTCAGCCCAATGGCCCATAACCGTCATATTAGCAGACCTCTAATATTAATAAAAACAGATATCTTTTTTTTTTTTTGCAGAGACAAATATCTTTGAAAGATCATCCAACTTTCCAAGTTAATATTTCTACTAAGAATATATAGCCATCCTTTAAAAAAATCTGCACGCCTGAACTAGATATTGATTTAATGCTTTGATTTTTGACTTTCTAATATGCATAATAATAAAAATATCCACGGAAACAGTTTGGATTGCATTGACTTTCTAATGTGCATAATAATAAAAATATCTAGGGAAACAGATTGGATTACATTGTCTGGATTGCATGGCCCATGTGTTAAATTATCTACAAAAGACGAGAAAAGTGGAAATGTTTTAAGATGGATCATCAAAAGTGGGATGAGGAAAAGCCAAATAATATTGTTGTGTTTAGAGCTTATGAGAGATGCAGTGCAGGGTGTAGATTAAAGTCTGCTAATGGAGTTAATCACTCACATGTGCATTCTTTCTACACTTTCTTTCACTCAGACTTTAGAAAAAATATGGTATGTTTTCTTTTAGTTTCTAATTATGACATGCACATGCATGCATGCCATATTGTTGATAAGATTCTTTTCTTGTGTTTTTATTCTCTGTTTTGATTTCCCAAATGCCCTGTTTTTTGGTTTTTAGTTTTAGTGATGAGATTTTTACTTTCTTGGAGTCTTGGTAGAGGCAAAAAAAAACTGCATATTTGATTATGTCATAAGGTTTCCAACAAGTTATTTAGCAAGCACTTCAAGATTCTAAAATTTAAAAATGTGCATGCAATCCAGATCAATAAAATCTTGCAGCAAAAAGAAACAGGTTGTAGCTTATGGTCATTGTTGTGTGAAATGAGTCACTAAAATGAGCCAAAAAAAGCTCCTGCAATTCTAAAAAAAATGTTATTCAATGACGATCCAACTACTGCAATTGAAAAAAACACTGTCTAAAGATGACCCAACTGTTGTATTCGGGAAAAGAATATAAATAAATAAATAAACTGATAGCTTGAGAAGCATTGAAAAGACCATACAACTAAACATGAGAATTACACAGATAATAATAGAACTTGTTCAGTACACCTAAAATTTAAAGTTCAAGTCCTGGTAATAGATTTGTTTTAGACTAATATGCCAAGCATTTTCATTTTGGGGTTGAGGCGTTCAATTTTTGTGACATGTATGATTGATTTACTCTTTTCATATGAAGTGTGAAATAATTATACTACTTTTCATCGTTGAAGGGTTGGTCCAATATTTGCCCTTCACAATGAAATTGGGACTAGCCCTTCAAATTTGATCACTGATTGAAGATAGTAAACCAACTATTCAGCGATATATAGAAAGAAATTAATGTCACGTTTAAGAATGACCCAACTAAAAACAACTTCTCTAATTAAATATTTATGCATATAGTATCTCAAAAGAAACCTTATACACCAAATTAATCAATCATTTAATAAAAACCTTAAAATTCCAAGTAATTAACGTATCGGCCAAGAGTTGAGACTTGGTCTAAATAATGAGTCCCCATGCGATTCTTTTAAGCAGATTTTGCGGGAAAAACGGACCCACGAGACAAATGAATAACGGCTTCCTAGAAGAATTTTCACCTTTGCACATTAACCCACTTTGGTTAATTCTTTTTAATCATTTCAATTTTTTATTGAAGATGATTAAATAGTTTGTTTGTCTGCATTGGGAGGGGAGTGAATACAAAACATTAATTACGTTCACACGAATTTTTGACGCGGGAAATTACAGTGTGGAAAGTGGAAACGACAATACACATAGAAACGCGTCGAAGCATGTTTCGATTAACAAGAAAACGGCATCGGGAGACGTATAATTAAATAAAGTAATTCAATCGCCCGTTCGCCGTTTCCCGTTTCGGAACATGACATTCTTGGTAGTTGCGTCACGTTGAAAGGAATCGAATAATTTCTGAACAAAGCAGGCCCTTTTTTTTAATTTCATGTTATAACCATTGGTTTTACACCATAGTCTACGTAAAATTAAGAGTAAAATTTAATTGGAAAAACATTTTTTTTCATTAAAACAGAGTGGGCAGTTATCTTTTAAAAACATTTGCATGCTAGATGAAAATAGTCGAATACTTTATTGTGGTTGTAAAGTTTCATAGGCAACCATTTATTAAAGTAAAAAAATGTAACGAGTTCCATTGTACGCATGGTTTAAATTTGACACTCTTAAGTCTAAGATCACCATCTCCTCCAATATTCAAATTTGAAATCCGGCCATCATTTATGTAGTAGATCTATACCAAATATTATTAAATTTTTTTAAAAAATCAATTTATATTAATATAATACTAGCAATCGCATGTGTTTCATGTGATGTGAACGCCGAACAGTATATGTTATTTGTTTTAGAGGTATAATTCTTACTTTTGTAGTTGATGTTGATAAGGGGTGTGATTGATTTCGTAATTGTAGAAATATAGATGGGCCAATTAATTTTAAGGTTGTTTCTGCATTTCAAACTTGTTAAAAATTCGTACATGAATACATTTGATACCGTTTTCGATAGTCAATTTATTTTATACTTGATGTTATATGTATTTAATTCGGGTTTATTGTGTTAGTTGTGCATCGGTTGTTCGGTTGGTGTTTTGTTGGGAAAACATTTATTGTACGAAAGGAATTGGTATGCTCGTGAAAGTTTGTTTCCATGTAAGTTACATGTGGAATGTCGGTTGGCAATTATTCAATAGTTGTATTTGATGGAAAGATTGGAATGTCAGGGAATCGTAGGTTGTTGGTCGACGTAAGTTGAAAGATATTAGAGATTTTCATTGTTCTATGCTCTAATTTACGACGTTGTTGCTCAGCAGTTAAGTGTACTTTATTTTTTGCATAATTCTCTCTTCGTTGGGCTCGTTTGGCAGGAGTTGACATGATTGTGAGGTCACAAGGTTATGGAGTACCACCTATTGAAAAAAAAAATCATGCGGGTTAGCAAGTAACGATACATTGTTTGATGACATACAAATGCAGAAATAAGTCAAAATATAAAACTAAATACAATTGTAATTCGTGTGGAGTTCCAATGGGAAATACGCGTAATAGGTAACAATTTGAGTATCGAGAAACTGCATTTTTTTAAGGAAAAGAGTATTAGATATATATAAACATACAGTGCATTCACATAGTACACAAGGATGCAAATACTTACATAACAAAAGTGAATGTATGTTATATTTCGTTTCTTAAAAGTACTAACAATCCACATAGTAGCAGGAGACAATAGTATATCAGTGTATAAGGGATTAGCCGGAAGGTAGTAGTCATCGGAATCTACCCAGATATGAAGTGTATTGGTTTCTGAAATTTGAGGGTTGACATAACATTTGGTACTTGAAATAGTGTTGACTGATCTCCCATTGAAACTGGAGACGCGAGCAACTTTCAAGGCAAGGACCAGGAGAGGCGGTATAGAAAGCATGTCTTCAATTTCTTTGCTTATCATCTAAGTGATGTCCCCAGAATGTGACACTTACACTAAATCCCGACATGTCCTTTAATTGCAGAGTTCTCCTCTTAGTCTCTGACTTGTCATGCCTACAAATCGTTGAGCATGGTGACATCGCAAGAACAATGCCAATCAAATCAAATTTAGAACGGTCATCAGTTGCAGGTATGTCCTTAATTTTTGTGAAATGAAAGTGATGGGAAGATATTGTATCCTCATTTGCTATGAGTGAAGTTATGGTTGAGGACGCTTGTAGGAAAATCTCCAAAGCATTGTTCAAATGGCTGTAACATAGCTTTGCATCAGGAATCCTTGCAATCCTCTCATTGTAAATTATATATAGCTTCCCATTTTCAATATGCTCATAAAATTCTTCAGCGGCCTCATTGAAACAAGTGACGTGAATTTCCCCTATTTCCTGATCTACAAAATCAAACCCAAACACAACCATCTCCCCTTGCATTGTGATATTCGCGAAGGGTTGTTTTTTGTAGTGCCCACTTCCCTTTGACACCTTTTGACATTGATCTTGATACAACTGACTATATTATGGACATTTTTATAGTTTTGATTTAGTATGATGTTAGATGTTAGATCATGGATTATTGTTGATTTTGGTTCATATCTGATGCATGCTAGTTATTAGAGATATTTTGTATATTGTTGTTGATATACTGTTTGACATGGTTATATTATAGATGTTGTTCGGACTTGTGATAATTGGATATTTTGAGTAGGCCTAGAAAATGAAAATTGAATTAAAACTGATGATGATATAGTTGTTGATGAAATTGTAAGTGATACTGTTGATTGTCTAGATGATTGTTGTGACACACACACACACACACACACACACACACACACACACACACACACACACACACACACACACACATATATTGATGATCTTGAAATTATATTTATATTCATTTGGATGTTCTGATATGGCCACGAGGCTGAAGGAGGTAATTGTGTTTTGCAGGTTAAAATATCACAACACACATTGAGGGATTGGAGACCAACCACTTTGGAATTCTAGATGAATTCAACAAGGTCACCATGGCAACTGTATTTGTTTGTGTGTGTTTGATTGTTGTTAAGGATTCCCGTGGGGGGGAAATCAACTTCAAATGTGACCAAGGGATTTTATGTATTTCTTTTATTTGGTCCCTTTGTTAATGTTTGCATGTGTTTATTTTGTGGTGAATTGACCCTTTCATTATTTATTAAATGGTGTGTAATATTGTGAATAATCATGTTGTTAAGTTAATTAATTAAAATATGTCATAAGAAAGTAATTAATAAATTTGTTGGCCTTGAATTAAAGTGTTGTAAGAAATGTGTAAGTGATGTGTAAGAGATATGTAAGTTGATTTTGGAGTATGAAACATTTCATCTTCTTTGAAATTCGAATTTGTCCTTAGAGGCTGATTTTGGAGGCTTGTGGGACAAGTTAAATTTGTCCCATGCCTCTTAAATTTGTATACCAACCTTACCTATGGTTGGAGAGTTAAATTTAGACTTTTATTATGCATTTTTGTAAGTCAAGTTGTAGGTTTTAATTGCACTTTTCTTACATGTTTTATTTTCAGTCCTTTGAGGTTTGCGTTTGATTGGAGTGTGTAAGTAAGACTGTCATATTATTCACCCACCTATTTATTATGCATTGGAGAATGAAGTTGACTTTTGTGTTGGGATTGAGGATGTGTGATGTGGCATCCTACATGGATCCACCTCACCCTCTTCTCTTCCCTCTTCTGTTTATTGGAATTCCTTAGCTTGTTTGGTGTGTGTAAGTAAGACTGTCATATTATTCACCCACCTATTTATTATGCATTGGAGAATGAAGTTGACTTTTGTGTTGGGGTTGAGGATGTGTGATGTGGCATCCTACATGGATCCACCTCACCCTCTTCTCTTCCCTCTTCTGTTTATTGGAATTCCTTAGCTTGTTTTTGGGTTGCTTCACTTTTGGATGCATCATTTTGGGGCGACTTCTTTTGGTTTGGAGAGCTCTTGCTTTGGAGGAGTTTGAAGTTTGTTGAATACTTGTGCTTGGTTGATATTTGGATTGATTGCATTGGAAGAGCTTGTTGTTTTGGACTTGGAACAAACTCCATCGTGGAGAGGTAAGAGCTTGGCTCTTGGAAATGCTCTTCTTTCCCTTTTATGAATATGTAAATGTTTGTAGGTTTGTTATTGTTTAATTGGTTGGTTGGGTAGATGGCCTAGGAGTGGTGTAGGAGAAGACTATGGGATATTTTATGGAATGCATAAGTGTATTGGGGAGGTATAAATGTGGAGGGAGTTGGGATTCGGGTTCCACGTTACAAAGAAAAAGCTTGCATTTCTTTACTCATTATGGGGTGTCATAAGAGGATGGGGAGGCATAAGGAAATGTGAGGGATAAGGGGTACTTTGGGGAGGCATAAGGGCATGTCAGGGTTTTGATATACTATATTTTGGCAGTTTATAATTAGGTGGTGATACCCATTTCCCTTTTGAGAGGCATAAGTAGCATCCCCCATAGTTTCTTGCTCCTTTTGCTTGCATGATGAAGCCTGAGTTTTGTTTGTTATGTCTTAATGTGGTTGTAAACTACATTCTATTTTGGACTGTGTTTTTGATGTGAAATATTTACATGTGTGTTTGTGGAAGCCTATTGTTGCCATGAGTTGGAACACATTTCTTATTACATTGTGGTTGGGGCTTGGGGCTTGGATGCCTTGGTTAGGTGGAGAGCATTTCCTTTCCCCTACCTTTGTTGTGATCAAAATTGAAGAATGATGGATCTACATGTTGTTGTTCTGAAGCAAAGGAAAAAAATAGTTTTGACAGTTCTTGCTGAGTTTATCTCTGATTGTAACCCCTTCCCACTTTGAAGTGGATGAACTTGTATATTTGTGATGGAAAAATGTTTTGTATTGGCTATGAGAGTTGTAATTCAAAATGTGAAAGAGATGTACTATGTTTCTGTTTTGAAATGAAAGAAAAGAAAGATTTATATCTTTGTAAGTTGTATTTGATCTTTGTAAAGGAGAAGTTGTAAAAGGAATTCATTCCAACTGAATAGATGTTGTTTTACCTTCACAAAAGAAGTTACTATTGTTTGAAACCTGCTTAGAAATGTATTTGAAATCTCTGTTTGGAAAGTGTAATCAGAATTATTGCACTCTCTATGTTTGAAAAGCACATTGTTGAAAGAGATAGAAATTACATTCTTTCTTCTACCTTTTTATTGAAGGAAATATAACATTGCAGTGTTGGATTAGAACGAGTTCATATTTTTAAGTTTGGTAAATGAAAATGGATCAAATTGAATTTGAAGTTGTAGAACACTGTTAGAGAATTTTTCAAACTGGCAAATATTTTTATTCAAAATGTACAGAACGACCCCTGCAACAATTAACACTAAAATGTAACATTGAATCGAACTTAATATGATTAAAACGACCCCAAACAAACTAAAACGCTTAAGAAATTTTTATATAACCTTTCAGAATCGGGCTCAAGCTTTTCACAGTCGTTTGCTGTCAAATTGAGAAATTTTGAATTGATCTTCAATCAACAAAATATACCTTGAAATACATCCTAAATTCCTCTAAGAACAACCCTCCATGTCTGTTTGGCATGTTAAGAAAGGAAGGAGGTCGGATTGAACAACATTTTATAAGTCGAATGTTACCAGTTTTCATTTCAAAAGCTTATAGAGCATTTTCTCAAAATTTCCCCTTCAAACTTTATCCAAATTGAATTATTAAGGTTTATGTGCATAGAGGATGTCGAGAGATTTATGAAAAATCCTCGTTTGCCAAAAACTGAGTTTCCTATCAAAAGTTATGGCCTCCTGAAGTTCGAAGACGAGAAAAAGAGTTTCTTCCGCGCCCATCTTGTGCACCCTGGAGAAAAAGAGCTTCTTCCGCACCCGTCTTTCACGCCTGAGAGAAAAAGAGTTTCTTCCGCGCCCGTCTTTCCCACCCGGGAGAGAAAAAAGAGTTTCTTCCAGCCCCTACTTCCCGCGCCCGGGGAAATTTCTTTCCGCGCCCCACAAGAAGATAATCTATCTGCGCTAAGGATGAATTTGTCTCTCTTAGTGTTTTGTAGGATGTTTTGATAACTCTTGTAATGGACTCTAAAAATTTGGTTGGGAACACTTTAAAAAAAAAAATTCCTTAATTCTTCTAACTAAACCTAGGTTGTTTTTGGGTCTCAAGTGGGGAGAATTTAGGTGGCATTACATTTTTGCTAGGGCACAATCCTCTACAGACCACATGCACATAGATGTATTCAAAGTAGTTATTTTTCGTTGGTGTTCTCACAAAATATTTTTTAGCCCGGTTTGCACTTGTATCTATTCGCAGCAACTGACTATGTTCGAGAGCATTTATTGGTAGTCAGATTGGAGCACCGATTACCAAATGTGTTTCGACATCAACATCCATTTCAATGATAAGAACAATCCTGTAATGGAAAAGGAAATCGGGATAGAATTAGAACTGAGCAACGGATCGAAAAAATAATCAAAAAGAAATTATAATTAATATAGGGAGTTTATGTATATTGGTAATTGAGTAGGAGATGAAGCTTACAGTTCACTTTTAATCATTCTAACGAGGGATTTGTGTAAGCACACAATGGAGCCTTCTTGTATTGATATTTTGGTTACACGACTTACAAATTTTGAGGGTAGAAGTGTTATCTGAACATGTATCCCATCTGAAAGGTCAACACGATGTCGGGCACCAGTGTTGAGAATGGACCTTAGGGAGGACAAGTGTAGCATCTAAAATGTGGGGTCAACATTGGAACTACCCTCAATCAATTGAGAAATGCCTTCGTGTGTCAAAGTTATTTCCATGGCAACTAAAAGATGCTCGAGATAGTGTGAATTCTGCAAATATATGGTGGAAAACGGAAACTTGTAGGCCAGTCAATCATGAAATGAAGGATGTGTTCAGGAAAGCATGCATTTGTATAGAATGAGAACCTTTAAAGTTGGCTTCCTTATTATTTTATATTTTCTAAAAAGCGTAAACATGAATTTTAACCCTTTAACAATTCAATATGCAAAAAAGTGATATAATGTACAAAGCAAAAGAACCCTAATTGAACTTGTGCATGAGCTATTATTGATATTAGATTGCATAGCTTGCAAGTTAGATCATTAATAAACAATTATTATCACATACTGATATTAGATTACATAGCTTGTAAGATATAGTTTTAAAATATCTCATGCATGTCGTAGGTGTTAGAGGGTTTTGAAATTTTGAGTCTTTGGGTATTCATAAATAATAAAAATAGATTGCAGGAATATACAAAGAAACCATTTCCACGCGTAGATGATATTGTGAATGATGATTTGGTCCATCTCCTTATGTAGAAAATTTGGGTGGAAAGGATGTTTTTGGTGCATACAAAAAACAAATTATTTTAAACAACAAAGATTAAACCATAACAATATCATCCATAATTCTTAAAGGAACTGTGTAAAGGCGTCTGGAGGTGGATAATTTATTTTTGAAAAGCTTCAGTCTTTGCAGAATACTTAGCATTCCCAATTCTTGAGGCACCACACCATTTAATTGGTTGTTACCCAATTCAAGACGTGAGAGCTGAGAACAATTTCCCAGAGACTTTGGGATCCTCCCACTGAATCGATTACGTGTTGCAGCAAGTTCTTGTAGCTTGGTGAGCTTGAAGCCAATTTCTATCGGAACAGAGCCCACAAACTAGTTGAATTCTAATCCAATGGTTTGTAACTTTGTACAGTTCAAGAGAATGGAAAAAACATCTCCTTTCAGATGGTTATTACCAAACGCTAGTTGTTGTAGGCATCCCAACATTCCCAATTCCTGGGGTACCATTCTATTTAATTGGTTGTCTTCTATTTGAAGAAATTAAGCACCAAAATATTTCCTATGGATTATGGGATGCTCCCGTTTAGCTGATTGATGGATAGGTCCATCAGTCGCAATTTGGCTAGCTTATGGCCTACATCCTCTAGAATTGTCCCCACAAACTTGTTGTGATATAGGTTCAACTTTTTCAATTCTGTATAGTTCATGAGAGAATATAGAATGGATCCTCCTGGTTTGTTATTATCCAACGACAATTCTCGTAGTTGGGAAAGTGAACCCAATTCTTGTGGAATATAGCCATACAAGGAATTAGAAGATATATTTAACTCCTCCATGAAAGAACAGTTTCCTGGTGCAAGATACCTCGTTTATTTATAAATAGACCAAAGAATTAAAACTTCCTTATATTGTCACTCACATTAATCACGTGAGTGCAATTTGAGCTTAAAATGGAAATATACTTTGTTGTTGGATACGATAATATTGTTAAATGTTTGAAAAAGAACGTTTTTCTTTATTTTATCTTCAACATATTATAAAATATATTGGTTGCTCGTATGAGTAGTTGTTATAGGAGTTCAATTATTGATTATTATTCATGCATGGATACTTTCCTGTAATTACTCGAGTTGAACAAGGAAAAGGGGGTCTACAATGCACTATTAGAAGCAATCATTCCACTTGTGTTTCAAATCTAGAACCTTTTGGAGTTTCCCCAATTTTTATTTTGGCCTACTTAAGTGCAAATTGTAGTCATGTGATTAATGTGAGAGAGAGATTGGGACCGTTCAAACACCTTGACGATGTAAAATAAATAAAATAAAGATATAAAAAGTCCATTTCATGTTGGTGGTCATTGACGGATTGCGTCATCATAACCATTGATGGTAGACACCCTAATTGTTACCTTAATAGCTAGAGATAAACCGTAATCACTACTATGAAATCATGAAATCATCAAAGTGTCTCTTACAACGTGCATGGATGCCAACATGGCTGCACAAGGGCAGACATTACAAACCAATTACTATGATCTCGCAATATTAATCCACTCAGATTCGTGTCTGAATTTCTCCAAATGATGTACACTACAGTACAGTATGGCGCCAGACCAGTTACAAAAAACAGTTTCCTTCTTCAAACAATTAACAGATTAAATGACAACAGTACTCATCGCACATAATTCCTTAAAGGAACTGTGTAAAGGCGTCTGGAGCATAACTTACCAATCCCAGAAAAAGTGTTTCTGAAACCCCAATATGACTTTTTCACTGCTTCCACTGTTGTTTTCTTTTATGACACATGTGTCTCTATACTCATGTGACACTCTATAATATCCTAAATCTCCTTTTGATCTCCCTTTTTCTGTGTGCGTACCCCTTTCTTTTCTAGCATAATGCAATCTATTATTGATGTCCCTTTGCTCTATTTTTAGCTCACGACCTAATTAAGAATTTTTCAAAAGCCAAAATTGTTAATTACAATTAAAAGCTGGTTTGAAATTGTTAATTATTAGCAACAAAATTATCGAAAAATGAAAGTTAGAATCCCTGTTGTTAATTGCAACAAAACAAACATAAAAGCTAACAATTGTTAATTTACCTGGAAACTAAAATTATTAAACACCTAGCGGAGATTTCTATTTTCAGCTCAACCTATAAATTAACAAAAGCTAAACGAATTGTTAATTATTAGAAACAAAATTATTACATAGAAACGCGTCCAAGCATTGTTCGTTAATTAAAAACAAAAGCGGCATCTATAATTAAAAATAAAAGCTAATTCAATCACCCGTTCGCCGTAATTAAAAACAAAAGCTAAAATTCCCGTTAATCCCGTATTAGAAACCATGACATTCTTGTAAAATGCGTCACGTTGAAAGGAATCTAATAATAGGGAGGAAAAGCACAAACGTCAAGACGACCGTATTTTGTTTAAATTTAACACAGTCCTAGAAACGTCCGACGAAGGGCCTTTCCCATTCATGGGGGACGCCTTCAGCGTAATGATTACATTAATTAAAAAAAATCTACATTCATTACATAAAAAATTCCAGGGTCAAAATAGGTTCCTCTGATCTTTAAATCAAACAATTAATATGTGAATCTCAATAAATGCTATCTTGTACACATACTAAGGCATCGCAATGGTAAAGGACCTCCGGACGTTTCTGCGACTGTATTAAAATTGACGGTTTGATAGCTGTCTGCACGTTTTCTCATTTTTAACCGTTTTTTTTACCTGTGTTGTTTGTGAAACCAAGGAGGAACTGTTATAGTCGCCGAATCCAGTAAGGATCAAAGTAATTTCGGCTGATTTGCATGGCTATTATAATGCATGGTGAAGAAAGGATGTTCCTCGAATAACTTCTTAAAAAGCGTCGCTTGGAAGAAAGAAGAGAAGTTCCTCGAATAATTCTTTAAAACGTTGCAACTTTTAATTGATGCGGATTTTCCAACTGCTTTCGAAGGCAATTTCTGTGAACGATGAATGTCGTCTTGAATTTGCAATTCACAAGCACCAACTTCTTCTTTTATACTCTTTCAAATGATGGACGGCGAGGGGTACTTTCCTATTGATTTCTCCTGCTTATTTTGCGTTACACCATTTCTTCTGATGTCAGTAATGGAAAGTTATGCGGTACCATCCTTCCCAGCTCACTATATATATCATGTTCGATACCTCTCACAGAAGTAAAAAACAATATTACTTGGGAACACTTCTGTTAGGAGAATTGAATGGCGCAATTTCAGGATTTCTTGCCAATTATGGTGGAAAAATTGGGTGAACCCGATTTTATGCGGAGCTTTGTAATGGGTTTCGTCTACTTGTGGATTCCCAGTCTGGTTTGATAACTGTGGAGAGTTTGAGGAAAAATTCTGCTATGTTAGGGGTGGATTCATTGACAGATTCAGAGATTGAAGCGATGGCAAATGAGGGAGATTTGGACGGCGATGGAGTTCTGAATGAGCATGAATTTTGTGTTTTAATGATTAGATTAAGCCCTTTTTTCATGGAAGAGGCTGAGAAATGGCTACAAAAAGCTCCGATCCATGAATCGGAAGAATCCCTCAAAACCATGTAACGATGAAAGTAATGTTTCTATTATTTTCTTATTAATATTATGCAGACTACAATTGTTTTAGTCACCCTGATTCATTTAGGATTACAGTATTTTTTTTTATGGGAAATATTTCATTGTGTTCGGTCTAGAATAGTATATATCAATCCATGTCTCAAAAGTAATATACAGATCCGGATCAAAGAATAGTATATATCTCTATTTGCATAACAAGTAGATTGAATGGAGGAGCAAGCGAATGCAAAAGAGTAAGGTGATCATTTTAAGATATCTTTTTCCCAAGGGAATCTCATAATGTGGACAGAAAAAACATGCAGCAAAAGGAGGTTATAATCTATTAGGTGTGTGAGAACATGTCATAATTAACATAATACTACATGTTATTCTATAGAATTTAATCATACAAGAGGTAATGCATGCAATGATTGTAATTCAAATATATTTGAGTGTGCAAGAGATATTGGATGTTTGACTAATATATCCGTGTTGTAATAAGTCACGTTGAGAATTCCCAAAAGAAAACATAACATAATAGATGAATGATGAGCATAGAGGTGTTTAGTAGATGTTATAGATAATTTTAACCTAAAAAAAGTTTTGACAAACTAATTAATCCCAGTTGTTCAAGTCAACTACCCATATGTACAACATCATCTGAAGGCCATTATTAAAATAACTTGTGTTATTTTTACGTATTTACATTTTGCCCCACTTTAAACTAGAATTGAAGATGCTAATTTTAAGTCAAAAATATATAAAAACAAAAACTGAAAAAGGATATTACATTGATATCTTGTAAAAACTTTTGATCGAACATTTTTTGAGTGCTTGTTAGACAATATGGTGATATGCAAAATCCGCAAGACACAATAGATTAGCATAAGAGACATGCTCAACATTCTCTAAATCCCAGGATCTTTGCTTTCTAACTCATAGTCTTTGCAAATATATCATATTATCATACACTAAATTGACTAGCCCAATGTTTACACCCTTTTTTGATTAAGCAACAATATGGTTTATTTAAATCTAAATTAGATTTATACTTTAAATAGATATAGGCTAGATAAAAGTGGTTGTTTTGATTAATAAAATTTCAAAATTAATTACCTAATATCAAAATAGAATTTTGAAGCATGCAATACAAGATATGCACTTGGAAACACAAGGAAATGAGTGCACTTAGCTTGTTACAGAGGATTCTAGAAATTTATGGGACTGTGAAATCCTAGAACAAGAGTATCTAAACATAGAAATATCTGAAAGTAGATGTTTGGGCTAAAATCTCACATGTACTTAATTTTTGTTTGACTTTGTGTTTGTGTAGTGATTATTATAGGCACCCTTGGTGGTTCCTTCTTAATCCTTATTGTATTAACTTGTCTAACCCTTGTTCTAATTTAGTTTAGGGGCCTAATGGTTCCTACATGTGTTAGGGGTCATTTATTATTGTTAACCTTGTTTCTAGAGAATTGGGACCACTTAAACATGAGTTGGTTGGGCCACACCACCTCTCCTTGTGTGTCACTTTTCCCAAACCCGAATTAGGTTAAAAGTGGAAATTATAAGAGTTAATTTTTGTGTTGGAGGTCTCATTTACACTAAAATGGATACCTTGGACCTGCCTATGGATAGGGGGACATTTTGCAAGGCTCAAATGGGATTCATAATTTACTTTTCATACAAGAATATAGAAAAATATCAAATTAGTAAAATGATACATACTACCATACATGCACCAAAAATATTCTGTCATTATGCACGGTTGAGAATGTGTTTGATTTTAGAGTTTCTATCTTTGCCCCCAAGATATCTTGTATGTTCTTTGATGGATATCTGGACACAAGTGTTGCTATGGAATGACTCATGGGAATTGAATGCAATCCCAGTGATTGGCATTAGGCAGTAACAACCTTAAAACTCCCTAACATGTTATCAAGTTGATCTTAAGTAGGCAGTCCATTGGTGTTTGGACTTGTAACATAGGGTAGGTATCAAGAATAATACTTTAAATAGATATAAGCTAGATAAAAGTGGTTGTTTTGATTAATAAAATTTCAAAATTAATTACCTAATATCAAAATAGAATTTTGAAGCATGCAATACAAGATATGCACTTGGAAACACAAGGAAATGAGTGCACTTAGCTTGTTACAGAGGATTCTCGAAAGTTCTGGGACTGTGAAATCCTAGAACAAGAGTATCTAAACATAGAAATATCTGAAAGTAGATGTTTGGGCTAAAATCTCACATGTACTTAATTTTTGTTTGACTTTGTGTTTGTGTTTGTGTTGGTGTTTGGTGTTTGCTCTTATAGGCACCCTGATATCTAGAGAGGCTTTAATTTCAAATGTGCATGCAATTTCCACCCTAGGATTCCAAGTAAACTCCAAATATTCATCTCTAAAGTGTCTCTTGCGACGCACAAGTGAATTTTCCTTATTTTTATGTGTGTTGTAACTACCTAGATAACATAACGACTAACATTGCAAATAAAAACTATTTACAATGTCAGAAGTGCTCATTCTTTAAATGTCTCTATAAACTCCACATTACACCAACTTCCTCCTTCAAATAATTAACAAAAGTGGCACATGGCCATAAGAAAGAAGAGTTTCACATTGGATCCCTATAAGGCCCTTCCCCTCCCTCTGCCCCCTTCTTCATTTCCCCTATTTCTCCTATAGTGTTGCACTCCCTCAAGTTTAACTTCTTCAACATATCCCCTTCGTCATTGAAGGGATTGCAGAGATATCTTGGGTTTAAATTTTTTTCCAACTTCCAATTTTACCATCAATCTAATTTATAATCAAATGTTGGAATGGTTACTCAGTACCGCACCAACTTGCAATACTTTTCTTTTCAAATGGCCTCTTTGTTGAGTTTGAAATGAAGGAACATGTGTTGGTCTCCAGTGCGTTCTGTTGTAGTTACTGATTCCCCTTATAGTCCTATCAAATCTACAAGTAAAAAAGGCACACATACCAACACTTGGAGCAAGAAGAAAGGATTCAAGACTATTATCACTCAACTAAAACAATCCGTCATAAATACTACCCTCTACTTTGATAGCACCTCCACTACTACTTTACTCAACACTTCTTGTATCCAAACTGAGAATTTCATTCAAGGGGTATCAAATGTATTCATGTTTAGTGCAAATAAATTTGACCACAAAAGGCTACCACTCATTATATAAAATCTACAAATGTACAGAGGTCTTCATGTATTCATGTTTAGTTCAGATCTCATGATATAAGATTTGCAAATGTATATGTACAAATTTGTAACAAATTTGAAATGTACAAATAGAACCTTTCAATGTAATGCTTCATCTATATTCCTACACTTACACTATCAATCACACCCCTTATCAACATGTTAACAACAATACAAAAAAGATTTTTCAAAAAAAGAAACAAACCAGAAAAGTAACGCAACCACCGTCTCAAACACATTGTAACACTAACACAATTTCACCCAAATAATTAACTACCCCTCTAAATAAAATAACAATACCATTCGGCGTTCACATTGCATTGTACACATGCTTTTTCGGATGGAATCATTAACTATGTTCATTCACTATGTGTGTGATCATTAACAAAAAGCTTTTATAGGGGTTAATATCATGTGGAAAGCAAAAATCTTCATAACTTAATTGAGGACTAATTCACATTGTCTTTGGTGTGAAACGTGCAGATACAAAAGACCTAAAGATGTATGGGAAGAGAGACTCTGTGTCTTTTGCACATCTGGTGAAGTGGAGTTAGAGAAACATTTTGTCTTGGGGTGTAGCGCTTACAATGACATTAGGGCCCAGTTTGCTAGTACAGTGGCTATTGCATCCTTACAAGGTATTTTCAGCGAGAATATTGTTGTAAAAACATGGGAACTAATTATTAAACTCGCCAAGAGGAGATATGAATGCCAAAAAATCTTTGTCGAGATTTATTGTCCCATAGATTGTTTTTCGTATCATCGTGGATGTTAAAAGTTCTTCTTCTTCTTAGTGCTCCAAAGAGAATCCCTCTATTAACAAAAATATATGAAGAAAAACCCCATTTGAATAATAAGTATTCATAGAGCTCATCTTTAAATGACTTCAACACACATGCATAAATCCAACAAAAAAATATTTAGTTAAAATTGTTCATTGAAACTTTCAAGTTAACATTAAGTTATATGTACTAATTTAATTATGTTTATATGCATAAGCTCCTATAAAGTCAAGGAGGAGGCCACAAATCCTTATAGTGCAAGATATCAATAAAAATGACACACCTTAACATTTATGGAGCTTATTTTCTCTTGATTTTTATTGTATTTTAAGAATGTGGTGCATCTAGATTGAAGCCATCAATCACATTTAGTGGAAGATTTGTGAAGAATTTGATGGGTTTGTTAATCAATGTAGAACCTTTTAATAGAGAAAATTGTTAGACAATATAAATTTAACATAGACACTCAAAATTGATATCTAATTGAGCGAATATACAATGACCGATCTTAAATTTGATCTCTAATTGACTACTCTTTTTTACTTTGAAAAATCACATCATCTTTAACAAAAAATGAAATTTAGACTTTTTTCCTAACTCAACCCACTAATAAAGAAGATTAAAGCCATTTTATTAATCAATAATACACCCTTAAATGAACCACCTTGAATTTAATACATATTACTATTTTTCATTACATTTAATACATATTGATATTTTTCAAATATATAAAATTAGTCTTGTCTTTGTTAATATCATTTCTCCTAGGCTTTAATTAATTATTATTAATCTAAATTTTTAACAAATAATAAATTAATATAAAATCTTATGTTAATTTTTAAATGTCAAAATTTAAAAATAAATATTATTTTATTATAATAAAAATTTAAAATATATTTATTTAATTTATGATCGACTATAAACTCATTCCTTATTACCACCCTCACTTAAATTGAAACAACATAATAGTCATTTCATTCATCTTTTGATAGGTTTATTAGTTATTACCACTTTCTATATAACTATAAATTACCCGTAAATCCCTTTCTTTCGCCAAATTTGGAAACAGGGTTTTCTTTTTTTTAGTAACCGGTTTTTTTTTTTTTGAATTTGTTGTTTCCTATGTATGACATACTTTTATTAACTTTTTAATAAAATAAACTTTAGCGTGCGAACGTTTTCTTTTAAAAAACAATTAATAAAGTGTAACCTCTTTTATTTGTTTATTTTCTATTAGCATTAAATGTTATGCATGTCACATATTTGTTTTTATTTTGTTGTAATTATTTGGATGAAGGATATTCTTTTATGAATTTGATATTATATACTTATTTTGAAGCCATGCAAATATATCCTTTTTAAATATAAAATTACTCTTTCAAAAGATTATGTAATTCTTTCCTACAATTAATTACATAATCATGCAACCACTTCTATTCCACATGGTAGGGGAGAAGACCCAGTATGTGAACACGTCCCAATACTTGAACAGTATTTTGCATTTAAAATATCCAATACTTGATGGAATAAAAACCAAAATTTTGATTATTGAAGTTCAAAAATTTGTTTTTTTATAAACCATATGTGCATAGGGTCAACATCTCAGTATTTCTTAGTACACAATAAATACTGATTGGTACTTTCATTTTCTACAATAAAAGACTCATTTGTTCAAAATATAAAAACAACATATCAGTTGACAAACCCATCATATCTATTTAATGGGTTGAATATTTGTCTTCTCAATTCATCTCTTTCCATATTCCAAGTTGGGTTGTTCAATCACCAGATCTTTCATATCCAGACATTAATACATACCTGCAAAAAAAGAGGGAACCTTCTTCTCAAGATTCAAATTCATCCATTAAAAACACAAACAAAATTGTACACTTGAAGGTAAAAAATAAATATGAATATCAAATCAAATAATTTCAGCCACAAGATCATCTCAAAATCAATTTCAACCTTTGATTAAAAAGACCCTACACCTTGATCCATGTCTTACATTTTGATTGGATACTCTCAAATCAATGTTGGTATTATATATTCACTTTCCTAGTCTTGTTTACTGCTGATTTACTTCTGCAGGGTGCCTGATTACAGTGGAGTTTATAAGAAGAGATTACTTCTATCAAGGAGGAAAGGAAAGGTCCAGCAAAGCAAAAATTGCAGGTTAGTTTTCATACCTGCTGCAAAAATTGTAGGTTAGTTTTCATACCAAAGGTCTGTTCAATTAGGTTAGAATTAGACATAACAGATTGCTGAGCAGAACTGCAAGTTTATGGACTGATAGAATTATAGTAAAGAATTATAGTAAAGAACGAGCCTGGAATAATAGAATTTAAAGAAAGGCCCTCAGCTTTGTTCTTTTTGCCTTTTACAATTTATTTTAATTTAGATACCATTGTGGACTAGTTCTGAGAATGACCACAGACTGCTAAAATATGCACATGATCAGAGTAAACAATGAGAACCTAGTGCCTATCTGCGCAAAGAAAAGCTCCAAACCAGTAGTACCTACCAAGGCAAAGGAAAAAGAACATGTTCTAACAAAAAAATTGCAATCATAAATCACAGAAAACACTCGTTAGCATTTTAACTTTTAATCAAAAAGGCATTGCAAAAGTCAAGATTGCACACGCATTTTGAAAAGAAAGAGCAGGATTGCACACGCATTTTGATGTCTGTTCAATTAGGTTAGAATTAGACATAACAGATTGCTGAGCAGAACTGCAAGTTTATGGACTGATTTCTATTTATTTTATCAAAAATTGGCCCATTTTGCAGAGCACATCAAAAAAATATTAAGATTGGAATTGAGTGATTCTTGATCATAGCATCCTGCTAATTAATTCTATGAACATCTATTAGATACTGGCTTTATGTTTTCTCCCTTAAAGTACCTTAAAAGCAAATAATATTAACTTCACAATAGAACTAATAACTTCAGAATGTAAATGTGTTTTTTTTGAGATATTTTATTTGATCGATCATATGTAAGCAAATAATATTACAATATGATTCGAAATTAAAGGCTTAGGATAAAAAATTGTTAAATTATAACTAGCTGTCAAATTGGTGATCCTACGTGGCAAGGAATTGGCTCCATGGACCTGCGATCTTAGGGTGTTCGCATACTGGCCCTTCTCCCCTATGTGCAGCAAAAACGAGGTAGAGAGTTTTCTAAATGATATTCATAAATGGTTTTCATTAAGCTAATATGCAGTCGGCGCCCCACATTTCCCCAAGAGCGGCTTCCGTCAAAACCAGTTATAATTTCTCAGCTGAAGTCTCTTGTTATCCAGTTGAAGTATTTTCCTTACTTATTTGACAAGAGAACTATTAACTTCACAATGTCTTCCCTTATTACCCATCTGCCTTTTCTTTCCCCAAATGATCATTATAATCTGAAATCTAATACTTACGAGCAAGTCTTCTGTCCGCCTGATGTTATGAAGCATGTCCTTAAAAATGCTAATGAAAGGAGTCGCTCCGATGCCCAGTCCAACCAAAAGCAAGATATCCAATATTTTCTGTAATCCTGCGCAGGAGCACCGTAAGGCCCGTCAATGAGCAGCAAACATGGTGGTTGAGCATTTATTTGTTTCTTATCTATTACGCACGTCAAAATGGTGGAGGACAGATTGCATTTCCCTCTTTTATTTCGAATTTAATGCTCAACACCTGTCCTCTTCGGTGAACCACTTCGGGTCTCCACCACTAAATGTGTATTTAATGAGATATTTTATTTGATCGATCATATGGAAGCAAACATTATTAAAATTGGATACGAAATTAAAGGCTTAGGATAAAAAAATGTTTTTTTATAACTAGCTGTCAAATTGGCACTCCTACGTGGCAAGGAATTGGCTCCATGGACCTGCGAACTGAGGGGGATAGGCCTTTTCTAAAAATAAGTCATCTACAGATATATCAAGAATGTGCAAGACATATCAATTGGTTTCGTCCTCAACCCATAGACATCTGCAAAATATAGAGAACTGAATTTTCTCACAAACAACATCCACTACATCCTATAAAATTGAAAAACTGAAATTCAAACCATTATCAATATCCACAAAGATTAATGGTAGTGAATATAAATCGTAGTACAGTGTAGGTAAGAGAGAAATCATCTAACATACGTGAGCCAAAACATCTTCACCTTTAGAAATAGAGAATGTAACAAAAGTCCAAAACAGCTCAAACATATTTCAGAGTTGTGGCTTCACCTAAGACGTCATTGGCTTCACCTAAGGATGCAACAGCTAGCAAACAAATCAAAATTGAATCTTTCATTACAATGAACACCGTTGAATTTTTAACAGAAAATCCTTCTCAATTGTACAGTTTTCTCGAACTATACGTGCTTACGGAAGCTGAATAGACAATTGCTTCATATGAGACCACAAAATGAACCTAGTTCTTTCTACTTTATATTTTTCCCTTCCACCACTCTCGTAAACTACTCTATAAGGAACTAGAAGACGAGAGTAAGTGTAATTTTTTGCAATAATCATTTTCGTTTATCCAAGGATTCAACATCAGATAGAAGACAAAATGTCTGTAAATCTAATTTTTCGCAACACACTTTACTGTTATTTTAAGTGTTTCTTTAAATTAAAAGCCTAACCTTCCCAGCCACTGTCTACCTCTTTTCCTTGGAAAATTTCTTCAATATAGAGGCTGAATGTTAAATAGCCTGGTTTTTTCTGATTCTAGTCTATGAGATAATTTCTTGAAGAAAAAAGATGTGTGTCCTTGTAAAGCACAAGACCCGATGAAACTAAAAACTGAAAATCGGCTAAACTGGCAGCTTTACCAACTTTGGGATGGTTTCCCCTACATTGCTTATGCCCGTATCTTGTTATTACTTAGGGTAGTCGCTGTTAGTTTCAAAAATCAAAATTTTTCATCATTCTCTGACATTTACTTCAGCTTATAACATAAAGGAGAAGAAATCCAAAAGCCCCCCTCCATGGCATAAATTCTCCAGAGCATCCAGAATTCAAGGATATGAATCTTAAGCGCTAATTTTCATCTTGATCTACTTAATAATTTTCCATAATCACTTTGAATCAGTAGAACAGGTCAGAATGGCCTATAAACATTATTATAAATGAGATGTCACAGTCCTAACCGTGATTGCTACCTATCTTACTCAGCACACCGTAACAGTCTGAAAGTCTATAAAGCTCGTCTTCAAACCAAGAAAGCTAAAAGTGTACAAGCTACTAAGTTAAGTTTGCCTCCTCCTCCTCCTCCTTCTTCGTGGAGTGTGATATAAACACACATGTATATATGAACATAACTTCTAGACTCTAAGTTCAAGTTCCACCATCGACTGCTTCTAGTAGCCCATGAGCATCAGTGTAAACTATTTCCTTTACAAGAGAGAGGCCGTATGTACACCTCAGAAAACCTCATCATTCCGTTATAGCTTTTCTGCTTCCACAGTCCATAATAATAAGACAGATCTACAGGAATACCCCATCTAATGTTTGACCAAAAAATAATAATCAAGATGAATCGTCGCCATTTTAGTTATCCAATTTACATAAAATGTCTTTCACCCATTTCTCTCGAAGTTGCTTCTAGTTCTACCCTTTTAGATATCTTCAAAGCGTAGAGGAAAATCCAAAGTAGAGCTCCGGGATTAAAGCTTTCCGTGCTCACAAAAAAAGTTTTTCTGGCCTATTTTACAGTCACATATTGATACAAAACAGAAATCTGTAACTCTATGTGAACACTGCCCAATACTAAAGAGATAAGATAAAGAGTTTCCAAACTAAAGAGATAAGATAAAGAAATGTTTATTTATAGCTAGCTGTAAAATTGATAAACCTACATGACAAGGAATTGGCCCGATGGACCCGTGAACTTAGGGTGTTGACATAATTGCACTACTCCCAGAAATTAAAGATATAGGAAAGAAAAATGTTTATTCATACCTTTCAACTTAACTATTTATTCTTAACTATTTATAGGAGTGACAGTATGCCAGCTAGGTATAAATAAACATTTTTTAATCCTATATCTTTAATTATTTATCATATCTTAATATTATTTGCTTCCATATGATCGATCAAGTAAAATATCTCAAAAAAAAAACACATTTACTGGTGGAGATCCGAAGTGGTCCATACCAAGACCTACAGTAGTACAACAGATTTGCTGCCACCATAACAGCATATGTAGTCAAGCTATTACAATTACGATTCTTACATGCATTCACTTCTGAAGATGATTTGATGTCACAAAACATTACATTAACAAGACCTGCGTCAATTGATCAATATGAATTACAATGTCGAAAGGGGTGACTGCATGTTCCAGTGAAACATTCTAATTGATATTGATCAATTACAAACAAGCCGACGAATGTAGTGTTATTTGATAACACCTCATCTTTAGAAGAGTTTAGGGGAGAAGGGCCAGTATGCGAACACCCTAACTTCACAGGTTAAGTGAACCAAATCCTTGCCACGTAGGAGTGACAGTATGCCAGCTAGGTATAAATAAACACTTTTTAATCCTATATCTTTAATTTCAAATCATATCTTAATATTATTTGCTTCCATATGATTGATCAAGTAAAATATCTCAAAAAAAAAAAACACATTTACTGGTGGAGATCCGAAGTGGTCCATACCAAGACCTACAGTAGTACAACAGATTTGCTGCCACCATAACAGCATATGTAGTCAAGCTATTACAATTACGATTCTTACATGCATTCACTTCTGAAGATGATTTGATGTCACAAAACATTACATTAACAAGACCTGCGTCAATTGATCGATATGAATTACAATGTGGAAAGGGGCGACTGCATGTTCGAGTGAAACATTCTAATTGATATTGATCAATTACAAACAAGCTGATGAATGTAGTGTTATTTGATAACACCTCATCTTTAGAAGTGTTTATAGATGATCTTATTGATATATTTATACATATTTTACTAATTTTATATTGTTTCATACTGCAGCATTTAGAGAAGATGAAGAGAAAGAGGAGTTTACATCGAGCACAACGTATGCCCAAAAAACGAGGTGTACAATTTGAAATTGAAACATCTAACCATGGAACAGATGAACAGGATGCTACAATAATAAGCGAAGAGGATGGTGCAATAACAAATCAAGGAGATACAAACACAACTGATGATCATCAGCCAGAACCTGCTGGATGTGAACTAAATAGGCATGAACTATAGGAGACTGTGGTTGTTAGAGGCAACACTTCGACCAAGAAGGTTAGAATTTTGTCTAGTTGGTCAAAAGAAGATATGTTAAAGGCCATAGATGATATTGAGTTTCTCGCATTATTCAATTAGAGCTGCTGCACTGAAATATCATGTCATCTGTGACATGATATTTCACTTGAACATTATTCTGCATTTAAAATATCCAATACTTGATGGAATAAAAACCAAAATTTTGATTATTGAAGTTTATATAGGGCCAGTATGCAAACACCCTAAGTTCGCAGGTCCATGGAGCCAATTCCTTGCCACGTAGGAGTGCCAATTTGACAGCTAGTTATAAATAAGCATTTTTTTATCCTAAGCCTTTAATTTCGAATCATATTGTAATATGAACAGGTCAGGTGTTGAGCATTAAATTCGAAATAAAAAAGGGAAATGCAATCTGTCCTCATGGTTTTTATTCCATCAGGTATTGGATATTTTAAATGAAAAATAGTGTTCAAGTATTGGGACGTGTTCACATACTGGCCCTTCTCCCCTATGTAATCAACAACCCAGCTTATAAATTATGTCTTTATCAAATAATATGAAATTAATAAAACATGTATTCGATCATCGTTAATGGCGCCCAACGGGGTAATCACAAGTTCACCTACAAGTTCATAATTCATACTGTCATGTATCATAAGCTTGCTAAAATTTTCCCATTGTAAATGATCTTATTGATATATTAATACATATTTTACTAATTTTATATTGTTTCATACTGCAGCATTTAGAGAAGATGAAGAGAAAGAGGAGTTTACATCGAGCACAACGTATGCCCAAAAAACGAGGTGTACAATTTGAAATTGAACCATCTAACCATGAAACAGATGAACATGATGCTACAATAATAAGTGAAGAGGATGGTGCAACAACAAATCAAGGAGATACAAACACAAATGATGATCATCAGCCAGAACCTACTAGATGTGAACTAAATAGGCATGAACTACAGGAGACTGTGGTTGTTAGAGGCAACTCTTCGACCAAGAAGGTTAGAATTTTGTCTAGTTGGTCAAAAGAAGATATGTTAAAGGCCATAGATGATATTGAATTCAACAATTATTCTATTAGAGCTGTTGCACTGAAATATAATTTACCTCCTACATCTGTTCATTATTGGCTGAATGGTCTGACCCATACAAAAAGGAAGGGCCCTGCACCTGTTTTGAGTGAAGGAGAGGAGAAAGAGATAGTTGAATGGTGTAAGCAAATGGAGAATTTAGGGCATGGAGTGGGATTTATGCAACTGAGGGCGTGTGTTGCACAAATTTGTGAAACTAGAGAGACTCCATTTCGAGAAGGATTACCTGGAAAATCTTGGTGTGAAGGATTTAGAAAAAGACACCCAGACATAGTCCTTCGGACTGCTGAAGGTCTTGAAAGAGATCGTGCAATAGGTTTACGTCCAGAGGTGGTTAGCAAGTTTTATGAAAAACTAGCTAACATTTATATCAATTCCTATGGTGCAGGTAAAATATGGAATTGTGATGAGACAGGAATCCAAGCAGGGAGAAATTGTGGCATGAGGGTGCTTGCCACCAAGGGTTGCAGGAATGTTCCCAAAATCATTCCTCGTAGCAGAGAATGGATGACAATTCTATGTTGTGTAAATGCTGCAGGGCAATGTATCCCTAACTTTTACTTATTTAAAGGTCAGAAAGTTTCACAAAATTACATCAAGGGATGTGAACCAGGTGCTTGCATGGCTGCTCATCCAAGTGCTTGGATGACTAGAGAGCTCTTTATAAGCTGGTTGTATCATTTCAGTAAGTCTGTACCTGGAGGGGTGTGCCCTGAAAAATAGGCATTTACTTATATTTGATGGTCATGGAAGCCATGTGGCATTGTCAACTATAGAAGAGGCCAGGCGATTGGGGATTGATTTATTGACATTGCCAGCACATACTACACACAGGTTGCAACCACTGGATGTTAGTGTCTTTGGTCCTTTTAAAGCATATTTCAGATCTGAGAGGATGCAGTGGATGTGTAATAATAAGTACCAAGAAGTCAAACGTTCAGACTTGGCAGAAATAGGTAGTAGAGCTCTCGCAAAGGCCTTGACACCTGCAAATATTCGTGCTGGTTTTAGACGCACAGGTATATGGCCACTTGATCCAAATGCATTACAGAATGACATGGAATGTAGTAAACTATATATCATTGAAGAAGATGCCAACGAAGATGATGCTGAAAATGTCACAGATGATGATACTACTGAAAACATTACGAATGTTGATGGTACTGAAAACATAATAGATGTTGATGCTGCTGAAAACATCCTAAGTTTGTCAAGAGATGTAGCTCCACCAGTTGGTGACAAAATTGGAGAAAATTACTTAATGGAATCAGTTGAGAATCTGTCCACAACACAAGAATTCCATCCAACCATTGAAACAATGGTTGTTGCTAGTACAGAGACAGAGGAACCAAGTATACAGGGAGAAAGACAAAGTATAATGCAGACCAAAGATTATGAAGTGAACCACATTGTGAATACTCGTGACCAAGGCACATCCAGCTGCAACACTGAGGCCCAGGGATTTGGAGAGGACGATCTCTCATTGCCAAGTGCACCAAAACAACCTACTTGGCTGCAAGAGCATATTACAAAGTTGGGACTTGATCAGATTGGAAACACTGAGGATGAAAGTATATCTTTACCTTCGATGCCAACCAACCTTGAGCCAGCAGACTTTGAACCAGCAAACTTTACTCATTATTATGCTGACACAGAGGAAATTGAGGTCATTGATAAAGATAAAAACAAGGAAGAGACAACTGGCCATGATGTTGAAAGTGGTATATCAAATGATGGTGTTGCTGCAAATGAGAAGAAATTGGGTAAATTTTTAAGGTTACCGACACAATTTGTACGGGATCCTTCCAAAGGTAAGAGTGATGCTGCACTCCGGATAAGTCATGCTTCACAATTGTTAACATCTGATGCTTATGTTCAAATGTTAAAAGATACACAACAAAAAAAACAAGAAATATGTGAAGGGAAACAGCGTAAAAAGGAGCATATTGAGGCAAAAAAGCAAGAAAGGTTGGCAACAAAGGAGCAAAAAAAGGAAGAGAGATTGCAACGCATTAAAGAGAGGCAAGAAAGGGATCTACAAAAGTTTGTTGAAAGACAGGAGCGCGAGAAACAACGAGAAGTAGCTTGCCAAAAAAAGGAATTGGAATTATAACAGAAGGAAGCCACTCGCCATCAAAGGGAGAAAGAGAAACAAGAAAGAGATAACAAGTTCAACAATCCGCAGGTTTTGTTTCCCATGCATCATTCCATGCCCATACAGAACTCCATGTTACAAGATATGTTGAAAGTTCCCATCCCAGATTACCACCCTTACTTCCTTGACACCAACAGAATGCAAATAACTTCAACTCCAACTACACACCCCATTATCCCACAACCTCCTACTTCACATACAACCTTTCATACCATATCTGGTTTTCCTATTCCACCATGGGTTCATCCAGTGAACCTCTTAATGACTCCAACAACATCTGTCAATGATACAATCGTTCCTAATAGTCCAAACTAAGGGCCTTTTTGAAGGTGTGACATGGTTATGGACTAACAAACTGATCCCAAAATTATGGCAGCATTCGAGGAGAATTCTTTTTTGTGTTGCAGAAAAATATGTATCGAAATCAATTGGGAATGCATTATTGCATTCACGATTATAGGTTATAGTTGGTATATTTTGCTCCGAATGTAATGAATATGGACACATACAGTATAAGTTTATATGTTTTTCTCCAAATGTAAGAAATATAAAGACACGCAATTTATATTACTACATTTTGCTCGAAATGTAATCATTGTTTCAGATGTGGAAACCAAATCAGCTCAGAATTTGTTCATAACCTTATTTAAATTATTGCAGCTTAAAATGAACACCGTTAAATAAAAACTGAAAGACAAGGATTTATTTGAATCTTGGTGAGGTTGAAACCTCACCTCTATATGGCTTAAAAACATAGAATTGTAGGTAACATTTTCCTTGAGTATTAGTAGTGTGAATACACACTGTTTCAACCCTGCTTCAAACGATCTCGCCACATAAAACTGCCATTCCAAAGTTCTCAGCTCTTGCGCCAACACTGGAGCTCCACAATAAAATACTCCTACACGTCCATCCAAAAACAAAATTTGCTTAATAAATAATAAACATCACATTCTAGAAGCTTGTACTAGACCATGCGTATGGACTGTGGAAATGCCAAAAAATATATGCAGGGACCTAATGGGAATAGACACAAAGTCCATGTTGATATAATACTCACCAACTTTGGCATTGGGATGCTTTGTGCATATTCGTGAGAAGACCTTTCTCCAATTGGGCCTTGCAAAATGAGTGCGCACCTGTATGGAAAAATGAGTGGGTATTAGTTGTTATGTTTAACAGGACACGACAGATCAAAGTCTGAAAAGTTCTAAATGCTTAAACTCGAAACAATCCTACAGCCTCGAGCAACCAGTATACTCAACATTATTCTATTAAAAGCAGCTTCAGAAAATCCGTCTACCAGATAAAAGTTCAAGTCCAAACTACAAGGTAAAAATTTGTCGGCTATGTATGCTGTTAATTTTGGGTCCTAAGCAAAAAATCGCCACCGAGTAAATGAAAACCCCCATCACCCCCAGAAAATTAAAAAAAGACTAAACAAAAATTCATTCACGCTGTCTTTCACTCAAAAACAACTTTACCTGCTCTGATCCTGCCAAACTATTAAGATTCATCACAGAACTCCTAAATCCCGTATAGATTATAAGCAAATTTCCGTAACATTTAAACAAATTCAACTTCTCCCCACACCAAGTTAACAAAACGAAATGAAAAACAAGAAACCGAAGAGAGCGATACCGCGTAAATTACAAGGCTTCTGAACAGGTGAAAAAAAATTGAAAAAATAAAAGAATTGGGGTCACGGGCCGCTAGACGAAAAAAAATAAAAAATTACCTCCCTCCTTCCGAAGCTGAAACGATGTCTTGACCACAGCCTAAATTATTATCTCGTGTATGGCGAGAGCTCATCTCCCGCAGCAGAAAAACAAGGGTTTCATCACCGCGAAACAAAAAACTGCAAAACCCTCGCCTGACTACAAAATACTGTACAAACCTCCGTTGAACTGTTTCCCCAACTGATCATTATAATCTGAAATCTAATACTTACGAGCAAGTCTTCTGTCCACCTGATGCAATGAAGCATGACCTCCAAAATGCTAATGAAAGGAGTCGCTCCGATGCCCAGTCCAACCAGAAAGAAGAAATCCAATATTTTATGTAATCTTGCGCAGGAGCCCCGTAAGGCCCGTTAATGAGCTCCGAACAAGGTGGTTGAGCATTTATTTGTTCCTTATCTAATACGCGCGTGGAAATGGTGGAGGACAGGTTGCATTTCCCTCTTTTATTTCAAATTTAATGCTCAACACCTGTCCTCTTCGGGTCTCCACCAGTAAATGTGTTTTTTTTGAGATATTTTATTTGATCGATCATATAGAAGCAAATATTATTAAAATTGGATACGAAATTAAAGGCTTAGGATAAAAAAATGTTTTTTTATAACTAGCTGTCAAATTGGCGCTCCTACGTGGCAAGGAATTGGCTCCATGGACCTGCGAACTTAGGGTGTTCGCATACTGGCCCTTCTCCCCTATAAGTATTTTAAAAAAAATTGAATTCATTAAAACATTATAAATGTGGAGATTGACTCCATCATATTCACAACCCATATTTTTATTATTTAACTATTTGTTTAAGTATAATAACAATGTCTCTTTGTCCTTATATTACACCCCCACACGTTGTATTTTATAATAATTGTAAAATGTATTATAATCCTAATCTGATATTCTAATTTCTCATAAAATAATTAATTCTTTAAAGTTTTATTCTCAATTAAGATTACATAATTTTAAATCAATATATGTTGATCTCTTGAAAATAATTTAATGTTATTATTTTATATCAATTCATCGTTATTCACTTTAAAACAATTTACTATTAATGTAAGGACTAGTCACATTGCATCTCTTGTTACATTGATAGGTGTTCCTTCTACACAATGAAGATTGCTCAATTTTGATAGATCGCAGAAATATCGACAACTGTGATTGTTGTTTGCGACAATGCACAAATGGATGTCAACCGTTCACACGGAAACGTAGGGATTGTGAACGTCGTTGTAGAGATTCGAAAGCTATCAGACCTCGAGCAGTGCTATAAGAGAATCAAAAGACTAAGTTACACAATCCTTCAAGGAAAATTTACAGAGATGGAGGATTAGAAAAAGATTATTGCCACCTACGAAAATGTTGTGAAGGATCTTAAAAAAAAGGTAAAGGAAAATGATATAAAGACACATTTTCTAAAGCATAATCTGAAAGAAGTGACTAAAAAGAAGGAGAGACTAGATAGGAGTTTGAAAATACACAACATTAAAGATCATATATATTTGTGGAGTTGTAATTTAGTGGTAGATCTCTTTGGAATCTCCTACGCTCGAACTATTTCAATTGACTATAGACCAAGTTTTTGAAGTTGCTAAATTTTTTACGAAACCTTTAATATTGTAAATGAAGAATGCAAAATAGGATGTCAATGCAATGACCACCTCAATTGCATCAACAATAAAAATTAGATAACATAATAACTGAAGTTTTGCATTTGAGTCCTCCTTGTACAAAATGTTTTGAAAAAGAGAGCTCTTATATAATAAACTACCCTTATTCACTTTTGGAATCTAACAAACATAGGCAAGGTTGTTTCACACACTTCGGAGACATGCTCCCATAGACTCCAAGTTTCTCAACATATTCCTCAACCATGACTTCAAAAAATTCTATAACAAAAAGTACCTTCACATTATGCATCATAAGATCGCATGGAGCGGATTGTTATTGTATCATTCGTAACTAGTTGTGATCAATGTTATTCAACCTGAATTTTCTTGCTTTGAGTGTTTTATCGTTTTGTCTCAACCATTACCTCAAGTTACTTCTTAGGCCTTCTACTCATCATGTGTATTATTAGGATTTTAGTGTCATTTTTCTCTACCATCACTAATGGTCTCCACTCACTTGGATTTACCCTCTATGACATATCTCTTAGCTCAAATTAAGCCTTGTTACTGAGTCAATGGGTTATGCTTCTCTTAAATCTATATCTGGATAATAATATAATGTTTGCACTCCTAATCATAATATTGCTAATTCGTCGGCTCACGACCTAATGTTCGACCTTGCTTATCATTATTACACACAAATTGGTTATGTAATGCCTTAGACTTGGCATTTCATAGTATGGGATTTACCATACATATGTTTCAAATCTTTGTTCCTCCACAAGTCTTGGCTTCACCTCCTTTGCACTGACCTGAACCCAATTTATGAATGTCATCTTCATTTTGGTTTGCTTAGGCACCATAGATTCAACCTTACATGGTGTTCTCTTCACGTGTAGTGCTTCCTTCACAACCCCTCACTTTTTCCCACGATGATCTTTATTTTTTGTTGTTATGTTTTGAAAACTAATTTTATGAGTAGATAACTATTTTTAATTTAATGGCACTCCCCATTTCTAGAATATGTACATTATGCATGCAAAGTGGAAATTAAATGTAGTGTTTAGGGATATTCACTCAAAGTGTCAATTTACCAATATGAAATATTTGGTCTCTTAACATAAAAATTTGCTTCCACGTTGAAGAATTGGAATGTGGGGTTCATCTTTATCTTAGTCTCTTTTGTATAAAGTATATGCCTTTGTTCAATGATTCATGTGTCATATTCCTCGAATAGTGGGTGCCCAACCAGAACGATGCCTTCGTCGACCAATAACATTGTTGTCAATATCCTTCTATTATTGGTGTTGTATGCCACATTGAAACAGTAATAAGTGATAGTGTCATGGTTTCCAAACTTGCAATTCATGCACTTTAGTACATTTTGTAGGTGGTTAGGTCCTACGACATTATTATGCCTCACATTCCATGGCTGTCAACGTAGAGAATTCATACTTTGCGCCTCCCACTTGGAAAAGATTGCATTGACATAATACTTTATGCCACGAGCTCTTGGAACAATTATGGAATATACAACTTATTCTCACCTAGCCCCAAGATCTAATTGCTTTCCATATCCAAAAATATTTTGTAGCTCACTGGTTGAATATATCCTTTACTTACTTACCTTTCAACTACACAATTGAAACCCTTAAATCTCTTAAACCAAAAACAAAACCTCGGTGGCTATTAAATTTCAAAATTTGGAACTAAAATTCATCCATGGTCTAAAATCTCGGTCTAATTAAGGGTAAGTGCATGAAGTTGGGGGGCCAAAAAATGGACAAAAACCCGGAAATAGACGAAACTGAAACACGCACGCGTTTTGCTAAAACGCGCTCACGTTTTGCTAAAACGCACTCACATTTTGCTAAAACACGCTCTCGTTTTGCTAAAATGTGCTTGTATTTTGCTAAAACGCGCTCACATTTTGCTAAAACATGCTCGTGTTTTGCTAAAACGAGCTCGTGTTTTAAATTTTTTGGTTTGGTAATTACCAAACCTATAACGCGTACTCATTTTGAAGGAACCAAAATGCATACGCGTTCCATAATATACAAAATGCATACGCATTTTAGAGAAGTTAAAATGCGTACGCGTTTTGTATATTATGGACTATCCATGTGTATATGGGTGTCTTATACGTACAAGAATAAATGTTAAATTATAAGATTTCTTTTATTATTTCTTATACTTTAAATTTATTTTAGTAAATATAAGAAATTAGGGTCACTCTGCACCTTATGGAAGTGGTCCCGTAGCTCTAACAGTTATAATCTAGAAGATCGTTTTTCAAAATCTAATCTGGTCAGTACTTACTCATTTTCAGGATTTCAGCAAATAACCTAAAACTTTCATGGCATATATATTGTAGTCAGTCTTTGTTTTGGAAAAGCATATAGTTGTTTTTTAGGTTTTTTGACCTTTTAAATTGGATTTTGGCCCTACCACTGCTTGAATTGGTACCAATTTTTAAATTTGGTCCATAATTCACTTTAGTGACCATGAATAAACTCTATGATGCTTGTCTACTTCTTACTAAAAAGAGATCCTCACTTTGTATATAGAGGATTGTTCCCTGAATGGGATTCTTGTTCTATTGCCAAAATGAGTGATTGTAATGTGCCTCCTCCTTAAGGTGTGATAACACCACTAGGTGTTGAATGAGTTTTTACGAATAGTACCAAGTGAATTGCATCAAGTGAACTCAGATGATTTTTCATTCTTAGAAACATAGTGCTCCATATAAAGATCATCCCCTCACCTTTCCTAGTTCTAAACGCATCCTTTCATGGAATCAAATTCATGATTCTCATACATGTTTTTTCTCATATGTCTCTTATGGAGACAAATGATGCCTTAATACTTCACACATGATGGTCTTTGATACCTCGGTGACACGACTAGCTCATTTTAGCTTGTTCTGAAGGGTGTTCAATTAGCTACAAAATGGCCAAAAATGCCTTTTTAGGCCTGCAGAGGAAGTAGTCGCTTATCAAAACTAAATGAGTCAATCGATCACCTTAGACACTATTCTCTACACACTGAAACACACTGAATGATATTATTACGAATTTCCTTTAGGTGAGGGTTTATGATTTAGGGTTTAGGGTTTAGGGTTTAGGGCTCAGGGTTTAGGGTTTAGGGCTTGGGTTTCAAGACTCAAGGTTTAGTGTTTAGGGTTTAAGGCTCATAGTTCATATTTTAGGGTTTAGGGTTAGGGATTAGGGCTTAAGGTTCATGGTTTAGGGTTTAGAGTTTAGGGTTTTTGGCTCAGGGTTAAGGGTTGAGGGTTGAGGCTTTAGGGTTTAGGGCTCAAGGTTCAAGGTTTAGGGTTTAGGGTTTATAGCTCAAGGTTCAGGGTTTAGGGTTTAGGGATCATGGTTTAGGGTTTAGGGTTGAGAGTTCAAGGTTTAGGGTTTAGGGCTCAAGGTTTAGTTTTTAGGGTATGGGTTGAGGGTTTATGTTTGAGGGTTCAGGGTTTTGGGTTTTGGCTTAGGGCTTAGGGCCTAGGGTTCAGGGCTTAGGGTTTAGGGTTTAGGGCTCAAGGTTTAGGGTTTAGGGATCAAGGTTTAGGTTTTAGGGTTTAGGGTTGATGGTTTAGGGTTTAGGGTTTAGGATTTAGGGCTTAGAGTTTAGGGTTTAGGGCTTAGGGTTTATGGTTTAGGGCTTAGGGTTTAGGGTTTAGGAATTAGGGTTTAGGGTTTAAGGCTTGGGGTTTAGTGTTTAGGGGTTAAGGGTTAGGGTTAGGGTTTAGGGCTCATGGTTTAAGGCTCGTAGATTAGGCTAACCCATTCACTCAATGTAATGTTTTATGTCTTACCCATTCTTATAAATATTGATAAAGACTATTCAACTTAAAAGGTTTCATCTACTTCGTAGGTAGAACATTCAAGGGAGTCATCACAATTTGATGCCTTTCATCTACTGATATTTTAATGGAGGGAAATTACAGGTATCCAAGAACAATTTGGTACAAATCAATGTTACCCAATACAGAGCTATATTCTTCTTCCCATTGCATGCAAACTATTTCACTCCTTGTAATGTTCTGTGTCTTACCCATTCTTATTAGTATTGAAAAAGAGTATTCAACTAAAAAGGTTTCATCAACTGAAAAGAGTATTAGTATTGAAAAAAAGTATTCAACTGAAAATTTTAAAGCGGCTCCTCCCACGAGACATTTTTTGTAGCTTGCCGCCTTATCTGAAGATGTTAGGAAGTCTAATTTTTGTGAAGGCGAAGCTCTCATCAATTTTACTCCATAAATTTTCAATTAATATCACCTAACAGTATCTAGAAATATGTTTATATATTTTTCTACATAAAACCCCAAAAACACTCTATAAACAAATCACCTTTTTTATTTTTTATTGTTTTATTTAATTGATGGAATCAGTGACCGAACACCCTCTAACCACGCGATGGTATATCAAGGATTAGACAAGGGGCTTGATGAATGGTGACTTGGTGTATTTTTCATAGACAAGATGCATTACCCCATGGTATTTGTTTAGATCGTAGAGCCAGGGGCTTATCTTTTGATAGATCTGTCACCAGATAAAAATGAAAATGACTAACAATTGATCTTCAAGGTTTCAAATTTGTGTATCGCTGCCTCAATTCGACCGATATAAATGCACATGACCATGCTAAAACTTGAAACACACTCATAGCGAGGCACGTCAACTGTTGTGAAAATCAGAAATAGAAATAACATTCCGCGAGTAGGTAAGTAGACAACAAAGATAGATAATAGAACAAATGAGAAGAGATGATAGTAGGAGAAGAAACAAAGAAGAAGGCTTCAAAAAAGTGAAATTGAATTAATGGTGCATCTATACTTATTTTTTATTTTGTTTTTGCTAAAGTGGGTTGCTAAAGTGGATGATATTGCTATTGGGGATTATGAGAAAACTACAATCTGCTAGTATTAATGGCATTGCGAGGGAACTTTATGATAACGAAGAGGGTTTCAACAAAGGGGATAGAAACTGTGGCATTAGAAATAGATATTAGTCGAGACAGGAGAACCTTACACTGTTGAAGATTAAGTCAGAGATGGATTCCATGTTTCATGAAGCCACACACAAAGGTTGTAATGTCCCCTTTTTCCTACGCCAAATGGCCCAAGGGCCAAGTCGGGTCCAAAATGTGGCTAGACCCAGAGGGGCTGTGGGCGCTAGAAGCTTGTGGGAAGGGCCCCCGTGGTTTTAATATCCTAGTTTGGCATTTAGGGGTCACTTTTGGACACGGCGACTCAAAAAGGGAAAAAGTAACTATAATTACTTTTATGTTAGTGGCCCCTCGATGGAATGAAATGCGCTAGGGTTGTGGGGGCTCGTTTTCCAAGGAAGAGTATATAAGGAGATGGGGAAGGAAGAAAAGAGACTTTTTGGTCGCATACTCTTAGCCTCTTCTCGTGCAACTGTTGCTGTTACATTTCTACAGCTTGTGGAGTCAAATCCCATAGGGACCCTAGCTTTGGTGGTGAGAGACCCGTCCCTAGCTAACAGGGAATTCTTCAATAGTGAGAGATCTACCCTAGTTTTTCATCTTGGAGATGTTTTCTGAGCCATGCTATAGAGATATTTCCAGAGGGTTCAGAGGAAGGGTTTCGAGGATTTTTGTGGGATTTTGGGGAAGACAATCAGAGGGTCTCTTGGTCAGACTCACGATATCCATCTAGGTTGGGCGTGGCGGCACGTGGAAGGTGCCTCCCTCATTTCCCGGCTCCATTCCTAGCGAGGTGACTTGCAGCCTCTATTTGGGGCTTTTTCTAGTCAGTCGTTTCATATCTGCAAGTGGCAGTACTATTTCCTATAACTTCCATTGTTATTTCCAAAGACCCTTATTTTGCTCTTGTATTTAGAGGGTCACAGACCTCTGAAGTTGTCCAGCTGCGTAAGCCATTCTGTCATTTTTTGGTAACATTTTGACTTGTGTAAAATTCCCAAAAATAGTTTTATTATGTCCTCTATAATAATATCAAGCTCTCTTTAATATTTCAAGTGATTCGAGTGGATATCTTGGAAGATATTGATTTTATTTAGTTGTTGTCCTCACTGTGAAAATCTACATAAATCATTATTTTATTTGGCTGCAAGTTTTCAATATTTTGTGCATTTTTAAGAAATATCCCACAAGGGATATTTTAGTGGTATCAAAGCGGTTGTTTCTCCAACCTGTTGGGATTGAAAGATGGGGGACAGAGACAGTGAGGATATAGGGGTAGAGCTGATGAAACAACTATTCACCAACATGGTAAAGCAACAGGAGACTTGAGCCAGCTCATTGGAAGATTAGCACAGGACAGGTCTGATACTCATTTGGAAAGAGGAGAAAATTACAACGGGGGACAATATGGTCAAAGAGGTGAGGGTGGAAATTTAGGACAGTGGTCCCCCCATTCTTTACCAGGCCTCTAGGGTCTCACGAACCTTCTTTCTTGAAGGATATAGAAGTTTCATAGGTATGGAAGCCAGGGGATGTTGTAGATGAGGAGTCTTATTGGGAAAGGTACTAGACTTTAAGTGATGATTTTCATGACAACATGCCATTCCAGGAATATTGCAAAATGAAGATTGGCAGTAGGCCTAGGAGAGATTACTAGGCACAGGTACCAGAGATGCAAAGGAGGTTGGGATAGATTTTTGTTCCACATTTCGATGGTTTTAAGAAGTGTACTGCACAGTCTTGGGTGCAGAAGTTGAATACATACTTCGACAGGAATCCTATGCGGGAGGAAGATGTAATTAAGTTTGCAATCTTACATTTAGATGGAGAAGCTCATGATTGGTGGCATCATGGGTTGATTACACAGGGACACATATACATCACAACTTATGCAGAGTTCACAAAGAGGTTAGTGTGCATATTTGATAAGAGGGACCCCGATGGGTATTTTAGAGAGCTGACTCATCTGAGGCAGACCGGTTCCGTGGATCAGTATATCACCGATTATTCAGAGACTGTCGGTCATGGTACCTGATGTTACAAAGATGAGGCTGATTTCCCTATTCACAGCAGGTTTGATAGACGCTCTCACTAGATTTATGAGGAAATTTGAGCCTTCTTCGTTGCATGAGGCTATTAGGAGAGCTCGTGACCTGGAGTTATCCACTCCTAAGTCGAGGTTTCCACCTCAAGTGCAGCCTAAGGGTGTCCCTTTGAGAACCAGGGGTTCGTAGCCGAAGGTACCTCCTCTTAGGAAGGATACATCCTGGAGACCATTCAGAGCTAGTGAGGACAGGGAGGAATTGAGGTGAAAGAAACTATGTTTTTATTGCCGCACACCTTGGGTCTCAGGACACGATTGCAAGGGTAGAGGGATGACCCAATACATAGAGGTCTTCGAGGAGAGTGATGGTGACGAGGAGTTGGATGCACAGCCATTAGAGGATGATGATGATGAGGCATTAGATGGTACGGGTGTGGAGCAGGATAGTGAGACTTTCCCCCAGGAGACTATCACCACATTGTCTAGTACCCCAAGGTACAAGGAATTCAAAGTTAGGGGAGTTTTGCAGGGACAATGAGTGGGGGTACTCATTGATAGTGGGGCAACCCATAACTTTATTAATGCCTCATTGGTTGAGAGGTGGGGGTTACAGACAGAGGAATTTGAGGGCTTCAACATGGTTGTAGCCAATGGAGAGTCTATGAGATGCACACGACGGGTTCCCCAATTGAGCATCATGATGGGTAACTATATAGTTACCAATGATTTCTATATTGTTGGAATTAGAGAGACCATAATGCTTAGGGTACAGTGGCTCCATTCCCTTGGTGAATTTCAAATTAACTTCCAAACGATGGAGCTGAAGTTTAAGTCTGAAGGGAGCAATGTGATCTTGAGGGGCTTACCTTCACGGGCACCCCGAGTTGTTACGGCCAAGAGGATCAAGAGGATCTATGCGACGAGGTGGATTGGGCAGTACAATGTTTGGCTTCAACCAAGAATTTAGAGGAGGGACAACAGTAGTACCATGTGGATATACAGGGCCTATTGGACAGATACAGTTCTGTGTTTGGTGACATACGTCTAGGCATACCTCTAGATAGGGGATTTGAGCATGTGATTGAACTCGAGGATGTTAGACCGGTGTTCATTTCTCCTTACTGTCACCCCAAACGGTTTAAAGATTAGATCGAGAATACTATACAGGAGCTCATTGATATGGGGCATATTAGGCTGAGTTCCATCCCTTTTGCTTCTTCAGTGGTTTTGGTGAAGAAGAAAGATGGGACCCTGCGGATGTGTATGGACTACCGGGCAATAAAGAAGAAGACAATAAAGAACAAGTATCCCGTACCACGTATTGATGAGTTGCTAGACGAGCTACATGGTGCAATCTATTTTTCAAAAATAGATTTGCATTCAAGATATCATCAGATCAAAGTCAAGGTGTTTCACCTGATTCTAGAGCGTTTCTTTGAACATTTACAAAACAAATAAGGGTAAAAGGCTAGGAGGAATACCTGTTAAAATGTCAGTTGAAGGTTGTTGCGCGCGTATGAGTTCTTGATCCATAACTAATCATGAGAGCTTCCTTTTGGCTAGGAGGAACTACCTGAAATAGAAAACAAGACCACCAAATAAAAGTTAAAGAGTATATGCAGTGGACTGCCTAGCATATGCTAGATCCGGGAAGTGTGAAACTCCCTAGACGGTTGTCAATCCACTGTTTAAAACAACTCAATGTTAAAAATAAAGTAAATCCTACTATAGTTAAAATGACTTAGGTATTTCATTCATCTACAATAAGCAAATTTGTTCACCACAGGCTAAGCTATGACTGAATCTGAAGGTCAAGGTCTTTGTCAGGGTACTGGTACTGGTTTGGGTCTAGTTCTGGGTTGTTTTGGGTACTTGGTGGGGGTTTTAAGTTCTGTTCTTGGTCTGAGGGTAAAAACACAGAGACCGACGTCAGTCTGGTATGACCGATGTCGGTTTAGGTTAACCGGCAATGGTTGTGGGTAATCGGTGTCAATATGGTCGGGGTATAGGAAACTCAATAAAAACTTGATGTGACGATAGATCTAAGGCTAAATGGAGATGTGAAGGGCAATGGCAAGGTCTGTGTAGGTCTTAGGTATACTCAGGGGTAATTAAAATCCGGGTATGGGCAGTTTAATGGTGTGGGTAAAGAAATGGTCAAGTTTGCATGGAGCTAAATGGCGGGGGAATGGGAATGGGAGTAAAAACTAATAACAAAAGTAAAAGAGTCTACTCAAATGACAATGGAAAAATGTTGGTTAACAAAACACTTATTGTTGTACGAGCTTGGTGTCTGGTTGGCAATGGCGGCTGTTCAAATGGAAGGAACTTGGTATGGTGATGGTGCTTCCCCAGATGCTTCTGTGAATGCAAATGGCTCTGTGATTGCTTCTGGTGCTGGCTGTGGATGCTTTGATGTGTGTACGAATGCTGGTTCTGCTTGCATGCAGCTCTGGTTTCGTCTTTTTCTCTCATAAATGTGCCAACCTCGAAATTAGGTTGTTTTGGGGATTAAATGGTAATCGACGATGGTTTCGGGTTGACTGGCGGTGGTTTAAGGTAACTGGCGTCGGTTAGGGTAGGATTTCCTAGGTTTTCTAAAATGGGCAGATCCCCTCGATTTTCTTGGATCTCGTTTGTTTTTCACCACGGATTAGAATGGAAGCTTCCTTTCTAACGTGCAGGAATGTGGTTAGAGGGAATGTAGGCTTTGATTTTTAGGGTTAAGTTAGGTCTTAGTTAGTTACGGCAACATACTAAGAATAGGTTTTAGGGTGAGGTGGCTAGATGAGGTGTACAGGTGAGGTGGATGTGGGCATTATCCAATTAGGATATTTAAATAATAGATATTGTGAGATCCTGAATTAATTTAATTAATTAAATTAATATTAGAGTGCGGTGAAAGGGGCCATGGTTAGGTGAGTGTATTCGAGTTGGTTATTTGTCCAGGGACTAAGGGGAGTTGGACCCAATTTTGGTGTCTACATTTTGCCCCCTTTTGTTGCGTAGCTTGTATTGGTAAGTGACACTGACAAAAATAAGATGTGGTTGCCCCATGTGTGGGTGAAGGTGATCCCCCTCAAACCAGGAACTGATGAGGCACAAGGTAGAATCGGTGATTGGTTTGATAAAAGGTGAATGTGATGAAGAGGAAGGTGGGCATCAGGGGTTAAGAGGGGTAAAGGTCTAATCGGGTAATCCAAGTAATGGGTCAGGTTCAAAGGTAGTAACATTCAAACGCACGCACATGTATAAACTGCAACACGGTACCAGTTTGAAGAGTAGGCAAACTATACATTGTCTAAGGTCATTAGGTTTATCCAAACAAGGTTGAGGTGATTCTGGTATCCAAGGTATAGGATATGGTTAGGAAACACATCGAAGGTCAGGTGCAGGAACGTTTAGGTATGTTCCAGTATACCAAAGGTTGGGTCAGGATAAACGGTCATGAAAAGAGGCAAGGTAAGGTCAGTATGCCAATCAACACGGGTAACAATACCGTAAGGTATAGTGAGCACATGAGGTCACAAGTCACTAGCAATGTTCCAAGTCCAAGTAACTAGGTCGCGAAACAGGTAGGGCCGAGGTATGGGTAAAATAACGAGTCCCCAAATGAGGACGAGGTGAGGTAATAAAGGATGAGGTCAGTAGGATAAAGTGAAGTGTCCAAGTCAGGTGTGGGTAAGGTAAAAAGGATGCCAGCAAAGTGGGGGTAGGGGTTAGGAAAAATACTGATATGGAGGATATCCAGCAGGATGATGCCTGATGTATGTCCCTCCATTTTGATGTAGTTATTCATTTTTGATATATACTGGCCTGCGTGCCGAAGACGGTGAGGCTGTACATAAGAGGTTTTGAGAGATGCATATTATGTATATATATATATATATATTTATTTGGTATCATTGTATATTATATGGATATACATATTTATATGATGAGATGGATGATTTGGTGATGATGTATGTGTGTTGATAGAATTTTATTATTATGCATAGATGGATTTCATGATAGGTGTGTTAGGCATGGTGGAGTCAGGTTATAGGCATGGATTGAGTTAGGTCATAGGCATGAATTGAGTTAGGTCATAGGCATGGTTGGAGTCAGGTCATAGGCATGGATTGAGTCAGGTCATAGGCATGGATGGAGTCAGGTTGGTTTATAGATGGTTTATGTGAAGTGGGTTGAATATGTAATTCATTAATTTGTGCAATTAATGATGATATGGGTCACGTTGGGATGTTTTATAATAACATGCATGATAATGGTAAAGAAATGGTAGACATAATGAATGTACTGTTTGATGATGATAAAAATGTGAAGCAATATGTTGTTTGTTTGGTTTAATTTCCAATTATTGATATAAAAAGGAAACTAACTATGGTAGAATGTGATTTAGGAAAATGAAAGGTGAATTGGTTAGGGTAGAGAGTGGCCGAGCTAACCTCCAAGGGCCCCATGCCCTCGGAGTGCTTCCTACATAGTCCTGGTGAAAAGGGACCTCAGGCTAATGTAGTTCTCCCATAAGCTAGGGAAGAATGCGAGGAGGTATGAGTATGGGTTGGTAGGTTATAGGCATGATTGGGTCTAGTTTTTTGAGATATGTGTGAATTGTGGGCACATGGGTATGGGTGATTTTGAGCTGATTGTGGCGAAAAAGGAAAAATTACACAAAGATAAGTGTCGAGGATCTAGTCCCGTATAAAGTAATCAATACGTAATGAAGAAGGTTAAAAGACAAGAGGAGGCAAGGAAGCCACCTAATTGGTAAGGATCATAACAAGTGGGTCATACCTTGGATAGGCTGATGAACGTAAGACCCTAAAGACATTGCATGATTGATTATTCTAAAGGTGAAGAGTAGTCACATGATCACTAAATGTCACGTTTCCAGTAGGTCCCTTGAGGCGGTAGGAAATGAAAGTGTGCAAATGGTGAGAGGGTGAAAAGTGGTTAGTTTATATGGTATTTGGTAGCATGTTTTTGGGCAAGAGATCCAAGATCACAATGGGCAAGTCCATGACGAAAAAGTTTTCTGTTTTGACTGTATTTGAGATAGACTGATCGATGTGGGAAGTCTATATGGGATGAGGAAATTAACTCCTTGAGGTCTTTGTGAAGCTGATCGATGCGGGAAGCTTCAGATTCTTTTCTCTTTTTCTTTTTTTGAAAGAGCTTTACATAGTTGTCCTTTGAGGGAGCAGTCTATTTATAGCAGCGATGTAGAGAGAAAGATGTCCTTTTGAGGGAGTCATCTTTTTATTGGAAGTTTGACTCAAGGAGTTGAATCCCATGTGAGGGATTTTAAGTCATGGACAAGACTAAGGTGAAGAATTGGATTCTTGTTCAGAAAGCAAGGTGAAATGACCATGGGATCTCATCTAAAAGTAGATGAAAAGTATCCATGAGAATCATGCCATGTGCAGCGCCGTGGTACACATATTTAAGAGAAGATAAAAAGTGATGGGTACACACATGATTCTTGTTTAATCGTTGGATATGGCATAGTGAAGTGGATAGCACTCAAGGGATGAGCATGGAAAGAGGCAGAAGGTGAGGTAGGACTAAAATTCAATAGTAGAATGGTCAAAGATGCAAGGCATTGAGGGGCTCAGGTTTGGGTTTACCATCTAGTGAAGATAAACGATAAGCACCTGATCCATAAGTATGAGTCATGATGTATGGTCCAAGCCAATTAGGAGAAAATTTTCCCATTTACTTTTTTCTGCTTTGGTTACATGTTGATTTTCTTTCAGGACAAGGTCACTAACTTGGAAGGTTCGTTCATGGACACATTTGTCATAGGCACGTTTGATACGTTTTTGGTAAACTTGAAGATGGTCAAGAGCATTAAGATGGCATTCGTCTAATAACTCAAGTTGTGTTAAATGGTCCTGGCGAAAGTCATCATCATTGAGCATGTCATGGAGAGAAATGCGGAGTGAGGGAATCTAGACTTTGAGAGGCATAATAGCCTTTGTACCATAGACCAGAGAAAAAGGTGTGGCAATAGTGGAAGTGTGAATACTAGTACGATACGCCCATAGGGTGAAAGGAATGTGCATATGCCAGTCCTTCCCAGTATCGTTAACCACTTTCATGAGAATTTTGTTTAAGGTTTTATTAGTGGATTCGGCTTGGCCATTGGTTTATGGGTAATAAGGTGACGAGAAACTTAGTTGAATACCGAAGGCATCGTAAAGTTTCCACAAGGTTTTATTTTTGAATTGTTTTCTTTTATCAGTGATGAGGTGATGAGGAACACCAAAGCGACAAATGATGTGATGATTGATGAACTCACATATTTTCTCATCTTTCGTGGAGATGAGAGGTATGGCTTCAACCCATTTGGTGTAATATTCGGTAGTGGTGATGATCCATTGATGTCATGTGAAGAATGGGGATTGATCTCTCCAACAAGATCCAAACCCCATTGAGAGAAGGGCCAAAGGTCACGGGTGACCTGTAAGGCATGACTGGGTGTATGATGAAGGTTGGCATGTTGTTGGCATTTTACACAATGCTTAACGTAGTCGCAACAATCATGGTTAAGGGTCAACCAGTAATAGCCTAGGTGAAGAATACGCTTAGCAACAGCAAGGCCACTGAAGTGACCTCCACATATGCCATCATGAACTTCCTTAATGGTATAAGGAATTTCAGAACTCGTAAGGCACCGTAAGAGAATACCATCGAAGCCACGCTTATAGAGGAGGCAACCCATGATGACGTAATGAGAGACTATTTTAAGAAAGGCATGTTGTCCATTACGAGTGAGGTCGGGAGGCAAGATGGAGAGGGAAAGATAGTCTGAGTATTGTTTATACCAAAGGTCACTCGGGTCAGGAGTAGTGGTTCTGATAGAGTAAACTTCATGAGGTAAATAAGAGGGTGATTGGAGTCTTTATATGGTGACAAATATTTTAGAACCGATAGGCGAAGCGGGTATTTGAGAAGCCAAGCAGGCCATGGTATCTACAAATTTGTTGGTTGAACGGGGACGGTTTGAAGGTCATAACGGTCAAAGGTGGTCAAAAGTATGTCCACATGATGTTTATACTTTTGAAGTGTCTCATTACGACACTGGTATATACCATTGACTTGGTTTATGACCAATTGAGAATCACCAAAGATGTTGATTGACTTAACATCTAAGGCATAGGCAGCTTGGAGACCTAATACAAGTGCTTCGTATTCAGCAATATTATTTGTACAATCAAAATCAAGTTTGAAAGACAAAGGCATGGGTTCACCATCAAGTGGAATGAGGATAACACCAACCCCACCCCCACGCTGACACTTGGAACCATCGAAGAAGAGTGTCATTTGGTAAGTGGGTTCGTCCAGGGAAAGGGTAGCAATTGACTCATCTGGGAAGTCAAAGTTAGAGGGTTGATCCCTATAAATAGGTGCATCAGACCAATTGGTCGGTGATAGCTTGGCCCTTGATGGAATTTTGATGGATGAATTCAAGGTCGAGGTCAGCCAAAAGCATAAGTCAACGTGCGACACACGTTGATTTTGGTAAGGTTTGGCATACATGAAGTGTAGGGGGTCGGTGTTGGTCACAACATATTTTGTGGTTGAGTAGGTAATGGTGGAGATTTTTGTGAGAAAACTAAGCTAAACAAAAAAAAATTGATAAGTCAATTGGGCCCCGTAGGAAATGGTGTTTATGAAAAAAAAATTAGGAGGAATGGATTCCTTGGATCCATCGACTCCGTTCATGAAGGTGGTGATGGTGGAGTGAAGAAGGTGGAGAAGGGCTGATGTCCTCAATGAGTTCAATGCGGACCTTCTTGGTAGGTGGTTCATCAAAGGTGGAATACCACTACGGTCATTATGTTTGCAGGTAGTACATGGAATAACAGTATGGTGATGATGAAATGGTTGCTCGTAAATAAGGTGAAAACCAAAACCCTTCCATGCACATCGGTGGAGGAAGGTGTGGGTGGAAATTTTGATTGGTGAGTGACTGGAGGTCAACCTCTAGAAAATGGGCAGGTTTGTGATGGTGGTTCAAGTGTATAAGTGGTAGTATCAAGTCCCCCATAGGTGAGGTTAGGTACGAAAGGTGGGGAGGACCATAAAGGAGGTGCTCTCCTATGCGGTGATCATAGTGAGGGTGTTGGTGAAGACTTCCAACTCTTGTGGAGTAAGGAATGTGTTGACACTATATAGGCATACTCCCCCAGAGTGAGGCATTGAAAAATTCCTTCTAAGGGATCGGTGGTCGATATGTGGGTAGCTGGGATGGATGACATGTGGTTAGAGGTTGATCGGAGGTGGAGCTAGCTGATTAGGAGGCTGATGGTTCATGCCGTGGAGGTTGTGGTAGTTGGTAGGAATGGAGGATGTAGGTGCGGTTGAGGTCAAGGTAGCGATGTACACTAGTGAGTGGAGGTTAGGTGAAGAGGCAGTGGTCATGGAGGTAGATGCTTTAATGGGTATAAGCACATCATTGGGTCAGTAAAGCATGTTGCAGGTTTTGAAAGGTGATGGGTCAGCCAGAATGGTATAGGTGTGTCCTTCATGCTCAAACTTTACACAACGATGCAAAGTGGAAGGAACACAACCCATGACATGAATCCATGGTCTACCAAACAACAGGTTGTATTGAAATTCCCCCTCCAAGACGTAAAATAACTCTGGAATAGTGTGGGGGCCCATGCAAACATGGAGGATGACGGTGCCAAGTGTAGAGGTGATAGCATCATTAAATGAACAGCAACATGATGGGATGTTTATGCATGAAATTGTCAGGTATGCATCGCATTTGGTCAAATGCATGGGAGGAGATGATATTAATGCTAGCACCCCCATCGATCATAACACAAGGTACATGGATATTATCAATGTGGAAAAAGATGAAGAGAGTTGGATTTGGGTCATCAGTTTGGTGCGGTGTGATCTCTTCATCTGAGAAGGTGGGGCGGCTACTTGGTGAGTAGGTGGAGGTGTAAATGAAGGTGGTAATTTGGTGAGAGAGGCTACATGATGGGGTGTAATAATGGAGGCTATGGGTGTAGGGTCATTGGGTAAGACCTCAATAGATTGAAGGACCTCCATGAGAGCTTGGCAATGGGATTCTGAGGTTTGGATGAGGTCATATAGGGACATTTTGAGGGGGATTGGTGTAATTGTTTGAGCATCGCGTAATGTGTAACCCCATTAGAAATAGGATATGTGGGGCCATGGATAGTGATTTTAGGTGTGGGTGTAGATGGTATGTTGGGTATAGGGTTGGTTGGTGGGTCAGTTTCCTTTTCCTTGCCTTTATCCTTCTGAGCATGGGTAGCAATGTGGATCATGTTGATTTGAGGGGAGAGGTAGGTGAAGTAGGTGAGCCATGAAAGGTATAGACAACATGAAGGGAAAAGCCGAAGTGGGAGGAAGGAACCTTGTGAGATGAGTTGGGCACACGACATTTAGGTGGAGGTTTGGCAAGTTCTCTGATGTGAACCATGTTAATTTCAAATCTTGGGGGTGGCTCTAAGAGTTGTGGGGGTGGAGGTCTTGGTCGCTGAGTAGGCAATGAGGGAAGAACTATGGAAATGGGTGCTGGTGAAATGGGGTCCTCATCGAGAAGGTCATCATCATCAAAGTTTTCTTCAGGAGGACACAACTGGATAAGAATAGTTTTCAAAGCCTTATAGTTCTCTACATCATGCCCTAGGCACACGATGGTAGGTGTAAATTTTGGTGTCGTCAAACCCCTTTGGTTTGGGTTTGAGTGGGTCATAAGGTCTGAGAGGTGGTAATGTGATGATAGAAGTTTCAAGGAGGTTGGTTAAGATTTTGGCATAGGATCCCGCTAGTGGATCACAATGGGAAGTGAAAGTGGGTTTGGGTGTAGGTGCGGCTGATTGTAGAGGAAGGGTCTTTGCAAGAGGGGGAGTAGGTCGAGCTATGATTTTAGGTGTTGGTGTGGTCTTAGGTGTTGGTCGTGTTTGCTTGGGTAGGGGTATGGTAGATGAACTGGAAAGAGAGTGTGTGGTTGGTTTGACTACCTTATTGGAGGGTAGCAGATTTTTGTCTTTAGGTTGCACCTTCTTGGGTAAAGGTGATACGGGTGCATGAGATCTAGAGGGAAAAGCGGATGGTGGAAGAGGGTGAGTTACCCATGGGGATAACTGAGGTGCTGTGAAGGTAGATGGCATAGGGCTGTGCAGGAGGTGTGAGGGAAAGAGACTGAAGTGTCATGGGTAGTGAAGAAGTTATCAATGGTATTGGAGGTATGGGTGGTAAAATGTTGCAGGTGTGGGTGGAAGTTGTGTCGGGTGCTTGGGTATGTTAGAGGTTTGCGAGGGAGGAATGGGCTGTTGTGTTTTTAGTTTACCGGCGGGTGGAGGTTTCTTAACCATGCTAGAAGGGCGAGGTCCTAAGATGACGATGGAAGGGGTGAAGGTGATGAAGGTGTGATCGGTGAGGTTGGGGTATGAGATCTAGGGGATTGGTTCTTCTTTTTGGGTGCCGGATTAAGTTTGGTGTTAGTTTTGGAGGATGTAGCTAAATCTAATTTGATGGGTGGATGAGTAAGGCTGGCCGTTGGGATGACCCCTAAGGTAGTAATAGGTTTAGGCAAGGAAGATGATGTAGGTGTGGGTTTGGATGTAGATGCATGTTGGGTTATGGGTAGGGGTGTGAGTTGAGCCATGAGTGGTATCGTGGAAGAATTTGTGATAGTTGTGGTTGTGTTTGGTTCTATTGGCTAAAATATTTTTGATAGATAGTGGAAGTGTCAGCAAGTGACATTTGCATTTGTGTTGAGACAGGAAGTAGAAGATGCCCCCAAAGTAAGGCTCTATCCACATAATCTAGGTGATCGGCTAAGCATGAGAATGGCACTATTGTAGGTGAGGTTGATGAGGATCCAATGGCGATTCCCGTAAAATGTGTCTTAGAAACGGGTAATTTGCTAGCTTCAGCTTCTGTGGGTAAGAGAGCCGAAAGTAAGTCTGTAGGATCTTGGGTAGCTGATGGAGAATGGTCACCTAGAGGTAAAGGCATTTCTACTGGATCTTTGATAGGTGGAGGAGATGATGGGTGCTCCTCTGTGGGTGGAGGAGATAAACAAGCATCTTTCATGGGTTGAGAGGTACTGCGGGTGATGGCTCTCTAGGTGGAGAAGCCAAAGGTGAAATGGTCTCGATGTTAACAGAAGGCTCCTTCACAGGTGAGGGAGGAGACGAAGGGTGTTCCTTTGTGGGTGGAGGAGTAGGTGAAGTGGGTTCAAGTGTAGGTGGAGGACTTCAAGGCTAGGATTTCCTCTATGGAAGGAATATGAGGTAATTGGGAAGCAACGGGTGCGTCACTAAAAATAGCATGGACCTCGCGGGTATGGCTATCATTAGTTGAGGTCTCTCCAGTTTGATCAGAAGAAGGGGCATGATTAGGAAATGGTTTCTTGAAGATGTGTAGGTTTTGATTGGCAGGTGCATTAGGATTATCCAAGGTTAACTCGCCTTTCTCAAGCATTTCTTGGACAATGTTTTTGAAAGTGATGTAATTTCATCACTATGACCTTTTACCTAATGATAGTTACATAAGTCGTGCTCTTTGTACCATGCGGGTGTGGGGCAAGCAGGATCAAAACCAGTGTGTGGTTTTACGGGAGGAAGGGTGATGGCCCCAGCTTTAATGAGCTTTTCTAAGACAGAAGAATAAGGCTCCCCAATTGGGGTGTATTTCCGTTGTTCCCATCTGAATTGAAAGGTCTGGACAGGAGAAAGATTAGATGAGGGGTTAGCCTGATTTGATGGATGAGCTGGGCTAGCTTTGAGTACCATTGCGTTAGTGGTTCCCTTGGCTTTTGAATAATTGTTCTGTGGTTTTGAAGAAGAAGAGGTATCATTTGACTTAAATGTCGAGTTCTTATTTCATAGTTGAATTTTCTTTTCTTCGATGGCCCGAATCTCTAGCTTTCGTGCCATGGTGAATGCCTCATCGAAGGTTCGGAAAGTTTGGACCTGCAAGGTTGGAGAGATATGTCTAGCACAAGCCCACGTGAAGAGATCTATGAGTTCAATTTGTGGTAGTTGGAATGTGAGTTGATTGATCAGGCTACGCCAACGAGTGACAAAATCTGTGATAGATTCATCATCATATTGACACATAGAGTAGAGGTCAGTCATGGTAACCTTCTTAACAACATTGATGGAGAAGTGATCCAAGAAGGCTTGGGCTACCTCATTAAATGAGAAGATAGAGTGTCTAGGTAACCCACTATACCAATCTAATGTGGGCCCGGTCAGAGACATGGGAAAGGTTCTCAGGAAGGAAAGCATCATCATGGGCAATCAGATAACACCCATGTTTGAAAGACTATAAATGTTGTTGCAGATCCTCTTTGTTGTTGAAGTGGTTAAATTTAGGAATTTCCTAATGTACGGGATATGGAGGAATAGGAATAGATGGGTGGATAGGCTCATTAAAAATTTCATCATAGGTGAGAGAGTTGTGTGTGCCAGAAACTGATGCCTCTAGTGTCTGCATCTTGTCCATCATTAACTTGATTAGGTCATTGGTAGGTTGTGATGGATGGGTACCTCTTGTAGCATAAGGAGGTTGGTGTTGGACATATGATGGAGGTGGCATTCTAGTATATGGTGCTGTCGTATAGGTAGATTGAGAAGGAGGGAGTGAGATAGGGGGTACGTACCCAGAATGAATGATAGATGAAATGGGAGGCTGCTGATAGTACGTATATGGAGGTGGAAGGGTCATGGTGACCCTAGTAGTAATGGGGGCTAAGGACTATGGAATAGAAAGGACAATGTTTTGAAAAGGGGTAGGGGTCACCGACACCGGGGGTGGTTGTGTAGCTACGGGTATATGTGAGACAATAGGTGTGGATGAGGTTATGTTCTGGGTGGTTGGCGAAGGTATAGTGGATGTTGCAGGTGCAATAGATGTGGCAGACACGACGGTCATAGCAGGTATAGGGCCTAGCTGTGAAACCTGGAGGCAAGGAAGGTGAGGGTAGTGCGGAGCTAGAAGGGGCTGACACAGAAGTAGGAACGAGTGTCAGGGGGGATAGATATGGGCATGTTGTATATCAACTGACCCAAGGCATCTCGAGTGGACGAGTGGGAAAGATAAAATTGTAAGGCAGCAGGGTTCTGGTCAAGGAGTCATGTGAACTCCTCATCACCTGTGGTGATAGTGATAGGTTAGGTAGGATCCATGGGTGATAAAATGGAAGGTGGTGAAGGACTAGGTGGGAGTGGTTGACAACTAGCATGAAATATGAGGGCATTTGATTGGCTACGATGAGTCAGCACCATGTGAACAAGTACTGATGGCGTGGTAGGACTGTTTTTTGTAAATGACACAGAAAATACAACAAAGATAGGAAAAACAGGTGGTGGTAGGTGGATTGGGTATAAAATGTCAGCTGGAAATTTGAACAGGCTAACTGATGCTAGTTAGGGTAAACCGACGCCGGTCATAGGTAACCATGGTCGGTCACTGTGGAAAATGGACAGTTTGTCAAAATAAGGCAAAAGGGTGATAATCTGCTAAGTAGATAAGATGTTGATGGAATTTATCTAGGACAGTGAATATGATGAGAGTGACAAAGACTTTGAACAATAAAGAAGGTGAAGCAGGTGTCCTTTTGGGTAGGTTAACCAAAAGAACAGTAAATTGATGTCGGTTGGGTAAAACCGATGACGGTCAGAGGGTAACCGACAACGGTCACTGGACCGACACTGGTTACTGTGAAATTGAAACAGAGATGAAGAAAAGGTGGTTGTGAGTTAAAATCAAATATGGAATCAAACCCAGAATTTTGAGAATGATGAAAAATAGGGTCCAGGCACACTCAGATGAAGTTGGAATACACCAACTATGATGAGGAGCAGTGCAAGGGGAAATAAGAAAATGAAGAACGTGTCCTCTCACCTCAAAATGCAAGCCAAACAGAAACACTAAGAAAAATATGATCCTAAGAGTGCTTTTTCTATTATGTTTGTTCAGCTTATGCTATTTAAGGACTGACTCATGAACTTTAGAATAGAATTTTTTGGTGAGGAAGGCTTCCTACGAAGAAAGATATCTACAAGGGAGAGGTTTCAGGTATGTTATGGTGGGGCGGGCCGTCCTCTGAGATAATGACTCGACAGAAGTAACGAGCTGGGTGCCCACTGTGTCGTGATCGTGTGATCACCTACAGCTTCTTCCCAGGTAAGATGTTGTTTAAGAATGTGTATATTTTTAATTTTGTGATGTTTGGTAAGACTCAGAGAGAGAAAAGAGAAAAAAGTGCTTTTCTATGATTTGTTTGTCAACCATCAGCTGGGAATGACTTCCAGTGTATAGGTTGCCCTCATTTAATGTGAGCTAATGTAGAAAAGTAGAATGAAATGAAGTTGATTTTAAACCCAAATCAAATTATTGAATTCGATGACACAAAAAGATGAATAGGAGAAGGGATGCTCTTTCACTAATGTGATACTAATGAAAGGGAAGAAATGTTTATTTTAAAGCACCAAAATATGATTGATTTTAGACAATAGAAGAAGAGAAGATTCCAGGGGAGAAATTTTAATGTGAGAACCTTTTAGAAAGGAAACAAACATGTAACTTTTCACCTAGAAATGAAGAAATGCAAAGAAACCCCGAATGGGTCCCACCGAGCGTGCCAAAATGTTTCACCTGATTCTAGAGCATTTCTTTGAATATTGACAAAATAGATAAGGGTAAAGGGCTAGGAGGAATACCTGTTAAAATGTTGGTTGAAGGTTGTTGTGTGCTGTATGACTTCTTGATCCATAGCTGATCGTGAGAGCTTCCTTTTGGCTAGGAGGAACTACCTAAAATAGAAAACAAGACCACCAAATAAAAGTTAAACAGTATATGCAGTGGACTGCCTAGCGTATGATAGATCCGGGAAGTGTGATACTCCCTAGATGGTTGTCAATCCACTGTTTAAAACAACTCAATGTTAACAATAAAGGAAATCCTATTATAGTTAAAATGATTTAGGTATCTCATTCGACTACAATAAGCAAATTCATTCACAACAGGCTAAGCTATGACTGAATCTGAAGGTCAAGGTCTCTGTCAGGGTACTGGTACTGGTCAGGGTCTGGTTCTAGGCTATTTTGGGTATTTGGTGGAGGTTTTAAGCTTCTGTTCTTGGTCTGAGGGTAAAAACACAGAGACTGACATGTCGGTCTGGTATGACTAATGTTGGTTTAGGTGAACGGTGACGGTTGTGGGTAACCTGGCGTCAGTATGGTTGGGGTACAGGAAACTTATAAAAACTTGATGTGAGGGCAGATCTAAGGCTAAATGGAAATGGGAGGGCAATGGCAAGGTCTGTGTAGGTCTTAGGTATACTCAGGGGTCTTAAAATCTAGGTATGGGAAGTTCAATGGTGTGGGTGAAGGAATGGTCAAGTTTTCATGGAGGTAAATGGTGGGGGAATGGGAATGGGAGTAGAAACTAATAACAGAAAGTAAAAGAGTCCTACTAAAATGACAATGGACAAGTGTTGGTTAACAAAACACTTACTGTTGTATGAGCTTGATGTTTGGTTGGCAATGGTGGGTGATCAAATGGAAGGAACTTGGTGTGGTGCTGGTGCTTCCCCAGATGCTTCTGTGAATGCAAATGGCTCTGTGATTGCTTCTGGTGCTGGCTTGTGGATGCTCTTGATGCGTGTACGAATGTTGGTTCTGCTTACATGCAACTCTGGTTTCTTCCTTTGCTCTCAGAAATGTGCCAACCTCGAAATAAGGTTGTTTTGGGGATTAAATGGTAACCGACGGTGGTTCCCGGGTTGACCAGCGGTGGTTTAGGGTAACCGGTGTCGGTTAGGGTGGGATTTCCTAGGTTTTCTAAAATGGGTAGATCCCTTTGATTTTCTTGGATCTCATCCATTTTCCTCTGTAGATTAGAATGGAAGCTTCCTTTCTAACGTAGCATGGGAATGTGGTTAGAGGGAATGTAGGCTTTGATTTTTAGGGTTTAGTTAGGTCTTAGTTAGTTATGGCAACATACTAAGAATAGGTCTTAGGGTGAGGTGGCTAGATGAGGTGTATAGGTGAGGTGGATAGGTGGGTGTATATGTGGGCATTCATCTAATTAGGATATTTAAATAATAGATATTATGAGATAATGAATTAATTTAATTAATTAAATTAATATTAGAGTGGGGTGAAAGGGGTCATGGTTAGGTGAGTGTATTCAAGTTGGTTATTTGTCAAGGAACCAAGGGGAGTGTGACCCAATTTTGGTGTCTACACAAGGAGTAGGATGTGCATAAGACAGCGTTCAGATGCCATTACGGATCACTTTGAATTCTTGGTGATGCCTTTCGGATTGTCTAATGCTCCAGCTACATTCCAGTCTTACATGAATCATGTGTTTAACCGCCACTTGCGGAAGTTTGTGTTGGTTTTCTTAAATGATATTTTAGTCAACAACAGGACTTGGGAGGACCATATCAGTCACCTTGGTGAGATATTAGGGATATTAGAAGCTAATTCATTATATGTGAAAGCTTCTAAGTGTGAGTTTGACATGACCAAAATTCTATACTTGGGATATGTAATTGGTGGGGGTATAGTGAAGGTGGACAGAGAGAAGATATGGGCAATCCTGGATTGGCCCCCACCTAGAGACATTGACACAATTGAGAGGATTCGTGGGGTTGTGCACATACTACCAGAGGTTCGTGAAGAATTTCTCTCGGTTGACTGCTCCATTGACCAATTTGACCAAGAATGGGGGCTTTTGCTTGGTTAGACACTTCTCAATAGGTTTTTGACCACCTCAAGGAGGTAATGAGTTCGTGGTCCCGTCCTCGCATTACCAGACTTCTCCCGCCTATTCATCCTAGAGTGTGATGCTTTAGGAGAGGGTGTTGGGGTAATTCTCATGCAAGATCGACATCCCATTACCTATGAGAGTCGGAAACTGAAACCCATGGAGAGAAGAGGGTATTCAATCTATGACAAGGAGATGTTGGCCATTATGTTTGCCTTGGCCAAGTTAATCCTACAGTACCTTGTGGGCAACAAATTCATGGTTCATACAGATCACAACGGTTTAAGATTCTTCCTGGGACAGAAAGAGTTCAACGATCGCCAGCAAAGATGGGTGAACAAGGTGCAAACATATGACTTTGACATTGAGTACACTCGAGGTAAGAATAATATTATTGCTGACGCTTTATCTAGGAGGCCTTACCTCCCTACTATGCTTAGTTCTATGACTGAGATTTCAGTGGATTGGAATGCTCATATACTTGTTGAGTATTCCAAAAAATCAGTTTGCATGTGGGATCATGGATGGTAGGATACAAGATGACCGATACAGAAGTAGTGGATGATCTCATTTTCTACAAGGATAAGATCTTCCTTGTACCAGGATCCAAAATGAAGGGGAAGATCCTTCATGCAGTACATGATACACCCCTAGCTGGACATCCTGGGTATTTTTAAACATGTACAAGTTCATCAGGGAAGATATTTACATGGAAGGGGATGAAGAACGATGTCCTAAATCATGTCAGATAATGTATGGTTTGCCAGCAAACCAAATCTGAGCACTCTTTCCCAGCAGGATTACTTCAGCCTCTCCCCATTCCCCGAAACAAAAATGGGGAAAACATATCTATGGACATTTATCACAGGGCTTCGCTTGGTCCCATGGGCATAGCTGCATTTATGTTGTAGTTGATCAGTTAACTAAGTATGATCATTTCTTTTCCCTACCCAAAGGGCACGAGGCCGTGGATGTGGCCCAGATCTTCTATACCGGTATTTTTCGGCTACATGGGTTGCCTAAAAATATCATCAGTGATAGGGGACACAGATCTTCATGAGCACCTTTGGTAGGAGATCTTTAGACTAGCAGGTACAGAGTTAACTCCTAGCACTAGCTGCCACCCACAGACAGATGGGAAAACAGAGATAGTCAATAAGTGGATAGAAGGCTACTTGCAGAGTTACGTGACAGGACACCAGTGGGCATGGATCAAATGATTACACATGGGTGAGTATTGCTACAATACCACCTACCAAATGAGCATACGTATGACCCTTTCCTAGCCTTGTATGGGTACGACGCAAGCACATTCGTAGATTTGGTATTACCAAATAGCCCAGCTCCCAAGCTCGAGATTGGTTGCAGGGAGACAGGATATTCTGAAGGCTCTCAGAGAGAATCTTTAGAAGGCACAGAATTAGTAGAAGGTATATGCAGATCGACACAAGACAGAAAGGTCTTTTGAGGTTGGGGATCTAGTGTTCCTACGTTTACAGCCATATAGGCATTCCTCATTGAAGTAGAAGGGTGCAGAGAAATTGAAACCATGATTTTATGGTCCATACCAAATAGTTCGTCGAGTAGGGGCAATGGCATATGAGCTAGAGCTACCAGAGCATAGTAAGTTACATAATGTCTTCCATGTTTCATGCCTTAAGAAGGCACTCGGACCGCATATTGCACCATCTACAGAGCTACCGCCACTAGATGAGGAAGGGAATTTGGTGCTAGAACTAGAAGCCATTATCGAAACAAGATGGAGGGGGATCAGGAGAAAAGCAATCACCGAGTATTTGGTGTGATGGAAGGGACTGCCACTTGAGGATGCTACTTGGGAGGGGGAGCAAATTTTGCAGCATCCTAATTTGCGTTTTCTTGAGGACAAGCAAATTTTGGGAAGGGAGGACTGTAATGACCCCTTTATGTAATGCCTCTTCTTCCTACGCCAAATGGTCCAAGGGCCAAGTCGAGCCCAAAACGTGGTCAGACCTAAGGGGGGTGTGGACGTTGAAAGCTTGTGGAAGGGCCCCTATGGTTTTAATCTCCTAATTTGGCGTTTGGGGGTTACTTTTGGACACAACGACTCAAAAAGTGGAGAAAGTAATTATAGATACTTTTATATTGGTGGCCCCTCGATGGAATGAAATGCGATAGGGGGTCGTGGGGGCTCGTTGGCCAAGGAAAGGTATATATGGAGATGGGGAAGGAAGAAAAGGCACTTTTTTTCGCATACTCTAAGCCTCTTCTCATACAGCTGTTGTTGTTGCGTTTCTACAGGTTGTGGAGTCAAATCCCACAGGGAAGGTCCCTATCTAGTAGGGCATTCTTCGGTAGTGAAATATCTACCTAGTCTGTCATCTTGGAGCCATTTTCTGGGTCGTACTACAGAGATATTTCCAGAGGGTCAGAGGATGGGTTTCGAGGATTTTTGGGGTTTTCGGGGAAGATAATTAGAGGGGATCTAAATCTGACTCATGGTAGCCATCTAGGCTAGGCATGGCAGCACGTGGAAGGTGCCTCCCTCATTTCCTGACTTCATTCCTACCGTGGCGACTAGCAACCTCTATTTGGGGGCTTTCCATTTGGTCGGGTCATATTTGCAAGTGGTAGTGCTATTCCCTGCACCTGTCATTTTTGCTTTCAAAGACCCTTATTTTGCTCTTGTATTTAGAGGGTTGCGGACCTCTGAATTTGACTAGCCGCTTAGGGCTTTCTGTACCTTGTTAGGCATCAATATATTATTCCATAAAATGTCTGCATAGTGTTTATTGTTATTATTGTAAGCTTCCCTTGTAATTTCATGCATTGTAAGGAAAATAATTTGTGTGATATCAATTCAATACTATTCGCTGTCCCAGCTGGACATTTTCATTAAAAATCAGTATTTTACTTCACTGCAATTTTTCTATATTTTGTGCATTTTTAAGTAATATCCCACAAGGGATATTTCATATAATAACAATGCAACATATATTACGTTGACTTGAGCATCACTGTCTTATCTAGAGTTCACGTTCAACAATGATGGTGTTGCCAAGTTTCACTGCAGTAACCCCAATATTAATAAACATAGCTTTCACAAGATTTCTCCTCCGACACCGCCAATGGTGATCAACCATAGGAGGAGGACAAAGGAAATTCCTCACAACGCCCATGTCAGTAGTTTAAAACGTACAAGTCTCTTAAATCCACTATAAAAAGATACTTTTATTTGTCACAAGCATGTTTATGCAGTTTAGACGACGAATGTAGATACGCACATATATACACTTAATGCAAATACATAAAGCTTGAGTATAAAGTTGGTTGGGTAAAAGCATATATCAATATACAATCGGTTTAGGTAGAGCGACTGTCTAAGTAATTCTTCAACTTGTCGAATGTGTGAATAAAGTAAAATACATATGTACATTTTAAGAGGAGAGGGCCACCCTGGAGTTCGCTAGAGGTGGTATTTACATCAATAATGTTTTGTGTATAAATCTAATAAATGTATATATGGAGATTCTTTCATGGTCCAAAAAATCACTGCTTGACCAAAAGTAAATATGGTCCATTTCATGGTCCAAAATATCACTGCTTGACCAAAAGTAAATATGGTCCATCCATGTCCATGTAAACTTGTAATTACACTGAAAGTCTTTTTCACATCTAGAAACTTTCCCACCATCTCTGACTGTGACAGGTTGAACCCGAAAATCTAGATCGTAGATTTCGTACCGAAACAAAGTTTTTAATAACAAAGGATTTATTCACACGCTTAGAATTACCAACACCTCGTCTACCTTTGACTACACAACTCCACGTCTTCCTTTAATATTCCACTACACATTTGACTCATTCAACTCTTCCCTTTCGGTGTTCACATCGCACTGCTCGTGTGTGATTGCTAGTTTAAGAAACAATTAAAAATTTATATTCACAAATTTAAGAAATCAATTGAAAATTTTATGTAGTGAAATGTTGTAGATTTCTCTTAGTGCTTGGTTCAAGGTTATTTTATTTTTATTCGCCTCATTTTTCTTTCACGTGTCCCAATTTAATGATTCCTTCACATCTCTCTTTTGTAGCAATTGTTAGCATTATAAATGTCGAATGCCCTTCCTAGATGAATATCCTTCACATCTCACTTTTGTAGCAATTGTTAGCATTATAAATGTCGAATGCCCTTCTTAGATGAATAAAATAAATGTTCTTCGTCATGTTATGAATTATGAACATGAAAAACCTTGAACATCTGAAAACCCAAAGATAAAATCATACTAAATTAAAGTGTCACATTAATCATGTGGTCAACATCAATTTTCTTTTAGTTGTAAGTATGACATGTTGGGTTCTATCTTCTCAACATGTCAATTTTTGAAACGTACATGCAACGATCATGAAATATACTCGTCAAAAACAAATCGTGTGGTCCTGACCAAAAAATAGTTGAAATTTTTTCCGTATTTGCGTGGTCCACAACCTAAATGATAAAAACAATGACTAAATGTTTCTCTCTTATTGACCTTTGCTCCAGTGAAGAAAATTTAAAATAAATACGTTATTATACCTTTTGCTGAACAATTAATGAAGAACATTATTATTATTTTCTTAATTGTTGTTTAACGTCCGTGCTGTTCTGTGATCGCTTTCAGGTGCCACGTGTAGGGTGATGGTACCTAACGTTCAATTCGCGTATAAATGCTGAACTTCTCAATACTGTTGAAGTTGGTTTTATCGATTTCTTTGTATTTTAATTATTAGTCAATATTGATGTCCATAAATTTTATTGAAACATTTTTTTTTAATCAACATAGACGTACCATTAATTTGATCGAAACATTTTTTTTTTAGTGAAATTGTGTGAGTATATATTTTAATCAACCTTGTTTGGATTATCTCGCAATATTTATTAATATGATAAATTTGATTATTTAAATAATGTTTACAATAATTTTAAAAAGTAATTTTTTTTATTTTAAATTTTTGTTTGCTCAAAATATTATGGTTGATTATATTTATAATTTTAAAATATTTTTAATTGTTTTATTTTATTGAGAAGTGCATTTAAGTGAGCACTAGATTACAATTACAAGTAAGCATACAATTAAGTAAGGGGCATCCACGCTATCAAAGTCACTCAAGGCACAATCTTAGCCTCAACCGTTTCGACTCTCCATGTTGGGTATCTTCAGGTCTTGTACTAAAAAAGACTTGATCCCTTGTGGACTTATTCCAAGCCAATTAGCTTCACCAATAAACCAAAGGCCCTCCAATATACTTAATATAAAAATATTTTAAAAAAAATCATAAATAGTAGAATAACATTCATTCCATTATTTTCAATTATGAGGAACAATTAATCTAAGTGTCATAAGTAATGAGTTTATTTCAATTCGACATCCATTTTATTATTTTCAATCACATTCATTCTATTATTTTTAAATACGAAGTATACATATCTTATCACATGTAAGAACTCATCTTATAATTTCTCAAAATAAAAATTTGTAAATTTAAATGTTATACATATACAAAATGTACACTTTATATTTAAAACATAAATATTTTGAAATAAAAACTACAAATATATAGATATATACATACACACTTTATTGCACTGAAGGCGGTGTCTCAGGCAGAAAGCTCGAGCTCTCATTGACATGCACAGTTACAATCAGCGATTGTGGTTACATGGATGTCAATCAAATAAATCGTCGTCGTCCACGTGATCTTCTTTGAGAACGGTCTACGAAACCTATTTTCTGGCATGTGTGAAATGTCTATAAAACGTGCTTTTTGGCGCGTGTTTTAAAATATAAACGTCATGTGGCTGTGTAGGTGGCCTCGTGTGTCAGACCAATAAAACATTGTACAAAAATGCAAAACATGCCTGGCCAAAACCATGATATAAAATAACAAGTTTCCTACATGTTTGCCATTTTTAGGCTCACCTTTGACTTGGATTCACCTGCATTTAAGAATATTGTAAAATGTTTGCATCTTTTTTTAAGGAAGGGCCATCAAGTCAAGAAATGATATTTTATATTGTTGAATATTTGTAATCAGAATAATGTGACATCGTGTAGCTAGAGGGGATACAACTGCAATAATAAATATTAATAATAACAGATTTTGTAAATCATCCACATAAATGCCACGGTGGTGGAGCTCTTAGAATTGATGACTAGAGATAGGTAAATGTCCAGAAGTGGCCAAAATGACTTTTTCATAGCTGTATTAGGTGAAGTAGTCAATATCACTTTGTAATTTTTTTTGTGTAGCAAAGGTAATTGTTAAGTGTTGGTAGTAGTGAAGATCCTTTTTCACGGACCAATGTGTGGCATGTGAAGGGATAGGTAGTATAAATCTTCACACTTTCAAGTTTGAAATTTGATGGGATTATAGTGATTTTTGAAAGATACTCACATCACTATAAACCTAACCTCTCCACTTTGAAATTTGATAGAGGTGGTTTAGCTTTTCACCTCATCAATAAACAATGTTCTCATCAATAAACAAGCAGTGATTATTAGTATTAATGGTGTTGCGAGGGATCTTTATGGTAACAACGAGGGTTTCAACAACAGGGATAAAAACGGTGGTATAAAAAATAGACGCTAACCAAGATAGGAAACCCTTACGCTTTTAAATATTACATTAGAGATGGATTCTAAGTTTCGTGAAGCCACACACAAAGGCCCTCTGTAGGACAAAATATTGAGGTAATTCAAATGCTTTTCTGCATAGTTTATCATGTGTTAAGAACCTGGAATGTTAAGGATAAATTATTGGCTACAAATCCACAAGGTAAACTCTTACAAATGATACCTATTATTACATACGAGAGAATGATAAATGGTGTAAGATAATGGTCTATAAAAATGACACATAACCACATGATCAGCCTTTTGTTTTGTGGTTATCATATTCAATAAGTGCAACAACTTGACATGGGTTGATGTGTCCACTCCATGCACGTCCCTATCTCAAAAATACATGCAAACACAAAGAATATACTTCCCATTAAATTGAAATATGTTATAACTACCTTAACATCACAAGGGATGCCATTGTTGACAACAAGTTTCTCCACTGCTCTTTTCTCCAATTTAAATGATTGCCAAAAATAGTGTGTGGTTTGTATGTTCATCCAATATGGAGCTTAAACATATTTATTAGCCTTAATTACCAAGGACTGAAGAGAATTCATTCGGTCAAATTCTCCCCAGGGATGATCCCGACTCTTGTTTTTGTATAATTAATGCTTGCAGATTTTTATGACAACCATTGCTAGAAATGTTGTTGATAAAAACCCTTATTGTTAACCTGCTAGATACATATAATAAAATTTATCTCGGCAATAACTATTCGAGACATGGAATAGGTGCGGGACATCTACACATTTAATTGCCACCTTCTTTCTAACTTTTCATTCATGTCTTTGTCTTATCCAATTGCAATCCTTAACTCCACTACGTGCTCATTAATGACATCAAAAGGACAATTGATTTTTTCCCATTCTCTTCAATCGCATTTCAAGTGCTTTCCTTCGAAACATCACCATAAATAGTTACTCCCCCTAACATTACCACACAATACTCACCTAGTTTACTAATTGTAATTTCTACTACATTATCTCTTCCTCCATATAAGTGACAAATCAAATACATTAACCAACAAAACTACGCTTTTTCTTTTCCTTCCCTTCTCCATAAATCTTTCTTCCACCACATCCCTTTCAACGTTCGCATCACACTCCTCGTATGCAATTGCGATTACTAATATTGTATACTTGGCCACTTTTCATCCACTCGAAAAGTCGGTACTGTCTCCGTCCCCCTCACAAATCCAATTCCCATCATAATCGCTTTCCTACGCACATTAAAAACATATTTACTATTAGTTGTTTTCCATTGACGGCACAGTCCCATTTCCCATTTACAACGGACTTCTTCACAGCTATAGTCGTCTCCGTACGCACTATTTTTCTGGAATGTAAACGGCGGTCCAATAAATTAAACGTTTGTTTGTACCCAGGCGTGGGGTCCGCAACCACTGGTTTCACATGACACATACTGCACAATGGGCACCAGGCTGAGCCGGTAACATGACGTTGCGCAACAGGCCGAACCGGTAATCAGCCCAGTCAGCCTTTGCCTTCTTATGTAGAGGGGGCCTTCACTCTAAGAAGCAGTGCGATACCCTGCTGAGGCTACCTACATCAAAGCCTTTGGAGGAGGTCGCACGTTCGAATCGCAGCAAGTGTGACAATGAATAAAAGTTCTCTACTGTTCGGAATTGCGGTGGCGCTGGCCATCATTGCCTTTGCAGGTGATCACGGATTCGATACTCATTACTACACTATTTTTATATTTTTTGGTTTGGTATCTTACTCTTTGTTAGGGTTTTTGTGCAGCGGCTGGTTCTGTCGGGATAAATTATGGGCGCGTGGCGAACGATTTGCCTTCGGCAGTCAAGGTAGCGAGTCTGATAAAGAGCGCCGGCGTCGAGAAAGTTAAGCTCTACGACTCGGATCCCGCAGTGCTCAGGGCTTTCAGCGGCACTGGCGTGGAGCTCACAATAGCGCTGCCAAACGAGCAGCTTTTCTACGTTGCTCGACGCCTCTCCAGGGCTTACGCATGGGTGAAGCAGAACGTCGCCGCGTACGTCCCGGCCACGAAGATAACCACCATTGCCGTGGGAAACGAGGTTTTCGCAAATCCTAAGAATATCACCGGCTTTCTGGTACCGGCCATGAAAAACATTAACACCGCGTTGCTCAAGTACGGCCTCGGGGACGTCAAGGTTTCGAGTCCCCTCGCCCTCAGCGCGCTACAGAACTCGTATCCTCCTTCCGCGGGGTCCTTCAAAACGGAGCTCGTAGACACCGTTATGCGGCCGATGCTGGATTTCCTCAACAGCACGGGATCCTTCCTCATGGTGAACGCCTACCCGTTCTTCGCCTACAAAGACAACGCCGGCGTCATCTCACTGGACTACGCTCTCTTCAACCCCAACGCCGGAGTCCCCGACGCCGCTACGGGCACCCTCTACAAAAATCTCTTCGACGCGCAGCTCGATGCGGTGTTCACCGCAGCTTCGGCGCTCGGCCACGGTGCCCTCGACATCGTTGTCACGGAGACTGGGTGGCCGTCGAAGGGCGACGAGGACGAGACCGGCGCCGGAATGGACAACGCGGCGACTTACAACGGCAACCTCGTGAAACACGTGCTTTCCAACAGCGGCACCCCGTTGCGGCCCAAGGCGGCGCTGAATACTTTCCTGTTCGCGCTTTTCAACGAGAACAAGAAGCCTGGGCCCACTTCGGAGCGCAACTACGGCTTATTTTATCCTACCGAATCCAAGGTGTATAATATACCGCTCACTGCGGAGGCGCTGAAGAGCCAGCCCCCCGAGGTGCCGAGTTCGAATCACACGACGACGAAGCCGCGGAATGTGAGCAACGCTGGATCTCAGACGTGGTGCGTTGCTAACGGCAAGGCGGGGAACGAGCAGTTGCAGACCGCGTTGGATTTCGCGTGCGGCGAAGGGAGCGCCGATTGTCAGCAGATCCAGCCTGGCGCGGCTTGCTATAACCCTAATACACTCGAAGCCCACGCATCGTATGCTTTCAACAGTTACTATCAGAAGAATAGCCGCAAGACGGGGTCTTGTTTCTTCGGCGGCGCTGCTTATGTCGTTACTCAGCCCCCCAGTAAGTAGTTAATCCCCAAAACATTCTGTTTTCTTCTGCGGGCCACCATTATGACGCGCTTTTTTTTTTCCTTGGTAACTGATCTAACGCGCTTTTTTTTCGTCTCTCGCAGAATATGGTAGCTGCACATTTCCCACGGGCTATTAGACGGTTTAGATGTTAAAAATATAAGCTAGTAATGCGGTGTGTAGTTATTGTAGCCATCCGCTTGGGATGGCAGTTGGGTAAGCACTCCACCGTTTTTGTATATGAATGGGGAAGGGAATGGGGCTGCTGGCTGCTGTATTAGTTCCGATGGAAAAATTCAATTATCTTTTTTTTGACTTCAAATTTCGTCCAAATATTCCATCAGACTTTTTAAGTTTAAGATGTGGCCAACAGTTTGATTTTAAAATTTTATAAATAATAATATTATATTAGCTTCTATCTTTTCAAATTAAGTATTTTAAATATGCGGGACCTTAAATGGGTATGGTCTGTGTATGATGATGTGAAATATTTTGTCTGCTGATCTACAGACTTCAAGATATGTCAAATGATAAATAAAAAATGAGGCTGAGATCTGGGTGAATTTGGCCAAAAAAAAACACCATGCAAACCAGATCTAAAACAGATCTAACACAATGCAGTTAAATCTTGTTAGATCTGTTTTCTTATTAGATCTAAAACAGATCTAAAACAGTAAAATAAGATCTATATCCTCAATTTAAGAAAAATTTCTGCTGTCTTGTAAGTTTAGAAACAAGCGTGAGCATCACACAGACCAAAACTTGGTTTTTTATGGCCAAAGATAGACCTTGAAAACTCATCGAACCAAAAGGTACTGTTACATCGCTACCGAAATCACTGTTAGATCCCCTACCAAAACTTAACTTTTAAGATACATTTTTACTTTATACACCTAAAGTTAAGAACAATTGTGAGCATCAGACACGCATCCGAGGTAAGATTTTTAGGGCGTGATCAATAATCAATAAGCCAAGAATTTTAGTTACCATTTTTTTTTTCTCAAATGACTGAAGGTGTAATTTTGTTAAGCGTACGGCTCCAAACACCCAAAAACATTTTTACATTTTTCACAGCCATGTTGCACAGCTTTTACCACTTTTTGTTGATGTTTATGTTTTTTTTTTCACATAGGTTGAGAAAAAATCACAAAAATTAGGTGTATGATGTCGCCCAGCTTTTACAATTTTTGTTTATATATATAACAGGGGTTAAATTTGACGGCCGTTTAGACATTTTTCGTGATTTTAGACGTAAAATACTTGTAAATATCTTATGTAATGGTCACACGTGACTTGCATATTTAAATTGTTACCGTCAATTTCTATATAGATTTGTATATAAATTATAAAAATATATGTAAACATATATTTAAAAAGATATAATAAATATAAAACAATTAATAAAAATAACCTTGTTTTGTGTTTTTGAAAGGTAATATTCAAAAATTACCGTCGCCCGAAAATTGTTTGACAGGTATAGGTGGCCGTCAAATTTAACTCCAATATATATATATATATATATATATATAATTTATCGTTTCTCTATTTCATGTAGGTTTGGAGAAAATCAAAACTAATTTTATCTCAAATCGATTCATAACAAACTATTGAATTGTAATGCAAATTTCAAAATGGCTGCAAGTCATTCTAATGGTAGATCCTCTTGAGTCTTTTTACTAATCAATTTAAGAGTCCAAAGAGTGCATTTTATAGAGGAGAGGGATTAGTAGTGGTTTTGTTAAGTTTTCATTGATATGTAAAGTTTATTTTAACTTACATATTTTTTTGGAGTGTTTAATTGGAGGGAAAGTTATATTTTGATTTGATTTAAAATAATAAAATTGAGCTATACTACATTCTTGGTGGTACCAACTCTTGAACACGAGGCATTTAATAATTTTAAGTCTCACATGTCATGATGCAATTAGTCACTCTTCACAATTATTATGTCAAAAATAAGTAACCACGAGGTAGTCCTACAACAACTATTTGTATTGTGTAATCAAGACTCATATCTACTATTAGACCATGATCAAGTATTGGCCCCTCCCTTACATAACGCCCATTTTGATAGCAAATATTTGCAACAATTGCCTCGTGGTCATTACCAATAAACTTCTAAGGATGGGAGAGGCCTAAATCTTTTAAGACTTTAAAAGTCTTTGTACCAAAGGATGCTATGGTATTGAATCAAATGACCTTATGCGTCTATATGTTTGATGTTGGTAACATTTGCTTCCTCAATAATAAGAACAATAGCGAATGTTGAGCGTTCCTTGTGGCCCCCAGCCTTTTAAGTCTCTATACCAAAAGACGCCTTGGAATTGAATCAATAGCCTTATAAAACAATATGTTCTACATTGTTCGCCATTGCTTTCTCAATAATAGGGACAATAGTGAATGTCGTGTTTAACCTATAGCCCCAAGCCATTTTGTATTTGCGCACCTATATATAATCATCTAGAATTGTGGAATAAAGATTAACCTTGTCACAAAAAGATGCCTTGGAACTATATCAACGACCTTATGGAAAATTACAAAAGAATAGTATGTTCTACGAGTCTGGTGGTTCCTCTTGGCCCCAAATTGTTGTCTCTGCATGTCTATAGCTATAATCATATCAAACTATAGAAAAAGATTAGTCAAAGTAGGCTTAATCATAACAAAACAATGGTTTATGGGTTGAAAACAATCTCAAGATTTTAAGATAGGATGAATAAATATCGGAATTCCAAGTTTGGGGAAGATTGCGAGGCAATCAAATTCAAACTACCATATTGATTAGGCATCTTGGTGAAGTCATATGAGGTACGAGTTGTACCATATTTTTGATCTCGTCTCATGAGCATGTAATGAAATATGAGTGGAGGATAATGCCGATGCTCACCCTCTTCCCCTTGAGATTTGCAATGACTATATGAAACTCACATCTTATAAGAAAGAGATTAAACACATCATATACAAGATATATAGAAGCATTGAAATGTAATATAGAAAGATATAACCTTGGTAGTGTGTATGGCATACATAAGTTACCCATAAGGACCTATGATGTAGGCATAACAATTATGTTTTTTTTTATGTGAACTCTATGTAGTCTAAGAAGTTTACCAACGGAAAATCTACTAATCAAGCCAAACATATTCACTTGCAACATGACCATATCTAACACCCACAAATTTAATGGGATCCACATTCTTCTCCAATAAAAAAGAATAATACAAGAAAATATTAAAACATTATTATTATTTTTATTAAAAAGAGATATAAACCTTATAAATTTATACATACTAGTAAAAGTAAGGGTTAAATTTGACGGTCGTTTAGACTTTTTTCGTGATTTTAGACGTAAAATACTTGTAAATATTTTATCTAATTGTCACACGCGACTTGCACATTTAAAACGTGACCGTCAATTTTTATATAGGTTTGTATATATATATAATAATTAGTAAAAAATAACATTATTTTGTGTTTTTGAAGGGCAGTATTGAAAAATTATCGTCACCTAAAAATTGTTTGATAGGCATATGTGATCGTCAAATTTAACCCGAGTTAAAGATTGGTTCACTTGCAACCTGCAAATCATAAAACATGCAGAAATCTATTAACAATTAGTACATATTTTGAAATAGGCTTAGAGTAGATCTTTGGGACCCGTTGAATAGAAGATCGAATCACTCTATCCAAATGCGAGATTCTTAAGACATATATGAGAAAAGGTTAAACCACTTTATTATTCGAGTTCAACCTCGTATCTTGTTAAAGTTTTGACTCCTCATCAAAATGTTGTGTGATGCCATGTTCAAAGACATCAAAACAAATGTTCGATATTTCCTATGGAGGAGTATATTTGAATTTTTGACATCATCTTTATTTTCAAAAATGGCGGCGTGTTTCATAAAGTGGCATTAAAATAATTTCAATTCTAAAGATCCCAACAAAGCGTTATGTCCCTTCCAATTTTTTTTTTAATAAAAATCAATGGTAAATTAAGTATGTTCATTGAATTAAAGAAAAAGAAATTGCAATCCAAGAAAAGGTACATTTCGTTTGTCCTTTTCAGAATTAATAAACTTTTTTTAGTACTTTGCCCACACTATGGGTGGTGCACGTTCCCTCACTCTTAGGGCATTGTTTTTTTGGGGTCCCTTTTGCAAAAAGGAGCACCTATTTTGTAGGGGTGTACCCTTACTATGTCACATTTTAGTGGATTCCCATGCTACATTTGGTTGTGTCGGCCATGCCAAATTCCTTGCGCACAAAGCACATTGAAATATGACTTGAAAGTATTGCGTGTGAAAGGGATACTTTTTAAAATACAAAAATACCCATTATCGTGGCACTAGGCGTACATACCCATTGTTGCAACAATTTTAAATTTTAAAATAGTTAAAAGTTGAAAAAGTGAAGGTGAAATATTGCAGGGGAGGGACACAACTTAGATAGGCAATATAATATGGAGATAGAGCTATAAAAGTAATTCTTTATGGTTCAAATTCCTAATGTTAGAAGTTTTTGTGGATAGTCATAGCCTATGACATTATGAGGGGAATACATATCCATTTTTCGTAGGGAACTCTAATGATAGGGGACACATAAAAAAATAGCATATCAAGAATAAATTTCGACACATGTTATAACCAACACTAGGTTAGTCAGAAGCCCACTATGATAGTTCTCATTGTTGTTTGAACATGCAATCCAACTCTTCTTATTTTCTCATTTCTCGACATAATAGACACCCTTGTTCACCCGTTGCCTTTTGGCTGATTATTTTTTCTTTAAAGTTAAACCACCACTGATGGATGATATGTCAAGCAAGACAAAAGAATAAGAGGATTTAGAAGAAATATTTATAAATTTTTTTGATTTCACAATGCGTATTCTTTCTTACATTTATGTCAAGACCGACATAAGGGCATTTCTTAGAGGGAAAATGCCAAATGGAAAATGCATCGATTGCATCTATAACGAAGGACATGTGGCAAAAGTTGTTGACCTTGGGAGGAACAATCTATATCATGTGCATCGCCATTCTTCATATCAACAATTAATGGAAAAAATCCATCCATTATTACATCAACTATTCATGAAACCAATTGTCATTCAAATATGGGACATGCAATCAAATTGGTTTTTTTTTTTTTAAATATGTGACATTACAAGTATATGGAGATGACATGCGATGCGCACCCTCAAATCGACAAGGTAGGATTTTTCTAGACTAAATCCTTTTTACCTATAATTTTGATAAAAATAATGTGTAGTCGGATTCACTAGTTGGGTACACAGAGAACCAAACATACCTTGGGACTCATCTTCAACCTCACATTATTTCATTAAATATGGTGAAGAAACAATATAAATTTAAGAGGGAATTCGACATCAAGCTACGAACAAATTCATCGACAAAAGGATTGAGCATTTGAACCTTCGATTGAATTTATACTAAGACTCTCAAGCGTGAAATGAGGTGTGGAAAACAAAATTGGATTTGAAGGGGTTCCAATAGGTGAATCTAGGGGGGATAGATCAAGCTAGTTGAAAGTCCCTCAGAAGCTCAAATCCCACCTTCTAACATCTCTCTGAAGACCACTGCAAACACATAATCCATAAGAATATAATACATTAATATATAAATATGTAAACCCATGACTTGTGAGTTTCTCTAGACATGCGTTGCAAGGTTTTCTAAACATATATACACTTAAAAAAATTAAAACGTAAATCTTCAAATTGTGTAAGCAAACAATAAATTCATTGGAAAAAGGATTGAGAATTTGATACCTTCGATTATATTTCTAAAAAATACCTCTCATACATGTCAAACATAAGTGAACAACATGGAGTGGATTCGTATAGGTTTTGAAATAGGTGAAGATCTAGTAGAGGTATGCTCAACCTACTTGAAAGCCCCAAGAAGCTCCAATCACCCCATCCACTATCTCTCTGAATGACCACGTACACACATAATTCTCAAGAAAATACATTAATGTGTACTAAACATAGAAAATAGAGTTTGTGAGGCTATCTAGACATGAGTTGTGATGTTGTCATAAACATGTGTACACTTAAATAATTTAAATGTAATCTTCAATGTGCTATAAGCAAAACAATTAATTTAATAAATTTCAAATTTTATGGAAAATAACAAATTTTAAAAGCACAAATGATGAAGACACAAACACATCAAATAAAAAAAGAGGTTTTATGATAAGAAATTAATTTATGTGTTAACAAAATCATAAGTTGCAAAAATAAAATGACTTGATCATTTCCATCATTGCTTCAAATTATAAACACACACACACACACACACACACACACACACACACACACACACACACACACACACACACACACACACACACACACACACACACACACACACACACACACACACACACACACACACACACACACACACACACACACACACACACACACACACACACACACACACACACACACACACACACACACACACACACACCATCTCATATGTATGCATGATTTTTAACAATTAAAAACAGATCCAATATTGTCTATAAAAACATAATAACACGTTAATGGACTCTAACATCCCGTGTCTTTATTTCCCTTTGTATATTTCTATTCCAAGTTGATTTTTGTTCCAGTTGGCCATTCCTTGCCTCATGTGCACACACTAATATTTAGATGAAAATGAATTTATAATGTGTTGTTATAAACTCATATCTTAATTAGTCGATACAAATGTAGCTTGTCTTATTTAATCGTAGTGGTTGTTACGAGTATTTAATCTAGATGTTGATAATGGCCAACTTGAAGAATCCTTACTTTTTAATGGTGCAGTAACCTGTTTAGTATTCCTGACAGTTGCATTATGTGTTTTAATAACATAAACATTTAATTAATAAAAAAAAAAAGTGTTGATGTACCATATAAATTGAGAATACCTTAATAGGTTAACATGAGTATATTAACAATAAATTTTGAGACATATATAACTAGGGTCATGCAACAATTTTGATAACTTCAAATAGTTCTCAATAAAATATTTAGGCATGGGATACATTGTAACGATAGAGAGGACATATGTTCAAGGATTCTGAAAAGGAAAAATACATGTTCGTACACATATTCACTACCCAAGAACTTACATAACTATTGATTTTAGACAAGCATTGACGAGATATCATATATATATTCTTCCCAATACTAATAAAAATGCAAAACATGAAAAATAGGGGATAACGTTACTGCATGGAAATCTTATTAAAATAAACACCATGAAATGAAGATGCCATCTCAAAAGATATAGAGGACATCAAACATATCCATAAGATACTGTAAAAGGGGAAAGTGAGAGGAAATAATGTTGTAGTTTGGCCACCCAAAATGACAACATAGTCCAGAGGGACCAAATCCTCAACCCATTTCCCTTGACATCCAAATTCTCTCATGCCCTTAGAAGGATTCACATAGAGTCTCCTTCACCACTACATGTATATAGGAAGCTGTGACATATGTCTATGAATCTCCTCACGTCTGTATTCCCTTTCCCACCACGCCCTCTAGCCCATCCTGTTCACATTCCTCTACGATGTAGGGTCTGAGTATGGCCCACAATGTTAGAAGTAATAATCGTCGTGATTGGTTCTTCACAAAATATCATTTCCTACATACCATTTAAAGTTTAATAATAACCATGAACATAAATAAAATCCTAACCAAAAATATTAAAAAATAGCAAAATTTCAATACCTGGCAATTCTACGCAGTTGCAAATACCCTATGAAGCATTCTCTAGTATTCATCATTGAGGTTAAAGCCTAATATCCCTCCTAGAACATGAATTGTTAACAAGACTACTTGAGTGGTTTGTTTATGAAATGAGGGGACCTTAGCAGTTCTCTTTGGTCACCTCAAGGTTCAATATGATAAGAGTTGAAGATGAAGGCCATTAAATTCTTTGCATCATGCATTCAAGCAAGTTGAGATGTTGCACTCACATACTATAAAAAAAAAGTGCAAATGGAATAAAATCACATTAAGTACAAAACTTTAACAAATTGGATAAAATCAACTGTATAAATATATAGTATTCTTAAACGGGTAAAATGTGCAAATGTAATAAAATCACATCAAGTACAAAACTTTAGAAAATGGGATAAAATCACATGCATACAGATAAACTATTTTTTAAAGGGTAAAAAGCAATTACAAATCTAAAATTTTAATACCCTGAAAAGGGTAAGTCAAACATTTTTCACATAAAAAATAAAAAATAAAAAGTATTCAAAATAGTTGAAAATTTGACGATAATAGTAAAGAATCAAAAATGTTTATGCAAAGATTGGAGAAAATGAAGCCTCAAATATTTTTATCCCGCTAAAGGCATGTATATAGGCATCACCATTCAAATTAAATTTAAAACTCTTTTCAATTAAATTCTACCACTTAGCAAAGTTGATAGTGAGGTCATATTTTTTTAAATTATAAGATTTTATAATTAATGATATATGGTGTTTATCCTTCATTTCATTGGTTCATTGGCTCTCCTGTTTATTGTTCATAGGGCATGATTTTTTTATCAGCAATTTTTTTTCTCCAACATTTCAAAAAAAGATAACTACTAACTTAGAAGAAAGCTTTTTTCTGATAACTAAAGCTTTTTTTATTTTTACTTTTATGACACTCAAGGATTTTTTATTTCTATTTTTTTACTGTGTTTCTTCCTCTGTCCAGATAATTTCATACTTCTATAATTATATAAACATAACACAAACCCACAATTTTTTTATTTAATTGCACGTATAGAAAGAGTGGTCTGGTCCTCAACATGACATTGAAGATTTGCGTGTTTCTCAGATGATTTGCTTACAAATATTTTTATTTACTTCTTTTTTATTTTGTGGGTGCAGTGGTGGGAAGAGGAGTGGTCACATACCTTACCATGACTCAAAGTTTACTCGGATTTTGCAACTTTCTCTTGGTGGTAATTCCAGGACAACGAGTATATGCACTATGGGTCCCACATTAGCTCATGTAGAGCAATCTCGAAATACACTTGTGTTTTCCACTTGTGCAAAGGAGGTTACCAACATTTCACAAGTGAATATGGTACATCGTATTCTTTAAATTGATACAATATATCATTTATGATTCAAAGCTCACCTAACAATTTCTTATTCCAAACTAGGTTTTTTCAGATAAGGACCTAGTTAAACAAATGTAAAAAGAAGTTACAAGGCTTGAAGCAACAAGAGTTGAGGTTGAGCTGCATACACCAAAATCAACCAAAATAGCATGCTCAAATTCATTACTGATGGAGAAGGGGCTGAAAATTCATAAGGTATTTTCATCAGAGATGAACAATTCAAATGAAGTGTTAGTCTTGTGGATCTAGTTATTTTGGATTTCTGCATCCATTTCAAAAATAAAAATATTTAAGGTCAATTGGTTATTATTTCATGCTTATAGATGGAGATGGAAATGAAAGAACTTAGGATACAACATGATCTTTCTCAAGCCCAACTTGATGAATTACATCGAAAAATAGAATAGGAACAACAACAAGTAAAGTCTTTGGCATTGTTGCTACGACTATTAATTAGAGAGTTATTGTTTATATATTTTTTGACTAAAGTGTATCCTCCATATATTTTTTCACATGTAGGAGATAAATTAAGTTAATGAAAGAGACAACAAAAATAAGTCATCGAGGAAAGAACCCACCATGGTGAGCAGGGCTAGAAATAATTCAACCAGGAAAATAATGAGGCGGTCGAGCATTTACTCAACCTTTCAAATATAAATAATATTCAAAATATGTTCAAAACAATGATAAAACAAAACATTTAGAGCACACAAGCTTATGTCACAGAGCTCAAAGAGCGTGTTGTCAAGATTCAGTACCAGAAGCAACTACTTGTTTTCTAGGTATCATTTGTTTTGGTCTTGTATGTTCAACTAGTAAATTGAATATATAATAATTACATATAATAAAATTACATCTGATAATTATCTATTAAAGTGTTGACCAATTTTCTTTGTTCCTGTTCAGATTAGTGAACTAGTAATAAAGGAAACAAGTAACTCAGAATATGAAGGGTTTATGGTACCTTGAGATGAGATGAATGGAAGCGGACGCAAAGATGAACTCCTCACTGCGAGCTAGATAATTTTCACAACAAAGAATACTAATGAATAAAAATGGATTAGTATATAGGATGGAGGGTTTGCTAGACATAATTTGGTCCTGAGAAGTGTGATCTTCCTAGGATGGATGTCAACCCTCTTGTAGATAAAGATAGGATAAAATTGATGATAATGGATCTGGATAATATGTAGAATCTGATACAAACATAGAAATTGAAAATGTAGAAATGTAAGGAAAGTACAGATCTTGATCAAAATATATGTAAAGTAAATCAAACCTGCATGGGTTAATGATGACCTGAGGCTGCAGAGGTCCAGTCGACGATGACTAAGGATGGATGAGAGGAACCTACAAAATAGACCTGCAAGCTCTTATGTGATTGGATCTGGAATGAAGAAAAAAACTTGCAAGAAATATTGGATCTGGATCTGTATAAAAGGATGCAAGAAAATTAGGCAAGGTGATGGTAAATGGTATGAAAAAAGGGTTGGTCAATGGCGACTAGGGGGAATCGACGATGACTGGGGCCTGACAGAACAAATCTGGGAATAAAAGAGAGGCAAAATGGTGAGATCTGGAAATTGGATGGATACAAAACAAAGAGTTGATGCAACAGAGGGTATGATGACAATGAAACTAATATGGATGAGATTGGGTCGACAATGCGACGATCAGATAGGGTTCGATGGTGACTGGGACTAGTTAGGGCTTGAACAAAAATGGATGGATTGAAATGAAGACCTATAGATGAAATAGAAGGCTGAGATGGCCGCAGTGGAGTTCCTGATGATAACTAAACCTGCACAAAATGTTAGTGGCAGATATATATGATAATATTGCACAAGACAAACACAAAGTTAATGTTAATGGTGAAATAAGTCTTCCCAAATATCCAAAGTTGAGGCACCCAAAATCTTTAAGAGGACTCTAAGATTCCAATATTACATCCTTTGATCTCTTGAAGAAGGAGGGGGTATGGTGTATTTATAAGATGAGTGGATGGATATGAGGGATAGGAAATCATTTAATAAAGGTAGGTGGGAGGTAAAATTATTAAATAAAGGCCATGAAGAGGTGAGATGAAATTATTAAATGAGGGCCTAGGGAGGATAAAATGGAGCATATATGAGGTCTATGGATAAATAGTAGGAAGGATATTAATTATGAGGGTCTAGAGATAATTAATGGGATGTGATTAGGGATAATAAATTTGATTAGGGATTAATTAAATGGGATTAAGGGTGAATTAAAATAAATTATGGGGAAATAAAATAAACAGATGGGGATATATAGAAAGTGGGAAATTTGAATAAATAGGATTTATTGAGGGAAAGGGGAATTCAAATAGGAAGAGAGGTATGCATGTGGATAACGATGATAAAAGGGAGCGAACATGCTAGATGAGGGGTAGTGATACCAAAAATTGGTGTCTACATTTGCCCCTTTTTGTTGAGTGGTTTGCATTGGGCAAGCCATGAGACAAAAAATAGAAGGGATGAAAAGATGATTGATGAGGAGATAAGAAATTATGACAGGGGTACTCCCCCTCAAAATAAGGATCAATGATGCAAAGCATAGTCGATCACGATTTTGAAAGAGATAGATGGAGAAAGAAGAGATGGAAAGGAAATAAGGATGAAAAATAGGGGACACGATGAGAAGAAAAACGGATGCCCCAAGCATGCAGGGGAAGGACCATTGATAAGATAACAAAACAAAAAATGAAAATATGGTGGTGATCATGGAAACACATCAATAGGGACATAACACGGCCTACGATGTAGGTAACGTTAATGGCCTACAAACCCTATGAGCTGGAAAATATCACTGCAATATGGAGGGAATCCAATGGGAATCCATTTGGATGGATGTACAAACCATGGGACCAACTGGTCAAAGGAAGACATCAAAAATATGCGTGAACAAATGTGAGGATGGTCAAAACAATGGTCTTGAAAAAGTTGGGGAAAAAAGAGCATGCGATGTCCTTCAAACATAAGGAAGCAAAAAAGATGGGTCTAGGTAGGACTAGGATGAAAGAGATGGCCACAATGGTGGACTTAAGATAAGATAGAGGTTCCCTGAGAGGGAACACAAAGATGGCCACATAATGGACTTATGATGAAATAAATTGGATGAGGATGGATGGAATATGATGAGGTGATCTAAAAGATGGCAGATTCGATTAGATGAACGATTGATAAGATGAGATAAAATAGATGGGATGGATGAGCATAATAGATCAGATGAGATAGATGGATAATATGATGCAAGATGGATAAGACAAGAGAGGATGACAGGTTATAAGATTGATAGGATGAGATAGAATTGGATTGGATGTGAAAGATAAAACAGCTACTTCGATAAGGTAACCCAAAATGTGGAAGCATACACTTCATCGTAGTAAGGAGCGGATGAGGAAATAATGATTCGAATCTAGATTGGAGGTAAACAAGAAATAGAGCCACTTAAGGAAATGCACTTGCGGTCAATAACATGTGTTAACACATAACCAACGATAGTTAGTTATTCTAGGGATCATGTGGAAAAGATGGAAAGTGGACTTATGAACCTAGAGTTGACAAAACGATGTGACTTGTACGTGGGAATATAGGTTCTCCACAAGTGGGTTTCCCTAGGCTATGCCCCAACTTTGGGTGATGGGAACACAAACTGATCAATACGGGAAGTTTTCTATGAATGAGAAAGTAGATCGATGCGGGAATATTTCTTAGGATGCTTTCTTTTGAAATTTATGATTTTCTTTATGAGATAGAAGGTTGATCAATGTAGGAAGCCTTCACTGTCATGGTATAAAGGGAGTAGCCATCCTTTTAGGGAGTGGTCTACTTTTTTTGCTTTATGTTTTTTTACTTTTGGTTTTGTTTTGAAAAATGGCAGGGATAATATATGCATGATAGTTCGTCCTTCAAGGGATCATTCTATACTTTTGAATTTTTATGCTTTTACATGAACAATTGTCCATTGAGGGATCAATCTGATTTGCTTTTGACTTTTTGATATGATCATCCATGAAATTTTTAATTTTTTATGGGGAAGAGCTAGAGATAGTTAGGTATAGCACTAATGAGGGGATAATGAATGTACAAGTGACACATGTGGACCCTTAGCGTGGTTCTAGTAGGTAAATAAGTGTGTAATGGATGTAATGATCACAGAGTTCTCACCAAGAAGGAAGAACCTATCCATAAGGAATATGCTATGAGTAGATCCATGGTGCCCATATATAAGGTCATAATTAGAAAAGTGACAGTAGACCACAAAAGTCAAGATCATTACGATGAAAGCTGGAAATGGCTAATGACCAATGGGAATACTAAGTGCACATTGGTAAATACGTTAATAATAGAAAGGGCGCGTACGTGTAATGCGTTAAGAGGTTCCATTTTTGGTTTACCATCAAGGGAAGCCAAATGATAGGCCCCAGACATGTAATTATGCTTGATAATGTAAGGTCTAATCTAGTGGGGAGAAAACTTTCCACATCGTCTTCTTTCTAGAGTAGTGACTTTTTTTATTTTCTTTAAGAACAAGATCGTTGATGTTAAATTCATGTCCCTTGAGATGATGATAGCTTATGAGATAAATAAGAGGAGGTAAGAGATTATGCATTATCTTTCAAATAGCAAGAAAATATGTGTCCATGGTGAGACTAAAGATGGCCACAAAATTGGGATTAGGATGAGGTATGGTGCCCCCAAGAGAGGCACAAAGATAACCAGAAAGGTGGATTTAATATGAGATGTAATAATATATAAGGGGAGTGGGTAAGATGAGAATAACATCATAGATAAGATGAGGGATAAGTATATTTAGGTGGGATCAGGTGATATTAGATGAGACAATATGGGGATTAATAGGAAGAGACATATCTTGATAATAGACTGGTCCTAAAATGACTGTAGAGATTAAAATAAGTTAGGGGGAAGGGGCACAATGTCACATGTTTCTAGGTAGTTGTTTAATGGCGCAGAAAGATGGATCGATGTGCATGGGAGATGTAGATGGAGGAGGAGACATTAGAGGAATAAGAGAGAGGACTATAGATTCTCCCCCAGTGAGAGATTTTGCATCATATTTTAGGACACTTGAATGTAGATATGGATACGATAGTGGATGTATAAAGGGGAATGCGTAAAAGTGTTTGAAGGAGAAGAGATGATGCCTCAAGATTTTGATTGGGTGGATGATTGAGGGTTATGAGGATGATTATTAATGTGGATGGTGTTAGTGAAGAGAGGGGGCCTCCCTATAGGAGAAATAGATCTTGGAGGAGGGATCACAGTGAGTGATTTGGATAGAGAACCTAAATTAGATTCCTTAGGAGGTGAGTATTCGATTAGAGGATTGGATTTAGACGTGAATAAGATGGAAGGAAGAGGTTGGTCTTTGTGGATGAGAAGGTCAATCCTCCACCATTAAATTGTGGATGAGAGTTTGGAGGGCCCTACAGTGTTCAGTGTCATGGCTCAGAGTGTGATGACAAGTACATATGGCGTTAGGATCAAACTATGATGGCTTTTTTCCATTTCGGTTAAAATGTTTGATGGGGGGAAGAGTGATTGCTGGGATTTGAAGTAGGTGTTGGAATATTTCAGTGTAGGACCAAATGGGGGTAGTTTAAGAAGAGGTTATAGATGAAATGGTTCTAAGAAGGGTAGATGAAGGTAATAATAATGATTCTCTTCGATGAGGCTTCATGCGAGCCTTTGGTTCAAAGTTAAAGTTGGAAGGAGAAGTGGGTCTATATGTGATTTAGATGATGTTAAAGGGGGATTAGATCTAGAAGGAGGGTTAGATTGCTTGGACTTGGATTGGTTGATGATGAATGTCTTAAATCAAGGGATTGGCCCTAAGATGGATGGAGATATTCCTAAGAGTGATGATGTAACAATGGTTTGCTTAGGATTGAGAGGAGAGAGCTCCAGTTTTTTGTAAGTATGTGTAAGTGATTTTTGGATGGTTATGCTAAGGCTCTTAGATCTTGGTTGGGATGTTTTACTCTTGGTAGGAAATATTACGATTTCAACTGAGAGGTTTGTAGGTTGTGTTGTAGAGGTGGATATGGAGGATGAAAGGGACTTTTGGATGATACACTTAATAAGATCAAAAGGGGGTGTAGATCGTATAGGTCTTGGAATGATTGGTGTGGGCGTGATCGGTTTAGTAGATGGGGCATGCATATATTTTATGGTTGTCTTAAATGGGGGTGCTTGCGTAAAAAATGTTTCAAGGGGTATCATATATAAATGTGTAGATTGAGATGTGGATGTAGGTATGGTTATGCTAGTAGATGTGATTGATGTGGAAGTGGGTATAGATGTAGGAATGGTAGATGTCAATGAAGAATTGGATATGATAGATTAGGATTAGTAGACCAAGTAGATAGGATGCTAGAATGTTGACCAAGTTTTTTCGTTCCTGTTCAAATTAGTGAACTAGTAATAAAGGAAACAAGCAACTCTGAATATGAAGGGTTTTGTTAGAATGTGTTGTATATTTTGTATACTGTATAACTAGAACTATACACCTCTTCCACCAGCGTTAGTAGGGGTCCGGAGCTGGCCCCGACTGGGGGTTTGGGGGCCCAATGGCTGGCTCCGGAGAATTTTTTTTGGAATCCCTATTTTTCTGGGAATATAGATATGCTATTTTATCTATAACTATATATGGGTGGTGTCATAATCCATGAATTATGGGGAAATGTTATGGGTGTTTATTAGCCCATGGTTTTTGTACCCATGTATTGTAAAACTGCTTTGACGGTTTCCTATTGATTTGCTTACAAATAGCTGGAGATGCAGTAGGGTAAAGCAGAACCTTGGAAGTACATTATTATATTGTAAATGGTTAAATTAATGTAATAAGAGAGATAATTTATTGTGCTGGGTTTTTTCTGGAAAGGGTTTCCTAGGTTAAATCTTGTGTTTTGTAATTTGTTTTCTTTGATTATCTTGATTATTCTGTTCAATATAGCTTCTTATTTATTAGTTTATTAAATTAATTATCTTCATTTAGTATTAGAGCTAGGTTTTAGCTTTTATGTGAAGAGTTAGGGTTTCTAAAACCTGTGATAAATTTTTTTGAGTGGGAGCTCTGCAGGTGAATTTTTTAGGTAGAAGAAAATGACGGGAAGCACAAGGATCGAGATAAAAAAATTTAATGGTCAACATTTTGAGTTATGGAAGCTCAAGATGGAAGATATTCTTGTGGATTTTTGTGTCTGGAGTCATGCCTACGAGTATGAAGGTAGAGGACTGGGAAAAGATCGATAGGAAGGAAAGGAGTGCAATTAGATTTTGTCTATTAGATTCGGTTTTGCTGAATGTGTCAAATGAGAAATCCACTCAGGTGTTATGGGAGAAGTTGGGGACTTTGTATCAAACAAAGTCTCTGGTGAGAAAATTGTTTCTCCAAAAGAAGCTATATTCATTGAGAATGAACGAAAGAGACTCTGTTGCAGAACATCTGAACGTCTTTAATACTGTGGTAAGTATGTTGATTTTTGTTGATATTAAAATAGAAGAAGAGGATAAGTGTATTAATATTTTGTGTCCTTTACCTAAGTCTTGGGATAATCTAGTTATGGCTATTATTAATACTAAAACAAAATTGTTAGTTGAGGATGTAGTTGCGGCCTTACTATAATAAGAAATGAGGCAGAAATTCATTGATTATTATCAATACAAGGATGCCTTGTATGTAAGATTCCGTACCCAAGAGAAAAGCAAGAAGAGGCAAGGACAATCAAAGTCCAGAATTAAAGTGAAGACTACAGAAAAAGATAAGAGGAAATGTTGGAACTGTGGTGAAATGAGGCATTTCAAGAAAGAATGTAGATCTAAAAAGGTAGAAAAGGGTAAATCATATGACGATGGTGGATCTTCATATACAAAACCCTCTAATGAATACTGGGAGATTTCCTTTTGGCAGCTTCCAGTTGGCATGCATGTGACAATGCGTGGTTGATTGAATCAGGTGCCTCCTTTCATATGACACCACATAAAGAGTGGTTATGTGAATATGAAAAGTATAATGTAGGTAATGTATATCTGGGAGATAACTCAACTTGCAAGATCATTGGTTGCAGGAGAATCAAGATGAGGTTTAAATATGGAAGGATTAAAACCCTCCTAGGTGTTCTACACATTATAGGTTTGACCAAAAACCTAATATCTGTACGTAAGATGAATGATGCAGGTGATCAGGTAACATTTAGTAAAGATAGTTGCAAGATGGTTCAGGGTGCAATGGTATTCGTAAGAGGCATCCGTAATGGAAAATTGTTCAAGCTTGAGGCAAGCGTTGTTACTGATGAGTGCAATACCTCTGTGGTTTTAGAGGAGAATAAAGCTTCATATATAAATCCTACATTTGATGCAATGAAGATGATGTTATGGCATCAAAGGATGGGACACATCGGAGAGAAAGGACTTTGTAATTTAAAAGTAAAAGGTATGGTTGAAGGAATTTCTGAGTGTCCTTTAGATTTTGATTTTTGTGAGTATTGTGTGTTTGGAAAGCAAACTAGAGTAAAGTTTCCTACTAATACTACAAGATCAAAAGGAATTCTAAATTTGATACATAGTGATGTTTTTGGACCTGTAAAAGTTCCAGCACTAGGAAAATCCATGTTTTATGTTAGTTTTATTGATGATTTCTCAAGAATGACCTAGGCATATTTTATCTGGAATAAGTATGAGGTTTTCAATAAATTCAAACAGTTTAAGGCTCTTGTAGAAAATTAGACAAAAAGGAAAATAAAGGTTTTGAGAAGTGACAATGGCAGGGAATATTTCTCTAACACCTTTGAGCAATTCTGTAAAGAGTGTGGAATAGAAAGGAAGAAGACAACTCCATATATGCCACAACAGAATGGAGTTGTAGAAAGGATGAACAAAACGTTGATGGATAAGTATAGGAGTATGCTCAGTGGTACTGGTTTGGATAGAAAATTTTGGACGAAAGTAGTGGTAACTGTGTGTTATTTGGTTAATAGATCAATAACATCTGCACTTGAAGAAAAAAATCCACATGAAGTATGGACTAGTAAGAAACCCTTTGTTAGACATTTACGTGTATTTGGTTGTATTGTTTATATGTATATTCCAAAAGAGAAAAGAACCAAGCTAGATAATAAATCTGTTAAGTGCATATTTATCGGATACTCTAATGGTATAAAAGGATACAAGCTTTAGAATCTAGAAACACAAAAGGTTATTTTTGGCCATAATGTATTTTTTAGAAAGATTAAGGAGATTCCAAAGAAGGAATAAAAACTAAAGGAAGATCATGTTAAAATTGAGGAATATGAATATGAATCTATGTTTGAGTTTGATGCGACTACATAAGATGAACCACAAAGAGAGTTGTAAGGGGAAGATTTAGATGAAGCAGATGAGGAACCATAAGATGTTGAACCAGAAAATCCTATCTTAAGAAGATAAAATCAGCTGAGAAGGGCACCTAAGAGTTATAGTCCTCTTGATTTCCGTTCTACTTCTATTTTATCAGTTTTGTCTGTTACTGACGATGAACCCAAGACTATGAAGGAGGCTTTTGGATCCAATGAAAGAAAGTTTTGGAAAAGGCTATGGAGGAAGAAGTTGAGTCCTTATATAAGAATAATACATGGGGCTTGGTGAAATTATCTCCTAGAATAAAACAGGTTGGCTGTAAATGGGTGTTTAAGAAGAAGTATAATGCAGATGGGAAAATGGAGAAGTATAAATCTCGCCTTATGGCAAAGTGTTTCTCTCAAGTAGAGGGACTCTGTTTTGGTGAGATTTTTTCTCCTGTTGCTAAGTTACATTCTATTATATTTATTTTAGCTATTGTTGTTTCTTTGGATCTGGAAATAGAGTAGATGGATCTTAAGACGTCGTTTTTTCATGGTGAGCTTGAGGAGGAAATCTATATGACATAGCTAGAAATATTTAAGATCAAGGGAAAGGAAGATTTGGTGTGTAAGTTGAAAAAGTCATTATATGGCTTGAAGTAATCACTAAGAATGTGGAACCATAAATTTGACAGGTATGCGTTGAGACTTGGGCTTGAAAGAAGTAAAGCTGATGATTACGTTATCATTGTATTGTATTTAGATGACATGTTGTTAATTGGTAACAATAAAAAATTGGCCAGTCATGTTAAATCTCAACTCTCATCTCAATTTGATATGAAGGATCTTCGGGCTGCAAAATTTATTTTGGGCATGGAAATAAAAAGAGATCGTGTAAATAGGAAATTTGAGTTAAATCAAAGAAAGTATCTTGAGGTGATATTGTAAAGGTTTCAAATGCATGAAAGTAAACCTGTTAGTATTCCTTTTCCTGTTGGTCAAAAGTTTTCTTTTGAACAATGTCCTAAAACTGAAGAAGAAATAGAGGACATGTCTCAGGTACCATATGCTAGTGCACTTGGTAGTTTAATGTATGCAATGGTTTGTACTAGACATGATATTGCACATGTAGTGGGAGTTGTGAGTAGATTCATGTCAAATCTTGGAAAGGAAACATTGGAATGTGGTAAAGAGATTCTTTGGGTACCTGTGTGGGACATCTAATTATATAATTTATTATTAGGGAAAAACCTAATGAAAGTAAAACATTAGATCTACATGGTTTTGTGGATTATGGCTGAGGATGGATACTTGGATATGTGCAGGTCTACCAGTGGTTATGTGTTCAACTTGTTTGGTGGAGCGATAAGTTGGATGAGTAAACGTCAAGCAAGTGTTGTGATATCCACCATAGAGGATGAGTACATGGTAGCTACTCAAGTAAGTAAAGAGGTCCATTTGGCTTCGGTGATTGATATCCACTGTTGGTTTCACTCAAAACTGTTGTAAGGATTGATTTTGATAGTCAAAGTGTAATTTTTCTGGCAAAGAAACCTAAGTATCATTCAAGAATGAAACACATTTATGTTCAATACTATTTTGTAAGATAAATGGTGGAGGAGAATAAGATACTACTAAGTAAGGTGGACATAAAGGATAATGTTGTTGATTCTTTAACTAAGGTTGTGAGTGCTGAGAATTTTTCTTAGTGTAGAAAAATTGATGGGCTTGAATTCCCTGAGTTGTTGACTATATGGATAGTGTAGCCCCCCTTTTGCAAAGTATACAAAAAGTGGGAGAATGTTATAATATTTTGTATATTTTGTATACTATATACCTCTTCCAGGAGTATTAGTACAGGGGTTTGGGGCTGGCCCCAGCTGAGGGGTTTTGGGGGCCAGACGCTCCCTCAATTGGGGGTTTGGGGGCTGGCTCCTGAGAAAAAATTTCATGGAATCCCTATTTTTTTCTGGGAGTATAGATATTATATTTTTATATATATGTATATATGGGTGGTGTCATAAATCCATGAATTATGGGGAATCGTTATGGGGGTGTTTATTAGCCCATGGTTTTGGTATCCATTTTATTTTAAAACCGCTTTGACAGTTTTCTACTGATTTGCTTACAAATAGCTGGAGATGTAGTAGGGTAAAGAAGAACTTGGAAGTACATTATTGTATTGTAAACGGTTAAGTTAATGCAATAAGAGAGAGAAGTTACTGTGTTGGGTTTTTTCCCGAAAGGGTTTCTCAGGTTAAATCTTATGTTTTATCATTTGTTTTCTTTGATTATCTTAATTATTTTATTTAGTATAAATTCTTGTTTATTATTTTATCAAATTAATTCTCTTCAGGTTTATGGTACATTAGGATGAGATGAATGGTTGTGGGTGTAAAGATGAAGGCCTCCTCCCTGCAAGCTAGAGTAATCTGCACAACAAAGAAGACTAAGAAGAAAAATGGATTAGTAGATAGGATGGAGGGTGACCGAAAAATACTCTGGTCCCGAGAAGTGTGAGCTTCCTAGGATGGATGTCAACCCTCTTCTAGATAAAGATAGAGATAAAATTGATGATAATGGATTTGGATAATATGTAGCATCTGAGATAAACAAGGAACTTCAAATGTAGAAATGTGAGGAAAGTATAGATATGATCAAAATAGATGTAAAGTAAATCAAACATGCATGGGTTAACGATGATATGAGGCTACAGAGGGTCTAGTTGATGGTGGCTAGGGCTGGATGAGAGGAACCTGCAAAACAAAACCTGCAAGCTCTTCTATTGGTTGGATCTGAAAGGCTTTGGATCTGAACTGATCTGGATCTGAGCCGAAGACAAAATCCTGCAAAAAAGATAGTGATTCTGGATCCGGATGAAAGGATGCAATAAAATTAGGCAAAGTGATGGTAAATGGTATGAAAATAGGGTTGGTCAATGTCGAATAGGGGGATCAACGATGACTAGGGCATGACACAACAAATCTGGGATGGTAAAGAAGTAAAATGATGAGGTCCAGAAGCGGGATGGATACATAAATAGAGAGATAATGACAAAGGGTATGGATGAAAATGAAACCAATATGGATGAGGCTGGGTTGATGACGATCTAACAAGGTTGATGGTGATTTGGACTGGTTAGGGCTAGAATAAAAAATGAATGGGCTGAAATGAATAACTCTAAATGAAATAGAAGACCGAGATGGATGATTTACAATTCTTGATGCTAGCTGAACCTACACAAAATTTTAGTGATGGATATAGATGATAATATTGCAAGGAAAAGACAATAGTATGTTAATGGTGAAAAAATTCTCACCAAGTCTCCAAAGTTGATGCACCTAAAAGCTCCAAGGAGACTCCAAGATTCCAAAATTGCATCCCTTGATCACCTTAAGGAGTGGGGTAAAGGCGTATTTATATGATGAGTGGATGGATATGTGGGATAGGAAAACATTTAATAAAGGTATGTGGGAGGTAAAATTATTAAATAAAGGCCACGGAGAGGTGAAATTATTAAATGAAGGTGGGTAAGAACCTAGGGATGGATAAAAGGTGGTTAAGAGGAAGGAAAATATTAAATAAAGGCCAAGGGAAGTTGAAATTATTAAATGAAGGCCTAGAGAGGATAAACAAAGCATATAGGGAGGATAAATGGTAGGAAAATATTAAATAAGGGTCTAGCAATAATAAATAGGATGTGATTTGGATAACAAATATGATTAGGGATTAATTAAATGGGATTAGGGGTGAATTAAAATAAATTATGGGGAAATAAAATAAATGATGGGATAAAATTAGAAAGTAGGAAAATCGATTAAATGAGATTTATGGAGAGAAAGGGGAATTCAAATAGGAATAGATATATGCATGTGAATAAATATAATAAAAGCGAGAAAACACGGGATGAGGCAATAATAAAGTAATCTCTTACACTTCTCCCAATAAGTGATTTTATGTGCTACACCCTATTCTTCTTGTTTTAGGTACTTGAACTAGAGGAAAATGAAAATGGTGATATGGAGAAAGGATGCACTGGGGAAGATGAAGTGGAAATCAATACTCTTTTGCAGTCACCTAGTGCAAGCCACTCTTTATTTGAGGAGCAAGAAAGAAAGAAAGTTTCTATAATTGTTGACACAAAAACATGCACTTGGGTACATTTCTAGGTCCTAAATATATACTAGCATTCATACAATTCATAAGAAAGAAAAATAGAAATTGACGACTATATTTGGCCTTTTGTCTTTGTTTGTTGCTTTTTATGTGGTCTTCCATACCCAAAAACCCATTTAAAATTTTACTTGTTTATATTTTACAGCTCCAGACACTAGCGCCCAACCATGACAGGAGTGCCTAGGCATCCTTATCCCCTCTGGGTGTCCTTGACCCTTTTCCACTTTAATTTCTTCTTTTGGGCCTCTTTCATTTCTTTTGGGAACCTTTTTCACTTATGGATCAGCCTTCCAGTTGTCAATTACAAAATTCAAACAAGGGAATCATTTAAATACATAGTCTATGTGACCAAAATAAAGGAACAAACTCTAAGCATATACTAACATCACCTAAGCTTGCATCCAAAGGCACCTAAAGTACTTCAAGGCATCCATCCAGTATCTATTCAAGGGACAAGGGACTACATTTTTTTTTGCATACACAACATATGAAGGGGAAGTTAATTTTTCCATCCACACATTCTATTTACATTGTTACATCTAGCAAGCCTCGTTATTAAGTGCACTTGAACAAGGGAATCCTAGGGCACTATTTCTACACACACATAAGAACTACATGGAGTTTGAGATGTAGTGTAGTGATGGGTTGTAATATCACTATATCGGGTGACCACCAAGGTCAGTTCGAATCCCCATATTGCACTTTCTTTTTTCGATTTGATATGGTATTCTGGGTTTTAGAATATTTGTTTTGTAGGTTACATCTATCCGACGATCAGTGACATCCAGGTGTTCAACACAACATATTTGCGACACATATTTTTGACAGTCATAGGTTCAATAGAGGTCGTCAACACTTAGGCACCCCGTTCCTGCCGTGGGTGACAATGTCCAACCATTTTCTATAGCATACACATTTTATATTGAGAATTTATGACACATATCACTTCTTGTTCAGTAATTTTTCCATTAGACTAGTCCACACATTATAAATTAGTAAGTCCATTTCTCTCTCTTGCACTTACATATTTTATTAGTTGCATCTAGTGTCAAGTGACTCAATTATTAAGTGTTTTTGTTAAATCACTGATCATTCAATCCCTACCTTTTGAAAAGGTATCAAAGATATGTTATCACCGAATCACACACCCTATTTTATGCCTGACACACACAATGTGAAGAACTATCAAGTTGTGGGACTGAGATAGACCTAAAGAAAGTTGGTTCTTGCTCCAAGTCATAATCTATAGGCTCCCAATGAGACAAAAATATCTTGTCCTAATCTAACTTTCAAGGGACCAAGGAGAGAAAGTGCTAAAAAAAAAGCCTACACTAAAGCAGTGACCACCAAAAAAAGGAGAGAATCTTTCCAATATATGAAAAAATAGGATCACAATGCATACTAGAAGGGGTGATAACAGTTCCCATAGTTTAGCAAATGCATTTCATACATGCACAATAATGATGAATTCCTGCATGTGCATAAATAGACACAATATCCATGCAATGAGATTTTACACAGCAGTGGAAGATACATCCACAAACTTGCTATTTTGTAGGATTGCACAATTCAATCTATTACAGAATGAGGGCCTAGATCACCATGCAAGGAGTCCACTACAAGGGCCTACAAGACATAGGCTTCCAAAAAAAAATTTGACAGAGTTTTACTACTAGATCTCTCTTTAGCAATGAGTACAACACTCCAACTTATAGATTTCTAAGAGACAGAGAGAGAGAGAGAGAGAGAGAGGGAGAGAGAGAGAGAGAGAGAGAGAGAGGGAAAAATGAAGTTCTTCAACCACTCAAGATTAGTAAATGACTATGATGTTCTCTTGCTTGCAAAAGTTTCATAGGCTATCCCATGACTAGTAATGGTTTCATGCTTCATTGAATGCATTAGAATAAAACATTGTTCTGAACCTAGCCACGTTTTCTAAAAAAATCATGCTCATTAAATTCTGAATTTCAGTTTTTTTGTGTTGATCTTGGAAACATGATTCCATGGTACCAAGTTTGTGTGTTTTTGCTGAGAAATGCATTACGGCCTTCTATGTGGGCAGCTATGTAATTTAGGTCATTTAATAGGAATGAATTCTATTTATTAGAGCTAAATGTTTCCTTTATTTTCACATTGCTACCCTCATCAAAATTAAGAAATCGGTAGTTCAGGGTCGAAATTTCTAGCCATTAGAATTTTGGGGATAAAAGTTGAGTTTTCCATATAGCAGGCATTTCGGTATTTCGGGGAAATATCCTGTAGCTTGGACCGTCTGGGCCTCCTTTCTCCAAATTCCCTCTTGGTGCAAAAAATCAGATTTTTGGCATCCCTCTTGTCACGTTAATTGGGCCATGAGGTCCGTTGACCTCATCGCACTTCTTATTAATTTTTTCACTTTGCGGGTTGCTTGTGTCCTAGTTTTCCTATTTAAACAAAAATATCTGATTTCACCGATTTGAATTTATTTTTGGCGATGCATTCCCAGATGACCCGATGTCTCGCAGATGTTTGGGACATAATTTTTTTCCAATTTTGGCACAACAAAGGAATGTTTAACTATCCCGTGTGAACTTATGTGGCCTGGGATAAAAACTTCTGCTTTTGTTCCACACTACACTCCATTTTTTTGGATTTTAAAAAAAAATTCTAACTTTGGATTTTTGTTTTTGGACATGGAAGTTAGAGAAGAGCCAATCATTTTTGAATCCCTATTCTTCTTGAAAATGTATGCAATCCAAATTTACCTTGAGGGGTGAGTCATTATCTCCTTCTTCATAATTCATGGATCATTCTTATTATCCTTCTTTTCCTCCAACTAAGGTTTTTGACATTGCCATTACTGCTTCTGGTTTTATGCAAGTTTGTACTCAACATCCTCCTCACTTTGTTACTCCAATATTTGATCCGAAAATCAATGTAGTCACCACCCACCACACTCATCCTCTTACGGATCTCACCCATTTATGTCCCACCTCCTATCACTTCTACATAGTTCCTTCCACTGCCTCTAAGGGTTATGACATCATAGAGAAACTTAAGAATACACTAGAAAACATATCTCTTTATGATTTATTATGTACTGCACCTAATTGTCGTCATACATTAGAGGCTGGTCTTCATTCCATTCACATTGAAAGCAACAATTCACATATTACATTTTCTCACCTTATTTAATCTCTTAAAAATTTACCACATGCTATATCTTTTAGGGATGAGGATATCCCTCCTTCTGTTACTGATGATCCATTTGCACCTTTGCTTATCACTTCTACTAATGGTGCCATCTATATTAAGTGTGCAATAATTGACAATGGATCTTCTATAAAAATATGTTCTCTCTCTCTCTCTCTCCTTAGGTAAATGGGAATTCATAACAATCTAATTAACAAATCTTCTCAAGTCATTTATAGCTATGAGTCCACAACTCATACATGCATGGGCATCATCACCCTACCTTTACATGTTGGGCCTAAAATGGTTCCTATTGTATTCTTTATCATTGATGTCATATTTTAATACAATTACTTACTTGGCATACCCTAGATTCATGCTATGTATGTTGTTCCATCTACAATTCATCGATGTGTTAAATGCTCATATGATGTTTATGAAGATACTATTGATGTGGACCCTAGACCATTCATGTTTTTCTACATATATCTTGTCACTGCCATGCCCATTCCTCCATCTGAGCCAATTCCATATGGAAAATTCAGTACATATGATGTCGGTTAATGCAGTGCTCCTACTTCTTCTTCTATTGTTTCTCCATGCACTCCAATCATTCCTACTCATACTACTGATATTATATCACCCAATATATCCACCCCCATGGCTTTTATTTCTCCAACTATCACATATCCTCCCAATTCTACATCTGACTCCATGCCTACCAATATTCTTGTTGATTCTATATAACAAGATAATGCTAGTACTGATGATGAGGTTGATGTCGTAGAACTTAACGATGACACATTATGTAATCTTAACTTTAATCCTATTGAAGTTGATGACTCCTATTTCGAAAATACTTTTGTTGCTATTGGCCCGGATGAATATCATTTCAAAAATATTCCTTCATATACTAATGCCATGATTCCTTTCTAAGTCACATTAATTACATTAGACATTCTATAACCTGCTGCATCTCCTCAGGTTCATTTTTCCATGCGTCTGGATCCCTTCACATGAAATCTCTTCATTCACAATTCTTATTGGCCTCATATCCCATTCGACCCTACTTTATTTAAGACTGTGTGCACACATGATGGCTTGGTTGGGTTAGGATTCACGTTTTCTGATCTCAATCCTCCACCTAACTCTCCTCACCTCTCTCATGGATGTATATTCATTACTGCTGCATATGGCCTCCATGTATTCCATTTGACAAGCTTCCTTACACGTAATCCTCGTTCTTCTCCACTCATACTTGAAAAATCTTGGCTTGAGTACATTGGTGGAACACTAGATCTAAATCGTACTAATATCACATTTCTTATTCCTTTTAACCACCTTTTTATTTGCAATGAATCCTTCTCGAGATATTCTCAAAATCTCACTTGATGGTATACACAATATTTTCTACAACCACCTTTCACTGATGAAGAATATATAACGAGCAAGAACAATTTACACAGTAAGGGATCTCTCTATGATCAACCTTGTACTATTACTTACCAAGTCTTTGACCCAACTACATTTGACTACGATCCTGAAAAATGACAATATTCTAGATGATTTTACCTAATTATTTTCCACATCACACACTTAGGGGAATCAAGATTCCCCCCTTCAATCATTTCCAGTTCTTTATAAGTCTCTACAAATACACATTACGCTCTGTGATTTACATTTAGTCTTTTTATCACTAAATCACAACACCCCCTATTTTCTTAGCATGTGAGTGTGTTAAGGAAAGTACTGTGATTGGGTAACATGGGTACTATATCCAAGTGTGGGACTTGCTGCTTGAGATAGACCTCCAAAGAAGGTAGATTGCTCTTCCTAATCTAGTGCAAGATAACTATAATAAAAGAAAACTATTGACTATCTTTATCTTACCATTTCCAATTGACAAGGGGGAGATAAATAACACATAAGTAAAGAGAAATATACACTACATGGGTGATGCACCAAAACAAGGGTGTGAGAAAAACTCCCAAATGTGTGAAATTAAGAGAAAAATGTAGATTAGAAAGGGTGATAACAGTTCTCCACAATCTAACAACAACATTCACAACTTCATTTACATGGAAGAAAAATTGTAATTAACTCTACACAATGAGTAGAGAGACACAATACACCTACAACAAGAATAAAGAGGCAAGAATAAGGCAAATAAACACAACAATGGAAGATACATCCACAACTTGCATCTATTGCTTCATTGACATGCACAAATCATTCTATTACAAGAGAAAGGCCAGGACCATCATGCAAGAAGTCCTCTACAAAGGCATGCAACATATTGGTTTCACAAAACAAAAATGGCAGAGTTTTGCTACTAGAATTATCCCTCCCTCACAAATGAGAGAACACCTCAATTTATAGAAAATAAAGGAGAGGAGAGAGAAACATGCAAATTCAGATTTTATGTTTGCACAAATTACAAAGTACCCAAAGTGGGTGGAAATCATCATAGAAAATATTCAAAATTCATCTATGATTAATATACAACTTACAGTGAGAGAAAATTGCTGCCCATGCTCATTTAATGTTTCCTCAACCACTTTGAAATATCTCTTTGGAACTACGTTCATTTCTTGTAAAATTCACCATTAATTCTTCATCAATTACAAAATTTATTGATACATGAGTGAAGGTATTAGAATAACGATTCCATCAAGGCCAATTTTGCTAAAATCTTTTGAGAAACACTCGAGTTATGATCTTCTGAGCAGAGGTAACTATTTTGTGTATTTCCAAGCTTTTCTTCTATTCCACGAGACTGTGAATTAATTTCTTGTTGGAAAGATCATTTTAAAATATTTTTCTCCTTTTTGTAATGTTTTCTCATCCTTTAAATTTTTGGGTGTATTTAAAATATGGGCCCCACTATATCTTCAATTTTTGCTTTTAAATTGGGGAAGTGTGTATTTGAGTATTTAGAAGAATAGCCATCTTGGTCAGTTCGGCCAAGTTGGCTCTTCCTTCTTTACAATAGGATCTACCTTTACACTGCCAAACCCCTATCCTATGCCTTGGACTCCTTAACTATGTGTCGAGTCCTCCAATCACTAAACCATTTTGATACATGATGCCCTAAACTCTTCTTTTTCGTCTGACATTGCCATCTCAACATATAGCTCGCCGAGCTGGCTGCTCAAATGGCTCCCTGAGGCCTCCATTTTCATTACATTAGGTGCTTAATGTATTGTATTATGACTGATTCATCACCCACCTTGCGATCTCATCACCCTTGAACCAACTCATTGGGGTTTGTTTGCATTGGGCATCATATTTCCTAGCTTTTCAGTGATTTCAGGTATCTCGGGCCTAAGACGTACCAATTGTCCATAGGCCATTTGGACCTCCCCATGCCAATTTCTTAGTAAGGCTCATTGGAAACTCATCCCTCAACTTCCATTTAATCACCCAAGGCACAGTTCATTGTTTTTTGTGACTTCAGGAATTTCAGGTCTGAGCCGCACACCTTGCATTCAGGTTGTCTGAACCTGCAATCCTCACAATGCTCTTCTTCCACGCTTTGATCAGCGATCTCAGACCTTGTATGCAAAAATGGCCTGAGGGCCACACAAGAGTCTCAATTCTACTATCTCCATGTAGCATGCGTCGGGTGGATCAGGCCTTTTACGCACCAATGTCTCGAGCTAGTAGGGCCATTCTCCTCCACATTCTCCGCAAAGAGATCTCGACTTGCCAAATGGGTCACCGAGTTGGCTTGTCGAGCCAAATTTCACTCCAACTTTCTGAAAATCATCAACACACCTATGAGTTCTTTCCTTCACGCTTACCATAGTCATGTGGCCTTATTCATTGCACAGATCCCAAGTTTGAACTTCTCTATAATTCCCCATTTTGTGTTAAGTTTTGGCCCTCGATACGAGTTGGCTTTGATTATCCGCCCGATCACATTGTTGAACTTTGCCTAGAACTTGACCTTTCTTGCCACTTCTATGGAAATTACTCCAATGTATCATGGAACCAACTTGCTCCTCTTAACACAAACTTGGGAAAAGCTTCTCAATGTCACCCTCTATTTACAAAGGCTTGACATATAACTCAGCCCACCATGACTAATGTGAGACATAATTTAATTAGTCCCCTCACTCCTAAAGCTCAGCCATGTAACAAATCAATACCTATGAAATGTCCTGGTTCTTCCCATTGGAATGTGGCTCGATTATGAGCTCAAAATTATCCTTCAATACATCACCTCCCAAATCAACGACCAGTTCGTTCTTTATAAACAACTCAGACAACAAGCAACTCGGTTCTTCCATGGAGCAGCTCGATTACGAGTAACTTGGTTCACCCATTCATAGCATTGAAACAACTCAATACACCTATGAATTACCTCAGGGAGATTGATTTGATCTAATTAACTCACCGAGCTCCTTTTAAGAGCTAAGGCTTCCCCAATTGCTCCCTTACGTCCTTAGACACTCTATGTAACCTTTTGCATTATCAAGTACTTGAGGCTTGTATGGGGGTGTTCAGGTGTGCTTCAAAGCAATGTACCTGGTTTTTCCATTTTTTTCATGTATGCTCTAGAATTGACTAGAAATCCCCTTGACATTTCTTACATGTGGGTCTTTGGGTTGTCTATTTTCACATGGGGGTGAAAATGGATAACAATTTTGGTGACTCGTGGGGCCATCTGCCTGCTAGATGAAGGATGACCAACTTCTTATAGCTATTCATTGAGCATGGAGTTTACATGATCATCATGAACTGATCAAACTTGAAATTTTGACTCCTTGGGATTTTTGAAACACTGTTGTTTGGATCGGATAATACCTCTCGCTGTTTGCATTTCCCAACTCTTGTAAGAAAATCTTGATTTTTTTTTGTGAGAGTGGAAAATTGTCTTCAAAATTGAATCTCACCCATTCCCTGATAATTGTGATCCGTAAGGTTGAATGATGGAAACTTGTAACTTCTGCCCCAACATCTAATTTTGAAAAGACAAGACTTGTTTTCCTTGATAGATGAAGCATATTGCAGAATTGGAGTGAAACACATGTTAGCTTCGACATCATGGAACTCTATTAAAGTCTTATTTTCTTTTTTCCTCTAAATTTTCTAATCCCGACATGTTTCCTAGAGGTACTACTGAGTAGGTATGTTTACACATTAGTTGGGCTTCTACAACTCACAACACTACCATCCGCTACTACATGCTACCCTAAATTGATCTTTTGATTTGGTGAAGGGCATAAGAAACTCAGTTGTTGTTCTGAAGAAGAAAAATAATGGAAATTTTAAATTTACCTCTAGATTAGATTTCTAGTTGCTTTGCATTTGTTTTGATTCAAAGTTTAGCAACTATTTCATGCAACTTTGAATCTCTTTGCTGCAATTTCTTCTTCCAGAAGCATGATGAACTATGCAAGAACACACACTAGAAGCAATAGAACATGTGCACCAACACTTAGGGAAAATAAAACTACTCTAACAATAGTAAAATGTGCACAAGAACATGGAGGAATTGAAATATCCTAAACTAATATGCATAAAGGTAAGAAATATTCCTTCTAGTAGCAGTGTTTGAGGTAGATTCCATTGACTGGAATTTATAGTTCTTCACCATCCAAATTAGCCATTCAGAAAGCATTGTTACCCTTTCACTATGTGATCATGTAGGGACCACTCCATATTGTATTAAACTTGGAATGCATGCCCAAGTTTTCCCAATCAACATCCCACTTTAGTACCAAATCTCCCTCTTGGAATGTCTCGGCCCTAGATTTCTGTTATCCCAAATTTGCCCCCTGGATAAAATTTGTCAAACACGACCCCACACAGAAGAAACCAGAGAACTCACATTCAAATCCAATAATCAAGCAACAGAGGGACTCTATAATGGAGGAGCAGGGTCTGCTAAGGATGTAAACAGTGTCAAAGAAACCAGAGGCTCAAAGGAGGAAAACAGGGAAAGGCTCAAAGAGAGTTTTGAGCTTCACAAATGATTTAGAGTGAGCCCAAATTGGCTAAGTATGGAGGAGACAGTGGAAGCTGCCAAGTTTCCAAATGACGCACCTCCAAATATTGAATCCAAAATGGAGACTCAAACAAGCGAGGGCTTCCACATGTCTAGGGATCAAAAAGAGAGAGGGCCCAAAACGACTAAGTATAGAGAACCAACGGAAGCCTCCACATGTCTCATTGGTGTAATTTCAAAGGGAAAGTTTGGAGGTAATCCCCAAATGAGCGTGGGCTCACCACGTGTCCCAGGTCCAAAAAAGGGATAGAGTCAGGGGTTGAATAGTCAAAACAGAGGTAGGCTAATGGAAGGAGCCAAGTGTCAGCATGACACTACTTCAGAAGTAAAATTTAGAGCAGGATTTCAAAAAAGCACCAAGCCTCCATGTGTCTAGGGTCAGACTATATGGCCCCGCTAAGCAAAAAGGAACTTAACCAAAATACAAAGGAACAGAGCAAGCCACGGAAGGTGCCACATGTCTTCTTGGTGCATCTTCAAAAGGTAAATCTAGAAGCGGTCCCCAAACTAGTGCTAACTCGCCACGTAGCCATGTTGAAAAGTCAAAGCAGAAAGACGGGTCATCGGAGGCAGTTTGAACTTTTTACCCCGAGAAGGTGTAAAGTAAAAAAATGAGCCGCACCTCCATTGATGCCCAAGGAGCCACATGTCAAGCCTCAATTAAATGTAAACATGCGGGCCTGGAGATCGTTTTTTGACAAAATTGAATTGCATGGCTGTGAAGCAATTTTTGTATTTTATATTTTTTGGTGCCAAAAGGCACAAAGTGAGTTTCGCGCCCGCAGACCCATTCTGCTAACAGTTTTTTGCCATTTTTGTACAGACCCAACTCAAACATTCAAATGGACATATCTTTCGATCCAATGCCTGAAATTCAACAAATTTGGCACCGTTGGAAAGATCTCGACCTCGTCTACGCCATGGGAGCCTGAAACTTTAATTTTGATGAGGTTAGGTGGGTGAAAAATGGGAAAAATTCTTTTGGGCCATTAATGTAGAATCCAATTACTTCAACTACTAGATCTGATTTGATTCGATCCACCGTTCTTCCTTCTTCAACACGCCAAATGGACATAGGGAACCAGACTCGACAGATTGTGGGCAGATTCGTGGTAGGCATTGATGGTTGGTGGTTGGAGTTTAAGAGCAGAGTCGAGTTTCTCCTCTCTCTTTCTGGTTTTCATCACCTATATATTGTAACACTTCTCATTTGAGAAGGGAGAGGCATTCTAGGCATAGGGAAACTCTGTCAAATTTGTTTCCCAACTCTATTTTGAGTTACAATCCTTCTTCAGCACCTGGAGATCGTATTTTTGCCTCTGAGCACCCATGCAATAGTCTGTACACCTTATAGAGCAATAAAATCTTGTATAGAGAACCAGTGGAAGCCTCCACGTGTTTCATTGGCGTAATTTCAAAGGGAAAGTTTGGAGGCAGTCCCCAAATTAGCATGGGCTTGCCATGTGTCCCAAGTGAAAAAAAAGGGACAGAGTTAGGGGGTTGAATAGTCAAAACAAAGGCATGCCAGCAGAAGGAGCCAAGTGTCAGCACGACGCTAATTCAAAAGCAAAATTCGGAGCGGCCTTTCAAACAAGTGCCAAGCCTCCACGTGTCCAGGGTCAGACTATATGGCCCTACCAAGCAAAAAGGGACTTAGCCAAAACACAAAGGAATAGAGAAAGATGCAAAAGGTGCCACATGTCTTCTCAGCGCATCTTTAAAAGGTAAATCTAGAATTGGTCCCCAAACTAGTGCCAGCTCGCCACGTAGCCATGTTGAAAAGTCAAAGCGGGAAGGCGGGTCGTTGGAGGCAGTTTGAAATTTTTTGCCCCGAGAAGGCGTAAAGTGAAAAAATGTGCCGCACCTCCACTGATGCTCAAGGAGCCATGTGTCAAGTCTCAATTGCTTGTGGGTTTGTGGGCCTGGGAGGGAATTTTCACTCAAATGGAAAATGTGGACCTGCGGGCCCAAAGATGGCTTTTTGACAAAATTGAATTGTGGGGCTATGGGGCAATTTTCACATTTTGTATTTTTTGTTGCTAAAAGGTACAAAGTGAGTTTTGGGCCCGTGGACCCATTCTACTAATTGGTTTTCACCATTTTTGTACGGACCCGACTCAAACATTCAAATGGACATATCTTTCGATCTAGTGCCCAAACATCAATAAATTTGGCACCATTGGAAAGGCCTCAACCTCGTCTATGCAATGGGAGCCTAAAAATTTAATTTTGATGAGGTTAGGTGGGTGAAAATGGGAAAATGTATTTCAGGCCATTAATGCAGAATCTGATTGCTTTAACTACCAAATCTGATTCGATTCGATCCGTTGTTCTTCCTTCTTCAACATGCCAAATGGACATAGGGAACCATACTCGATAGATTGTGGGCAGATTCATGGTGGAAATTGATGGTTGGTGGTTAAATTTTAACAGTAGAGTCGAGTTTCTCCTCTCTCTTTCTGGTTTTCATCACCTATATATTGTAACACTTCTCATTTGAGAAGGGGGAGACATTCTGGGCATAGGGAAACTCTATCAAATTTGTTTCCCAACTCCATTTTGAGTTGTAAGCCTTCTCCAATGCCTGAAGAGAGTATTTGTGCCTCTGAGCACCCATGTAATAGTTTGTGCACCTTATAAAGCAATAAAATCTTGTTTCATGGCGTCTTTCAACCCTTGGCATTGTTTTGATTGTTTCTATGTGCCTCTCTATCTTGTGTTTGCTCCCTATGTATATATTTCAGGTTTTCAGGTGTAATATATCATGCTTCGTGGAGTTTCGACAATGGATTTTGATCTGGGCCTGTGTCACTTCTGTCTGACCTCTCTCAGTCCCCTTTTCCCTGTTTCATTCTCCCTCAACAGAGTACCTCACCACTTCCTTTTCTGGTGTATCAATGCTTAGTGTATGATATTTCACCCCCCCCTCTCTCTCTCCTTGGAACGGTTAGATTAGGATTAGTTATATTCTGCCTGCATTGGAGTTGCTTGTGGCATGTAGATTAGGAAGCAAGAACTGAATTTCTCTAGAGTTCCATCTCAAGTTTGGAAAGTCCCACAGCTTGAGAGATGGTCCCATGTTGTGCAATCACACCGAATGCCCCACTTCACACTCAGGCCATTCGGGGGTGCTGTGATTCTGCACTAACACTTTATTGTGAAATCTCCTCTTGATCAGTGCTTGATTTTTCTCCATGGTTTGCATTACACGCTCTCTTGTTTTTTCCAATTTCATCAGCTCTTTATACCTAACTTCCATGGGTTAGAAATTGGTTAGTTCCAACTTCTTCATGAGCTCCGATGCTAGAAAATCAAGTGATATGGACTTCACTACTTCTTTTCCATATACGAGCTTGTATGGAGAACTGCATGTACACCTCTTGGGTGTGATTCTGTCAGCCCACAAGGCTGATTTGAGCTTTGTATGCCAGGCTCTCTAATTCTTGTCAAGAATCCTTCTTATGATTCTGAGAAAGTTCTTATTTGTGGACTCTACTTTCCCGTTACCCTGGGGGTAGTAATTTGATGAAGTGTTGAGATATACTCTTTTTCTAACAACCCATTATTTTATCTCTATGCCAAGAAAATCCAATGCATTATTTAATATGATAGTAGTAGGTACACCAAATATTATCATTATCCCCTTGTAGAATTCCAAGATGCCAAATTCATTTGCTTTCTTGAGTGCCACTGCTTCGGTCCACTCGGTGAAGTAATCCGTTGCTATTAGAATCCACTTGTGGCCTTGGGTTGAGTTTGGATTGATGAATCTAATGAATTCCAATCCTCATTGCATAAATGGATGATCCAACAAGATGGGATGGAGGGGAAGTGCTGATAGCCTTTCCTTCCCTATGAAGAATGCATTTTTTAACACTTCTTGATCCAAGCATGGTAGTCATCAAACACTGTACGCCAATAATAACCAACTTTCATGATCTTGACAGCTGTTACTCGTGGAACAAAGTGACCTCCTGTTTCTACATCATGGAACTCATGCAACACTTTCTCAATTTGATTTGCTGGCACACACCTTAGGATAACTCCATTCACATCTTTCTTGAACAAAATTCTTTTAATAAGCACATACAGAATGTACTGTAATCTAAAGTATCTTCTCTTTACTTTTCTCCACTCTGGAGGGCACATACTAGTTTTAACGTAATGCACCATGTCTTGATTTCAACATGAAGTGGGAACATCATCAGTTGGCTATTCTTGACTAGTTTGTAGTACTAAGATAACTTCTTCTTCACTTTCTTGCTTAACATGTTGTTTGGAAGCTAGTTGTTTGCATAGGCATTTACGATGGACTAGCTTAGTCACTTCGATTTCAATGTCATACTCCATCAACTAAGTGATCTAACCTGATCTTTTCTCATTCAAATCCTTATTTAGAAGAAAGTCCTTGACGCCCATATGAGATACTAACAATTGAATCTTATTGTTCGAGACCAAGTGTTTGAACTTCTTCAGGCTTCTAATCACAACAAGAACATGATTTTTAATGAAAGAATATCTCACTTTGTAATCTTCCAAACTTTGACTAAATAATGTGTAGACACCAAATTTTGGTATCACCCCACATTTTCTTTGTCTCTCAACAGATTTATTCCATCTCTCATGAAACCTACATATTTGATTAATAAACTAATCTCCTTTAAATCCGTAAACATCATTATGTGATAATAATGTCCAAATATTCCAATTAAATCACATTACCCCACTCAATCAAATCGTGTCCCCCACCATCCAAATCATGAACCCCACTCAATCAAATCATGTCCCCCACCATCCAAATTATGAACCCCACTCAATCAAATCAAATCTATTATCTCACCTACCTAGTCAAATCATGTCCCCCCCACTCACTTGACTAGGGTTAATTTATCAAACCCCGATTACTCGTTAACCCCAATCTAACCTTACCTCCAAGCTATAAATACGGGTCTCCCCCTTCTTTCAAGAGGGAGGAAAAGGGAAGAAAAGGAAGGAATAATCAATATGAAATCTCTCCTTGTTGAATTTTTTAGGAGAGGGGAAGAAAGTGATGAATTAAGTTCTGCAAGTTTGAGGTCAAGGCAAGCCTTTGCCATTGTTAGAGGTTAGAAGTGAGGAGTGATGGTGAAAGCTTTGAGATTACTCATCAAATCAATATCTTGATGCCCATTTCATCTCCATACCAGAGCACTAGCTAAGTCCCCTCATCATTCCAGTTACTTGGCATTTTGTATTTCATTATTTGTACATGATATCTATTGTTGATCGTTTATTGTTATCTTTTTAGACACGGGGGTTGACATCCTCCAAGGGAGTTAACATCCTCTTAGAACTGAGATTTTATGGAAGACCCCCACATATTATTATCTAATCACATCTATTTTAGTTTTATAGATATTATCAGAGATCTATCTTCTTTTATCACAGATCTATCTTCCTTGCGCTCGTATATTCATATCCACATATGAGGTCCTAAGCCCTCCATCATTTGAAGTTGCTGGTGGGTTACAGTATTGGCATTCACCCATGTGAGAACGAGGTTTCATGTACAATAGAATGCTATGGGTTGCTCCAAACCTTCTTTATTCAGTTGTACCTAGATGGATGAGATTGTATCCGATCCACCGAAGTCATAGAGAATGAAATCCTTGGAGAAGTCTGGATTGATTAGAGTTGGGGCTTGTGATATAGCATGCTTGATGGCCTCAAAAATCTCCTTTCCCTGTATTGTCCACATAAATGAAAGTTTCTTCTTCAACATCATTGTCAATGGCTTCACCAAAGTGGAAAAATGTTGGTCCCTTAAATATTGCTAAGTATCAAAGGGCGTGCGCGCGTAAGTCCAGTGAGAAGAAGGGCACTAAGGGGAAAGCATGCATAAGATAAAGGGGTTTAAGAAGGGTTTAAGTGAAACCAGGGCGTAGCGTAGAAGGCCGAACACAGAGTTCAAAGAACTTAGCCATATTTTGACATTCTAGGGGAACTTGAGGAAAAGCATGAGGACCCGGCTAGGCATGATGATGTGGATAAGATGCCAACTCTGGAACCTTAGAGGTCAAGAAAAGGATATTCCACACGTAGGGAATATTCCTAAAAGAGATCATTACAAAGAGTGGAGTGTTTATAAAGGGATACAGCATTCACTAATGGAGGACCACATCGACACTTGGCACATGTAATCTATTCAGGAGAGAAGGCATGGTCGGTGGGTGCTGATCCTATAAAAAAGAGATGCTCAGGATATAGACATATATACAAGAGATGATGGATAACCAGAGATAGAAAAAGACATAATATAAGAGATGGTGGGAGACAAAGAGAATGCATAAAGAATAAGAAGTAGAGTACATGAAGTACTGCAGTAATGCTAGGGTTTAGAGCACTTAGTGCTAGAGGGTTGTAAGGGATGACACATAAGCCTCTGGATGGGTACTAGGTATCTGTAACAAGGGTTAAAATGGGAAAAGTATAGTTAGGGTCTCATATTAGAGAAGATTATAGGAGTTAAGTCTCTTTCATTTAATATGTATGGTATGAGATGACCCTTTTAATTGTAATGTGGCTACCAGAACTATTTTAAATCAATATATATATATATGGGTTCATTCTGATATAACTTGTTTATGGGTGTAAACCCTCATGTCTATATGAATTATCATGGCTTAGATCTAGTTTATTATACTTCTTACAAATTTTATTTAGCTTCTGTAATGCATTCATGTGTGGATCTATTAGTTGCTTCTTCTACCCCTTTAAATAAGTGAATGTAATTCTTGAAAGAGTCTACGAGAATCGAATCCTAGATTAATGATGCACCATCTGAGCACCCGAAGTTGGCACTCCAACTGAGAATCAATGATGAGCTCTATGCATGCAATGCGTGGAAGACTTGACACACATCAATCACCATGGAGAGGTGACCACTTGCACATAGAGGAATTTGACAAGAAGAGTGTCCTTGGCATACTCCTAAATCAGGAATGAAAAATGTACATATAGGGGAGACACTTACTGAGTAACTTCTAGCTGCATGACACACAAGTAAAGACCACTAAACCTAACCCATGGTTGAGATTGTTTACCCTCCATATGTGAGTGGACAGACACATAGGATCCCACACACCAACACCCCCCTTCATTACTACGCATGGGGTAGATCTGATATGCTGAGTTCCATATAGAATAAGAAGACACTCCTAAACAAGGTGGAGAAAGATAATGTCCTAGATGGGGTCTGAGTAAACATAAGGAAGCAATCGATAAGGTTGCCCAGTTCGGTTACAGAATCGGATTACAGTAACTATATCCCCAGAAGTTAGAAGAAGAAGAATGAGACATCTTGGACTGATATTAGCAATTAGCTAGAAAGATAAGTAGCTGCATAAGACCTCACCCCTAAGAAGAGACCGCAAGTGAACAAAATTCACCTCAGGTGAAGGGCTCTGGTAAATAACCTACTACAGCATCTGCAGGGTGAGCTAGATGCCTGGGAAAATTTTGACGCAAATGTCAATGATACCATAATGAATAATCCTCCTACAATAGTAGTGAAGTCTTCATATGGATCTCAATGTGCTTTGTCCAGATTGATCCTTGTTCCACTATATCTTCTAAAAATTGAAGATAGAAGCTCATGTTATCACAATAGATAATGGTAGAACACACTGAAAGTGGGGTGATGTCCAAACTCTGTCAGAAGTACCCTAACTAAGTACCAAAGCGCACGCGCTGTATGCATGTAGTCAGTGAGAAGAAGGGCACTCAAGAAAAAGTGCATAGGGTAAGACAAATGAGGTTTAAGAAGGGTTTTAGTTAAACCAGGGTATGCACGGAAGGCAGAACAAGAGATTTAAAGGACTTAGCCATAGTTAGCATTACTAGAGGTACTTGAGGAAAAATGTGAGGACCTGAATAGGCGTGATGAGTAAGATAAGGTTTCAATCCTGGAACCTTGGAGGTCAAGAAAAGGATATTCCATCAGTAGGGAATATTCCTTGAAGACATCATTGAGAGAGAATGGAGGATTTGCAAAGGGATAATCATTTTCTATTAGAGGACCACATGGACACTTGGCTCATGCAATCTTTTCATAAGAGAAAGGCATGGTTGTGGGTGAGGATCCTATAAAAAGAGGGATGCTCAAGCTAGAGGACTAGATCGACAAGAGGGACACTATCAAGAAAGGAGTAGACGCCAAATCAAAAATGTTACAAGATAATGTTAGCAGACCCAGAGGTTTGAAGGTTTTCATAGAGAATGCAACAATGCAAAGTAACGATAAGGGGTGGTTCTGTAATAGTACTGTAATAGGGTTTGGAAGCATAGCTAGGATCTCATCAGGTTAAACATATGATGTATGCTTACTCATGGAATTTATTGTATTCGGCCTGATATGGGAATCTGTAATGTAATGGGTTAAAATGAATCTTGATCTACGAAGTATAGTTAGCATCTTGTGAATGGAATGCTGGTTACTAGACTCTTGATCTCTATATATATATAATATATATATATATATGATATCGACCATATATATAGATAGTAATATGACTATACAGAATATCTTGTGAATGTTATGGTTACTATCTTGATCTATATATATATATATATATATTTGGCTCTGTTCTGATATAATCTTGTTTATGGGTGTAAACCCTAATGTTATATCTGCATATCATGGCTCAGAGTATGGTTTATTATGCTTATTACAATGTTCCCTAGTTTCCGTAATGCATTAAGGTGTGGATATGTTAGTTGCATCTTATACCCCTTTAAATAAGTGAATGTACTTTTGCTTCTACAAATCATCCTCTATTAATGGTAGAAACATCTCACAAAGCTCACATAAAGGAGGGGCTCGACACCCACGCATGCCTCAGGTGAGTGCCCAGCGCCCTCTGGGTGATAGGTTGAAGCACGTTTGGGGTTAGTAAAGGTATTAAGGGTAAATAAATGACTACATCTTGGTTCCATTGTTGGGACCTCTTTTCGAGGCTATTTGTGAGAATGGTGCATGATGACAAAGTGCTTGACCTTGGACAATGTCAAAGCATGGCTTAAAAGCACAAAGGATGAGTTTTCTCAGAGATTTAGTACTGGACCTGAGTTTGATGCATGTAAATGGGTAGAAGAACATCTGTATCATGAGATGTATGAGACCTTATTTTGTTGCTTTATAGTGGAGTTGTATGAATGGATTTTGGCGTATGCATCTAGATCAAGTTGGTATTATATACCTTGCGTATGGGGTTAAGAGGAGTATCAGAGGCTGCATGATGCTGATCTGACTTGGACACGTGTTGTTGATCATTGGTGGAGTAGAGTGTTGACAAGTTACACCTTGGAGCATGTGATTTCTACGTATTCCTATCTATAAATTGCTGAGTTTGAGTTTTTCAGGGAGCCAAGAGGATCATTCTTGCGTGTTATCCCTTTAGCTATAAAAATCCTAATCATTACACTAAGTTTAGATGCATTTCCTATGGCCAGCTAATCTTCTTCTGAGTGTTGGGCAAGGAAGCTAGGGTGGAGGAAGATGGTAGACCTTGTGGCTGAAAAGGAGAGGGAAGAGAGATGAATCAAGTATAATGAAGCTCATGAGAGGGAGTTTGATAAATAATGTGAAGTTTTAGGATTGATGAATTTATGGAGGTAGACATTGTAGGAGGGAATTGAGGTTCATGCGGAGTATGTTGAGCCTGAGCAGTTTGTGCTACCCCATATTAGAAAGTGCGGGAGAGAGACCCCTTCAGCTTCTGACGAGATCTCGTCACTTGGATAAAGGAGAGCCATCGAAGCACATCTAAATCCTCCTAGTGACCAACCCCTTGCGCTTATTTTTTTTAAAATCTAGAGATAAGTATTGCTAACCTAGTTAGTATTGGTGGAAGTGACTGATCAACACCTAGGAGGTATAACTTTTCATTTGACACATATGTGGCTGTACAATCATTTCTCGTGTTTAGAGGTATATTGTCATGGGTGACATTTGGGAAAATTTTGGGTACACAAAGCTTGGGTATTGCATCTAGAAGCGGTGCGGGACACACATCTGGTAGCAGTACAATATCATAGACTGTTGGCATGCATTTCAATGTGACAGTGGGGACACAAGGTGTGACCACTTCAATACTTTTACCAGCTACACGAGGTGGATCTGGTGGATCAAGAGAAATAGGTGCTGATGGATCTAGTGGATCTGGTGGTAGAGGCAACACCAGAGGGAATCAAAGTTCTGGATCAGGCGGACAAGGGCCTCAACCACCTCAAAAAGAATTTTTTGAAATGTCTTTACATCTTTCAGATTACAAAGGTGTTGAGGATGTTGCAGAGCATGTACATCAATGTGAGCTGCTATGGCGTGCAAAGGGGATCACTACCCTAGGACATAATGCAAATCAGTTTGAAACAATGTTACACAGACACGTGCACAGCTGGTACCAAAAGTATGACCCCCACTAGATAGTAGTAGATTATACCATGCTGCCTAATGCATTCTTAGCTGAATTTCATATTCCTGAGTTCGAACAAAAGAGCATTAGCACACTGAAGGAAATTAAACAAGGTATGAAAAAAAGTGTGTGAGAATATGATGCATGTTTTAAGACTTTCTTATCAAAACTGTCTTATGATATTCATCCTTCTCAACATGCTCAGTGGTTCGTTGGAGGAATAATAACGCCTTTTAGGAGAGCACTATTACATAAGACTTTCACAGACCTGCGTGAGGCCTTGGAGGCTACCCTGCGAACTGAATTTATAGGAAGCATATATATCGATGTTAGCCCTTTTTTTGAAGCTCATATTGCTGCAATGGAAATGAAACTGGAGAAGCTATCTATGAACTCGGCCCATGAGACTCGTAATGCCCTCAGATATTAGTACACGCTATGATAGTAGACTGTGAGATTTTCCATGGAGATTATGATGCAAGTAGGTTTCCACTACTGCAGTGTGCGATCCGTAAGAATGTGTCTTGCTATTGCAAGATTTGAACTTCTACTACTCATGACACCAAGGATTGTAGATTGATTGACTAGATACATGATGTCATTGATATTAGTGTGCACCAGACCAACGTTGCAAATAATTCCAAGGATGATAGTTGTCACTATGAAGGATGCGCGGATGGAGGAGCTCATGGTAAAGGATTTTGCAGAGGATTTAGAGGCTGTGGCAACTACGGAGGTAGAAGAAGTGAGTTCCTGCGTGAAACTTGTTACAATTTTGGGTCTACGGAGTACTATAAGCACGAATGCCTTGACATAATATAATATTATTGGTGTGGAAAGAAGCACAAGTATGAGGAGTGCCTAGAGCTATTTGAACATATGAGCTAACAACACCAGAAAGATAAGGGCACTGGGATGGTAAGTGTTAAGAAGGAAGACTCACAATGGATGCCAAGGGTAGCATGTGAGTCAGAATTAGAACCTGTACTAGTAACGTTGCGAGATGAGGCTGCGCACGCCAAGGAAATACCGAAGTAGAAACCACTTATTACAAGAGAAGAGGTGGTGTATGTGAAGTATCCAAACCCTACCCATTAAAAGGAATTCTATCAAGAGACCATGGACATAATCAAGAGTCTTCAAGGGGAAATTAAATGTCTGAAGGAGAAATACATGAAGTTAGGGAAAAAGAAAAGCATTGAGGTTCCTCATTCAGATATAGATGATGTAAGAGAGGTGTGTAAGATTCTGCACTAAGAGAATATCATTCCTCTTTTAGGAGAATGGTTGAGGAATAACAAAACAAGAACTGGAGTAGAGCTTGAGAGGAAGATTTTGTGTGCTATCCTTCCTCCCCACAACATTGACTACGTTAAGGATATTACCTTGAATGTAGTTGTTGATGGATGGCTCCTAAGAAATATTTTGATTGATACGGGCGTGGAAGTCAATGTTCTCACCCTGGACACCTGGAATCAAATGGAAAGGCCCCCATTACAACCATCTTCAAATGTTTTATATATGTCTAATAAGACAAAGGTAATGCCCATTGGTGTTTTAAAGGATGTTGCTATCACTATCCAAGGGGTGAAATTCACTGGAGACTTTGAAGTCTTAGCACTTGTTAAGGTGGAAAAATTTCAAGCACTACTTGGTGCCCCTGGTGCTATAAGAACAATACTGACTTATGTTTCAATAAGGGGTATATAATTTTTGAAAACAAGGAGGAACGAGTTATCATTCCTTTGATAGATGGGAAGTTAACACCATATATTGAGAAGACCTAGACAAAATTTACGTGTGCACTATTCGGGATCCTGAAGTTGTGCAACCAAAAAAGGAGGGTTTTATTCACTGGGTAGATGCTCAATCTATAAGTGATATAACTAGTATAACATGTGACAATTGGGCGCACAGGAAAAATGAGTTGGTAAAGAGACAACTAAGAGGCTCCATGACGAGAATAATAAAGGTGCACTCAGTCAATTGCCTAGGAGGAAATAAGTTGCTAAGTTATTCTGGAGGAGCCAACCCTGATATTTTCCTAGGAGAAGTGGAGAAGTGAGATTGAAATATGAAAGATGCTTAGTTATACCTTACTCAGGACTATAACATGTTGGTGGGTGACCCATCACGATAGCCTTCTAGAGTGGTGCGAAGTGAGAATCGTGTTCTCTGTTAGGTTTTCCCAGAGAAATGCACCTACTATCATACATGAGTATTATGGGAAGGAACCCACCTCGTTTCACATCCAAACATGTAAGAAGGCCTAGATGGAAGGCATAGAAGCCTTTCCACCTTCCTTATGGGTACATAAGTTATACTCCACCTTACAAGGCTACGCGCGTGCATTGTACATTCACTCAGAGATGTGCCATCAGATAGGAAATTGGTAGGAGTTGACGGTTGACCTCCTTCAAGATTTTGAATATCGGAGCACCAAGCCATCGGTGGATAAGGCGTTGCAGGTTGTTAAACTCCTAACTATGAGAGATAGTGCCATGCTAGAGGATAAAATACTAGAATTATTGGGTGAACTGGATCTTTCCCTTCTCAAGAAAAAATACGAGTCAACCATGCAATGCTTGGAAGACTTGACACACATCCTCACCATGGAGAGGCGGCCACTCACATTGGAATCCACAAAAGAGGCATTGGCACACCAGAAGGAGGAAGAAAAAATAAAGATCATGGAGATAGCTACTTGAAATTCCAAGATCCTTACCGCTGTAAATACCTTTGCATAAATGGTTGAGGTTGTTTATGAAAATTACAATGACAAAGATAGGGTAGCAAGCATACTGGTTGCCATGCATGAGGTGGATCTAAATCAGTTCTAAGATAAGAACAAAGGAAATAGGGTGGTGTGGGATAAGATCCTAGCCAAGGTTGAGATAAAGTTAGAAGCAATTGAAACCTTTCTGGTTCGGTTAAGAATCGGCTTAAGGAAATATATCCCCAGGTCACTTGAAGAATGGACGTGCTAGACAATCTTAGTAAGCAACTAGAAGGAATTGTGGATACATTGAATGTTAAGAGTGATGAATTAAGGTTTTATGAGGTGAGAACTCTAGTAGGTGACCTAATTCAGTAGGCATGGGGTGAGATAGATGCCTGGGAAAAGATTGAGGCAACAGTGAAGAAAGAATTCCCACTCCTACAACAGTAGTAGATTCTTCTATTCTTTCATTCTTTATTTAGATTATCCATGTTACATTATTCTTTATTCTTTAAAGAAGTGGGGTGTTTCCAAGGAAAAAGAACACCCTTAGTGTGGGGTGATGTTGGGCCCCAAAATATTTGTTGAGTACCAAAGGGCGTGCACGAATATGACCAGTGAGAAGAAGGGTGTTTATGGGAAAGCACACAAGATAAAGGATTTTAAGAAGGGTTTAAGTGAAACTTAGGTGCACACAAGAGGCAGAACATGTGTTTAAGGGAATTAGCCATATTTGGAATTCTAGAGGCACTTGAGGAAAAACGTGAGGACCCGAATAGGCATGATGATTGGATAAGGTGTCAACCTAGAACCTTGGAGGTCAAGAAAATGATATTACACGTAGAAAATATTCCTAGAAGACATCATTACAGAGAGTGGAGGGTTTGCAAAGGGATAATCATTCACCATTGGAGGACCACATCGACACTTAACATGCGATCTATTCAGAAGAGAAGGCATGGCGGTGGGTTATGATCCTATAAAAAAGAGATGCTCGGGCTAGAGATAGATATACAAGAGAGGAGGGATGAAGAGATAGAAAAAGATAAAATACAAGAGATGGTGGGAGACAGAGAGAATTCACATAGAGCTTAGTAATGCTAGGGTTTAGAGCACTTAGTTCTATAGGGTTATAAAGAATTCCAAAAACATATGTAAGGGTAATGGGATTTGTAACAAGGGTTAAAATGAGAAAAGTATAGTTAGGGTCTCATATCAGAGATGTTGATAGGAGTTGAGTCTTGTTCATTTAATATGTATTGTTTGAGATGACCCTTTTGACTGTAAAGTGACTACTAGAACTATGTTAAAACAATATATATATATATATATATATATATGGGCTCGTTTGGTATATCTTGTTTAAGGGTGTAAACCCTCGTGATATATGACTTATCATGGCTCATATCTGGTTTATTATGCTTATTACAATGTTCTTTAGTTTCTGTAATGCATTAAGGTGTGGTTCTGTTAATTGCATCTTCTACCCCTTTAAATAATTGAATGTACTTTTTCTTCTACAAAACATCCTCCATTAATGGTGGAACTATCTCAAAAATCTCACATAAAAGAGGGGATCGATGCCCGAGTGTGCCTCGGGTGAGCAGCCAGCGCCTGTTGGGTGATAGACTGACACACTTGGGGTTAGTAAAGGTATTAATGGTAAATAAATGACTACATAAATCAGGCACACATCTGTGAACAAAATTTATTCTCCCCAAGAAGATTTAGAGATCTTTCTTGTGACTTGGCAATGGAAGTGTTCGGATGGCTTCAACTCTCTCATGATCAATAGTCAACCCTTATTTTAAAACAATGTGGCCCAACAACTTGCCTTCAAGTGCCAAGAAAATAAATTTCTTGGGATTCAAAGAGACTCTAAATCTTCTACACCTTTGAAACAATTTCCTTGGGTGAAAGAGATGGTCTGTTACATTCTTTGAGAACACAGTGATATCATCAAGATAAGCAAGCACTATATTGTTATTTAGCCCCTTGAATTCCATATCCATATCTCGTTGAAATGTTTCTATGGCATTTGACAACCCAAAAGGATTTTTCTTGTAAGCGTAGGTACCCCATTTTGTAGTGAAGGTTGTCTTGAACTGATCCTCTTCCTTCACCATTATTTGATAGTAGCCCAAGTAAGCATCTCGTAATGAAAACCTTTTGGAACCAACCACTACTTGCAAGATTTTCTCCATTGAAGGGAGTGGGTAATGATATTTCAGTGAATCTCTATTCACATCCTAGAATTCCACACATAATCTGATCTCTATGTTTCTTTTCCTCACTAGAACCAAGTTTGCTATCTAACTTGAATGTTTGATAGGGAATATGATGCTAGCTTCAATCAAGTTATTTCTTATTTCCTCATGAGAGGTTCAATGTGAGGATTCACCGACCTTTGCTTCTTCCTGATGGGCTTAGATTATGGATCCAATTCAATGGTATGTTGTGCTAATTTTGGATTGAAACTTCTTAAGTCTTTATAATTACAGGAAAAGACAGTAGGAAAATTTTGACAAAGTTGGAAAAAATCATATTTTTCTTGTTGAGTACTCACCTTTCCAATTTGTAATACCTTGCCCTCTCTTACTGAAATAGGCTCCGAGTCTTCACCCTTTACCTAAATGTTTTCCTTTTCTTTTCAGAATTGATCATTTGGGTTAAATATTGATTCCAAAGTCACAAGACCCTTTGGTAATTGTTTTATTCTCAGCTGAACCAAATGGTCACCATACTATTGCTCTAGTTTATCTTGGTTTCTAGTGGAGAAATAAGCTTCTTCTTGTAAAACTTGATGATTTGTTGATCATTTTTGAAGACTTGCCAACTTACAGTGTTATATAAAACATATGGTCTTACAACCACCTTGATATGAGGTTGGGTTTTCTCATTTCTCATACCTTCCACAACATCAAATGCTACCCCAACCTGTAAGTCTGTCTGTTGTCTCCTTCTTCTTATTCTTCCTTGGAATAGAATTGATGCCAAAAGCTTCAAAATATTCAATGATATCCCATATCCGGTTCTTGTAATTCTTGAAGAGATCATTCTTAGCAACATTTTTTCCTCTAGCTTGGTTCACAATCAGCTCACTATCTCCAAAAACTTACAAATTTTTTATACCTCTCTTTCTTTCCCAATGCAGCCCATGGATCAAAGATTCATACTCCCTTGTGTTGTTTGGGTAGGAAAAATAAAAGTGGAAAGCTGAGTAGTATTTTGTACCTTGAGATGAAACCAGTATATCCCCTCCTCCAGCACCTTGTCTACTCCTTGAGCCATAAAAGAATAGCTTCCATACTTCATTATCATCTTTGTGATCCAGCTTGGTGATGCTAGGGAGAGGTGGATTTTCTTCGTGCAAGAAATAGATACCTAACCTTCCTTGATATATTTCCTTATAAGGATTGAATGCATGCATTTTATTTTCCAATTCATCAAGAGTTAAGTCTGGAATGCCTCCAACTTTAGTATCTGCTTCATAAATGTTTGGACAATATTTTTGGTCAAAAGCTGAGAAATTTTTATTGATTAGGCTTGGTACATGCGGTTCAATATGAAAGTTTTCAATCAGTTTCAGACATGATTATAAATTTAGCTCCATATGTTGTTCTGAATAGCATATGTGACCAATCAGTAGAAAAATAACCTCCAATTTTAGCTGTGAAGTCTCTTGACAAAAACAATGTAAAGAATGGTGGCAAGTTGATAACTAAGACATCTTGCAATAATGTGACATTAGGACATACGTGTAATGTGAGGCTCAATCCTTTGATTACTCCAACTGTTGTCACTTTTGTCCCGTCGAATTGCACTACACCCTTAGAAAAATATTTATACTCTATGCTCAATTGATCAGTTATTTGTTTGGGCATCATAGAGCTACTTTCTCCCAAATCAATCATATAATTATGTACAAGATTGTTTCCAATGATCAGAGATATATAAAATGGAGGAGGCTTCATGTTTTTACCATTTTGACCTCCTTTATTACCCTCTTGTTGAGTTGCATTAGTGATCATTTTATCTTTGTCTTTGGATGATTGATTTGATGTGGACCAATTAGCCATGGTTTCTTATAATAGATCTCTTTGGCTCGAGATAGCTAATGTCTCACACATTGAGATGTTTACATTCATTTTATTCATTTGATCTATGATATTGAATGGAGAAGAGCTATCCCTTTGCTTCCCTTTGCTCTGCATAACTTTCTCTTGCACATGAGCTGCTACAGCTGGTATATGAGCTTGTTTAGAAGGCGGGTTGGACTGATTTTACACATTTTGAACTACATTTTGATTACTAACATTTTTTAGAGTGATGGAGGGATGAGAAGTACTTGAGTTAGATGATTTTACTTCTTCAATATTCCTCTTCTTAGACTTTGTGTTAGCTGCCACACCTTGGGAAGGGGCCTGATTTATTCCACATAAATATTCAACTTGCCAATTGACTAGTGTAGTCTCACTTGGAGGTGTTTCTGGTGCACTAGCCTGTTGTTAATTCTCTTCTTGATTTGTCTCTAGTTCCACACCATCCATTGTCACCACCAATTCTTGTTTTAGAGCATTATTTAAACATGTTTACTGATTACGAGGTTGATTTCATGAGAAATACTAGTCATATTCTTGTGCCATGTTATTTTGCATTGGTGCCAAGGCTCCAGATGTGGATGCAACATTAGGATTGTAAGGATAAAATGGCCAACTGGCAGGAGGTTTTACTTAATTATGATTTTTAGCTTGAGCAGATGGCCTATTAGGATAATACAATTTTCTATTGCGTTGGGATTGAAGCTGGTATGATCTAAAATTTTGAGCTTGTTGCCTCTTAATTTTCACCAACCTATTGCCTAAGTTTTTCAACTGCTTCATGAATTCTTGGAGCTCATTTGAGGTGATAGAAGAAGAGGTAGAAGCTTCATAGAACTATGATTTTTTGGGGTAGGGATGGGAGCTAATGTAGGTGCTTAACTAGTGTTTAGACTCCTTAATTCCAGATAAAGAGGCATGGGCAACCTAGGTGAAAATTTACCAACTTGAATCAAATAATTTCAGCTCTAATAGCAATGCTATAGGGCATGGGTAAATTTTTACCCCCATAGACAATCATGGCAATATCTGAATTTAAAGCTTTTAAGAAGTATAGAAAATCACCTTTAGCTGCTAGTCTCATGGCACGTGGAATCCTATACCATGTTCTTTGAAATTTGAAGTTGAAATCAGCCATCTACTCATTTGGTGCTCTCTTGATTGTGGTCAACTATTCCAACATAGATAAATTGTATGCATTCTCCCCAAATTGAACACAGAGCTGTGCATAATTGATCCCAATTGTTGATTTATCACACTCCTAGGCTTCTGAACCATTGTAGAGGTTTGCCTTTGAAATAAGAAGCCAATAATTTGACCACCACATCCATTTCATTGACCTCGTGGATTGCATGGACATTTTTTAATGTCTTGAATGTGATCAATCAGGGTCATATGGTTCTCTCTGATGAAATATGGGATTTTATTCAATGCTACGATTGGGATTATATTTTTTATTGAGAGCAAGTGGGTTGCTTCCTGTAAAATTGACAAAAGGATTTTGTTGCGGTGGTGGTTATTGACGAGCCATTATGATTCGTCTGATAAATCTAATTGATTTAATGAACGGCCTGCCAGGTGGAGGTGTTGATAGTGTTCTATTCGGTGGAAATGGAGACCTCTAAGCTCTCCTTCCCCTTATTCCTCTACTTGGAGATAACTGGAAGTATTGAAAAACATCTTCTTCTCTTGTTTTAGACCTTATTTGAATCCTTCTCATAAATTTGACAAGTTTGGGCTACTAAAAATAATGAATTCTTCCCTTTTGGAGTTTCCAGATGTGCAAATTCAAAGCCTCTTATAGGATGGAGTTTACAACAAGATCACACCAATCTTCTTGAGATAAAAATAAAGACTTTTTTTCCGACCAAGAATGCCAAAATTGTTATCACCAAATCACAACACCCCCTATTTTCTTAGCATGTGAGTGTGTTAAGGCAAGCAGTGTGACTGGGTAACATGGGCACTATCTCCAAGTGTGGGACTTGATGCTTGAGATAGACCTCCAAAGAAGGATGGTTCCTCTTCCTAATCTAGTGCAAGCTAACTCTAATGAAAGAAAACTACTGACTATCTCTATCCTACCATTTCCAAGGGACCAGGGAGAGAGAAATAACATGCAAGTAAAGATAAATCTACACTATAGGTGTGATGCACCAAAAGAAGGGTGTGAGAACAACTCCTCGATGTGTGAAAATAGAAGCAAAATGCATATTAGAAAGGGTGAAAATAGTTCTCCACAATCTATTAACAACATTCACAACTTCATTTCCATAAAATAAAAAATATAATGAACTCTACACAATGATTAGAGAGACACAATACACCTGCAACACGAATAAAGAGGAAAAAAGAATGCAAATAAACACAACAAGGGAATTTACATTCACAACTTTCATTTATTAATTCATTGATATGCACGGATCATTCTATTACAAGATAAAGGCCAGGATCAACATGCAAGAATTCCTCTATAAATGATTTCAGCACATTGGTTTCACAAAACAAAAATGGTAGATTTTTTCTACTAGAATCATCCCCACCTAAAAAATGAGTGAACACCTCAATTTATAGAAAATGAAGGAGAGGAGAGGGAAACAAGAAAACTCATATTTTCCCTTTGCACCAATTACAAAGTACCCAAAGTGGGTCAAAATCATTATAGAAAATCTTCAAAATTCCTCTCTAGTTGATTTACACCTTACTGTGGGAGAAAATTGTTGCCCATGCTCATTTAATGCTTCCTCAAGAACTTTGAAACCTTTGCTTGGAAATTGGTTCATTTCTTGTAAAATTCACCATAAATTATTCATTAATTCCATAATTTTTTGATCCCTATGAGAAGGTCTCATAATCAAGATTCCAACGAGGCTAATTTTACAAAAATTTGTTGAGAAATGCTCAAGTTATGAGCTTCTGAGCATAAGCATCTATTTTGTGTATTACTAGACTTTTCTTATATTCCATAGGACTGTGAATTAATTTCTTCGTAGAAAGATCATTTTAAAATATTTTTCTCTTTTTTGTAATGTTTTCTCGTCCTTTAAATGTCTATTTGTATTTAAAATATGGGGCCCACCATATCTTCAATTTCTACTTTTAATGTGGGGAAATGTGTATTTGTGTATTTAAAAGAATAGCCAACTCAACCGAGTTGGCTCTCCCTTCTTCGCAGCAAGCTCTAAATTTACACCACCAACCCTCTATGTTATGCATTGGAATCCTCAACCACATTTGAAGTCCTCTAATCGTTGATCCATTTCGATACATGATGCCCCGACTACCAACTTATTTTCCCCTCGACATATAGCTCGCTAAGTTGGCCACATGTATGGCTCCCTGAGCCCTTACTTTTCATTACATCGCGTGCTTGATGTCTTGTATTCCAACTTAGCCATCACCCGTTGTGCCAGTTTGACACCCGTGAAGCACCTCGGAGTGGTTTGTTTGCATTGGACCTTTGGCATTTCAGGCCCGAGCCACACATGCATTCGGGCCATCTGAGCTACTCAAACCTGCAATCCCTGTAATGCTCTGCTTCCACAATTTTATTGGTGATCTCAAACCTTACATGCACAAATGGTCTGAGGCTTTAATAATATTCTCAACTCCTCCATTTCCGCACAATATGCGTCAGGTGGATCAGGCCTTTTACACACCAATGTTCCGAGCTAGTTGGTCCATTTTCCTCCACATTCGCTGCAAAGAGCTCTCGAATCACGCAATGGGTCGTCGAGTTGGCTCGATGAGCCAAATTTTTCTCCAACTTGCTGACAATATTCAACACGCCTGTGAGTGCTCACCATAGTTTAGTGGCCTTATTCATTGCACAACTACCAAGTTTGAGCTTCTCTACAACTCCCCATTTTGCACTAAGTTTTGGCCCTCGATCCGAGTTGGCTTTGATTCTCCACCTGATCACATCGTTGAACTTGACCCGGAACTTGACCTTTCTTGCCACTTCTATGGAACTCACTCCCATGTATCATGAAACCAACTCGCTCCACTTAACACGAAATCAGACAAGCTTCTCAATGTTAACTGCTATTTGCAAAGGCTCGACATATAACTCAGCCCGCCATGACCAATGTCAAACATGATTTAGTTGCCCCCCTCACTTCTAGAGCTCGGCCATGCAACAATTTGATGTTTGTGAAATGTCTTGGTTCTTCCCATTCGAATGTGGCTTGGTTATTAGCTCGAGAGTATCCTTCAATACATCACCTCCCCATTCAATGACTGGTTCGTTCTATATGAACAGCTCGGCCAACAACCAACTCGGCTCTTCCAGGGAACAAATCGACTATGTGTAACTTGGTCCACCCATTCATAGTATTGAAATGACTCGATGCACCTATGAATTAGCTCAGGGAGCTCGATTTTATCATCAACTCGCTGAGCTAGTGGAACCAACTCAACGAGATCCTTTTTAGAGCCAAGGCTTCCCTAATTTCTCCCTCACCTCCTTAGACACTCTATGAAACCTTTTGGATTATCAAGTGCTTAAGGCTTGCACGGGGATGTCCGAGTGTGCTTCGAAGCAATGTACCTAGTTTTTCAAAAAAATTCTTGTATGCTCCAGAATCAACTAGCAATCCCCTTGACATTGCTTGCATGCGAGTCTCTGGGTTGTATATTTTCACTTGGGGGTGAAAATGGCTAACAAGTCTCTCTTATACATCTTGATACACAACTTGTATCTTCACAACCCTATGACCCACTCTAGTTCCATGGTACATACTCGACTGCTGAGGGTTAAATATGGAATGAACCTAATCAAATTCACTCTTCACATTTTACACTTCATGTTCTATTCTATTTAACACACAATTTCAAACCATTTCCCGATGAAGAACTCTTGGTTCTATGGTTCATTCTTGACTATTGAGGGGTCTTTCATAATGAACATCATCTCATACTCATACACATTCGCTGGGGGGTACGCCACTCCTATCACATTCAAATTACATAGCATTCCATCACACTCATACATTACATATTACATATCTTGGTTGCATTTACTCTTTATTTCTCATTCTTACATGTACACTTTATTTCCCATGATAGAAAAATACTTAGTATGTCAATATATTTTCTATATACATATGCGGGGTTCACTTTTTTCTCTAGTTGTGAATGTAGATCTCTTACAGGTCCTTACATGATGCAATGATTCTTGGCATTGTACCTCTTACCAGTCCCATTTAGGCTCTTGGGGTATCTAATTTATTACATACTACATGTGTTATTGTTTTCATTATTTACTACTTCCTATTCTTCCTAACACACTACTTTATATTGGTACATACATGCCTTGACATACTTTCTATCTTTTCTAACATGCTAACGGATGCTTCATGTGTAACATTTTCCTTGCAAGAACTATTTTCCACCATGGTTTTCTGTTACATATTGATTTTCATTATTTATTATTGTATGTTATTATTCATGGGTTATGCCTTATGCCTTGTTTGATCATTGATTGTACACTTTTTTCCGTTTATGCCCTAATTATATTTTGATATTGTGAGCGATGTCCCATGTTTGAAACCCACTTTTCGTGGTCTATCTTGTATGTACATTTGCTTGTTATATTGTTTTTATATGTCATGCTTACTACTTTTTCTACTAACACATATATCTAGGCCACTTTTCTTACATGTGCATTAGTTTCTTACCATGCACATTCCCTCCCCCTTGCATGGATACAACTCAGATCAACATCAAGTCCTCTCTCTTGGGCGCATACTCCTATCGACGTTACATATACCCCCAAATAAGGGGGGCATACATTACAAAATAAATCACCCCACACAACAGTTCAGAATTACAACACAATACAATTCAACATAGAATTAAGACAAGTTACAATAACAACATTGGCTCAAAATCATACTTGGTAAGGAATCATAGTACAAACACCAGTGCCTAGGCTCAGATAAGAGCACCTAAGCACCTTTGTCCTCCCCTAGGAATAATGTCATGGGGGCACATAATCAATTTCTTAGATCAAAATAGTTCACAATAGTTTACAGAGCAGTTTTCATAGTACATACATAGTCCCTCTAGCAATCAGAATGCATTCTATCTCATTTTCAATTAGAACAAATAATACATTTGGAAAAATTTAGGGACAATAGGAACAAAGAAGGATCATGGAAGGAGAGTATATATCAGTTAGAGTCATGGAAGGAGAGTAACACTATACCTCTATCTCCAACACTTGCTCTTTAGTGTGAGATCACCCAAAAAACTCACATCTGGAGTGAGATCACCCAAAAAAATTGCACTCAGCGTAAGATCACCCAAAAAACTATCTTAGCGTGATATCACCAAAAAAAATCACTCTTCTACAATATTTCAGGACACTTTCTATCCTTTTCACTCTTCATAAATTAGGTGCACACTTTCCATTTACTACTTTTACATACTTTCACACACTTTACATACTTATGTAAAATTTTTCATATACACATCTTTGGTTACTTCTTCACTCTTGTTTTACATGTACATCCTTACTAAGCAACAAGAAGAAACCTTCAACAAGCATAAAAACAAGTACAACACAGTACAATACAACACTTACGCATACACTGTAACACTCAAAAATTACAAGAGCTGAAGAAATGAGGATTTTTTTAACACATAAGCATAATAACAAATTACACATATGCAATCATATAGATTTATTTAATCAAATTCATTAATCAATTTTTCTCTTTTGATCTATCTGATAACATCCATGTAAGCCATGTGCGGCTGAAAAGGGTGTATCCAGATCTCCACAATCTCCCTTCGTCACTACTTCGAGTGACAATGCTTACTAGCATTTCAGCTCAACCTTTTAAAGGTCATGAGAACTATGTGAAATTCCTTGGGTCTACCATGAAGCTAGTTTCCTGACTTCATATTCTGGTATCCGACCATTTTCTACCTCATGTTCAGTATTTCAACTTCCCATGATCAGGTTACAGACAATTTTTTTTTATTTAATTGTAGGAATAGGTAATCAGACAATGCACAAACATCAATGCATTACTTTAGCCAAAGTTATCCACCATGCAGGTTACAGCTAAACTAAAGACAACACACTAGTCTTATGAGTTTTAAGTCTTCCGCCACCTCACAACTATCCCTTTCACAATTATCTAGATCTTTATAGTTTGTTTTTATTTTATTTCCAATTAAACCAATCTTGCAAGAGTTTATATTGAGATAGATTCCAAAGGCCAACTAAGATCTTTATGAGATAAGTACATTCATTATGCTGAAATGTAACTATATCAACAAAAAATTCAAGGATATCATCCTTTCACCAATTGAAATTCAAGCATCTCATTTAGATCCATGCTATGATAAAAATTCACAAGACATGAGTTTCCGCACATCCGAATGTAACGGCTAATGGTCCTTTAATACTGGAGTAGTGGTATGATGTCAGTTCAAAATGAACTGGCATGAATATTAACTCCATTTTCTAATGTAGTTAATTAATAAAATATGAAATACATGTTGTTTTATCAACAAGCACATGATAATACAACTGAAAATGTATTACTACCTGGTTTCTATAAAGATACAGCTATGGATGCACACAAATAGAACAACCAATTTCTATTTCAGCGATCATGTTTCCCTCTAATCACAAAGGTCAATACATCCATATTCTAGCTTCAATCATAAGCATTTTACATTTAAAATTTCTACATAACTTTGTAAAAACAATATGATTAGGAAGAGTATTTTTTTCAGTCAATGAGCAGCTCTACAAATTAACACAAATATCACCATATTTTACATCACTTTAACATGTTCTATCTGGTAAACAAACATCCCAACCAACAATATAACAACACCATGGTTACATCATTCAAACATACTCTTTTTAGTAAAAGAACAACTAATACATTTCTTTCATAAGATATCATTATTTAAACCCAATCATGCCTCCAATTACTCCTTGGTGCATCTCGGTCAAGTTGTCTTGGCTTTCATGCCCTTACCAAGGCAATAAATTTATTTTTCACAGTCTTACAAGAATCCAAGTCATATTGCCAGGCTGGAAGTTACAGGCTAAATGCCATTTTTTCAAATTATTCACACATAACAAGACACCCTCATTTTATACATGAACCGATTTAGTGGTCCATAATAATAAAATTTCTAGAAAATGCAGCCCTCTATGCAAGAGCTTTGACACCACAAATTGTAATTCAAAAGATCTCAATAAATTAAAAACCAGACCTGCATAAATAACCAAGAAGAAAAATAGAAAACCCTAACCGGTTGCATACCCATATTGATTGGGTTACCCAAATCGATTCCTTTATGCAAATTGATTTGCATACCCAAATTGATTTGTTTATAGAAAACACACAACCAAATTTCAGTTTAACAAAATGAAAACCCACAAGCACAAATTGATTTTAAACAAAACAAATTCACAAAACGTTTTCCTTCTTCTGGTACAGGAAAAAACCAACTCTTTTCCTTTTGGGTATAATTTATTATAATGAAGAGAAGGAATTTTTAACCTTTCTTTTACTTTATTTTTTGCTGATCAAAACCCAAAACTTCATCTGTGTTTTTTTTTGGCTAAGGTTAAAACCACACCAAGAAAACTAAAAAAGAATACATAATCATCAATTTCTTTTTCATACTTCATCTCCAAACAATTAAATCAAAAGTTGTCCACAATTTCCTTGATTGCCATTAAAAACAGAATGTGTATTTCCTCATTTTTTTACAAATAATGCAGCAAAGTAAGGAGAAGATATTCATGCCTAAATTAAACCCAGAATCGGCAACATTCTACTCTTCCCGCTCTAACAAGTTAAATACTTCTTGTCCTCTAAAACTCAAGCAGGTATTCCAGAAGGCGAGAATGAAAATAGACGAAGGAAAAATAACATAAAATATAATGAAATAACTGTAGTTGGGCAACATATTAATGATTTTTTGGGCTTCCCAATGTTGGTACATGTTTTAGTGCATGTCGCACACTTGTGCCATGTGAAGGTGTTTCACTTTATGAAACCCATAAATTTCAATAACTAAATAAACTTTTGACTTACATGCCAAATCCCTCTAACACACACACACACACAAATTAATATTTCATACATTTTTTTACTTTAGTTGTTACCCAGCTTAATGGTTAAGTTAAAATTAACCTTCATAGTACAAGTCCACATATTTCCAACAATATATTACCATAAAAATTATTTGAATTTCCAGGTTTATATAAAACATTCCAATATGAAACTCACCAAGTTCGTAAATAATAATTTGAATATTCTCATAAAGTTGGCTTGATATAGCATTGTCAAATTAAACAGAGACAATTATCATTGCAGTCATGCAAAAGTTGAACAAAACAAAAAGATGACCAAACCGATTAAAATAAAGTAATCAGAATACAAATAACCGAAAGATTCACTATCATTTATGAACCGTTTTACCTATGATTAAGGCCTAATCATGTTTTAGGAAGGATCATCAAGGTGGGTGCAAGGTTATTCATTCCATAGTGTCATGCCTTGCAATAGAAGATGTGGGTCATGATACGATGAACCAAATGAATTTTACACCCAATGATGATCTCATCTAATCCTTTTTAGACTTAACCATAGTTAATTTAGCTTACAAGAAATTTTGGGATGTTACATACACCCCTAGGGTCACTTTCCTTTCCTAGTTTTCACGCTTCATTTTTGCATCATTCCACACTTAACTTGTCCACTCGGCACACTACTCACCGCACACTCTATAGGAACATAAGGTACACATCTCTTATCTAATTTATGTTATCAAGTATTCACTCAAAACATAAAGTGGGGAAAAATGTAGACACAAAATCATGCACTTGGGTACATTTCTAAGTCCTAAATACATACCATCATTCATATGATTCCTAAGCACGAAAAATAGTAATTGATGAGTATCTTTGACCTCTTTTATTTATTTATCTATTTCTATTTGGTCTTTCTTACCCGATAAACCAGTCGATATTTTACTTGTTTATCTTTTATGGCTTCAGACACCAACACCTAGCTAGGACATGAGTGCCAAAGCACCCTTGTCCCCTCTAGGTGCCCCTGACCCTTTTCCATATTACTCGCTTCTTTTAGGCCTCTTTCATATTTTGGGAATCTTTTTCACTTATATGTTAGCCTTGCAGTTGTCAATTACGAAATTCAAACAAGGGAATCATATAAATACATAGCTATGTGAACATAATAAAGGACCAAGCTCTAAGTATATCCTATCATCACCTAAGCTTGCATCCAAAGGCACCTAAAGCACTTCAAGGCATCTATATAGCATCCATTCAAGGGACAAGGGACTTCATTTTTCTACCTACACAACATATGAAGGGGAAGTAAATATTTCCATCCACACATTCTATTCACATTGCTACATCTAACTAGCCCGCTATCAAGTGAACTTGCACAAGGGAATCCTAGGGCACGATTTCTACACACACATCAAAACTACATGGAGTCTAAGATGTAGTGCAACACTCGGTTGTAAGCTCACTCTGTCGAGTGACCGCTAGGGTCAGTCTGACTCCCCATATTGCATCTTTCTTATTTGAATTTGATGCATTATTGTGGGTTTTTATAGGTAAATATTTGTTTTGTAGGTTACAGGTACCTTGGAAATGATATTGTGGCACACAGGAGATCACCATAGAATATTTGTAACATTTTTGCGACATAATGAGGATCTTGTTTCGACCATTTTTCATAGACATAGGCGCCCAGTAGAGGTCGTTAGTGCCTAGGTACCCTTGTTCTGCTGTGGGCACCTGTATCTGGCCATATTCATGCAGTCTGTAATTTATTCCGTGCATTTACGACATAAATCACTTCCCACTCAATAGTTTTCCCAGCTTAGACTAGTCCTAGATAACGCATAAATTAGCTAATTTCATTTCTCTTGGTCTTGCACTTAGGGTTTCATATTTTATTAACTTATTGGTTGTGTCAAATATGTATTTTAACATTCGTTATCACATGTGACTCTGCAATTAGGGTTTAATAATAATTCTATTTTTGTTAAATCAATAATACATAGAACACAATTTTACTTGTTATTCAAGGGAGATTCAGCTGATCAAATATACATGGAAGTGGAGTTATGCAGGTTGACATGGATGTAAAATCATTTTGCTAAATTAGGTAATTCAAGCCTAGAAAACACCATAAATGATCATGTTATATTTTTAATTCTCCAAATCATCCAATGGTATTCCATCTTGTATTGCTATGAAGTAATTCTTCACATCATTGTAATGTCATCGTGTAGTCTACCAAGTTAATGACCTTTTATGACACGTGAATTTTATTTTTTATTTTTTGTTAAATTTTGGGTCTATAGCAGTAAGTGTCACTAAAAAACCCATGAAGTGTTATGTAAAATAAATTATTATTTATTATTATTTTATTATACCTATAACACTTACATTTGATTTTCATATTTAATGACCACCTATACTTGCCAAACAAATTTTCTGTCAAGGAGATTTTTGTATTTCCTTCCAAGTCATGCAGATAAGTTCTATTGTATATATCAATATAATTTCTATATAGATCTATATTAAAAACTAATGTCAATTACAATGGCAATAACACTATCTAATCAGTTATTTCGTTGTCATCCTATAATGGTTAAACCATCAAAATACATTAACTTGGATGATAACTTGTTCTCTATGTTGGCAAATAAGTTTTGATTCAAAATGTACAAGATTTTTGACATAAGTTTTGGTGACTCTAATGATAATATTTAATATGTCAGGGTAAGTTAGATCTACTCATATTATCATATTTTATCACATATCTTGTTATTTTATTCAATATAAGTTTCATAGAATTATTAATGACCGGTTTTATCTTCTCATATAATCTCGCAATACCCATTGTAGAGCCATTCTCATGTAAAAAACAAGTTAGGGAAAAAAAATGGGAAAACAAGTTGGGTAAACGGGTTGGGGAAACAAGTTGGTAAGTAAGTCGGGTTTTCAAGATTACAAAACACAATACAAACACCACCAAACATTTCACTATGATTCCTTGAGGTTTGGAAAAAAAAAATTTGAAGCTGAAGTGGTCCTGGAAAGGTATTTGATACCAGATGTAATGAACCTCTTGTGATAGATTAATTTGAATAACACAAAACAATACATACTAGTTTATTAAAAAAATAGATTAAAATCACATTACCAAATCACATGACACTTCAAGGGGTTAACATATTTTGATCATGCCTAATATAATAATGTTCATGGATGGTTTTCTTGGTATAAGAACTCCCCAATATACTAGTTCTATTCTAGAAACTACTACTACCCATGCACATGGGATTATTCTTAATAGCTCATTGGATGAATTAAAAAGTATAGATGTTCATAGCATCATTTACACTAATAATGCAAAATAAGGTCATGATGAAGGGTCTTAACAAGAAGGATTTAATGGTGTCAAAACCCAATCATGTTTTTGTTGTGTCACATTTTTTGGTTGACAAAATGTAAAAGGATCGATTTGGTCAAATAATTTTTATTTTTATTTTCTGATAGTCATAATGCAAGTGTATAATAATATCCTCACTATATAACACAACCATATTACAACATTACCAAGCCATAATGTGAACATTTTTTATGTGCAAAATGTCCCAAAAATAAATTTTTGGCCACCCTTTTCCATGCACATAACCATGACTAATATTAAAGGAACTATCTGTAATGAAATTACTTAGATAAAACTGAATATCAACAACAATGTTACTCCAAAAGAATACCAAAAGATAGAGAAATGATCAAAATATGTAAGTATGACTTAGCCACTTCGAGGGGGGAACCTCCAAACCATACAATAAGAACTCAAATGGTCAATATGGTGCTTAAATACTCCTTACTACCTCATATATATACCCTTTCTATACTATGGCCAACACCTAGGCTAAACCTACTAAACATATGAAATCATAAATAAATGACACATGACAAGAAATGAGATTATGTAAGCCATAATTTGACCCTTGATATTTGATATAAGATTTAGGATTAAGGGAAAAATATGCCCCTACCATAAGAATAAACATTATTCCCAATGTTGGCAAGCCCTGGATGTTGCTACAAAAATGCTTCATCTTCCCATGTTACATCTTCACTGTCCATATTGTTCCACTTGATCAGTTAATCAATAATGAATCTCATCCTTAGCTTATTTGTGCACGTTTGAAGGATCCCTTTAGGTTCCAATATGATCCTTCCCTCCTCATCCCGCTAGGTAAGCATTGATTAAGTTGACACATTCTACCCAAAGACCTTCTTCAAACAAGAGACATGAAAGACTGGATTTATTTTAGTTCCCTGAGGGAATTCCAAATTTTATGCTACACTACCATTTTTTTACAAAAATTAGTAAGGACCATACTATTTAGGTGCAAGCTTATTTTCCTTCTTATTTTTAAAAGGAAAAATGCTTATATGGCTGCATTCATACAAAAAAATTCTCCCATTTCAAAATGCCACTCAATACATTGTTGATCAACTTATTGATTCATATGATTTTGTACCATTTCCTAATTATCTTTAAGGCTAAAAAGTACCTCATGTTGGTGCTAGATGTGATCTTCGACTGTTATCACTTTAGGTTTGAAATTCAAGATATAGATAAGTGATGGAGGATGGTACCCTTATAGTGCCATAAATGGAAACGTTTTAGATGAGACATGAAATGAAATATTATACTAGACCATTATATAAGTGACAACCATTGTACCCAATATTCCTATTTATCTAAAGTAAAACATTGAAGATACCCTTCTAAATATTTGTTTAAACACCTCAGTATGGCCATCTAATTGTGGATGATAAGATGAAGTATGAGCCAATTGGGTACCTGATTAAGAAAATAATTTAACCACAAAATTGATAGTAAATATAGGGTCATGATCACTTACTCTAATTTTGGGTGTGTCGTAGAGCTTTTGAATTGTATCCATAATAGAGATGACAAATGTAGTAGTTGGAAAAGGATGAGACATGACACAAAAATGAGCATACTTGGTAAGACTATCCACCATGACGATGGTTATTCCTTTCCCTTATGATTTTAAATAATCATGTGATGAAATCATTAGATACCTCTTCCCACATCTCATTATGAATAGAAAAAGGTTGTAGGATACCTAGTTTCTTAATGGTCCTATCCCTTATTATGTCGGCACACTAGAATTATACCAAAAAATTTTAAACATCGTTTTTTAATCCCTCATAAAAAAATGTTTAACTTTATGAAATTTTTTCAAGAACCCATAATGGCCAAGTAGTGCAGAAGAATGAATCTCTGAAAGAACATGACGTTTAAGTGTATATTTCTTGTATAAAACAACCTATCTGTGTACCACAATATATCACCCTTCCAAATAATTTTTTCAAATATTCTTGGATCATGATAGAAATTTGGAATGAGAGTGTGTGTCTTTACATATTATTTGAATTATGCCCTTTCCTGATCTACCCAATCTACCTTCAGTATATATATGACACATAACAATGCTTATGTGGACTCATCCTTCCTAGATAGTGCATCAACGACTACATTTTCTTTCCCTTTCTTATAAATGATCTCAATTTCATATCCCAACATCTTTATGACCCATTTTTTTTACTCTTCAGAATATATTCATTTCTCTAAGAAGTATTTGAAAATACCATGATCTGTCTTTACCTTGAAGTGTCTATCCATCAAGTATGGTGTTCATTGTTTGACCGTATATAATATTTCCATCATTTATTTCTTATAGGTGGGCTTCAACAAATTCTTACCTTTTAGTTAACAGTTCTCAAATACGATGGGGGTTCACTTCTTACATGCGTACAACACCTATCCCATTTTTTAAGGAATAAAATTCAACTATGAAGGTCTTGGATAAATTTTGGGATGCTAACACCGAAGTGGTGCACACCTGCATCCTTCAATTTTCCAAATGCCCTTCAAACTTCCTCATTCCAATTACATGATTATTTTTTCAATAATGTTATGAGTGTTATTTTTATACTTCCATAGTTATTTACAAATATGTGATAGTAACCTATGATCCCTAAGAAACTTTGTAAATTATTAAGGGTCCTGGGAACTTCCCATTCCACCGTGGCCTTGATCTTGTGAGGGTTCACCTTAACAACCTTCATGAAATATGGCCCAAGTATTCCAATCTCCTTTACCCCAAAAGAACACTTTAAAGGATTTTCATATAGTTAATGTTTCTCCAGAGCTTCCATGACCATATTTACATGATGTAAGTGTTCTTCCCATGATTTGTTGTAGATTAGGATATCATCAAAAAATGCAAAGACAAACTTCTGCAGGAATGGTCAAAATTCTTATTCATAAATTTTTTAAATGTGGATGGTGCATTTGTAAGGACAAAAGGCATACTAAAAAATTTCATAATGGCCTTGATGAGGTTTGAAGGCTATATTATGAGTGTCCTCTTCCTTTACTCTAATTTGGTGATACCCGTAATGAAGATTTAGTTTTTATATAATAAATTACACCATGCAACTCATCTCACAAATCATCAATGATAGAATAGGAAACTTATACTTAATAGTGTAATTGTTTCACACAGAATTTTGTTCCAGAATAGAGTTAATTCTATCCTTTCATTCTCTTGAGAAACAGATAGGGGTTAGGGTTAGGAGGAATACCTGTTGAGTGTTGGGAAGGTGTGCGCATACCGTAGAGAGATCAGACCGATTGTGAAGAGCTCCTTTTTGTCTGGGAAGGACTACCTGTAAATAAGAATGCAAGACCACCAGATTTTAGTTAGACAATAAGTGAGGGAACTGCCTTGGGCCCAGGAAATATTAGACTTCCTTTCGAAGGTGGTCAGTTCCCTTTTAATACAAATTGATGCAAATGATAATAAAGAAGCTATTGCAAACTCACGATTTAGGTATCTCGTTACTAAAAGCAATAGAGACTAAACTACCAATAATAGAATGTCATGCTGTTTGTTTGGTCACTGGTTATTGATATGTTCAGATCAAGTTACAGGGATAGACCAGGCTAGACATGAGATTGTTTTGAGGTGAATAGGTGAAAGGTTGGTTTTGGTATAAGTCACAGTGACCGATGCCGGTCACTGGATAACCGATCACGGTTATAAAACCGGTACCGGTAGGGAATAACCGATATCGGTAGGGGCAGTGATTTAGGGATTTTTAAATGGAGGTTGGTGTAAGGTGGTTATGAGGTTTGGAAGGTTGGTAGATGGTTGAGGGGAGTAGTAGGGTGATAGAGAAGACTCAGAGAGTGAGAGAGCTGTCTTTGGGGCAATATAGAGATGGATGACCGAAGGTTAGGTGTAGGTTGTTGCCGGGTAGTAGATCCAGGAGTGAGCTTATAATCCCTATGAATTAAAAGTTCACAAAGTAGTGTCTAGAAGCATACAAGGTGATAAAAGAGACTACTTACTAGTTTCTGATGTGGATGCAGGTCCAAAGAATGCAGTGGCGAAGGCAAGGCTCAGTTGGGATGATCCAGCAATTGGAAGTGATCTGATGAAGCTATCCTCCGACTCTCCCAATGTTTGGATGAGTGTGACAATGCTCTAGTTGCTCAGTTCCAGTCTTGGGCTCGATACTCCTCTTTGCAAACTCTTCTCTCTCCTTCACTTGTCTCTCTCTTGCAAATGAATTCGGATCCTTCCAAAATGAAAATCCGGTCCTTTGGTTTTGGTTGGGGGAGGTCATTTATAGGGAACCGATGGCGGTTACGTAATCGACGCCGGTCGAGTAGGGACCAATGTCGGTTAGGTCAAAGTTGGCTATTTGTAGTAAAATAGCCAACTTTCCCTCCTTTTCTCCTGAGGGATCAGTTGTGGGCTTGGTCAAGTCATTATTAGGTTCGTTTTGATGTGGGTGAGGGGTGATGAGTCATGGGTGTGGGTCTGGACCAAGTCATAGGTCTTAATTAGGTTAGTTTAGGGTTAGGGCTAGGTCATAGTGAGGTGGCGAGGTGAGGTGGCAGGGTTGGAGATGTGGATTTATTAATTATAAGGTAATTAATAAATAATTCAGTGTGTAAGGTTTAGGTGGTGAGGTAGGGTTAGGTTGCGGGACGAGATACGGGGTACAGGGCATCGTAAGACCCAAATTTGGTGTCTACATTTGCCCCTTGTTGTCGTGTAGCTTGTCTTGTAAAGCTGCACTGACAATAATAAAAAGTGGTTGCCCCAGTTAAGGGTATAGGTAATCCCCCTCAAATCTATCACAGATTGAGGTGACATGAAATCAGGGATAGGGTTGATAAAGGGTGAATGATGATGAGATGATGGTAAGATGGTGGGGTAAGTTCAAGGAAGCCGACGCACGTTGAAATGCAGTAGTGCGACCAGGGTACACGATTTGAAGAGCAAACAAGCAATTCATAGGCAAAGGTCGATAGTTTATCCAAACAAGGTTGATATAATCCTGGTATCCAAGGCATAGGAAGTAGCTCCAGGGGATATAACGGGTAAGGTACCAGAATGTTTAGGCATGTTCGGCAGTACCAAATGGTTGGTTTGGTTGAGATAAACGTCACGGTCTCGGTCTAGGCAAAGCTGGTCGGCTGATCAATTCAAGTATCCTAGTCATGCTAAAACACGAACAGGTGAGCTCGATTGAACAAACAACTACATGATGGGTGGATAGAATCGTAATTTGTGGGCCTTAGGTCGAGGTACTTAATTGGTGTGGCCTTGGGTCGGGCCGATTGGTTGGGTGCGGCCTTGGGTCGGGCCGATTGGTTGGTTGCGGCCTTGGGTCGGGCCGATTGGGGTCGGGCCGATTGATTGGTGGCCTTGGGTCGGGCCGATTGGTTGGTTATGGCCTTGGGTCGGGCCAATTGGTAAGTTGCGGCCTTGGGTCGGGCCGATTGGTTGTTGCGGCCTTAGGTCGGGCCGATTGGTTTGGTTGCGGCCTTGGGTCGGCCGATTGGTAAGTTGCGGCCTTGGGTCCCTTGGGTCAGGCCGATTGGTTGGTTTGGGTTGGGCCGATTGGTTGGTTGTGGCCTTAGGTCGGGCCGATTGATTGATTGTGGGCTTGGGTTACAGCCTTGGGTTGGGCCGATTAGGCCAATTGATTGATTGTGGCCTTGGGTCGGGCTGATTGGTTGGTTGCGGCCTTGGGTCGGGCCGATTGGTAAGTTGCAGCCTGAGGTCGGGCCAATGAATTCAAAATAAGGCTATTTAGCAAAAGTCTGGGGGTAGGTGATGTGGTGAAAAATGGAGATTGGTGGATAAGGGCAGGAGTTAGGTTAAACTAGGCAGGTAACCGATATCTTAGTGGTGACCGGTATCGGTTAGGAGACCGATATCGGTCTTCTAGGGCATGACCTAACCGATATCGGTTAGAGGTCAAAACCTATAAAAAGAAAAAATACGGCATGTCATTTTCACATTGTGAAGTTGAGTGCCAACTTTTTCTTGTTTGAGTTTTGAAGTGATTGGGTCATGTATTTGGGCTGAGTTGGCACTAGTTGAGTGGGGGAGTGAGTTATTGGTAGGCCCCAGAGATCGGGAGGCAGAGTTTGATTGGTTGAGGACCCTGCTGAGGAGATTTGGAGCTATGGCACAGCCTGGAGGAGCAGGAGGTGCTGGAGGAGCTGGACCACCACCACCTATCCCACCACGACGACGTGTAGTCGTACCGGTAGGCTCTGAACCCCTATTTTTGTTAATTTGATGAATTTAGCTAGGATGTGGGTATTGGGGTAGGAATCCAAAATTTGATAAAATAATGAATAAATGAAGGTAAACAGTAAAATGGATTGGGTAGATATGTTAGGTAGGCCAAAACGTCAGGGTGGGTAAGTTTTTAGGCAATTGTGCTGGGTAAATGGGTAGAAATAGGAAAAAAAGGGGATTTGGGGGCCATTTTTGGTTCGGCCCCGAAATCCCACAGTGACCGATGTCGGTCACTAGTCGACCGACATCGGTCACAGGTTTAGTGTAGATTAGCAGGTACAGAGACCAGCGTCGGTCATGTGTCGACCGACGTCGGTTCATAAAATTTGGGACATAGACTATTGGTGGGGGACCGATGGCGGTCGAGGGTGACCGATACCGGTCACCATGGGTAGGAGGTAGGGTTGTAAAATTGTTGGGGTTGTTGGGTGTTGTATTTGGGTGGGTAGGATAGATTATAGGGTTGCAGGGGGGAGAAGGATTTATAGATGGGACCATAAGGGGGAGAAGGAATTTATAGATGTATAGGGTAAGATAGGTGGGTGTAGATGTGTTTATAGAGTTGGGTTGTGATTGGGTGGGTGAGTGAGTATAGAGGGTTAAGGTAGTTGTTTTGTGAAGGGTAGGCCTGACGGAGTGGGTTGTTTTTGCAGGCACGCCAGCAGTTGACCATGCGAGATCGGATGCCACCTCTACTGGAGCGGATGCGGCCACATGTGACCGCAGTGCAGTGGGTAGTTATGCGGGAGGTTGGACTCGATGTGGAGTCCAGAGGTATAGGGCTGTGGATAGGGACCACAGCCTGATGGTTACCCTCATCGAGAGATGGGATCCGGCAACCAATGCCTTTCATCTCCCTACTGGAGAGATGACAGTCACCTTAGAGGATGTGTATCACATCCTGAGACTACCGATCATAGGTGAGGAGGTGTTCCAGGTGGATGCTGAGACAGTGATGGATAGCATCCTGCAGGTATTCAGGGATGCAGCCCCATTGATTACGTATCATAGTGCGAGCATCTGCTACGGTGATATGTATCGCGCTCATCGACAGGAGACACGGCTTGCCGTGCTGATGATGATCGGTATCACCTGCTTCACCCTCCCTGACTCAGAGGGAGGCCACTTCCCATGGGCTCTGATGGGAGTGTTACATGAGATGGTGGAGGAGCACACCTGCTACGCATGGGCACCAGTGTATCTGGTGCAGCTATACAGAGAGCTCTGGGGCTATCGCCGTATGAGGTGATTCGGTATATGTTCGACATTCTTGTTACACTGCTGGGCCTACGAGCATATCATGTGTATACGACCAGTAGGGTTGCCCCAGCAGCCAGGGCCACAGGCAGTCTATAGATATGGGTTTCAGAGGTGGTTGGGGGTCGTGGGCCAGCCACGAGCAGTTATCGCAGGGCGGGATGTCACTTATTACAGGCATATGTTAGAGGGCCTGACTGCATTAGATATTATATGGAGGCCATACAGAGGCCATCAGCCCCATGGAGGAGCCCGAGCATAGCTGCGATGGATCCAGTACATCTTCTGGATAGCTGGACGGAGACCCAGGGAGTACGAGAGGATTCCTCTAGAGAGGGTACGACGACAGTTGGGACTACAACAAGGATGAGCCACCTCCCTTCCCACAGTATCGGAGGGAGGATGTAGAGGCACCACTACCTCTACCGCAGCCATTTGACCCTGTCTGGGTAGCAGAGAGACTGAGAGATGATACAGTGGATGACGCCGGGGTTACAGGCTCATTTTTGGTTTGGTGGGCAGGGTAGAGGGCGACCATGAGAGCACAGCCAACACAGCCAGATTTGGCGGCTGTTACAGCGGAGAGGGACCATCTCTTGGGTCAGGTGTAGTTATTACAGGGGCAGCTTGCTACTGCACAGGCACAGATCGGAGTGTTACAGGGGTAGTTGGCCCAGGCACAGGTACAGGTACAGGCACAGGCACAGCCTCATGTCCTCAGGTATTCAGGCTCCGATGGCAGCTCCACCACCACCACAGGTACAGGTTCAGGGTCAGGGTGTACAGGCAAGGGCATGGCCCACTTCTATTAGGAGCCAGGGGACCAGCCCCACCAGCCATGGTGGCACGGGCCCGGTACATGGAGGTGAGAGCGGAGGCCCATTACTATCAGGACGTACTAGATGGTACCGGTGCAGATTATCAGCCATATGTGGCTCATAGAGCCGAGACTTCCCGGAGTCACAGGTCACAGGGGGCCGCAGCCATAGTCCGGTGGGTCAGTGATGGGTAGGAGGCAAGATCTGAGACCGGGGCCAGCTGAGGGACGAGCCGAGGGAGGGGGAGAGAGCTGAGTCACCCCAAGAGTGGAGATGTTTTTGGATAGTTGATTTTTTGATAGAGACACCGGTCTGTGAATCGAGTGTGCATATAGAGGCCTACGTGCCCACATAGGATTTATGTATTCATTTTTGTTGTATATACCGGCCTGCGAGCCAAGTACATTTTGTATAGTTGATACCAGCCTGCGAGCTGAGTATATTTTTGACATGAGAGACCGACCTGCGAGCCGAGTCGAGAGTTTGACAGAGACAGCGGCCTACGTGCCGAATTTGTATTTGGGATCACAGAGGCCCCATGCAGGGTAATTTGTATATTTTGACATTGATTTGATGATATATAGATGATGAGTTTGATCCATATGGTGTGTATAATTGTTGATTTGATGCATATATTATAATGTTTCATGTGTTTTGTCGATGGTATTGGAATTTGATGTATATAGATGACGTTGATGATGTTTTGATTATATGCATATGTGTTGAAATGTTGATGGTATTATGATGATGGATGTTGATAATGATGTCGTTATGCAGGGAAAAGAGGTGGGCAACCGCCAAAAATTTGCAAAAAACAAAGAAAAGGCCTAGGTATAAGCAAAAGGAGACAGGTTGACCGATATCGGTTAGCTAACCGATGTCGGTCGCTATCTGACCGATACCGGTTAGGTAACCGACATCGGTTATGTTAAAACGAGCTTTTCTAAAAATAGAAAAGCTTGGGAGGCAACTTAAATTCTTATTTTTAGAGTCATGCAACATGTTAAATACGAGGATGCGAGGCTGTTGACGTCCATACAGGGTAGTTGCATGGGAGAATTGAGTGATAAGGAGGAAAGAGACAGGTAAAGTGATCATGGGCTTGGATTAAGAAGGTGTAAAGGCAAGTTATAGTGAAGAGTCTGGTGAACATGGCTGAACAAGGAGAAGCATCCAGTGGGCAGAGAGGAGAGAGAAGACAGGTTCCACCTCAAGCTGCTGCATCCCAAGAGGTATAAGTTTTGGTTGGAATGAGATTTTGCATGCTTATAAATAGGATGTGGTAAGGTAAGTGGGTAGAAAGGTGATAGGCAAGGGTTTGGGATGGGGTGAGTGTTATAGGGTAGGTAATCAGGTGTTTTAGATATGTTTGTAGGTACAGAGAGGGGTAAACCAACGAATAAGTTATCATAGGTGGTGTTTTTGAGCAGGATGGATAGTATTGACAGTGACCGATATCGGTTTAGGCCTAACCGGTATCAGTTAGGTAACCGATATCGGTTACTGTGTAAAGTTGCAGATTCTGATAAAAAACACTTGGGGATTCATTTGTTGTTTGTTGTTCATTGGTTTGATGTGTGCAGGCAGAGGCAAGGTTGATGATGAATGATAGGGTACCAGCTTTGTTGTCACGGGTCCGAGCGGATGTAACACCAGTGGAGTGGGCATTAATAAACCATGTGGGGTTAAGTGGAATCCGCTATTATTCACGAATCACACGCAATCATGCTATGTTGCAGGTGCTGATTGAGAGATGGAATCCAGAAAAGAATACCTTCCATCTGCCAACAGGGGAAATGATAGTGACGTTAGAAGATGTGTTTCGAATTTTGAGACTTCCAATTACAGGAAGACCAGTGTATCAGGCAGGGCCTAACGCGGCGCGGGCAGTGATAACGGCAGTATTTGGTCCAGCCGCATGAGATTTGACACAGTGAGGCGTGACATTTACTTATGGTATAATGTTTGCGGCACACCCTGAGGCAACAAGGTTGGCTCGTGGTATTAATGATAGCGGTGGGGTATTATGCATTACCTAGAGCGGACGGGGGAAGATTTCCAAAATCATTGATGTGTATTATTCATGAGATGATAGAAGGTAGCGTTACTTTCGCATGGGCACCCGCATATCTGGCGGAGCTATACAGGGGTTTATGGGCATGCAGGTGAAATCACAGGACTACACTGGATTGTGCATACTTATTACATTGTTGGGCCTATGAGCACATTGTGTGTGTGCGACCAATAGGCCGACCAATCCAGGTAGGAGAGATAGGAGTGCAGAGGTTGGGATTCAGGCGATGGGTCCAGACAGAGCAAGAGGCAAGAGCCGAGACCGTGATAGATAACACCGAGTATTATAGGCAGAAGTTGGAGATGATGACGATTGCAGATATCCGTTGGAGGCCTTATGGGAACTACATGGTGACGGTGAACATAGCTGAGGATTTGAGGGGTGTAGAGCGAGTGAGGTGGATCGCAGGACACAGGCCAGGGGAGTACGAGAGGATTCCTCTAGATCATGTGCGAACGAACAATTTGGATTTGTTCAGGATATACCCATGGATCATAGACCATACAGAAGGATCGATGCCGAGGCACCATTCTCACCTCCACGGCCAACTCTTCCAGAAGGACCAGAAGAGATAGCAGCCGATCGCAGGGTAATGGATGCAGGAGCGACAGAGTCTTATAGATTATGGTGGGCAGCAGAGCTGTGAAGTACACATGAGAGGGCCGATCATCCTGACATAGCTGTGATTACCGTGGAGAGAGACCACCTGTAGGGTTTAGTTCACCAGCTTCAAACACAGGTGAACGAGACCACGGGATTGTTAGAGGCATCGCAGTCTCGAGTGGAGAGACTAGAGGCAAGAGTCCTCCACGCGAGAGGGCATATTCGTATGTTACAGGAGAGATTGGTGGATCAGTGGGAGGAACCAATAGCAGTGGTACCTTTGAGTATGGAGAGGCCAGGTGAGCGGCATCGACGATCACCATCACTACCTAGTTCGGGACGAGGCGCGGGGGTCTAAGTGAGTTTCATACATAGGGGTAGAAGAATAAATAAGGATTCTGACCTGCGCGTCGATGATAGAGAAGATGTATTTGTTTAACATCTAAATAAAATGGAATATGTATGTTGATTTGAGTTTGTGATAATTATAAGAATATTTGTGTTTTGAATGTTTGGATTGATAAAGGATCAAGGTGAGTGTTATCAATAAAAATACGTGAAAATATTTATATTTTTAAAGAAAACACAACACATGATAGGTTATGGTAGGGGATGGTCGAGCTAACCTTGGGAGACCCCATGTCTCCTAAGTGCTGCCTACATAGCCCATTGCACAAAGCAAGGAGGGGCCTCAGACCGATGTAGTTCTCCCTTAGGACCAGGGAGAGGTGAATTCAGGCAATTTGGTTGTGGTTAGGCAATTTGTTGGTTGGTAAAAGTTTGATGTTGGTAGAGTAATGTTGTTGGTGTTGGTGTGGGTATAGGTGAAGTGAGGGTTAGCTTACCCAAGCATAGGAAACCATGTCCTAATTAAGATCAACACACAATCCTAGATTCGGGTAAAAGAGGCAAAAGTGTCCCATAGTTGGAAAGAGCTAAACAAACCACGTATTATCATAGGATGAGCTTGAATCCCTAGGTACCTTGCATAGGTGAGAAGTCGATAGGTGAAAAGAGTTGTATAATCACAATATATCGGATATACGCACGTCCCTTGAGTTTTTTTATTTTGAAGAATGGTGAGGTGAGGTGGATGGTATAGCTGGGGCGCAGAGAACTTGTTATAAGGTGATTATTCTGACGGAAGAGAACCAAACCAAAATAGACAAGTCCATGACTCAAAAGTGCTTTTGAATACTACTTTTATTTTTCTGGATATAGACTGATCGATGTGGGAAGTCTATATGGGATATGCATTTTGTTGTTCTTGAGGTCTTCACGAAGCTGATCAATGCGAGAAGCTTCTGATAGAGGCTGACTTTGTATAGCTGTCCTTCGAGGGAGCAGTCTACTTATAGTAGTAGATGTGGCATTGCACATAGCTGTCCTTCGAGGGAGCAGTCTAGTTATAGTAGCAGATGTGGCTTTGCACATAGCTGTCCTTCGAGGGAGCAGTCTAGTTTATAGCTTAGAGGTCTAGATGTCTGTTTGGCATGAAGCATCTAGTTTTGCAGGAAGTTTGACTCAAGAATATCCCAGAATTGTATAATTGAGAACTTGTTATTTTGATACTTTTAAGTCATGGACCAGACTAAAAAGGAGAAGGCATCTTTAAGAGGAGGTGATGATCAAACCACGTGGGTTTGATTTTACTTTGAGATGCACGAAAAAAGGTGTATGAGGTGGTAAATGAGCTCAAGGGACGAGCGCAAGGTAGATAAGAAGTGATGTAACACTAAATTCAACAGTAGAATGGTTGGAGATGCAAGGCATTAAGGGGTTCAGGCTCAGGTTTACCATTAAGCGAAGCTAAATGATAAGTACTTGATCTGTAAGTGTGAGTGATAATGTAAGGCCCAATCCAATTAGGAGTAAATTTTCCACGTTTTCTCTTTTCTAGTTTGGTTACATGTTGATTCTCTTTGAGGACAAGATCACCAATTTTAAAGGTACGCTCATGAATTCACTTATCATAAGCACGCTTGATGCACTTTTGATAAATTTGAAGGTGGTCAAGAGCGGTAAGACGACGCTCGTCAAGAAGCTCCAATTGGGCTAACCGCTCTTGGCGGAAGTCATCATTGGTGAGAATATCCTGGAGAGATATTCTGAGGGAAGGGATTTGTATTTCGAGAGGCAAGACAGCCTCGGTACCATACACCAGAGAGAATGGTGTGGCATTAGTGGAAGTATGAATGCTGGTACGATAAGCCCAAAGGGCAAAGGGGATGTGATCATGCCAATTTTTCCCAGAATCGTTAACGACTTTCATGAGAATTTTGGTTAAGGTTTTGTTAGAAGATTTGGCTTGACCATTTGCTTGTGGATAGTAGGGTGATGAGAAGCTAAGTTTGATACCAAAGTTGTCACAAAGGGCTCGTAACAGCTTATTTTTGAAAGATTTTCCATTATCGGTTATCAAGCGATGAGGAACACCGAAACGACAAATAATGTGATGATTGATGAATTCAACAATTTTCTCCTTTTTGGTTGAAATGAGTGGAACGGCCTCCACCCATTTAGTGTAATATTCAATTGCCGTGATGATCCAATGGTGACGTTGCGAAGAAGGCGGATGAATCTCACCAATAAGGTCCAAACCCCATTGTGAGAAAGGCCAAAGATCTCGTGCGACCTATAGCGGGTGGCTGGGAGTATGTTGAAGGTTGGCATGCTGTTGACACATAACACAATGCTTAACATATTCACAGTAGTCTTTATTAAGAGTAGGCCAATAATATCCTAGGTGAAGGATCCGCTTGGCCATGGCAAAGCCACTAAAGTGCCCACCACAAATTCCGTCATGGACTTGTTGGATGGTATGAGTGACTTCAGCGCTGGTTAGACATCGAAGGAGGATACCATCGAAGCCACGTTTATAGAGGAGTCCCCCCATGATGACATAACGAGAAACACCTTTAAGAAAAGCACGTTTTCCATTACTACTAAGGTCAGGTGGGAGAACAGAGGTTGTAAGGTAGTCGCGAAATTGGTGATACCAGGTATCCTGCGAGTCAGCAGATACATTATTTACCATACAAACATCTGGGACTAAGTAAGATGGGGCAAAGAGTTGTTGGACCAAGACAAATATGTCAGAGTCAGTTGGTGATGCAGGAATTTGTGAGGCCAAGCAAGCCATAGTATCCGCAAATTTATTAGTTGAGCGTGGAACGGTTTGGATAGTATAATGGGTAAATAAGGTCAAAAGTGAATCTACGTAACGTTTGTACTTTTGAAGTTCCTCATTTTTACATTGGTAGATGCCAGTAACTTGATTTACTACCAATTGAGAGTCACTGAAAATGTTAATAGACTTCACACCTAAGTGTAACGCAACGTGGAGACCCAAAACAAGGGCCTCGTATTCCGCTGTATTGTTAGTGCAGGGGAAATCGAGCCTGAATGAAAGAGGCATAGGTTCACCTTCAAGAGGAATGAGAACAACGGCCCACCCCTCCACCGTGCTGGCATTTAGATCCATCGAAGAAGAGAGTCATCGGATAAGACGCATCACTGAGTGAAAGAGTTGCGATGAGTTCATCAGGGAAAGTAAAATTGGTAAATTGTTCCCCAGGTAAAGGGGCTTCCACGAGTTGGTCTGCGATAGTTTGTCCTTTGACTGATTTCTGGTGTACGAACTCAAGGTCGAGGTCAGTGAGGAGCATAAGCCATCAGGGTGATGCGTTGGTTTAGATGAGGTTTGGCGTACATATAATGTATGGGGTCAGCGTTGGTGATGACAAAAGTTTTGTGATTCAGGAGGTAATGTCAGAGTTTGGTGGCCACGAATGATAGGGCTAGGCACAACTTTTCGACGTGTGTATACCTAGTTTTGTAATCCACAAGAGTATGGCTTATGTAATAAACTGCTTGTTCTCGATGCTCGGAGTCACGATGTGTGAGCATGGCTCCTACAGCATGGTCGGTGGTAGAAAGGTAAAGGTAGAAAGGGTGATCATCCTGAGGTGGGATAAGCATGGGTGGCTGCAAGAGATAAGCTTTAAGAGCCTCAAAGGCTTGGTGGCACTCCTCGCTCCATTGAAAGACAATGTCCTTTTTAAGGAGATGATGGAAAGGTTGACATCGATCTGAGAGTTGTGAGATGAAACGCCAGATAGATTGGAGTTTTCCCTACAAACTATGTAATTGCTTTAGGTTAGTGGGTGGGGGCATTTCTAAGATAGCCTTGACTTTAGCTGGGTCGACCTCAATGCCATGCAAAGAGATGATAAAGCCAAGGAGTTTTCCTGAAAGGACGCCAAAGACACATTTCTTTGGTTGAAGATGAACACAGTATTGTAACAGGCGATCGAAAATAATGGTTAAAACATCGAGATGTTCACTGCGATGTTTGGATTTTCCAAGAAGATCATCAACATAATCTTCGAGGATAGTGTGCATAATGTCATGAAAAATGTAAGTCATAGCCCGCTGATAAGTCGCACTAGCATTCTTAAGGCCAAACGGCATGACACGATAGCAGAAGGTCCCCCAGGGGGTAATGAAGGTGGTTTTATGTTGATCGGCCAGGGCTACTAAAATTTGATTGTATCCCGAGAAACCATCCATGAGAGAAAGCATCTCATGGCCCGCAGTGAGATCAACAAGTTGATCAATGCTAGGTAGGGGGAAGTCATCCTTTGGGAAAGTGAGGTTAAGATCCCAGAAATCTGTACATATCCGAAGTCCCCCCCGTCGCTTTAGTGATAGGTACGACATTAGAAATCCATTGCGGATAGTCAATAGGTAAGATGAAAGAAACAGAAAGGAGTCGTTGAAGCTCTTTTTTAACTAAGAGGGCAATGCGTGGATGCATTTTTCTCAGTTTATATTTAACTAGTTTGGAGTCTGGTTTCAGAGTGATGTTATGGATAGCAATGTCAAGATTGATTCCTGGCACTGTCGGCGTAAGACCAAGCGAAAGCTTAATTGTGGGCATGGAGGAAGGTAGTGAAGGTGGCTTATTCTGATGTGTCGAGAGATTGTCCAATCTTTACAATGTGAGGATTGTCCTCTATGTGGATGTTTATTTCTATAGTCGACTCATTCAACATGGTTTGGGTTTCAGATGGTAAGGCGTATTGAATATAAGAGTCGTCCGCACCAAGGTAGGTGAGGATGGAGTCGTCATCCTGGCACTCCACAACATTAATCTAAGGCAAGTCTTCTTCGATCATGTCTGGATACAAAAGGGGGAGAGAAGATGGGTCTTCACCATCGCGTTGATAAGTGAGAGGACCTAAGAAGATAGCATTCACGAAAAAAAAAAGTTAGGAGGGATAGATTCTGGGTCTATCGACTCCGTGTGTGAAGATGGCAAAATGGGCGTTGATGGTTCGGAAGGGGTGACTTTGTCGTCTTTCTCAATACAATTGACGCGAGGTTTCTTTGGTGTAAGTGGTTCAGAAAATCCAAGACCACTACGATCTTTGTGTTTACGTGTAGTCATTGGAATGATCGTATGTCGGCCTTGTTCATAAAGACCGAAACCAAAACCTTTCCAAGCACAGTGAGTCAGGAAGGTGAGGGAAAAATGACGGTTCGTTAGATATTGAAAATTAGATTGGAAGGGAACCACACCAAGGGGAGGTTCAGGGGTGATAGAGAATGCGTTGACACCCCCATACGTTAGGTTGGTGCGGCAATTAGGTGGTCCGTAGGAGATCACCTCCCCCACACGACAGAACGCCAAAATAACATTGTTTTTAGCCCAATTTTGCATTTTCAGTATTCTTATATGTTTTAATGATTTTTCCCAATGTGATTTCGGTACTAACTTACTTTTTTTTGCGTTTTTTTGTGTGTTTTACAGAAGAAGGAAGAGTACATCAGATGGAGCCGTGAGAGTGAAATATCCCTAAAGGGATCCTTCTTACACTATACTGATTTTCAGTTAAATAAAAACAGCAAATACAGATTTCTGTGTATTTTATGTCAAATCCCTAGTGCAGATATGGACAGTGCGACTAGGGTTTAAAAGAGATAACAATGTAAATCACACCAAATAAAATTACTTCTGATTTCTAATGACTGCCCAGATATTTGGGGACTGAATTACATAAAAAACTTAACTTATTACAGTCCAAAATGCCCAGAAAATCAGATTTGAAGTCTGATATTATTCAGATTGAAAATCTTCAGAATGCACTTCAGAAAATGATAAAAAAGTACAGCGATCAGATTACAATATGATGGCAAACATTTAACAAATGTTTTGGATAAAAATACCTCTGAATTCGCTGTTAACTTGCTTATATTGGGCCGACCCAACTGTTGGTTGGAAATCACTGAAAAACACCTTCAAATCTCCTTACACACACGGCTGAACTGAACCTGGAAATCTGTTTAATAACGCTGGGAATTTCTGAGTGAAATCCCCTCCCAATCCCTTGGGGTTTTCGTCCGTAAGAGATAAATTCACAAGGGTTTTTTTCCTTGGAATTTTTGATAAAATCTCAGAGCTCTTAGCAATGCAAAAGATGATAATAAAAATCTGGATACCCTCATGCAAGTCGACTTGTTTATTTAAAGGGAACTCAGCCCAACTACCACCTCCAAGTCACCCAATCAATTTGTTTTATTCCCCTATGCTGGTCGCATTTTCCTTTTTTGGGCCAAATGGTGTGTTTTCCAAAAAATGCCTCCTAAGGCAAGTCACACTCCTTTCTAATACAATGATTTGTATTTTAATTTATTAATAAACTTTATTATTTATTATATGTGCTTTTCATAATATTATTATTTTTAGAAATAATAGCACAATATAATAAAACAATAAAGTTATGTCACCCTAAAGGTTCCCCCTTGGCCGTCGGGTAGACATAAAGGGCCAAAGGTCCTCATCCAAGCTTAGGCGGAAAAGAGGGGACATTACAGAGAGAGAGTGTGATTGGCTTCCAGTAGTGTTGGATGCACTTTCTTAGACTGAGCAGGATACTGCTTTAGAGGGCCGGACATATTGCGTATATCACGAGTTCCTCATGTCGCACCTTCTAGTCACATACTTTGTGACTTGTTTTTCATATTGGGATGCTGATCGGAAACACTTTCTGATTTCCAGGAGTCAGGGGTGAGTGGACTATCACCCTAGAGGATGTTTACCACATTTTGGGAGTCCCGATCATCAAGAGATGACTCACACTTGAGACAACGGGGTCGCGGGATCAAATAGCTCAGTGGGCTACATATATGGGAGATACAATTATCTCCATTGGTTTGAAGAAGGGGGTGAGGGTCCATTCTATTTCGAGCTTGCCTATCCCTTTGATACGTCAGGCTATTATGGGGATCCTTGCCTCGAGATTGATCGGGGAGAAGGGAGGGGACACCTTACTCTACTCCTGGTCCCCTATTATTACATAGATTGAGGCACATGGATCAGATTTATGCCTGGGGATCTGATATACTTAGGCACCACCTACCACGACTTGTACCGAGGTGGTTCTCTTACAAGGACAGTCTTTGAGCAATCCGACCCCTGGTTATGAGCTAGGTCTATGAGCGCATCATCCCCTATGGTAAAGGTGTAGAGGTGGTGGATTCTAGAGCTGTGAGGGTAGCTAGATGGATAGATATGTCAGTGCTCAGAGAACCCCACCAGCCAGTTGCTTCCCTGACTACTGATGATATGGAGGCCACACCTTATCAGGCCCATGGTAGGGTTGTGGGGTGAGGAGACCATCACTTTGATTTCTTACTCTACCACAAAGGCAGCTTGTGGACAGGACAGGGAAGGTGGAGACACACCCCCTTTGATCAAGTGCCTCAGCGGTTTGGCATTGCCTTACGTTGGTATGCTTCCCCCAGTGGTGCCAGTATTCATATCAGTTTGGGAGGCTAGGGGAGGTCCTAGAGTCCGGGGTTGGAATGTTGTTACTCCTGGTGTCCCTTTTACAGCTAAGTAGCATGGTATGCACCCAAGAGATAGCCGGTGCTCCTCATGGCACCCTTAATTTAGATTACCGCCGGCCCTGCCCACAGCAGTGATGACCCCATTGATATAGACTTCAAGTCTAAGGAGTTCACAGGGGGAGAGACAATGGAGGAGGAGACCGAGGATATGGAGGTCAGCGAATCATGTGGAGAGGAGAATAGTGATCCTAAGTGGCATGACACTCAGGAGATCTTACATGCCGAGAGGGCAGAGCAGAGTGCGGAGAGGGTGACTCTAGTTTCAGAGGAGTTTCCCTCTCAGGACCTAGGTGGAGAGGATGAGTCCGTAGCAAGATGTTATGTTGACCCGAGGCATAGGAGGAGGACATCATTTAGCGGTGGCATCTGTGGCAGGCGCTGATTCCTAGGGATCCCTCTTAGAGGCCCAGAGATCCGAGTGAGTTGTCACCCTTCTCTTAATATTTGTTTTTTTTAGCTAGGATTGTCCTTAGTTGCTATCTCTCCTTTTGTTTATTCTTGTTTTTACCTTTTGATTATTTCCTAATTTACTTTTCTCCTTTGCTTGCAGAGACTGTTGATGAGTGGCGAGACCTGATTCGTCGGGTATGTACTGATACCCTGATGATCCCCATGGAGAGGACTCGTACCAAGCTATCCGTGGATGCAGGGGAACCTTCAGCAGCTGGTAGGCATAGCGATGTCTTTGCCCCTATCTGGCATGTGGCCAAGATGGTGACTACCCTCCGTACCGAGTTGGCCAGATATAGGATAGCAGAGTGCCTGATGAGGAGTCACTCTCATAGTGAGGCTACAGCTGCTCCTTGGGAACCATGAGCCCTCAGTGCACTTCAGAGCGTTGGCGTAGCCGGAGTCCTAGACGTGGTCATGCACCTTTAGAGGGATCTCATAGGGGTTGAGAGGCCACTTGGCTCTTTTTGTAGTGACTCTTAGATTGTTTATATGATTTATTTTGTATTTCCTCGGGCTCATTGAGCGTTTTGACCATGCCTAGCACATGATGGACATTGTACATAAAACTTGATTATATATATATATATATAATTTATTTTTGGATCAGACTCTTGGTGTCTAGGATTTTGTGATTCGTTTCCACATGTAAATTATAATGTTGTTTTTATATGATTTTCAGAATGTATGCAATGGAGAACAAATGATACAAATGCTTTCTTTCTTTCTTTTTGTATTTCGTAATGCTGATATATGATAATGCAGACACAATGTGATTTTGAACTTAGCTGTCATAAGCAATCTTTCTGATACTTCATATTGTTTTGACAACGTGTAATGATAAACTGGTATGATGAGCAGATGTACTTGCCCCACTCCTAACTCCACGCAACTAGTAAGATGCGAGGGCTCACCACCGAGAGCTAGAAAGGGCACAAGCTATGAAATTTATTGAATGGTAGTGATGAGAGATAGACAAAGATTTGATGGAACCAAATTAGGATGCTACAAACCTATTCTACTCAAGTGACTCCATAGTTTAGAATGCAACTTGCTTTGCGGTTTATCTAGACTTAGATCCGTAGATGGCCACATGGTTGACAAAATCTAGTTTTCAGGGTTTTGAACTCTCTTGGAATTTTGGACATCTGATTCATTTGTTTCCGACTCAAGATTTCAAAGGTTTATTTGAAACTATTTGCTTATGACCTTCAACATTTTTTGTCAAGAGAACCCCCTACACCTTGCCCCATGCTTCTAGTAGGAAGCATGGGCTTATCACCATGGACAAGGCACAGGCGAGTAAGGGCATTCCCATCCTTTCCCAACCCTACGTCACTAGTAAGAGACGCAAGCTCAACACCGAAGGTTGGTAGGGCAAGGAAATGTGTAAAAATAAAATTTTCTGTTTGATCTACATTTGACTTATTTATTTGAGAAAAATGTCAGTATGTTCTTATTTCCAAAGAGATCTATATATAGGAGATAGATGTGACACTATGAAGCTTCTAGAACAGACCATAGGCAAGACACCTACCCTAGGAAGAAACCAAAAGTGAGAACAAGCATGCAGGCCTTGGTATGGCTACCGTTAAGACTTTGTCATATCTAGCTTTATTTTGATGAAATGATTCTGAAACCAGTTGATGATGTTATGAAAATGAAGAAGTATGATTGGAATGCTTCTACCAATACCATCAGAAGTTTGTAATGAATTGCTTGAGAATAAGTTCCTTGATCAAAAAAATTTACGAAACGAGTGGACAAAATGAACCTAACTACATGAAGATGCAATGTAGATATAATTATACAAATAGTGTTGGTCGCTTATGCATAAAATCGTTTAAGATGCAAGGAATTGACTGTTTCGTTGAATTCCTCACCTTCTAGTGTACATAAGAGATACACACCATTTCCATAGTCTTTCATGACTCGGTATGGGCCCAACCATTTGGGCCGGAATTTCCTTCCTTCACCGGTCTTCTTATCGATCTGGCTGTCTAGTCTTAGAACTAGATCTCCTTCATATATTTCTCGCTCATAGACCTTTTTGTTATACTACCGGCACATCCGGTCAGCATAGACTCTATGCCGCTGTTCAACATTTAATCTGGCCTCATCTAGGCTTTCTAGTTGGGAGAGACGTGCTTCTCTATAAGCTTCTTCATCAAGAATCCCTTGTAGTGAGATGCAGAGACTGGGTATTTCAACCTCAAGTGGGAGAACTGCTTCTGCTCTAAATACCAATGAGAAAGGAGTTGCTCCTATTGGTGTTCTTATTGAGGTTTGGTGGGCCCACAAGGCCGGATATAACTTTAAATGCCAATCTCATTTGTTTTCTTTTACCGTTTTGAGGAGAATAGCTTTCAATGTCTTGTTTGTTGCTTCAGCCTGCCCATTAGCTTGAGGGTAATACAGGGAGGCTGTATGATGGTTTATTTTAAATTTACTACATAGCTCACGGACCTCGTCATTCTTAAAGGAAGTGCCATTATCTGAGATAATGATTTGTGGGACACCGTACCTGACAAATGATCTGGTTCAAAATGAACTTGGCGATCACGACACCTGGTACAGTGGTAAGAGGCATAGCCTCTACCCATTTGGTAAAATACTCGGTGGCTGTGATTATGAAGTTATGGCCATCTGTTGATGAGGGAGAGAATTTCCCTATCAAATCTAGGCCCCATGTAGAAAAGGGCCATGGAGTCACGATTGGTTGTAGAGCTTGTGCCAGCATGTGAATCTCATGGGAAAATTCTTGGCATTTATGGCATCTGCATACAAACTCTACTTGCGTCGTGTTCTAGAGTGGGCCATAGAAATAGCCCATCCGATGTATTTTGCGGGTAGTGGCATGACCACCAAAATGGCCTCCACATATTCCACTATGGGATTCGTAGAGAATCTTCTTGGATTCTTCTGTGTCAACACACCTTAGAAGCATTCCATCGAAAGCCTTACGATAGAGCACTTGTTCTATAATAACGTATTTAGCTACGATAATGCGTAACCACCTTCTTTGTTGCGGTGTAGCACCTTCTGGATACGTATGGTCCATGATAAAATTGATAATATCAGTATACCAAGGACATTCAGAGATGGGAGGTCTGGTTTCGATGTAATATATGCATTCATCGGGAAAATCTAGATCTACTAGATCACCTCCATCTAACGGGTTGTCAGCTAACCAATCTGCAATGATTTGTCCCTTAACAGACTTTTGGTTTACAAAAGTTAATTCGAATTCACCCATTAAGGTTATAAAGTGTCCAACCTTTTTAGACAAGGACCCTTGCGTGAGGAAAGTTCGTAAATGGTCTGTTTTTACAATGACCCTTGTTTCTTGATTTAGCATGTAATGTCTTAAGCATTTGGTTGCAAAGACTATGGCAAGGAATTCTCGTTCTACTTGTGTATAACGTGTTTCATAATCGAGCAATGTTTGGCTAATGAAATAGATCACACATTCTCATTTGTCATCGTCTTCTTGAGCCAACATGCAGGCTAGCGAGACATCTGTAGCTCATGAATATAAGATTAAAGGGTGGTCTGGTCTTAGGTGGCATTAACGTGGGTGGTGACAACAAGAAATGGTTTAACTACTTTGAAGGCCTCATTGCAGTCTTTGTCCAAATCGATGTAGCAATCCTTTTTCAACAAATTGTTGATTGGATGAACAAAAAAACTTAAGTCTGGAATAAATCTTTCGGATTGCACCGAGCTTTCTGAGAAATGATCTAATGCTAGAGTCGTCTGATGGTGGGATCATCTCAAGAACAACCCAGATTTTGGTTGGGTCTACATCGATCCCTCGTGATGATATAATGTAACCTAGGAGTTTCCCTCCTGTTACACCAAATACGCATTTTTCTGGATTTAGCGTGACTCCGTATTCGATCAAACGTGAAAGAATGATGCAGAGCACTTCTGGGTGATCACAACATTTCCTGGCCTTGGCCAACAAGTCATTTACATAGGATTCCATGATTTTATGAATAAGATCGTGAAATATATATGTCATTGCCTGTTGGTATGTAGCACCAGCGTTCTTGAGACCGAATGGCATAACAACGTAGCAATAAGTTCCCCAAGGAGTTATAAACATGGTTTTGGCTTGGTCTTGTTCAGATATTCTGATTTGATTGTATCCCGAGAATCCATCCATGAGAGACAAAAGCTCAAATCTAGCTGTTGCGTCAATGATGATGTCAATGGATGGTAATGGGAAGTCGTCCTTGGGGCACGCTTTGTTAATGTCTCAGAAGTCTATGCAGATGTGTATCTTCCCATTCTTTTTGAGAATGGGGATGATATTAGATACCCACTGAGAATAATCAACTGGCTTGATGAATCTTACTTGGAGGAGTTTCATTACTTCTTCCTTCACCATGAGAGCTACCTTGGGTTTCATTGGTCTTGATTTTTGTTTAATTGGCTTTGCATCTGATTTGGTGACAAGGTTATGTACTACGATGTGTGGTGTAACTCCTGTCATTTCTTTATAATTAAATGTAAAAGCCTTTTGATGTTCTCTGAGGATTTGAGTGTGTATTTCTATCTCTTCTAGAGTTAACGAAGATCCTAGTTTCAAGATCTTTGGTTCTTCCTCCGTTCCGATGTTAATATCAATTGTTTCTTCGATTAAAGAAGCGTTACCTTCTTCAAACTCAGGTGGGGCTGGAGGTAGTTCAATATCTTCTCCATTCTCTACCGCGTATATGTCGAGTTCCTTTTGTGGGGGAAGCTCTACCATGGGATTTCCAAAGTAAGAAGACGAATGTGGGATTAAGGAGAAATCTACCATGTGATGGGTGAGATGTAACTCTGCATAGGTGTTTAGGTAATCAAGAGTGGCTCTATCACTATCAATGTGACCTAAGATAGTAGATTTATTCTCAGTCTATGTGCGTTAAAAGAGGGTTTGTTGATGTTTTCTTTACTAACGGTTCAGTACGAAGGGATACCATGAAACGGGTGTCTTCCAACTCACTGTTTGGAGTGAAACATGAAGCTGAGGTTGCTATTGAATCCACGAGAAGGTTTTTTTCTCGTGGGATTGCCTCAATGGATATGAAGTTAAATCCTTTGCTCAAATCTAATACTACTATTTTGTAGAGCTGTAAGTGTTCAACTCTAGTCTCATACACCTCAGAGACTTGGTTTACTACTAATTGTGAGTCTCATAACACTCTGATGTCATTAACACGGATCCTATTTAGCTATGATGAGACCAAGGAGGAGGGATTCATACTCAGCACCATTGTTTGTACATTCAAAATTTAATTTAAAGGCGAATGGTAGGATCTTTCCCTCGGGAGAAGTAAAGATCACACTTGCCCCAGCCCCATAATGACATCTAGCTCCATCAAAATGGAGAGTCCAATATTTACTTGGAAAGATGGATGTTGGGAAATTTGCTACGTCTATTTCTTCTACTTCGGTTACTTCTACCATGCAGAGTTCTTCTGCTGGAAGAGAACCAACTCCTAGGGTACATCCCATACCTACAGAATCAAATGGCAGGAAAATTGGTAGATCCTGTTCTAGTAACTCGACAATTTTTTGTGCAGTAGTTCCTAATGACACTGTTTCTACAATGTTAGCCTCATCCTTGAGTGCTGAGATGTTCTTGACTAGGTTCGTAACTTCTAACTCCGTTGTAGGTATCAACTTTTCTTCTAGTTTTGAGTTTGGCTTGTTAGTTGGTTTGTTGGGAGTTCAAACTCAGAGTGAATGCCTGGCATTTTCTTCAGGTCTGCTAGGTGTATATCGAATGGTTTCAAATCACCTTTTGCTACGAATATCTTTCCTAAGTGTAAGAATCTTATTTCTTGAAATAACGTAGAAGGGATTGCCTTCATACGGTGTATCCATGGTCGGCCGAGGATCATATTATAGTTGGTTTCCTGATCTATAATATAAAACTTAGTGAGGATTGTTTTGGGTCCTAAGGTGACTGGTAGTATTATAGTCCCAATCGAAGTGGCTTTAAGGCTATCATAGCCTCTTAGTGTATTCCGAGTCGTGGAACAATTTGTTTCTCCATACCCTAGCTTTTGAAGGAAAGAGAAGGGGACTATGTTAACTGCTGCCCCATCATCAACCATTGCATGTTTAACGTAGTTGTTATAAACCCACACTTGTAAATGTAAGGCTGGATCACCTCTACGTGTAATCTCAGTGTCTGTTTGGCATTTTGTTTACGTTGAATATAAACTCGGTATCCCTATCTGGCTGCCCTGGAGGGTGAATATCGAAGTCTATATGGTTTACTTGTGTTTCGGGAGGTGGAGTGATGTTAATTAAATGACCTAAACCTAGTGCTTCTAAAAGAGCAGCCCTATGGGCAGGAGAGTTCTTCAACAAGTCCAAAAAGGAGATGTGAGAGAAGGTCTTTGTTAGGTCATTAATTAAATCATAGGCACCTACGGGTTTTACTAATGGTTGTTGAATGTTATCTGTCTCTAGTGGGTAACTTGGATTTGGCTGAGAGGAATACTCTCGTGTCCTTGTTATGGCTTCCACGTGTAGCTCAGTGTCTAACTCCACTAAACTGACTATCTTGGTTCATGGCTGATTTCCTAATTGCGGTGCGACAGGTGGATTTAGTGAAGTCGAAGCTTCATGATCATTGTTTCCTGTCATTACACCCTTGTTCATCCCATTTGGATTTAATTTGTTGTTATTGTGATTTGGGAGTGGATCATTGAAGATCTTGAGGGGTGCATTTTGAGGGGAGACTGCTCCCATGAAAGTATTTGGCATAGGTGATGCAGGATCTGCCAAGAACATATCTATGAAAAGTTGTCTTTGTTCCTCTGGAAATGTTGCATGAATTTATTGTAATCATGGAAAGTCCTAGTGTCATGGCCTCAAATTTTGTGGAAACCACAATACGAGTTAGGATTGTAATTCCTAGGTTGCTGGTTTGGCACGTGTTGTGGTCCAAAACTCTGATTAAACTATTGACTGTTGGGATTAAAGTTTTGCGTTTGTTGCCTTTGGTTTTGTTTTAATATCCAGTTGAGTTTTGACTTGGACCCTGTGTCTGGATTGGCTGTCCATTCGTCATTGTTGTTGTTGTGGATGATTAAAATCCACCACGTTGATTGTTGGGGTAAAATTGTTGTTTCGTTGACTGTTAACCAGTGGTGGAGCATTTACAACATTTGCCTTTTTAGTTTGGTCAGTTACTCCATCTGTTGTCACTCCACGATTCTTGTTAAGGATTTTAGGTCCTTGATTGGCATTTACTATACTAGGATAGGTCGTAGTGTTTTGATTGGGGATGATTAACCTCCCATTTGTTCCATACGTCTTGCGACCACTATCTATTGTAGCTTGATCTATTCAGAGGGTGCTCTCAAGTACTTCATCGTAAGTTCTTAGTGGGAACTTCTGGACTTCTTCCTTTATCTCTCGTGTTGAGAGAATGAAGGAATAAATCACATAGTTCCATCTGATCCATGTTTGGAGCACTTGCACTAAAGAATAGAGGACTATACGCCATCTTTGGATGAAATGAGCAACATATTCATTGTGTTCTTGCTTAATATGCAAGAATTCCTTGATTCCTAGTTATCAACAGTTTTTTCATGTCGAATGCCTTGATGAACTCTGAAATGAGTTGTTTAAATGAATGTATTGAGGCTTGTAGGTATTCTGTAATACCAATCGAGGGCAATACCCTCTAAAGTTTTGGGGTAATATTTTAGCAACAACCCCATCCCAAGGGAGCATTTCTCGAATGGCTGTGGCATAGGCCTTGATATTAGTGCATTCAGGTCTCCATCTTTTGTATTTGGGAAAATCGGGTTAGAGGTCTTGGAAGCATGATTGCTTCATATAGTGAAGTCGTAAGTGTTCTTTCAAATATTCTGAATAAGTTCCTATTTGCATAGGTTTCGACCATCTGATGGCAGCTTGCTATTCGGAGGGTGGAGGTGGAATTCATTTGTTGATAGTGGTGTACTTATGCTTTTGCAGGGGCATAAGGAAATCTCTTTGGTTGAGAGAACATGTATGAATAAGATCACATAGTCTCCATCTGATCCATGACTTGGAGCACTCCCTGTTTAAGAATAGAGGAGTATGTACGCTATTTTTGGATGAAATTGTAGCTAGACCAGAAGTATCATATGTGTTCTTACTTAATATGCAAGAATTATGTGATTACTAGTTCTCAATAATTTGTTCGTGTACTACGAAATGCCTTAATGAACTCTGAAACAAGTTGTTTAAATGAATGGATGGAGGCTTTAGGTATTCTATAATACCAATCGAGGGTGATACCCTCTAAATTTTTGGGGAATGATTTTAGCAAGGCTGAAACCCCATCTAAATGGAAGCAGTTCTTGTCGAATGGCATGTGGCATAGGCCTTGATATGTGCATTCAGATCTCCCTCCCCTTTGTACTTGGGAAAATTAGGAAGAGGTCTTGGAAGCATGACACTTCGTATAGTGAAGTCTAATTGTTCTTTCAAATACTCTGGAATAAGTTCCTATTGCATAGGTTTAAGACCACTCGATGGTTCTCGCTTAGGGGGTGGAGGTGGGATGGTTTGTTGATATGCCGTGTAAGCATATGTATTAGAAAGGGCATAAGGAAATACTTATGGTCTGTCGAGTGAACAATGCCCTGCAAGGAAAAGAGATACATATCTCCTTATGGTGATTTGGAATATATGTTTAAGTGATGGAGGAGTATTGTTTATGTATGGATTATTTTGTACTCCCTCAGACTGGGAGGTATCATATTTTCCACCGGAGAGGTCGTTAGCAAATGTGGTTCTGTAGATTGGCGTTTATTGTGAATTCTGAGGAGGCATGCCCAATGTGCCTGTTCTTGTGATGGAGGTCTACTTGGCTAGAATGTTGTGGAGGGTTGGGGATTCTGCTACTCATAGTCCCAAAATATGAATTTTGATTTGCTTGAGCAAGTTCTAGCCCTCTAACCTTTTCAGCCAAGGCTGAGATGGACCTCTATTGGTGAAGATCACAAATAACTTTTTGTTCTTAAGGACCATTTGTGACATTATTTGATGGAAAAGTGCAAAGGGGTATGGGATACCCTGCTATGAATTGGTCGTTATCATGCCAAGATTCACCGAGGGGATTTCTCATAGGCGGATGGAATATTTATCGGGGGTGTTTTCCTAGAATAGGGTATCAAATTGTACTTATAAGCTCCCTACCGGTGGATACATGTTTTGGAAGCATTGCTCACTTTTAGAGAAGCGTGCTAAGTATTCTTCATCCAAAAAGGGAAGTGAGTATGACTGTCTACTGATCTGTGGTCTAACTAAGACCCGAGGAGATGAAATAGATTCTCCAGTAAATGTCATATTATTAGAGCCTGAAGGCTCTAGTTGGTGTGCATGTTGATTGAACTCCTCGATCTGGAATGAAGAACATGAGCTAGTTCTTTGAGGGGGAGTTTGAGATGATAAGTAATTATTTGAATAATTATCAACCCATGTAGAAAGTGAGGGTGATGGATGTCTATTTGTTTGACTATAACTTGTTTCAGGACCTGAGAGAGGTCTACTGTATTCATCGTATCTCGACATATTCGAGGGGTATATGAATACCTGTAGAATAATGGGAAAGAGTGAAGGTGGATGAAATAAATGAAGAGTAAAAGAGGAAGAATTGTTCACTTCACGTCAGAAGTGAGGAATGAGTCATAGTTTCTCAGAAACTATCAATCCCCACAGCTTCCCCGGTAATATCGAAAGTGAGATTAACTAAAATTAAATGATTCACTATTCTATTTGATATGTTTTAACTAGAAATTTGAAATCTTAAACCTAGATTTTACAGGATAGTGGTGAATCTGATTGTGTCTGGATTTGTCCCCTCAGTGTGGTCTCCTCGTTCCTTCGTGCTCACATGAATCCAGAAAAGTGTGTAATGTTAGCATCAATAGAAGTAGGTATTGGAATAATGGCAGCTTTGGATGTATACTGAATACAATGCGAGTAGGAGAGGGATAACGCAAGAGAATAGAGCTTGGCTTATGTAATTCCTAGCGGGATTTATTGTGAGTCATACAACACAAAAACCTCCAGAACCTGAAACTATCCTTCTTGACGAACAAAACCTACAACCCTAATGGCTTCAAACTGAAAATGAAACTATCCTAACTTAATTGATTGTATGAAATAGTAATAACACTAGCACAAGAGGATCATGTGGCTTCTAAACAACACTAACCATGCATGCAACAAATGAAATACATGAATTCTTAAGCAAGAACTGAAAGACTAAACTATTGAAATGAGAAGATGAGATGAAATTTTGAGGTGCCATTTACCTATAATCCAACTAGCTATTTATAGAATTCCCATTTACCCAAAGGTGAAATCCAAATTGAACTCTTTTACAATAAACAATGGAGAAACACTATTCCAGGGAACCAAAATCATAAATACGAGAAAAGGCGGTGAAAAAAGCTGGTAAACGTTGAAAATTTACGTGATTCATGATAAAAGGAACATTCTGGAAAATTTCGTGAAGGACTGCCACCCTGAGCAAGGTGGTGATTACAAGACCATCGCCCTACCTGGGCAAGTGGTCACGATACCGCCACTTAGGCAGGGTGGCAGTTTTTGTCACTAAAGACCAAAAGGTAAGAAAAAGAGGGGGGAAGAGTAAAACAGAGCACGCGGAGGCTAAGCGGGGCATGCAGGATGTTAACGCTCACTTGAAGAGCTTTTTTGGAACCCGAAAACCTTGCGAGGAGACCTGTATCATCATTGGGGCACATGTAACATTGTTCCGACGGTGCAGTACGCTACAATTTTGGGTACGTACAGGTTTCATTGTCACACATGAACCTGAAAAACAAACCCTAACTACGTACACAATGCTCAAGCAAACATTAGATGAAACAAATAATACATATGCTTGATTCAGACTGACCTTAGCAGTCACCCCAATATGATTGTCACTAAGTGTTACACTACATTCTAGACTCTATATAGTTATAGTGTGTGTGTGTGTGTAATTGAATCATGTCCCTTGAAGCTAGGTTTCCCTTGTTCTAGTCGTACCAAGATAGTAGGATACAACTACTTTTTCCCCCAAGATGAATGTGTGAGATGAAATTCTAAGATAGCCCCTCCTATGCAGTGAATAATGAATTCATTAACTATTGCTCTTTGCCTAAGTATTAGATAGGAAGTAATAGCCCAAATTACCCAACCCCTAATAATGGTAAGTTATGTATATATATATATATATGATTTCCTTTTTTGAATTTCATCATTAATAACCAAAAAGGATGACCTGATGTGATAAGAAATGTTTTAGAAAAGATAAGAAATAATGTAGCATTTCAAATTTGAGAAAAGGATGGAAAAGGATAGAAGTTCCCAAAGGGATAGTAACGTTTTAGCGCTCCTATCTCTAATGGGAAGTATTATCTATGATGCTCAGAGGATATAATAAAACATATAGAGTTGGGTCAAATGTTATCTAATGTCTAAAAGTAAAGTGTCCATTCCAGAAAATCAAGTAGGAAGAGTGTGGAAAGGATAAAACAATGCAAAAGCAAAATAATTGTTGTTAATGTCTATGTTTCTTACTTAGGAATCATGCACATAATGACATACTTAGAGGCGTGATGTAAGTAGAAAGTGTGTAATTTTGTCTCTACATTTTCCCCCACTTTATGTTGGTGAATGAATATCTGGTAGCATAAAGTAGATAGGAAGATCGTACCTTGTGGAGAGTCGAAGGGAGTTATAACTAATAGTGTATCGAATGAGGATTTTACTTAACATCATACTGAATGGAGATTGTAGGATGTGTATCATGGAATCTAAGAGAGTATGAGGATCTTAAGGGTGACCTTTTGTGCATAGTAGAAATGATGTTTGCTCTTATCCCTATAATATTGACTTCACTTCAGCATCTTTTGCTTGAGATTACGGTTTGTTCCATTTGTGTGATGCCTTTTGTCAAATTAAGGTCGTACATGTAAAATAAGATAAGTGTAGTCAATGCTCATGATAAATGAAATTGAACATTAACTTAGTAAAAGTGAAAATATAAATGTGTAATTGAATAACAAGTGAATCAAGGATATAATACACATGTATGCCATGACAGAAGAGATATAATTGTTTTTGTGTGTTTATTGCCTTAGAAATGGTTGGAATAGTATTGAGGGTTAGGTTTCATATAGCCAAAATGAGGATTTAAGTATCACATCTTTATACTGAGTATCTAGGTGTTTTGTCACCATGGGAAGAGTATTGGAAGAGGTGTAAGATTTTCCCTCCAACCGTTAACACTTCCCTACAGATAAGTGTCACTACAGATGGTCACAAACCCAATAGAAACTAGTCATGGATAACACGTCATTCCAAGCATATCAATTTCTTGCATATGGCCTAGGTTTCATTCCTTATTTGATCCAAAGAAAACAGATTAATTAGTTCCCTTTCTTAAAGTATGTAACTTTCCACTAATTGTGTTCCTATTATACCTAATAATAACCTATAATTGAGTATATGTTGTTGGATTTTGGAGAAGCTTGTCACTGGAAACTTGTTGATCATATATTGTACCTATTTCTACCCCCAAGATAGAACCACCTAGGTGGGACACTATCACCCACCAGTTCTATCTGTATTGAGGATTGATGCTCCTCTTTGTTGGTATGTATTATTGGATCTTATCTTGGCACTGTGTGGGTACAAACATGGTTTTGAGTCATGTAATATTGATTACATATGTATTAACATGATGTTTCACTATTTTTTAGTCACATGTGTGTTGGATCTATGCTTGGGGAATAATTGTAGGAAAATCTATATTATGTGGACTACTTGTTTTCTTTCCATGGTGGAGTTAGAGGTCTTGTGATGTGATTAAGTCTTGAAAATGTGTTAAAAATGTGCCATGTGGGTCATTCGTAATGTTCTTTGTACCTTGTGCAACATTATGAGGTCAATTGTTTGGGCAACCTATTAGACAATTCCTCTCCATAACTTGGATCAACATAAAGCACCTAAACAACTCGTTCTTCTTCTTGTCCACAGTCCTATGACCATATTGCTCGTATAAGAAAAGATAAACATTGAAATATACCACATACTTGAGATGGTAATATCTCCTTCTCTTCTTCTTTGATGGTAGATTGTTGATGACAACCTCAAATGTCTTCTTCATCTGGATGAAGAGTTCTTCGTACTCCTAGTCATTGTTACTTGAATTATCCTTAGGCATATAGGCTTTGTATACTTCAACCACACTAGTCACCATCGCTCCATGGATCTCTTTGACATCTTCGTAGATTGACTTCACCTAGACATCCATAAAAATGTCTAATTCTTTAAAAAACCATCACCATCAAACTGGTATTGCAAGTGTTCTTACCTCACATCCTTTTGTACCATTCATAATAACACTTACCACCTATTGTAATTATTCACCATGACTTTATGAGGTTATACCATCTAGAAGCTTATGAATAATCTAGATACTTTGATCACCACTTTTTATTCCCTTTAATACAAATCCATTTCCCATTATGTGTAATAACATAATAATACATTCTTGAGATAAAAAATTTGAAAGCCTTCAAGGATGGACATTAATCCTAAGTGGAAGGATTCATATGCACTCATTAATCATGTAGACTAACTACTAGAAGGTCATGTAAATTGACTCTTGGACAGTCTTGTGGACTAAGACCTGAAAGGTCATATAGAATTTAATAATAGCAATTAAAACCTCTAAAATATTTTACCATCTTCTGACATAAATTTTCCTCCCCTATCCAATGTTCACAACCATGGATTCAAACAACATGGGTTGTAGGTTTTTAGTTTACATATTTATCCTTATTGACATATTAGATGATATCATATCATATCAAAAGTAATCTTGTCTACAATTGGATGTTTTTAACATGCCCTAACTAACATGAAACGATACCCAATTTTATTTATTTATTTATTTATTTTATTTTTGATTCTCTATATAGGAAATAAGGTTTTAAAGTGATCCTTAAGTTATGGATTAAAATAATCATTACTAAAATGGAATACAATAATATACAAATTTACAATTGAAAAATGCATTAAAGCTCGACAGTTGAGAAATAATTTAAACTTTGACATTAGACTAAGTCATTAGAGTTCTTGAATACTATTTAATCCCCTTAACCAGTCTTAGAAGTTATAAGTAGTGAGAATATTCGTGTTGGATAAAATTGGCTCTTATCTGGATATGATACAATTTTCATCCCAGAGAAGCCTTTGAAATGTATGAGGTCTTGTGTAACAATAAAACAACTTCTAATCTAGTCACAATTAATACCTAAAAAAGATGTGGTTAACCAAGATAATATAGTATACTTCCCACAACCACAACTAATAGATACAAGTGTGAAAACTATAAAATCTAGTGAATTCTATTATATCAATGGAAAAACTTGCAAACTAGTTTAAAATTGCTATAGTATCTTAGTTATATGGTTAATGTGCTACAACATGAAATTTACAATATGTCCAATCATTTATTGTAATTACCCACTAATTTTATGGTACACATCTACATTTCTTGAGTCATCCCAAAGTTGTAATGTCTAAATTTGGAACATCATCATCCATAAAATGACTCTATAAATTCCACATTTCTTTTCTATGTCACATCTTTTAAGTTATCCTTCCTATAAATTTCATCAAAAAAGAATGATTAGTACCCTTCCCTTCCCCATGTAATAAAATTTCAAGCCACGAATGAAAATACTATATAAACCTAAAAGGGTTTGAAAACTCATCAAGATAATGAAAGAAATCAATTCTTAACTTAAATTTGGTTGTTGAATAGTGACCTAGATCTCAACATAATGAACACTTTGTTCATAATGTCACTTATTTGGGAGGCATATTTATAACCTTTCTATTGCCCATTGTTATAAATAGAATGTATAAAATTAAATCCATTGCATTGCATGTCAAACAAGTGTGCATTCAAACAAAGTGAAAACCCTCATTCCAACTATAAATTCCATTTGGGGTTTGGTTATGATAAAATGGTGAGACCAAATGATGACTCCAACCTTAATGAAAAATCACTAGAACTAACAGAGTTGATACTTGTGATTTCTCAGTTACTTAAAATTTTTAAAAGGAAAAATACAAATGTGCCTTGCAAAGTTTGAATAATAGTTCAACTTGGCAATAAATGACTAGGGTTAGGAATCATATGTGAAACTAAAATACATATACTTATTTCCATAAGATTTTATGAGCTTAAACCCTTGGTTTTGAAACCCATTAAGATAATAAAGGAAAACAATTATTACATTAAACCAAAGTGTTAAAAGAATAATAATGTACACTCTATCCATAATGTCCCTTCTTTCAATCGTGAGTGTAATTTCAATCTCCCTATTTTTCAAAATATCAAAACACTATAAATATGGGGAAAATGAAACCCATAAAGTATTATCCTTTTCTATTAATGGTAGTAGTTATGGTGGTGCCTTTGCTACTAGTGAAGGAAAGGTGTGCATTGTGCTCCACCATGAAATGAAGAAAAACTCCAATTGTTTACAATGACTACCCACTAGTTATATGGTACACTTTTTGAGTCACCCCAAAGTTTTTGTGTCTAAATATGGAACCCCATCATTCATAACATGATTGTATAAATTCCATCTTTCTTTGTTGTGACACATCTTATATACTAACCTTTATTTAAATTTTATGAAAAAAAACATTCTCACCCTCCCCTTCCTCATGCAACAAAATTTCAAACCATAAACCTAATTACTTCATAAGATTCAAAAGGTTTTGAAACCCATCAAGATAATGAAAGAAAACATTTATTAACTTAAACGGAAGGTTGAATAGTTACACAAATATTAGTATAATGCAAACTTTTTTCATAATGTCCCTTCTTCTAGAGGCATTATTAGAATATTTTTCTCAGCCATTGGTATAGAGAAAATGTCTACACTCAAAGTCATTGAATTGCATGCCAAACAAATATATACTTGGGAAAAGTGGAATTCTTTGTCGTAGTTACAAATCCAATTCAGGGGGCGGTTATGATAAAATGGTGACACCAAATGATGAATCCAATATTAATAAAAAAAATACTTGAATATTTATAGAATTGATACTTGTGATTTCTCAATAACTTAAAAAAATACAGGTGTTCCCTACATAGTGTGAATAACAATTACAACTTATCACTAAACTAATAGAGTTAATAAGCATATGTGAAACTAAAATACATGTATACTTATTTCCATACGGTTTATGAGCATGAAACCTTGAAGATAACAAAACTAGGGAATTATTACCTCAAAACCATTGTTTTGAAAGAAGAATAATGCATATTATATACATAATGCTCCTTCTTCAAGTTATTAATACAATTTCAAATTTCATGTCTTTCAGAATATCAAAACACTATAAATATGGGAGAATGAAACCCATAAATTATTAACTATTTTTATATTAATGGTGGTGGTTGTGGTGATGCTAAAGTTGTTAGTGGAGCAAAAGGTAGGCCTTTTGCTCCATGATTAAATAAGGAAAATATCCAATTGTATGTAGTGAATTCTCGTTAATTCTTTGATACAATTTTCTAAGTCACCCCAATACCCCAAATATTCCATGTCTAGGTTTGTAGTCCTATCATCCATATCATGGCTCTCTAAGAATTCCATCATTCTTTTCTACAACATATATTCTACACTAATCTTCTTGTAAAATTTACCAAAAAAATTTATTAAGAAAATTGATTACTTTCCTACCTTTTCTCATGCAATAAAATTTCAAGAGACAAATTTAATCACTTTATAAACCTCGAAGGGATTTGAAACCCATCAAGATAATAAGAAAAATAAATTCTTCACTTAAAACTAAAAGTTGAAGAATTACCTAGTTCTAAGCATATTGCACCTTGTGAATGTTTTGACTATGGATGGAGTCTAATTCAGGCCTGAATAACCTTAAAATGAAGCTAGTGATCCTCCAATATTACCCAAAATTACTAGTAATTTTGTAAGTGCAATGAATGAAAAAATATGCACTAATAACTTCAAATAATGATTCTCAATTTTGTTGGTTTTCTTTCTAAATACCTACAATTGAAATAAGAGAATAACACAATGGAAAAATTATTGTTTTAGAAAAAAATGTCTCCCATTTCAACACATATATTTAATTTAGCCATTACAACTGAACGTGCATGATTATAGTCAAATGAAAACATAAAATAACTTCTACAACACCTAAGACAACTATAGTCAACTAAAGACAAATACCAATAAAATAAAAAGATGGGATACCCTTTCTAAAATATAACTGGATTCAATATGATTTTATGTCATTTCCTATTTTACACTCTATCCATATTCAAAACCTTCACCTTGTCCATTATTTTTTCACCTTTTCCAACCATTGATAGAGAGATTGTAAGAGATGAGTTTCGTTCCAACCACAAATTCCAACCTTAATAAGCATTTGATTAAACCCTTGAAATAATTAACAAACACTCAAATTAGGGCACATATAAAATCCGAGAGAATTAAATCTTCATACATTGAAAAAAAAAAAAACAAACACACCCTATAATATGTGTGAAAATGATGACGATTAATAAGAAAATGTGAAATTGAAAATGAATTCAAGATGAATTTCATCAATAAATCAAAACCCTTGAAAAAAAAGTAAAGAAAAGTATTCCCTTTAATAAAATTTTCCAAATCCCAAGTGAAAGTTCATTTCAATTTGGATAAGATTTCAAATACTCTTTTCCTCTTGTATTTTATATATTTCTTTTATTCCCTATGGAATTCCATTCGGTCATCCCCGCATAAAAGCAAAGAACACTTTTAAGGTTCTTAAAACAAATGAAAGTGGTTCAACATCAATATTGCAGTATATCCAACCATTTCCAAAACAAACATTACATAACAAGCAATAAGTAAAAAATCCCACAAAATTAAAAAATATACAATTAAATTGATTACGAAAACCATCAACTTAACATAAAATACCTAATTTCTTAAGAAATTACTTTTCAAATATATGGTATTAAAACAATGAGGAGGAGAAGACTCGTAAAAAGTTTCAATAGAGAAGTTTTATTTTAATTGTCATATTAGTCTTTTCATATCATTATTGCATGATTCTAATAATTGTTAGCTAGTGAAATATGATTTTAAAATCTTGTCTACTAGTTTCAAGGTTTCGAAAAGTTCGTTTGATTTTTCAAAAAACTGCATAATTTTTGGGAAACCAATTTCCTTCTTGGAAATCTTAATAATGCAACAACTCAGAAAAAATCTGATAAAAATGGATGATTTTTTATAGGGCTTGTATCCCTCCATCATTATCAAGCCCCTAAAGCTATATATCTCTTTGAAAATGTCACTCAAATTATAATGTATTGTTTGGAAGGAAACATAGGGTCATGCAAGTACCTAACCCTTATGTCTTTCAATACTCTAGTAAATTCTTGATCATACAACACACAATAAATGTCAGACACTCTTCAAATTTCCTTAAGACATTGAATGTATGCTCTAAATTCTTGTATTTTATTTTGATGAGGGGGCTCTCTTTTACTCATTTACTTGTTCCTATATCAAACTCACTAATGCACCAATGTATTTATAAAATTCTTCACTTCAAATTAGGACTCTATTGGAAAGAATTTCTATGCACAATAGGCAATACATATGACAAATAATTCCCAAAGACATCAAGGAACCCATAGATGGGATGGAAGAGCCCAAAAAAAGTAAGGTCCCATACTCATGCAATTACAATTTTAGGGGAAAAACCCATAACACTAGGAAAATAGGGGGAGATAGAGAAAAGAAGAAAGGATAGTCAAAAAAATTAGGAGAATTATAGACAACTTTTATTTTTCTTGTCAAGTGAGAAACAATTGTTAGGGTTAGGGGCAAGGCTTGTGGTTCTACTAGAGGTAGATGACATGGTTGCATAAAATCGTAACTCCCATGCGATCTTGCTCCAAGTTTTTTTGGAAGGATTCTTCCTATTATTTATTGTTTCTACCTATCATTGTATGCACAAAGTTAATGTGGTTGGTTGCATCTGTTACAACAGGTAAAAAATAATCTTTCTCAATTAGTGATTTTTGTATGATGAAACTTTTTATTTTTTAAGAAGTAGAAATCAAAATGCATGTGGGGGGTTCTACTCAAGAATAATTTTAGCGATGATTTTTTGTTAATTCGCAAATATTTCAATTTCAAAAATTTGCATTTGGATATTTTGGAGGACTAGGCATAGCACTAGGTCATCGTAATTATAATGATGTAACTTACTTATTTGGGTTGGCTCGCCTACCATTTACAATAATTCCACACTTATGAATTTATATTATCATTACCTTAAAGGAAAAAATAGATTACTTTGCCTTTATATATGCACTAAATATTATTATGATGGTAAACCTCCAATTTCATTTGACCATAGGGTAGATCTCGTAGACTCACAATTCTTCATAGGAATAAAATCAACGCAAAGATAAAATTTGATGGTTGCCTTGCATAATTGGTCAAGCACACTAGGTAATAAGACAATTGTATTTTGAAGCTACTCGGTTGCATGTATCATTCATATTTTTAATTCACCTAAGAAATTTTCCATGTTTTTCCATTAGTATTCCATTCAAATTAGAAATTTTCCTACATAACTATACAAATTTCACTCTTAGTCGCCATGATTTTGAAACACATATTTATAGGTTCGTTAAAAAAATCCAAGGGGATTTTTACAAGGGAGCTTAAAATTTACCCTGGTTCTACTTCTTAATGGGATGGAATCTTGGGATATTTGAAGAAAAACCCAACCATAATAGAATCTGTGAGAAGGAAAATGGATGTTGCCTCCTTAGTTATAAAATATGGATTTGTAAAGAAAAGGGATTTTTTTTCTAAAGGTGAAATTTAGAGAAAAATATCATATAGGATTATGATGAACTCTCTGAATGTGGGATGATTAATGGGTTTTTAACATTTGGCCTTCCCAAAAGGGTATATAAGCTTAGGTAAGAAATAAGTGGCTCTCGTTAATTTCTTAGGAGCCTAGTAATTATTTTTTGGGATGGGGTTTTTTCTAGTCATTTTGTACTCTATAAAATATTTTGAAACAGTTTTTAAAAAACATCTTTAGTTCATGGCTAGAAGTGGTTTTTTTGTGAAGTATTGGGATGTCAATTTTAACCCAAATGAAGAAATACCTAGTTTGATTCTTGTTTGGGTGAAGCTACAATTTTTCCCCATTCAATTTTCGAGGGAAGAAACCTTTAAAGATATAGGACATTCTCTTGAAAAATTATCAAAGTTAGAAAAATCACCTCTTCTTGGACTTACTACTTTTTCCTAAATTTGTGTGGAAATAAATATCTCAAAAGTCCTCTTAAAATTTATTGAAATAAAGCTTCATGATTAAATATAAAAGCAAGAACTTAACTATGAGAAAAAAAATTGAATGCACCCATTATCATAAGTATGTGCATTTTCCCCATGATTTCCCTATCAAATCTAAAAAAGGGCCAAGGAAAACCCCAATGCTTATGAGAATGAATATTTTTGTTACTACAGCTAAAAAGAGACAAAACAGGGTGAACTAAAAGGAGGTTAAAGGTGAGGTTCCTACTAAACACCATTTTGCTACTTTAGAAGACCATAATGACAACATTAAGTATTTAAGACATGAATCTAGGGTAGAGTTTCTCAAGTGATCTTACATATCAACCTCGGTGAAGAGTAATATCATGTTATGATGAAGGGGAATCATAAATATATTAGCATTATTAGAAAAATAATAATACTTTATGAGATAGAAAGTGGAACAAAATAGGGTTTGTTGATAAAGGATCTTAAGTTAAAATGTGAGATTGAAAAAGTGAATGAGGCAGAAAATCCTCCTGGAGATGTGATTATAGACACCTAAATTTGGTAACTTAGCACTTTATAATGGCAGTATTGGCTTAATCCCTAAATTGTGACTTGTGCACACATCCCAATCTCAATTTCCTACCATTATCCATATTGTGTAATTTTATCTCCTCATTACACTACTCAATCACTCACATAATTTATTTCATCATTCCAAATTAATCTATCACTTCTAAGTGTCATGCCCAAAACTTTCCAACACCACACTCCTTACCCATACAATGCTGCCAACTAGGGACCTAACTTTCAATTGGTTTGGTCTAAAACTAGTGGTTTCTTCTCAAGCCACACAATAGTCATTTTCCTAAATTTATTTCTTTTATGGGTTAGTAATTTTCCTATCTATCGGCCTTAATGTACTATTAAAACTATAAAAACGTATATAAGCAAGTCAAATGCACTTATTTACTCACTTAACACTTACAAGCACTCCCCAAACAAATATCTTCCAAAAATTACTAAAATATCTCTTAAAATTCCCTAAATAATTATAACACATGAGGATAAATCCCCACATAGGTCCAATGCACTCCCAACTAGGTTCAAGATTTAAGTTCCCAAAGTTGTAATCCCTCCAATCCAAGCTAATTACAAGCACAACAAGCCATTTACAAAGAATTATCAAGTATAAATTTCCAAATATAGTTGCATCCATATAAATATCATGTCTTTATGTGGAGAGATACATGTGGTTTGAGCCATCTTTCAATTAGTTCCAATTTAGATAGCGTATGTATTGCACTTCAACCCAACCACTAACATTTTTACAAGGGTTTCTACCCATGGTTAGGGTTTGATGTATTTTGGGTCATACAAAGGGTTTCACACATTTGTGATGCCTATAGTTTCATAGGAAGACACATTATAGTCACTCACATAGACACATTATAGTCACTCACATAGGCACAAAAATTCACATGATGCTAAAAACACTCCATATAGAACTGCCAAACAAGTATGGAATTGTCAAATGGTTCCAAACACAAATAATGCTTTCGTCTCAACTCAATGTGTACCTCTAGAACTAGAAACAAAGAATATAAATATGATTTCCAGTATTTTCATCTTTTTTTCATATCCAAATCATCTTTTGCATTAGATAAATATCTAATTACATTTCTCGTCTTATGTTTTATTTCATTTAGCACTTATTTTGACTGTTCTATCTTACAAATTGATAATATAGGTATATTTTTATGTGCACATTGATATTAAATAAATAGTCTAAATATATCTCTTGTTTCCAACCTAATTCAAAATGTAATAGTTTATACACGTAGCTTATTAATTTATGGTTTAAATCATTTATTGAACCCAATTATTGATCAAATCCTTAACCTAATTAGTCTATGTCATCCTATTCTAATTTATATTATAAATCCATATGATTTTTATTTTACATGTTTCTTATCTTTAACTAGGGTTTATTCTCCTTTAAAATTTTGTGGACTTTTCTTTCAATACTAAGATATCCCTCCATGAGACACTTCATTGCGCTCTTTTATTTAAATATGTTCTCCATGGGGTATTACAATGAACAATGCTTCATGTCGATACACATCCCCAATATGTGGTAAGAATTCTAAATACTCTATGCTTTACAAAAGGGAGACTATCATTTGGTACAAAATATATTCCCACAAATATATCATAGATAGTGGTTTCCCCTTGTATATTCAAGTACTTGTACACAATAACTTGGTTACGTGTGTGTTTATTGATCATGGCATAGGACTCAATATTTGCAACATATTTTTCCTTAATAGGTTGGGCATATCAGTAAATGATGTCACCCTAGCTGATATGAGTATCCATGGTTTTGATAATGTACCCCAGAAGGTTCTTTTACAATCACATTGATAATTACATTGGGGAAGAAAACCCTTGTTACTATATATCAGTTATGCCTAATGATCTTAATTAAAACATCTTCTTTGGATAGACCTAGATACATGCCATGTGAACTATCTATTCTGCTTCATGTTTACTTATAATACCCTTAATAAGGAGTTACATATATTTTCCCTTATAAATATTGAACCATTTAAGTATTGTGTTACAACATATACCGAGGATGCATTATAGATTTCTTATATGCAACCACATGCCTCTGAAAATATTTAAACATTCACTCCATAGTAAACACTTCATTCCTTCCACCAATATGGGGTTGGCTATAAGTATTTGAAAAAATGGGACTAATTGGGAAATTATTTGGTATGCATCTGTTAGGTATTTGTGATTACATTATATTTCCTACCACTACTGCATGATAAGGTCTTGGCCATAACCCTCATATAATGCATAAATCTCCTTCCACTCTATTCTTCACCCCTGATTCAACAACACATTTGCAAGATGTGCATGAGATCCATAATGCTCTCATCCCTCCTAAGCTACTTAATAAATGTAATGTCCCCTTTCTTAATTAATAAATTGAAGGACTCGAAACTGATTTCTATTTCATGTAGGATACGAGGGGATTTTTTCAAAAAGGAAAGTAATTTAATAATAGGACTAAGTTGGCCAAAAGTGATATCATAAAGGCAACTTACACAACTATTATCAAAATAAAGGGGACCCTCTATTTTAAGTTACTTAACACTAAAATAGAAAATAAGAAAGGTACTGCATTAATCAAATGTGTAATAGTCCCTCATGGATCATCCCACTTAATAAAGAGAGTTAGAAAAGTATAAAAGGAAGTGAGGGACTTTCATTTGGGGGAGGTATTCCATAAACTCTTTCCCAAGTTAATGAATTTATGTTTCTCTTGGAAACCTAGGACAAGATCCCTTTGGTAAGTGGATTCGAGGACGAAAACCCTCCTATCCAAGTGAGTAACCCTACTCAAGGATTACTAGTGAGCTGAAATGGTGAAGATGATTCCTACTTTTGGTAATGACAACAAGGACTTTCAGTTTGTGAATGCACCTCCATCATTATTTTGATAATTTGGAACTTTTAAGACCGTCTTAGGCAATTCGTACCACTTTTGGGGCATTAATTTCTGGTTGTACCATTTTTCTACTAATTTTCCAACAATTTGGGAATCGTTTTACTAGGTCGTAACCCCATAAACCTCCACTAGGCCATACTACCTCTTCTGACTATATATCAAGCCTTACAGGTCAGGAAACATCCAATAATCAAACTATACATTCTTATTTATTCGTTGTATAGTTGTTGTTTATGATTTCAGGTAGTGGGAAATATAGTGAGATTCAATTTCAAGCAAATCGGTATTTTATTTTCATATAATTTACTATCAAAAATCTAAAAATTCTTAGTTATAAGTTGTTTGGTAGTTTGTTGAGTTTCCTAGAATTTATCAAAAATATACAAAATATTTCGATTTGGTATTTGTGGTGTGTATTTGTGTGTGATTTACAAATTTCAAGTGTTCAAGTATGTTTATTTGGTTATTTACAAAGTATTCGACAAAATGTTCTAGAGGGCAGATTTCATGCCAATTGTTAGACAAAATGTTTCATGAGAAGAAATAAGTAAAATTCATAGGATATTTGGAATATTTTATAAAAGATACATTTCAATAAATGTGATATAAATGATCCATCTTGGTAGGAATATTCATTTTTAGTGCTCACATTATATTTAGGTGATTATTATTAATGTATGAGTGATAATTTTATTTAGGATAATATAATTACATATCATAGGAGAGTGGTTATGTGAGTTGTTTTAACAACTCACTAACATTAAATAAATAGTTTTGTGTTTGTATACTTTATCGTCATGAGAAAATTAAAATGGTTTTAACCACTCACATATAATAGCTTGTAAGTGATTTTTGGGGACTCATATTGGATTTTTTATTACAATCTTCATGTATGTAGGAGATCCAAGGCCTACTTACATGTAAGCATTGTTTGAGATGTATAACAAAAGAATTATTATTGTGAGTGAAATATGTATATTATATGTTTTGAATTTGAGAAGCTCTACTAAATTTCACATTTGGTATCAGAGAAGTATTATTCTTGTGAGATACAAGTAGAGTCAAGAGATCTCTAATATAAGTATGATATCTTAAAAATTATTTGAGACAAATTCAATGTAATTATTGGTTTCCCTTGCAATTGATAAAAGTGTTTTTTAATTATCTTGTAGAGTTTTATTTTTTGAGAAAATAAATTTTAAGATTAAAAGGGTGTTAAATTAGCAAATTGTGCAAGTGAAGCAACAAAGAATAATAAAATTGAGAAATCTCGTGCAAAAAATACTAGAATACAATGCTTAGTAAAATAGATGTGTTTTACTCATCCAATATCATATTAACATCTCATTTTTTTCGAAAAGATAAAGAAGAGATACACAACTTATCCTTTTTAAGTTATCTTCAAATTATGCTTATAAATATGGAAAAAAAATATCAAACAAACATTTTTGTGGCTGGAAATTCACATCTAGTCAATGAAAACTGATCTAGATGTCTTTTTGGTGAAAATAATACCAACAATTTGGCAAAAAAAAGAGAATCTACTATTTTAGGGAGAAAGAAAGAAAAAACAATCATCTAAAGTGAAAATTCATCACCTGTGGAGCATGTTAGGGATAAACAAAACATATGTGAATTAATCTCACAAAATCACAACAACAAGAGTTCTGAACAGAAAAATATAGAAACAAAAATACACAACAAAAAGACATGATTTAACGTGGTTCACCCAATGTGGGATACATCCACCAAGAAACACTTTCCCTGATTTTATTATGAGCCAACAAGAGTATAATCCACTCTTAGATCAGTCTTCTCACAATTACAATGCACAAATCTTGTTTGGAGCTACACTTAACAATATCTCTTAAATTCACACTTGAATTCACACACACATGTATCTCCCCACTGTATGTCTAGTTATTTATAATGGTATCCAATCCACTATAGCAAAAAAGTGTCCCCATGGTCCCTCTCAAATAAAAAAGGATCCACTTCACTGCTTTCTAAAGCTCTCTACATGGATCACTCATGAACCTACTCACTAATCACATTACATGGGAAATATTTGACCTAGTGCACACCACGACATACATAAAAATGCCAACTACTGATGAGTAAGGTACCTTGGACATCTAAATTATATCTTCCTTTGTCTTAGGACACTGCTCCTTTGATAACTTGAAATGTCTTGCCAAAGGAGTCCCAACTAGTTTAGAATCGTGCATATTAAATCTCTCCAAGACCTTCTTAATGTAATCCTTATGATATAATGTCAATTTCATTCCTTCCTATCCTAAGATGTTCTCCCAATTTGATATAAGGATTTTCTTTTCTGCCCCCAAATCCTTCATGGCAAAGGAATCACTAAGCTACTCCTATAGTACTTTAATTTCATGTATGTTTTTACCTGCTAATAACATGTCATCCACATAGAGACACAGGATAATGTAACTTCCATCATCAAACTTCTTGATATATATGCAATTTTCTGAATGAAACCTAGAATATCTCTACTCCATCATTAAACTGTCAAATTTCTTGCACCGCTATCGTGGAGCTTATTTCAGCCCATACAAGCTCTTCTTCAGTTTGCACACAATTTTCTCCTTACCTGTGACATCATATACTTATGGTTTCTCCATGTATAATTCCTCCTTAAAATCACCATGAAGGAACGCAATCTTCACATCTAATTTATCTAAGTGCAATTCTTCTGATGCCACTATCCCAAGAACAATTCTAATAGAATTCATCTTCACTCCTAGATTAAAAAATATCATCGAAATCAATACCCTTCTTCTATGAAAACCCCTTGACCACCAACCAGGCCTTGTACCTTTGTATACCTCCATCCTCCTCTTTGACTCTATATACCCACTTGTTATGCAATGCTCTCTTACCTTTGGGTAGGTCTACCAAATCCCAAGTTTGATTTTCCATGAGATACTGATGTTCCTCATCCATGGTTTGCTCCTACTTCTTCCTGACATCTACCTACATTGATTCCTCAAATAACTCTAGTTCCCCATTGTCAATGAGTAATATATAATTAATAGATGGAAAAAAATGTCCAGGTTCCCTTCTTACTTTAGAATACCTCCCCACCACAAGAGTTTGGGGTTCCTATGGAGTAGGTGCCTAAACAAGTTGTACCATAACTAGTTTCTCTGCAACGTCCTCCAACATTGTGTACCCTTTTCTTGATTCCTCTCTTTGATCCTGCAACTACTATTTATACATGAATTTTTTATTAAATACCACATCCCTAGAATGGAATATTTTATTTTCCTTAAGGCTCCAAATCCAAAAACCAAATTCATCGACACCATAACCAACAAAGGTGCATTTTTTAGATTTAGCCTCTATCTTGTTCCTATCATCTTAATCAATACGATCAAAGGCTTCACAGCCAAAGACTCTAAGAAATGCATAATCAAGCTTCTTACTAGATCAATCTTCTTCAATTATGCCTCCACCCAAGGCATATGAAGGTCCTCTATTTATCAAATATAAAATCGTGTTCACTGCTTCCACCCAAAATTGAAGGGGCGGTCCTGTATGCAACCTCATTCTCTTAGCACAGTCCATGATAGTCATGTTCATTATTTCTAACTCTCCATTCCTATATGGAATTCCTGGAACTTTCCTCTATCTATGGATTAAATTCCTAGAATAATAATCAATAAAAGCATTGTTGTAATATTCTCCTTTATTATCTAACATAAGATATTTGAACTTGAGACCTATTTCATTCTCAACCAAGGCTTTCCATATTTTAAATTTATCAAACATGTTATATTTTCTCCTAATTCCATATACATAAATTTTCTCAATTACATCATCAATAAAAGTGACATAATAATATGAACCACTAATATAAGATACCTAAGCCATCCCCCATACATATGAATGAACCAACTCCAAATTATTCTCCTTTCTTGTAGGTCCAACCTTGAGAAAAATTACCCTTTTATATTTTATGTATACACTATAATGTCCCCAAATGGACATATTTTACCCTCAATGGATTTTAGGCATATCCCACAACCAAATGCAAACTCCTAAAATTAAAATCAGATTTTTTAATATGCAGATCTGAATTATTTAAAGGAATGACGACTTGGGTAGAATGGAAAACACACACCAAACAAAAATAAAATTTGTATATGTCCACTATAAATTAATTTCCCTATTTTTAGCAGTCCAAAGCAAGAATTAAAAACTCATATTTTAGTGGAGTAATGAGTTGAAATTACACATAGAATTCTACATACCAGTATGACTGAAAATGGCCACTTTTAATGCTTTGAAAATCCAAAAATACGTTTTCTTTTATATATAAAAATCAGATATAGAAGAGACAATACAAAACAAATTTGAGATACCTCTAAAACAACTCAGAGTTGCAAGGAAATGGGTCGCTCGACCTTGAATAATTAAATAAACCACTGTTGTAATTTATTCTTCAACTTTGCTGCAAATCTTTAATGAACACTGCTGGAAATAACTAGAAATATTGCAAGCTCTATGGAAAATATTGTGTAGAAATTCCTCACAATGCTCTTGGGGTTTTTGCCCACGAGAGGGATAAATCCTAAGGATTTTCATCCTTAAAATTTTTTTATGCAAAAGCTACAAGCTTAAGACACAAATCAGAAATTATCAAAATGGTCATAGCATAAAATAACTCTCAAACAGGTCTACTTCTCCTTATAAAGAAAGAATAGACCCAACAGAGACCCTTTTTACATCCAATCATCTTGCAATGCCTTTCTCTATGCAAGTTTCCCTCCTAGGCCTAGTCTCATTTTTGCATAGAGGGAATACAAAAATTAGCATGGGTCTTTTTTAATTTCTAAATAGCCATTATCCTTCTTCTAGGCAAGTCGCCATTCTCCTTAGGAAGGATACAAACATATAATTAGACCCTTATAAAACAATATTTTCCCTTCAAGGCAAATAACACCTTTCTAGAGATTACAACTTTTATTTATAAATGCTTTCTCTATTAAGCAAAATAAATTAATACAAGTGCTTTAATAATTTTATTTTTTTCTTTTAGGCACTTAATACTAATTTATTATGACTTAAATCACCCTTGGGTCTCCCCTTAGCCATCGGGTAGACAAAATAGGCTAAGGGTCTTCGATTGGGAAGGGGATATTACAGTCCTCCCTTCCCAAATTTCTTTCCCTCAAACAATTCACATTTGTTTTGTCCAAGTGCCATGCAAAATAGACAAAACATGTTGAAGTGATCCGCAAGCCTAGCCCATGTACTTGTCAAGTGGGCTAAAAGTTGCCACCATATATCATCCACAAGATGCTCATATACATATATTTGGAGCAATGGTTCAACAAAATCCATAATACAAACTCCACCATCTATCTTATCATGCATCTCATGATGAAAATAAATTGGAATAGGCAACAATAAATAAGAAACATTATTAGGCTCTTCATACCTTGGAGTATCACCAACATCCTCACCAATCTTGGTTTTCAAAATGTCTTTACTTTGCTACAAAAAAACCTAAGCATTTGTATCGACAATGGGCTGAATATTATGAGTCAACTGCTGCAATATTATGCCCATTTTTTCTTCAATCACTTCTTGTGAAATCTTCTCTTCTTGGGAAGAGAATTCCATACTCTCGGTTGCCCCATTTTGAGGAAAGTTGTTATGTTTGTGGAGCATGTTTTCATGTTAGAGTTTGGTACACCTTCCATGTGTTACACTTGGATATTTTTATGGTGGTCCCGCTCGCTGGTGAGCGAGTCAAGGGGGTTCAGGGGGTGAAGCCCCCAAAGCAAATTTTCATGGGTGGTTTTTTAGCCCATGGGTAATGGGTAACCGTTATGAGATGTTTTTGGGCCCATGGTTTTTTGGTACCCATTGTTTTGTAAAACCACCTCTTCGGCTACCTATTGATGTACTTATAAATATATGGACATACAATAGGATTTACATGAGTGTGTTTTGTGAAGGTGAATAGTGTGTTTGAATTCAAGTGCAAATTTGGGAGGGTTTGTTGAGCACAACTCCAAACAAGATTTGATTATTGTAATTGTGAAGACTGTTGGCTTGTAATAAAATCTGAGCAAGTGTTCTTGGTGGATGTAGCCCACATTGGGTGAACCGCGTTAAATATTGTCTTCGTGTTGTGCATTTTTCATTTCTATAATTCTATTCATACTTCTTATTATTGCGATTCTGAGGAATTATTTCGCATTAGATATTATTAATTCCTAACAAAAGTCATTCCTCATACCTTTCTGCCCACTATGTGAAGAATTTTTTTCCTTGAACTCTTGTAGGTGTTCTCTCGCTTGAACAGATATCAATCTAGCATCTCTAGCTCTGTTATTCCATTCCTCACACCTTTTTAGAGTTTTCGTTACATCTTCATTGCTTGCATATATGAATTTTTTCTCATGTCTATTATCAATTTATTTAGAAAGAAAATTTCTTTCCTCACTAATGCAATTAATTTTTCCAATGGAAACCATACCTTCTCTCTTCTCTTAAAAGATTCTTCTTATTCATTTGGTTGTAGATTTGTTTTGTCCTCCTTGGTGGGTGTAGACTTCATGGTTTCAATTTCTTGCTCAACCTGCACATCAACTCTCTCTAGAAATTTTTGTGAGAAACCTACAAGTGAATCAACTGATTCAACCCCTTATGTCTTCAACAAATGACACCACTATTTATGTGCTTCTCCCGCCATATATCTAGAGATGAGCTTGAGGGCATCCTCTTGACACAAAGGATTATATGCAAGCACAATGTAATGCTGAACTTTAGTTTTCAAGCAGTGTTTTGATACTTCTTATCATTTGGCAATATGTGATGAATAATGATATGCTAATGAAATGAACTCACTCCAATTATAACTCCACACAACTAGTAAGATGCGAGGGCTCAACACCAAGAGCTAGAAGTGACATGAATTGTATGATTTTGTTGAATAAAGATGGTGAGAGAAAGATAAGGTTTTGATAGAAACCCAATTGAGAACCTACAACCTAGCTCTACACAAGCTTGCTACATAGTTTAAAATGTGATTTTCTTTCCAGTTTATCTAGACTTAGATCCGTATATGGCCACTTGATGGACAAAATTTGGTTTAATGTTTTAAACTCTTTTGGAACTTAGACATCTAACTCATTTTGTTGGAATTTTTAATTTTCAGAGCACTTTTTATTGAATGAAATTACTTTTAACTTACTAATTTATTTGCAAAGACCCCCTACACCTTGCCTCATGCCACCAATAGGAAGCATGGTTTCATCAACAAGGACAAGACATAGGCGAGTAAGGGAACTTCCCTCCTTTCCAAACCTCATGCCACTTGTAAGAGGCGCGGGCTCAACACTGAAGATTGGTGGGGAAAGGAAGTGTGTAAATGAAAATTTTGTGTTGCTTTTCACTTGACATATATACTCTCTTTTTTTAACTTTAAGTTGTGCTTTTAGGACGGAGAGTTTGCCCCTAGCCTCAAACCCCACGCAACTAGTAAGATGTGAGGGCTCATCACCAAAGGTTGAGATAGGCAAACAAACGACCCGGGTAAAATGTTTATAATCTCTTCATTTCCAAAGAGGCATGTATGGGATAGATGTGACACCAAGAAGCTTCTAGAACATAATGTAAGGCAAAGACACTTAAGCTAAAATAAAACCATGAGTAGAACCAAGTATGCAAGCCTTGGTAGGGTTAACATCAAAACTGTGTCTTAATTTGTTTGAAATGAAGAAATGATTAATAAATTCTTGATGATAATATTGTGAATGTTTGAAGAGATGTGTTTGAAATATTTCCAATGTTTTCAAAAGTTTTTTTTTTAAATTGCTTGAAAATAAGTCCCTTGATTACAAATTTCACAAAATGAGCTAGCAAATATGTTTATGCAATGTGGATGCAATAGTATACATATGGATATGTAAATGGATCATGTGTAGTATCTCTTTAGGTGAAGAGAGTTGACGGATTCACCAAATTCATCACCCTCTAGTGTACACAAGCGATATGTGCCATTTTTGTAGTCCTTTATGACTCGATATGGGCCCAACCATTTAGGCCTGAATAACCTTCCTTCGTTAGTTTTCTTGTCTATCCAGCTATCAAGTCTCAACACTAGATATCCCTCACATATTTCACTTTCTTAGATCTTCTTGTTATATTGATGAGCCATCCTATTAGCATTATATCATTTCTTAGCATTAAGCTGAGCTTCATCGAGGCTTTCTAACTTAGAGAATTGTGCCTCACGATAACCTTCTTCTCCTAAAATTCCTTGTAGTGATATCATGAGACTCGGTATTTCAACTTCAAGCGGTAGAACCACTTCTGAACTGAATACCAAAGAATAGGGAGTTTCCCCCGTCAGCGTTCTTACTGACGTTCTATAGGCCCACAAGGCCGGAAATAACTTTAGGTGTCAATCACACTTGTTCTCCTTGACGGTTTTTAGGAGGATGGATTTTAGCATCTTGTTAGTTGCATTATCCTATCTATTGGCTTGAGGGTAGTAGAGAGAGGTTGTGTGGTGATTTATTTTGATTTTTTTCACATAACTCGTGTACCTCCTCATTCATGAAGGATGTGCCATCATCAAAGATAATGACTTATGGGAACCCATACCTACAGATGATCTGGTTCATAATGAAATTTGAAATTATAGAACCCAGTACAGTGGTAAGAGGCATGTTCTCAACCCACTTCATGAAGTATTTAGTGGTTGTAACTATAAAATTGTGGTCGTCCATTGACGAGGGAGAAAAATTCCCTTTCAAATCTAGACCCCATGTGAAAAAGGGCCAGGGGGTTGTTATTGGTTATAAATCCTAGGTAGGTATATGAATCTCATGTGAGAATTCCTGACACTTGTGACACCTACGCACATACTCCACTGCGTCATGTTCTAATGTAGGCCAAAAATAGCCCATCTAATGTATCTTTTTAGAGGTGGTGTGACCTCCTAAGTGACCCCCACAGACCTCATTGTGGGCTTCATCAAGGATCTTTTCAGATTATTCCTCATCGACACACCTTAGTAGCATATCGTCAAAGGCTTTGTGATAAAGCACTTGTTCTATGATAACATATTTGGCAGCTATGACGTGTAACCGTATTCTCTGTTGTGAGGTCACTCCCTCAGGATACGTATGATCCATAACGAAGTTAACGATGTCTACATACTAAGGACATGTATAAATAGGAGGCATATTTTCTATGTAATATATTGTTAGGGTGTTAATGTCAAGTAGGGATAGCCACTCAGACAACCCTTAATCTTAAAGTTTATTTTTAATAATCTTAGACGGTCTTTCACAGCTAAAAGAGTGAATCGGTATGATCGACCACCCATCCTATATAAATAGGATGATCCCTCGTAGGATTGGACTACTTAGTGATCTTGCTCTTACTAATGAGCTTATAGACCAATTGATCTAAGCTAAGATACTTAATCGAGTTGCTATACAGTGAGGTAAAAGTCTGTTATTGTTTACTGTGAGACCGAGGAGCAAAGCGGAAGTGCTGGGTGAAATCTATTGAATTCTTAATATAAGACAATGATTTTTAGTGGAGTTTTTCCCTTTGGGTTTCTCCACTTAAATTCGGTGTCTCTTGTCTCATTTACTTTCATCTCTTGTTATTTGTTTTTCATTCATGATATGTTAATTGTTATATGTATATATAAACTTCTGTTGGTGTGTGTATTTTCCACATCATCAGGTGAGTCATCTCACTTAGGTGAGATCGTAGGTCCATGTGTCATTTAGGGGTCATTATGAGATTCCCTTACGCGTCAGTGCGTCAGCACGTCAGTGCGTCAGTGCGTCAGCACGTCAGTGCGTCATATGCATCATTGGGAATTACACTTCTATTATGGGAATGTAACTCCCCTTCTCTACTCGAGTTGTCATGATTGCAGCACTGGGGGTTACTCAACACCTCCTATATGTACACATCTTTTGATCTATGAGATAGAGGAGAGTTTTATGGCTTAACCAGGTTCTGCCTATTTGTCGAATCTTTACATGCACATTTGGTTGATGCTCGCTCCTCCCGAGATCTCTTCACACTGTCGTTCGCACGTCTGTTGATGTGCATGTCGTCCCTTGTGATCCTCGCTTGCGGGTTTTTCAAACCCTATTTCATGGTATCAGAGCTGATCTTGTGGATCCGTGTACTCATCGCTGTTTCTGTGCGTTTTTTCCGGCTTCCGACGTGATATTCAGATCTCTTTTAGCGTGTGTCATAATGGATATTCTAGTTGTGCGCTTCTTGCATTGATTCGGGTGTTTATACCTCTCTTCGGGTTATTTGTGGTTCGTTTGGTCGTGTTTGAGTTTCTGGTGTTTTTTTAGTTTAGTGTCTTTGACCGCTCGATTCTCCGGGGTTGCATGCATGTTTGGAGGTGTTTTCCTGAGGGCTATTTCTGTTTTGGGTTCAGATCTCGTGTTGGTTTTCAAGGGCCCAACTCAGCTCCAGTGCACAAGTTGGGAACTGAGCCATCCCACAGCTCGTTGCATTGCATTTGCATTACTCGAATCTCGCTTTGTTCATGATTCGGTCTTCCGGTGACTTGGGTTGTTCACTTTTTTAAGCAGCTCCTCCCTTACATTGACCAACTCATACCTTTTACATTGATTCGTCGGCCTCCTTGTGGTCTTGTGTGCAACGTTACATTGGGTTTCAGGTTCCCTCCATTTTTCTTTCAACTCTACCCACGCTGATCCTAATTCGTGTTGTGTCGTTGTGCACTAGCTTGATATCTCCACTCGCATTTCAACTACACAGCTGGTGATACATTTTTACCACTCATGCATTCATTTCATGGGGAAGGTTGTTGCATTACTTAGGATCAGTTTGAACGTATTGGTTGGAGGTTCATTTTGCTGACATTAGTCTGCCGTGAATATTGAGTGTTGGTTTATGCCTTACAACTCGCACCCGCCTCTGTTCGTGTCCAGGTTCCTCTCCCTGGTTCGTTCGTTGCTACACGCTATGTTCTGCCCTTCCAACTCTTATTGGCACGTTGGCTAGCCTCTACAACTTGCATTTTTCTGTCCTTTGTCTAGTCGTTTCTCCTCCTGCTGCGTATTCTGTGCACTCAACATTATCCCCAGCTCCTTGCACCACGTGGATTAGAGCCAGCCCAGCTCTGCACTCCATCGGTTACACTCCAGCCTTGGCACGTTTTTCCCCTTTGTTGTTGCAGCACCTTGGCACGTGGGCACGTTTTTTCCCTTTGTTGCTGCAGCACCTTGGCATGTTTTTCCCTTTGTTGTTGCAGCCTCCACTCACCTACGTTCAAACATAGTGGCCATTTTTCCTGTGCTTTGGATGTTTTTTCTACAGCATTGGCATTCAAAACTCCACGTTCAAGCTACTCATCCACTCAGCTACTCAGTTGCTCCAACGGTTACACTGCTCGCTTAGCCGCTCCAACGGTTCTGCACGTTCAGTTGCTCAGTCAACACCCAACAGCGTTTTACTCTGCAACGGGAATCTTACCTGCAGACCTGTACATTTTCTTGTGGACTCCACCAGTGGTTTCAACCTCTCCTTCAACATTTAAACCTAGTCTTCTCACTTGGCATCTGTTACCTGCATTTTCTCATTCGCTGCAACTTCAAACACTTCTGTTGGTATACATGGGGCAGTGGACTTGCATCTAACACGTGGACAGCTCATCTGGGCCCACCTTCCTTTTAGAATTGTTTGTAGGTTAAAACAATCACCTTTTTAATGTTTTAAGGACTAAAAACATTTTTTATGGCATGTAATTAATTTTGGGCTTCTATTTTGGTTTGTATTATGTCCTTCATTCGCGTGTCGAAGACGGAGGGCGAGGTCTGGGGTTGGCAGGAGGCTAATCCCCCCTCGCAGTCAAAACAAACTATGCCTAAAATTTGATTTCGTTTCCAACAAGTAGTCACACGACACCCTTTGCACCCATTTAGAGCACTTTTTTAACGTGTTTGCAGCATCTAGTGTATTTTTTCCATCAGTTGCGGGAATCGTTTTAATGCTATAACTTTTGACTCGCTGCTCGTTTCTGAGAGCTTCCTTGGTTAAAGTTACATGATTTTTCTCACTCTAAATGATGGAATTGCCAATTTTGTAAACGCACTACTTTTATAAAGTGCCACATTTTGGGGGGGTTGCTTGTACTCTTGGGCCTACACACGCAAACGCATTATCGGCCGAGTCCGACGTCTTGCTTTTGTGCATCTTGCATTTTTTCATCATGGAGAGTGCTCTTTCCAGACGTGAGCATCGTAGGATCACCTTACAGCCTCCGCCACTTCTCACCGGGAGAGAGGACCTATTCAGCTTGGCGTGCTTCCATGGAATGTTACTTCGCCTATGAGGGTCTTTCAGCCTTCTTGCTTGGGCCAGTTCCTGCACCCACTGATCATCGTCATCTAGAGGACTTCCTCGACACTTGTGACCATGTCTTTGGTCACACGATGATGCATGTCTCTCGTTCTCTCTGGTTTCACGTGGCAGATTCAGATCCACCTCACCGTGTTTGGAGCATTCTTCAGTCCCTCTATGGAGACCCTTCACATACTACCGCCATCATTGCTGCTACTGATTCAGTCGTCTCCTCCATTTCTTCATGTGATGACAGTTCCACTAACACAGGCTCTCTTGGTTCTACTTCTGATGACGAGGAGTGTGCATCTAGTTCTGATGTTGAGAGCACTATAGAGGACTCTTCTCCTCTTTCTCTCACTATTCCAGACATTGTTGTCACCCCCCACATCTCATCAGATATCGAGCAGTCTCATACTCAGTCTCACACCGTCATTACACCTGCCTCCTTTCCACCTTCAGTGTGCGAGGCCCCTTTCACTCCTTTACCTTCATTGGATGATTCATACCTATCTGACATCACTCTTCTGTTTGTTGAGCCCCATCATTGGGACGAGTATCTGCCTGACCTTAGTCGTATTTTTGCAGAGTCTGCTTGTGATGCACTACAGGTTTCTCATCCATCTATAGGTGTTTCAGAGGAGTCCATCATCTTCGTTGTTAGGAGTGCCCCTTCTGGGACTCTTACCACTTCCACTTTTCCGGAGACCTTCATTGACCCACCCTTAGCATTGGATCCCTTTTCTGTTGTGGAGGATGTTTTGTTCCCGTCACATCACTTGGACGTCCTTTATGTGGGTGTTCCTCTTCACTCTGACAGTTCTACGCACGTGGCATTTACCTTTGGTTTCCTTGGCACTCACTCACTAGACCTATGTCATACTTCAGTGCACCAGACTCAGAGTTCTTCATGTTGTTGGCTTCAGTTTCCTTTGTGGAGTGGGCGGACTTCCAGCACGTCATTTATGTCCTTCCTAAGGGCAGGCACACAGTTCATTGTAGGTGGCTCTTCTTCAGTCCAGAGGCAGACGATCTCGTCATCGACATTATTCTGGGAGACTTCCTAGAGCTGTAGAGTTCATATCCATCCATGGCATCTTCTGCATTCCTCTCGTCTCCCTCTTCTTCTCTCTTCTTCTTCTTTCCGAGAGATTGCCTCCTTGTACATGGGTACCTTTTCAAGCTCTTCTATGGCCGGGACCCATATTTGGCATCTTTCTTAGATTAGAGAGTGTGTTGTTCTCTTGTGGTGGATGTTTTTCCCACTGGGTCTTCCTTCACTACTTGGGACCTCTTTCTTGTGCATGGGTACCTCATCAGGCTTTGTGCCGGGACCCATTTCTCGTTTCTGACTTGCCGCCTCATCCTAAGTTATGATGAAGGGGGGGTGTTGGTGTGTGTATTTTCCACATCATCAGGTGAGTCATCTCACTTAGGTGAGATCGTAGGTCCATGTGTCATTTAGGGGTCATTATGAGATTCCCTTACGCGTCAGTCAGTGTGTCAGCGTGTCAGTGCGTCAGTGCGTCAGTGTGTCAACGCGTCAGTGCATCATATGCGTCATTGGGAGTTACACTTCTATTCTGGGAATGTAACTCCCCCTCTCTACTCAAGTTGTCATGATTGCAGCACTGGGGGTTACTCAGCACCTCTTATATGTACACATCTTTTGATCTATGAGATAGAGGAGAGTTTTATGGCTTAACTAGGTTCTGCCCATTTGTCGAATCTTTACATGCACATTTGGTTGATGCTCGCTCCTCCCGAGATCTCTTCACGCTATTTTTTTACACGTCTGTTGATGTGCACGTCATCCCTCGTGATCCTCGCTTGCGGGTTTTCAAACCCTCTTTCAACTTCTAATTAAATGTTTGCACATTATAATCTATAATCTTCGGAATCTATTTATGAATTTATAATTTGTTAATTATTTATTCCATCTACTATTCCAACATGGTATCAGAGCTTTTGATTATGTGTGTGAAGAGCTAGATCTGGATGCTTTTTGGCTTGCAAGAGCAAAATAAGCTTGAAGATCATTTGATCTGTGAAACCCTAAAAATTCAATCGACAACTTCAAGCTAAATCAGATCCAAAGTTCTAATTTTTCGTCCCCAAATTACTTGGATATTGGTCGATTGACTATTTAAATCTTGTTAGAGTTGTTTGTATGCTTGATCCTTACTTCTACATCTTGTTTCAGTCATTTTCACGTTTAAATCTATCATTTGCTAGCTTATTTTGAGTTTTCGCGCCGTTTATAGCCGTTAGGGTTATTTTTTGAATCTAGACCCGAAAGATCTCTTTAGATCTAGTTAGTTTAGAGTGTTTAAATCCGTTCCATATTTTTAATCTTTATTTGTTGTCACTAGATCCGCTTTTGCGAAGCCCGATCTAATCCTTTTTTCACCATCTGGTTTCGTTTTGTCGGTTTTTGAAGTTTGGACCAATAAAATTGCTCCAAATAGCTTCTTTGTCCTTTTTTCATGTTTGCGAAGTCGTACCCACTCTTAGAGTGCCAAGTGCCTTCAATCTGACATCTTACTGTCTTTGCAAAGCTTGGGCCAATCATTTTGTGCCATCTGTCTTCACTCTGTCAGTCTTATTTGACTTCTTTTGACTGCGAAGCTTGAGCCAATCATATTGCTCCAGCTAGCTTTGCATTATCAGTCATTTAATTATGAAATTTTTGTCAATGCAATCTGTGAGCCAATAAATGCTTTACACGTGTCTACTTCTTGTCAAACTTGACTTATCTATCCTCTATCATTTGTAAATCACAACCCAATCAAATAGCTCCAAGTAGCTCTGTATTTCACCCTAGCTTGCTTGCGTCATTTGCGAAAGGTAAGCCAATAAGATTGCTCCAAGTATCTTTGGTTGTCACAATTTTCATATTTGTGAAATCTGAGCCAATAAAATTGCTCCACATTTCGCAAATATTTCACAATTTTTTTCTTATGTCATTTGTGAAAGGTAAAATAATAGAATTACTCCAAGTATCCTTCTTATTTTGCATTTGTCAGATTTGTGAAATCCGAGCCAATAGAATTGCTCCATATTTCACATTTGTCAGTTGTTCATTTGTGGGAGTAATTATCTAATTAAAATTTGCCACCTTTTCACATTTGTCAGTTTTTGTCAGTCTTGCGAAAAGTGAGCCATTTAAAAGGCTCCATGTTTACCTAGTTTGGTTTACTACGAAGTGGCTTAGTCTTTTGTTAGATTTGTGAAGTGCGATCCAATTGTTTTTTGACATGTATCAAGTGTCAGGGTGTCAATCTTTGCGTTGGCTTAGCTACTTAAATTATGACACTTGTCTTGTTCCTCCTTTAGACTTGAACTTTATTTTAAAATTAACTAACTTTCGGGGGTTTTTAGTCCTACTCAAAGTCTTTATTTAATGTTTGGCGGAAAGCCGCCAAGTGTCAAGCCTTTAATCAATAATTTTTTCGGCAAGTGGCTTCTTTGATTGTATTTGATTTTCGCATTGTGTCAGAGTGCAAAAGAGTGATCCAATTAATTTAAGACTCGTGTATTCTGTTTTTATTAATTGTCTTTTGTCTTATTAGCTGCATTTGCGAAATGCGAGCTAATTGAAAAGTGACACATATATTTGTTTCTCGCTGTTGTTAGTCTTGTCAGTTTTGGGTGTCTAGATTTGTGAAGTTTGACGACCATTTAAAAGGCTCCACATATCTTTTTTCGCACTTATGATCCATTTTAAAGCCGGTTCCATTGCGAAGTGCCACTTGTCACCACCTCGTCTGTCGTTTATTAACTTATGTATTTTAATCCTCCACATTGAGTCATATTCGTTGAGCTTTCTTTGTCTCACGGATTTTCAATCATTTTCTTTGTACCGTGGCTTCCCAAAGTCCAACGTTTTTTTTCCTGGATTTGGCCTAAAGTTCCTTTGTCTCACGGATTTTTTTCAAGTTAACCGCATGTAAAGCTCGACTCGTGACTAAGCTCTATGTCAAATTTCTTAAATTCGACCAAATCAAGCTATTTTTTGATCTAATTTAGAGTTGTTTGCTATTCGTATAGCTATTAAAAATATATGTAGCTAGTTTTTTTGTCTCTATTTGGCTTCCTTGATTATCGTTTTTAATTGAATTGTTTCCATTTCCATTTGAGCATTAAAAATGGCCAGTTCTGCCAGTTTTTCATTGGATAAGTCTCAACTTTTAAATGGAACGAACTATAGTATTTGGAGGGTAAGGTTAAAAGCTTGTTTCATGACTAGAAAGCTTTGGGATCTTGTGACTGGTATCAAAAAACGTCCCACAGGGAGACAAGCTACCCCTGAAAACCTTAACTCCTTCTCTCAGAGATCTTAAGAAGCTCTGTCAATCCTATTGCAAAGCATTAGAGATGAATTCTTGATGCATATATGTCATATGGACTCTCCTGTAGATGCATGGAAATAATTAGAGACCATGCATGAAGGCAGTAGGTTGTCTAAAATAATTAAACTGGTTTTAGAGTTGTTTACAACACCCATGAAGGGGGATGAGAAAATTGTCAACTATTTAGCCAAAATTAAGAACATTAAAGCTCAACTAGATGGTTGCAACTGTGAATTATTTCAAGATAAGCTTGTATACTTTATAATCCAGATTAACATTAGTGAAAAGTTTAGAAATTTCATTTCAATTCTTAACTCTAAGTATCAAAATGAAAATGATTTGCCTGATCTGGACACTTTGTCTTCTTTTTTGATTCAAGAAGAGAGTAATGGAAAATTTTGATTCAAAAGAGACTGCCTCTTGTAGCCTTATTCTCTCATAATCATAATATCCCAAAACTAGTCTAATAATTATTTTAATCAGAAGTCTAGACATTAAATCTAGATTTAAAGGAAATCATAAGCCTAATATTGCCAAAAATAGTCAAAATTTTAAAGTCAAGTTCAGTGGAACTTGCAACAAGTGATGTTATTTCTCTCTCCTCTCTCTAGTTTTGAAAATGAAGAGTGAAAACTAACAGAACCAAGGAAGCATTCCTTACCTCAATAAATTTAACAATCAAAACAGTAAGTTTATTTCAAAAGTAAAAACTAGAAGATATAGTTGAGTCATCTATTGCCCCTGTATACAGCCCTCTCATGCTTCATATTGACAACGAGTGGATTTCATGACTAGTTTTGCTTCTCTGCATCATGACTTAAACTCCTGGTATCCTTTTAGAGGCTGTCAGATAACATGGTGGCATAGAATAATCTATCTAGGAGATAACTCTGTCATTAAAAATGAATGTCTTTGTAACATGTTTAGTCTATCAAAGGGTTTAATTAAAGAAGGCACTACATGCTCCTAAACTGAAATGTATCTCTTGTCATAGTTTTCGGGTAACTGGAGTGAACTATAAATTTGTATTTGCTGCAAGATGAAGTGGTATGTCCAAAGTTCATTTTAAGACATTCTATAGAAAATTGGAGGTGCACCAACGCTTGGCGAATATCCCCAGAACCGCATTTGTGAAATTCAAGCTCCAACCACTTGTGTTAATGTCGTGTGATTGCATGGATTTGAAAGATTCACTTACGGCTTGTATGTGTGCGTTCATTTGAGGAATTGACAACCATATATTCGTACACAACAATCTATGGTTAACAATTGCATTGGAGAAGTGCATGTTGTTGATTTTGATGAATTATAGTGTAAATTTATGAATATAATTGTAAGCGATGGTACAACTATCAAAAACTTAAATACATGAACCTAGTTACATTCCAATCAACTTGCATGATACCTCTATAACTTGAATTTGGATATCAGGGGGAGCGCCATTCTATTCCGATTTCATGTATACCTACATGACCTAAGGCTATGAAGTTATGAACACACATAACCCTATTAAGAAACTTTATTTAACCAACTCGGTGAGTATTAATTGAATTGCAAATGGATCCACATTGCAACAGAATGCTTAGTAAACTCAATGGCCAGTCAGAATGACTGCTAAACCTAATAGTAATCCTTGAGAATACTTATGTGGTTGCCACCAGTCCAAACAGTGTTTATGAGGAAGGTTAATGATCTGTCTGATTTATGACAGCTTCACCAAGTACCCCATCTCTTTGTTGATCCAAAGAAGCCAGAGAGTCATGAAGAACTTTGCACTCATAATCAACCTGCAGACTCACCTCCTTCTCAAGCTATGTTCTCATTTTAGTCATAAGTCCCTTGCTCATTTCAATTAGAACGTAACTTTGGCAATTGAAAATTAGAAGTCTTAATCATTAAATCTAGATTTAACGGGGAGGGAAGAATGTTGCATACCGGTACCTAATCCCTGCCAAAAACAATCAAAACTTTAAAGTCAAATTTAATGGAATTTGTATATCAAGATTCATGGAAAATTGTTATTCACAAAACACAGCAAGTGCTTAAAATTGTAGGGTGAAGATCTATGCGTCAATGACTTTTATTGAATGCTATGTCACATGCTTTAGCCTAATAACGCATCAAGAACTTAATCACTTGTCACACGTCAACTGCTTAAGGAAATGTCGCGCTGAGCAGCGTAACTTATTGCTTGAAGGAGGTATTGTCACGTAACTACTTAACCCCTTGTCACGCTTTGCAATACTTCCTTGACAGTGAATTTGTAATACCTCTTTGTCTCACAGCGGTAGCCTCTAGCACTCCTTTCACATGTTGTGCTATACTTGGTAATCCATCTACCCCAGATGGTAGTTAAATGATGAAGTAGAATATCTATCTAGGGAGATAATCTCAGGATCATATAGGGGACAGTTTAAATGGTTGAGGCGAATGTTAAGCTTTCAAATGGTGTAATTAGGAACTGTAATTGTTATGCGAACAAGTTAATTGACGCGCGCTAGAAGAATACCTTTGTCCAATTGCTCTCAGCTAAATAAAGAAAACTCACCATAAAGTTACGTTTATTCTGCCACTAGACATTATCCCTGGGTATGTCAAAGATAAGTTTAAAAATGTTATTGCTTTAGACATTCAGAAAAATGGCTTGTATATCTTTGATGAATTTATGTGTCTGAGTCTTGTTTTTCTTCCTCTTCTAGGAATGATATTTAACTTTGGCATGAAAGACTTGGTTATGTAAATTTCAAAAGCTTATATGATATGTCTAGACTGAATCTTGTTGTTTGTCTTCTAAAGATAAAGTCAGATCATGAAACTTGTGAAAGTTGCCTACGTGGTAAGCAACATGCTCAACCTGATTTCACAAACATCATAATCCAAATTCCTCTCAGTTATTAGAACTGATTCATAGTGATGCGAGAGGTCCACTTGAGGTTCATTCTCTCAGTGGAGCTCTTGTATGTTGTTTGCTTTATTGATGATTACTCTAGAATGATTTAGTTTTATTTCATTAAGAAGAAGTCTGACGTCTTAGTTAAGTTTCAAGAATTTAAAGATCTAGTCGAGAATGACTTTCTAATATGAAAATTAAGAGAATTAGGACTGATAATGGAGGTGAATATGTCAGCAAAAAGTTTGATGAGTTCTGTGTGTCATGTGAGGATTCAAAGAGAGTTGACTACTCCCTATTCCCCTCAGTAAAATGGCATTGCAGAAAGGAAAAATAAGACTGTTTTAGAAATGGCTAGGACTATGATTCATGCTTTCCAATATGCCTAAGTTCTTATGAGTTCAAACAATGAACACTGTTGTCTATATTTTTAATAGAGTGCCTACTAAAGCACTTCATCCAAGCTACTCCTCATGAAGTTTGGACAAAGCAAAACCAATGATATTTCTCACCTTAAGAATATTTGGTAGTACTGCTTCTATCTTCATTCCAAAAGCCAAAAGGAAGAAGCTTGATCCAACCTATTTTCTCTTGTATTTTTTATTGGCTATGGCTGTAAAACTAAAGGATTGAGAGTTTATGATTCATTCAAGCACGAAATTGTTGAAAACATAGAAATGTTAAAGTCTTAGAAAGAACTTTCTCTGGTGATCCATCATGAACCCTCCTTTATCTGCTCTAGAAATAGAGCCTAATATTTCTTCTCCCATGGAAACAAAATTTCAAGAGGCTGATCATTTTGATCTAGATATGATGGAGATTGAGGGAGGAATCATCCCAAACTAGTCTTGCAACCTAAGTTTCCTAAATGGGCTAAAAGTATTGTTCAAAATTCTCAGCCTGATAATCTTAGAAAGCTAACTAGAAGTCAACATACTTATCATGCCTTGATGAACCATCTATGAGGTAGAACCACAATACCTTTGAAGAAGCATCTCAAGATGATAGATGGCTTCAAGCTATGAAGGATGAATACAATGCCTTAATTAAAAATGAAACTTGGGAACTAGTCCTTCCTCCTTCTAAAAGAAACATAGTAGGATCTAGGTGGTTGTTAAAAATCAAATATAACTCTATAGGAGAGGATTGACAAGTTCAAGGCAAGGCTTGTAGCTCGTGTTTTCACTCAGAGACCTGGTATAGACTATGTTGAGACCTTTGCTCTTGTTGCTAAGATGAGCATTGTGAGAGTTCTTCTTGCATTAGCTGCCCAATATGGTTGGAAGATTCACCAAATGGATGTCTAATTTTTTTTTTCTTAAATGGCATGACTTAAAAGAAGAAATCTATATGAGTCAGCCTAAAGGTTTTGAAGAATCTTGGTAAAGAATTTTATGTCTGTAAGCTTAAAAAGTCTTTATATGGTCTTAAGCAAGCTCTTAGAGCTTGCTATGCTAAAATTAATAGGTTATTTCAGGAGCTTGGTTTTTCTAATTGATGTTCTGATAATGATTTATTTGTTAAGTTTGATAACAATCATATTATCATTATTGTTCTCTATGTTGATGATCTTTTGATTACTAGCAGTGATAGAAATCTAATTGTTAGAATCAAAGAAAAGTTAAAAAAATGTTTTGAAATGGACTAATATAGGTTTATTAAATCATTTTCTTTGCATGATTATACTTCAAGATCATAAGTCTATTGTTGCATCTGAATCTCAGTATGCTATGAATTTTCTTAGAAAGATTTAACATGATTGATTGTAAGCATGTTGTCATTCCTAAGGAAGTTGGTGTTAAATTAGACCTTAAACCAACTTGTGCTAAATTTGATCATACTCTGTATAGAGCAACTAGTTGGTAGTTTAATTTATTGGACCATTACTAGACCTGATATTTCTTATGCAAGTAGGAGTAGTTTTAATATTTATGCAAGAACATTATGAGGTCTCATTGGAAAATGACAAAAAATATTTTGAAATATATTAATGGGACAATCAATTATGGTCTTTTTTATTCTTCTTGTAATGATGCACAATTATTTGGTTACTGTGATTCTAATCATGTTGGTGATGTTGCAGATAGAAAGTCTACTTCTAGATATATTTTCAAGTTGGGTGCATGTGCCATCACTTGGAGTAGCAAGAAGCATGACCAACAATGTCTAATATCTTCTACTGAGGAAGAGTATAGAAGTGTTATGGAAGCTGCCAAAGAAGCCGTGGTTGAAAAAACTGTTGGATGAGCTGCACATGGGCGTCAAAGGGAGCACTACTCTTCTATGTGATAGTCACAGTTGCATTGCTCTTGCAAAGAATCTAATTCAACATCAACGGACCAAGCATATTCGAAGTTCATATGCATTTTATTCGAAGAAAAAACCCTAAATGGTGATATTGATTTCAAGTTCTGTTCTACTGAAGATCAAGTTGCGGATATCTTCACCAAGCCTTTGTGTGCTGTGAAGTTTTGCAAGTTTCGTGCCTTGTTAGGTCCTATCATAGTTAACTATTGAGGGGGAGTGTGCATGCCGATGCCATCTCTTAACGACTGTTGTAAACTTCTAATACTTCCTCCACTTTGTAATAAGTAAATGTGTCACTACTATGTGAAGTTACATGTAAATCCCAATGAAACTTTAGTTGTGGGTATGCCTTGGTTTATAAAAGGCTCCATAATATGATTTAAGTCTTCATACAGTAAAACACTTGTTCTTAAGAATTTATGTATGGGAAGATCATCTCATTTCCCTTGTTTTCATGCTAACCTGAATCATTGTTGCTGATTCAAGGATCTGTAAATCCTTTTGTAGAAAAAGGTAAAATTGGCATGTTTGTTTTTTGTTTTCCCCACTTAACATTAAAGGGGAGTGTTGGGGTGTTAATTTCAAGTGGGGATAACCACTTAGACAGACCCCTTGTCTTAAAGATTATTTTTAATAATCTTAGTCAGTCTTTCACAACTTTGAAAAGAGTGAAGTCGGTATAATCAACTCACCCATCCTATATAAGTAGGATGATCCCTCATGGGACTGGACTAGCTTGGTGATCTTACTCTTACTAATGAGATTATACACCAATTGATCTAAGCTAAGCTACTTTTGTGAGTTGATTATACAACGAGACAAAAGTTCTGTCTAGTGTTTACTGTGAGACCGAGGAGAGAAGTGGAAGTGTTGGGTTAAATCTGTTGAAATTCTTAATATAAGACGATGCTTTTCAGTGGAGTTTTTCCCCTTCAGGTTTCTCCACTTAAACCTGTGTGTTATTTTTGTCTTCTCTTGTCTCATTTACTTTCATCTCTTGCTCATCGTGATATGTGATATGTGATCATGTGATATGTGATTTGTGATCCGTGATCTGTATATATAGCTAAACATCTGGTATCTATTTAACTACACATTATAATCTATAATCTTCGGAATCTATTTGTGAATTTATAATTTATTAATTATTCATACCATATATTTTTCCAACATATACACATTCATCGGGGAAATCCAAGTTCACCAGATCCCCACCATTTAATGGGTTGCCAGCTAACTAGTCTGCAATGATTTGTCCTTTGACGGACTTTTGGTTAACGAATGTTAACTTGAACTCACCCATTAGGGTAATGAAACATCCAACTTTATTAGATAACCATGTGTTAAAAACGTTCGTAAGTGACCTATCTTGACTATGACCCTTGTTTCTTGGTTAAGCATGTAATGTCTTAACCACTTTGTTGCGAATACTATAGCAAGACATTCTTTCTCTACCTGGGTATAACGTGTCTCATAGTCGAGCAATGTACGACTGATGAAGTAAATTGCACGCTCTTGTTTTTCATCATCTTCTTGTGCTAGCATGCAGGCTAATGAGATGTTTGTATCCTATGAATATAAAATGAGAGGGTGATTTGATTTAGGAGGCATGAGTGTGGGAGGTGATAGAAGGAATCATTTGATCGATTAAAAATGCCTCATGACACTCATCTGTCCAAATATTGCAGCAATCCTTCTTTAACAAATTATTTATTGGATGAATAAAAAAGGTTAAATCATGGATAAACCTACGGATTACACTAAGCTTTCTGAGAAAGGACCTGATGCCCAACTCATCTAATGGTGGGGTCATTTCTAGAACTTCCCATATTTTTGTTAAATCTACATTGATCCCTCGTGAAGAGATGATGTATCCCAGTAATTCCCCTCTCGTCATACTAAACACACATTTTTTGGGATTCAATGTAGCACCGTATTCAATTAGAAGAGAGAGGATGATGCGAAGCACCTCAGGGTGATCATAGCACTTTCTGGCCTTAGCCATAAGGTTGCCAACATATGATTCCACAATCTTGTGAATAAGATTATGGAATATGTAAGTCATTTCCCATTGGTAAGTGGCCCCAACGTTCTTGAGACCAAATGACATGATTGTGTAGCAATAAGTTCCCCAAGGAGTAATAAAGGCCATCTTTATTTGATCTTCCTCGGATATCTTGATTTGATTATACCCAGAAAATCCATCCATGAGGGACAAAAATTCATAACTAGTTGTTGCGTCAATGATAACATTGATGGATGGTAGTGGGAAATCATCCTTGGGACATGCTTTGTTTATATCCCAAAATTCAATGCAGATTCAATTTTTTTCATTCTTTTTAAGAATAGGGACGATGTTAGAAACCCACATTGAGTAATCGATAGGTTTGATGAACCCCACTTGTAGGAGTTTCATAACTTCCTTTTTTATCATTAGCATCACCTTTGGTTTCATAGGTATGGATTTTTCCTTGATGGGCTTAACATCAGACTTGGTCACAAGGTTGTGAACTGCAACATGAGGAGCGATTCATATAATTTCTTTGTTACTAAATGCGAAGGCTTTCAAATGTTCTTTAAGAATCTTCGTGTGTGTTTCAACTTCTTCAAGAGTTAGTGAATAACCTAACTTCAAAATCTTCAGGTCCTCCTTCTGTCCCGATATTGATGTTGATCATCCCTTCGATCAAAGAGGCATTACCCTCTTCAAACTCAAGCGGGGTTGGAGGTAGCTCTAACTCCCTTTCCTCTTCTATCTCACAAATCTCAAAGCCTTCCAAGGAGGAAGGGTCCATTGTGTGATCTCCAAAATAGGAGGAAGAGTGGGGAATGAGAGAAAATCCTTTCTTATGATGTGCAGGATGTAAATTTGTGTAAGTTTCAAGGTACCCTAAGATAACTTCATCATTTTCTGCATAATCCAAGGTAGCAGGCTCATTCTCTGCCTCAACGTATGCCAAGATTGGGTTTGTTGGCATTTTGTGAACTAAGGATTATGTACGAACCAAAACTGTGAAGTTAGTTGTTATATATATCTACCCCCCGGGTAAATATAGACAACAACAGATATGGAAATCAAGGAAAATCGAAATCCTTCATTTCAGGTTTCAGAGGGTGAATTGCATGCCTCTACTCCAACCAAGGTCATTTCGGGTTTTCATGCATGCAAAACAAGTTTGTAATTCTAAATCCTTCATTTCGGGTTTTGGAGGTTGCCAAACAGGTCCCCAATCACGAAATCCTTCATTTCAGGTTTTGGGGGATGCATTGCATGGCTGAAAACCTGACATAAAGAAAATATGTTGTGCAGGTCCGAAAGTCCCGACACAAAGGATTTTAGGGTTTTGGGTTTCGGGAAACATGAGACATGAAGCATGCAAATTGCAAGACATGTCCCGATGCTTGGGAGTTCCGAAAACCCGAAACACTACCTAGGAAAATCAGGTTTTGAAGTCGGGGAAACAAGTTGGGATTAGCATGGGGTGAAAACATGTCGAGCCACCTTCAAAACTTGATGCATATGCAGGTCCAACTTCTGAACCCAAAACAAAGGAAATCTTGGCAACACCGGTGGAAGTGGGTTTCGAGAAGACATAAGCATCAAACACATGTTGAGGCACCCTCCAAACCCGATGCAAATGCAGAGGAGAATCCTAAACCCTATAGGAAGCTAGACCTTGACTCGGGAAATATTCAAATGGCCATAACTTTTCACAGGGAGCTCGGATTCACTCAAGGTTGGACTTTTTAGAAAGCTTACAGGGTCCTCTACCCAACTACAATTGTTATATCTTTATTTGGGTGAGAAAAAATTCTTCAAAAATGCAAAATACAATTCACCATTTTTAGGGTTTACATGGTTCTCACCTACTGCCATAATGAGATGAATTAAATGCAATCTAGAAGTGGTTGGGGTAGATTTCGAATTCCTCTCTTCTCCCTCTCTTTTTCTTCCTATAAATTGTAAGGAGGGGCTTATTTCTAAATGTTGGACATTCTTGTTTTTCCCCTCCCTTCTTCTCTTATCGGCAAGTGGATTTGTGGAGTTCCAAGCCTCCCATTCAAACTGTAATACATGTTTATGCCTCTTGGCCATTGTAATGGACTATATTAATCTTTGGAGCAATAAAAACCAAGTCTGTGGATGATTTCAACCCTCTCTTATATTCATTGCGTTCAAGTGATCTCTCATTGCAATTTTGGTTACTTGTGCATTTTTATTGTATTGCATTTTTATGGTTTGTGTTTATTGGCAAAACAGTTGTTCATCATTTCTTTGGTGCATCACCTTGGTTAGATTAGGTTTATTTTCTTGCATTTTCTCAACCACCTGTCTCCTTGGCAAGTTAGATTAGGTTTTTTAGTGAACCCTCTGCAAATTTTTTGTGTGCAACTGAACAAAGGAATAGGAATCAATCTTCATCTGGAGAGCTTTCCCAATTCACAAGTGTCCCACACGTGGACGAAAAGCTTCATGTTATGTAATCACACTGAGAGTCTCAACCCATCGAGTTGCAGACATTCAGGGGTGTTGTGATTCACCATCAACATTAGTATCTTCTAATTCTTTACTCGGAAAGAAGCATGAAGCAGAATTAGCTATCGAATCAGCAAGAAGGTTTTTTTCATGTGGGATGGCTTCGATTGAAATGAAGTCAAAACCTTTAGTTAAGTTGAGTACAACAGTTGTATAGAGTTGTAAATGTTCCACCCTAGTCTTATATACCTCTGAAACTTGATTAACAACTAGCTACGAATCACCCCAACACTCTGATATTACAAGTGTTGATCCTTTTGGCTACTATGAGACCAAGAAGAAAAGCCTCATATTCTGCACCATTGTTTGTACATTCAAAATCTAGCTTGAATGCAAAACGCATGACCTTTCCCTCAGGAGAAGTGAAGATCACACCCGCCCCAACGCCAAAGTGGCACTTTGCTCCATCAAAGTTAAGAGTCTAACAATTACTTGAGAATATTGATGTTGAATCATTCTTCGTATCTTCTTCCAATTTGCTTTTGATACTTCAACCATGCAGATTCTATTGGTCGGAAGAGATCTTGAGTCTAAGGGCATGTCCAATATAGTTATACCCATGGAATCGAATGGAAGAAGGATGGGTAAATCATTCTCCAATAGGTCAATAGCATTTTTTTCGTGGTTTCCATTGATACCGTCTCTACAACATTCTATTTCATCCTTGACTCCAGGAATTCCTTCGATCAAACCAATAGTTTCTAATTCCATTGTGGGAATTAGCTTTGTCTTTGGTGTTGAATTCGTTGGTTTGTTCAATTGGTTTGTGGGGAGCTCAAACTCAGAATTTATCTCAGGCCTCTTCTTTAGGTTAGTTAGGTGAATGTTAAAGGTCTTCAGGTCACCCTATGTAATGAAGAATTTCCCCAAATGTAGGAATCTGACTTCTTAAAACAAAGTGGAAGGGATCGCCTTCATGCGATGTATCCAAGGACAGCTAAGAATCATTTTATAATTATTTTCTCAATCTATAATATAAAACTTTGTATGAAATTGTCTTGGGCCCCAGGGTAACTAGTAGCACTATGGTTCCAATCGACATGTTTCCTTAAGGCTATCATACCATCTCATTGTGTTTCTTATTGAAGAGTAATTAGTTTCTCCGTAGCCTAACTTATAGAGAAAAGAAAAAGGGACAATGTTGATCGCTGCCCTGTCATCAATCATAGTGCACTTTACGTAGTTATTGTAAATCAAAACTTGTAGATAGAGAGTCGGATCAACTCTATGTGCCAACTTAGGATCTATGGGCATCTTACTAATATCGAATACGAATCCAACATCTCTTTCTGGCTACCCAGGAGGATAGACATCAAATTCTATGTGATTTATTTTCACCTTTGGAGGAGGGGTAACATTGATCAAATGTCCAAGACTCAATGCTTCTAATAAATTAGTTCTATGAGTAGGGGAGTTCTTTAACAAGTCTAAGAAGGAAATGTGAGAAAAGGTCTTTGTTAAATAATTGATCAAGTCATAAGCCCCTACCGGCTTCGTAAGCATTGGAACATCATCTGACATAGATGGGTGAATAGGAATGGGCTATGAAGAGTAGTCTTGAGTTCTCGTAGTGTCATTTATTTGGGGTTCAATTTCTAACTCTACTAGACCTACGATCTTAGTTTGTTGGTGTCCATCCAACGAAACTACCACTGATGGGTTTGACGAAGTCGAAGTTTCATGATCATTGTTTTCCATCGGGATACCCTTGTTTGTGCCATTGGGGACAAACTTACCGTTGTTGGAACACATTGGAAGGGGATAGTTAAAGATCTTGAGTGGTGTATTTTGAGGGGACACAAGTCTCATGCAATTATTTTGAGTTGGTGTTATAGGATTTTCCAAAAACATCTTGACAAAGAGTTACCTTTGGTCCTCTTGTAAGCATTGTAGGAACTTGTTACAGTCCTAGCAAGTTTTGGCATCATGCTCGCGGACCTTATGGAAGCTGCAATACAGGTCAGGATCATAATACTGAGGTCTTTGATTCATGTTTTGTTGCGGTCCAAATTTTTTATTGTTATTCAAATGTTGGATATTGTAATTTAAGTTTGGAGGCCATTGCCCTTGATTTTGATACTGGTTCAAGTACCCGCTTGGATACTGATTAGGGCCTTAAGCCTAAAATTGTTGTTATTGGGCTAGAGGATGACTAAAATACACCGTGTTGATCAAGGAGTGAAGTTTTAACTCCTCTGATTGTTATCGTTCATGTTGTTGTTAACACTATTTGTACTTGAGGTGTTAACAAAATTTTGTTTCTTTGTTTGATCTGTAACACCGTCGGTTGTCGTACCAAAATTTTTGTTGAGGACCTTAGGTCCTTGGTTGTTGTTTATATTATTGGGGTAACTTGAATTACCCTGATTAAGAGTGATCAATCTCCCATTTGAGCTGTAGGTCTTTCGACCATTATCTATCACCGCTTGAACCATGCGGAGAGCACCTTCTAACACCTCTTCGTAGCTCTTTAGAGGGAATTTCTATGCCTCCTCCTTCATTTCCCAACTAAGAGAGTGGAGGAATAGATTGCAGAGCTTTGTCTGATCCATGTTGGGAGTACTTTCCGAAGAGTAGAGAACTTTCCGCCATCTTTGGATGAAATGTACAACAGACTCATTGTGCTTTTGTTTTATATATAGGAATTCCCTGATTCATGTCCTTAAAAACTTGTTCATGTTGAAAGATTTGATGAATTCAGACACGAGTTGTTTAAAGGAATGTATTGAAGCTTCATGTATCTTATAATACTAGTCAAGAGCTATTCCTTCAAGATTCTTAGGGAAGATCTTTGCTACGACTACATCCCATGGGAGCAGCTCTTGAATGGAAGTTGCATATGCTTTGATATGCACATTTGGATCTCCCTCCCTTTGAATTTAGGAAGGTTTGGTAGAGGCCTCGGGAGCATGACATTCTGTATGGTGAAGTCGAGGGGATCTTTAAGATATTTAGAGTAGGTCCCTATTACATAAGACTCAACCATTGATGACCCCTGATGGGGAGATGGAGGTGGAATAGGCCATTGATATGGAGCATCGTAAACGTTTGTATAGGCATAAGGCATCCCCTATGGCTGACCATATGGATTGGGAAAAGAGTACATGTCCCCCCATGGTGATTTAGAATACATGTGTACATACAAGGGAAAATTACTCTAGTACGGAGTGAGAGGTAAAAAACTAGGGAACGTTGCATTTTTAGTTGGGATAGTGTTTGAGAATGCACTTCTGGATGGTGTCTATTGAGGGTATCTGTATATGGCATGAGGGCACATACCCAAGGTGCCCGACCCAGTGAGAAGATCCCTGGGGCTAGGAAAGCATTGTAAACCAGAGGATTTGACACAGTAAGCACTTGGCAATAGTTCTGTGGATGACGGATAATCCTTCCTTTCCCAACAATAGCTTGGGCAAGTTCTAATTCTCTAACCTTGTCCACCAATGTTGAGATGACCTCACCTGATGATGCCATGGTGTTTTATTTTAGTGCAAGTTGTTGAACCTTGTTAGGATGCAAAGGACTGTGATATCCTACTATAAATTGTTCGTTGATTTGCCATCCCTCATTAGAAAAGTTTTATGTTATGGGAGGGGTAGAGGTGTTATTATGAAGTAAGACATCAACATGTTCTTGCACCCTATCTAGAGGTTGATTCATATTTTGGAAGCGTTGCTTGCTTCGGGCATAACATGCTAAATACTCCTCGTCTAGTAATGGGAGTTGATCAAACTACATATAGATTGGTGGTATGAATAAAACCTGAGGAGATGAGCTTAACTCTCTGGTAAACATCATATTTTTAGAACTTGAAAGTTCATGTTGTTATGTCTGCGTAAGTTGATCAATCTCCTTGATCATAACCAAGGAGCCATTATTGGTCCCTTGAGGAGGAGGAGTTTAAGAGACAGCGAGGTTAATTGAGTAGTTGTCCACCCACCCAGATAGTGAGGGCAACTGTTATTGCCTACCCATTTGATAGTAGTATGCCTCGAGACCCAAGATAGGTCAGTTGTATCCATCATGTCCCGACATATTCGGGGAGTATATGAATGCGCACAGAATAATGGGAGAGAGGAAAGATTGATGAAAGAAATGGAAACGAAAAGAGACTCGCTCTTCACGTTGGGTTCACCAATTTATACGGATGAAAATCGACAAGTAACCTTCAACTGTACTCAACTCCCCAAGGTCATTCTAAGGTAGCCAATTAGGAAATGTGTGGATGGATAGTGATAGTGAAATGTGGTATGTGGATGAAAGTGTCTGTAACTGGGGTGGGCAAGTTGTCAAGGAAAAAAAATGTCCTCGATGCGCAATAATGGGACCTACTCCTTAAGGACAAGGAAGACATCTCTAACCTAAATGGGTCTGATAGATGGATCTGAAAGGATAGCTACACAGAGATTCCATTCAATATCAATCTTTGCGTAGATCCTTTCTAGTAGTTATGGAATGCGTGAAAAACCAAAGGGTGCCTCATAATGATTTCCAGACAAGGTCATGGAATATGTGAGGGAGGCATGGATCTTGATAACTCTATGGTAGATTGACTGGAGCGGTCCAAAATGCGAGGGTTCAGTGAGCTTCCTCATTCAGAACACTTAGCTATCGAATGATGTCTAGTGGAAGTGGTGATGACCTAAAAACTAATGAGTGTAATCCTGTGTCAAGCTCTAACTGATCTTTAGGCCCTTGCGGTTGAGGAACTTGTGGATCATAACCATAAACTCTTGGCGATTGTGGCCTTTATATGGTCATGTATGTTTAAACTCTATTGCCAGTGGCGGTCCAAAATTCGTAGGCTTTATCAACCACGATATTCAAAACATTTAAATATTTAAAATTATCAGTGTATCTTGTTGGTGTTCTGAGGACAAGAAGACAAAGTCCCGTATCTATGTTCGTAAGTAACTCGTGACAGTTTAGTTGTGGTACCCATGGATCACTTTCGTATGTGCGTTCTTGTTGAGGATCATTGATGGTCATGTATTGCAATGATCTAATATAATTAAGCAAATAACATATAATCTAATTGAATTAAAATTAATCTATGTTTTTTGGTATTTTTAAGATATAAACGAGATCAAACAATACAAAGCAACTACTCTAATAAAATAAATGTTTTTGTGTTTTTCTGGTATTTAGAGGAAATGAAGAAATAAAACCTTCTAATCTAGTTAATAAATCTAAACATGCAAATAACCAGACTTAGTTATTTGTCTATGCAATAATGTATCTAATCTAATTTACTTAAACAAAGCCTTTTTGCAATAAATAATTGTTGATTGTTAAATCCTCTCCTATCTCAGATACACGGGAAGATTAAAAGTCTTTTCTACCCAAATCATTAACAATATTAGTTTTGTGAGAAAACAAAATCTCACGTATAATAGCATGTAACTTAAAGAGTAAGATTTCGAATTTTCCAGATAGAATCACGTGCTGGTCAAGAAACTACAGAAGAAATTTCAGAAGAACCCAGAACGTGTGAGAATCTAAGGGAAACCACAATTTATGACAAATTTATTATCTCTATGGAGGAAATGAATGGAAAAGATAGCTTATTCCATCAATATAATTCCATCCAAATCCACAGGGATAGGGAAGGAAGAATCTATTAGCGAAGTTTCGTTCTTTGCTAAATTCTATGGAAGATGTAAAGCTTCTTTAAAATTGATTAAATTATTTGCAATGAAGAAACTAGATTTTTCTACTCTATTTGATGTATTTTTGCCTACAATTCAGAAATAATGATATGAAGAAATGAAGAAAACTAACATCAACCCCCTCTCGTCAACCTAGAAATACAGAGTGGTGTGTTTATACAGTGGCAAATCCAATTGTGTTATGCTTTGTCCCCGTCAGCTTCCTCTGACTGTCGTATTTTCAATCTCATGTGTTCACGTGAGCCCAAGGGATTGGGTTGAATGCACACTAAAGGGGGCGAATAGAAGCAAGAATATTATGTAAGTGATTATCTTAGTGAAAAGGTGTTGGAGCAATGGCAACTTGATAGTAGACTGGTAACAATTCAGGTGGAAGAGAGATAACACAAGTGAAAAGGTAGAGCTTGGATATGTAATTTCCAACAAGAATGTGGTAGCTCATCAATATAAGAATACACAAAATGATCTCTGGCCATTTGCTTGAGAACAAGCGATGATTTTATAGAAGGTTGGATAGGCTATGCACTAACACACTTGACAACCATATGGTGTCACATCAACACATGAAGGGGCAGTTTGAACAATCAATTACAAATTAAAAGTGAAGAGGAGATTGCCATAAGTCATTCAAGCCTAAAATTAACTAAAAAGATTGAGAAGCATGCTCCAAAGGTGAACTTAAGTGAAGCAATCACGTGCAAATTCGTGGGTGAAGATTCTGGAAAAAGCGCACAAGACCACTACCCTATGTAGAGCGGAGGTTAAAAGACCGCTACCCTTCTAGGATAGTGGTTACAAGACCGCCACCAAGGCAGGGCAATGGTTTTGCAACTAAAGGCCAAAACTAAGGTGAAAATGAAGTGAGAAGTTGTTGAAAAGGAATAAGTGGTTAAGTAAGGCAAACTAGGCTACAAATATAAGCTGCAAATAGGTTTAGAAGCTCGAACACCTTTGGAAAAGACATGAATCATCATTAAGGACTTTTTGTAACCGTTTTCCGACAATGTAGCACATGCAAATTTGGGTGTGTACTGAAACCTTAGCTTTTTACTTCAGTACCTGAAAAGGGGATTAGTCTAATTGGGCTAGGTTGACCTCAAATTTCCCATAGTGGTGTGATGAATGTTTTACTATGAACCAATAATCTGAAGAGATATTAAGTCACACATAGTTATCCCTTTCAGTGGGTGTGTGCAAATGTGTAATAAATAATGATTTGACAAAACCTTAATAAGGCCTCCAACAAATTGGTAATGATATTTGATGCAATTCGTTGCATGTGATAGTCATCTAGGAAGAAAATATGATCTATTTAGATTTTATAACTTGACATGCTTAAAGGAGTGATGGTGAAGTAGTCATTCTAAGAGTTTTGGAGTGTGAGAGCCCCTAGATAGCAAAAGATTAAAGAGTTACCCTAATGGATATGATGTATGTGATTGTATATTTAACATGTACTTATGATTTCCCAATATATATACCCTAATCATATCAAGGTAACTTGTGCATTTGAAAAAATGAACATTAGAAGTGCTTACGACAAAAAACTTCATCCATGGTCAGAACTGTTAGCGAATTTTCCTCCACATAGCTCATGACATGATTTGAAAGCAGGGATAGATGACCATGAGTCTAAATATTTATTTTATATACAGTGCGAAGGTTACTAACGATGTTAACTAAGTGACAAGTACTGAATTAATGGGTTTGGCTAGAAAAATTGAGCGAGATGCACACAATAATAAATCAATTAATGTGTAAATGGAATTTTTTGGGATAGATTCCAAATGATTATTTCCAAATTCCTTTGGTCCAAATTTATAGTATTGTAATTGTATTAGGAGAATACCTTAGTATCTCATATGACCCATCCACAACACTAATATACTACTATTACACATCACACACAATTAGGTAGCTGACGATTACTATGAAATCTATTGAAGAATAAAATTAACTATACGTGGAGCATGAGATTGACTTAGCTACCAAGGTAGCATCTGGCCAGGTTGGTCTTATAGGATTATGTGGAGGTGCATATTGACTCTAACTCATATCATGCATGATGTGTTGTTTCAATGCTCGTCGTTACCGCATGTTATATGTTAAGGTTATGGTATGTGCAATATCAATAATTTCATTGTGTTGTGAATTTATCATTGTTAAAGATTTTCATGGTTGAGTTGGGTGAACACCATAGCTTCATATGCTTGATTTTTGTTATTTTTCACTATATTATAATACATAGTAGAGTGCTGGTTCCTTCATATGATTGGTGGAAGGTTTGTTTGATGCCGAAGTTGGAACAATACTATTTGAGTTAGCATTGTCACTAGCTATTAGATGAACATCATTGTTAACCATATCTATTGTTGTTGGATTTATTTTCGGTGATTCATTAGGTACTGGTTGTTTTAGTGCTGATTTGAAAAATTGATGAATATTAAAATAATCTAAATCATTAAGATATTTTCCTAGTCATATTGGTTTAACATTGAGCTTTGTCAGCATCTTATTAGTCTTGTCCACAATATACTCTTCATCATCATAGTTAGAATCAATATCATCATCCCCATCATCATTAACATATTGAATGTGGGTTTCTCCTTGCTTTAGAACTTGTTAATTGTTAATAATATTCAATTACTTTGTTTGTCATCATGTGCATCCCTTTCTTTAGCTTTATATATGACTAACTGTTGTTGTGGAATAACTGTTGTTGTGAAATAACTATTGTTAGAGGTATAAAGGTTGGTTCTAGAATATTAGTCTGTGACATGAAATCTTTGAATGGTTCAACTATAATGCAATATTTGTATGGGTCATTATCAACAAGACATGTATAAATAGTATCCATTGTCTACATATTTGAGTTATCTGTGTAATTTAGATGGAACTAGTTCCATGACATGAATCTAAGGTCTTCTGAGCAACATGTTATAATTTAGATTGTTAGATGTCACATGAAACAATATTTAAAGCATTGTTGATCCTACCTTATTGTCAAATGTGATCCTACCCAAAGCTTGTTTTGACATATTATCAAACCCTTTGATTTTTGTATTGGAATTTAAAATAGCAATAGTGATAGAAATCATTGATTGAAGGTAATTTATGCTACACACATCCAACCCCGACCAATTATCCACAAGCACACGTTCGATACATTTCTTTAAGATGTGAACTTGAATATACAAAAGTAAGTGTAGCTAAATTATATGCAATGGTAGGAAGTCTTCTTTTTGAATAATGTTTATTGCTCATTGCTTTTAGGGTATTTACAATGAATGTAAAGTATGTCGACTTAGGACTACTTGGTAGAATTGTATCATATAAGGTTTGACAAAGGATATCCTCATATACTACATAGCATTTAAGTAATGACTTTAGGTAGTGGGGGTAAATTAATATTGGTAGTTGGGGGTGTGCCCCCACATGGAGTGGGATAGCTAGAGGTCTTTCATGTTGTGTTGTAAAAAAAACCACATATTCTTCTTTTCCAGAACAAAGTATGAACCTAAGACTAGTATGATCGTAAGCCTTGAGTTTAAGTAGAAGATAGAAAGGAGGGGTGATGGAGCTCTAAGAGCTCATTCCCACTAGTTGGTCACTGAGATCATTTCAGATGTCATGTGGGAACTATGAATCTCTCAAGATATGTTAACTAATTAGTTATATTACTCATGAAAATAGTATTACAAACATCATATGTATCAAACCAACAAGATTTTCCTAACAATGTATTATGATGCCTTTCCATGGGAGGTTTATATGTTTGGTTTTGAACAATAATAGAAGGCAAGAGGTGTTGAAGGAGGGATGGAATATAACCCTAAGGTATCCTATCAGAAATTAGAAAAACTAGATCCCAAATTTGAAAACATGAGGATAAAGAATGGAACCCTAGGTTACACAATTCAATAAAAGGAGTGGATTCAATAAAATGTAATATGCTAACTAGGGTTTTACACCTAATCTAACGTATCAGGGTATATAATAATTCATAGGTAATAAATGGAAATCCTATATAATGATAAATTATTGTAATATGAATGTTGAACATAATGTACACTATAATATGACAAATTATAATTAGGGTTAGAGAGAGGACCTAGAATACACATACACAAGGGGTGACATAGTGCTCATATTGGGTGCAAAAGTGAAACAAAGTGTTTCAAGCTACTCGGTAAATTGCAGGATTTAGAAGTTTACTCTAGATGGGTTTGTAGCTACTTGGACAATACCTTTGATGAACATGTTATTTGGGGGCTACGAACTTGTCCCATGTATATTTATGATTACTTACTCTTTATGGGTTTACTCACCTATATCTACGTGCCTACTTTTTGGATCTTTAACTTTACAAAGATTGTTTCTAGATTAAACATGACTTCTCCTTCCTTCAAGCCTAATATTTTGTTGCTAATGTAATGAACATTGTGTTACATACCACTACTATAAAGAGGGACCAAGCCCTCATGGTCCCTTGAATCTATGATGAGATATAACGAAATAAATATAATAGAAAACGAGCCCTTGATTGGATAATCATACTTGGAAATATGTACCTACACTTCACATTTGATTCAACACTTAAGCTAGGGCAATAATATAGGTGACTTCATAGTTACAACTTGCTGTTAGGGTGATGTGCTCTAAGGGATATATATTTCAATGTTTTTTTAACCTTCTTAGAGGGCATGGCTAGATGCTTTTCCAAATGCACATCAAGTAAGTGTCAATTGTCCCTTATAGTTTAGGGCATGTGTTGTATTTATAAGTGACCTTTCATTAGTTTTTGTTGGGAATGTTTCAACTTTACATGGAACACATGAGGCTTATTGTGCAATAGTTTGATTACATAGTGACTATCACATAATCGTTAGATTGCACAATAGTGCACATCTCTAGTGTGCAATACAAGAGTTGTGAAGAATCATGTGGTTTAGCTACAAGGATGCATGCAAGCGTGTGGCACTTGAGCATTATGAAATATGTTTTGGAGGTGTGGAAGCATAATGCAAACTATGTATGGGACCAATGCGTAGTGGGAGTTATTTTATAGTGTGCATAAGAGTTCCACAACTTTGGACAACAACAATTATGGATAACGACGACTATATATAGTGACTATCATGCATTGTTAAACATTTGTCAGAGAGGACTGGAGATGGAGAGATGTGTGTCAAGGATGTCTAGGAAAAAATTGGAGGGATTCTTAGGATTCTTTATCAGTGTAATCACTGGATTGTTCTAAAACATGCTTTTATTTTAGAGCATGTTAATTCCTTAGAGTTAACCATTGAAAACATTTTTGACAATTATTTTGGGGCTATTATTTTGTTATAAATAACAACTAGGTGAAAGATTAAAGACAACAAGGAGTATGTGAGTTAGTGTATTAAACACATTAAGTGTTGAGTACTGAAAGGTATTTTAGTTGCGTAAAGGATGTGCATGGAATACTAAATTATTGCGAATAAAGTATTATTTAGATATTGTTATACTTCTAAGTTATATTAAGTGCAATTAGAAATATCTCTATTGTTGGTTTTTTTTACCCGAAAGGGTTTTCCCAAAGTAAACATATGTCTATATCTTTTGTGCTTTATTATTTTCTTTTTATGTTGTTTTAAGATTCATGTTTGTCTGTCATCTATTCCACATGAGATCTATTTAAGTTTTCCATTTGGGTTTGCTCAGTTCGAGTTGTATTTATTTCCCAACAATTTTCTCTCTCGCTCGACTCAAACGTCTCGCCTAAGCCAACTAATCCACGTAGTCCTTTTGAAAATGTGATTGTTAGAAATCAATGGGACATGTCATAAGAGGGGGGCATATTCAAAACCAAACTTGTTCAAGAACTACGAACCTAATTAGGATGTGATAGAAATTTGGTTTGAAATATGTGGAGGTTTGTATAGATGTTAAATAACATATGCGATACATTGTGCACGACAAAGTAGGAAAGCGCCTTTAATTGGTCAAATAATGTGTATATGAAGTGTATACTAAAATAAGTGTTAAATGTTATATTGCTTATTGCCCAGACCAAACTCATACTACATGTTACCCTATTATTTATGGGCACACATTTTCACTATCACATTTTGATGTCCATGACCAGATCTTGCGAATTTCAATACATACCTCCAAACCTTGGATGACCACTTTTCTCTGGTTTTGAAATTAATCAAACAACTTTAATTTTTATATTGCACGTGTTTAAAAGGCCTAGTCAAATTTAATTTAATAGCTTATAGCTCAATTTAATTATAGTTAACTTATCCACAATATATCACACATGAGAATTACAAAACTAATTACTATTAGAAAATAACAACACATACAAAACAATGTTTATTTATAAAAAAATCCATAATTTTTAGGAATCATTGTCTCAAATTGCACCACATGATCCATATATAAATCATATGGTTATTAGTTGATAGACTATATTAGTGGAGGATAGGTTGCCTCCCAAAAGAGGCATGACATCAGAAAATATACTACGAAAAAATTCACGTAGGGAAAAGTTTCGTGTTAGGCATAAACCAAAATAAGTTAGGACATGTTTTGAACAAACGGTCAAATACTTAGTATCCAAAAGTTAGAATGTAGGAAGAGAAAGATATTTACATAAATGGATTCAGTCTACTTGGTCCAGTGACTGTGAGATACAACTTTTTGCAAAGGGTTTTTTTATTGTTCGTTTCTTCTCTCATATAGATTATCAATAGATTCTTAATGAGGGTCCTTGGTTTTGGGGTAGGGCTGACCTTTTTCTTACTCAATGGTTTTTGGATTTTTATCCTTCTACTATGGTTGTTTCAAAAATGTTTATCTGGGTTCGTCTCCCCAATATTTTTCTCTCCTTTTGGCACCTTGCAGTTTTTGTTGCTATTAGTGATTCTCTTAGTTGATTCATCAGGATGGATGATGAGCGGTCTAAGCAAGGGTTGTTCACTTATGCTTGCATTTGCATTAAGGAGGATCTCAACAAAGGTCTTCCAGACAAGTTGGAATTAAACCATGGTGGTTTCAAGTGGGTTCAAATTCTAGATTATGAGAACACGACCTTCCGTTTCCGGTTATGCCATCAAACTGGACACCTTCTTGAGGCTTGCCCACTATCACTCAACCCGATTAAAAAAAATAACAGAGGGGTTTCTTCACGGCCTAAAGGCTGATAACCTTTTACAACGCATGAAGTCAAAGAATGTTCTCACCCTGGAAAATTAGAGGCTTTGAGTGTTGAGGTTCCCCCTGTTGGTGGTTGTGTTAAGCGGTTTCACGTCTCAGAGTCTTTTGATTTTGATCCCAATCATGATAGTCCTCACCTTGATCCTTCACAGGATTTGGCTTCCTAACCAACAAACTGGACTGCTGTTATAAGGTCTAAGGAGAAGAAGGGACACTTTGAGCCTCTCAATACTTGGTTAGCTGTGGCATCAGGTGCCTGTGCACCCTTTTCTTTTTCCATTTTTTTTGGGCCCGTGCCCGGGTCTTAGTAGTTTGTCTTTTTCCGTTTGCCTTTTTTGGTGTTTCGTGTTGCCTTCGTGGCTTGTTAGTGGGACCGTGAGTTTTCTGGTCGCCCCAGCGAATGTAACTCTCTTTATTTTTTATTAATATAAAGGGCAGTTCCAATAGTAAAGTAGTGCATTTATTTTATCTTTCACTCCACCTATGAATTTTAATTACTATTTTATAGCTCTTATATAGGTTTTGACGTTTGGGCTATTTAACCCTAAGATATTCATTTAAATATAAAATAAATTTATGTCAAAACCAAATACATTTTATTCAATCTAATTAGCCTCTCCCAAGCCGAGGTTTAATCTTTCCTAGTAAAGACATTCCATTCTTTGCTGGGATTTTGTCTTGGGTCAATTTTTATTTTTAAATGTAAACTACATCCACATCATATCAAAACATCAAACTAGGGTGCTTGTTAAGGTATTTAAATTGGCATGCATGGTTAAAAAATTAATCTTGCATTGGTTGGTTGGCTTGATATGCAGTAACATGTAAACCCTAATATATCGTGATCCTTACACTAATACAGGTGATGCAGTAGTGGATGTGGCATTCTCACTAACAAAGTATGCCAATAACATTGACAACCTAATCGAAGTGGCCCTCTTACTAATATTAAGTGTTGCAAATATGTCAATTTGCGATTCAAGTAAAGATTATGATCTTAAAAAATGATAAATCATTACAACTTGTTTGCGATAATGTTCAATTGACAAACAAACAACTCACCACACATGTTAATGTTCCATTTGTCGCCTTTACAAGCATTTTGGGAATGTGTCACGAAGGTTTAGACATGGTCATAGTTTATCGTCATCCTTATGCCAATAGGGGTGTCATTCACAAGGAGGCGACCTTCGCGCTAATATAGTATGTGAATAATTGTGACACCCCAACCTCCGTCTGTTATGATGACAACGAACGTGATTGATGCACCTTGGAATTGCTTCTACAACTCTAAAAAACCACATTTTATCAACAAATCTATTATGCCATGGTCGATTGGCTTAGTCCACGGTAATATATTATGCTCCTTGTTCCACTTGGGGTGAAGCCGCACCCGAGGTGACCCTCTCACTAACATAATGGTCGCTTATCCCTCTGTTGTGCATCTTGGAATGGCTTTAACAACCCCACAAACCTTATGTGCCTACTACCCATGTTAGACACACCTCTTCAATGCATCTTTAGATCGCTCCAACGACTCTAGAACCCGTCATATTTTTTAACTATCGGTGTAACATTACATCTTCTTTTGGTACTAGTAAATAATCCCCCAATCCACAAGTCATAAAATTGGAAAATAGATTTTTAGGATTAACTCTATAAGATTTTTGAAAATGCGTTTTGAATCAATATTCATAATCCTCCATCGTGGGGAAAGAATTGCAAAATAAATGAAAAAAATCCAAGGATAGTAGTTTCAGAAGTGAGAAAAACAAAGGATACGTTAACTAAATATTATTATCCTGCCGTGGCAATATATATAGGTTTCAAAAAACTAATTTTCACCTTTTTAATGACCAATCACAATAAAGCATATTACATTTTAGATCATTTGTATATAGTTTTTTTTAAAATATGTATTTATTTGATTTTTTCAAAAAATAGATTCTATTTTTCTATTGGCTGAAAATAAATTATAAGCATCTCAAGTTTTTTTGATTAATAAAAACAAGAATTTTCAAGTTTTTTATATACTATACTTTAAACATTATAATTACAAAAATATTAAATTATTGTAATTAATGTATCAAGTACAACATTAAATTTTCACTTTTTTAATGACCAATCACAATAAAGTATATTACATTTTAGATCATTTGTATATAGTTTTTTTAAAAATATGTATTTATTTGATTTTTTCAAAAAGTAGATTCTATTTTTTTATTCGCTGAAAATAAATTATAAGCATCTCAAGTTTTTTTTATTAATAAAAACAAAAATTTTCAAGTTTTTTATATACTATACTTTAAACATTATAATATCATTTTATGATATTTTTTGCTTCCAATTTCTATTTATTACTATATTTACTCTACATGCATTCCAAATTGTTGTAAATATTGACATGCTACTACAATTTACATAGTAGTCTTCACAAAATGAAAGTGTGGTTATAAGCCTCCCACCGTACATCAACATATAATTTGCAACTGTGAAGAAACGAACTAGGGACTTAACTATATTATATAACCAATTGTTCTATCATAACTTCTCGCCCGACTCTTTACGCATACTTGCCACCGTAAATGCAATCGACCGCGTGGTCCACAAGCAACACCATAACCTCTTCCTCCACTAAAATGCACCTTCATCCGCAGGATTTGCCATTTCATGGCCTTGTTTATTTATATGTTCATTGAATATTTTAAGTTTATATAATTTGAGTTCAGCATTTATTTATTTTATATATGCAAAGACAGTAATGTCAGAGTTCAATTCAACTAAGATGAGATCTCACACTAAATTATACGGAAATCTCTGTAATGATTCAATTCGAGAGTAATAACATATTTCCCTTCTTCAAACACCCGAAATTTCTGAAAAAAAATTGCTCTTAGATTTTACACTTAGGGTTTGAAATTACAGAAATCCATGCTACTGTGATATATGACAATTCCTCGTTTAAATTACAACATAATGGAGACTTCGATCTCTGTGTTGACTCCGGAGGAAGAAAAAGGAGCGATCAGAGACATTTCAGAAACTGCAGAAGCTCACATAAGGGAGGGCGACACATATTATCTTATTAATTTCAGGTATCTATCTAAACTTCCACTGCGGTGCGAGTTATTTTTGTTTTTGTAACTGTGATTGAACCGGCAGAAACTCCTCTATTTATTTGTTATTTTACTTTGGAAATGTTGGGGGAGGTTATGGGCAGGGTGGGGTTTGTTTGCACCACATTTTAAATATTTGTAAACATGAGTCACACTTTGATGTAACTGATAATCCTTACACTACAACCTGGTGGTGGATTCAATGAAGTTACGGGCCACTGGTGTAATAAGACGAGGGGCATTTAAACCCGGGGCACAGTCTTACAAGTATTGCTCTTTATCCATTACACCACAAGGTGGGTTCACTGGAGCTGCCGGACACTGGCTTATTATAATTAGGGGATTTGAACCGGGGCACATTCTTACAAGTTGACTCTTTGATCTTACACCACAATTCCTTTTACATTCAATGGAATTGATTGTCCCCCACGGTACATGCTTAGTCTGGTTCCTCAGTTTTGACCCTTCGTTTCTACTTGACATGAGTATCTATATGTATGTCTTCCTTTACCGTTACATATTTTGTCATTAAGCTTAGCCTGTTGTGTGCTGAAAGATTTTAATATTTGCAAAACATACCTCAGCACTCGAAACTGTTGAAAAGCCCGGACTAGCTAGGAATTCAACCTAGGACCTCCTAGGTGGAGTTCTTTTAGGTAGTAGTTTTTTGCGGAACCTTTTTTTTGCTCCCCCATGCCATTGAGCACCATTCACCTATTTTGGTGACCTCTGACATCAATATAATCTCTTTATTTCTACCATTATGCCACTTGACCTTCACATGCGGGTGCTTGACACGCAGGTTTTGTTTTTATGTGGATTGAAACTTCGAGAAAAAAACTGACTATGAGCTTCCAGGAATGCTATGCTTCCATAAAATAGAAGCTAAATACCAAAGTGACCCTAGAAGGCCAAACGAGATCGACTGAAAAGCCACATTCATCAATCACATTCTGCATAAGAAAACTCCAATCATCAGGGACTAAAGTTGCTGCTGCTGTTAATTATACATGGTGTAGGTGGATTGGAAAGGTCCTGTTTGCTCTTCACTATGGTTACATAATCAAAACCTTAGGGGTAAAAAAATTGAACAATATTTTTAAGGGAAAGTAAATTTTTTTCTTATCCTCACGGGGGGGGTATCATACGCCCAAGAGACCTGCTGGCAAGGTGGGACCTAAAAGTCTTAGTCTTTTTTGTATGTTTTTGTTTGCTTGGTGTATTTTAGACAAGGTTATGGGCTGCCTTTATTGTGGTGTGGGGTAATCTAGTGCCACATTTGGGTCACATTTGAATTTACCCCATGCTTGTTACACCACGATCTTGCCACATCTCCACTAGAGTTTTAGACTGTCTTATGAGTGAGGGGGTTTTGAACACGGGTGATCTCTTATGAGCGTCTCCTATTATCATGACACTGCAGTCCCTTGCACCTTTATTGCAGGCAATTGCATCTTTTTTTTATGTGCTGGTCCTGCTGGAAAAGGCTGGCAAACTAACCAACCCTCCCTCCCTAACCAGCCATGACAGCCAACCACTGGTTGATGAGCTGATTTTATTGAGGGAGTGATTTGCTTCTCCTTGCACCTGTGACCACTTTCTTGTGTGGTTTATTTGTGGTGAGTCGGTGATGTGAGTAGAAATTTATTACAGTCCCAATATAATGTGACCCCTTTCATTTATGACATGGTCCAGTTTTTGAGTTATTGGAAAAATGTACAAGACATTAGAGCATATATTGTCAATATCTCATTGTTGGTTTAAATTTGTCAACTTTGGTTCCCAGATACTTGCTGGCAATTGCTACATTGGTCTTTCTTTATAAATTTTATATCAACATGGTGTGTCAGAGGTTTTCTAATTCTGTCTCAAAATATGCAAGAGATAAGATCCGTTGGCAATGGAATGAATGGGTTTGCCAGCTGCCCTTGGTATATATTACCATATTTTTTTGCAGTCAGTATCGTTTACATGTTATGAACCCATGAATTGGGCTGTGATCATGAAATGGAAAGGCCTATAAAAATCATGTCGAAAAACAAGTAAATAGCACTCGTATAATGAAAATTCAGATAAAGCTTGAAGGAAGTGGAACTAGAGTATATGTGAATGAAGATTCATTTGCAGTCCTGGAAGAAGAAAATGGGATGGAGAACACAAAAGTTAAGGTGAAAGGAATGGAGGGTCACGTGGATTGTGAAGGCCAAAATCTAGAACTCAATTCAGAAAATAAAAGATAAAAGAAGTGGGAAAAGGAGGCCCGCCCCCACGAATTATAGAACTAGCCTATAAAACTGCAAATTGTCACCCTTTCTTTTCAGTAACCTTTTTGACAACACAAAGGAAATTGTTCCTCAAGAAATTTTAACGTAAGAATCATATAGATAAAAGCATTCAGAATAGTCGTGATAAAGAGCTGTCAAATCCTTCTTTGATCATGGTGAAATTCCCCAATTTCAGAAGCCTAATGTGGAATCCAAATCCCTCGATGTGGCATGCATGGTATTAGAAATGGTTTTCTGAGAGGACATAAGTTCAGTTAAATTTTCATGCACATAAATTAGTGTTTAGAGCCATTCTTAATTACATAAGCCTTCATTCTGTTTTATCCAGATCCTTTTGTGCCTTCCTTCTCAATTTCTCTTGGTACCGCCGAATTTTGTTCATTTGGTTGCTTCTCTTCGGTTCCAAAGCATTTTCATTTCTAGGTTTCTTTACTGATTAGATTTCCCCTTGATGGAAGTTGTACTTCCCGTTCTGTTTTTGCCAGGGGATTTGCCATTTTGATTTGATTTTGTTCCCATCTTGTAACATAAAATATTTCCTTGCAAAAATGCAATTGAGCTTATCTGGGTTGCATCCTTAAGTATGCAACAAAACTATACTATATGCAACGTCTTCTATGTTTCCTTATTTATTATATATGCTGGAATTTTATTATCTTAACAGAGCATTTCTAAGTCAACCATTTCCTCTAATTTTAGTCATTGTTTTTCCAGTCTGCAAGAGTAAGTTGACTATTTATTTCTTGAAATTTTTCATTGCGTTTTGTCATGTTTTGTTATGTTTCAACTTTCAAGGCATGTACTTACCCAGGGCTCATTTTGTCAAAACTGTACTTTTAAAAATAACCATGTAACAGCAATGTGATTATACTCTTAAATATTTATTTTTGTATTTGCGTATTAGCGGTTGGCAGTTCGCATCAACATTCAATCTTGTGATGTAAATTTTTAATTACACTTAAAAGTACAGGTGAATGGGAATTGGCTTTATTTTAAACTGGTACTTCCACAAAGCCATAGTATTTTGTCAAATTTGTCTTGTGTTTGTCTCCAGTTGGTGGAAAGACTGGGTGGATTATGTTGGTCAGGATGTAACCAGTACAAGCAAAGACCTCACTTTGCCCTGTTCCAAGCTATATGAGCAGCTTTCTAATACCTCAAAGAGGGCCTCCCAGCATTGACAACTCGGATCTAGTTGTGGATGTCAGATGTCAAGACCCCAGTATGGAACCTGAGCTTCATGATGCACTGATGGAAGGACGTGATTATATTTTGTTGCCACAGAATGTGTGGAGGCAGTTGCTGAAATGGTGAGTTTATATCTGTTTTTTTAAAGTTTTTTTTTAATCTTTTGAATGTCTCTTGTAAAATACAAATACCAAATCTTTGAGTTGTATATTGAACTTGGATATACTTTCCCTTCTTGAGAACCGAGTCCTCGTCATAAAAATGATATACTCAGATATGCTGTCTCTTGCATTCACAGTTCTGTTTTCTATGAGAGATTAATCTGCTTTGCACAGACTCTTCTGAATTAAGATATTGAATTGTCTTCTCTAGATGGCGGGTAATTAATAGAACTAATGTCTTCTCTAGATTGTTTTCTCTACTATTTATCCATTTTTGGATCCACCCCACTAGTTAATTAGAATATTTTATATTTGTACCTATAGCTTATAACTCCGTTGTCTTATTTCTTTTAGATGCCGAAGGTCATTTTTTGCTCCCTTATGCTATTGTTTTATGGGTGTACTTCTGATTCATATTGATCTGCTTTGGGCATCTGTAGACATTAATATAATCTCTCTCTTTCTTTCTTTCTCATATACAGGAGAAATAGCAATCATCATATTGATAAGGGCCTCTTTGTAGGTTTACGTATTGGCCATTGTTGGGTGTACATTGGCAAGCTTCATGATTGAAAGGGCTCGGATGATTACAAGACGGAAACAGTTTTGTGTGCAACTTGGATATCATAACAATAAGTATCATCTATGTTGCAAGGTTCAAAGCGGAGTTCAAATTCATTGACTATAAAATTCAAAAAAAGCAACTGCGAAAAAACCTGATTAAATTTGGTGTGAAGTTTGAGAAATATAAACATTCATCATATATAAATATAAATTTATTAATCTAAAAAAGCTAATTAAGAAACAAAAATGATTATAAATGAACAAAAGTAACATATAATATAAGATACGTTAGATATTAAAACAAACTTTATTTGTTAAATAAATCATTATCTCCTTTACTTCATTCTAGACTTTATTTAAAAATATGTTATTAAATTTTCTAATTAAAAAATACATATCTATACTTTTAAAATAACATATTCATAATATACTTTATCTCTGAACTAAATTAAAGACAGTAAAATATAATTTATATCTTCCCTATAAAACAACTATAAATGAACAAAAGTAACATATAATATAAAACAAACTTTAGATTTATTAAATAAATTATTATCTCCTTTACTTTTTTTTACTTTATTTAAAAAATATGTTATTAAATTTTTTAATTAAAAAATACATTTTTACACTTTATAATTAATAATTAAAAAAACACATATCTATACTTTATAATTAAAAAAATACATTTATGATATACTATATCTCTGAACTAAATTAAGTACCTTAAAATATTATTTATAACTTTCATATATACTAGGGAAGTTAAAAGTTAAATCAAAATGAGATAAACATAAAGGTTAAAGCATTAGATTTATTTATTTATCATCTTCACAACTTGCTTGTGGGCATTCACAATGTATTATATATCTGTGACTGCTGAAATTGTGACATAGATTGAATCCCGTGGGAGCTTCCACTGGCAGTTTCAGTACTGGAATGGAGGGCAGCCACAAACCCTTGTCCGTCAGTGTAATTAATCCCCCCTCACCTCCTGTGCCTCCTCCTCTAACACCTTCTCTTTGTCTGTAAAAGCCCTTCTTTTTGGGCCCTTGTTTTCCTTATGTCATGTGAGTACCTAAAGGCACTCCCATGGCTTTTCTCCAGGGAAGCTGGGGCAGTTGAGTGGCGACTATCTATATACTGTAAAGAAATAGCTGCCTAGCTTTGGTTTGCCCTCATCCATGTAGTATGGTATATGAGGCACTCAGACTACTTAACCAGCTACCCTCCCTCCACAACATCTCCACATCTTTCAACCTAACCTAACCTAATCTTACAAGATCTGTCAAATAGGTAGCTTTGTTCCGTGATCTGACAGTCTTCCAACACTTGGAAACACTGGGAATATGTTGGAAGTAGTCGTCAGGCACCAGTGAACAATGAAATGGGGCTCTGCAAGTGCTATTCAAATTATGACGGATAGATGCCCTTCATACTTGCTGAAGAAAAGTTTGCATTTTTAATGTAGTCTTTCAGGGGTATGTTTCAAGCAGCATTTCCAGAAAATAAATACAACTGAAATGCATTCAAACCATAATTACCAAATGTGGCCGGATTGATCCAGATTTTTCAGCTGGCCCATAAGTTTTCTTTGCGTTGGTCCTGTTTTTTCCCCCATTTTTTTTTGTTTTATAGGTTTTTGTCATAAAATGACACTCACCACCCTTATATATTATTTAATATTGAATATATCAACTTTTTATATTATGTTAGTAATGTTTTTCATTGTATTTGTTAATTTTTGCATATTTATAAATTACGCTCATATATAATATTGAATATTTCACACCAGATATTTCTGAACTATGTCAAGAGTTCCAGATTTTCGAATTTTTTTCCTCCCGTGTGGATCCAGATTTCTGGACTTGGTAACTATGATTCCAAGTCTTAAGAAAAACACATACCTTTGGATTTGAGACCCATAGCTTCCAGCAAACATATCAAAAAGAGATTCCGTCTAAACAAAGCTTCAAACACACATCTAAATATTAGACGAATTTTTGGATTATGCACAAATTTATCAATCTCAATGTTTCTTTGCAGTAGTTGCATGATAATTGAATTATAAACAATTGAGACATGGCCTCTAAATATTAAAAAAAAAGGATTTAATGAACAGTTAAGCTTATTTAAGGAAAACGCAGTGTTTTCCTCAATTATGACCTTAGGATTCATCGATCTCCAATTATATTATAAATTTCCATTGTACTTGTTAGAAATATATTATATAATTATATAACACAATCACGTAGGCTCTTCACACCAACATATAGTGTAGAAAGTTATGGCAGGTAGGGTGGTTAAGACGAGTTCTCGAGTCTTAACATATAAAAGGATAGCCATATTGTATATGGATGCACTCTTATTTTTTATTTGGAGATCCAGGGTCCAAGGCTCTCCCCCAGCCCCATCTCTCATATTTCTGCTCAACTATTTATCGGCATTTTTACTTAAAATCACCATGTATCACGATTCTCTATATGCCTATATCAGTATGCTCAAAACCACGCTTTTAAGAGCAGCAAATACCACCAGAACAACAGACGACAACTTTAGTATTTTACAATAGTTCTTCAAGGTAGGCAAAATACAATCCTGAAATTTTTATCATAGCATTTTCCTATAACCAGTATAGGAACCAGCACTTGCACCTATACCAAAAAGAGCTTAGACAAGGAAGTTGTTACAGCTATTAGCAACAGTTAGAAAAAATATAGACATTGGAAGGTGCACCCAAAAATTAAAATCATTAGAATTTTTGCAGTTTGGAGTAGCCGTTTCATCCTAGGAGGTCTTCAGGATGGACGGTTTCTGGATTCGAGTTTGCAGTCCGGTGCAACAGTTTCCTTTTTTGTGCAGACATTCTATACCAGTTCAATGAATAGTTTTTGTATGTCAGGCATTGCCTGCATAAACTACCATTCACAGTGATAGAAAATCTCTTCCAAGGTCTTGAGAGGATGGGCAAAGTCACCGTTATCCTCTTGGTGCATGATCTTGGAATCCTCACTCTTTAAACCAACCTCAATGGCTGGCATCTTTGAGCCTGAAAGAGTGTCCCCCAACATAATAAGAGCAACATATTGCCACTCTTTCCAGTGACTACATGTTTTCCCCATATTCATGTGTCTTGTACAATCAATGTGAATGCCTCTTGTGTGTTGAATTAACGTCATATCATAGGGTATACCATTTCTGCTGCCTATTATTATGTGTCTGTGCAGAAATCACTTGTGGAAAAACAGGTGTAGTCGCGGTCTCAGAATGGTTTTGTCCTCTTAGGCAGGCTAAGGGTGGTCAGTGTCACTTGGGGGCTAGACATATGACAACTGGGGCTGAGATGCTATTCGACAAGTGTTTCTCTAACAACACTTTTGTGGCTACATGACCAAATATGCATTGCTTCTTGCTGCTTGACCCGGTGAAGGTTTCCACGTTACCACCTTTAGCCATGTCGGATCTTGTTGCAGAACGAGAAAGCTAACATCATAACTGCCTAACTCCACATATGAAGACTGACCAAGAAATTGTAGTGGTAAATAGGGCATACCACACGATTTTCAATAATACGTTAGTGCAAACCTATAGTATTGCAATGATTGTTCATAATCATGCCCTGATCAAATGATCTGTAAACTCTTCAACTTTGGAATTATCCACAGAATCACAAAATAAACGCTGCTGTTCTACTTTCTATTAGAAAATGACAGAGATAGCTAGTGAATGAATTATGCTTATGCTTAGAATCTACAATTGCAGGAAAGGAAAGAATTTACGCTCATAAACACCAACAAATTTTATCCTGGAAACCTCCGGAGGAGGAAAAACCAGTCGGGAAGGGCAATTGCTCTTTCTTCCCACTTTTATTGGCCAATTCAAAATAACAAGTACAGAATTTACAATAAGTATGAAAGAGAAGTAGATAATATCTCACACTTCCTCCCAAATACTTGCTTGCTCTGTCTCAACACTCCTTTCTTCTACCAAATGCAATTCCAGCACCAAGAACTTCTTGCTCACTTGCTTTCATGCTTCCGATGAGCCTTTCTCATGTCCTCCCGTGCACTGGAGAATGGGAAAGGTCATGGAGGAGAAGAGACACAGACAACCTTCCAAATTTTGGGCTATTCGTTTCATATTTTTGCTTTTTGTCCGAAAGAGCCAGGACTGCCGCCCAATGCAGACCGGCAGTCCCAGGACCGCCACCCTGGTTGGGCAGCAGTTCTGTAACCGCCGCTCTGCATAAAGCGGCGGTCTTGTTACTAAAAAGACAGAACCTCCGTGTGTTATTTTTCCTTCTTCGTGCCGACTGTTTTGATGAAGTAGAGTCATTTTGGATCCCTATGGATCATCAAAATAGCTAACTGACAGGATAACATTCACATGCTTGAGATTCAACTTTGTTGTTTGCACCAAAAAATCTGATGTCGGATATAAACACAAGCATGTCAAAGATAATGTCCAGTACCATCCCGTCAACCCCCAAAGTAATAAAGGTAATACTGAATTCAAAATCTGTCACCCCACATCAAATTGAAGGTTGATCTGATGTTTTTAAGACCAAAATTTCCTCTTAAATGTCATTAGCTTGAAATAAAAAGAAGTGCATGTATTAAGGTTTCAAGACCAAAATGTTATGTCCTCTTCATTTTATTTATAACACATCTTGGTCTTTCACTCTAAATTTAGTAAAACCTTTGTGTTCAATGCTATCTGTGCTTTCCACGCTGCATGGGAGATGGGCGTTTCAAGTAGCAGCAGAGTGACTCCCTTTGTCAAAAACCTGGTTCCTATTTCTTCATACATAAGCATACTTTAGATCTCATAGGCCCTTGATTGGTTTTGATGTCACAACTAGGCTTGTTAGTTGCCAATTGTCACATGTCTTTATCTTTCATCTCCATGTTTGATTTTGAGAGTGTAGAGTCATTCTCCATAATCTTGTTTTGCAACCCCTGATTCTTAGCTTCCATAAGGTACAACTTGATTCTCTTGGCTTTGAGCACATTGTTAGATTGAATTGCAAGGTTCATGGCATTTACCAAAAGAGCATGTTGCCTTTATATATACAGAAAACTCTTTCAGTCCCTATGCTTCGTGGTTTTCCTTTGGAGCCTCCATCTGAGTTCAACTTCATTTAAATCTCTTTTGGGGGCGAGGGGGGCAGTGGCGAGGGTGAGCATTCCAAATCTCCTTAGGAATTTCTTTATCAATAGGCCTATCATTTGGAGGAGAGGGAGGGTGGATCTCCAGATTAAACAGAATACCCAATGCTGAGAAATTTTTTCAGCCTTTTGGCTAGCCGAAACAGATCTGGTCTGCCAAAGACAACTGAAATCACATTTAAATTCTGTTAGTCTATGTTATCCTTGAAAGATACTCTTGTTTCTCGAAATATTATCTATATCAATAGCCCCATCATTTGGAGGAGGGTGGATCCCCAGTTTAAACAGAATACCCAATGTCGAGAGAAAGTTTCAGCTTTTCGGCTAACCAAAACAGATCTGGTCTACCAAAGACAACTGGAAACACATATTCAAATTTGGTTTGTCTGTCTATTTTATCATTGAAAGATTCTCTTGCTCCACTCCAACTAAATTATCTGTCACACAAAGGAAGGGCTGAGGCGCCAAGTAGTTTGTAGGATTTGAGAGGTATATGGGCGTCCCTTCCATTTTTTCCAGAAATCAGTTGTAAAAGATGGTTTTATATTTTGTTTTTCAAAGCAAGTGGATCACGTGGCCTATGGTTTATGTTTTGTCTTCAGTTGAGCTATCATTACTCAATGTTGAGAGAAAGTTTCAGCTTTTCGGCTAACCAAAACAGATCTGGTCTACCAAAGACAACTGGAAACACATGTTGAAATTTGGTTTGTCTGTCTTTGTTATCATTGAAAGATTCTCTTGCTCCACTCCAACTAAATTATCTGCCACGCAAAGGAAGGGCTGAGGTGCCAAGTAGTTTGTAGGATTTGAGAGGTTTATAGCCGTCCCTTCCATTTTTTCCAGAAATCAGTTGTAAAAGATGGTTTTATATTTTGTTTTTCAAAGCAAGTGGATCACGTGGCCTATGGTTAATGTTTTGTCTTCAGTTGAGTTATCATTATTTACGCACCATAATAAGGCAAAGTTGTGAATTAAAGGACTGTGATACCATCATGTGATGAGGCATCAGACATGATCTTCTCAGTATGCTTCAATTTATTTCTAGTTACGTCCATTGGTAAGGTATGGATGCCTTGATCACTGTGGCCAGTTGTTGCACCTACTCTCTTGTTTTCAACATGTACAAGTGGGATTGAGAGATCTTGTACAAGTCTATTGTCACACCTTATGTAAAGTCCTACTTGTGTTCTCAAGAGCATGCCCTTGTAGACATCTTAGGGGGTACTTTTGTAGAATAGTATTACCCATTCGCCTGCTAGGTTAAGCTGTCTTAAGTTAGTTACATAGCAAAAGGTATCATAAAACACGCGACCTTTGATGATTACCTTCAACTCATATTCTGGTTTACTTCTATTTGGTATTGAAACATCATTGATTATAGCAATATATAGCTGTTATTTGCATAGTGAGTATACTGATGTATTCTGTTATATTTCTGCTGTTATTGTTGTTTGTGCACCTATCATATAATCTGTAAAAGAACACTTGAGGTCCCATGCATGTGTACATTGGTGAATACAGCATAACAACATGAGGGAAGTTGTATGTCATTATTTGTGGACACAGCAGTTTTGATTGTCAAGGCAGGGATGACACACCTAAAAATAGGATGAACTGAGTAGAAGGTAAGGGACATGAGTAAGGTTCGTTGGAGAAAAAGGTCCATATCGACTGATATCAATATCAATCAGATTCCTGTGTCAGACAAGTAGAAGTTGTTTCATTATCAATATAAGATTGGACAATTGGAAGTATCACATGACTGGGCCCGAAGTTGGGGAGAAAGTGACATCAACATGCCAAGGATGATATCGGAACTGATTGTTTATACCTCGTAAAACTGTAAGAAACAAAAATCACTTAGGACCAAGTTAGTTGCTCCAGAAAAGGTGAGAAACCCGTAACAGCTAAGTAAAATACCACAAAAAAGGAAGAGAATGGACTCAAAACCATCTTTGCTTTTAAAAACTGACTAGGTTTGGTCGTGAACCCAATCAATACCGGACAACACGATTGCCTGAATTGGGAATAATATTGAAAAGCCATATGTCATAACACAAAAAAAAACAAAACTAGAAGTATTTTCCAAGGAACATTTGCAAGACCATGCAATTAAACGGAGTGTTCGATCAAATAAAAACAGATGAGAAAAGTTCACGGGAAGAAAATTAATGAAGCATGTGTATCCCAAGAAATTCAAAAAGTGGCATAGTCGATGACTAAATCCTTAACAAACTACACTAGCACTAAAACAAGGAATAAGATGAATCTTGAAGCTTACAGCAAGTGAATGTTGAATATAGTACAAATGTTAGATACCCATTCTAGGGGATGAATTAAAAGCTAAAACAACAATACTTCGCAATGGATGATTAGAAGAACCTATTCCGAGAAAGTTGAAGGTTAGTAACTACATCAAAATGCCAAGAGATGTATGACGCAATGTTGGATGTTGAACAACAAAAATTCTTGCAACAGAAAAGAGAAGAAGATGAAGACAGCACATGAGTCCAAATTAAAAGGAGATAATAAAATTGTTAAATAAGAAAGATGGCATGAAGGAACAATTCAGAAAAGTGGGTATTTGGTGTTTGAAATAAAAATGGGAGACAGGTAACAGAGGAAGAATAATGCCCATTTAATCTCACAAAGAACAAAGTGGGCAAAAATTGTAGTGTACAGTTCAACCAACATGACATAAAGTGGAGGATCCTAGGAACAATTGAAACAATAGATCATCCAGTAGACAGAAATCAGTAGGATGTAGAACTAATACACCACTCCAATTTTGAATGATAAAGTATGATTAGAAACAACAGAAGCAATTAGTATTGTCAGGTAATGCAATAGGTGGGGGCTTTTAAGCTAGAGGACAATGAATCCCAATGTCCAACAGATGAGAAAAGTAGATCAATCACTAAACGACAGAATGTAGGTAAATAGTGACCACTTTGCTCCGATGATTATATCCCAAATAATAAAAATCAGATCCAAAAACTATGGTGGAAATCAGACAAGAAGCCCAAGAGGATGCATATTTACTAGCTATTAAAAGGGCAGCTGAGAACATTGTAGATAATTGAGACATGGGAAGTTACAGAAAAATTTCAAAGAATGTTACAAGATGCTATCCTAAGAAATTGTTAATGGATATGAAATGATCAAGCACATCAAGTGGGATGGATATATGAAACTATCACCGCCACCTGAAAAATAAGGAGAGAAGGATGATCGCACTCCTAGTATGGGGATAAACCCAAGGACAGAGAACTAGTCCACTAATACAATTGGTGTCATCGACACATGAAACTATGGTTACAGTAAAAGTATTGATGGACTGTTCAGGATGACTAGCCCGACCAGTTAGCTCAAGTACAGTCACCACAGCCATCACAAACAAGACAAACCACAGAAATAGCAGACGTGTTATTATTGGGAAAGATCGGAGTTTCGTAAAATAACAATTGAAATAGGAGAAATGGTGTACTCCATCCAAATGCATTAATTGATGGAGGATCAGAATGCAAAGATATCACAAGAAAAAATATGTAAGACTTTGTGGGAAAACCATCACTCGCTAAGATCTGACTTTAGACTGAAACTACCAAATCAGGGGTGGATGGCTCCTGGTAGACATTCATATTGATCAAAAAATTATGATAGCCAGGAAAAGTATTAATAAGTAGATTATTGTAATGATAAAAATGGAAAGCGTTCTGAAGTATTAGGATGCAATATTAAACTACTAGTACTGCCCATGGTTGGAACAGATAAAGGCTTTACTCAATAACTAGGAAGACAAAATGATTGCAGTAAAAATTGGAAAATCTTGATAAACATTGGACACATTAAAAGACCAAATACTTGGCGAAGAACACTCTAGTTCAAGTGGAGAATTTGAACCCGATGTCGAGGGTGTACTAACTATAGATTAATGTTCAGTGGATGGTAGGCACACAGATTGAGGTTTGGTACATTGACATACAGGTGAGTACCAAATTCTGAATGCAGTATACATATTAGAGGTGAAAAAGCAGGACAGATCTTTCAGAGATTGGCAAAAAAACATTTATAGATTTAGAAATAATCATAGAGGAGGATAAGGGTGTATGCCAAAGCAATGTTGTGGATAAAAATGACTATCTACCATGTTTCAGTGAATATCAAACAGGGGATGTTGAAAAAAATTTGCTGCCTGCATACGAAGTCACACAAGAATCAAAGATACTATATGCAGGGCCAGCAACTTGGCAAATCAATTTAGGTACCAAAGAAAACAAGCAAAAGATAACAATGGAGACAGATTTGGAACCCAAATTTGCATTAGCAGTGCTAAACATATTTACGGAGCACAAAAAAGTATTTGCTTGGACTTACAAGGAGTTGAAAGGAATGCCCAAAAAACTCTGAACATCATACTGAATTAATACCTGGTGCAACACCTGTAAGAAGAAGACCATATAGAATGAATCCATGGCATGCAACCTGTGTACACGAGGAAATTGATAGAATGTTAGAAGCAGGTATAATTCTTGAAGTAGCAACAAGTGATCTTGGTATCACCAGCCGTGATATCCCCAAAGAAAATTACAGTTAAATTAAAGGTATGTGGTGATTTTTGGAGTCTAAATAATGTAACCAAGAAAGATCCATTATTTACAGAAACAGTTTTAGAGGAGGTAGCAGGTAGTGAATTGTATTCCTTGTGAGATGGATTTTCGGGTTACAACCAAATTGGTATAGTGGAGTAAGATAAGTTAGAAAGGACAATTATATTGGAGTTTGGAAGTTTGGAACATATGCATACAATAGGATGCCATTTGGGCTATTATGGAATGCACCCTTTACATTCCAAAGGAATTTTTTTTTGTTAGGATAATTATTTAATCCTGGTGCTATTGTGTCCTATAGTTTATATAGATTTACCACCTTATTAATCTATTGTTAGTGGTTGGTTATTGGTGGTGATTACATCTGAACTGGTTTGGGTGATTACACCCAAATTAATTCGGGTGTTTGTATTAAAGTAATATTTATTCATTGAGAGAGTAATACAACATACAACTTGGTGAAATTATTTGGTTTGCATTCATTTTTGTGTTGTCTATTTGTCAACATGTGGTTTTCAGAGTGTTCTAAGGTCAAAAGAGATTTGTGGAGGGAGAAGAAGATGAAATATTGGAAGATATTGTGGCTGCAAATCGGTTTAGATTTAAAAACATAAAACCAAATTTTTTATTTCTTGTATTCATAATTTTTTGTTCCATACTTTCTGCATGTTAAAGCTTTGGAAGAATGTAAAACCAGATTTGAAAATGAAAGAAAAGAAAGCCATTTGTTTTTCTTACTGAAGTTCCAGACGGAAGTGCCAATACAAATTATGCATCACTGTTTTTCTGAGGTGTACGGCTTGTATGTACTGAGAGGAAGAGGCTGTACTATGTAAACTTACATTTCAGGAATGAGAAGAAAGAGGTATGTGGTGTGGGAAAAGTTTTAAAATCTTTTTCTATTGTACTGTTGTTTCCATATGTAGCATAGGGGCATAAGAAATTTTGCTGTTTTTTGACTATGAGAGGAATGTACAGACATAAAACGATTTGTCCTTTGTTTTTGCTATGAGACGCCATACGGAAGTATACAGATTGTTTACTTTCTTGAAAGAAAGGAGTGTGGGTATGCTGTATGCTGCCTGCATAAATGAAGAGGATTGATGCTGTATGGAAATGAATAACACAGTTAAGTGAGAAAAATAAGTTGTGCAATTTTTTATTTACTGCCAGGTATACAAAAGTCAACCCATTTTATTCTTTATTTTTTTTGTAGTCTGTGTTATTTTGACAATGGGTTGTATACAAGTTTGGTATTAGTCTTTTCGAACAGTTGCATTGGAGGATTGGTAGATTTTCTTTCACTTAAAGCATTCTAACATAATAGTGGTCATGTGTTCATATCTCAAAAAGCTTGCAAATCTGTAATATGTACATATAACCCTATTTCAAACTCAAGCTTGTCACATAGGTGAAAGGATAGATGTGGTTTGGTGGAAGATACACATTAATTGTCCAGAAATTCCATGTTCAAGCCCTCTCCACTTCAAAAAGTATCTTTTTGTAAACTTGCCAAACTGAATTTTTGTCAATTATTATGATAAATCAGATCCCTGTCACTATTTGGTCATGTGTTTATATCTCAAAAAGCCTGCAAATCTGTAATATGTACATATAACCCTATTTCAAACTCAAGCTTGTCACATAGATGAAAGGATAGATGTGGTTTGGTGGAAGATACACATTAATTGTCCAGAAATTCCATGTTCAAGCCCTCTCCAGTTCAAAAAGTATCTTTTTTTTAAAACTTGCCAAACTGAATTTTTTTCAATTATTATAACAAATCAGACCCCTGTCACTATTTCTGCCTTAAATTTTGCATATCGGAATATTTTTCAAAAATTTCAAGTGTTTCGGAAACAAGATTCCACTAGCCTTTCAATGAGTGGCTACACAACAGGTTTCAAAATGTTCAGCTGGTAGATTATAAAGTTTGAAAACTCATACAGAGACCAGAATGTGTTTTGGTGTGGGGCAAAATGCCAAAAACTGCCTAACATATGCACAAAACATAAAAACATGATAAATTTCACATAAACATCATAGATGATTGTCGATCTAAGTTGCTTATTGATGAGTGATTGACATATGACTTTCACACTTGGTTGAGTCACCAGATGTTGATCTATCTATTTGTAATTTTGTACACTTGACTTGCACTTGCCAGAATACCTATTGTGGAGGATTAGAGCCCCTGTATGAATATCTTGTTGCTTGAGATTTGATGATTGTTGCTGTGATTGATTATTTGATGTTGGGGTTCGATACTTGTGATTGACATGTGTGCCGACCTTTGGTTGTGGATTTTGCACATTGTCTATTGTGTTTGAGTGATTTCATGTGTGAGGAGTTGTCCCAAATGTGTTACTTGGAGACTACTCATATTGGCGACTAAGGAATGGCCATCCTTGATTACATCTTATTGTGGATTGCAACAGTACAAACTATTATAGTATTGGACAAAGATTTGTCTTGGTTATTGCTGTATTCGGGGATGGAACATGTGGTCTTAGAATGTTTGATATCCAGATTTTGAGTGACTGATGTTTAGACCAACAATTGGCACATCAGTTTTCATAGATTATAGAGTTTGACATTTATATTTGAGAGATTTGATTATGGTGTTTTTGAATGACCATGCATGGTGTAACGCCCACATGTCATATCTTCCCTTTTAATTTAAATTTAAGCTAAACTAGTTAATTAAGATACATTAGCAAGTGTTAATAAAGCAACAATATTTCCCAAATAATTAAACATGTGCACAACAAATTAAAACAAACAAAATTAAAAGAAACGAAACACATTACACCCATGGCCACAAAAATGAGGTTACACCCCCTATGGGAGCCTCTTAACAAAGCATGCAACAACACAACATAACATTATACACAAGTTGTCAAATTTTGGCCATGTTGCACGACACCCGACATCCTTCCGTGGTTGGTCCCCTATCCCCTTTTGATGTATATGATATAATGTCCCTGCAACACAAACAAAATACCTCTCTGGCCTTACGGCCGTATCAACAACATTGAGAATAATATACATTTAAAAATAAAAAATCGTCATCCAAAATTAACAATTTTATCATCTATCATCATACAATTAATTCGATTTTAACATCCATAAAATCATAATTTTACTCAAAACATCCAACATAGGCTATGCATCCAGAATATGACATGTTAGTATAAAATCAGAATTCTGCAAATCAACATTTATAACTGTTCATCATCGTTATCTAGTGCATCATAATCAAAATGTAAATCACAACATATCAATAGTCCAAATATTTGCATAGCCTGTTATCTACTGATTAAGATATAATAATCAAAATGTCTAAGTATCAATCCAACAATAATAACATCATAATGAAATAGTGTCGAAGAGGAGTGGGCACTACACATGGAGCTAGTTAATCATATTTTGAGTTTCGACATAATTTTTCAGTCAGAGAATTTTTTATAATGTGTTGACATGTGCCGACATTTTTTTGATTTCGAGAGCTTTGTGGACAAGGATTGGTTCACAGTTATAACCTGACAGGTTAGGCATTATAATGTAGCTATAGCACACTTATGTGGTGTTTGGATTTTACTCTTGAGAGTTAGCTTGAGTTATCCTTTTTTTGCTCTCTTTGGCACATGATTGATCGGGACACACTGTGAGTAGATGTGATTCTTTACAGACTTGGAGATGGCTCACAAGGAGCAATTTCATCATGATTTGGGGCTGTCAGAGTTTTGATTGCGTCATTTGCATTGCAATAGTTGTAGAGATTGATGACTCAATAGAGTTAGGCTTCCTGAGGTGTTTGTTAGGAATGTTATTTAATCCTAAGACCTATTGTGTTCTATAGGTAATACTATAGATTTGGCACCTTATTAGTCTATTGCTAGTGGGGGGTTATTGCTGGTTGTTAACACTTGAATTGGCTCAGATGGTTGTATTTTTATACTATTTATTCATCGAGAGAGTAATAAAATGTGTTACTTGTGAAATGATCGTTGATAGAATAATAGAATATGTTGCTTGTGAAATGATTTGGTTGTCATTCATTTTTGTGGTGTTTATTTGTCAACACCTTTGTTTTTATAGAAATGTTCACTAAGGATTTAAAAACCTTTTTGGATGATGGTGTATTCATGGGCAGTGAGATGATCATTTATGGGCATTATCTCTATGTATGTGTTTATGTTGGGAGGCAAGGCTGCCTTTGAATCAAAGGAAATGTCAATTATTAGTTTCGTTCATAGTTACCTAAGTCTTGGGGATGAGGGGACAATGGGACCGGTGGTTAGGTAATGCGGTGTCCAGTATGGCCAATATTTTTCCAGATTTTGGGGAGAGCGGGAAAATGCTGAGTGGATGACTATTAAAATGAAATATTAAAAATAATTTAAAAATTTTCAATAAAATTTAGTTGAATAAACATTATTTAGTGTTTCTGAGGGTACTTTTGGGATAAGGGTTCAATTTTTTTTAAAAATTAACAGATTTTTTTTGGGGGTGGGGTTTTGTTTTAAAGTAAAAGCGTCATAAAAAAGTAAACAATTTAAAAAATTTAAAAAAATTAAAAAAAAATTAAATAATTTGTTTGGGAACATTCTTGAAACATCTTGGATGCCACCAAAATGTAGGGGGATCATCCCCGCATAACATTGATTGCTATGTTAAGCGGGAATGAAAATGGACCCAAACACAATAAAAATAATTAGTGACTTGCATGACCTAAGGATGTGGGGGAATAAACGTCTAGGGCACATTGGCTACTATATAATAGTTGTCAATTTTTTTGCTGGGCTATGAAGCCCATTGGATTTATCTTGGAAAGAAGTACCATTTGAATGGGGTGAGAAATAATAGGAAGCATTCAAGAAACTAATTCACACCCAAATTGTGTTAAAGAGTTGCATATACATGTGAACGCTTACAACTACACTATTAGGTGCACATTAGCACAAGGAGGACCACATAAGCTGGACCACCCACTATGTTTCTCAAGCAAACTGTCGTCAACAGTTGAAAAATAATACAACTACAGAGAGAGAAGCATTGGGAATGGTTTTCTCAGTCTAGAAATTCTTTCACTATTTATTTTCAAGCACATGCACATTCTTTGTAGATGGTCAAACACTATATATTTGATAAATAAGTCTGTAATTCATGGCAGAATGTCGAGATAACTTTTTATTATTATAAGAATTTATATTTTCCGTGGTAGTAAGGAAAGGAAAGAGTCACATGGCAGTAGATCATTTAATCAAGAATTAAGAATGGTAAACCAGTTAATGGAGTGACTTGTAACCAATGACTGCCCAATTTTTTGCTTATTTCAGTTGTAGTGTTGCCATATTGGTATGGTGGTGTGGAGAATATTTATAGTCAAGGACATTCATAAAAAGAGGTATATCAACTTATGAACACAAAGATGCAGATTGTTATGTGCGACGACCACCAAAAGTTTGGCAATTGCCAAACAAAACAAAGAGTAAGGAAAATCGTTGATTTGAATGTGACTACCGAGTAAAGAAGAAATTTGATGATTGCTGATGAGCCAATAGAAGTAAGAGAGTGTCAGATTGAAATGAAGACAGATCCACCTATAAATAGTCACCACACAATAAAAGATGTGATGATCAAGGACAACAGTTTAATTCACAATACAATGAACAGGGAAAAAGGTGATATTCACGTCCAGAAACCGTTGAAATAAGAGAGTGAGTGAAGACTGCCAAATGAAGCATTGATTGGTGACTGGTGTGATGTCTTGTTAGTGAACACACCAAAAGCATTCAACGAGACATTATTAAAAGCAAAACAAATAGTGATGGAAGAAATAAAATGTTGCAAAAGCATTCAATCAAAAGAAAAACAAACTATGGAAGGTTATGCCCATACTGCATTTTCCATTTTTCAGAGAATGAAGAAATTTACAGAGTGGATGGTGACTCCTGAGATTTCACAAAAATTGTGAAGAACAAGATTTTAGGCTGGTTAGAAAATGGGTAAAGGCCAGAATGTATAGAGGCAAGAAGCAAGATAATTCTTCTCATGAGCAAGCGCTGTCTAATACACATTTACAACAGACATCCAAGTAGATAGCAATGCCAACATTTTTGAACCTTGAAATGGTAAATGCGGAAAACAAATAGATAATGGAAGAGAAGAGAAAGAAATGGAAATGGCAAGATTGCTATTTTTTTTATTTTGAATAGATGCTTCATATATTAACCAAAACAATATTTACAACAAAGGGCTGTACAAAAGAATGAGCTGTACAATGCTATTTACGATGAAATCACAACTTTGTCCTTTAAGCAACAAAGACAGCAATAAAAGCAGAATAATCCCTAGGATCAAATTGTTTATCTTCCGTGATCAAGAGATATCCTTTAGCAAGTAATTGCATTCTAACTTCACTTCTCTAAGCGTGACAGAAATCAGCCAAATTGCACACCTCATTCCTGTTGGCAAGATTGCTATTTGTTAAGGCAATTGTTTAAAATTAACACATTGCATGGTTGCTTCATGCTGTTAAAAAAACAAGAGTCTTGCAGCATATAGATATTCTTGTATTGCCTATTGATGACATGCATATGGAAGTTTGGTCGAGGAGTATGATTCTGCAAAGCGCACATACATACTGAAATGGTTACCCTCAATACATAATTGGTGCATGAGATATTTGGGTTGCCTATGGAAGGGTTACTAGTGGTTACACAAAGATTGGAAAAGGCCCAACAAGAAAGGTTTTTGAGAGATAGTCATCAAGGGGAATTGGATAAAATAGGGACACAACACGTTATAGATGTTGATGCAATCACTGATAGGGTTATGGGAGCTATATTGGACTTTTTCCTTAGAAATGTTATTTGATATAGAAAGGAATGGTGCGATGCCCTTTTTATATTTGAGATACGTATAGGGTCACAAATGGGAAACAATACAATCGGGCGGATTATATTCTAAGAATTCACATGGAATTGGTGAGGTGTAAACATAACAAAAATAGTGAATTTTGTTGCTCCTTGCACACATGTCATTATGTACCCATGTGCTAACAATCTCATGGAAGCACAAACAATTGCATGAATGATGAGGTTATTAAATTGGCCGAATTTCAACAACCAAAATTACTATTGGTATATTAGAGAGGAAGGAATAGCCAAGAAAATGCCAATTAGAAGAGGAAATTGGAGAGAGGAGTAGATGCATTAGGACAGGTGGTGGCTTTGAAGCAACTTAAGAAGGTGATTGAGGAAAAAGCAATGCTGCCCCATTTGCAAAGTCTGTTTTTGCTGCTCTGGAAACAACTGAGACAGCAACAACATTAGGAAGCAAAGCGAGTCATTTATCCTTTTGCCATATGATATGTTCAAAGAAATAAAACCTATTCCACTCATAAAACACACTTTACATGCTCCTTTGTTGAGAGAGTGCCTAAAGGCTCCGTGTTTAAAGAAATTAAACCCACTCCACTCCCAAAACACACTCTGAACCCTGAGGAAAGGCAAAATTGTGTGGAAAAGATTACAAAAGCCAGGAAGTAGAGGTGGAGGGGCCTTCATAGGCTATGGAAGGGGAAGTGGTTGATAATGAAGAGAAGAATCGATGAATTTGAAGAGAGTTTTCCTCAATTTCCACAAACCTTGTAGGATGAAGCTGGGTATGATGAGGATACAATTGGACACCTATGGATACTAAATTCACTTTGGGTCAATTAGTATATAATTTGGTAATCTCTGCTATGTTGTTGAAATCCACAGTTGATGAGGTACATGTTAATAAAAAAGTAGACATGGATTTAAATTATTTTTGGATCAAGCTGTCAAAGATGAGAGGAGCAATCAAACCTGATTTGTGTTAAACAAGTCTCTGGTATGACCCCAACAGTTACAAAAAAGTTCAGGTCACCATGACTAATGCACCACTATCATTAGATCATGATACCATTAATTACGCTGAGAGGCGTTCCTACTAATGTTGCGAGCTGTTCTATTTTAATCTTGGCATTAAATTTGACGTCCATTTGACTGTTACTTACATATTTTTTCTTTTTTCTTGGAGAAGGCAATCGAAAAATGGTAATGTCTTGGCCATATGGTAATGTTTGGGCCCTTTTTTTCCTGAATAGATTTGTTAGAGATTGACACTATGGTGTGGCTAAATTGATGCCACTTGCCACAAATCTGTGGGAAATTGGAAAATAATGTAATGAAATTAATAATTAGTGTGGTACGTGAAAAATCTAAGAAAAGAACCTTGAAATTGAAATCTATCGGCATATTTTAGATAGATATATTGTATTATATTTGTTTTTTATTTGTATTTTTTGGCCTACTTATGGTATAGCTATCTCAAATACACCTGAGCGATATCAATCTCAAGGCGCCTAAATTGGATTTGTCACATAATTCAGATAGGTGCCTTGAGATTGATATCTCTTGGTGTATTTTAGATTCTTGGTGTATCTTAGACAGCTGTATTTAAGATATTTGTGCTAGTGGTAATATTCATAAATAAACTCTGTTTCAAAAGTCCACTCAAAACACACACCACAAAATGAAAGTTAATACCACCGATTGAATGAAGTATTGTGGTCATAGTGGGCTGAAGAAAATAAAGCTAAGGATGAGCATGTGAATGTGAAAATTAGGACTCTAATTTGGAATTGTCTAGTACTAAACAATAAATTCACACAAGACCCAAATGTCGAGGTAGAAGCAGATAACACCATTGCGCAACAACATGGATTATTGTAAAAGGTCTAAATTTCTTACAAGACTCCTGTGAATATAATTGATGAATTGAAGATTGGAATAAAAAAATTGAACAATGCATTAGCAAGCATGTCAAAAAGTGAATATAAAGCTATGCATGGAAATTGAAAATTCAAAGAATTTACCATGAGCAAATTAATTTTGAAATGCATTTGGCAGAGACACTTCAAATGTTGCATATGCAAAGAGTAACAAAAGGATTTGTGATGCCCCAACATTTGTGTCCAACAGCATTCTTGCATCAACCAAAAACAAGAGTTAATGTTTGTGTGTGCGAGTTCGTGACAACATTGTGCGTGTCGAAGATGATCAGATGGGCCAGGAAGCATCCCTAGAGTTCCAACACTCCAGGAAATCCATGTGTTGGAGGTTTTAGTCATCTAAACTAGGTTCAAATTGACATTTCTCAGGAAGACAAAACTGCTGGTTTATGCAGGTAGCGTTTTAGAAACTGCCAGTCTGCAGAAAGTGGTGGTATTCATCCGTTCGAGAAAAACAAAACTCCAGTTAATGGCCCATAACGAGAAATTATCAGTTGCTAAGCATTCTCAATATGCTTGGGAATGTGAAGAGGCCCTGCAAGTTGTTAGATGCAGTCAAAAGAGATCCGAGAGGATCAGTTGGAGGAGCTTATAGTTGGAAGCAAGTAAGGAGGGAGCAAGAGAGTTTTTGTTAGGAGCTTGCTATGGGGCACCTGTATGTCAAGTTCATTGAGGGACTGTGTTGTACTATTATTCTCATCTTCATGTTGTAGTTCAGTAATGCAAGTGCATTTATGTGTGTAATATCTGAATGAAGTCATTTATGCAATAAAGATTGAATTTTTTGGGTTTCAAGTCCAAGTGTATGTCTTTAGTGTGTGTCTGTTTGAGAGAGAGTTCAAGACATTAGATGGTTTGTATGAGTGTAAAATATCCCTTGTGGAATACTACTTAAAAATGCACAAAATATTGAAAATTTGCAGCCAAATAAAATGCTGATTTTTGCAGATTTTTACAGTTAGGGCAGCGAACTAAAGAAAATTCATATCTCCCAAAATATCCATCCGAATTACTTGAAAATTTAAAGAGAGCTTGCTAATAATATAAAGAAATAAATAACTGTTTTTGAAATTTTCCAGATAATAAAATGCTGCTAGAAAATTACAGCGTGCCCTAGACAGCTGAAAAACTTCTAAAATTCATAACTCTCCGAATACAAGTGCAAAAATTATGAAACTTTGGAAATAACATTTACAAGTATAGGAGATGATATTCCAACCTCCAGATTTGAATTCGTACCACTGGAAACCCCTCAAATAAAGGCTGCAATATTCCAAACAAGTCGCCTAGCTTGGAGAAGGATTGGAAATTGATGAAAATGCCTTCAAAGTGAAGCTAATCCCTACTCAAATGGCTGCCATAAATCTGATCTGAATCCCCTCTGATTATCTTCACCAAATGTCTCCAAAACCCTCAAAACCCTTCCTCTGAAACCTCTGAAAATATCTCTATAAATTAGCCCTGAAAACAGCTCCAAAATGACAAGCTAGGGTAGATCTCTCACTACCGAAGAATGCCCTGCTAGCTAGGGATGAATCTCTCACCACCGAAACTAGGGTTCCTGTGGGATTTCACTCCACAAGCTATAGATTCACAAACAACAGTTGCACATGAAAGAAGATAATTAGGTATGCAAGAATTGATTTTCCTTTTTCCTACCAACTCCTTATATAACTTCTTCCAAGGCAAAAGAGCCCCAATAAACCCTAGTCGCATTTTTCCCTTGGAAAGGTCAATAAAATAAAAGTAACTTAAGTTACTTTTCCCCTTTCAAGTCGCCATGGTCCATAAGTGACCCCCAATGCAAAATTAGAACATTAGTACCATGTGACCCCTTCTCAACGACAAAACATAACATCTAGCCCTTCCAAAACACCTTTTCGCTCATGTTCAATGAAGAATTATAACAAAATGGACTAGATATTCATACTCAATAGCTCCCAGTGTCCAAAGCCCCTTGGGTATGACCAAGGCTTGGACTCGAATTGACCCTTAGGCATTTGGTGTAGGAAAGGGGACATTACAGAGTGGCTAACTATGCCATTCAGATTAACAAATGCATCAAGCACATTGACAAGAGGCATGAATAAAGTTCTGAAACCATATCTTGGTAATTTTGGTATTGTGTATTTGGATAACATCTTGATTTTTAATAGAAAAAAAGAAGAATATATGTTGCATTTGAGGCTAGCTTTGCAAATGTCGAAAGAAAAGAAGATGCTTGTCAACTTAAAGTACAGTTTTATGAAAGAAGAGTTGGTTTACTTGGGTTATGTGATTTCACATGCCCGATTGATGATGATCCCAAAAACGTAGGAGCCATTGTTGAGTGGGCATCACCAAAGAGCATGTTTGAGAAAAGTAGTTTTCATGTGTTAGCAAGTTTTTGCTTGTCAACTTAAAGAAGTACAATTTTATGAAAGAAGAGTTCGGTTACTTGGGTCATGTCGATTTCACATAATGGATCCCAAAAATGTAAGTGTTTGTGTTGAGTTGTGATTACTAAAGAAAATGTTCGAGGAACGTAACTTTCATGGGTTAGCAAGTTATTACTAGAAGTTCAACAGGAACATTTGTGGGATATGTCATCAATCATGGTAACAATGAGAGGTAATAGAAAAGAGTTTATATGGTTAGTTGCAGCAGAGTATAGCTTTCAGATTTTGAAGAAGAAGGTGATCGAGCAAGCAGTGCTAACACGATCAGATTTCTACAAAGTATTCCAAGTTGACTATGACATTAGTGGGACAACAATAGGTGTTGTTTTGAGTCAAGAAGGTAAGCCTATTGCTTATTTCAAGTTGAATGATGTTAAGAAAAAAAAAGTTCAGTTTATGATAAAAAATTCTATGCAATTGAACAAGCACTTCAGAAATGGAGACACTACTTGCTGCTGTAGGAGTATACATGGAACATCAAGCATTGCAGTTCATAAACAACCAAAGGTAAGTTAAACCAAAAACACATGAAGTGGGCTGAGTTTCTTCAAAGTTACTGATATTTTTGAAGCATACAAGTAGGAAATCAAATAGAGTTGTTGATGCATTGAGTAAGAATGTTTTTCGCTGCATGAGATGAGAATATATGTTGTTGGATTTGACACTATGAGAGCTTTTTATGAAGAAGATTTAGATTTTAGAGATGCTTGGGCAGCGTGCAATAGTTGGATTTCTTTATACAAGAGGGATTATTGCTTAGAAACAATTGTGTATACCTCAAGCTTCTATCAGGGAGAATTTGATAAGAGAAAAACATAGTGGACGATTAGCCAGTCACTCTGACGTGGATAATACATTGGTGCAACTGAGTGAGAGTTACTATTTGGTCTAATATGAGTGTGGATGTGAAGATGTCTGTGCAACATTGCAGAGTTTGCCAATTTTTAAAGGGTAAAAATCAGAATATGGGTTTGTATCAGCCATTCCCAAAACCGGAAAGACTGTGGGAAGATGTGTGTATGGACTTCATTCTTGGCATGTCAAGGACACAAAAAAGTTATTGATTGTATCTATTTTGTTACTGATAGATTCTCAAAGATGACATACTTAATAGTATGCACGAAGTCTAGTGATGTCACACACATTGTAACTTTGTTTTTCAAGGAGGTGGTTGAATGGTTTACCTAAGAACATTGTTTCAGATAGGGATATCAAAATTTTTGGTCATTTTTGGAGAACTTTGTGGAAAAATTCAAGCATAAGGTGGAGTTTCAGTTCAGCCTCAAAAACTTGGGAACATGGAGGTTGTGAATAGAAGCCTCAAAAACTTGTTGAAATGTTTGGTTGGGAACAAACCCAAACAATGTGATATGATTCTAGCATAACCTGAGTTTGCTTACTACAACCCAACCAATAGAAGTACAACCAAGTGTTCATTTTAGATTGTGTATGGTTACAACACTAGAAGTGTTCCCAAGTTGAGAGACACAACTGATTTCAATGGAAGAAGTGCTGTAACAGAAGACTTCACTGAATATATGCATGATATACATCAGCAAGTAAAGGAGAAGCTGGAGAAAAACACCATGAAATACAAGTATTATGCTGATCTCATGCATAAGGAACAAGAATTTCAAGTTGTAAACTTGGTTTTGGCTCATTTGAAAAAAAAATGGTTCCCAAGAGGAACAGAAGATAAGCTCAAGTGGAAGAAGATTGGGCCATGTAAGGTTTTGAGGAAATTTGCAATGAGTGCTTATAAGATAGGGCCCCCGGATGGGATCAATATCTCTTCTATAGTCAATGTGGCGAACTTGGTATCCTTACATGAGGGAAAAACAAGTGATGAGGATGTAACTTTAAATATTTCAATGCTGGACTGGAAACAAAAGGTACTTAGAAGGTAGGAGAGGAGATTGATTCCAAAATCATCAAGAGAACAAGAGGTACAATACAACGAATATTGGTTAAATGGAAGGATAGTGCATTCTGAGATCGCTAAACACTAAAGAACATTGAAGGAGCACACAAAAAGTTCACAAGAAAGAGATCATGGATCATTTAACTTATCTAGGTTGTATGATGTAGGAGCATTTGAGTCCACAAGCAATCTTGCATCAAACAAAAAAAGAGTCAATGTCTGTGCATGTGTTTGCAAATTGTCAATTTTGTTGCTCTTGTCAAAGGTGATTAGAAGTGTAGAAGTGTCTCCAAAGATCCAACTGTCCAGATAGTCATGTGCAGGAGGTTTTAGTCATCTAACTAGGCTTAAATTGACTTTTCTCAGGCAGATGGTGAAATGGTCAGTTTATGCAGGTGGCAGTTTTGAAACCGACAATCAGAAGTCACGTCGGTTATGAAATTGCTGGTCCGCAAAAAGTGACAATTTTGTCTGCGAGGAATGCAAAATTCCAGTAATGACCCAAAACAAGAAAATGTCAGTTGCCAAGCTTTAAAAAATACTTGAGAATGTGAAGATGCCCTGCCAGTTGTCAGAGGCAATCAGAAAAGATCCAAGAGGATTAGTTGGAGAAGTTTTTGGCTGGAAGCAAGCAAGGAGAGAGCAAAAATGTTCAGCTAGGAGCTTGCTAGGGGGAGTTTATGTTGAAGAGTAGAAGAAAGAAAGTGTCAAGTCCATTGAGGGACTGTGTACTGGTTTTTCTCATCTTCATGTTGTAGTTTAGTAATTCAAGTGTGTGTAATCTTTGAATGAAGTCACATATGCAATAAATTCTGAATTTTTAGGTTTCAAGTTTGAGTGTATGCATTCTATGTGTGTCCATTTGAGAGAGTGAGTGTAGGCTGTGGAGAAAAGTTGACATTCATTTGGTACCCTCTTACCCTACCTGCATCAATTTGGTTCATAATTAATTATTGTCACAGGGGTCTCATGTCTCACAAGCAAGGTAGGGATCAACCAAGGTACAAGAGGACACTACAGATTCTGAAAAACCTACGGATCCACATGAGTTAGAATCTCAATCTGATCAGCTGAATGAAGTGTTTCTTATAGCCACAGAGATGGAGATCGCAATTCAAGATCACATTAAAGGGACAAGGACCCCTCAACAGAACACAGATGTCAAACAGGAGCTTGTCTCTAATTTTAGGGGGCAATAATGTAGACAGCTTCGTGGGTACCTGGATACAAGGTGATAAGCCCAAAGTGATGAATTATATTCACTGTTTCTCCCCAAAAGTAAGAAATTCTTGCAATGCTTGTGTGCTAAGTGGGTCCCCTTGCTTTGCTATTATTACCAAAAATACACGAGAAAAAAATGTCATTAGGGTAATGACTACTCATGGAGGGTATCTTGAGATGGCATAAATACAAACGAGTAAAATCCCACAAAAATTATGATCTAGTTGTATGTTATTTTGATAACAAAATGGTTTAATCAAAGGTGTGACCTTTGATGTTTTCCTTCAACTCATATTTATGTCACTTCTTTTTGGTATTGAAATGCTATTGATTATAGCGATACATATCTGTTATTTGCATATTATACTTATGCATTCTGTTATATTTCAGCTGTTATAACTGTTTGTGTACTTTCTATATAAGTTGTAAAAGAACGGTGTTGTCCCTATGCATGTTTACAGTGCCTTAGTACTATAATGATCTATGAATAAGGAGCTCATGTCACCTTGGCACAAGAAACTCCTGTTCTTTTCTGTCAAAGGAGATGATAATAATCTCCACGCATGGAGGATATTGGAGGAGGGTTCTAGGACAAAACATAGCCTCTGATGCATAGATTGACACATGATTCACGGGGCAAGATCCATGTGGATGGGGTGGATTAGAATGATGAACTGTAGGGGGATAAGATTTGTGGGCTACCTCCTAGGGGACAAGAGATAAGAGCTCATTATGGGCCTGACAATAAAAAATGAACAATAGCCACTAATAAGCTGGGAAATGTGAGCTGCATAATCAATGGCATACCAAGCTTCAAAATGGATCATGGTTTGTTGAAATATTGGAGCCTCCTAGTGGAGAAGGGGAGGAGCACAAGCAGCCCCTAAGGATAGTGAATTTCAAAACAGCATGATCAAGAAGGTGGAGTGATAGAAGATAATAAAATCCCAATTATTGGGAATCAAATACCTGTTGGCAAGAACACAATCCACCACACTTGCTCCCCTGCTATGAGGCCAGTAAATCTGATGGAAGTGAAAATTTACGATGCTGTGCACCTTGTTCAACTGTAGAAGATCATCAGAACAATTTAAGAAAAACTGAGAAGAGTTTAGTGACTAGATAATACTTATTTAAGGAAAAGAGGTGTCTTTCTTGATTAAGTTATGCTCTATGCGTCAGGTTAACTTTACATTACATTATAAATGGACACTATACACCCCACCAAGGGCAATGACCCATTATGTAATGGTGTGCAAGTAATATGTTTATCTTTTTTGTGATTGCAGTTCCCATTTTAACTTATAGGGAAGGAAGCTGCAACCATATTTATTCTATTTATGTACTTGCATTCTCTTATTGTTAATAAAAGAGAAAATATTATTAGTTCTTGTTGTGCATATTTGTTAGTGTTTTTTGGTAATGAAAATGTTTGTGAATTTTCCGGATTTGTTGGCTGTTCACGACTTAGACCTTCCATTGCAGGTATGGAGGGGGACCAACTATAGCAAGAAAGGTTATTACATCAGGTTCTTCCCAAGAGGATTTAACAGTAGAGGTTTATCCTCTACGTCTTCGATTGATTGTGATTCCGAAAGGATACCAAGTAACTGTTAAAATAAGCAAAAAGGTTTTTACTTTTCCCTAATTTTATTGTTGAAGATCATTCTTTATTGATGATTTTAAATACTACTTTGTTAGCGAATCTAGAAATTTTAATGACATTATGGCAGGCCAACCTGATAATATTAATGTGTTTATACATTTCAATAAGCAAATCATTTATCAGCTTGAGTTGTTTCTTCTAAGAGAATGCTTTAATCAGAATGATAATGCCATTGTTATTCTGAATCCTGATAATTACAGTAGTTTTGTAGCTAACATTACTGTCACTCTTTTCAATTATTACTAATTTTTCTTTCTATAGTCAACACCTTATAGTAGTCAGTACATACTGCACGGTATCTTTTCAAGTGAAAGTATCAAATGTACATAGTAAAAATTTGCATTATGTTTGTAATTTAGGTTTTGCAATGACTTGATTGACAATTTTTGACTAATTTCTAGGCGAATGATTCTGATGTTTTGAATTTTAGTACAATGCTTGCACTTTAAGAAATGTGGTTATTGGTCGTTTCTATTCTTCCTTTTGCATGCTCATTGATGATATATTGGTATGTGAAACAGTGAAAGTATTGTATGCAACAAAATATGTTAATAGAGTTTGTTTTTCGCATATTTATTTTCTTTAAATGCCATTCAAAATTTCTTTCAGGATACCATAAGAGAGCTTTATAGGAGGGCATGTGAGCTTTTCAACCTTGCTTCAGAGCAAGTAAGCATTTTAAGTATGAATTTCCCTGTTTCAGTGTGGATTAACTTTTATAACTCAATATGTTTTTTAGTGCTTACATCAATTTGTGTTTTATTCAAACAGGTTTGCATTTGGGATTATTTTGGACAGACAAAACATGCTTTGATGAATGACCTGAACAAGACGCTTCAGGATTCTCAAATTCAGATGGACCAGGATGTGAGATTTTATTGTGTATTTTCTTTTAGCTAGATTGCTAAAATGTTTGGGTTCTCTGTACTTAAATGGAGCTATTTTGGACAATGTTCTACGTCTTGAGATTATTTTCTGAGGATACTTTTTCACAGAAAACCAATGATAAAAGAGTTGAAGAATGTTTAAGACACTATATGTTATTACCCAAGATATCATTCATGAAAATCCAATCATAAATGATCACGAAATGAATATAGCTCTGAAGAAGTCATTATGAAAAAGGAATGCATGACTAATTAATAAAGCTTATAAGACAATTTATGACTGTTAATAAAGCCTCAGAAGGCTCATATTTCATGATAGAATGCCGCATTAACACATATGGTGCTTTTATTACTAGGTATTAACCACTGTACAATGTCATAGAATTATCCTATGCTAACCTTCCATAGTTTCAGTGCCACTTAGATGACTGAACAAGTTAACCTAGTCACCTGCAACACAAAAAGGTTGGCACATCAGGATGTTTTGATTGATTGGATGCCCCATGCATGGGATTTGTATGAACAGAATAACCCTCTTGAGTTCTACTTTTCATTAATTGTGAATTTGATAAGCATTAAAAGGAAGCACTTGGCTATTTTTCAGTTTAGGCTGAAGAAAAGGAGTGCCATGCTCACCGAGGGTAGCACATAGAAGCCAAATGTGGACTCAGAATGGACTGATCTGTAATTAGACTGGCTATACCTGCCTTTAACTGACTAATGTGGATTTAAAACTTATTATGACCGAAATCAAGCAAATTACTGCTGTTTCTAAGTTCTTTGCTTATAAAATCATCTTTTCACATAGAATTATAGTGCTTGCCATAGTGCTGGAAATGAAATTTGCATGTATAATGAACAACTAAACAAGGAAAAAAGCAATAAAATCCGCACAACACACAGGACACAAGGTATACCATGGCGAAACCCACTTGGGGGAAAGGGTGGGGCCGTGCCACTTTCCAATCACTTGATTTGCAAGATTAACAGCCAAGCTCAACTATGGAGTATCCAAAGTATGAAACATCAATAACACCTATAGAATGATATCCACTCTTGCTGTGCACGATATCAATACTTAAAATGGCAATCCACCATCTCCTCTGCTAAATTGCTCAAGTACAGACACACTCCCAGTATGACAGTATGGAGAAGACCAATTTTCCAGAATGGAAGTTGAGGTGGTCCAGTCTGTTGACTGTATAATGTTGGCACTGTCTGATTTTTGTATGTGCTAACCGCCAAATCTATCTACTGTAGCGAAATCTGTGAAGCAGGGGCTGCCTGGGATTTCCTTAGCTGTTCTAAGAACCCCTTGATCTGAAGTGTACACATTTGTAAGCTCCCAAATGTGCTTAATTCTAGCAGTCTTCAAGGTCGACACATTCAGTTGTGGCCAAATGTGCCTGAAGTTTTTCATTTCTCAGTTTCGGGAATGGCAATGAGTTTCCAAGGGTCTATTTCTATCTTTTTGTCTGACTGTTTACTTCCCCTTTACTTCCAACCTCTTGCTTTTCTTGATCATCGGCTCTCATATGGTGTGTGTGTCTTGGTCTTCTTTATGTCAAATAGAACTCAAACTAATCACATGAGACCACAGAATTAGCAAGGTAAAGAGTTGCGCTCATCATTCCAGCAGGACTTTATTTGTACCCTTATTCAGCTTTATGATATGCTCCTGAACTGAATCAGGTGGAAGGCCCTCAGGAAGTTCACCAAATTCGACTTGGCACTGATTTAATACCCACGGTACTGGCTGGATTTATGTTGGTGTTCCGACACCAGCTGAAGTATTCAAGCCTTCTAAGGTGTGACAAGTGATTAGGCAACTTGGAATGCTCTGTTTGAATTTCTTATGCATCTTATGAGGTGCACTGATAGAGCATTTATGATCCAGGAAGTTCTGGGATTCTGATTGCTGTGTGCCAACCCTTGGCCCCGCCCAATAATAAGTGCCGACCACCATTGGCTTCATCACATTCTCAGCTACCCATGGACAGTACCACACAACTTAACTTGCATTCCTGCTTGACGCCGGGTGTTGACAGTCCCAGCAGAGACTTAGACATTTGTTCCATGTTCCCAACAGAAAATGACAAAAGACGAACAATTGCTCATCTTGTAACCATCTAGCCTCATCTTTATTTGTCACACTTGTATAATGTTGTAATATAGTTATTCAATATGTTGGTATCTCTAGTTTTGGTTGTCACATATCCATTTTCTTGGATATGTTATAAAACTTGTAGATTCATGAATTAGTATAATCTATCATCACATTGCTCATATGTTGTTTTGTGGTTTTCTGAACAATTGCCTGCGTTTGTTCTCTTTGTGATGGCACTCTGATTATTGTTGACGATTAGCAATATAAAATGCTTTTGCTAACACCTTGCAACTGTTGTTTTGGTTGTTGTCCCTGGGATTGCCTTGCTCCCTGGACCAATTCAGGTGGGTGGAAATGTTCTTTACCATCTTGCACGAATTTCAAATGCAACTACTTAAATCCTATGCATATTTCACCAAGCCCATGTAGCCACGATATGCCAAATATAACATCAGCATTGCCCAAGGGTAATCTATAATAATCACTAAGTAATTTACAGATTAAGACCCCATCTAGAGGTTCACACCCTTTGCATAGAACTGACAAGTCATATTAGTACCATCTTAATGCTGACTATGAAAGGCATGTGCAAATAGGTAAGTCAACTGTGGGGATGAGTACATAATCAATAAACTTATGTGAGCTACCTGAATCAATGAACATTTTGACTTGTGGGGTGTAAAGATATAACTCTAATGGCATCGAAAGATGTAGTGAGCTGGTTGGCTGGCTCTTCTCGTGGTAACTTCTCTAGAGGTGAGTGTTTGGATCAGTATGTACTTAAGTACTTAATAATCCAATCTGTACTTGTTCATCATCATTTCTGTTTGATTCATTCAACATTTTAACTAGTTGTACGTGTCACTTAATCATACATATGTGCTGGGTATTCAATTTTTCCTTGCATGAGAAACATCAGCCATACTTCCTTAATTGCTCCCTAGCTGATTTATTACTCTGAGTCTGGCATTAGTCGGCCTCCCCATATCAATATTAGGTGTTGATCTATTAAAAATAAGATTATTTATAGGGAGTGTATAATTCATCCTGCTTCTTGTCTTGCTTAGCAACTTTTTATATGCTCCATCTTGCAAATTAGTTTCATCCAAATCTGTTGGCTTGAGAGCCTCAACGTATCCCTTCAGTTCATTATTCAATCCATCCACAAACATGTAGCATTGTCTAGAAATTGGAACACTCCAAGCCAGCATTGAAGATATTCTAAATTATCATAATAGTCATCAACAGACATTTTTCATCTTTTGCTGGAAGTTCCCAACTTTATGTAGTTATTACCACTACTACATTTTTCAGACACATCAAAACAGAGAAGAAAAATCATAGCAGTTACTGGCCTCATTCTAAAGACTTCATTATGATGACAGCAATTGCATGTGGTTCCCTCCAAGTATATTGATGTAAAGTAAACTTTTTCCAAATCAGTCATTGGGTTCGTATTACTTGTCCATGCTTCAATTTCCATTACTCATCAGATGTAGCGATGCCAGTTTTTGGCATCTGAAATTGGTTTCAGCTTTAAGATGATTATGCCTTTCTTGATGCACCTGCCATCATCTCCACACACGCAATATGCTTGGAGACTATAATTTAATACAAGGTCCTCTTCTATGGCCATGTAAGCTCTCCATAACCTTCAAATTGGATCTTCATTAAAATACCTAGCCTCTATTCTTGTGTTTCTATATCTAGGAGGAGAAGACTGTCACAAATCCAATGAAGGTCTGCTTTTAGGTCTACTCTGATGACCATACGACATCTCAGCTCTATGTGAAGAGTGATGGGAAGGGGATTCATTGTTCCTGCTGAAGAGTCGCTGTTGCGTTGTATGCATAATCTGTCTCAACTCCTTGCACCTATTGCCCATATTCTGAGACAAAGGCTTGAAATTGTCTTCCATAATTCACTTTAGGACTCTTTCTCATGTTCCTTGCTGTGAATCGATTTTGGATATGCTGTTATAGCTGCAGAGGGTGGCATGGCCACGGATTTGTACTAATGAAATGAACCATATTAAAATCTGGAGTTTTTGGACACAAGATAGTCTGAAAAAACCTGTAAAGCATATTCTGGAAACAAGAAAAACAATAGAATTTTCTTCTAGTACAACTGATGCACAGAATATCCGAAGCCCTCATGAGAGCCACTGCCAAATATAAAGGCGAACCAATCTTAATTGTAATAAATGCTTGCCGGGCAAGGTCACACAATTTGCGTATTAGGCTCATTACATCTTTTCTTTGTAATGTTGCCCTCTTCCACACCACCCTCCCCTACACCCACACCCACAAATCCCAAATGATTTTATGTTAACCTGTGATCAGGTTAGTATTTAATGTTTTGGTGATGGTTATTGGTGGTTAAACTACAATAAGCACATAGGCTATTATAAAATGTACAAGGTGTGAAATAAACATTGAGAGATTTGTTCTGGAGCCATATCTGTATCATTCTACTCAGTCTTAATGATCCCCTCAATTATTGTGTCTACTTGATTTGTGTATGATTGTGTCATATTTCTTATATTTTGCTGTGAGATTATCTTTTTCAAGTAACCTTTAACCTGCAATTAAAAATGTAGTTGTGTACAACTTTACTTTGAGATCTTTGTTGAGGGTTCATCTAAGATTGTTTATTTGACCAGTTATATCTATTGTCAGATTCTTTTGGAGGTACAAGAGGATGGATCTCGGCTAGATGGCTACCAAAGCTCTTTACATGAGAATGGTTCAATAGGAAAAGAGATTACTTTTGTTCCTGTAGAACCTTCTCGGTCAGGCATATCTATTGCAGGGGGTCCATCTATAAGCAAGGGTGTTTCAAGAAGTTGTAGTCCGGAATTATCACAATGTCACCTTCTAAACTCACCATTGAGGGAGTTGGATACTGGGCATGGAATGACCAGCAGCAGTGTCCGGGGAGGCTCTGCAGGTTTAACTGGACTGCAGAACCTAGGGAATACCTGTTTCATGAATAGTGCTATTCAGTGCCTAGTTCATACACCTGAGTTGGTGAGATACTTCCGGGAAGATTATAGCCAGGAAATAAATTGGCAGAATCCTTTGGGTATGGTTGTAAGTATCTGAAACCAGTTTGATCTTATCTTAGTTATTAATATTTTTCCTTGTCAAACCACAGAGGTTGCCAATGTTTAGTTATTCTTAGAAGGAAGGTGAAAAAATAAATCATCGGGCAATCTCATTGTTTGATCTTCGAATGGATTTTAGTTCCAAAAATTTCCATCTTGAATGGCATTCATTTCTGTCTGCATCCTCTTGCAGGGCGAGCTTGCATTAGCTTTTGGGGAGCTCTTACGGAAACTATGGGCTCCTGGAAGGACACCAGTCGCGCCTCGCCCATTTAAAGGAAAGCTTGCTCGTTTTGCACCTCAGTTCAGTGGCTATAATCAACATGATTCGCAAGTTAGTAAATCCACACAAGCTGTGAAATAAACTAACAGAGTAAAATTACTGCTCTGTTATAAAGAATAATTTTGTTGGTGTAGCTATTTAAGAATTTACCTTTAATGAATACAGAGATCATTCTGTTTCTGATTTGAGGATAATTTTTTTTGGCGGGTTCAATTTAGAAGCCTAATTTGGTATTGTGGGCTTTGTTTTCAATGTGCATGTATACCCCAGGAGCTGCTGGCATTTTTGTTGGATGGACTTCACGAGGATCTAAATCGCGTGAAACACAAACCATACATTAAGTCTAAGGATGCAGATGGGCGTCCAGATGATGAAGTAGCAGATGAATATTGGGCAAATCATATTGCACGTAATGATTCCATAATTGTGGATGTTTGCCAAGTGAGTGCAGATGTACTGTTTTGTTATATTATATATAATTTTTGTTTCCAGGTGACTAGTAACTGTGGTTAGTCTAGAACTGGTGCTGCCGCCTTTATTATGGAATGATGGAATATTTAGTCTGGACTTATGATTTATGATATAATTGCAAATCTAAAATGCTTGGTTTACTGATTCTCTTCCGTAAAACAAAGACAAAAAACTCTTGGAGCTTTTCATACTCCTGTCTAGGTTTCTTATCCTTCTTGATGTTGCCATAGATGGTGTTTGGGTTGCTTTGTATCTGCATGGAAGCTTGAAACTAGTGCTTGGTGAAGATCTATTTTGGATGATATGATACTACGTCATTCCAAAAAGACTAAGTTACTTGTACGGGTACAGGTATAGGGGTTTAGGTACGGTGGTTTGCCCTTTTTTGGGATCCTGGGTACGGTATTGCTTGGGTAAGTCTGTACAAAAAATAATAAGAAAGATTAATAACAAAATAATGAAATATCCCTTATAGGATACCACTTTAAAATATGCAAAATACAGACAAATTGCAGCCAAACAGAAATCTGATTTTTGCAGAAAATTAAATCTAGGGCAGCGAACAGAAAATAATGGATAACTCCAAAAATACTTGCTCAAATCTTTTGAAATTTTAAATGGAGCTTGCTAATACAATAATAGATATTATAGAACTGTTTTTGGAATTTTTCGTATAATAGAATGCTGTCAGAAAATTACAGCGAGCCCTAAACAGCTGAAAACTTCTAAAATTAATATCTTCTGGAATATAGATGCAAAAATTATGAAACCTTGGAAATATTATCTATAAATATAGGAGATGATATCCCAACCTTCAAATTAGAATTTGAGGAAGTGAAAACCCTCCAAAACAGATCTACAATCTTCAAAATAAGTCGCCCCACCTAGGAGATGGCTGGAAACCCTTGCAAATGCCTTCAAACTGATGCTAGACTTTGCCAAAGAGGTTGTCATAGATCTGCCCTGAAAAACCCAGAAATCTCTCCTTCAAAAATGCCCCAAATCCTCCAAAACCCTTAACTGAAACCCTCTGAAAATATTTCTAAAGAACAGCCTTGATTTCAGCTCCAAAAATGACAAACGAGGGTGGATCTCTCACCACCGAAGAGTGCCCTACTAGCTAGGGATGGATCTCTCACCACCGAAGCTAGGGTTCCCGTGGGATCTTACTCCACAAGTTGAATATTTGCAAACAATAGTTGCACATGAAAGGAAATATAAGTGTATGCATGAATGATCTTCTTTTCACCCCTCCACTCCTTTTATAACTTTTCCCATGCCAAGGAACCCTAAAAAGCCCAAGTCGCACTTTCCCCTAGGGAAGACCAAATTAATAAAGTAACTTAAAGTTATTTTTTCCCTTTCAAGTCGCCATGGTCCAAAAGGTGACCCCCAACGCAAAATTAGAACACTAGGGGTTAAGTGGCCCCTTTCAACGATAAAACATAACATCTAGTCCCTTCGAAAGCACTTTATATTCCTGTCAACGGAAAATTATAACTGGACTAGATATTCATACCCAATAGCGCACGTCTATAACCCCTTGGGTATGACCAAGGCCTGGACTCGAGTTTGCCCCTAGGCCTATGGCGTAGGAAAGGGGACATTACAGTCCTCCCTTCTCGAGAAATGCTTGACCCCAAGCATTATCCTGTCATGCTGCAGAAGCTGAATACCACAAAGTAAGTTTCTCCATCTCACCCTGTAGTCAACCAAAGATCGGTGTAATCCAACATAACCAAGAAACCCCATGTGGTCATCATGACTTCCATGTTGTATAGAGAACCATGTTGTTCGTGAAGTAGAATGATACCCACATCGGCTCTCCACTGGTAACCACACCAAAATTGCCAATCTGTCCAATCCCTGCCAATGCAAGGTTGTCATCATGTGATCACTCGTTGCCTCTCCAATCAACTCCCGGGTATGAAAATCCACTCTGAATCCTGTAGAATCCCTTGGATCAACCTGTGAAACAACCTGTATGCGCACAAATGGTGCTAACTCTCCCACATGACCTGCGCTCGTGTGACAAACCGTACATACCTGTATAAAATTGAGGATATCCTCCCTCAACCTATGCCATATGAACCTCTCTGACATGAACCTGTAGGTCTCATCGTAGCTCAAATGCCCAGTCACGGAAGAACAATGCACATGTTGCAATATCTCCATCCTCAACCATGAATCCGACACAAGGTACTATCTGCCCTGATAGAAGATCATCTCATCCTCCAATCTGTAGCTGTCATCCTGTATGTGACCATCCAAAATCTCACAAGTGTGTCGGTTCTTGGAGTACTCAACAAGCAAATGATATATCCAGTCTACCGAAACCTCAAATAACCAACATAATGATAAACTCGGATGATTTGAACTTGTAATCCCAATCCTCTGTAACTGTCTCATGCGCAACACTACTGGTCACATCCACATCCATCATACTTCGCTTCGATCCGCAATAATAAAACCCCTCATCATGTCGAAAAGTCCTCTCCATCCTCTCCATCCCATCAGCTGTAACTACTCTAGGTGCTCCTGTAGATAATCCCCTCAAAATAACATTCCTGCCCTCGGACATAAACTTCAGCTCCATCGTCTAAAAGTCAGTCCTGAAACTCACCAAGAGAGTGAAGCCACTGCACTCCCAGCACTATGTTGGTCACTCCCATGCCAACAATGTGGAAATCATCGGTAACTGTATAGTTACCCATCGTGATGCTCAATTAGGGTACCCACCGTGTACACCTCATAGACTCTCCATTAGCTACAACCACGTTGAAGCCCTCAAAGTCCTCTGTCTGTAATCCTCGTCTCTCGACCAATGAGGCATCAATAAAGCTGTGGGTGGCCCCACTATCAATGAGGACCACTACTCGCTGACCCCTGCATAATTCGTCTAATCCTAAATGCCTTGTACAACAGTGTACTAGACAATGTGGCTATAATCTCCCGAGGAAAAGTCTCCTCCTGCACTACATCAACACTATCCAACGCAACTCATCTCCATCATCCATCTCGCGAGTCTCTATCTCCTCACCTCCGTCACTCTGACTCTCCTCGAAGACCTCAATGAATTGAGCCTTCCCTCTACCTCTGCAATCATGTCCTGAGAACCCAAGGTGTGCGGCAATCGAAACATAGTTTCTTTTGCCTCAACTCATCTCTGTCCTCTCGGGAAATGAATGGCTTCTTAGCCACCTCCTGCCTCGGTGGAGGCTCCCTCTGTTGAAGTTCGTCTGATCCAGATGGAGGTTCCCTTTGCTGAATGCGAGGTGGAACCCTCTTCACTTTGGAGTGGATAACTCCAAGTTTGGAGATCTCCTAATAGCCTCATGCAAAGAAGAAGGCTCAAATGCCTTCACAAATTCTGCTAAAACATCAGTCAACGCTGCCATGAAGAGTGAAGTCAACCTTATCTCTGAAACATCAGATACCATAACTGATAACCTCTGAAAATCCGCAATGTACTGGTCTAGAGAACCTGTCTATTTCCTCAAGTGAGTCAACTCTCTGAAGTGCCTATCTGGGTCTTGGTTCCTGTCGAATCTGCTCATCAACCTCTGTGTAAAATCTGCATAAGTAGTGATATGCATGTGTCCCTGTGTAATCAATCCATGATGCCACCAATCATGAGCATCTCCCTCGAGGTGTAGCATAGCAAACTTAATTGCATCCTCTTCACGCATGGGATTCAAGTCGAAGTAAGTCTTCAACTTCTGAATCCAAGACTGCGCGGTACACTTCTTAGAACCATTGAAGTGTGGAATAGAAATTTGTCCGAATCTCCTCTGAAACTCAGGTACCTGTGTTGTGATGGTCTCTCCTGGGCCTACTACCAATCTTCATTTTACAATACTCCTGAAATGGCATGTTATCTCGGAAACCCTCATTCAATGTCCGGTACCTCTCCCAACAAGATTCCTCATCCACAATGTCTGTGGGCTTTGTGTCTGTGAAAGTTCTGGATCCTTCAAAAAAGAAGGCTCGTGGAGTCCCAAGGGTCTGGTAGAAGCATGAGGGGACCCCTATCCTGAATGTCCACTCTCACCTCTATTACCATGCTGTCCCCATATTGCTAGCTTCTCCTCTCTCCGTATGAGCATCAATCCTACCCTGTGCTAACCTCTCAGTGAACTGACTCAAATAGAGATTGGTAGTCTCCTGTTGCTTCACCATATTGGTGAACAATTGTTTCATCAGATCCACTCCCATCTTTTCTCTGTCTTTGTCTCCCATCTTTCAACCCCAATAGGCTGGAGAAACAACAGCTCTGATACCACTGAAATATCCCTTACTAGGATCCAAATTTAAAATATGCAAAATACAGACAAATTGCAGCCAAACAGAAAACTGATTTTTGTAGAAAATTAAATCTAGGGCAGCGAACAGAAAATAATGGATAACTTGTCCAAAAATACTTGCTCAAATATTTTGAAATTTTAAATGGAGCTTGTTAATACAATAGCAGAAATTATAGCGAACTAGTTTTTGGAATTTTTCGTATAACAGAATGCTGCCAGAAAATTATAGTGAGCCCTTTGTTTACATCTGAATGCTTCTAAAATTAATATCTTCCGGAATATAGATGCAAAAATTATGAAACCTTGGAGTTATTATCTATAAATATAGGAGATGATATCCTAACCTTCAAATCAAAATTTGAGGAAGTGGAAACCACTCCAAAACAGATCTGCAATCTTCAAAACAATGTCGCCCCACTTTGGGGATGGCTGGAAACCCTTGCAAATGCCTTCAAAATGATGCTAGACTTTGCCAAAGAGGTTGCTCCCTAGATCTGACCCTGAAAAACCTTGGCAGAAATTTCCTCCAAAAATGCCCCAAATCCTTCCAAAACCCTTCATTGAAACCCTCTGAAAATATCTCTAAAGAACAACCTTGATTTCAGCTCCAATTATGACAAATTAGGGTGGATCTTCACCACTGAAGAGTGCCCTACTAGCTAGGGATGGATCTTTCACCACCGAAGCTAGGGTTCCCGTGGGATCTTACTCCACAAGCTGGATATTTGCAAACAACAGTTGCACATGAAAAGAAATATAAGTGTATGCATGAATGATTGGTTCTTTTCACCCCTCTTCTCCTTTTATAACTTTTAGTCCATGCCAAGGAACCCTAAAAAGCCCAAGTCGCACTTTCCCCTAGGGAAGACCAAATTAATAAAATAACTTAAAGTTACTTTTTTCCTTTCAAGTCGCCATGGTCCAAAAAAGGATGACCCCCAACGCAAAATTAGAACACTAGGGGTTAAGTGGCCCCTTTCAACGATAAAACATAACATCTAGTCCCTTCAAGCACTTTATATTCCTGTCAACGGAAAATTATAACAACTGGACTAGATATTCATACCCAATAACTCACAGCGTCCATAACCCCTTGGGTATGACCAAGGCTTGGACTCGCATTGGCCCCTAGGCCTATGGCGTAGGAAAGGGGACATTACTAAATAAGTAAAATTAAACTGTTGCATAAAATAATTACTGGGTAAGGAAAATAACGAAACACAACCAATATTGATAATTCAAAATATTTAATAAGCATTGATGACATATGATATACCACATTTTAATCTGTTCAAAATAGCTATGTTGCACGGAAACGGAAACGCGGACGACAAGTTTCAAAAAACCTTGGATACGAAACGTTGCCGGAAACGTCCGTACAATGTATCATAAAAAACCTTGGATACGATACGTCTATATATATATATATATATGCATAATACTCATTTTATAATTGTAGTAGACCATAAGAGATAATTGATAAAGCACTCAAAATATTTTGTATTCATTGAAATTTGAACTTCTAAAGAGTCGTAAAGAGTCATCATTCAACATGGTTACAATTTCAATGATTCACATATACATGATAATAATCTAGTAAGTTAGACGTTTTTTTTAAATTTTTTTTTTTTTCCAGGCAGAAATGTGGGCACCTTAGGCGTTTCCTGGCTTCACAGCAAAATAGAGAAATAGTCAATGGTCATAGTCAAACTCAAGATCTATGTCAACAAATCATCATAATTCTCTTCATTGAGAGCATCCAAATCAGCAATTGGTTCGTTGGAACCAAATGCAATAGGAGTAACAGCAGTTGAGCTAGTTGTGTGTTTTTCTTCATGTTTTTAATTGTGTTTTTTAACCTTTGTTTTTTTGGTTATTATAATTGTCATACCCGGACTAGCACTGTTTATTTAATTATGACAGTTGGGTACCCAAGATAAGAAAAGACCCCAAGAGGTACTTGGAACAGTACTGGTACCGATTCTAGAACCGTAATGGTATGGATACGGGGACCTCCAGGGAAGTAACCCCTAACATAGCAAAAAGAAAAATCTTACCTGCATACCTTAGAACTGTTCACTTTATTTGGAGGGTATATGCAGATTGGCTAGGCCTGGTATGCTCTTGATATTTTGTTGCAAGGTCATGATCGAAGGAGTCAGATATTTGGAGCTGTGTATTTATATTCTCGGGTCAATGCTTCTGATGGAGCTCTTAAACTTCAAAGTATATTTTCTTGCTTTGGAATTTTCTCTTCTAAGCTCCTCAAATCACAACCTATAAAACTTGTCTTTTTTCCACTGGTGCATCGCGTTTTGAGATTCATTATATACTTTGTAGGTTGTCATTGATTAATGAGCTGATTTATGATTTATCTTGATAATCAGGATGAGAGATTGCAGACTATTGTATACAGTTTCTAATAAAAAAAAGGAAATGTTTAATGGATCATGTCAAACTTACTTGGCCATGCTTATCAAAAACGATGCTGAAAAACAAATTATTTATGATGTCGCAGTCAACTGCAGTTGTGCCGATAAATTTGATGGTTTCCGTCACTACATACAGTGGGATGATTGGGATGTATGTACACAGTATGCAGGTTACTGTGTGTGTATGTGTGATTTTCGTGACATAGTGTGTATGCATGTGTGCTGCAACATACTTACACAATTGTAAGTGTAGGTGGACTGGTAGGGCCTGTGGGCTTGGAACTGGCAGTTCGTGGGTTCGATTCTGTACTCTGGCAATATCCGATCAATTTAGACTCTCATAAATATTTTTCCATCAGTACCTTTGCATTCTGGAACCATTTGTTGTTGAACAATATATGTTTTTTTCCTACTCTTTAAAGATTCTGATTGATACAAGACGATTTCTAAATTTGTTGAAACTGGTTTTTCTGAAATGTGGACAGTACCTGTATCTTTGTTTCTCTGACAATAAAATAACATTTCATTGATACAAGGCTACAACCTTAGAAGAGTCTGACATGCATCATAAAGTTTCAAAACACTTTTAGCCAACCATAGTAGCATTCATAGTTTGCATACTCGTACTCGGGAAATACACGGCAGACCAAAATTTTTTTGACTTGGCAAATACTTGGCAACTTAAAAAATACCTAAATTTCTTTTAAAAACATAAAATTTATGCAAAATATAGGTACAAAATGTATCAGACGAGTTTGTGAAATGTTGGGGAAGTGTTTTCTATTAGATTTGAATAGAAATAGAGTACACATCACAATCGCATCATCAGGCGAATACAACAGCCAGATGGTAAGTCTTATGAATTTATGATGACAGTCATTGAAAATTATCATCATACATTGCATATATATGCAAGTTACAAATTACAATAATTTACAATTTCCAAAAACTTGCCAAAATAATAATAATAAAAAAAAAACTCATAAAAAACTCACTAGTAATCACTAATTGCCAAAAACTTGTGAGTAATTGCCAAGAACTTGCAAGTATTCGCCAAATACTCAGCTGGTAGGTTGGGCGAGTTTTTGGGGAGCTTACTCTCTCAGCTAAAAATCTGGCGAGTATTCATCAAGTTTGGAAACTACTAGCATTAATCGGCAAAAGAACGCAAGTGATCATGAACTGGCAATTTTCCTGTGCAGTATAATTCAGTGGTCAAATTAGCGGTTTTTTTCAAAAAAAAATCCGTGAGTCAGAAAACCACATTTTAGGCATTTAAAAACAAAAAATTACAATTTATTCAAAAAATACAGTGATATTTTCAGTTAGAGAAGGCTGCCAAAAGTTTTTTGGGATTGCCATTTGAGATCTTGATGGTATTGAAAATTGAAGTTTTTCTCCTCTTTTGACCTGTATAATGACATTTTTGTCATAGTTATAATTTTCATATTTAACAGATGTTATATGTTTATTTTGATGCATACACACTATATTTGACATGAAATAACAAAATCAAACTCTTCTGCTATTTTTCTTAGTATTATAACACAGTTTTCTAATTTACCGTGGTTTGCCGTGTTTTTGCTGTTTTAATTGCTGTGTAATAGAATGCTACTATGATAGCATCTGTCTTTCACATGTATACTTGGCCCGCAAGGGTCCCTATAGATGGAAGCGGATCTACCTGTGTACAGAACATTTTTGTTATGGAGTGCCATACGGGTGCCTGCATACATACATGGAAGAGAAAACAAGCACAGGACTATGTAATATGTTTCTTCTACTTGGATACTTCTACCCCCAACATATAAATGGCAGAGTATTGCATCTCAAGAAATAAATAGACATTGACACGAGTATGACTACCACCAATCCCATTTGTAGACATGCAACCTTTGACGTTCATTGCTTTCCTCTCACCAGTTCAGGTTTCCAACCAGCCTGTTACATATGGCCTTAACTTACAAAAAAACGGATAATGTTATCACAATAAATAAAATAAGAACATTGGTATGCAAGATAATATAGACATCAACTGGTAATATCTAGCCATTGATTGACCAAGATGATGTTATCATTTAGCCACGTAAACAAGATACTGTAGTCATCAGCCAGGTAAAGATAGCCATCCATTTTGCAAGACAATTTAGCCTTACCAAGGCGAAGGATAATGTAGCCATTGGTTAGACAAGATATTATGTTAGTGAGGCAAATCCATCTGTCATCTGGGCAAAATAATGTAGACATCAACCCTGCAAAAGGTTTAGTTTTCAGCCCGACAAATATAGCCATTGCTTGTGTTATTCAATATAATTATCATTGAGGCAAAGATATTATAGAATGGATTTTTATTCTGTAAGCATATCATTAAATAAACAAATTACAAATTCATTATGTAAAACTACAGCTATTGGATGTCCTTTAAATAATGAGGACAATGAAGTCAAATAGCACTTACCTTGATGATTTGATATCTGAAAATAGCTTTTACATAGCATTTACCATTCTTCACAGAGGTATTAACTTCCTTATGGCTGTCAGGTCCTCTTCTCTGCTCTAGATCCATAAGATTCTTTATTTTGTCCTGCAACTGTCCTTCAGCATGGATCCCAAGGCAAGTAATTACTAAAATGATGACAATTTCTGGCTCTAGGATAATCTAGGCATTTCGTGGAAGGTATGAGGCAAGGCAAGTAATTACTAAAATGATGACAATTTCTGGCTCTAGGATAATCTAGGCATTTCGTGGAAGGTATGGGGAGGCCTTCTTAATGATTTAGAGTGCTTGCTGAGTTGATCCTCCATAAATCCTCTCTTTCCTTGCAGTCCTTTTGTGTAAATAGCCTTGGTCTTCACATGCTCCTTGTGTCCCTTTGAGGGGTACTCAGCTTCCATCATTGTTTATATTTGTAGTGGTATATTTTGGGTGGGATTTACCCACTTTGGGATTACCTCCTCTAATTATTTTCTTATTGAATCAGTACTTGGCGAATTTTTAAATCCTTGGTTTCTTTTTCACCCTAGCACTCTTGTATCATAACATATAATTATGAGTCCCATTAAACCACTATAGAGGGGTGGGGCCATATTAACATGTAACGAAACTACTTACATAGGTCAGAATAATAGCAGCAATAAAACATCAAGAACACCACAATATAGAGATAATATGAGAATATGCAAGTAGAAATGACTTAGCCACTTCGAGGGGCGACCTCCAAACCTTACAATAAGACTCAAGTGCTCAATATGATGATCAAGTACTAGTTACTTCGCCCTATCTATACCCTACTTATGCTATGTAATCTACCTAGGCCGACCTACTAAGCATATGAAATCATAAATAAATGCAATATGACATGCTAAGAGATTATGTTAGCCACGAGCTGGCCATATATCTCTAATATATGACCTAGGATTAAGGGCATATCATGCCCCTATCCTTCAAAGCAACATTCTCACCAATGTTGACAATTTTTGGGTTTTGCTTCACACAAGCATAGTCCTCAATGTTGATGATATCTGGATGCTGATAGAGGAATTCTTCCTCCCATGTTGCAGCTTCATTGTCTTGATTCTTCCAGTTTATTAGATACTCATGAATAACCATCTTCTTTACTCTCTTGGTGCGTGTCTGAACAATTTTCTTAGCTTCCTAACTGATTTGGCCATCTTTATTAAGCTTTGGTAACTCTTTCTGGGCTTAAACATTTTGTGTAATGACCTTATTCAAGCCCAATGTGACTATAATGTGATAATATAAAGCTTTCTTTGAGACAAGAGAGTATCTTCTGCAGGTGCTCACTGTGTTCTTTGACTGCTTGAACCTTTGGGTGGATCTTCAAGGTTGATATGGTGGGTGGTGGCTGGAAATCAGGAGAGATTTTGGAAAAAGTGTCTCTCATAGGTGGCATATCCTCAACAAAAACTGAATATTTTTCCCTCCTTTCTTGAGAATTTGGTGGTATGTGTGCTAGAGAATGTTTTTCTGCCATTGCAAATAATTGTGTTTTAGGACTTTCGATTATTTGCATTTGATGAGAGCTCACCCTTTGAGGTGACTTCACATACAACCTTGTCAACTTAAACATCTTGCCTTGTGAACAAAAATGCATGAATAATTTCTTGAAGTTCATTTCAATCATTCCCAAGGTTGTGAACCATTGGACTCCCAAAACAATAATATCTGCTCCACCCATAGGAATAACAAACATAGGGGAATCTAGCTTGTAGTCTCCCATGTCAATTTTGATGTGAATAACTATTGTACCTCCATCTATAACCATGGCCTGAAATTTTGGCATTGGGAAAATAAAACAATTTAGACATCCTGCCAGCTTAGCGATAAAATTATGTGTGCTCCCCGAGTCAATCAATATTGTTACTTTATGTTCATAAAGACCCCTTATATTGAGGTTCTGTGGGGAGATAACACCTGACATTGCATGGCAAGAAATAGTAGGTTGGGAATATCCAAACCCTAGTTCATCTGTGTCGTCTACTTTTCTTCATCTTTGAATTCATTATCAATGGCCTCCATGTAGAACAACTTTTCAGCACATCTATGTCCATTGCTGTATTTGCTATCACAATTGAAACATAAGCCTTTTTCTCGTTTCTCTTTAATTTTTTGAATTGTCAATCTATAGGTTGAAGGAATGATTGTGTTGGAATGCCATGATTTTGGTATGTGTTCCTTTCATGGGAAAGGAATTTTTCCTCTACCTTGCGTGCCATGATAATAGAATTAAAAACATTGGCTGGATCAAACATTCGTAGCTCATGTTGGATGTGACCCTTGAGATCGCCAAGGAATAGGTCATTTAGATTGTCATATGTAATTGTCTCCACACACAATGACAAGCTCTAAAACTGTTAAATATAATCCTTCACCGACCTTGTTTGCCGTAGCTTTGCCACTTGGTTGATGTAGTTCTCGGCTACACTACTGAAAGAGCAGCTACAGATTTACACTGAATACACAGTAATAATGCTTCTATATATTCATTCGAGAGTGTTTACATATATATAGGATTAGGACATCCTATTCTTAAGCTCAAGCTTCCTATAAACTCTCGACTACATATCCACCCTAGAATCTCTCACACCTATTTAACGGGTGTTCACACAACCACCAAACCTATTTACATATTAAATAGCTATGAGTTGTTAATCAACCAACTCTATTACATAATAACACACCGTAATTTAACAAACCATGTGGAGCAATAAATAATGTTTTCCTAACATTCCCCCCTCAGTGCGAACATGGGAAAAACTTGCTTTGTACTGCAACGTGCCGCTACGTAGCCTGCTCATGATTTGGATGGTTTCAAGGACAATACCAACAACCTCCGGATGGTTTTCCAAGTGGTAAACCAACAACCACACAACAAATGGTTTTTGAGGACACTACCAACAACCTTTGGATAGTTTTTCTAGTGGATAACTAACAACCACAATATCATGAAGTTGCAGTAGTATCATCGGCTCTCATCACTATCTCACTGCAAGGAATAACATAAGAAAATCTGCAGAATGTTGCTGCTCATACACAAGCTGAAAACTGGAAATGGAACATTGGATCATGTTCTCCCCTTAATGTGAAATTTCCACTTATTGAAAATAGGAACAAGGAAATATAATCACACTGCAAACAACTGAAAGAAAATTGAACACACACATGTCACCAAAGCTGATATGCGGCCCCATCGTTGGCGACTGACGAGGGGTCGTTGATCGACCTCCAACCTCCTGTGCCTCCATCCGCCATTTTGTTTTACTTAATAAAGAAAATCTTCAGAATTATCATTGTTGTCTTCAACTATTTTTTCTTCCGCATAATCAGATTCATCGCCTATGCCCATATTTGCTTCATCCATTTTGATTGTTCCATTTAGAAGATTGTGAGCTCTGATTTTACAAAATGGAGCTTTATGCCCCTTTTTCTTGCAGTAAAAACATTCAATTTCCTCCTTATTTTTGGAGAAATTCTTGTACTTCTTTTTAAAGTACAATGTAGTTTCTTCTTCTACATCTTCTTTAGTCCTTTTTTCCTCGGCTAGAAGAGCTGATATCATATCTTCCAATGATTGTGAAGGAATCTGTCCAAGAGTGAAAACAACATTGCTATATTTGGAAGATAAACTATTCAACAATATCGCTTTTGCATCTTCATCATCAACCCGAGCTTTGACTTCTGCTAATTGTCTAGTGAGAGACCTGAAATCATTAATATGACTAGACATTGTAGCTCCTTCACCCATTTTTAACTTGAACAACTGCAATTTGAGAGAAAATTTTGCATTCAGTGCTTTAACACCAAAGGTTTTGTTCAAGTTTTCCCACATTTTATGAAATGATTTCTCGAGATCAACAAAGTGTAGCTTAGTATCTGAGAGAGCAAGACCCATAATGGCTTTGGCTTTATCATCTCTCGTTTCCCATTCTGTCAATTTGGTCGGATCTGTAGGTGTTGGTTCTTTTCCATCTACTATCCTCCAGAGATTTTTATTCATCAATTCCATCTGGATCTTCACTTTCCAAGTATGAAAATTGAGCCCATTGAATTTTTCTAGAGGGACTTTCATTGTGAGATGGAGAAAAAATTTCTAACACTTTTGATGTTTTACAAGACAATAATAACTTGAAAAATGACGACGAATCTGACTCTTTTGACGAATTTCGATAATGATTGTTAAAAAATGCTAAAATCACCTATATGACTTTGAATTTAACGACCTATTATTCACCTAAACACATTTTGATGACACAATGACGAAAAATATATTGATAAACCTGTAACAACATGCACTATTTGACAACTTTTTGATGTCAACATTTGACATATTAATTTTGACTTTACACTGCTAATAATACAAACATTTAATTTTACATATGAGATAAGAAAATAATCAACAACAAAACATAGACTCTATTCCTAAACATATTAGGAGACCGATGACTCAATAATTAAATTTTAGCTATTTGAAAAATGCAACAAACTTATCTTCTAAGCAGTGTCTCGATAGCCATAAAGTCAACCGACCTCTTTCAATGAAATCAAAGATATGCGTCTTCAAAGCATGATGACATGTCTCTTGATAAAGAGATATTAGTTTACTTTTACGAATGGCGTCGAATGGAGTACAATTTACATTCGTTGAAGGAAGATAAGGCACAACTGGATAGTAGCAGATGTAGATCTGAGTGATGAACAACAAGGAATCTACGCATATATCATTTAGACGAATCTGGCAGGGATGTGTACGTAGCAAAGATCTGATCCGAGTTTGAATAATTCCAAATGCACTCAAAATTGTGGCAAGTCACATTCTCAAATCCCCAAACCCCAAAATAATACTTGAATGTGAATGCATGTAGTCAGATCATTGTCCCTTATAGCGTGCAAATCTTGTTAGACACAAAAGAAGGTCAGAAAATTTTTCGTGAAGGCCGTATGGAACTGCACACATGAAGAGTGATTGTCGAATGGATTTTTGGTATAGATTCATACACTAAGGCAATCAGATCTTGAATAATATGAAGCACAAAGGATTATCTTTGTATCATGCCGTTTGAAACTTGTCGAACCCCCTCAATCGCCTTCCATACAGCTACACAAAATTGACTATCTTTATTCGATGTCATTTTTCCTTTGCTACGTATCTCCAATGCATTCTTCCTCTAGCTTAGTAACTGCAGAACAGAGGTCTCTCATCTCGCTCTGATGCCAAATGAAAGAGCAGCTATAGATTTACACTGAATACACAGTAATAATACTTCTATATATTCATTCGAGAGTGTTTACATATATATAGGATTAGGACATCCTATTCTTAAGCTCAAGCTTCCTATAAACTCTCAACTACATAACCACCCTAGAATCTCTCACACCTATTTTACGGGTGTTCACACAACCACCAAACCTATTTACATATTAAATATCTATGAGTTGTTAATCAACCAACTCTATTACATAATAACACACCGTAATTTAACAAACCTTGTGGAGCAATAAATAATGTTTTCCTAACAACTACTACTATAGTGTGTTTATAGCTCCTTTGTAAAAACTGAACGGTTGTCAGTGAGAGCCTTTTTCTTTTGAGCACACAACCAACGATACCGAGTGAATTGTTTAGGTTCTAGATATAAAGATGCCATGGTAACTTTTTTCTCACACGCGATCTGATGTAGATCAAAGAAATTCTCCATTTGGTTGATCCAGTTGAGTGGGTCCTTACCATCAAACTTATGCATGTCCACCTTTGAGAGTAGGTTTTGTAGCCCAAAAATTAATGTTGGCCCTAGAGGAATGCGTTGTCGTATTCAAATCATGAGGAGAATGTCTGGTAGATCCTCCTTGAGTTAGTTGAGAGGATAAAAACTCAATCTTTTTGAAAATCTTAGCCATATCTTCCTCAATGCTTTTGGACTTCATCTCCATACCATCTTTCAGTGCCTCCACCTCTCCTTGCATGTTATGACACATTAGGTTGACCTCCTTTTATGGTTTTCTAACTCTCCATGAAAGGTTGTATTTTGTCATCAATCAAGGAAGACATAGTATCAAAAGTACCACCCTATTCCAACCCCGATTCAACGTCCTCCTTTTTAGGAGTTTTCCTTGGTGTGGTAGAACCTTTTCCTTGGCCTCTAGGTGATCTCCCTGCCATGGCGATTAGGGTTCAGGTTTTTTAGATTATGCTAGCCACAAATTGGCTATACATATCCAATATATGACCTACGATTAAGGGTGTTGCATAACATATTTTCTTTCTTTCTTTCATGGATGATGTCAACCTTTGTGTGATTTGTTGCTTGCATGTTGATAGGTCTTTTAATTGTGTGTATTGAAGTGAAGTGTTATGGTTAGAGTAGAAAGATTTACTTGTAGAGATGGGATAACAGGGGGTGTTTTGTGACATGAGTTGCATAAATTTAAACGATTTTTGATCAATTATGTCACCAATTATAATCTATGTTGCTAGGATACAGATATGGGTTTTGATACGGGTTCGGTACGCGGATATGTCGATTTAAAAAACCCTTGGGTGATATGTTTTGGGCACATCTGTACACATAATAAAAAATTTAAAAAATAAATACACACACACACACTCATTTTACTCAATTTCAAGTCCATTAGAAATAGAAAATTGAAAAATATAGTAGGATCAAGGTTCAAAACATTCAATATGCTTAAAATTTTAGATTGTCATTGATCATGTGGCTGCCATACATATGATATATGAATATCATGCCAATATGAATACAAATAATCTAGAATATATCATCTAGATTTTCCTCAAAAAATGGTGTCCTACAAACGTTGATCCTCCTTGCAATAAAATTCAAACAATGACTGCCTCCGAACTTGATGTCTCCTCCTTTGAATGATCAATAAAACAATGATTGCCTCTAAACAATCTTTGCCTCTAAACAAACTTGAACTCCTTATAAGCAATGGCTGCCTCCAATCTTGTCTTCCTTCAATGGCTGCCTCCAAACATATCATCCTTCCAATGGCTGCCTCTAAACATATCATCCTTCCAATGGCTGCCTCCTCCTCAATTCCTCTTTGGCTCTTTGCTTTTACACTTGCAAAAGCCAACAATGAATTGTTTGTGTGTTTTGGTAATGTTTGAGTTCCTTTTTTATAGCTTTTAGAGGAATTTAGTTCTTATTTTTTTATTCGTTTATGAGTTTAGGATTTTTTTTTGGGTGCATTGACCAAGTCAAACAAAAAACGTTTTTTTAAACAAACTTGATTGCCAAAACCTGTGGGTATGTTCTGAATATGTACGGGTATGTCTGGATATGTACCCAGACGTATCCGTAACGTACCTGGGACAGATCCGGGGGGGGGGGGGGGGGGTTCGGGAAGGGGGGACTTACCCATGCTTCTTAGCTTATAGTAGGGGTCTTTTGTGTTACCATTGCATATCTGATGTTGTGTTTCTGTTGTACTGTATGCGTACACTGAATATCTCATTTTTGTCAAAGAACGTGTTTGGCCCTGACCCATGTTAAATTTGGCAAATCCAACACAACAGCTTGAGAGTGGTTTATTTGAATATATGTGAATAGAGACGTTGAGTTTCAGGCAAATGATTCAGCCACAAGCAAGAGGCAGTCATCAAAGCAGTGTAAAGCTTGGGAAGTGTGGAGGTCACCCAGGTTGTGGAAGAACTGTGCTGCTAATACTGGTGTTAGTTCAGAAATCGAGGTAGACTTGTTGTCTACTCAACTAGGACAAATCAAAGTATCTAGTGATGTTTTGTTTGCTGAGTTTGAGGAAAGTTCAGCTGCCATGAAGATGCAAAGATGAAATTTTATAACTGAAAAAGGAGGTGCATATGCTTGGCCAAGTAGGGCTAATGCAAAATAGGACTATAAAAATTAGTTAACAATCCCTTAAAAGAATAAGAATAGTCCCAAATCCTTTTGTGATTTATGTATTTCTTCCCGTTCTCTTTCCTTTAGAACGAAAGACGTAAGAAATTATATTAATGTCCATTAGCGACCAAAATATTTCAATGGGACTTGAAAATACAGCTAGCTACAATAGTAGAGATTTAAGGTAGAGAAAAGCCTAAAGAGCAAAACTAACCTAAAAATGAAAGGTTGAAGAAATCTAAAATAAGGAGATCAATCAAGATTATCAAGAGCACATGGAAGCCTAGGTGGAAGACCCAGTTTGGAAATCCATGCAATCAAACATTATAATCAAATCTTGGAGTAGAGGGCCTAACATCATCATGTGGAGGGGAATGGTTGCTAACATCATCATCTATCAATGTGAAAGGGACGATGCATGATGTGATAACGTTCATAGTAGAATACCAAAGACTCGTGGCTTGCTTGGACAACCCTAGGCGAGAGCAAGAAGCTGTCCATACCACCTCTCCTAACACCTGAGGTCAACACTCAAGCCACAGGTACAAAAAATAATCATTGGAATCCTCCCCAACTTTGGAGATCAACCGGCCTTAGGTGTTAGGAGAGATAGATCCTTAGCTCATAGTATGCACAACTTGCAAAGGTGGACTATGTCACATAGATTTGGGAACGTATCCCTATAAACCAATTGCATTGAATGAGTGCTTAATGCTCCCAACACTAGTAATAGGCTGAAAAAAAAATAGCCTTAAAGGCCCTTTGAAGCAACCTATGAAGGTAAAGAGCTAGGTATCACTGGTGAGGATAACAGAACAAAGGGAGCCTCGAAAGTCAATAATACAAGCAATGATATAGCCCTCACATTTTGTTTATAAAGAAACTACACTACCATGGAATATCAATTACATAATAGTAAATGCATAACACTTACAACATACCACTTACAACATAGAAGAATATGATAGTAGTCATTGCTTTATTCATAGGTAGTACTCAGTACACATTGTTCGATACAGTCAGGACTTGATATTAAGCCCCCTTTCTACAATGTACATCATTCCATTTATATGACAAGAAAACCCATTGGGTTGTCAATTAAAAAACATCAACCACCGAATATACTAATGAAAATCATTACACACTACCTATTGCTGACAATACAACCATTAACCACATACCAATGTCAACTACTAAAATATGTCAATACTAATATGACAATCTACTTTATCACACCCTTAAAAACAAGTTGGGATCCCTTCTAACACAATGCATAAAAAACATGAAAAAAATTAGAGTGAAGAGGGAAGATTAAAGACATTCCCAGTAGAGCTTCTCTTCACGGAGAGATTGTTGTGGCCGGAACTGTTGAACATTTTGCATTATTTACACTTTTCAGGATTTAGATTCACATAGTTGTACATGTGGGATGGGGGTGATCATATGATAGCAATTGCAGCAATAAGCTTGTGGTTGTACGATAGGAGTGGCATGGTTTCTTGGTTGACAAAAGCAACGGTGGTTAGTCGTACATTGGCAAGAACATGACTAGTGCGGTGTATGGAGGGTGGTCATACAAAAGCAACTTGAGTGGTGGGTTGTACGAAAGCAACATGAGTGGTGGGTCGTATGGATGCATGCTATACAAAAGCGGGTGCAGTAGGCCATACAACGAGCATGCCTTCAAATTTGTCAGATTGTATGGTGATAGTGAAGGGTTGTATGACAACAAACCATTGTATCATGTCGTACGAATGGTATAGGTTGTTATTGGTTGTAGTAGCTCGTATTGATCGTGCAAGTCATACATTAGTTTCAACAACTTATATTAATGATTAGGTAGGAGTAAGTTTGGTTGAATAGAGGAAGCAAAATTTTCTGGTCATACACATAAAGGGCTTTCCCTTGGTCCTGGTCATACGGTCTTATGTACAAATCAACTTTGTTTTGAGGTTTGACTTCCTTTCGTTGGTCCTACGGTTTTGAAGGTTCAATTTCTTGGGTGTGTTCATTCGGGTCTAATACTTTCCCTTTGTGTTGGCCATACGATTTCTTCTTACTTAACTTGGCTTCTATTTTCCATTTTCCCTTTTCTATTTCTTTGTTGGTGAGTTGTGCTTTTGTGCATAGATGTCCAATGTCAATCATCTTGACATTTTTGGTCCTTACTTGATACAATTTTAATTTAGAGCCATTAAATGTGTCTTTGATCAATGTTCCGTCGAACTGCTCTAATTTGATTACCTCATTCTCGAAATTTAAATAGTCCGAGCCACAACATTGTGAACTTAGTTTGATTTCTTGTCTTCTATTATATCTCAAGACTAGAGCTCTTGCTTTGAAGTTCATTTGTTAGAGGTGTTTTATCATGCTAATACTACCATCTTTTTTGCATGAATTTAGTTGCCTACTGTGCCACCACCTGATTTTCATCTATTTCAGGCTTATCCATCATATCTGATTGTACTTCAAAAATAGGCCGTACTTTAGGAGGTAATTCCTCACCTTATATTAAAATTTTACTCTTAGACCCCATGTTCATGCTCATTAAAGTTGACTCTTTAGACTTCATGTTGGTTACCCATTCCAATCGGTTGTCTGACTTTTCATCAAACTTTGCACTCTTGATATTGTATTCTTTGAACTTTGGTGGGTAAGTCGACAATGATTTTGATGTTTTGAAAGGATTTGACATCATTGACATTTGCTTCTTGTCATCTCATTGCAAGTCTTGGACTTCTTCAATCTCCATAATCTATGCTATTGTAACAAGGTCTTAACACTTCAATCTTCCATCTGCTAACAAAACTGACCTTTGAGAGAGTTCGTCTCATCTTCGAAGCACGACTATTACTCGAGTATTGTCAATAGGCTGTTATTCTTCGGAGGCCGAATCCAATGAGTATGACGAGCTTGTTTCCTCATTGACTAACGGATTCTTCAAATTGGTGACATACTTTTGTCCTTTGTTTTCAATGTAGATCAAATTCTCTTTCCAGTTATGGTCAACTTTGGCTACTACCAGGCAGCTTGACCCAATTGTGCGTCATAGGCTTTCTTTTTCAATATGACTACAAAATTTAACAAAAAGGGTTAGGTTACAATAAATACCTTTTGTCTCATTGTTACATCCAATATCTTATTGCCATGTTGATCTGCTCCCACTAGTTGGAATGTCAGAGGCTACATGGTTACTGTTCCAAGATTTCCAAGGCTCCTTGGAAGAACATTATGCCAAAACCACTATTGACGATAGTGTTTGTCAATTTCTAGCCTAGAATTTCTTTATGTAGGATTGTTGGTTGTCAAGCTAGATTCATTGCTAGGAGCATATGATTAATCACTTGGTCTCTTGACTACATGGACTCAATTATGAGTTAATTCTTCTGCTTTTTGCTCTCCCCATCACCTGACGCTATACCGTTTGACTCTAGGTGCACTATTGTATGCTCCATGCCTTCGACTAGTGTCTTTTATGGTAGCAGTTATATCATTCTCAAGTTCTGGAATGCTTTGCAATAAGTCGACTATTTTCACAGGTTCAATGGGTTGGAAGACTTGTCTTGCAATAGCTTTGTCGGACTCGATTATGCTCATCATAGTATGTATCAGTATGTTCATGTGATTGACATCATTCTCTAACTATTGCCCTCTTGACTTCCACCTTTGCTTTGGCCAATCTTTCCTTCTTTGTATGTGGGTTGAGATAGTCATCTTTCTTCACTTGTTCTATGGAAATTTCTGTCACTAAGAGTCAAAGAGAGAACGAAGAGAAATGGAAGGCATACAACACACTGACATACTCACATGTCCGTCCTTCATTAAGCATAAAGAAATTACATAATCTGGCGAGGAAGTCATACGTGAATAACGAATAGTTAATGTTTTTTCAATATCTTTAATACCTCCTTTTAATGACTAAGCTGGAATTTATTCGAAGTTTGTCCCAAACTTTTACAAACAAAATGAGACCAAGGGGTTAGTCATTAGATTTGCATGCTGCTCCTGAAAGGCGTAGGAGTGAAGAGAAATACCTCCAAAATCAACTGTTGTATGTAGTGATAATGAGTTTTGATGTGCTGAAGCTTGCTCTCCTACCACCAAAATCGACTATTGTATGTAGTGATAACGAGTTTCAATTTGCTGAAGCTTGCTTTGCCATGAAATAATTGATAAACCAAAGGATAAGATGTACTCAGTGGTAGACCTCTGAGTATCAGTTGATCTTGCCCAATTAGAGTCTGTGTAACATGTCAATTTGAAATCTGCAGTCTAATATGAAAAATTCAGCTCCTTTGACATCACAATACGTAAAGGTTCGGATAAGAGACATCGTTTGAATCTAGAATCTTGTAGATGTTGATCAATCTTAACATTCCATGCTTTTGGAGCTTGCTTGAGTTTGTACAAGGAGTTAATCAATCTACAAACTAGATGATCACGACTGGGTTCGCGAAAACCTTTAGGCTTCACCGTGTAAACCTCGTACAAATCTTCGTTAAGAAAGGTGCTCTTTAGGTCCATGTGAAACACCTTCCAACCAAACCAAGCTGTTATGGAGAGAAATAACCAAAATGTGACCATCTTTGCAGTAGGAACAAAAGTCTCATAGTCTATTCCCTCATGTTATGAAAAGCCTTTTGTAAGAGACATACCTTGTACGTGTCCAAAGCACCATCGAATTTGCGTTTGACTTTGTACACCTATTTGCATCCAATGGGTTGTTTTCCTAAAGGTAATTCCACTAGATCCCAATTATGATTCTTTATCAAGGCGTCATATTCACCTTGTATGGCAGTCCTCCATTTAAGTTTGCCTTTTATTTCAGAGTATTGCTGCGGTTTAGGTACTTAAAAAAGGTCAGAAGCGAGAGCAAAGTGAACATGCTCTGTTGGATTAACAACCTTGTTTCCAATCCTCAGAGCTAGTGCCTTAGATCAAGGCATTTCATCCTTCCGCACATCCTAGATAGTGGAGCCCCCCTCCACAAATAACAGTGGATTCGATGGAGGCATTTCATCCTCCTGTACATCTTGGATAGTGGAGCTCCCTCCATAACTTACCATGCATTTGTTTGAGGCATTTCATCCTCTCTCACATCTTGTATAGTGGAGCCTCCCTTCACAAGGTTGAATGTGGTAGGGTCAACAAGCCTATACAAACCACCTTGGCCAATGCCTAGGGCAACTACCTTATTTTGTTTCACATCAAACATAAGACACTTTTGTCTAGACAAATTCACAGTAATGTTGGGATTTTCTGTTAATTGACTAATAAACAAGAATTTTTTATTTATGCCAGGAACACACCTAACATTCCTTACAAAGAAAATTTCAGAATTATTACTGCATGTGACTGCCATCGGCTTATGAAATTGAATTATTAAATACATGTAGTAAATTTTACATACTAGTCCTTATGTCATGTGAAACCAACAACTGGTAGCATGTTCGAGTATGATGTTACAAAAAAATACTCTTCCTCCAAATCCCGTTCATCTTCAATTGCTGCCACATATGCTTGACCTCATGGCGTTTTGTTGTAGAAAGATCATATCGTTGCTTTTGGAAATCCTTTTTGACATGCTCGAACCTTATGATAGTAATAACCATAGTTGCAGGGAGACGTGTCTCCAGACACTTGGCACATGTTTCAGGTACTGCCACGTGTTTTGGGTACGGGAGACGCGTATGGAGACGCCTCCCGTACGCGGAGACGTTTTGCTCAACGAATCCTCCCGTTTCCCCCATCTCCCGTTAAAAAAACACGTCTCTTTTTAGGAACGCTGCATTAAATGCGCTGAAAATCACGATTTAATTTGTGTTTATTCACGAACGTCAATTTTTAATGTAATTTGTGTCATGTAATTCACGTTCTTTCCTTTTTTGGCATTTTTGGCTTTTCGGTGAAAAAAAACACAAGGACAGAATTGTTTTTGCCATTTTTGGAAAGGGTCTGGGAAGATGTGGCAGCAAAAACTTGCATGTGCCATAACTTTCATTATGTGGCTCCGTTTCAGGTGTCGGCATATTTTCTTGAGCTCTACGCATTGAAGGCAATATTTTTCTTAATTTGTATTTTTTAATTTTAAATTTTTTAAAATTATTTAAATAAAAAAATTAATAAATTGATTTTACTTAGTTTTAAAATAGTTTAAAGTTTTTTATAAATTTAAAATATCATTTCAATTTGATTTGCATTTTTAATTTTTTCTTCGATATGTATTTTAATTATAAATTAATAAATTGATATATTTAATTTTAAAATATATATTTGAAAAAAAATTAAAATATCATACATTCATAGCACACTGCGTCTTCTTACTCGTGTAGACCCAGGGTATAAAGAAGGTCCTTCAGCAAAATGGGACCAAATTCCACTTGATGCAACAGTAGATGTAGAGGATGATGTTCTCGAGGCGAATGGCCTCAATGATTTGCCCCCTATTATATTGCCTGCAGAGGAGCCGCAACTTGAGAGCGATGAGTATCTAAAGAGCATCTTAGTAGAGGATCTAGAGGACATAATTAATGTGACAGTTGACCCCTTTGTATCAGATGAGATATGATTCAGGTTCACATTAGTGATTTTTGTTTTTAGTCTTTGTTTGTCAGCATTTTGGTGTTACAATGTACTCTTTCCTCACTATGTGAGATATCTAATATCAATATAATATCTCATCTTTTGTCAATATTTGTTTTCCTTACTTCAAAAAGTATAGTTATTTTTAAATTTTAATTTATGTATTTTAATTCTATATATATATATATGTTGCCATCTCCCCGTACCCGTCTCCTGGCAACTATGGTAATAACATTTCAAGAAAGTTTTTGGAAGTAGATTTATCAAGACTACGTTTCCACTTCCCCTTTGACTGGGCAACAAATGCATTCTTTATCTAGAATGAGACTCACATGTCTGTGTTTGCTTGCGTTCTTCTGCAACAATTAGTAATATCATATTGTTGCAGAAAGATCATATTGTTGCTTTTGGAAATCCTTTTTGACATGGTTGACCTTATGATAGTAATAACATTTCAAGAAAGTTTTTGGAAGTAGATTTATCAAGACTATGTTTCCACTTCCCCTTTGACTGAGCAACAAATGCATTCTTTATCTAGAACGAGACGTACATGTCTGTGTCTGCCTGCGTCTTCTGCAACAATTAGGAAACGACTCGATCAAATGCTATGGTCTAGCTTTCCACTATTAAGTGTTAAGGCTTCACAAAAGATTCATAGGAGGGTGGCAAACTATCTAGAAGAAGAGCAACTAGGTTGTCATCATCCACCTTTTTGTTTATGGTAATGAGCTGGTTGCAGAGATATTTCAACCAAAGAAGATGTTTTGATAGGGACCCCCAAGATCATTTATCTTTGCAGAAAACCACAGATTAATTGAGTAAAAGAATTGACTTTTCTGTAAAGTCTGATACTTGTTTTGAAGACTGGTCCAAAGATCATTGACCATAGTGGCTTTTCAGACCTCAAGGATTAAATCTTTGAGACAAACAATTTTAACAACAGAAGGGCCTCTTTATAAAACCTGTCATAGTCAACAAGATTTGTAACAGGTCTCAATTCCTTTTTGAGAACGATTTTATCGCCATCATGGTACTCTGCAATTGTGAGTACTTTTGGACCCTTGACATTATAATTTTGACCAACTAGTTTCTGTGCTTCTAGCAAAACCAAGTTCTGAATATTAGCTAGTTTTTGGAAATGTCGTGGACTGCAATGCTCTTTAAGAATCCTACAATAATTTTGCTGATTACGAAAGTGAATTTAAAATTATTTTGAAGCATAAACATCTTACATAGTTGATTGCAAATCGTGACGACTTCTCAAATCCTTCACTGCATGACTATAAATGGCCAATGTTAGTCTGCAAATCTATTGTTCGATGTTCATTCTTGTCTCCCTTCAAATCATGTGCCCTAGATGAGTGGTAGAGCATTTGATTGCAACTTTCTACTCGTGTTTTTCTACACATCTAAATCACGTTCTTTTCTTGCACAATTATCCTCCTAATTATGTTTTCTATGGCGATTAGAAGTCTTCAAATCGTGTCTTTCTCATCTTTGTTTAGTGTGCTACAACATATTTCCTTCTACACGTTTGTTCTTCTACCCGTGTCTCCTAATTGCTCCCTCACACGTCCACCTTTGAGTTCGAAATCATGATTTTGGAAACCATCTACAAGACACGTCTTTAACAAAAGGAACAAATTGTGTTTCTTCATAGGTTACTGCTTTAGAAATCCAGTGCCCTAGAATGAAAATGCCTCACGATGTGTGTAACTCTTGGAAACTCCTGTACAAGTCACGTTTTGCTCTAGCTGTGCTCTAAGGTACACAAAACCTCCTACAAAGGTACACATAATGTCCATCAACTAATATGATTTTGTCACAATTTTCTTTAGAGACCTCACATTTTACTTTATGTTCTAATGAGTTTTCAACTTGTAACTTCTTCATTGTCATTTTTCTTCACATGTTCTAACGATGGTTTTTTGGTCTTCAACTGCAACACAAACTGTTTTCAATGAATTTGTGAAGTACCTCCTCTTCTTGAAATCATGAATTGTACTGTATACAACAAATCACGAGCTCCTCTCATTGTTGTGTCTACTCGGGCTCTTCATGTTTGAACCTCTTCTCTTATTAAAGTTTGTTGTAATCTCCGGAATCAATGTAAACAACCATAAGACAAACACCGACATGCATGAATATATAAGTATCGATGAAAGCTCAAACCAAAGACAAAAAAAAACTTATGAAGGGTAACATGACTATCACAATTTTATGAAGAAACTTTGGCTTGAATTGCCCAAAGTAAGAACAACTCTTCCACAAATGATGCCCACATATTAGCTCTTTATGCTCTTATAAAGAAAAGCTACGAGGCTAGGGTTAGGGTTTGGAGAGTATTTTGCAAAGCAAGTCTTAAAAGATGCTATTAATAGTTGAAGTCAATCAAGTCAATAATTTGATTGATACTCTTCTCTATTAATAGATGTCGATATGTGTGCAACAATGGGTGAATTATCCACATTAAATTACGAAAAATATTGCTAGTGCATTGTAAAATCATATAATAGTGTATGGAAATTATATACATTAACATCACCCCTTATGATGTACTTCGATGAAGGGAAGGATGACAAAATCATAGAATTATCCTCGCTCGACAACAACACTCCCAAAAGTTACCTGAGCTGAACAAATCGGCCCCAAGCAAGGGCTTTGTTAAGATGTCTGTAACCTAATTTTCTGTTTGGCAAAACTAAGATCAACAACCTTGTCCTAGATTAGTTGCTGAATATAATGCATGTGTATCTCAATGCGCTTTGTGTGTTGTTGCTCCACGAGGTTATGAGAGATGTGAATAACACTTAGATTATCACACTAGAGCATTGTGGGCTAGGTCTGTGGAAATTCGAATTCAGAAAGCATGCGTCATATCCACATTGACTCACCTCCTATAGCGACAACTCCATTATACTCTACTTCTGTAGTAGGCTAAGCAATGGTAGTTTGCTTTTTACAGGACCAAGTCATGGGACCTATCCCAAAATGATAAATATATCGTGCGGTTGATTTGCAATTTGTTTGGATCTCCTACCCAATCACTAGCTGAATAGCCTGCAAATGTTGCTCTTCCGTCAGAAGGTACATGCTTCTTTTCTACTTTTCCCCTAATGTGTAACCCACCTAACTTGTTCTTAATTCCATAAGTAAAAGTATTGCAAAGATACCATAGAATGCATTTTGCAGCTTGTGAATGGCTTTCACGAGGTTCCTAACAACAAAGTGATATAAGATTCATGACAAAAGAAACATCAGGCCGTGTATGAGTCAAGTAGAGTAGGATTCCAACCAAGTACTTGTAGAGTGCCCCATCAACTAAAGGAGTAGAACATTTAGTGGAAAACTTGACCCTCAATTGAAAAGGAATCAATGTGGGCTTACAGTTTTCCATGTTGAAGCGTCATAGAATGTCTTGAGCATATTTGGACTGATGGATGAAAATAGCTCTCTTAGACTATGAAATTTGAAGACCTAGGAAAAACTAGGATGGCATTAAGTTCTGCTTCAGTTGGAGTGCAAGGCCCACAAATTTTTGAAAACACATTGGTTCTTGTGAAACATGATCGTAATTTTCCTCTTTGGAGACATGTGACAGTGGTAGAATACCTTGTTGGAGGTGGGGGTTGTATTTGGATATGCCATGGTTGGCATGCCCAATACAAATCCTCATATAGTCAACTAAAAATCCTTTGGATTGGGGTTGGAGCTGTATTGATAAAAAAGTGCCCTAAACTATCAAAAGAGAAAATGGCAGAGTACTTGAGAGAAGAAGAGGAGGCTGATAGACAATATGAAAGTAATAGGTCTAAAACAATTCTATTGCAAAGAAGACCTTTATCAAAACCACCCACACCTACATTTGCTACTCATCCTTTCACCCAAACTCAAAGTCACACTCATGCTGATCAACTTGATACCTCTTTTAATGAAGAGATCTCACAAAAAAAGTGAAAATAAGCGTTGGAAAAATATTCAATAATGACAAGAGGGACATTGCTAATGAGGTGACTACTCGATGCATTTATGTATGTGGGTTACCCTTTAATGTATTGATGTCTGCATATTGGCAACAAATGGTGAAGGCTATGAATGAAGCTCTATAAGAGTACAAAAGCCCAGGTTGCGAAAATGTTCGAACCACACTCTTGGTGAAGGAAGAGGAACACATTTAAACTTCTTTGCAACCAATTAGAGAATCATGAAAAAATTAAGGGCTTTCCATTATTTCATATGGATGGAAAGATGCTCGAAATAGACCCCTAATAAATGTTTGCTTATTTCCTAAAGGGGCAATGTTCCTAAAAGCCATTGACTGTGAAGGGGAAGTCAAAGATGCACAATTTATTGCTGACTATTTGATAGAGACTATTGAGTCGGTTGGCCCCCATAATGTTATCGAAGTCATTACAGACAATGCTAAAAATTGTAGAGCATCGGTATTGATTATAGAGGGCAGATATGAGCACATATTTTGGACCCCTTGTGTTGTCCACTCCCTTAATTTGATGTTGCAAAAGATTGGGAAAATCCCGCCGATTGAGCCAATTTACAGAGAGGCAAATGACATTAAGATGTTTAACACAAACCATCACATGTCACAGGCCATATTCAGGAAATTCTCGAGGTTGGAGTTGATGAAGGTTGCAGAGACAAGAGTTTCCTCTCACACACTCATTTTGAGACGACTTGTGAAGGTAAAAGAGGCCTTAAACAATATGGTGATCAACAATGTTTGGACAATGTGGAGGCAGGAAAACACATAGAAAACTAGAAAGGTAAAATTATTGGTCCTTGATGATGAATGGTGGGCCAACGCTGAGTACTTGCTTAGTTTTATAGAGCCCATTCTTTCCATGATCAGATACTTAGATACTGTAACGTGCATGGGAGAGATTTATGATGGAATAGACTCCATGCTTGAATGCATGAGAGAGGTCATACAAACAAAAGAGCAAGATCCAAAAGAAACCTTCTACAATGAGGTCGAGAGTGTGGTCATGAAGAGGGCGAATAAAATGACCACCCCATTACATCTCCTTGCCTATGCACTGAACTCAAAGTATTATATCTATGAATTGCTTGGGCTACCTAACAAGCAACCATCATTTTCTAAGTCCAAAGTTGCAAATGGAACCAGGGCAACATTCATAAGAAGTTTTCTTGATCCATCTATAACAGTGTGGTCCGCAACGGAATGGACATGTTTGTAGTTTCAAAAGGCAACATAGGAGAGGTTGAGGCTCTCTTTGACAAGTACACCATGAGTCCAATCAAATGGTGGTATGTACATGGCCATGATGCCAAGTACCTACGACGAATTTCTATCAATTTTTTTTTTGTTTTTAAAGAAAACAATCAATCGTTATATTGATATGAATCTTCAATTACATACTCTACCATGCCAAGCATGGAAGCTATTAGCCATATCACTAGCTTTATAAACAAAATAGCCTTATGAACATTCATTGAAAAGAGTCAAGGTTTATGATTTTCCTGACTTCTTCTTGAATCTTAGTAGATCACCATAAAGGAGGTGACCCATAGCAAATGATATCATTGTTGTCAAGAGCCCAATTTGCTAGTCCATCTACAACCTTGTTCCTCTATCTGGGGATGTATTGAAATTCTTTCACTAGTATAACATGTATTGAAAATTTTAAATTTAATTAAGTTACTAAGTAACATACTTTTTGTACATTCTTAGTATGTTACTAATTTGAAATTTCCAATAATTTTTTTTTGTAATAGGTGGCTAGTAATTCTTCTGTAGAGGGGAATTGGAGTACTTATTGCATTTATCCACTCAACTAAACGAAAAAGATGAGGATTTGTTATATGTGTGTTCCAATTTGTGCCTCTTGTCACATCAAGCTGAGGACTATATTAGAGGTCCTCACAAACTTTGAGATATTCTTCCAAAGACCACAGACTTGGATGCCTTTGCAGCCACTCTTGCCCAATTTTCAATATTTGATGGTGAAGATGACATTCAAGGGAGTTCAAAAAGAGTGTTAAGTGGAGCTATTGAGAGTGGAGCTAGGGGGAGTGGCATGCAAGAATTTGATTTTGAGGAAAATCTAGATGATATATTCTAGATTGTTTGTATTCTTGTTGACATGATATTCATATATCATATGTATGGCAGCCACATGATCAATGAAAATGTAAAATCTTAAATATATTGAATGTATTGAACATTAATCCTTCACCATCCTTCATTGATTAATGTTCAATACATTCAATATTTGCACTAATTCTACATCCCAAAACATCATCGCCTTGTCCTTGTAGCTATCTTGCTTGTGTGATAGGAAGCACAAGTTGGAATGCACATATATTGATTTCTCTTCCTTTTTGGCTGCAAATTGGTTGTGCTCAACTAATTGGATGTAGTATGTACTCCAATACTGCTTAGTTGAAGAGGAACTCACAACCTATCGAGTCATAGTTAATGGCAAATTATAATTTTTAGTGAATCTATAAAAGCAAATATTAAAAATTAAAAGCAAGTACTAAAAAGAAAGAAAGAGAGTTAAAAATATGCATGCGATCAAATTTTGAGGGCAAAATTCCGTAGATGTGTGGAGCCATGGCCATGGAAGTACCACCACATATGAGAGTCCTTCTTGGAGATGCCAAGGTTGTAATCTGTGGAGGTTATTTACTTCCCAAATTCGCCCACAACTGTCTTCTATATCTGTATCAGGGAAGATACTGGTAAATGTTGCCTTATCTCTGTATGTTGGCATCCTCTTGGGCAAAGAAAGGATCTCAGTGCCATAATATTTTAGTGTTAATGTGAAGACAAGGAAATGAAACAAGGTGGTGATTTTGTTCCACTCTTCAATAAGAATACTTTGCACTTGCTTGAAAGAACTTTCTAAAGGCTATTGCTAAGTTACTGAAACGCCACCCCTAGGGCATCTGGTACGAGTATGCCCCAGATACTCGTTCGGAAATGGCTGGGCAGGTTTGGGTATGGCTGGGTATGTTTGCAGATGTACTTGGCTATTAGGAAATAAGGGATAAAATATGCGGAATAATCCCTCACAGAATTGCAACAGTAGAAACTAATATGCAGAAAGTATTACAGATCTTAAATAAAAGTGTAGAATAACATAACTCAACACAAAGAGACAGTATTTAACGTGGTTAACCCAATTTGGGCTACGTCCACCAAGAATCACTTGCTCAGATTTTATTACAAGCCACCGCTCTCTCAATACAATACCTATATATGTTTGGAGCTATGCTCAACAAACTCTACAGAATTCACACCCGAATTCAAAATACATCTGTAATGTTACATTATACCTACCATATGCATAAAACCATATAAGTAGACAACTGCTTAAGCAGTTTTACAAAACCGTGGGTATTAAAACCATGGGCCAAAACCCTCCCATAAACCTATGGGTCAAAAAATCCCGCCCATATAAGAAAAGCACGTTTCCCGGCAAGACAACTATGGAAAGTGTACAGTACTTTTAGTGTACAATCTTCAACAATGCTCACATGAAAACACGCTCCATAACCTAACACTGGCCGTACCAAGACCTGCTGAGCCATTCCCAGGGCGTTTCCAAGCCTGCAACAGTGTTTTTAAATTTATTTTTTCTACTTTAAATTTAATACATCGTTATAACAGAAATCACAGTTTTTGCAGCAGCATTATTGTACGGAAGGTACCAAATAGAAGCCTTTAAAAACAAGGACAAAAATTGCATGTAAGAGATAAATGTAATAAACACCTTGACTATGATAGATGTGGTAGGGATGATATTTGTGCCCAGGTTCAATGAAATTATGAGTAGTTTGTTGTGGTTATTTAGCTTGTTTTGTTTTTCATACGCATAATGTGGTAATTCCTATTTATTATGCTGGGATTTATATATTTTGTACTGCCATATCCAACGCTGTATTCGGGGCAACTTCGTATCCGTACTGTATCCAAAACGTATTGGCATTTTAGGGATATTACTCTCTTGCTGCTGTAATGCTTCTCTTTTTTTCAATCATTTAGTCGATGGAATCATAGATTCTTAACTTAAAGTGGCTGATATGTATTAGTAAATCTGATCATACTTGTGTTGGGCTCTGTAAAACTAAGGAAGTTATACACATGAGCACAACAATCATCACCTAGGATCATCCCTTTCACTTTTCAGACCTTCTATGTGCTTGACTACTTCCATGCAACCCAGAAGTTGTTGATAGCCATATTGTGCAATGCCTTCACATCTTCACACTTAGTCTCAAGATGATTGTATGTGAGGCGCATTTAGTTTTGACAACCTAATAGGAAATTGCAATAAACGAAATTTTAAAAATGATTGAACATGTACTAGTTACAAAATCATCTACTTAAAGTAGATAATGTAAACTTTAAAATAAAAATAAAAGTTAGTGAAGTAAGTTAGAAGAAAAGACTGTCACTTATGGTTAACAACTTCAAATTTCAGAATGAATTGAAGATGGTTTGTGACGTGATAAGTGGTGACAAACATTTGGATCTGATTGGCCTTGGTATACAGTTGTTTGATCCACTTTATTATGATGCCCAACTTTTGCATCATTAGGTTGAGTGAATGAATGACACAAGGTGTCCAAAATGTGTGCTTGTATGTTGCCTCAATTAGTATCCCCATAGCTTTGCAATTGTTACCATCGTTCGTTAAGACTTGGACAACGTTTTGAAGCCGCATCATTCCAGTAGATTCTATGAGGATGTCAGTTATGGATTGTGCATCTTTCACAGTCATTTGCCATAGAAAACGTTACCTGTTTAGGGCACACTGCAAGGACATTAACCAAGGGACCTACGTTTGCAATCTTTCCTTTCATTAGAAATGACGGACATGACCATTTCGATTCAAGAATCCCTAATGGGATGTAATGAATCATCTACATATCTTTCTTCCTTGCCCAATTATGTGGTGCGTACCTTTTCATAGCATGAGCCTATGTATCCTTTAGGGGCTTCATTGATTCCTCTCACCCATTTCCTGCCAAGCTGCTGAGCTAACAAGGTTAAATGAAAGGTCTATTGGCAATCTCTCAACCTCAATTTTAAATTCCCTTCCCAACGGGCCTGTATCTTCTTCATCTTAATAGGGTGTTAGCAAATAATGATGTGAGGCGGCCAAGAATGGGGTACAAAATAGGAACTGGAGTTAGCTTGCTCAATGTGAGATTCCTTTCTTTGTCAAAGAATGCTTCACTTTTCTTTCAGCCGCTTTATTCCACTTCTTCTTACTCTTTGATGTACTTACGATTATTTGTTTTTTGCAGCCCCCCTTTTTATCTGGCCTAATTCTATTTTTGATTCCCTTGCCAGGAGTCACAGAGAAATTGGCTTTCAGCCTGACTGCATGACTGCTTATATTTGATTTTGCACTTGCTGTGACAACCAAATATGACCCCCCTCCATATTGAATCTGCTGTCATTGTCATATATTTCCAAAGCACCAAAAATGGGTCGGTTTTCAAGGTATGTGTTTCCCCTTGTCCTACAGAGCTAGAGGTTTCTGCCATTGTGGCAAATGCTTGTAGCTGTAAGTTTTAACACAAACATAATGTCAGCAGGGAAAAAATCAAATCCTAGGATACCATTGCTTGTTGGAAAAAATGGCTAAAAAGTTAACCAAAGAAAGAAAGAAAAAGGCCATGTGAATTTTTAGAACAAACTTTAAAAAATAAAAAAACTGAACAGTTCACTTAAAATCACCTTCAATGAAAGAGGAAGCTCCTCAATCTCCTTAGCAGTTAATGGGCACTCATAGTGGCACCAGGAACAGCAAAACAATGCAGTTGGAACTTAGCTTGATGAAGTTTCAGACCTAAGCATTCGTGAAAGGTAAATGTGTTTTTTTCCTCAATAATTTGGTGAAGTGAGAGGCAAGTTGGATATTTGCCGGCTTTTAGGTTTTGAGTTGTCTTTGTTTAGATTTTTTGTTTATTATTTGGTTTCTTTTTATTTTAATTGTTTTTTTTCATTTTTGAGTCAAATGACTGATTTTTTAACTAAAAAAAGTCCAGGGGCCTGTGTGTTTGCCCCAGCCTGCTGTGGTTGATCCTCTGAACTCATATTGTACCAGGACCCAACTCGTATTGTACCGGGACTCGGGGGTGCAAAACCCAGTAACTTAAATCCTAAGATATAACTCTTATACATTGTAGTACAACATACTCGTTTTATTTATTACATGTTCAAATTTTAATACAAAGCACATGCAACATGTTGATTATCTGAAGTTAGTGATGGTGGATATCATTAAAATAAAAATAAATGATGCATATAATGCAAAATCTTTTTACTTATTTTTGCTGATACTTTTGTTTCTATTCGGATTTATTTCAATACCATTTTGAAATTCAAAACATCTATCCAAAAAAATATTCACAGGTTTTCCAGAAGCTTTTATTCTTCTGGTTTGATGTGGGCTGTGGAAGCTTGAGTACTCTCACAGTCTCACCATTTGGAAATGTCTTGGGACTATTTGTTTATCCACTAATAGAACAATGATCTCACAAATATTTTGAGCACAATAATGAAAATGAGTCTCAAGACTGCATTTTGGGTCATTTTTGGTCGCTAGATGTGGACCAGCCTTCCTTGGCAGCGTGTGTTATCACCTCTCCTTTTGTGTAGATGCTGTTATTTGGAAAGCCAATAACTGAATAGCTGTATTACATAATTGCAATAGTTACATGGCACTGAAACATCTATATGGGCTTAGTTTATCTATTCAATAGATAATTGAAATTTGGTATGTCATGTTCACTGGATCAGTACTGTATCTTCAGTACACTTGGCTTTGTCTGGTATCTATGTACCAGTTCCATTGATCATTTTTGATCATCTATAATGCCTTCTTCTGCCATACTAGAAAGCAGTTTGATTTACCCCTCGATTGGCTCTCATGCTCTCGTGATTATTACAACTGGAAGCTTCAATTCTGATATGTTCATTGCAATCTACTATATTCCTCCCTCCTGGGATGCATCCCAAACATCACCTTCTTATTTGTCCATTGCTTTTCCTTTGATTTTACTTTTTGATGTCAATTTGATATCCATATTGTATGTTACTTCTCTTCGGTGTTATACAATTTATGGGAAAGAATGTTTGGATGCATTTGTTTTGTTATATTAGCAATCTTATTGCATTAGTTCCCTATACATTGAGCAAATATTAATTTCTGATAAAGTAAAAATGACATTGTTTTGTATAGTTTATTCTTGGTACTTTGTTATTTAAATCAGTAAGACTTGTCGATGGATGAAGTTGCCTGTTTCTGGTTTTGCAGTGTGATGTATCGTGGCCTATCGTTATCATTAGTGGTCTTTGCGTTTTGTCATGGCTCTACCTCAATGTGGGATAACACTTTTTATGAACCTTAAAGCTAAGTTGGTTTATGTTTTTGCAGGGCCAATACAAGTCAACTTTGGTATGCCCAGTGTGCAACAAAATCTCTGTAACATTTGATCCATTTATGTATCTATCACTACCTCTTCCATCTGCTACGACTCGGACAATGACAGTTACAATATTTAGCAGTGATGGCAGTGCACTTCCTACACCCTACACGGTTATGGTACCTAAGCAGGGCAAGTGTAAGGATCTTATACATGCATTAAACACTGCATGCTCTTTACATAATGGAGAGAGACTTTTGCTTGCGGAGGTTTGTGGAAGCTGATTTACTGCTTATATCATATATTCTGTTTCGGCAGCTCTTGCTTGAGTTACACCTCTAAGATGTTTTAAGTCTGTGTTACTAAACAAAACTAAAACTTGGCGACATTCACAGATCTATAATCATCGGATATTTCGATATTTGGAGGATCCAGCTGACTTGTTATCTAGTATTAGGGATGATGACTACCTTGCTGCGTACAGGGTTCCTAAATTTTCAGATAAAAGACTCTTGCTGCATTTGATGCACCGGCGTAAGGAAGAGTAAGGTCTATTAGGATTAGATCCATTGATTTTTGATTTCATGCATTTCGATGCACTCTTGTTTCTACCTCATCTAAAAGTCGTTAAGTTCTGTAAGCTGTGTGCAATTTGTTCTGTCAAACCCAGAACATTCACATCTGCTCCCATGCCTAATTTCTATTTTTTCTGTTCCTTTTTTGGTTTTGTAGATCTGTGTAATTTGTGCTAATCTAATATTAGATAAATTCATTAGTATTGGCAGATAGACAAGTATACATTTTTTTTTCAAATACTACACACGTTCACTATAGTATAGAAGACTGTTTACAGCTAATCTGGTTCATGGGAAGTGGTTTAGATTCTTAGAAGTTCCTAATGAGTATGTTTTGAAAACCGTTGCCATTCTGTAGAGCAAGAAAAATAACAGATCCCAAACAATTCCTTTTATCTTTTTTTTTGTTTTGAAGATGTGAATTTGTTCATGGTACGTAGTTTACTTCATTAATAAATGAGGGAAAGGCTTTTCATGAAGGTGAAAGTGTAGTAGAGCTCCTTATTCTATCATTAAGACTGAATATGCAACAAATTATTCACCACATACGAAGAGGAAAACTATCTAAAAGAAAATATGTACACTCATCGTATACATCACAATGGAGACTGCATAATATGATGAAAGTAGGCTTTTCTTTATCGATATTCTCGTAAATGTACACGGTCTCTAAATATGCTGGGTCTAGACCATTTTTGATGCTCAAGAGATTTGTGGATGGAAATGTCTCTGCGTGCATTGGCTCAGTTATTTCATTTAGAGGAAATAGTGGTGGGTACAACTCACTGACTGCTAAGGCACAAGTACATTACACCTTGGACCTTATAGGTACAATGCACTTGATTCCGAAAAACACTCACAATTATGCCTTTATTTAATATATGCTTTATAGATATTAACTCTACATGGATAAGTACGTGGCACTAAAACTATCTTGTACAGATGTATTTTTAAATTACAGATAAAAACATCCGGTCTGCAGAGAGACTTGCATATTTTTTCATTGGGCTTGACACTAGTTCTCAAGGCAAAATGTTTGGATCTGTTTAATTGCAGAAATTCTGTTAAAATTTATGTGAGAATCTAAAAGTTCTTACTAAGTACTAAAAGAGAGATTGGAGATGATATTCATGAATATTGATGCAACTGGAAGCTTCTATTGCATTGGGTGTTGAGACTCATGAAATTCATCGGGAGCTTCACAAAATTTGGCTATAACGTCTACCTTTTCCCTAGTTCTATTGTGAAGTTTTTTGGAGTGTAGAAGCGATTTAGTTCATTTATTATTTATTTGAGAGTGCTTTATGTCATATTGCTGTGCTAAACTATTTTTGTGGGTATATCATGCAGTTATTGGCATTTGTAAATGCTGAAAGTCTAAATGCGTGTCCATTTTGTGTCCTGGCCTTGTTACTTGTACAACAACTTTGAAGCGTTGCAATTACAAAAAGAGTCTAGTAAGATCTATGAAATGTACGAGGGCAACTGAGACAGACAACACATAGCTTGCATAACCAGCTTGCTGCTTGAGAGCACAGGATAAAAAAGGTTTGAAGTGGCAATACGTAAAGACATAATAATCTGACATAAGTTGTTCTTGGCTAATGTGAGAGTGTAGAAAACAGTACCCATTTTCATATGACTTTGGTTTTGGCCCTCCAGCTAAACATGGTCTGAATTGGTTGATTGGTGACATGCCTGCACGCATTGGGCACATTTCCATATCATCTTGGTTTAATAAAGTACAAAAAAAATGTTTATGAGAGATCTTCTTTCCTTTGTAATAATAGCTGGGTAGCATGGTTTGCTCCAGTTCCGAGGAGAAAGGCGTTATTATTGCTGATTTCTGGGCAAGAATCACTAAACTTGAACAGACTCAAGCTACCCCCCGTGGATTCCCCAAGCTTTCAACAACTTAATAAAGTGGTTTCAGAAATTAATTACAAGCAATGAAAGATAATCATTCAACATGAGCATCTTATAAAGGAAACTACAACCCAACAGAAGTCTATCCAAAAACAAGTTGAGGAACAAAATTTATGGGTACAAGTGGTTAAGGGGAAGAAAGCCTCTCCAGCGGTGGAAATGGCTGTCCAACCAAAGTTTGAAGAAGAAAAGGCATGCCAAACCAAGTCTCTCAACCTTCTTGTTCGTGGCTTCCCTAAACCAGTTGATCCCTTGCAGGCAGGTAACACATTCTTTCGTGAATATTTGGACTTGAAAGATATTCCCTTAACAAAGCTTGGAATTTCCAGATAATACCCTTGTTATCCAATTCTGAACTGTGGAAGATTGTTTTGCAAGCACTTAAAGCAAAAAATAAACTCTTTCCCTCCCACAGAAAATATATATAGATGCATATTTCATAAGACTTTAGGTTGACTAGCTTCTTAAAGCTCGTATCCAGGTTGTAGCTGCCTGGAAAGAAAACAAGTGGGCTGTTATCAAAGGCCGTAGGGATGTCAGTCGTGATTCACCCCCTCCTGGGTGGACATGCCCTAGACCGTCAACATGATGCTGACTTCTAGTTTCGACAAATGTGGGTAGCATCTCCCATTGCTTGTTGGAACTACGACACTTCTTGGTCTTCTCTAGGCACTTTCCAAGATGTTACCCGCTTCATGGGAACTCAATCTTCTCTCACTGAGACCCACGAGAGCACTCCCTTTACTCATATGGTAATTGTGGGTTTCGGCTTCTTGTTGGGAGGACCTATAGATTGGGTGGTGTCCGATGGTCTAGGTGGTGTGGCTTGCCTCATTTGGGATAGCCTTCGGTTTAGAGTTTCACTGATGGCTTCTGATGCCCACTCTAGATTACATGTGGCTACAGGTTCAGAGGGGTCACTATGGTTTCAAGATGTTTTCATAGCTGTATGCTACTTCCCCCCGTGCCACATCTCCATCCATCTTTCACGTTGATGGCCCCCCCATACCTTGATCTTTATTTAGAGATCTCTTAGTACTTCAGTAGTGGTGATATCATTCTTTTGGGTGATTTTAATGTCTATACATGGAACCCCCAAATGGCTATTCATGATCATGCACAGGATGAGTTATGCCATCACGAGTTAGATCTAGAAGAGTTTGGTCTATAAAGAGCCTTTATTGACAGGAATTCTAGTAGCTATAGCCTATGGGAGATGCCTTGTGTATTTGGATGAATCTCAGAGCCTCCATGTAATGTCCCCCTTTTCCAATCGAAGACCTTTGGCCCATTTTGTCAACCCGAAGGCCAAAGGAAAAATATAAGGGTGACTTAAGTTATAATAAATTATTATAAAGTGCTATAAAAAATAAAATAAAATAATTAAAGCACTTATATTAATTTATTTAGCTTAATAAAAATAAATTGTAATCCCTATGGAAAATATGATTTGCCTTAAGGGGCAAAAGTCATTGTAAAGGGATTTATTATATTTTATTCCTCCTGGAAAGGATAATGGCGACATTGGGCCAAAGGGGAGTAATGAAGCCTAGGAAAGATAAAAACATAATTAATTTATGTATTTCCCCTAGAGCAATGTTGACTTGCACTAGGAGGGAAATGTTGTTGGGAAAAACATTTAATATGGGAAAATATTAAATGTTTGCATAGGGAAAATCATGTGAGCTCATTGGCTGGTTTGGAGGTTGGTGGTTGGCCCTTTTCCTTTAAAAGGGAAGTCGACTTGCCTCTTCAATAATCCAGATTTTTATGTGATATTTCTTTTGCATTTGAGCTCTAAGCTTTTGCATTAAAAATTCCAAGGACGAAACCCCTTGTGAATTCTACTTCTTGTGGACGAAAACCCCAAGAGTTTGAGAGGGTTTTTCACTCAGAAATTCCCATTGATTGTAATCAGATTTTCAGTCTATTTCAGGCTTTTTCCAGCAGTGTTATTGAAGACTTTTTGAAGTATTTTGGTGAATAAAATTGCAGCAGTGTTTTCTCTATTGGATCGACTCACTTTGGGAGTGTTTGTGTATTATTATTGAGGTATTTAGATCTATCAAATCATTGTCTAATATTTCATAATTTCTGTGAATGAAAATACCCAAGTTTCATAATTCTTATGAGGGTTATTTGCCAGTTTTATGCAATCAAATTTCAGATCTGATTTATGAATTGATTTGGCATTTGAAAATTCTGATTTTTATATGAATGAGTTCATAAAAATATAGGCCAGCATCTGGGATAGTGAAAATAATTTTTGGAGCTCATTTGATGCCCTAAATGTGCGTGCCGAAATAGGACCAGATCTGCATGTTTGGTAGTTGGTGTTATAATTTGGTTTACATCATCTTGTTCCTTGTATTTTCCAAGTTTGGAGATATGTCATTTGCCTAGATCGGAGTTGTGTAGAGAAAGTTATGCTATCGTGAAGATTGCAGCAGTTAGGGTTTCAGATTTAAATTATTTTTCAGCTGTTGTAGAATCTGATTTTCGCCATAAATTCTTTAGGGTTGTTCCAAGTGTTTGGGAGTAAAAATAATTATTGTATGCTGATTTTGGGTGTGTTTGCATATAAAACCCTAGTCGCTTTTTGCATAAATTAATTATGGTTGCCCTAGTTTATTTCCCATAGCTGCCAAAAGTATATTTTTATTATTTTATAAAGTGGGAAAAAATCTCTTATTTGGGCAAAAGATCTATTGGGGGATCTTTCAGTGGTATTAGAGTAGTGTATCCTCCCAGCCTGTGAAGAAAAAAAAATCAGATCTGAATGTAAGCAGAAAAAAAGGCGTTCGACATGCAGTTCTTTAGAAAGTTACTACCGTGGCGGGGTAAGATTTCTATTTTTGAAGGTACTAATAAAAATTTCTATGAGATCATGGTTAGAATTGGAGGCATACTTGCTATCAAATCCTATTTGTGTGGATGATGCCCTCAAATTCATCCCTTATCATTTGGAAGTAATAGCATAGGATTGGTGGTATCATTTGATAAAGACCCAAGGGGAAGAATTTGTCTACTTCTTTGATGACTGCAGCCAAAGGTTCATGGAGAGGTTCGATGTACCAGAGAACAAAGGAGGAGCAAGGGGTAGAGGAGGATAAATCAGATCTACAACCAAATGAAGAAGAAGAGGCTTCAAAAGGTATGGTCTCCATTGAGCAAAATAATGGTGTTAGTGAAACTTTGCTTGCTAGGGAAATTGATAATAGAGAAGAGAAGAAGTTCATATATGCAAGCGAAAATGTAATGGAAACTCTTAAAAAGTGTGAGGAATGGAATAGTAGAGCTAGAGCTACTAGGTTGATAGCCGTTCACGCAAGACAACACTTACAAGAGTTCAAGGAAAAAGATGAAGGCAATTGATGCAAGGAAGTCTACACTCACGAAAGAAGACTCTATGGAGCAGCTAGCACATGAGGAGGAGCTTCACATAGACACATTGTGTGGAATTGTAGGGTTGATGCAATTTCCAAAACCAAACAACTTTTGATCAGCTTTTCAGATAACTTCAACGGGCACTTAGGCAACAATGATGGGGGCAGCTCAACATATGTCTATTCTTGAGCACACAGAGAACATTGATGGCATTGAAAGGTATGAAGAACATAATAATGTGTCTCATTTATTGCTTGCCCATTCTCCAATTTATTTTCATCAAGAGATGCAAGATATGGTAGAAGAAGCCTTCATTTTGGAGTTTGTTGAAGCATTGCTCCAAATGTAATGTATATGGGAGCATTTTGTGGATGATATAAGGGGGCAAGTTTTAGCTCACTTGACAGGTAATAGGTGCCAGGCTTGCGGATCACTTCAGCATGTTTTGTCTCTTGTGCATGACACTTGGACAAAACAAAAATCATAATTGACTTGAGGGCAAGCAATTTTGGGAAGGGAGGGACTGTAATGTCCCCCTTTTCCAATGGAAGACCTTTGGACCATTTTGTGAACCCGACCGGCCAAGGAAAAATATTAGAGTGACTTAAGTTATAATAAATTAGTATAAAGTGCTACAAAAAATAAAATAAAATTATTAAAGCTCTTATATTAATTTATTTAGCTTAATAAAAATAAAATTGTAAGGCCCTATGGAAAATACGATTTGCCTTAAGGGGCAAAAGTCATTGTAAAGGGGATTTATTATATTTTATTCCTCCTAGCAAGGATAATAGTGACTTGGAGCAAAGGGGAGTAATGAAGCGTAGGAAAGATAAAAACATAATTAATTTATGTATTTCCCTTAGAAAAATGTGACTTGCACTAGGAGGAAAATGTTGTTGGTAAAAACATTTAATATGGGAAAATATTAAATGTTTGCATAGGGGAAAATCATGTGAGCTCATTGGCTGGTTAGGAGGTTGGTTGTTGGCCCCTTTCCTTTAAAAGGGAAGTTGACTTGCCTCTTCAATAATCCAAATTTTTATATGATATTTCTTTTGCATTTGAGCTCTAAGCTTTTGCATAAAAAATTCCAAGGACGAAACCCCTTGTGAATTCTACCTCTTGTGGATGAAAAACCCAAGAGTTTGAGAGGGTTTTTCACTCAGAAATTCTCATTGATTGTAATCAGATTTTCAATCTATTTCAGGCTTTTTCCAGCAGTGTTATTGAAGACTTTTTGAAGTATTTTGGTGAATAAAATTGCAGCAGTGTTTTCTCTATTGGATCGACTCTTTTTGGGATTGTTTGGGCATTATTATTGAGGTATTTAGATCTGCAAATCATTGTCTAATATCTCATAATTTCTATGAATGAAAATACCCTAGTTTCATAATTCTTTTGACGGTTATTTGCCAGTTTTATAATCAAATTTCAGATCTGTTTTATGAGTTGATTTGGCATTCGAAAATTCTGATTTTTATATGAATGAGTTCCTAAAAATATAGGCCAGCATCTGGGATAGAGAAAATAACTTTTGTAGCTCATTTGATGCCTTAAATGTGTGGACCGAAATAGGAGGGCCAGATCTACATGTTTGGTAGTTGCTGTTATAATTTGGTTTACATCATCTTGTTCCTTGTATTTTTCCAAGTTTGGGCATATGTCATTTGCCTAGATCGGAGTTGTGTAGAGAAAGTTATGCTATCTTGAAGATTGCAGCAGTTAGGGTTTCAGATTTAAATTATTTTCCAGTTGTTGTAGAATCTGATTTTCGCCATACATTCTCTAGGGTTGTTCCAAGGGTTTGGGAGTAAAAATAATTATTGTATGCTGATTTTGGGTGTGTTTGCATATAAAACCCTAGTCGCTTTTTGCATATATTAATTATGGTTGCCCTAGTTTATTTCCCATAGCTGCCAAAAGTATATTTTATTATTTTATAAAGTGGGAAAAATCTCTTATTTGGGCAAAAGATCTATTGGGGATCTTTCACTCCACATTCTCAATGGCCTTCCTCACTTGGCTTTGGTAGATTCACTTGTTCTCTCCGTGGTGGTGAGAGTGTCATTCCCGCATTTCTGTGACTTTTGTATTTCTCCTAGGCTTCCACTTGTTGACCATGCCCTCTTGACATTCACCCTTCACACTAATTTTCCAATGTTGCCCCCTTCACCTCTCTACCCGTGCCTTGACATTAGACATACCACAATCCACTTTGATGGTGACTACACCATTGACTATGTTGCCAATCTCTTCTCATATCTAGGTTCTAGTCCCTCCCTATTCCCACCGCTGACTCCATTTATGAGTTCTTACGTTAAACCCTAAGGGATGTTGCCCTCGATTCTTGTCTTCACACCATACACTACTTTAGATCCCCTTCCTGCCATGGGTCCTGCCCCATGAATTGGTGGATGCTGATGAGTGTAAATCCCTTCATCGGAGACCTCAATTTTCTTAATCACGTGACCCTCCCTCCATACCCGTCCTCTGTAGGGAGTACCATTGTCTTCTTTGACTTAAGAAATGGGAATTTCTTACATCTAGATGATTTGCACTCATTGATCTCCACTAGTCACCTAAGACATTTTGGTTTACCCTTTTCCTTGGAAAAATCCACAATTTTTAACATCACCCTAGACATATGGGTCTCCTATGCTAGTTCCCTCTACAATATTCTTGGCCACCGTGTTGTCACTACACACCTCCACTTCTTCAGTCAAGAGAGTTATTTGAAGTTGTGCACCAGTAAAGCAATGGATTGCAAAGGTCTCCAAATTGAATTCATCAATATGGTATGGATTCCCGGCCTATCTGCTTACCATGCTCTTTAATGAGGTGGTGTGCTCAAGTTTTTCTCAGTCGTGGTCTCATCACATCATTCACCCTATTCATGAATTTGGAGATTTCTCTACCTTTGGAAAATATAGGACCATTATGATCGGGCATACATTTCCCAAACTTTATGCTACAATATTGAATATGCAAGTGTCAAAATACTTGGAAAGGAACAATCTCAGAGCTAGGGGGCAAGTTGGCTTTAGGAAGGACCATCAAATTGTTGACCACATCTTTACACCCTGAGCTATTATTGAGGAAGCTCGTCGCATGTCTTCTAAAGTCTCTTGCTGTTTTGTTGATTTTAGATAGGCCTTTGACTAAGCTCTGAGACACTTTTCTAGAAGTTGAGAGACATTGGCATCCCATATTCTCTGAGTACTACTGCTTGGAAGTTTTAGTTTCTTTGACTTTGTGAAGAGCATCGTTAGGGTCAAGCAAGGGTGTCCTCTCTCTCCAACCTTATTTAGTATTTACATTGATGAGAATTAAGAGGAGTTTCTTTGGAAGCATGCCCATTTTGATGATGGTTGTACTTTGCATGAGGTTGTTATAGGTATCCTTCTTGTTGATGACATTGTTCTCTCACACTCTACTGAGGGCTTAAAATGACAACTTGATGCCCTTACCTGTTTTTGTGATCTTCGACAACTTGTGGTCAACCTTAGTAAACCCAAGGTCATGATTTTCAATATTGCCAAATGCTTCCTCTCAAGATTCTAGTTTTTCTAGAAAGGGGAACTTCTGTTAGAATATGTGGAGAGAGAAAGAATAAAGAAAAATTAGAATGTACAAAGAACAAATGAAGAGAAATTGGAATGCACACTTTATTCATTGTGTTTGTCATTTTATTATGTGTGAGATGATTACTGTGTGAAATGGTTACAAAATGGTCGAAGTGGTTCCAATCGTTTGTTAGTTACCACTTAACTAATATTAACTTACACTAATTTATAAGCTTTATATTCTAACACCCCCTCCTAAGGCTCACACTATAGAACATACTGACAAAAGATTAAAGTAACAGATTCAAACAAGACCACAAATTCTTCAAAAGCTTTTCCCTTTGAAAATAGTGCTTTGATTAGGTAGAACTCCATCAAGTTGCCTCCCTAACCTTTGTAAAGGTGTAGTTCTCAAGTTGAATTTGGGAGTTCTTGGATTCCACCTCCTCGAACTCCCGAATTACAGAATCTCACAAATTGTTGGATAATCATTCATACTTGAGCTATGTGTTCCATCAAAAGTTGTATTGTGACCCTCGTAAGAGTAAATTCTCAAGGTCCATAGACTCTCTAACTATCTGGGCAACCATCCACGTTGAGTTTTACCTACACTGGATCCCTTATTGTCTTCAAAGTGTGAGGTTTATTTTAAAATACGTATTCTCTATCAATGATTTCTTCATCACTTTCAACATCCAGTGGATTTTCAGAAATGGCTGCACTAAATTCATTTGGTTTGTCTTCGAATTTTCCCTTCTCTTTTTCCTCACGATCTTATCCATCTCTTAAGGAATATTTCTTTCAGTAACTTGATGATGTACACTTTCGTCACAATTGTTTATCATTGTCTCCAAGAGTAATATCATTGGCTTGTCATAATATTCAAGATTCACAGTGTAGTCAAGGCCAAATGAAACACCCTAAATTGTTATCATCTTGTCACATACAACTGTTTTACTATGTTTGGGACTATACTTCAGGAAAAATGTTCCTGTGCCCTTGATATTTGAAGAATGCAATTGAAAACATGCCCTAGGAAAGGCGCAATTGGTTGTTGATTATGCCCTCAAAATTCTGTTAACGATTTAGTCTCGACGTTTTATAGAAAGGCAGGTAATATACAGTCTGTGCATGCCCTAGTTTGTGATTTGCGACAACAAACAAGATTTGTGACACTAATCTAGTATTCGCGAGACAATTTACTTGTTTTTTGATCTTGTTAACATCTCTCCAACCCTCACGACCACTATTCAAGCCCTCACATCTACCTTCTTGACTTTGTATTCTCCCGAAATTCATGATTCATATCTGTATTTTTTTCTACTGTGGGTTTGTACTTTCGCAACTTTATTTGTGCCTTAGATACATTCAAAAATATGTTGAATGCTTCTTCCTACTGTTTCACCTTGATTTTTAGATCCCTTCGACTAACAAGGGATCAGATACCAATGCTCGAATATCAGAGAGAAATAATAAAGAAAGATTAGAATTTACAAAGAATAACTGAAGAGAAACCGAAATGCATATGTTACTCACTGTGTTGATCATTTTATTATGTGCGAGATGGTTACAAACTGGATGAAGTGTTTACAACCATTTATTAGTTAACACTTCACTAATATTAACCTAACGTTAATTTATAAGCATTATATTAAGCCTTATATTCTAACAACTTCTAGAGATCACATCAGCCTACACCTACTTAGGGGTCCAATTTTCTGGTCCATCCTTTAGCATGAAGCCGACCTCTCACTTGTGCCTTTGCAAGGATAATGCCTCTCTTTTTGTCTCAAAGTGCCAATGTTTCTAGATCCACTTCTAGGACATCCCCTCCAAGTTACACTATTTTGATACAATTATTAAGCGTACAATTTTATATGGTTGAGAGGTTTAAGGACCTAGTTTAGAAGCTGTTGATTGGCCTGTATTGAGAGAGTCAAAACCCTAATGCTACGACACATGATTTGTTGCAATCAGACAATACTTTAGTGCATTGTCCAAGTTGAATTTGCTGTACACCTTGAGACCATGTTCATGCTTACTTTCTACACTCATAGATTCAAACCTGTAGGGACCTCAATTGCAGGTTGTGAGAGGTATCCATACTTAGCACTTTGCTCCTTAGAAAGGAGGCTTCACTAGCCCACATCAGATGCCGACATCGATGATACTCTGAGATTTAGTTGCTTTTTCTTTCCATTGACATCTCCATTGATAGGCTACCCCCTCTCATGATCTCCTTAGATGCCCCCCCTAGACCACTTCCCACAAAGGATGTCATCACTAGAGCTGTTAGAGAGAAAATCTAGAGACAGTATATCAAGGCCACCTTGATATTCCCCTTGAGCTGCTCAACCTCAAGCTTGCTTTTTACGCTGAGCATCTTATAGGTGGTGGATGGTATTATTTGTTGCCCTCACTATCTCTAGTGCCACTGATCCTACAACTTGATATTTCCCTTTGGCTAGTTGAAAGTGTGCTCTCACTAGTTACAAGTTGAAACTGATCATCGCAATGTCTAATCTAGACGGGCATTAACAACAAGATTTTTGAAAATCTATTTTTAGAAAGTCTTGAAAATCTAATTAGCAATTTTGACAATTTTTTGTATTTTACATTTTTGAGGGTCATTGGAGCATTTTTGGGATTTTTCCGATACAATGGAAAGCAAAGCTTGGTTGCAAACCATTTCTTCTAGTTCGTTCCACTACATTTCCAATGCATCCTTAGGTTTATAAATCGGGTCAATGAGCTAGGAGATATGACCTCAACCAAGAGCACTAAAAAATAATATTAGAAGTTCGGATTTTGCTCACTTCTATCCATTCAAGTCCATCCCTAAAGGTGGATGCATTTGATCTCCATGTAGGATGACCTTTCATTTCCCATTCCGAACCCATCATGTTCAATTCTTAGCAACTTTCCATTATTTGCATTGTACTGCTATAAAGTAGGCAGTTTCGAATGAAAACAGGATTTTTTGGAGGCACACATCTCTCCTATAGAGTTTGCCTATTTTGTATACATATTTAATTACAATAACATTCTTTTTTTCCTTAATTACAATTCAATTTGCAAAACAATTATTTTGTTGAATGCAGTCAATTCTTTTATTTCCACAATCACATTCTTTCATTGTGAATCGATTGCTGTAACACATTAAGCACCACCATTAGTGTGTTGTCCACCAAATTGCATTGAGAATTTAGATTAGTGGTATCAGAGTAGGGAAATGATTATTTTAACTTTTTGTAGGACTTTAGAAAATTTGGGGAAAAGTAAGCTAGAAAAAATGAGAAGAGGGTCCAATTCGAGATGTAGATCCATTCTCAGCATCACAAATTGAGCACAAATCACTCCTTGCAGAAAACCAATGGTTGAGGGGAGACAACCAGTGGGTGTAGACCAATTTTAGCATGATCATGGAGCAAATGATGAATATGCAGAAAAATATTGCCCCATTTCGAAAGCCCTGTTGTGGAAGGATTGCTCCAAGTAGGGGCAAGGTGCATTGAAGCTATGCACAAGCCAAAGAATGAACTTGGGGAAAAAGAGGCATTTTGTGACAAAATTCAACAAGACCTAGCCATCCTGCAAGATGAACTCAAAGAGATGAAAGAAAAGAAGAAACTTATTGCAAATGCATAGACAAAAACAAAAGAGAGCATGATATATTTTTCTTGTTGTGCACATTCTGATAATTCTCCATATTTGGTTGGCAATTTTGAAAAAGACACAAAAGGTATCAATTTCGAGTTAAATAAAATGGGTTATAATGGCCAAGGCCTTGGCAAAGATGGACAAGAAATTTAGAAACCTCTCGAAGTGGAAACCTCTTGGGTATACTAGGGAATTGTCTTAACCCACCATGGGTCCCCACGTTCATTAAAGAAATCATACATCCAGACAAATCTGCTAAACCTTCTTGTGTCGTCTATTCATGCACATAGAAGATATTTGTTTAATGATTTCATCTTGTTATTTGCAGATATTTTGGTAGAAGAGGTCACAATTCTGTTCATTGTTGGAATCTTCATCCTTGTTATATTTGTGGGAAGTGCAACCACGACAGTTCTACATGTTGGTTCGTTGACATCCCCACATATAGGTCTTCAAAATTAGTAAATAGGATTTTTTGGGTGGGCCACTGCATTCATGTGGGGAGGAAATCACTTCGGCACTCAGAATTTCCTATGTTCATTGGAGATCAATCCTAGAAACAATGGGGTCCATCGCTTTTCAAGGAGGAACAAATGATCTAGATGGGCATTCAAAGTAGGATTTATGAAAATCTATTGTTTAGAAATTCTTGAAACTATATTTTTTAGTTTATGAAAGCGTTTTGTATTTTGCATTTTTGAGGGTCTTTGGAGCTATTACGGGCTTTTCCCGGTACAATGAAAGGAGGAGCATTGTTGTAGACTGTTTTTTCTAGTATGTTTCCACTGCCTTTCCACCGCATCCTCTAGTTTGCAAATTGGATCAACAAATGATCTGTAAACTCTTCAACTTTGGAATTATCCATAGAATCACAATTAATCGCTGCTGTTCTACTTTCTATTAGAAAATAATAGAGATAGCTAGTGAATGAATTATACTTGTGCTTAGAATCAACAATTTGTAGAAAAGGAAAGAATATAGACTCATACACCAACAATTTTATCCTGGAAAACCTCAAGAGGAAAAAAAACTAGTCGGGAAGGGCAATTGCTCTTTCTTCCCACTTTTATTGGCCAATTCAATAATAAGTATAGAAATTACAATAAGTATGAAAGAGAAGTAGATAATATCTCACACTTCCTCCCAGTTACTTGCTTGCTCTGTCTCAATTACTCCTTGCTTCTACAAATCACAATTCCAACACTAAGAGCTTCTTACTCACTTGCTTCATGCTTCGATGCCTTTGTTCTCTTCCATAACATGCATTTATAGTCTTTCTCATGTTCTCCCGTGCACTTGAGAACGGGAAAGGTCATGCAAAAGAAGAGACATGGACACCCTTTGGAATTTTGGGACTATTCGCATCATATTTTATTTTCTGTCCGCAAGAGTCAGGACCGCCGCCCAATGCAGACCGGCGGTCCCAGGACCGCAGCCCTGGTGGGGCAGCGGTTTTGTAATCGCCACCCCTGCACAGGGCAGCGGTCCTGTCACTAAACAGACAGAACCTTTGTGTATATATTATTTTTTCTTCTTCGTGTTGGCTGATTTGATAAAGTAGAGTTATTTTGGATCCCTATGGATCAACAAACGAGGAGATATGACCTCGACAAGGAGCACTAAAAAATAATAATATGATAAGTTCAAAATTTTTACCACTTCTGCATAATTAACTCCACTCCCAAATGTGAATATATGTCATCTCCATGTAGGATGAAGGATGACCTTTCGGTGTCCATTTGGAACCCTTCATGTCCTATTCTTAACAACTTTCCATCTTCAACATTTTACCACTCTAAAGTAGATGGTTTTGAATGAAGACACAATTTTTTGGAGGCATCTCTCTTCTATAAAGTTTGCCCATTTTGTGTTAGATCCGTGGGCATACATCTCTCCTATAGAGTTTTCCCCAGTTTGCATATATTTTCAATCACGAATTCGGTGGAAAACATACTAACAGTGGAGCCTAATGTGTTATAGCATTAGATTCACAATAAAAGAATTGTAATTGCGGAAAAAAGAATTGTTTTGCAATTGACACTATATTCAACAAAATAATTCTATTGCAGAAATAATTGTAATCGTAGAAGTAAAAGAACATTATTGTAATTGAATATGTATACTGACTAGGGAAACTCTGTAGGAGAGATGTATGCTCATAGATTCGACACAAAATGGGCTAACTCTGTAGGAGAGATGTATGCCTTTATAAAACTTGTCTTTATTCAAAACTATCTACTTTATAGTGGTACAATGTAGATAGAAAATTGCTAAGAATAGAACATGAATGGTTTCAAATGGGAAATGAAAGGTCATATTACATGGAGATGACATGTATCCACCTTTACGGGTGGAGTTGAGTGGGAAGAAGTGGATGAATCTGAACTCATCATATTATTACTTTATAGTGCTCCTTGTCGTGGTCATATCTCCTAGCCTGTTGACCCGATTTGCGATCCATAGGATGTGTTGGAAAGTTGAAAAACAAACTAAAAAAACAATCTTCAACCAAGCTTCGCGTTTCATTGTACTAGAAAAAGCTAAAAAATGCTTCGAAGGCCCTCATAAACGTAAAATGCAAAAAGATGTCAAAAACTGCTAAAAATAGATTTTCAAGATTTTCTAAAAATAGATTTTCAGAAATATTGCTTTGAATGCTCAACTGGATCCTTCTCCAACAAGATTGAATCTACCATTTCTGTACCCTCCAAGAGGTGGAGACCGAGGAACACTTTATTTGCAGATTTCCCATTTACTATGAGATCCAAGGATGATACCATTGCCTGTACAAGGATATAGGTAACACTTGCCACTTTCTTGGAATATCTAGACTAGTGATGCTTGGCTCTTTATCTATGCGAGGCCCTCTCTCCTTGGCGTAGATCCCTACAAGAGGGGTCTAGAGGCTCTAAAACCTTCTTGCTGATCGACTCTTGTTTCCAGCACACCCAAACAACATGCATCTCCAAGTACCCTTTGACACCGGTACTATCACATATTAGAGTTGATAGATCAATCAAACAACACTTTTCTTAGCGCACCATTATTAGTCCTTCTCGGCGACACGAATCTACTTCTTACTAATCGCCCCCCTAACCAAAGGGATAGACTAATATTATGAGCTTCTTTTCTACTATAGGAGCTACGTCGGCCTTGGATGTAGGAGAGATTCTAGAGGAAGTGCTTTGCTTCCTCTTAGGATCTCACAACCTGGCCCCTCCGACCAAGGATACCACTTGGCCAACATTGTCAGATCTTACACAACAGCTAATGATGGCTCAATTTACTCTTCTACTTCATGTACAAACAAAGATAGTAGGTGAGATTTCCTTCCTGTCTACATTGGCACAGGTTTTATGGGCTCAAGTTTGCCCTTCATTACTATTTTTATTGATTTCATTACCACCTATTTTGGTGGCACATTGCTTTATTACTCGTGTACTTTTTGCTACTTTGCTTCTACGATTCTCTCTTCCTAGATCTTTATATTGTTAACAATTGTATCCTCGAGTTCCATTGACCTACATTTGGTCATCTGTGGACATTAATATAATTTCTTTCTTTCTTTCTTTCTATGTGGCCCTAGTTTTAGGCGACCTCAAGAAAATTTGCATGACGGGATATTCTTGTCATGCAAGAATAATTTGACAGATGAAATTCTGAGTATGGATGTGTAAGTCTCATTGCCATGCCATGGTTAAGAAAAAAGTGGTTGTTGATGTTGATGCCCTGATATGTCTGATTTGAAGCTGCCACATATAAGGCACAACAATGAGATGTCTTGTGAAGGCGGGACTGCTTCTTGCAGGACACTCACCAGAGACAAGTGGTTTTGTTGCTAAACTATCCTAGTGCTATACTAACCTAATCTATCGATTATCTTTGTGGGATGGAAAGTGGAAGAGAAATAAAGGAAAAAAGAGGTTATACGCCAAGAGAGCTTTGATCCTTCTCTTTGTATGCAGATGACACAATGTGATTGAAACATGCAAATATAACTCAAACACAACACCATAGCACAAATAGGTGAGAAAGTAAAAAAGAGGTGATACACCAAGAGAGCTTTGATCCTTCTCTTTGTATGTGGATGACACAATGTGAATGAAACATGCGAATATAACTCAAACCACAACACCATTGCAGTAATAGGTGAGAACAACTGATTGTGGAAATGAGATCATAGATAACGAGAAGGAAGATGAGAACAGATACTAGCTCCAATAAACTTTAGCAATTTCTTATACGCATACACAATTTCTTACAATACGGATAAGGTACTGAGTGTGTGCATTCATCTGAAACAGATATGAAAACATCACTAAAACAAAAGGGGAATCGAAGTGAATTTGAGAGAGGAACCCTGAACATAGAGATAATCTCTCTTTATACAAATTGGAAGAAGAGACAAAAAGAGAAGATGAGAAACATTGAATTCCAAAAGTCTGGTGCATACTGTCCCTGCAGAGAATCATATCAAAGATCTAACCGAAGGACAACCGATCCTCTGCATTTTCAGCTTCCCTAGGGTCTTCAGGTGTCAGAGAGATCTAGATCGAGAAGGATCTCCTTAACATGCCCATACCGTCTTCAGGTGTCAGAGAGATCTCTACAACATTCCCAATGCATTCAAAGGCAGTAGAATCTTTAGGCATTCAAATCATAAATGTGAACTGTCTAGAGTTGTTACATGTCTTTCATACCGCCTTTTGCAAAGGAAATTCCTCTAAGAAATTTCAAGCATGAACTGCAATCAAATATGCACCCAATTGATCTAAAGAATATATGAATCGAAAACCTTCTTTAAGAGCTTTCCGATGTGCTAAAGTTCAGGCTGAATGGACCTAGGCATCCAATGATATGGCCGTCAATCACTTTTAGGTCCTGTATGGCTCTAATTGTAGTGTTACTACAATAGCGTAAGAAGCTTATTTGTGATAAATAGATTTCTAGGGCCATTCAACCTTTTTTTGCGAGAAAGGTACCTTATTGTGTTAAAGAGCTTGGTAAGGTTCTTATACACTTTTCCTTTGTGGAGGAAGGCATAAGCATGTGAAGGAATGGCCTCTTAAATTCCATCAAGACAATCAGAATACTCTCCTCAAAAACCTATTTTTCAGAAAGCATAAGGTACTGCATTTTATAATTAGGAAGAAAGGCATTAGGGGATAGGCTAAATATTTTAAATCCTTGGGCCGCTTTCTAGAAATCTAGGTATTCCGAAATAATAGGATAGATGAAAAGCAGCTACCTTCTCTCATACATTTGAAGAGGCCAAGTTTCTTTGATTTTGCTCCTTTGAGAGTAGTGCAAGCAATCGTAATTGTAGAATAAGGATTAAACATTGTTTGGATGAATCATCTAGAGTGAGGCTTCTTCAAAAATGAAGATAAGAACCGGAGGCTTGACATCTCTGCATCTCTGCATCTTACAGAGATCGGAGTACAATGTATTGGGCCTTCATTAAATATGAGATACGTGTTTAATTCCTTTTTTCCATAGGCACACGTCCCCACCTCTGAGCTCCATTGGGGATACATCCCCAAGGGACAGGGACAAGGGGACACATTGGTGACATTCCCATGTTGTCCCCTTGCAAGCGCGTGACTTGTGCATGTTGCCGCTACATTTCCTTGCCACTATACCATGGGGACACATTCCCTCTTAGAAATAAAAAGAAAAAACTTAAAAATAATAATTAATGGGTAACTTTAATTAATTTATTTGACCCCGTGATGTCTTTTTAAAATATCTCATAGTTGAATTGTTGTGACATTATGATGTAGTACAAGCATCCTTGAAGTTCCAATTTGATATTGTGCTGCAATTGTTAATGAGAGAATCAATGGTTACTTCAAATATGGCTAATTTTATTCTATTTATGATTAAGTTTAAATTGTAGTTTTATATTTTCATTTTAAAACTTTTATGGTACAATTGTCCCCTTGCCATTCCTTATACCTAGAGATCTACAGGGTACTTCCAGCAGTACCCTTTTGCATACCCTCCAAAGGGGACTCGGTGGAACGTAGTCTAAATCTCGCTTCTACAAAGGGTATGCTTTATTAGCAGTGCTTTGATTATGCCGGAGGCATCTCGTTTGAGGGACTCATCATCGGAAAGTGTCAAGCCTTTCTGGTAAGAGCTTTTCCCGACAATCTTTCCTGGAACGATCAAGCTTCCTGACAGCATTTATTATTTTTAGTGGGAGTGATTCAAGATATTTGTTATACCATAACTGCAGCCAACAAGAGTCACGAGCATTCTCATGAAGCATTGACACTGTTTCTGTTTTCCATGGCACATGACAACAAAGTACAAACTACCAATGTAAAGGGAAACCTTAATCTTATTGCTTCTTTTTTCCTGCTAACATAGTTCATAAAATCAAAAGCTGATTTCACCATTGAAAAACTGATCTGCACCATTGAAAAGCTGATCTTCAGGGACGTTGGAACACCAAGTTTGGAGGAAGCCAAAAAGGAGATGTCTCAACCTCTTCCTACTCATCATGGTGCTCAATGCAGAAATCTCCGAGTTGGAAAATGTGCAAGGAGATAAAAAGAGACTTGTGCTAGTTTTTAGACCCCAAGCAGCAGACACCTATTGGAAACTACGGGGGCAAAATTGTTCTTGGCTACAGAGGATCCGTGGGTTAATATCTTTCTTCTTGTTAGAGGTTTGTAACAACCACTATGTTGTCCCTACCCTATCTTGCTCGATGTTTTATATCTTTTATAGTTTTCATTTATTTTTTGTGCAGGTATTTTATGAAACTGTGTTTTTGATGTGCCCTCGTTTGAGGAGGATGGCCATGTATTCCGATGCGAATTGACAAGCTACAGCTCGATTTGGATCAGGGTTCGCTTCCTCAAGCCTTGCTCAAAACTGTCTGCTTGCAGTTACGATTTAGGAAGATAGTTGGGTATACACAGAGAATAATGGATTTTGGATTTGGGGTAAAATGAGAGTATGGGGAGCTTTCGTGCATGTACTTTTCACTTTGTAACTGTGTTGTTGGGATTTTATCACCCTTGTGAGTATATTCTCAGCCTCTTTCATAACATGAGCTTTGAAATAGGATATGGACATCCACCAAAGCATTGTGGAGAAGGAATTATTGTCAGATGTTTTAGTTGCAAATTTCCTAGGAGAAATGTATGCAAAATGTAGAAGCATTCATAAGGCATGTGAACTGTTGGACAAAATGTCGGAAAGTAATATGGTCTCGTGGACTATAATGATTGTAGGATATGCACAAAATGGATTTGTTGAAGATGTTTTTGCTTGGTGACTGTAGAGTGGATAAGAATATGGGGTTACAATTAAACATGTCCCCATCACAACTAATGGAGATATGAAGAACTTTTGTGCACGTGTTGACTGCCGCACTCTATCAGAGTTTATCTCAAGATTCTTACAAGACAAATTTCTGTGAGATATGAAAATTGGTTCCATCATTTCAAAAAACGACAATGTTCTTGTACATATTATTGGTAATTCTATGTGATTCAATATCTAAATATAGGCTTGCACTATAGCAAAATGCATGGTGGCATCCCTGCAGTGATAAAGAAGGCCCAGGTTTTAATATTTCTTTCATGTTTCATTTATCATGGAATATAATATTTGCAGCCAACCGAAGTCCAGACATCTTTACAAAGCTTTCACAGGGTTTTGCCCAATTCATCCAACAGTTGTCCAACCTGATCAGTTCACCTTTGCTAGCATATTCCCAGCCTGTGCAAAAATAGGAAGCTTTGAAACAGGGTGTGGACATCCCACCAAAGCATCATGGAGGACATATGTCAGATGTTTTAGTTGCAAGTGCCCTGTCAAATATGTATACAAAATGAGCAAGCATTTGAGTGTCTAAAAGGTATGTGGTCTCATGGACTGCAATGATTGCAGAGTATGCAAACACAAAACAAAAAATCAATATGGATGAATAAGGGCTTATAGGTATAAATAGGGTTGCCTGGAGGCCTAAAGAGACCACCAGCGGGACACATGGAAATGAGAGCAGAGAGAGCATAGAGATGTGTAGACAGCATTCTTAAATATATGACCTTTGTGATGAAGCAGCCCAACAAACCCCAATAAATCATTCAAGTCATTAACTTATTCAGGTACCAATGTTCTAACCAAGCCCAGGAATCTTGTGATTATGTTTTTTTTAATCTCTGTAAGATACATTTTATTGTAACTTCAAGGCCATTTGTAGGAAGGACTCCTTTTTAGACCTTGTTGAAACCCGCCATTACCCTCGACTTGTTCTTCTCCTAACCCCTTCAGTAATATGTAGGTATTTGTACCTAAATATGTGAGGACAATACTCTTACCTCCCATTCTTCAATAATGTATGTATGCTTCTTTAATTTAAACCATACAAGTGTTGCTGCTGCAACCACTAGAAACACCAAACCTGTAATAATGGCAGTTATTCTAGCTGCCATTTTTTGAAATTGAATTCAATTCACTAATATTGGACTCATGGACACCATGCCCTCCAATTTCAACCAGCTAACAAAAGACACAAGGCATTCTCATGAAGCATTGATGTTGTTTCGCCAAATGCAACCAATAAGCATCCAATCTGATCCATTCACCTTGGTTGGTGTATTCCCAGCCTGTATCAAAGTAGTAGCTTTGAAACAGGGTGTAAGACATCCACCAATGCATTATGGAGGATTTTTCAGATGTTTTAATTCCAAGTTTCCTGGCAAATATATATGCAAAAAGTGGAAGCATGTAAACTGTTTGACAAAATGCCCAAAAGATATGTGGTTTCATGACTGCAATAATTACAGGATATCCTTAAACAGTGGCATCGTGCACAAGACAACTGTTTGACAAAATATCTCAAAAAGATGTGGTTTTATTGAACATGCACGGACCATTTGAGCTTCATTTTCATTATTAGCATAGTCATAAATACTTCATCATTCACATGCACCTCTGTTGTATGATTTAAATCAGGGATTTTCTTAAATCTTGTTGTTTGTTGTTTAAGCGTATCATCTCAATGTTTCAAGTATTTTCCTCATATCTGATCTTAGTCTAATAATCTTGTAAAAAACTTGTGGCCGACATATTATAAAGTGGTTCGATGTTTTTGAAAAATTCAAAATGAAGAGTTGGGAAGGCGACTCTACCCTCCCCGACTACCTGTTAGTATCTAACTCTTGCATCTTTTTTCACTTGCCAGGGGACGAGAGGTTGAAAAAAGGTTGAGGCTATATTGGATAACTTTTGTCTATGTAGAATTTTGTGAGTAATATTTGACTTTAAACAGATTCAAATCACCGGCAACATACTTACTGAGCAAAATGGATTTACAGGCTGAGGTGTGGCCAGTTTATATGTCTCAAGCCAATTTCATAGCCATGACTTTGTTTTACAGTTTGATATTTTTTTTAGTCTATTTAGTCAGTGAGTATATTTTAGATGTTTAAAGGGTAATTGTGGATTGTGAGTATATTTTTTCCACCCCTTTTTGTATGAAATGTGTGGATTGTGAGGATTTGATGTTTTATTTTGAAAGGTATTGGGATGAGTGATAGTACTAACTAAATACACTAGAACAACTTGTAGTTGTTTTAATTGATGTCTACCTGCTAGGCTTAACCACTTTGTTTGTCCATTTGCCCAATTTTTATTGCAGTCTAGCTACTGTTGATCCCCAATAAATCTTATGTAAATAGGTCGTGGGTAGGTTACCTTACTTGAAATTTTTGAATTTGGAGAATCTTAATTCTTGTGGTTGTATTTATATTTACGAAAACAATATTAGATTTGTGAATTTGTTATCAATTGACCTCAAGCTTGTTGGAATAAATTGCAAATGTAATGAAGTTGAGTGAACTCTCTCAGAACTAAGCAAAAGAACAGAATAAGTCATCTGCGAAGTGAGAGTTAAGGGTATTCGTAGTCTCTCCCAATAGTTGGCAGCACATACATAGACATTTCTTTTTGCTGCAACAAGATGTCTAGTTAGGAGTTCTTCCAATATTATGAATAAATACGGACTCAATAGGTCTCCCTGACAGAGGCCTCTTGTTGGTTTGAAAGGCTGCCAGGTTTGCCATTTACAGAGACTGAGATGAGGGCTATAAATACTTTGTCATCAACATGCCAGTTAAACCTGGAGAATTTGTGTTTGCTTGGTGCCTATAGAGCACATAAGAAAACATTATGGGGTTACGGATAGAGCAACTCTTCTTCTTGAGTTGGATTCTCAAAACATGGCAACTTATGTTCCTCTGTCAAACATCTACGCAGAAGTGTGCAGGTCGGCGAGATTAAAATTTTAAGGAGATTGATGTAGCATAGAGGAATAAAAAAGATACTTGGATGTAGTTCGATCAAAGGCCATAAAATGGTGCATGTTTTTTGTGTAGGAGACAAATCATACATAGAGACACAAGAGATCTATGCAATGCAGGAGTAGATGTCTTGGGAGATGAAAGCAACATGATATTTTTTGGATTTAATCTAGGCTGTGGATAATCTAGGATTTTCAGTTGACATTTTTGTCTTTTACATTTTAAATTCATTAATCTTCAACCATCTTCACCGCAACATACAAAACAAAACAACAATGATACATACATTACACAATTATCACACCAAACACATTTACAGAGTAACTTTACATTTACATCCCTTCCGACGTATTTTGCACCTCAAGTGCAATTGCTATTGATTATGTTTGTGGGTACACTTTGATAGACATAGTCACATGGGCTGTACAAATCAAGATACAATCAGATGGGCTATATTGTATTTTTTTAAATATATATTCTGGTCGGGTATGTACGCTCTATATGATGATAGCGCAATTTGGTGCTTCCTTGCTTATGCCATAGTAAGCTCATATGGAGTACACAGTGGTCTCGTATGTGCTTATTCTTCTGCACATTGTGGACCTTAAAAGTTACTCAACATTTCTCTTTGTAATTATTTTTTTCTAGAAGCTTCCTCGTTTTAGAAGCTTATTGTAAATATATCTTCCTCCAGAAGCTTTATTTTTCTCATTCTTCTCGTTAAAGCTTCCTTTTGTCTAGAACAATGTTGCATGGAGACTCATCTCCTACCAAAATACGTGTCTTGGAGACTGGTACTTGTCTCGGAGACTAGTACTTGTTGCATAGACTTGCATTTCAGTGTTTTAAAATAAATATTTATTCTGTACTCTTGATTTTAGAGATAATGAGATATCAAAGAATATCAATACAATTACTTTTATCTTTTGTCAACTTCTAATATCTTAACTTTATAAAGGTAGTACTGTTTTTCTCAGGCTATATATGGCTGTATAATATTGTTTTCGTTAAAATTGACTTTATATATTTTTTTGCCGTCTTTGAGTACTCATCTATATTTTTTGAAAATGTTCTACCTGTCCCCGTTTCCCCATACTGGTACCGGTACCTGTCCCCATTTCCTAGTTACTATGGACTAGAAGCGTCTTTGTATCTGAAGTCTTGGTATTTTCACAAGAAAACATTTCAGAAATTTATTTGGATACAGCCGTGTTTATCCTTATTTAGCAACATTTTGGGTTAACTTCTAGACCCCTCGTAAAGGATATAATGTATTTGGATCAGTGGTTTCCGGGAAGTATGTTGAGTGCTTTCACCTTTTCATACCATATTTATGGTTTATTTGTGATGTTAGATACCAAGTTGGCTATAACACAGTGTTACGCGGGGACGCGTCCCCTAGATTTTGGTGACGTCCCGGACGTCCCGAACGATTCAGGGACTTGGGGACTTGGAGGGGACGTCCCCTATTTTTTTAAAATCTTTCAAAAAAAATCTGATGTTTTTACTTTTAAAAAGCTGTTATTTTTACAAAGAACATTAATTTTTAATCTTGAAAGTACCTGAATAGAGTTTCAATCCCTAAATTTTATTGAATAAAGTTAAAATATTCAAATATTAATATTTTACATATTATTTTAATAGCCGTCCCCTTGCCGTCCCCAAAATTTGGGAGTTTTTTCCCGTCCCGGAAACCCTGTCCCTCTGTCTCCCCGTCCCCCTGTCCCCCCGTCCCCAAGACTTAGGTAACTATGCTATAACACTTAACAATCTTATAATAATTATTCTTATATCAGTTATTAAATATGCTGGAAACCTGGACAGCCTAAACCTAAAATAAATATAATTTAAAAAAATATTATGCTAAGGCTTAAGCTATCAAATAATAATTTTTAATGATAGTTATGGATAACCGGTTTCCAAGTATTGCTCATGTTCCAAGCATTATGTTTATTAATGTTGTTACCATGATGGACTATTTCAATTGCTTTGTTTAGATGTTGTTATCCCCTCTAGCTAGAACCTTTGCCTCGTCAATGCAAATATCGTGTTTAGTTATCAGAGAATGCTTTGCTAATATTGATTTTTCAATCCTATATTCATAAGATTCTTTGTATATCATTGCACTTTATAATAATAATACCTAATACAAGATTGTACACCATGTTCAGTTGTGCTAATTCCTTTGTGGTCATTCTTGTTTGCATTGTGCTCATTTCATTTTAAAGCAGATCCTAGCAATTGTGGCCTCTAAATCTGGTCTTTTAACCCCGTCAGGCTTCTTGTGATTGAGGTCCTAGTTCTAGTGTTCTTGAGGGTTTCTACCTCTTACCCCACTAGATAATATCATTTGGTATTAGGTCCTAGATCATGGCCTTCGGATTTAGTTCTCTCAAGGGTTTCTAGCTTTTACCCTTAATACATCTAATACCCATAGGCCTCTCTTGATCAAGGCCTTTGATCTAGTCTCCTTGAGGGTACCTCTTACCCTCCACTTGATCGTATTACACTTACATGGCATTCCATCCAGGATGAGGTTGTTTGGTATGTCATTAATCTTATAATTCTCTGCAACTCAGAAATTTGGGGGCAAATCCTTGATCAGCCAGAGTCTGCGCTCAAGTTGAATGTTGAAACTTTTATGTTTTTAGTGTCCTATCTGCTGCAAGCATATTATTGCTTAATTTTTTCATTTGCTGAGATTAAAGCCCTGTCTTTATAGCTTGATTGAATCTTCAGCCTTAACATGGAACCTTATTCTGATTTAAAAACTCCCAAGTACAAAATTATTTGTTAGGTTTACAAGCAAAGGACGATGATGATAAAAATGATATATTTATAGCCTTGTAGGAAAATGATGTGAAGACTACATACTGGTACGCTCTCCACCAAAACACTTGGGTAATTAACTGCAGTGTCACTGGTTATCTAGGAAGATGACTTGGATACATTGCCTATATCTGGTTTTATTAAGAAAAGAAAATTGTACCTGCTTGCTTATTGCCTCAACCAGATTTGGAACCATATGTGCCCCATTAGGTTGACATTGCCCCCATAGAGGTAGACTTCTGCCCATTGCCATGAATTCACCTCAACAACCTTCCATATTGAAAAACTCTACTATTCTTCCCCAACCTGAAGATCAACTTACCGTCTTGACTAGTCAATTTTTTTAAAGTGATTATAAGATTTGTTATTACTGAGGTCATCCTCCACCCCTTCATCAGTGATGTTTTATTCATGAATCATTATCATTAATGGTAATATTATTTGATGCTTGTTTCTATTCTTTTGTTTTTCCTTTGAGAATTTCAGTTGCCTTGATCCTGCAGTTCTGGGCCACATGTCCTCATAACTTTCCGAAGTAATAGCAATGCAACCACTTTTCTGCTTTTTTTATTGCTTTGCCAAAAAAGGCATCTTCCTGTGTTTTACCTTCATGGAATCTTTTTCTTCCACAAGAAAAACAAATTATTGTTTCCAAATATTATGTAAGGAATTGCTCGAGTGCGAATAAACTATTATTCTAATTAGGAAGTAGGGTGATTGACAACACAACTTTATCTTCAATTGTTACTGATACTTCAGCTAGGCTTTTTATCAGACACCTTACTTCATTGATAACGACTTGAAATCCGTGTATCGCTCTCCATTTTGAGTTTAAAGTAAGTGTTGTAGAATTATTTCATTGTGTTCTTTCTGCCTGAATGGTTGATTTAATCCGTTACAAATTTGTAGTGTCTTCGATACATCACGAAAATGTAGTTGTGAATCCGCTATGCCTAGCCCAATAATATTTTTTCTTTATCATATATATATATATATATAACCATTCGTTCAATTTTTTTTGGGTTTGTAGGTGCTTTGTTTATTGATTATTCCATCAAATATACCATCAAATATTTATGCACATCCACCGAAATTGTGGTTTAACTTTCCATGTGTGAAAATTTCAACTGGTTAACAGTTTGCATTGTGATGTCCTATTAAAAACTACCCTGTTTTCGTTTTTTGTTTATGCAGATATTCTGATTATTTAATAAGTATCATCCTCTAGAAAGAAAAAATATATATATATTAATGTCCTCGAGCGACCAAAATGGGTCAACGGGACTTGAGATTGCAAACAGATACACTAGAAAAGTACTAGGGTAAGGACCCTAGGATCAGAAGTTTGAATCATCTAAATACCTGGATCTAAAGAAATGAAAATGAACAAGAAGGGGGTAAACTAAAGCGGTAAAACCCCAAACCATATGATCAATTACAAGTAAAAAATAGCCATATGAGGCAAGAACCCCCTCAAAGAAGTACGAGGCATGTGAGCATGCCATTACAAGATCTGAAAATGCATCATATATCTGTAATAAAGCTTTGGCCAGAAGAATCTTCAGTGCCATCATCAACGGAAACTGTAACAAGGTTCAAACTGGAAGAGTCCTTGGTGCCATCCTCTATACTTATGAAGGGCCAATGCAGGATTTGATAATGCTCTTTGGGAGTGCCTAGGCTTGGGGGGGGCAGGCTGGGCAATCCTAGGAGGAAGCATGGTACTTCCCCTAGAACCTCTCCTAACATCCAAGGCTGAGGAAGCTCTGGTGGTAGAGAAGAAACCAGTAATGTGAGTCTATCCCCAAGGCCCAAGAAACTGGCAAGAGGGCAGCGAGCCTCCATTGTTAAGTAGGAGCTGATCCACGGTGCCAAGAGAATGTACTGTCACACCCTAGCAGTTGGTAAGCATGGAAACGTCTCCTCCCTGCCTTTACCCCTGTAGGTACATCCTAGAAACGGATGTGGGTACAGAGACGGAGCCGAAACGGCTCTGAAATGCCTGCACAGAGTGGGTATGGCCAGGAAATGCCATGGGTACGGCTCTGCCATACCTGGGGCATTTACGGGCTGTACCCTTAGCGACACAAAATTTAAAAAGCAAAAAAACAGGGTTATGTGCTTCTAGTATGAATTATTATCTTTCCGATGCAGTTGCTGAGCTAAGGGCAATGTTGTCTTAATTTTTGCATTGAGTTTTCTACTGTACATCGCATACCCTGAAAAATCTGATGCTATAAATAAATCGAGCTGCAATGAATCCAGGAAATGGGTGTTTGTGTCTTTTCATATTCACAAATAAATTAAGCTGCAATGAATCCAGCAAATAGTGTGTTTGTGTCCTTACCTACTATTTGCATGCTTGCTCTGTTTCCAACAAAAGAACCTCCAAATAATGTATGATGACATTGCCCCTAAATACCGGTTTCCTCTGATGAAGATTGCTTGCTCTAAATATCAGTGCTTCCCATCGCCCACCACCCACCAGTCAGTGACTGTTAAGGAAGCATCGCATAAGATCCAAATGAAAGTACTGTACAGCAGACAAATGGATAGAAATCCAGATGGAAGCCTAAATTGAATCCAATGTATTTGAAGGCAATCAGGCCTTGACTGCATCTCTTCAGTATAAATATTTTGAATGCTTTATCTCTTACGGACTAAAATTTTGAAAATGAGTACTATATACATATATATGGGCCCATAACAAATTGAAGGTTGCTCCTGCTATCCAGCCCAGAGCCTTGAGTATTGTCCAAGGAAGTGCTGTAGGAGTAACTCATTAGCTTCTGGGTGGAATCGCCACGACATGGGCATTCTTCCTAGTTAGAACTATTGCAGTAAATAATGAACTTTTAGCATGTAAAAGCATTAATGGCTTCAAGGATTTCCAAAGTTCAGCAGAGGCTTGCTGTCCTTTCTATTAATATGAATACTCCGTGCAAGTCTGGCATGGTGGCTAGTAGGAAGACTTACTAGAAGGTCACACAGATTCAATATTTGTGTTTAATTTGAATAGCACGTCAGAGATACTCATATTATATTAAAATTTCAATACACACACACACACACACACACACACGTATTTTACAGACATTTCCGTAAAACGTTTTGTACCCCAGGTTTTTCTGAAAATCACCATTTCCATGTTTCGGACCCCTTCCCGTACCTGTTTCCTGGCAACTTAGCCTAGCAGAAATAGTGCGCAAAGATGAGAAGCACAGGAAATTCTCAAACACTAAAAAGCTTTCTTGATAAGACGAGATCGATTATCTTTTGTTTAATGTTTTTTTAAACAAAAAAACAGTTCTTCGTCAGACTGTTACTGCATATAGACCTGAGAAGATACAGAAACAAAACAAAGACTAACCAATTCCGTCTGACCTTATACTAAACTAAAACATACATAGATCTGCATCATATGAAAAACAACATGAAACTCAGAACAAAGTCTTTGACCATTCCTATGGTATAATTCTGACAAGAAACACAATTATCCCAGTCTTTCAAGAGTCGACTAATTGATATTGACGAGCTCTTCTTCCAGCGAGTAAAGTTATGCACTTGGTTGGGAAACAATTGGGCTTTCTTCAATGTTAACAATAAAGTCCTTGATATCTGGAATGAACATGTTGACTGTACTTTCCATTGCTTCAGAAACTGGCATATCTGCACCATGATGAAGGTGAACTGGGGAAGAAGAGATGAAGGGGTGGAATGAGTGCTTATTGCATGGCCAGTTGCTGGGGTTGGAGGCTGAAGATCAGGGAAGACCTTTTTTGATCAGCAAATTGATGGCAGCGTCATGAGCTGCATGGGATACCCTTCCATATGCAAGAAGCTGCAGACCTGTGAGAGAATATTGGCTACAGTAATGTTTGTGGATACAACTTGCTGAAATAGGTGTTCAGTGCAGGTGAATGGCATTGCATATAAAAGTGGAAGCACTCTTGGCAAGTTGATCTGCTAAATACGACTCACTAAATAGTGCATAGTGTTTAGTATAAATTGGTATCTGCTGTTCACTAGGTCAGTGATACAAAATCTGAAAATTGCCAATGTGTAAGTTTCTGGTCAATTTCCATCTGAACCCTTTTCAAGTGTTAAATTTCTAGTTCCTCAATTAGCGATTTCTCACAATTTCAAGTATTATTGTTTAATTCAACTTGCAGTTCATTCCACTACACAGTTTGAATACCTTTATCAAGGCTTTCACATAATACTTATTCTAAAAGAGAATATATTTCTTTAACTAAAAAACCATACGATGAGCCGTTCTTGATTAGGACATTTTTGTCATAAATCAGCAAGTAGGATTTAGGAAATCGCACAACGACATTTATGAATTCTGTAGCATTGTTTGGCTTTGAAAATGCTTCAAATCAGATTCAAACCAAACGTCTGAAGTATTAAACCCTTCTGCGTGTAACATCTTTGAAAGGCTAATACATCTGCAAGACATTATCTGGGTAGCAAATCAAATAAATAATTTCTGTAAAACTCACGAATCAGACAATGTCCAAGTTCTATATAAGGCAAGGGACTTCATAATAGTATAAAATCATCTATCTAAAGTATCACAGGTAAAGTAATGGCAGCATTTGAAAATACTGCATCTATGAAAGTGATGCAGCATCTGAAAATATTGTGTCTAGGAAAGTGATAAAGTCATCAGAAAGTATCACATCTAGGAATTGATAGCAGTCTTATACATTGCTGCTTGCACAGTACTGCCTGAGAAAGGATTGTCATTTTCCTAAAATTGTGTCCTCCAAATCTGCAATATTTGTCTCCTTAAATATTTGTCTGGTACATGGCTTAAATGCAAGTGTCTGATACAAGGCAGAAGTGCACTGCATTCTTGTAGGACTTGTAGAAGGCGATCAAGATAAGAGCAGCTCTGTTTTAGACAGTAATATGGATCTTCTCCTCACTAACAGGAGAAGATCCATATTACAATAGATTTTCTTTTCATTTCCTAGACTGTTTCAGTACGGGTACGGTACGCTGAATTGGCAAATACAGTACGCTGTGGGTACGTTCGTACAATATATTTTTAAAAAGTAAAAAATATAAATATATATATAAATTTAAAGAAAACAACAAGCTTATAGTCTCAGCAACCTATAAAATATTGGAAGGCAATCTACTAATGGGTTCACAAACATTCTACTTATTGTTAAGGCCCAGGGAAAGTTTTGGCGAGAAAGCAATCTTTTCATAGAGTTGTTTGGAGGTAGCTCCTTGGAGAAGGGGCCCTTTGAGCCACCTTCTAGTATCCCAAAAGTCATTCTCCACCATAATTAGTCCAGTCGAGGGAGCTGTGAAATCATTTCGAACATTGTATACATTCTGAACTGAGATTGAGGAAGCTTATAGAAAGCTTTAAGGTCTGTCCATTCCATCCACTTCCCAAATTTGTACAAGTTATGAAATATTTTAATTCCTTTCTCAAACCAAAGGAGGGCAGAGCAGCCTCTTGTCAAGGCAAGGATCTTGTCATTATATTTCAGATTCGACAAAATTGATTTGTAGGCTTGGCACCTAGTGTCAAGCAGAGAGAAGATAGGCTGCCCAACCACCAAGTGCTTCACTTGTTCACATGCCTTCTAAATTGACTGAAGAATAAAGGACCCATGAGGAGCAACAAGAAAGCACCCAAATAGTAAGTCAACCCAATGAAGTCATTTTCATCTCTCTTGACCCTTTGGAGCCTATTGGCAATATTGAATCTCACACAAACTTTCCAAGGTTCAATTCTAGTCAAAGCCCTCAAGTTTTATTTATTTTTTTGCAATTAAAAAAAAAAGAACATGTGGGTACGTATCCATAGCGTACCAGTACCTGTATGTGGTACGTATTAGGCCTGGTACGAGGGGGTACTTAGCGTTTCCGGGCAATCTAGCCTCGTTTTCATCCAAAGGGATAACTATACCTAGCCTTTCCACATACCATTTGGGATTCAGTGCATATGCAGCCATATGAAGTGGGGTGTTCAACTTCTACCATCTATGTTGACTAATGGGCTTGAATATGTTCATGGTAGAACTACAGAGTGGGGTCTCTCACCCGAATAGTTTCCTTCATTTACCCAAGCATGTTGTCAACGCACTCATATATCTTCACTAAGATTGGGGCTATTAGACTCCTTGTATTTGATGACGCTAAAAACTTGGACTTATAATTGATGTGTTGTATTTCACATCATCCCAAAATGTCTCCCTCGCCACCACTTCCTTTACTCTCTTCCCTAACTCTGTTTTGGACTCACGCCACCTAGTCCAATCCTGTGCCATAATCATAACTTACAGAGGGTTCTTGCAACTCAAACATCCTTCCCAACAAAATAAAATAGGATACAAAGCGGGTGTCAATTCGTTTGAGGAATTCCTTCCTCATAAAGCTTCAAAAGAGTGCCAACAATGTGTGGTGATTACATATGAACTTCTGCACGTCCCTGGCCTCATTCACTATCTTGGCTACCCGCTGAATCTTCCCTATGTCTTTTAGTGAATTGTTCGTGGCATGCTGAAATGGCTCTCTTTCCAGAATAACCTCTTAGAAGACCCTTGGTCTATTTTGTCTGCCTGACGGCTAAGGGGCATTTGCAAGGGTAGACTTAAGTCATCTATAAATTATTATAAAGTGCTATTATAAAAATATAATACATGTCTAGCACTTATAATGATTTATATGACTTAATAAAATATTCTAACTTGGCCAATGTAAAATTTTATTCATTCTAGGGATATTGGCGACTTGCCTTAGAGGGTACATGGGGGTTTTAGAAAGAATAAAATAAAATTGTAATTTATGTACTCTCTCTAGGAGAATTACGATTTGGGTAGGATAGTTTTGGGATGCTTCTTGCATAGAAATAATACCAACTTCTGATTGGGTGTGTTGGAGGTAATAAGGAGAGCGAGTTATATGAAATGGGATCTAAGTAGCATCATTTGCCTCTTCCCTTGCCTTTGACTCAAACATGTCTACAACTAGAATGGGGGTTGTCCCCGTGAACATTTCTCTTCCCTCTGTTTTCCACTACTATCATTCACAAACTAGAACTAGCCAAATTTATTCATGTCAATCCTAAGAGGGCTCAAAGGAGTGTTAGCCTCACTGCTAGTACCATGAACTTCAGGAATGTCCCATTTGTGGGTGTAATCTTATCCATCATAAAGTCTGGACTGTCTCTGCTCTGTGATCAGCAGCTGTTGCAGGAGCCTTACAAATACCAGACCCCCTTACTCGTAAGGTATGACAATGTGTTTTATTAAGGGTCTTTGTGCATGTTGTCCAGCGCTGTAATGTCCCCTTCTGAACTGAGACATTTTCCACATTAAGAGCATCGAAGACTTGTCAACTCAATGGGCTTGAGAATTTTAGCTGGGAAACATTTATAAAATCAGCTCTTCCATAGATGTCATAAAAATATCATATGTTGGGTAACCCCTGTCGTGGGCCCTTAAGTTAGTATACATGTCGCAATTCCTGGCTAAATTATATTTACATTATCTGTAATTAAAAATAATAAAGTGCACATTAGTATCAAACTGGGATTTAATTAGAATGTCTACGGAGTTTTCCCTCCAAATTTTAGTGGGGACATTTCGACATGCATACACCCCTTTGTTCTAATAAATAGGATGGTGTTAGTCACATTGTACTAGACATGCTTGCTGCTGATGCATCGACATAAACTGGCATCCATGCTACCTGGAGAAGGAATGTTGAAGGTCCAAACTTGATGTTCTTGCTCTCAAAATGTTGAAATTGGAACTTTTCAATCCATCTGTAGCTGGTTCCTAGAACATATTAATTGCTCTCAAGGATTTGTTGATGCCCATCTGCAAGAGATGATGATCCTTGATGAGTGGACGATATCTTCTATGCCCTAGCGACTTATTCTTGTGCTAATGGTGCAGTTGTTTTGACACCCATGTGACCTTTGCATCTCAAAACTCCATCAGCAAATTGCATGCTTTGTTTGGGTTCTGATCCAAGGGTAAATTTGCTGTGCAAAATATATTTAGTGGCTGCGATTTTTATCCAAGATGAATCATAGCTTGTACCTGCTTTTTCTGACCCAGTGACTTCATTGGGAACCTATGTAAAGTATTTTGGTTGCATGTTTAAAGACATGAAGTGGATCCTAGCGAACTGTATAAGAGAAGTAATGCTGAGTTTTATGCATCATCCGCCTCTTCCCTTGCCTTTGAATCAAACATGCCCACAATTGGATTGGGGGCTTTACCCCCACGGCCTTTCTTTTCCCTGGTTGCTTTCCACTTCAATCATTCCAAAACTAGAGCTAGCCAAAATATTCCTTCTAGTCCTAAGAGAGCCCAAAGGAGCTTGTTAGCATTAGTTCTAGTAACACGAATTTCTGGAATGTCGTTCATGATATTTTCATTATAAAGTCTCACCATCTTTGCTATTTGATCAAGTGAAAGAGCCTTACACATAGCAAACCCCCTTGTTAGGTGCAACAAGTGTGCATTGGTCCTAGTCTAGACTGCACGGATATGGGTATGGGTACAGATACAGGTACAGTTTCGGTACACTTGAAACGACAATTTTTTCGGAAAATCTCGGGTACAGTATGCTTTTGGAGTACGTTTTATATATATATATGCTCTATATATAAATATATATAAATATGTATATAAATTATAAGTGGAATAAAGAAGCATTTGCATACTTATTGAAATTTAATACTCATAGAGTCATACAACTTAAAAGTTAAAATCATTCATAGTTTATGAAAACAAATTTGAAATTTCCAATACTTTGAGAATTGAGACTTAAGTTTGCATTGATTCATAATGTTCAAAACATGATAAATTAAAATAACATAATACATTCAAGTTTAAAATTAGAAATATGATACTTTAAAATTTAAAAAAATTGCATATTTTTTAAGTTTTATTGAGTTGTCTTTTAAAAAAGACATGTTGAGGCTGTGGGTACGGCTGGGTACATACCCACAATGGCAAGGTACGCTACGGGTATGGTAAAACCAGCTACCTATAGCATACCCTGTTACTGTGGGTACGTACCTAGCCGTACCCACCGCATACCAGTACTCGTACCAGTACCTGGTACGTTTCTAGGCTGGTACGAGGACCTCCAGGGCATTTCCATGCAGTCTAAGTCCTAGTGATATTGCCATGTCAAGTCTTTGAACATATGTTGCACTTCCATAGTTTACTTCCCCCTCCAGACTTGGGGTTCTCAAGTACTTGAGCACATTGTTGCAATGACTTCTTATCAAATGGTCCCATGGCAAATGCGGACAACATTTGAGAGGGGCAATTGGTAGCACTGCCAGCTGAACTACTAGTTGCCGTTGGCACTACATTTTGTCTCACTTCTTTGCATCCCCCAATTATGTCATTACCAATGCTTTCCACCTGTGTCAACCCTCTCCTCCTCTCATTCATAACCATACTCAGAAGAACTCATGGTGATGATTGTTGGGGCTGCAATGAATTAAAAAAACAGCCATAACTATATGCAATGAATTAAAAGAAAACGATAACAATAGGATGATTATAATTTAAATTTATAAACAACTAAAACAGCCATAACTATATACTATTATGCAATGAATTAAAAAAAATGATAACTATATAGTATATGCAACGATGAAGAAAAATTAAAACATTCATAACCATATGCATTGTGCAATGAATAAAAAACAGCTATAACTACATGCAATGATTTAAAAAAACAGCGATAGGCTATTTGGCCCATAACTATATGCAAAAAAATTAAAAATATTAAAAAACAAAAACATAAAAAAATCAAATATAAGAGTATTAAGTTTTTCATTTTTGATCTACATTCATGTGTATCAATTTTTTTGTACTCCTAATGTTTTCAAGAATGTGTATCATACTATCATGGTAAACCTTGCCAAACCTATTCAATAATCAAGAGTTTTATGTTTTTTAAAATCCTAGCAATCAAACCCTATGCAATATGCATTTTGTAAAATCTTACAAACTATAAACATGATTACATTGTGAATGTAGATACAAAAACTTAAAAACAAACCCATAAATAATATAAATAAAATCTAAATTTTAAAAACTAGAGACTATTATCAAGCATTGTAAGCAAATAAAATTCTAAATACGTCTTGCTTGCGCTTGCTCTTTCTCTTGTAGTTGCCCTTCTTCTCCCTCTTCCTCTTCCTCTTCCTCTCATCTTTTTCTCTTGAATATTGAATGTGATATGGAATGAGGCCATAGAATCATTTTATAACTTAGAATGTCACTTTTAGGGTTAGAGTTATGTTTTTATATAACTTTTATATTATTATTACTTGCCATACAAATTTTTTGTCAAAAAAAGCGTTTTTAAAAAAAATGTAAATGTAAGAAAAAAAAGGATGTGCGGCCGGGGATGTTTGGACTTCCTCGGGATGTACCTTAACTGTCTTGGGGATGTCTAGACGTCTTTGGCGTCCTCTCAAATTTCTGGCATCCCCTTTTTCTCACCATTCGGAAGCGTCAAGGGGACATTTCCCCCTTAGTCACCGCATTCGCCGAACTAAAACCATGAAAATTGAATATCACCAAATTTCAGAGCAGGGCAAAAAATTCGTTCAAATTCGTGAATAAAATCATACGTTATGTTTGCGCGCGCTGGTTTAGTGATATTCTTTGCTTTCCATTTTTTCAGAAAACCCTAAAGCTTGCTATTTGCATAAAAAACCATAAACACTTGCGCTACAGAAACATAATGGTATTTATACAGAGCAATATTAAGAGTGACCATTGTTACTTCCAATTTGCAAGCTCATGACTTGTTACTCTGGTAAGAAAAGCATGTAGAAGTCGTTCAAAAGAGTTGAAGCATCGTCCCTATGACGATTCAAAATTCGCACGACCTCTTATTTAAACATTGTGTTTTACAATTTAGGTTTTGGCTATATGTTTATTGCAGCTTTATATATACATTTTTATAATTTTAGTCTTTAGGTTTTTATATGGTTATATAATATATGTATGAGTTTTACTATATAAAATATTAACTATATATATATATATATATATATTTATTTAATAAAGTATATTTATTTTTTTAATTTATTATATTTTAATTTAAAAAAAATGTTTTGAATTATATATTTTAATATTAATTAATTCATAATGTTTTAAATTAGTTTTAAATTATATATTTATCACTTTTTTATCTAATATTTTATAATTTTAGCCTTTGATGTTTGATATAGTTATATATTATATTTATGAGTTATGTTTTAATATTAATTTTTGATAAAGATTTTTTTTTTTAAATTTATTATATATATATAAAATTGAAAATAAAAAAATGAAAATATATATATATATATATATATATATAATAAATTTAAAAAAAAAAATCTTATATCATATATATATATATATATTTCCTTTCGTTGAATTTAATGACGAATTTTATATTCATTTTTTTAGCAACAATGTTTATCCTTCGCGAATTCGAATGCGGTGACTTAGGTTTGCCCCCGTCCTGGCGTTTCCAGTATGTCCGGGGACACCTGGTTGTCAGGGGTGGGGGGTGATGCGTCCCTACGTAACACTGGTTAGCACCTAAGTAATAGTTAATTAATAATTTTAACATCTAGATTCTATACAAATGAAAGCCCAAAGAGTTGCTATTACTGTTTGGCTGCCTGCAAATCTCATTCTAAACCTTCAGCCATAATTATAATGTGTGGGATTAATGGATCCCCTTGCCTTAACCCTCTAGTTGTGTGAAAATGCACGGTTGAAATCTCGGTAACCAAAATTCTGAATGTGGCTCTGGTGATGCTCCATGAATTCATTGACTTCCAAGCCCAAATCTTTCTAATATCTGCAGGACGAACTTCAAGTTACTACAGCTTAAGGCCTCAGAGGCATAGCTGACCTCTTCTCCTTGCTTATTGACTGTGTTTGCCACTGAACAGATGCAACACATTTGCTCGGTAAGTAATTTTTTCACATCAGTAATCCATTTTAATATCTTCTACCATAGTATCAACAAACAAAGCTTTTATCACACTTTTTGATAGTAGATAACGTGTCTGTTGTTGATCTCATCCTGCCCAAGTATGAGATTAGAACGTGAAACAATTGGGACAAAAATGTTAAATGTGTTCAAGGAAGTTGAGAATGAACAGTATCATAAATTAGCAAGAACATACTGATTTGTCTTGTGAAAAATTATAAACATGCTTTTATATTTGGACAAACTGATTTTATTTTTAAATTCTTGCTGTACACTTGGAGGAAAGTTTTCCATGTCGATTATAAATATGAAAAGGTGCTACATACTTTGTTGCTTTTAATCATTTCCATGTATGCTCGAGTCTTTCTTCAATCTTATATGGTAAAGGTTAAGATATTCATTCCTCTCTAGTTAGTCTTATTATGAATATTAGATGAGTGATATTTGTTTACTGATTGTGTTTTTTATTTTATACCTCATACCTCATAGCTTGTATGCTAGGTGCCTCAATTTTCAGTGAGTAATATTGTGTCAGACACCACCTCTAGATGTTTTATGGTTTGCTGATAATGATTTCAAATCAGGTATTCTTTCCCTACACAATATAGTGGGATGTTGAAAGCGTATGGAACACCATTGGTAGCAAGCTTAAGGGATGATATCCGCACTGGAGCTGATATTCATTTGATTGTTCAGACTTTGCTTGCCCCCATGCTGAGAACTAAAAGCTTCTCATCATCAGATCATCTTAAGGCAACAAAGGCATTTGGGTGTAAGCTGGAAGCCGATGCAAATGTGCAGAAGGAAACTGCTAAGTTGTTGATTCCGAAAAATGAGCCCTTAGATTCTACTAGTGGGAGCTTGTCAAATCATGCTGAACAGATCACAGATAATGGCCATTGTAATGTGTTGAAGGGAACTTCATCATTTCAGTTGTGGTTGGTAGATGAAAAAAGTGTAACTAAAGAGATAGCTATAACAGAAGATAAACCAGTTTCAATATCAAATACATGTACAAGAATTCAGGTCTTTGTGGACTGGACGGAAAAGGAATTAGAGAAATATGATACACGTTATCTTGAAATTCTACCTGAAGTCTTTAAAATTGGCTTGGCATCAAAGAAAGCAAGGCTAGATTCAATCTCGCTATATGCATGTTTGGAGGCTTTCTTAAGCGAAGAGCCATTGGCACCTGAACACATGTGGTTCGTAATTTCTTTTTTCCTCTTTTTTCTTTCTTGATGCTTCTAAAGATACGAGAGTTATGCATAGAGAGAAAGTAGGTAATTCCCTGGATATTTCAAAATAATTGCCGAGTTTGATGAATATTTTTTATGCGTATATGAGATATATTTTCATGATCATTTCTTAATCTGGGGAATGCAATTCAGGTATTGTCCCTGCTGCAAGGAAAGGCGACAAGCTAGCAAAAAGTTAGATTTATGGAGGTTGCCAAAAGTTCTGGTGGTTCATTTGAAGAGGTTCTCATATAGTCGGTCAATGAAAAACAAATTGGAAACACTTGTGAACTTCCCTATTCATGATCTTGACCTGACGAAATATGTTGCAAGGAAAAATGGACTACAGAAGCATCTTTATCAGCTGTATGCTGTTATTAATCATTATGGTAGTATGGGAAGTGGTCATTATACTGCTCATGTTAAGGTAAATACTCAAAACTGAAGAACCAAATCATCTTCTGTATTTTTTGTGTATCTTTTTGTTGAAGGTTTTTGCATTGCAAACTTGACAAGCTGGTTTTGGTCTTGTTACATTTGCACCTACCAGCTAGAGTAATTCGTTAAGAGAAATTTCAAATTAATATTATGCCATGTTGATCCCATCACTGGAGTTTCACGACTTTACTAATATCTTTGAAAGCTAAAAAAAAGCTTATCATGAAAGGACCCTTTTGCTTCTGGAGTTTCAATAATTTATCTGATGATGACTTTTATCCTACCATTATATTTAAATTTTTAACAAAACGTTGGAACTTATAATGAAAGGACCCTTTTGCTTCTGGTGTTTCAATAATTCATCTGATGATGACTTTTATACTACCATTATATTTAGATTTTTAACAAAACGTTGGTCTCATGTTCTGTGTGCAGCTTTTAGATGAAAATAGGTGGTATAATTTTGATGATAGCCATGTCTCTCCAATTAGTGAGGATGAGATAAGGACACCTGCAGCTTATTTATTGTTCTACAGAAGAACCAAATTTGAAGATGGCTCAATGAGCAATGGAGCTCACTCATATGCAAACCGTAACAATTTTGGGTTCAGAAAATAATTGGGCCAAGAGAACACATTCAAAGTCAGATTTGTAGACACTGTTTATTCCCAACGCCTTATGCTTTAGTAGTGGAATGAAGTGGTAGATGATTGCCATATTCTTACATATCTTGGCTCAAAATTTATCCATCGGATATGGACCATGGTGATGCAGTTAAGCCATTTTCAGTCATTGTATTCAGCATTCTGAAGAACATGGAAACAATGTTTCTTTCAGAAGGATTATGGAATGATTTGCTTCTCTATTCAATACTGGAAACTGAAAACAGAGAATCACCCTGCCAATGACAGCATATGGAAAGAAGTTGCCTCTATTAATGCTTAGTACATTGACTTTCACATCATCGCAAAGAAAATTCTTAGCTGAATGGACGATGATGAATGCAACACTGCTTCTGGTAGCTGGTTGTTTTTTTGATTGTCGTCGACTTGTAAATGTTCTGAAAAAGCAGTTGAGATCACCTTCAAGTTAATACCATTTGGGAATATTTTTTGTGGATGCCTGCTAATGATTTGCTAATCATGAGATATTTTGTTTTCTTTAACCTCTGTTGAAATGTATGCCTTAAAGGATTACCCAGCTTTACAGTACACCTTTCAGGATTACCCAGCCTTACAGTACCAGCTCTAAAGTGTTCTTCAGGTCCTGAATGATTATGGTGGGCATCTGATATTCATGTCATAATAACCGGATGCACGTTATATTAAAAACAATTGAATGGTTACAAATTACAACGGTCCTGCTATTTCGAGCCCATGATTATTTGTACAACAAAAATGGAGTACACCAGCATTAATGTGAATAATGGTGTAAGCATTGTTGAGAAGGTTAAATTTTCTGATTTAAAGATCACTTATGAATTGTGATCTTTTCTTGTATTGTAAATTTAACAATTATTCCATTTATATGTTTGGTCTTTGCTGGAATTGGACTTTTGTACTATCACTATCAATCATATTTTATATTTTCTAACTATGAGCCATATGATTGAACTCTGTCAGGGCTGGGGACTGTTGCTTGATGTTGCAAAACAAGTTTTTGCATGTGGTGATTCTCTAGCTTATGTTCTGTATTAACAAAGGTTTATTTTCACAAGTGATCTGTTAATAATGGGAGAGTTTATATTGCTTTGACAGTGAGTATGCTATAGATTTGCAAGAGCATTTAGCCTACAAACGAGTCTTTTTAGTGCATGGTTTTGCTTTCTCAAGACATGAATCCTCACATTAGCTGAGGATCAATTTAAAAAAAAACGTTGGAAAGCAAAGCATACAAATTGGTGTACATGACATTAATGTCCTAATTGCATCACACTGCAAAAATCTGTATCTTGAAGAACCATGATTTGAATTTAATGACGATATAACCGTTATTTTCCATTGTTTCATTTAACTTTGCCAGATATTTGTATCTTTATTTTGATGAGCAGTTTTGTGAAGCTATATGATGTTCAGCAAGAATCTATGATCTACTAATGAGTATACTAAGATCACTAAACTGAAACCAAAAAACGGACTACGATGTATACAGCGTGGTTTACAGTGTGGAATATCATAAAACTTAGCAGTCCTTATCTTGAAGAAAGCTTGATTTGACTGTAATGGAATATTACTAACGATTATATTGCCAATGTTACATTTAACATTATCAAATGTTTGTATAGTTTATAAGCAATTCCATTTAAATATTTAATATTGTACAGAAGTACAGAATCTATGTTCTGCTATTACTAGAAACTTCATGGAAATACACTAAGATCACTAAACACAGCAAAAAAGACGAGACTGATCCGTAACGCCAGGTTTACATCCTGGAATATCATTTAACTTTATCAAATGCTTGTATAGTTTATAAGCGATTCCATGTAAATATTTGATGTTGTACAGAAGTCTAGAATCTATGTTCTGCTATTCCTAGAAACTTCATCGAAATACTCTAAGGACACTAAACACAAGGGAAAAAGACAAACTGTAATCCATAACACGAGGTTTACATCCCGGAATATCATAAAATGTCTATACAAAACTAAGAAAGAAACTGAGACACAAAATGAGTGCATTTCAAGCATGTTTTGATACCTATGAAATGCTAAGTAAACATATATGTTGTTTATTTACTGTTAATTTACTAATAGAAGAGGCTAAGGCTGTATTTTGAGTAGTCTTATCAATTGCTTTTTGCTCAACTAGAAAAGACAACCCTCAAATTTTATTCGCTGTCGTGTTAGTTGAGGTAAACAAATTGTGGATCTTGGGCAGGACCTTATAGTTTTGAATATTTACGTTTAAATAATAATGGCTGTTACATAATTAATTGATCCGTTTGCCTTAACTTTATAATTGGTTTGACCTTTTTTATTTGCTTCATCTAGGGGGACTTTTGAGCCCCCTCTATTCTTTGGTGTAGGATTTATAATTTCATATTTTCTAGCAATTTTCGATCTTGTAATAGGGAAATTGCAGGAAACATTATACTTATTTAATCTATGTTTGTGACATTGCTCTTAATGATCTAGCTCTTTGAACCTTTTATAATGCCACTTTTCCTACTATTACTACCATATCTATTAAAATCTGAAATCAAAGAGTTAAGCTTGGCTGAGGTGTTGAATCTGTTGAAATTAGAAGAGGAACTTGTATGAAACATTGAGGATGAACTCATTGAGGTGCTTGACTCCAGTGAGGAGGAAAGGGACCAGCGCTTCTTTATGGGTTCCTTTGGTTGGTTGTTGCTATGTAGCATTTTGGCATGGATGCTTTTGGTCGACATAGTTTGTACTTTCTTCTTGAATCCTTTTGATCCAGTGGCTTGATATTGTTGGCTATGTTGATCTATACATCGCTCAGTATGAATGTGGTGGATGCACATGGGCAGGCAGGTTAGCAGCGACCTTTTGTCCCGATTGCACATCATTTGAAGACTCGGGCATTTGCAGGTTTTTGTGCAGGAGTGTGAGTGCATATGTTGATTTTAAGTTACTTCTATAGACAATTCCTGTAGTGATATCATATTTGTGTAGAGTCTGCTTGGCCATATCTCTCTGCTAATTTGTTAGTCTGTTTTTTTGTGTGTTGGTAGTGAAGTCCCTTGGTACAGTCTCCTTTAGGCAGCTTTGAGAATGCAAGTCTTGTTCAGATGTTCAAAGTCATGAGTGTAGTATATCTAGAATATTTGGGCAGACAGTTGATTTGGAATGAAATGTAAGACTCATGTACATTTTGTTCTCACGGTTTCTTGCAAATCAACCTGTAAATTTCTGGTTTATTAAGAGCTTTGCAGTTTCATTTCTTTATGTTTATTTGTGAGATTTGAGGCCCCTTATTTTTATATATACTTTACCAAAAACAAATTAAAAAAATTGCCCTGTAAATTGGAAAGTGGTGCGGTTCATATGTTGTCTAGATGGAAAAGTAAAGGTTGTGGGGGAAGAGGTCTAGAAGCACCATATTTAGCTAAATACGGTCAAATGGATTTGAGATCACATAGTGAGCTTTTTTGTTATGCAGCAACACTTTAGTTTTGATTTGAGCATGTATTATTGATCAAATATGTTCTTGTGCTTCGAATATTCTTAAATAGTAGTTTGTTTTAGCCCCCCCATTAGATGTTTCAACATGTGAAGCTAGTTGTAGTGCACTTTGCTAACTAAAATCCTTGTGCTAACTGGAATTGACGGTAAATATTGTGCGAGGTTATTGGTCACTCTTAATGTTGTGTGCAGTATGCGTGGATCATATTCTTAAAATTTGTAAGCATTGGATCACATTTTTACAAATGAAAGTTATATTTTTGTACTTAAAAGTTGGACTACATAGAGTTGCTTTGTTTATACAAACGAGTTAAAAATGAATTTGCAAATTAGAGAGTGCAGTGTTTTGTTCATACAAATGAATTACAAATGAATTTGCAATGTAGAGGGCAATTTGACATGAAAAGAACTAAACGATAACAAAGAGAAAGCCACATGGACAAATTACTCTATAGAAACCCAATGTAGTAAAATGTTCATCAAAATCATTGTGTTCATAGTTTTAGTATAACTGAAATCAAGGACTATGAGTGACCATAATGGACATTACTTTGAGCTTTTTAGAGCATTCCTTGACTCATACATGAAATGGCTCTCAATGAAAAATGATGAAACACTTAGGACATCAGCTCACGCATCCTACAACAACCTCTCACTCTTTGATTTGTATATCAACTATTTAGACCTCCAAAATGATATACACCATTTCTTCATTTCTCACTACAACTCTTGATGATTATTCTTCACAAAATGCCATGTATTAATGCATTTATTTTGCTTAATAGATGACAGACCATTTGATGAATATTTTAAGTTGAAAGGATATATTAATCAATTAGGATCCCAAACAAATATGTATGAATATTTTGGGACATGTCAAATATATCAAAATTTAGTAGGATGAATTCACTAGTAACAAATTTATTGAGTTTTGCTCGAACTTGTTGACTCTGACACCAAATGGCTTTTTGAGGGCATGGACATCCCTTAGAGTCATTGACTTTATCAAATCATTTTTTTTGAGTTCACTATCTTTTATTTATCTTGGGAGTGCTTGCACATTATTAGTTGTGCTAATGTTTATACATCTCCGTATATTAGGCTAATCTATTTCAGATTATGCTTTCCCAAATTGGTAGTCTTTTGGTCCCCAAAAGCTCATTTCATCAAGAGGCAAGGTACAATTCTTCCACCTCTTTGGAATACCATCTTTTTTCACTTCACAACCATTGATTTGCTAATATCCTTGTTGTCCTTTCGTTGTAGCATTGGTTTCATTCTAAATTATTGTCATCCAACTCTTAAGCATAAAGTTGGGTACTAATTCCTTTATTCAAGTAAGCACTTGTTTGTCCTCCTCATCTATTGTAGATGGATAAAAATTGTGTAAGTACTCGATATTTACAATTACATAAATCATATATAAAGACCATTTATTTGTTAGATAACATCAATTGCTCTTTATGTTAATTGCTTAAGCTTCTTTGCTTGACCTTGATCAAAGTCACAACTCATCCTGAACCTGAAAGTGTTCTCTTTTGTGTTGGTCATGGCGAACCTTGTGTTGGTGTAAGTAGACTCAACTTGTGGTATCATTTCCCCTCGAAATACGGATCTGTGGTATTCTTTGGGCATATTACTTAATCATCCAATGAATTGTATTGTGTAACGCCACATTTTTTGCCACATCAAACCACACCAAAACACTAACACAACTAGAAAATTACAACAAATTATTCTATTAAATACATTTATTAAATTTAAAATACATTAATTACATTTGCTAAAATCTTATTCGATTACTAATACACTTCCCTTCCTTAAATAATATTTTTTAATTTTCCAAAAAATAATTGTGGGTTTAAGTCTCTTCTGAAATAATTCCTAATATAATTTTATTTGTTTTTATCCGTCTTAAGTTCATATTAAATTTATTAAAAATTATTTCCTAATGTAAATTAAATTTTATTCCCCTTAAGAAAATAATACAATGCTACACATTTAATTTTATTCATTTTAATCCCCTTAAATAATTCATTCAAATACACCCGTGTTCAACATTTGTTCATTTAACCCACAATTTAAAATGTCACAACATAACCTAAACCCACTATTATCCGTGAATAAAATACCCTAGGGTTCCCCATTAATTAAATTACCAACACTGTTTTAAAACATCTATTTCCCATCAACTTTAAGTTGTGAGGATTAAATTTGGGCCATTCGATAGATTTAATCCACACCCTAGATCTTAGGTATTTCCTAGAAACCCTAATCCTCTCTTATAATTTTCCTTTTATTATTTTGTTGGCTTATTTGCATCCATTGTACACAGGTAGGTTTTCCAGGAAGGAGAGATGGAGGCCGTGGAAGCTTAAGGAGAACGATGGTGATTTTCTTTTGTTCTAGATTTGCAAACGAGGGAGAATATTCTTCTCCTATCTACTCCCATTTGTTTTGGTGTTGCATTCCCTCCCTAGGGTTTGCAAAAAATATATATTTATTTTCTGAAAAGATACTTTACCAGAGATCTCTAGGTTATGGGTAATGTTATTTACCCTTATGCATTTTTTATTGACAGAGATAAATTCGATTCTCGGTATATATATATATATATATATATATATACATGGGCTGCGCACAGGGTAGGGATTGTGTTTTAGCTGCACCAATGGAGAGGGGGATATTTATAGTGTCTGGGTGCGAGGAATGGGCAGGTTGCGGCTTGTCCCCCTTCCCCTATCCCCTTCCCCCCACTCCCTATTCCATGACTACCCTCATAGGCTGGGGGTGCGGCACAAAGGAGAGAAGGGGCGGTTTTCAACCCCTCAATGAAGGCCATTGCTCTATGTTGGGGACAAAACATTGCAAAAAATGGAGTCCCTTTTTCATATATACAAAAGTAAGATGGCCTAAGATTACACACACTCTCACACACTCACACACTAGTCACTAGCACAGGGGACACACACATGGGGAGGGGGATACACAGCCCCTCCCATAGATTTTTTATTTAAATATAGATATTTAACAATTATTTTACACACACACACAATACAAGGATCAATTGATTCCCCTTTGGGAAATATTATATATATTTTGATTTTACTGGTATCAAATTCCATCACAGGCAATGCAAGTGTACACACACACACATTATATATCTGTGTGTGTATCCATGATTTAATAAGTCATATTTTTCATCAGAATATATGTAGGTTATACTATATCCAGTTATATGTGACATGGTCATACGTTTTCATCTCCAGAATAATCATGTAGGTTTGAATGACATAGTCATATGATACCTATAGCATATGTTGAAGTTCTGAATAGAAGAGGTGATATACAGGAAATAAACAACATATGCAGGTTAAGATATGACCAAGAGGGATTATGATTCATATTTATAATATCAATTTTTTTTTGCTAAGATTTGAAAACCAGATTGGCAATATAAGTGCAGGATTTAAAATATAGAGCAAGAGGAATTTTTTTTAAACTTTAAGAAAAATTATTAAACATTCTAGCAACCATCTTTTTATGATATATATAACCTTCAAAGGCAATAACAACATAATTGCGATGCATAATATGATTTCCATACATTTAAACAATTCTTGCTTTTCTAAGTTGAGCTATTCATTTCCAGGAAAGAGAACACAATTAAGAAAATAGAAAGAAGTATTTGATAGCGAGCAAATTGAGTAAATTATACAATTACAACAATTTCAACTATTCAAAATTACACAATTTAATCACTTATAACATAATTAATTAACCATTTCATATTGAATTTATACAATAAAATGCAAGTACAACAAGCCCTCCTCACAAGAGGAGACAACAAGCCAATTTTTTAACTTTTCCTTAAATTCATCTTGCAACTCCAATTCACCAAAGCTAAGTCTGCAATTCAATTCTTCTCCATCTCCAATCACATCAACAAGGGAAGGGAGCTAGGCAACACTCACCTCCCAACCATAACCCAATGAGAAGGTGAAGCCTACCTTCTCATTGGCCCTCGAGCCCCAACAATGGAGGAATAAGGGGTATTCACAACCATGGCAACCCCTCACAAGAAAATGGCTTCAAACAATACACAAACACAAACAAATCTGCAACACTTCAAAGAGCAATAACAATAAGAAAATCTGCAACTTACCAAATACATAGGCTCAAAAAGTTGAGCCAAAGGAGAAAGGGTCATGATAGCCATCTCCTTATGCCTCCCAAGTGGGATAAGGGTCCACCCTAGCCTCCAAGTACACTACACCCACACACACACAAATACCCATTTTCTCTCCATATTGAAAGACAACACAATAGTTTAATTTCCTTTTAACTCCACATAGGTGGATTTCCTTTCCCACACTCCCTCCAAAAAATCCTCACACACTCCCTTTTACCTCCACAAATGGTCCCATTTCCCTCTCCCTGCACCATCATTATGGCCAATTCTACCCCAACCCTCACAAGATTACATACATTCACACATTCACAACACAAAACATCAACAAGAAATGACAAAACACAAGTATAAGAGCCTACCTTGCCATTGTGATCACCTTCAAACTTCAAGCCACAAGCTCTAAGACCTTTCCAAATACAAGCCAATTCCCATGTAAGGTCTCCCAAAATTCTCAAGCAAGTAACCCCAAATACAATAAAAAAACTCCATAAATAGAAAATGGTGGAGAGGATGGTGTGGTGGATCCATGTAGGATGTCACCTCATTTCTCCTCATTCCACCTCACAAGCCTAATACATAACTCAAGGCTCCATTAATGAGGAAGGTGAAGGTATGACACATCCATTCTCACACACAAACCTTCATTCCACAATTCAAGAAAATAATTTAGGGAATCAAGATAAAAGGTGGCAATAATTGCCTAATTTCCCTCAAAAGCACATAATAGGGGCTTAATTTAGCCCCTCATATCATAGGTTGTGTTGGTGGAAGGGTTTAAGGAGTGTGGCACAAGTAACACTTGTCCCACAAGAAAGCCCAAATCCGAGTTTTAAATAAGGGGATGGCACAAAAACCAAGATAAAAATAAAATCCATCCAAGATTATAAAGAAAATGAGGAATATCCAACACATTCATTTCCCCCAACGCCACATCACCCAATTAGTATAATCCACATAGTTATTTAACTTAATCAAGGGGCACACTAATAAGCACAAGAAAATGAGAAGACACTAGAATTTAATAAAACCACATAACCAACCAAAAAAACACAACATTCACACCCATTGTCACTTATGAGGTTGCTCCCCCTTGGAGACCTCCTAACAAACATGCCAAGCAAACATGACACACACACACACACACACACACACACACACACACACACACACACACACACACACACACACACACACACAATGACCATGTTGTAAACACACGGTATTCTTCCATAGTTGGTCTTCCTAGTCTTCCCTTGTTTTGTGATTCTGTTTCTTGCAAAAAACCAAGACAATACCACCTTTGGCCTCAAGGCCATATCAATACGTTAAGAAACTAAACCAACATATATCATTTATCATATAACATCATCGTACAACACAATTACATTATTATCTTAATTAGACAACTTTATTCTAAACCAATTATTTGCAATTGCTAACCATCACAATTCACTATATCCATGAGCATTTACTGCCACCCTACGCTTATGCATAACCATCTATTACAATTCATATTTTATGATAACCATCTATTTCATACATTCACTGTAACTTATATCTATTTAGATGAACTTATTAAAATTCTACTAATCACCTATCATCATCATAACACCAATGTGCACACATGTTTAGTCCAATCCTTTAAACATAGTCGCGACTGTCAAGAATTTAAGTTATCAGTATATAAACAAAATAACATTAAATTATTATGTACTGCAATATCTACCAATGTCCTCTATGAACCCATACAATCCACAATACGAATTAGAAGCATAATGATAATCATAATGTCCATAGTGTCTAACAACAGACTATCCAAAATATCATAACAATGTCCCATGTCACTAAGCAACAATAATCATGATCATAGCTAAAATAGGAGTTGAAGAGTAGTGGGCTCTACATAATGTGTTGTATCCTTAGAATCCTTGTTGATATTTTCACACATGGGTCTATATGAGATAATGTGAGGTCTTACTGGGATATGTGTGTTGGCTCTCAGACTGAAACCCTCGGGGGGAGTGAGGGGAGGAGAAGGCAGGGGGAAGGTACAAATGCAGACAAAGGGAGTGAGGGAAGGGGAGAGACCTATGGGGGTTGTCGTTTCTCTACTCACCAACCATTCTCTTATTGGGAGTGACGGGGAGGCACCTTGACTAAGGGTGCAGTTGATCACCCTGCTGCTTCTGGCTCTACCTAGGCTAGGGTTAGAGGACTTGAGGTGGAACTTGAGGGATGGAGAGAGAAGTCGGGGACAAGTCCCATGTCCTCAGAGCTCGGTTGAGGAGGTCAATAAGAGGCCGGGTGTAGCCACTTAATGCAATGCTCACTTGAAAGAGCAGTCACGAAGCACTGCAAACACTTGGGGGCTTCGACATAGGCTGCTAAAGACATATCTAATGTGATCTAAACATCAAATCTATAGAGTTCACATGTATTATCATGTATTGATGTCTAGGATCGTTTGACAATGAATGACAAAGAGAACACACTTGTGGAATGCACATAGAGTGTGTGTTCCACTAACAGATCTTATGTAAGGTATAAATGGAGAGTGAGATTTGCGGGATGCATATGGTGCATAGAACAATTGCCGAGAAATTATAAGTTGGGGATGAATTTGTAAGAAGGAAAAATTTGGACATCAAAAGGTGTCAAGAGGAATCATAAAAGTATGCCATTCGTCACACCGTAGAATCTTTACCATTTCATGAGATAGCGGCAAGATAACGAAAGTCTTCCAGGGATAATCTATCAAAAGGAACCTCCAAGAAAGATAGACAACCCAAATATCCCATAATCCAGATCAGGACCCCCAAGGCTAAAACACCATGTGTGAATTATGCTAGATGCTCTAAAAAAGAAAGGGACCCCCAAGATAGGTAAACATTTCACCCGTTGTGATTAACTAGCAAGGAAATTTACAAGCTCTAAGAACGATGCCCTAAAGTACCTATGAAGGACGTCATTCTCTTCAACACCCAAACTAGTCAACCATCAACAAAGCGTTAACATACAAGGCCTAGCCATAACCCACACGATATTTTTAAAGAAAACACACTTTACCCTACTTCTAAGTCATCCCATAAGAAAACATGACATGATAATTGAAATAAATTATTTGAACAATTCCATTGATTGAGAAAAACAAGGGAGACATTTAGGTATGCACTCAAATCCTGGTAATGACTATACCAGTACAACCACCTAAGCATAAATTTCAAACAAATGGAAAGCCTAACAATGCTTACACAAAATAGTGTGAACTCCCATAGCCGAAGCATACACTTGAACCTTGCAGAGAACCCTCAGAAGAGTTCTCCCTCCTCTAAAGAAAAGAACCATTTCCCCCTCCTAAAACCCCAAACATTCATATATATCCTTATCCATCCAAGGGTTTTAGCGAATATTCCACTATAATCCTAACTTGTTCATGCTCAGGTCATCCTTTGGAACTTCCAAGGAATAACAAAGAATATCTCTTTATGACATCCTTTAATTTTGTTCAACAATGTCCTGTCACCATCTTGCCAACGTGACCAAGTGAAATCTTTTCCACATCATACTGATTGTCGATTTGGTTTTCCAGTTGAGACTAAATTGTGACATGGAAAATAAAGACGTTAAATTGGTGAGACCTTTATTTTAAAAGCGTGAACATTTAATTACCTTTCGAAAACATGCTTTTCATGAATGTTTTCTTTTGATTTAAATCCCATTCGTGCCTACTGATCCGAGTAGGATACGAAAATTAATGGTGACATGATGATTTAGAAACATCATCCCAGATCAATTTGCCTATTTAAGTGTGAATTATTATTTCTAACGGACCTCAAATTGCTATCTGAGCTATACAAAGCTCCCTATATTTCACTTCTACACATCATCCTTCCACCATGGCCTTACTAGTCTTAGTTGCAAGCCCATTGGGTTTAGAACTTGACAATTTAGGTGATTTTTTCCAGTTGACAGGGCCAAATGAAGCTTTCATTAGGTATGTCTCCAGTGTTTAGAATGTCGGAGCCAATCCCCAAGATAGATCTTCTTAGAATTCCTTGATTATGTCCTTTGTGAACTGACTTGCCGAGTTGTGTGATTCTTTTCCAGTTTTTCAAACCATGCATTTTCACCTGCTTCTCCCCTAATACCACCTAAGTACAGAGCGCCTGAAGAACCTCTAGTCCCATCATTGCCCCCAAATCCACTATAACAACCTACACATGTATAAGGCTTATTATGCCCATTCCTTGTTAGAAACAAAACTTACCAGTTGGCCCCAATGTCCATATTAGAGAAAGAGAAACCACCCCTAGGCCCACGGGAAGATGGAACAAAAGAGAAACATTCAACACTGGAAGCTGCTATGGTTGAAATTTAGGATGTAGTGACTGCTAAGGGTCATCCCCTAAAGAGACAAAAGGCCGCCTTTGACGATTCAACCAACAGAAGTGTGCAAGTCCCTACAACTCAATCTTCCACAAGCTGGGGGACCAAGGCATAGAGAAAAGGGGGATTCCATCTCCATGAGTGGGTGAATTCAATCGGATAAAAAGAGGGAGTTCACCTTGATTTTTAAGGAGCCACGTGTAGGGATCCCAGAACTAATGGAGAAAGGCATGTTGCGGAGCCTGGCCGACGACATTTAGTTTGTGTTTAGTGCCATATCCCATGAGGATTTCATGCACCGTAGGGACATGCTTCTGACACGCGCACCCACATTCCTGGGAGAAGTTGTGGATATCAGAGATTAATATATTTTTATATGTAATATTTTGTTTCTCCTTTTTGTACATATATACTATCGAGGGTAGCCCCCCCTGAAATAAAACCCCGTTTGTTTACAAGACACATGATTTCAATCTGTTTATTTCCTTTTCAAATGTATGAAGTATTTTTCTTTTATGATTTAGCATTTCTAAGATACAAAATTCACTTCTAATTCACATACATTACACCGTAAAACAAACTTGCATAGTTAATGCCTTCACACAATCCCTATTACTACATGCATAATTTAAACAAATTTGAGTCATTCTATAGTAAAAAACCACCACTAACTGCTCAATCAATCTTGGATTTTCCGAACGAGAAGATTGAACATTTCCTTGCACTTTTTCCATATGCCAGAGAAATATGAAAGGCTACCAAACATTAACTAGTTGTAAAACCGGGTGCCTAGGTCCATGATGAAAATTTCAAATAACACTAAAAAGCGCAAGGCAAAGCAAGATGCAAATTTAATTTCAGACTTCGAGGAGTTGCCACGTGCTGGGTTGGTCAAACACACCTCTCTAAGCTTCAGAGTCAAATTGACACTTTACACTTCCTTAGGAGCATCAAACATTTTGACATTACCGTCCCTTCTCCTGGTTGTTCACTTCACATTTTATTTTCACACCGCGGGGTTATGAACTTAACCCACACTTTGCACAAATGCCGAAGGGATACAAAATGCATCCTTATGATTTTTTCACAATGTCCAAAATATTTTCTTTTATTAGGTGCTGGGGAAGAACCTGCATGCTACAAAAAATATGCATATTTTACACATTCTAGAAATTTTCCCGAAATCACACAAAGGAACTTGCCGCCACTTCAAATCTCTAAAAACTTCAACACTTCAAGCAAGCACACAAATAAATATGCACACGGTTAGCAGACGGGCAGAAGGATTTACATGAAAATTTGGAAACATTGATATCGATCATGTAACCAATTTTGAAAATGACAATAGGTCCAGTGATACGGTGCCTAGATAGGGCATGACAATTATGGGCACCAACAATGTGCACGCGTAAGCCCGTACTATACCATGTAAGATATCATTGGGATATAAGGACACATAGGACAACCTATCTTTGTACTCTTTAAGGTTTGGTAATTTTCGTTCTTAAGGTGTATACCTTGCTTCAAATTCAATTTGTAATATAAATTATTCTCTTCCAAGAGTGGAAACTTAGGCACCTCTCTATCTTGGTGTTTTATAACTTGAATACAACTTGTGTGATTTAATCGGTTCTTACTATATTTGAATATGGTATCATATCCTATAAGATAGTGTTATATGATTTGATCCTAGTTCTTGTAAGGTGTGTGGAGGTTTGGTGATCACTGTGTGATTTATTTATCTGGGTTTTTGTTATCCATATTTTTCCCTTGGGTAAAATTGGATCAGCCACGACCCCACACAAGAAGAAGCTAGAGAATTCACGTTCAAATCCTATAATCAAGCAACAAAAGGACTCTACAATGGAGTGGAAAGGCCTGCAAAAGATCAAATGACCCCGTGTAAGAAGAAATTCAAGAAACGGCTCTGTTGAGCGAACCCATGCTTCAAATCTAGCAAACAGATTATATGCGGGATTAGAAATGGAATAGTAGGGTCAGGGAAGGATAAGACAATGTCAAAGAAGCCATAGGCTCAAAGGAGAAGAAACAAATAAATTTCGAAGTCTTTGGGCTCTGAAATAGTTCAAAATGAGCCAAAAAAATAGCTAAGTATGGAGGAGACAACGAATGCTGCCAAGTGTCCAAATGACGCACCTCCAAAGATTGAATCCAAAAGGGTAGGTTCGAAAAAGCGCCAGGCCCCCACGTGTCCCAGACCCAAAAAGGAGGCAAAGTCAACAACTAAAAGTCAAAAGGTGGACAGGGCATGCCTTCAAAAATACTAAGTATAGAAGTGCTAGCAGAAGCCGCTACGCGTCATCTTGGCACATCTCCAAAGGTAAATCCAAAAGTGGAGACCCAAATGAGCGTGGGCTCGCCACGTAGTCCAAGTTGAAAAATAGGACAGAGCGGGCCCAAAAACAACTAAGTATGGAGAACGAGTGCCAGCTCGCCATGTGTTCAGGGTCCGAAAAGGTAAGAGAAGCCGCTGAAAATTCAAAGAGCCTGCGGAGGCTTCCACATGTCAACCCGACACTCCTTCAAAGGAAAAATCCTGAGCGGGTTTTTAAGTGAGCGCGGAGCCTCCACGCATCCGGTTTCGTAAAGTGACAGGGTTGGGTTGAATAGTCGAAGCATTGAGACAGGCCAACGGAGGGTGTCAAGTGTCAACACGACGCTAATTCAAGAGCAAAATTAAGGGAATGTTTCCGAACCTCCGCGTGTCCCCAGTCAGATATATGACCCAGCCGAGCAAAAGACTTAGCCAAAAACATGAAGAGACTAAGAAAGCTACTGAAGAAGTCACGTGTCAGCCTAGCGCAACTCCAAAAGCAAAATACAAAGGCTGCCCTCAGACATGCGCCAACCTTCCACGTGTCCGGTTTCAAAAGGGGCCCCGTTTTGGTAGCTGGTTCCCGCCATTTTGTACGGACCCGATCCAAATTTCAAATGAGAATATATTTTGACTCAGTGCTCGAAATCTGAAAAATCTGGCACTGTTGGAAAGATCTCAGCCTCGTCTATGCCATGTAGATATGAAACTTTAATTTTAGAGAGGTTAGGTGGGGAGAAAATGAAGAAACATTTTCGGTCCATTAATACAGGATCTATTTGCCCCCAACAACCAGATCGGATTTGATCTGATCCGTTGTTCCTCCTCCTTCGAGGCGCCAAACAAGTAATTGATGCAGACATGACAGATTTGGGGCAGATTTGTAGGAGGCATTGATGGCAGTAGCTAAGCCTCGAATTAATTTTCCCTCCTCCTCCTTCTTCTCTTTGTGCTGAATCTATAAAGGCAGGGTCGGGGCTCATTATAAAGGGTTGGACATTTTTTTTTTGCGCCCTCCCTTCTTCTTTTGTTTACAGAAGGATTTGTGGAGCTTTTCTAACCTCTCCTTTGGGTTGTAATGCAAGTTTTTCCTCTTGGCTACTGCAGTATATTGTATCGACTCCTGAGCAATAATATATATGTCTGTGGATGTTTCTCAACCCTCTCATGTATTTGTTATTGTCTCTCCGATCTCTTATTGTGATTTGGTCATTTGTGCATATTATTTGTATTATATTCCTGTGGTATGTGTTAAACTGCAAAATGAGTGTCTAACATTCCTTTGGTGTATCACCTTGTTAGCTTAGGTTTATTTTCTTGCATCTCTCTAACCCTGTCTCCTTGGTAGATATAATAGAATTAGAATAGATCCTCTACAATTTGTTTGTGTACACCTGAATAGAGGGATATAAACCAGCCTCAATCCGAAGAGCTCTCTCAACTCGCAAGGTCCCACACCTTGAGAGATGCTCCATGTTGTGCAATCACACTGAGAGTCTCAACCCTTCTGGTTGCGAACATTCAGGGGTGTTGTGATTCTGCACTAATAATTTCTTCCTCTTGTTCAAAGGTTGGTGACTTTGATTTCTTACAAATATTTTTGATGGATTCTGACCTATGATTGTGCCCATATTTGTTTTGGAAGCTCTAAAATTTCACGGGTCCTACTGAGAAGTGCAAAACAAATATTGCTCTTTTTTGTCAACAATACTTTGTTCATCTCAAGCCTTTACAAAATGTATTCACATAAGAAATTTTGACTTTAAATGCAAATGTAAAGGGTGGAAACATGTGTTTTCTCTTAGGAAACTACTAGGATTAGGAATTTTCCACGTTTCCATATTTTATGACGATTTTTCACAAATAACAACATATTAGGTCTATTTATGAAAAAAGATATGCGAATATGAAAATGGTTTGGGTGTCATGAAATAAAGCTCTTTTGTAATTTGTTTTTAAAATTTTATTTTTCTAACTTCTAATATGTCCTCAAAGTATGCCTATTGTCCACATGCCTTATTGGTTCAATTATGATGTTTGTAAGTGAAAATTGGACTAGTAGCCACGAGGTTAAGACCTCGATGCTTCAATATTAGCGATGAGGAGGACCCAAACACTGACATTGGAAATGGAATACAACAATTATCGGATGGACACGACAATATTTCATAATGTTTCTCATGACTCATGGACTCACGTTTTGCATAAAAATATGACTATGGGACACTTTTGGAAAGCTTTTCTGGTAAATTGAGTGGGAAAATCTATCCTGAACATGATGAGGATAGTGATGATGATAAGCACTTCAATGGTGATGATAATATCACATTGTAAATGTCAATTCATAACTTCTTGATGAACCAGTGTAAACATTTTTTGATGTGAATCCAACTGTAAGAGGTTGAAATACCTCCAAAACACACATTTAAACAACTTTACAAATAAAAATAAGGAGTTTCAAAATAGCTTTCTTCTCATTCTAGAATCCACACTAATCTTTTACATCATTACAATCGTCCTTTAATTTCATGTCTACTCTAAAAACCTTAAAATGCTAAGAAACCGTAAAATGCCAAAAAACCCTAAAATGCCAAAAATTACCTATTAGAAAAACAACTTGGATGGGCCCCAAAATTTGCGTGCCAAATATGCCTTCATAAATTAAGGCTCACATGAAATTTGGACTTATTCTAACAAGCACAACAAAAGTTATTAAAGTTCCAAGACCTAGTCAAAAGCGAAAAAAAACATTCAGAGCCAATTTTAGGCCACTAGATGAAGGAATCCAGGCCCAAAAATGTGCTGAAATGGCCACACCTTGCAAATAATGTTGACCCTAACATAATACCAATGTATATCTACCACCCTATAAAATTTCAGGACGATCCAACAATCAGATCAAAAGTTATGGTTTCTGTAAGTTATGCTCCTGCATCATTTTTTTTTTGTATGAAGGATTTGTTTTGATGTCCAACATATTTCTCTTTGTGACAAGCATGCCAATATTTTGAACCAAATAGTTGATGCTATTGACAGAGAAGAAAAAATTAAATTTCTATTAGTATAATTGCAAATGACTTATTATATGTGTGTGTGTGTGTGTGTATACATATGTACACACACACACACACATACACACACACACACACACACACACACACACACACATGTACATATATATACACATATGTATGTGTGTATATATATGTATATATATATGTACTGTACATATACATATATATATGTACATATATATATGTATATACATATGTACATATACATACATATGTATATATATGTATATACATATGTACATATGTATATGTATGTACATATGTATGTGTGTGTACACACACACACACACACACACACACACACACACACACACACATATATACACACACATACACATACATATGTACATACATATACATATGTACATACATACATACTTACATATACATATGTATATATATCTATGTATATATGTACATATACATAGACATATGTACCTATATATAATATACATATGTACATATATATGTATATGTATGTGTATATATAATATATGTGTGTGTGTGTGTGTGTCTATATATATATATGTACATATATACATACACATATGTATATATGTGTGTGTGTGTGTGCGCGCATACACACACACACACACACATACATACATACACATATCTACATATGTACACACACATATATATATACATATGTGTATGTATATATATCTATGTACACACACATATATATATATATGTACATATGTATGTGTGTGTGTATGTGTGTGTGTGTGTCTATATATATATATATATATATATATATATATATATATATACATATACATACATATATATATATATATATATATATATATATATATATATATATATATATATATATGTATGTATGTATGTATATATACACACACACACACACACACACACACACACATACATATGTATATGTATATATATACACACACACACACACACACACACATACACATACACATACACATACACATACATACATATATATAGACACACACACTAGACTATTTGTAACTTTCCATAGCAAAAATGTCTTTACAAAAATATTTTTTTAGACAAGAATATAAATTGTCAGTAAAACACATATTTTTGGGCTCACAACAAACCCATGACCACACTTAGTTTAATTATGATAAATAAACCATAACAATTTGAGTAGCTGCAAAACATTGTAACATAAGAGACAAGTCATATCTAAAATAAGAGAGATTGAAGTGGAGATAAAAAAATCTATTTGTAAATTGTTTCATTTAATCCAACTTAAATGACTTTGAATAAAAAATGAAACAATTGAAAATTACTTGTTTTGGAAATTAAAAAACCACATATATTTTCAAATACTATTATCATCCAATAAAGAATACCTTTATTTTTATAACCTTTGAAATGAACATGATGAAAAATAAAAATCAATTTAAATTATTCTTCCCGAACATTACACCAAGGTTCAAACATAAAACTAGATTCATTATTATAACAAAAGAAAATGAAATAATCAAATTCTTCTCAATTAATCAAAGCCAATCCAATGTTCACAAGCAACTCAAACTTCAACAACATAATATTTCAAAGGCAAGAAAATACAAAATCTTTTCTCCAATGTAAACAGTTGAAGACACGATTTTTTTCACAACAAACCCCATGTTATTACACCTACCATTCTTCTCACTTCTCCTAAGTAAAGAAATAAAAATAATATGTCTAATAAATAATAACCTTATTTTGACAAAGAATCAACCAAGTAGAACAAAACTCTCTTAGCGGTCTTAAAACTATTAACCAAACAAATGGATTTTAAAGAAAATGGTGCTCATTATGAACAAAAATTATAACTCATACTTAAACTTCTACCCATTACACTCAAAGAAAAGAAACAAAATACAAAAATTTCTATATTCGTCTCCACTTTTAAGATTTTTTCTCAAGATGATAAACTCATATAATCTTTTTTGACAAAGACACAACAAAATAGAACAAAAATCTCTTTACACACCCTTCAAAAATAAATATTCTCCAACAAAATGAATTTAAAGAAAATGGTGCTCATTCTATACAAAAATCATAACTCATCATTAACCTCATATCCATATACCTAAAGAGCTTTATATCTACTTTCAAGAGTTATTCTCAAGATGACAAGCTCATATCATCTTTTCTTGACAAATAGTTACAATCAAATAGAACAAAAATATCCAAAAACACCTTTCAAAAAAAATATTCACCAAACAAATAAATTTTACAGAAAACGGTGTTTATTCTGAACAAAAATCATAATATCGGTATTCTCAAGAAAAGAAACAAAAGAATTTTTTTTCTACATTTATCACCACTTCAAAATTTATTCTCAAGATAACTAACTCTCAAAACCCAGAAGATATTTTTCTGAAAAAATTCCCGAAACATTCATGATAATTCAATAAAATATTACATCACTATGCCCTTACAAAGATAATATCATTGTGACTCATACTTGGTGAGTGGCTTTAATGAAAAATAAGAAGCAATCCCCAAACCTGATCACCTTTCTAATCCTTAACAAAAAATCACAACGTTTTATACAAACTATAAACAATTTCCAAATAAAAATTATGTTCCTTCTTTTAGAAGACGAGTCCGTTAAAAATAAGTCAACACCAACTCACAAATTATTTTAAAATTTGAAGATACAATTTACTTCATTTAATATGATCTCATCTCTTCACCATTACAACACCACTTCCATTCTAGCCTAGGCCATATAATATACTATTTTAACAAATGCATTCTGTAAAAAATAATGTCATTATTAGTTGTTATATCACCTTACCCACATTTCATACCATTCAAACGAGTTAATATTTTACATGCAAATAAATGATGTTAGGAGAAAAAATATCATACAAACCATAGACATAGTTTTACCAATTAGATCAGAACATTTAACAAAACAAGACACTCTTAATTTGAGTTTTGTTTAAAAACTGCATAAATCTTTATAACTTTCATTGAACTATAATCAAAACTTAAATAGAAATCCATTTTCCACTTTGTAAAAATCCATGCATGACTGAAAAAGGAAGCAAGAAAATCAACGACGGTGATTAGCTAGAAACAATATTATTAATAATTACGCCGGAGGCGTGGCCATAGTGCACTCGGTCTCCAACGACGACGGTGTGCAGCTTCCTGCTACTTGTCATCTCGATCCTCCTGCTTGACCAGCTCGTCATCCATTGCTCTCCGCCGACCTCCTTCCTGCTTGCATGTTTTTAGTCGGCCATAGACTGCCACGCAGGTTACATACATATAGTTATTTTGTGTATATCCACGCATGTGTGACTACAGGGTGTTTTTTTGTTTGTTAGCATCTGTCTTTTTTTTGAAAATATCTTCTTGCTGCCTCTGAATCCCTGTCAGGCGGATACAGGTTGGTTCAGTTGCCCATCTTCCTTCCAATACTACATACACCCGCTTGCAAATTTGTGGGTTAGGCCTCTTCAACAATTCCCACCGAACCTTGTGTCTCCGTCTGTGTATTTGCAGGTTTTGGTCTCTCTGAAAACCCTGGTTGTATATCTCGCCGACATATCTTTCGGATATCTGAACATGCCATTTCTGGGTTATGTTTTCCTCGCCATTTATGAACATGCCATTTCTGTTGTTTCAGGTCACACCATCATCTCGAGGACACTCCCTGCCTTTGCCAAAAGAGGAGCTTGGAAACAGGGTATGGACATCCGCCAAAGCATAATAGAGAATGGAATTTTGTTAGATGATGTAGTTGCAAGTGCCCTGTAGACATGTATGCAAAATTTGGAAGCATTAACAATGTACGTGAATTGTTTGACAAAATGCCTCCAAGAGATGTTGTCTTATGGAATGCCATGATTGCAGCATATGTTCAATTTAGACTTGCAAAGAGATTCCAATGGCTCCCAAGAAGAGAGGTGCTTCCGCCATTTCAAAACCCGTGTCTTAAAAAGAGAAGAAACCCAGTCTGTTTCTGATGGAAAAGAAACCAGAGAAGAAGTGGTTGTGGAGAACAATGTTCCCGTGAATGCTAGCCAGTCCAAAGACATTGTCATCGACCACAGGTATGTAATTTTTCTTTGAGTTTTCAATTTTGGGCGACTGGCATGTAGCTCAAAGACTAATGGTTCATGGATGTGATCCATTACCAAGAAGAAGATGTCTAGCTAGGGCTCCTCAATATCATCAGAACCCATTTCCTATCAATGAATCCCTCTGGAAGCTTCCTGATGATCGAAATGTTTGATGGAGGCATTACCAGTGCAAGAATTTTACATGTTTAGAAAACAGTAAAACTCGAAGAGGATTCTACAAGTGTGCTCAATGTTTTAATATCACACAATATGAATTGCGTAATTGGGGTTTTGGGTTTATAACCATGGGTAGTGCTTGTTTTGGTAAATGTTGCAGAAAATGCAATCATGTGCATAAATGCTGGAGAATAACTAACGGGAATTGATTTTCAGAAAGATTTGTATTTTGTTGGTGGAGATGTAATCAGAACAGAGGAGGTAATTTTTGAAAAGGAAGTCCCATCTATCTAACAGACTGCTCGGTTTGGGGACTTCTCATACGTAATTGGTGATCTTCCTGCCGGGGAATGTTTTGTTGATCTTCACTTTGCAGAGATAATCTTCACAAATGGCCCCCCAAGGATGCGTGTTTTTGATGTCTTTATACAGGAAGAAAAGGCGAGATAACTATATTTATGTTACATGTATGTTTTTACTGTTTTCTAGCTGTAGTGCATGTTTTAAAAAGTTGAAATCATGGCGCAGATTCTATCTGAGCTTGACATTTATGCTCGTGTTGGTGCCAATACGCCCCTTGTCCTGATGGATGCCCCAGCAAATGTCATTGATGGAGGAAATTTAACTATCAGATTTGAGGCAATCATTGGTAGCCCCATTGTCAGCGCAATCTGCATAAGAAAAACACCTCACTTTGGTATAAAATCAATCTTTTAATTATTACAATCAGAATGTATTTTATACATGGCTCTGATGAAATTTGCAGATTAAGGATTGAGACTGCAAAAGTTTGATATGGTACTGACAGAGGTAAGCTTCAGGTGCAAAGATGAATATACAATCACATACATTTAGAGAAGAAGATTCTAGGAAAACGGATCAAGTCCTTGAACTAATTGTAGGCGAAGAAGACTGTAATCAGAAGGTAAGGATGAGATAGATAACTCTTATTTTCTGTCATCTTAGAGCAGAAAAAAATTCACAGAAATGTTTTACACACTCACAGCCATCAGAATGCTATTTTTAGAAATCATTCATGCTATTCCTTCTGAAATTAGTATTTTTAGGATAGAGTTCAGGGAATAATCAAAATGCGTTTCAATGAATTTTCAGTCTAGAGGCAGAAACTGTAAATCTGTTCTGGAGTACAAAAGGAAGTTCAAAGAGCTTAGTAAAGATTTTGAATTAAAGAAGAAAGAATGTCATGAGGCATGGATGTCCCTGGAAGACACCAATCACCAACTTGAAAAATTAAGAAATGAACTGATGCGCAAGTGTATACATGTGGGCTCCTTAGGTACGAAGGACATTAACCTAGCACTTCTACCTTTACCTCTCTTATGTCAAAATGTGATATGAGATTCATTTCGGTAGAATTTATTTATGTATTTACAACTTATGCAGTAGAGGGCCAAGTGAATGAGCTAAGGGACCTCCAAGACAAGCACGTGAGGGAGAAGAAATTGTGGGTCTCTCAAGTGTATCTATTGAGTGAAAAATTCAAGGTAAAAACTGCGAAGTGTATACGTTCTATTTATCAAGAAGAAGGATTGCTCTAACTACCAACTGTTTAATCTGAGCTTCATTTGGATTTTTTTTTTGGTGAAAATGGCAGATATTGAAGAGTGAATGTGCTAAAGTATCAGAAGACGCGAATTCCTCTGCCTCTTCCTTCGCTGATATCAGTCGAATGACTTCTGCTGTGCAAGCACTTGGTGAGTTTTTAATCGCTTGCACTTCTTTGATTCTCTTCTCAAAGCTATAGCCTATGATAACGGCGATGCTGATTTTTAACTTCTGTTAGATCAAATTGGTCTGTAGGATCCAGTTAAAGTGTAGAAATTGCAAATTTGCTTTGAATCCTCTCTGCAAAGTATGATTTGCAGTTGTATTTGTTGACACCAACCTTCACCATCTTTGGACTCTTCCTAGCAAAAGTGCCATGGCAATCTATGGACACTTCCCACTTGACATGCCTAGGAAGAGAAGTAACGAATAAGAAACATGTCAATATAAAAAACAATTAAATCCAAAATGAGATAAAATTGAAAGAGAAATTATTTTTACCACCCCAATATTCGAAAGAAAACTTGAAGAGAGATCAACCATGTTTACTTGTGTAGTCAGTTGATGTTAGATATGTGACAACAAAGTTAAATGTTGGATCTGTTTGTGGTGTAGTTTGTAGCTCACTTCCCAACAGGGGGGTGTGGGGGGCAACACCCCCCGCTACTGTTGTGGGGGGGTCCAGGTGGGGGCGGAGTCCCTGAAACAAAAATTAAGGAGTCAAACCCCTGTTTTCTAAAAAGAAAAATTTATGTAAAACTGTTAAATTCTATTTTTAGGAAGGAAAATCCTAATGGCATTTTTCCACTCTATTTTTAGGAGGAATCCTAATGGTACTTTTTCAATTAGGTGTATTTATCTTTGTGGAGAGCCAAATAGCTTACAACGATTTTACATGTAATATGTTCATCTTGAGTTAATAAAAACTTGATATCTTGCACCATGGATGTTTCCTAAGGTTTGCTAGGGTTTTACCACGTAAATCTGGTGTTTTATCTCTTGCGTGTTTGGTATTTATCTCCGTCTCTGTAAACTGTTAGTCTGATAATCAAATTTTTCATTATTGATTTTTGTATGTGTCTAGCTTCCGAACAGTTGATTTGATATGAATTTATGATTTATACAATGAATTACCATTAATCTAATTTTCTCTATTTGCAGTTGATCAGCATGAAGAACTGAAAGTCCAGTGTATGGAACTAAAAGAAAATTTTATAGAAGAGTGTAAGGAACGCAAACATCTGTACAACAAATTGCTAGAGCTCAAAGGTATTTTAATGGTTCCGTCTTTCTAATTATCCCCATGAAAGCTATTGCATCTAGAGGACAGATTCTCAAATTATATATTCATTTCTCCGTATAGGAAATATTAGAGTCTTCTTTAGGTGTCGCCCATTGAATGCTGAAGAGGTTGCAGAAGGAGTTGTTTCTATAGCATATTTTGAAGCTGCCAAAGACGGTGAGCTCAGCATACGAGCCAATGGGGCTCCCAAAATGGTCTTCAAATTTGATTCAGTTTTTACACAAGACAATCAAGGTGAATGTCATGTCATGTCACTTGATCTCATATTTTTTTTTCCTTTGAAGCAATTTACTGTTTGGGTTAAGATTAAACTATATATCTAACGGACCTTTTTGCAAAGAATTGGAGGAGAGATGTGCATGAGCTTATAAATGTTTAATGGAGTAATTGATTTGTCATTATTGCTTTTCTGGAAGTGGATGTTTTTGCGGACACTACACCTGTCGTTGTTTCAGTTTTGGATGGCTACAATGTTTACATTTTCGCATACGGACAAACTGGAACTGGGAATACATTTACAATGGAAGGAACAAAATAAAATCGCGGTGTTAACTATAAACCATTGGAGGAACTCTTCAGATTATCTAATGAAACAAAAGGGCAATTCAAGTATGACATCTCTGTCAGTGTGCTAGAAGTATACAATGAGCATATTCGAGATTTGCTTGCAGCTCCTCCTCAAACAGGAAAAACCATAAAGAAGTAATTGCTAAACACATTTCATGAAATCGTATCTTTTAATGTTTTTATTAACTAGATTGTCATGATATAGCTCTCAAATATTGATAAAATGTTGCATGTGATGTTGATAGGTTGGAGATAAAGCAGGTAGCTGAAGGGCTCCATCATGTTCCGGGGCTTGTTGAAACACAAGTTCAGAGCATGAGTGAGGTCTGGGAGGTGTTGCAAACTGGAAGTAGTGCTCGAGATGTTGGCTCAACTAATGCTAATGAACACAGCAGTCGATCACACTGGTGTTTGATTTGATTCAAATTTGCAATGCTTTATTATGTAACTTGGACATGCATCATGCTTTTGCTATGCTCAAAGATATCTTCTTAAACAATTTAATATTTTATGTAGACATTGGTGATTAATAGTGGTTTTGTTACCCTTTAAGATAATGCAGATAATTGATGCTTTATTCTTTACCTTGGACGTGAGTTGTGTTTGATCTCCAATAATTCTATGCATTGGCATTTGCAGTATACTTTGTGTGATGGTTAGGGTTGATCTTGGAAATTATTTCTTTTTCTGGTGGGTTTAAATTTATGTGTGTGGTGAAGTAATTCATGGTTTGAAATTTATTTGTGTGGGGTGAAGTAATTCTTCTTTTTGAAATTGATTGGGTTTGTAAATTTGATTAATACAACTTTTGAGATGAATTGAAATTTCTGTGTTTGGTGAAGTCATTCCTCTTTCAGTTTTAATCTTGGTCACTACCCCTTTCGGGTTTTTGGATTTTTAATTTCAGCTATTTCTACTTTTAGGGTGGATTGAAATTTCTCTTATTGAGGTGAAAAAATTCCTCTTTCCAAATTTACTGAGATTTATTGTTTTGGGCTGGAAAGCTTCATGGTCAGGTGTGCAGCTTTTAGTTTTATGTTTCCTCTGGAGAGTAGATTGGAGTTAATCGATAAGTTTTAATCATGCACATACAATGAATATTTACCATGGCTCATTCAGCAAACGAATGATGACCTTATTAAACATATCTCACAACAGTCTCCAGATGCCTTCCAAAAAATAAGTTGGGCTTTTATCAGCCATTTTTCTTTGTTGGTTCAATTCAAGAATCGATCATTTGTCATTGATGGTTCTACCATAAATGTTAGGGAGTCTACCATAGCTGGCACATATTCGAGTCACCGATTCACTCCTGAAGATGCCACACAATCCTGAGTGTCCAACCTTGAATCTTTGGGATTTGACAATAGCTTGCATGGATTTGATTCACAGACTGACTCTTAAAGTCTGCTCATAATCCCAAGTATCCATTAAAAATTTATTATTTTAAATTTTGGGGTGGTGAGGTCAGGGCTCTAATATACTTAGTAGTAATGTCATAGATTTGAATCACGGACTAACTCCCAAAGACTGCACATAATCATAAGTATTCATTAAAAAATATTCTTTTAAATTTTGACCTGGTGAGTCTCAGCGCTCAAATACAGTCATTAATATTATCCCGTACCAAGTTCAAAGCATGTATTCTAGAGACATAAATTAGGTCTCTGCATTCCCTAATGACCTCCTGTAGGTGGATATACACTGGTTCTTTGCAATTGATCCGGGAAACCTAGGGATTGCACTTAAGGAATCACGCCAGTCCAACAAACATTAAAGGCCTGACAGTGTGAACTTCACATATCTTGTAACAGGGTTCACACTTTTCATGTCAAAGTATAAAGTGTTACTGGTAAAGATAGTGACAGAGTAATTTGATTAACATTGAGAAACCACAGGTTATGAAAATTTCCCATTTTGTACCATCTCATTCAAATGATAGTGATAAACCTGAGTGTAAATTTTTTGTAGTGCTTTGGAGCCATTTGGCATCAACAAACACACTGTGACAGAGTTAAGGAAGGTGTCTACATTAATTCCTATCACGCCATCAGAACAGACCATTCACAATAGAACATTCATTGATGTTAATTTTACTGTTCTTAGCTATGTTCTTTCCACACAGTCTTATTTATCTACTTTATAAGCATATGGTGTTGTTGATTCTGCTTACTCAACATTAGTTTTTAAATTTTTAACTGGTTGTTATGGATATAACCTTTTCATATTGCTCTTACAGAGTGTGATATTTGCTCAGTGTGTTGATCTGTAATACAGTCCCATTGATCTATTTTGTTCAGTACAAATTTCCATCTACAAAATTATTTTGCACAAGAACAAATCTGTCTCTCAGGGACTTATAAGATAGACACCCTGAGTATGATTGAACTTTCATTGATTCTATCACATGAAATTCAACCAAACAATAACCAAATATGGTTCTATAAAAGGTAAAAGGAGGGTTTTTTAGGTCCCAGCCTAACCTTCATTTCCTGGGTGGATGGAAGTCTCTTGTGGGAATAAGGGAGCTTTATTAACTTTACATTATTTAAATTGATCAAATAGTCATAACCCATGTGTACCTCTCATTTGAGGTGACTACTTGATTGTGGTGCCTTAGAAAAAGGACTATCATTCTCGAGTGTGGTGCCATAGATCTCTTGTCCATCTTGAATGTGCAGAATTTTTGTGAGTGGTATTTGAACACATTCCCTTTTGCACTAGAGCCTTAATATGGCACATCAGATCAATTGGTCATCTCAACACCCTAACATTAAAGTACATGTAATGAAGTTGTTTAAAACTTATAAGATACTTATTTGTTTCATCACAAGCACACAAAATATTGACTGCAATGTCAATGGGACTTAGTGTAAAAATTGTGAAATGATGGCTAAATAAGATTATGTAGTCATGTCCAATGAGAACCCAACCCCATTGTATGGAATCTTGATTGTTTAAGAAATGATACTGATATGAGGGCTTCAATTTTTAGCTTTTTAATTCACAAAACATTCGTCCCAATATTAATTGGAACAGTAAATGTACATGATCATTTCCGAGCTTAATTGAATTGCCTCGATGGTTTGGTTGGAGTCTTAAATATTTGTTTATTTTTGTTGGTTCAAGGGTAAACCATGAACTTGGTGTCAGTGAAGGATAATTTTATGTTATGTTTGCTATTTTTCTTCTAATTTTTGTTGTAATGTGTATGCATGACAGACGCCGTAGCTGAAGATATGTTCCATTGGCAAGCAAAAGTAATGCGTCCTGGTGATAGTCCATATGCAGGAGGTGTATTTTTTGTTACTATTCACTTTCCACCTGACTACCCATTCAAGCCTCTAAATGTATTCTTCCTTTAGTCCTAAAATCTATGTGAGTGTGGCAATTGTACTTATCTTGATCAGCATTTTCATCTCTCTCTCTCTCTCTCTCTCTCTCTCTCTCTCTCTCTCATATGCACATTCATGTAGGTAAGAATCTCTCATGTGGGTAAGAGAAGTACTTTCCTTGCTGTTTTTCCTTTGTCCCCAAGGATGAAACACAAGGGAGTTCCATTCACATTTCCTCTATCAGTCCTAAGTAGCTCCAAACAAACAAAATGTTTTATAACTAACTATATAGAGACAAGAGAAGGGGATAACCTTTGTTCATATAAATGAAGGGGGGTTAAGGCCCACCTTAATCCTAAGCTACCCTCTCTGCCCCCTTCACACACACCCACACATGGAGATTGGAGAAGCATAAGCACATATACATGACTGCAGGTTATATGCAAATTCACGTTGAAGTGTGTGTGATTTTTTCCCGTATACATATAGATGTGAAAAGGAAAAAATGCCTCTATTTCTAACTCTTATTTCTGCACCAGGTATTCTTGTTTTATTCCCTTTTGATGAGATTGGGTAATTTGGTGATAAAAGCATGATTGTGTCCCAGTTTTTTGTGGAATCTTTCATTTGACTTGGCTGTTGAAAGGAAATGCAAAAAAATATCTTGATTTCTTAGAGTTTTTAATTTTACTGTAGTTGTTCCTTTTTAATCTTCTTCTGGTAGTAATCACCACTTTAGAAATTCATCGTTGCAAAACTATCAGTTGACTATTTCCAATAGGTTTTTTCTAGGATAATAGTGATTGTTTTTTTTATGTATGGGTAAAGCTTGTTGATTGTATGAACTTTGAGGTATGTGGAGCATATTACCAAAAAGTTCACTTAAAGAATTCCCTAACCTGATAGCTTGCTTTGCTCAATGGAACATCAACATGGTATCCTGATCTGCATAAGAGAAGGGACTGTTTCTGCCTTGGTAACAAATTTATCATTTTATGAATATTCTTATTGACATGTGCAATGAGCCTTACCATGCTTGACTAGAGGAGCCAATTGACAAAATCTAAAAGTTGAAGTCGGTTCTAATAAAAAACATCTTAAGTCAAACATAAAAGAACAAATTATTAAAGGATTGAAAATAATGTAATTGTAAAAATCACTAACGTTCTTGAGGCAAAAAGATATATTTTAAAATTCCAACTGCAATTCATGATGATTTCTATAGAACTCAATTGGGGCTTCTTGCTGCACCTACAGTTATTTTAGGTCCAATGTCTGAAAAGGGGTAGATATGATGCAAAAAGTAATTGAAATTAAAAAAAAATAGAGTGGCAAAGATTCTTTAGGAACCCATATTTTCTTGCTTGATATTTAGTTTCAACAAAAATGAATGAAGCATGAGGGGTATATATGATGCAAAAAGTAATTAGAGGATAGGTGACAAATATTTAGTTACCCATATTTTCTTGCTTAATATCCACTTTCAACAAGATGAATGAAGCATGAGGGTTATCGTAAGCTGACTCTGACATATGGTTTAGCTACATCGATATATCACAAGCTAAATTTATCGAGAGGTATTGAAGGAACTAGGAACAAAAGCCATTTTTATTTCAAAGTGAAGCTCTTACTGTGAATACTGTTAGTTTGGTTGCTGAGCTTATTCAGATTCAGGAAATCAGTGCTATCATGGAATGTCTTAAGTATTAACCCTAAAGAATAATTAGAAACTATTGCTTATTAGCATAGATAGATGGTTAGGGTGTGGTACGGGTAAAGGTTTTTATAATGATTCAAACTGCTACTTTATTTTTTATGGGAGAATTTCTCAGTGATTCTATTGTCATCAGAAACGTGAAGAGTTTAAGTCAGTTTTGACCCTGTATGTTTGTGGATTTGGTTATCATTTGCATCAATTAAGGCCTTTTGAGGATCTCTTTCTGAGTAAGAAGATAAATGACGGAAGGCTGTCAATTGAATAACATTTCCTTTCTGAAATATGTACACTAACAATATTTCTCATGAATTTTGATTGCAGTGCCCAAATGGTCATACATTATGTCATGCATGTAAATCCAGGGTCAACAATCGGTGTCCAACCTGTAGGTATGACCTTTGTAATATCAGATGCTTGGCTCTTGAAAAGGTGGCAGGGTCTTTAGAGCTTCCTTTACAGTAAATTGAAGCATGAATGTAAGGTATTCCGTGGTATTCCATCTTTGGTGGCTCATTTGAGAGAAGATCATAAAGTTGATTTTCATGATGGTCCCACCTTCAACCACCGATATGTAAAGTCAAATCTACATGAGATTGATAATGCTACTTGGATGCTAACAGTGATTCCTTATATTCTCTTACACACAATCTCCTTTCTCTATTCTTTGGTCTATGTGCTGGGCATATGGTTCATCATTGTTCATTATATTTCTTTTATTTGCAGGTATTCAATTGTTTTGTGAAACACTTTTGTCTTCATTTTGAATCATTTCAATTGGGCACATCCCCTATTTATATAGCCTTTCTGTGTTTCATGGGAGATGATAATGATGCTAAAAACTTAACTACAACCTTGAGGTTGGAGGCAGTGGTTGAAAATTGACTTGCCAAGGAATTCCTTGAAGCACTAGAGACAGTCACAGGAAATTTCGGTACAGTCATGATGGATTAATAATACAAAGAAATATGGCACTTTTTTTCTCAGGCAGTGAAAAAAGAATTGAAGCTTAGATTGATAGGACACATATGGAAAGAGCAATGATCTTTTTCAATTTCTCCTGACCAGGAAAAGAAAGTCACATGCCCCATTTGATGAACTTCTCCTAACCAGGACAAGTTAGTCACATGTTCCATTTGATTTGTCTTCTCCCTCTTGCTACTAAATCTTAATTTAAAGTATTAGACCCCTTTAAAAAGCACACTCTTATTGTAAATCATCCATAGATAGAAAATTTCTTTTGATGAAGATCTTTGAAGTTGACTGCAGCACAGCACATGTGTATTTGCTCCGTGTACTAACTTTAGTAATTATCCAACATTATTAACTTTCCAACATTACAAACATAAAACTGGTACATTGCATTACACTCCAACTCCTAATGACACATCAACGACATAATCTTTCTCCTATCAGCTCTGCGTGATCCACGTCTTGTTCGGCAAGAGTCATGCTGTGAACTGTGCAAGAGATTTGTTCCTTTCCTTTATAGGTAGATGGGCTCACAAAGAAAATGAACCTGTACGTATGAAACAACACCTATTTAATAATGTTCCACAGGTCATCTGTACTCCTTGTTGGCTCTTTCAGAGCATTAGCAGGTACCCCAAGCAGGGTTAATGCTACGTCATCGAAGGCCGTCACCCATATGGTCCCAGTTCAGTCTTCCACCATCATGTGTAGAGCATAGCTATAATCACATGTAGTTGTGGGCAAGTTGCATTTGCTGCAATGCCATGTTGAATTTGGGCTGGAATTTAGCTTTTTTCGGCATTGTTTATTATTAACAAGCCATGAACATGCAGGGTAACAATAGTTTTCCATGTTGAGATGTATAATAGTTGTAACGGTAGCAATTTGTTGGTTAGGACTGGGGCTGGTACAAGCATGAATATCAGCAATGTTTTTCTCCATGGCTGCTTGTGTAGTGAGCAGAGCTATGCTGGTAGATGCCTCAGTAGTAGTTAACCAAATTTGTAGTGATTCTATCTCCGGTACTGCTGGTGCTACAAAAAGCTGGGTGGAAGGAACTGACATTAGTGTTCTTCCCCTAAACTCTGTGGTTTTAACTTTTCTAACAGCTAGTATTGGCATTGCGACTGCAAGCTGACCTTGTTGTGGTTGTAAGATGTTGTTTGCCTCATCACAGAGAACTCCCCATAGAGTAATTGTTATGCAATATCCGGTGTGGTCCTTCGTAGTGATTGTAGAATGTTGTGTGCTACTTTCATCTGGTCGGGTGCTTGTAGAAATACCAGAGCAAAAAGTTACTGCGCCTAAAACATCCACAGTGGCTCCTAGAGGAATTTTTTGAATAGAACTAATTGGTGTGAAGTGGAAAGCAGTTGTTGGTATGTACGCAGTAGGTTCTGTACAGATATCTATAATAGAATCCATTTCTAGCATAATTTCCCATGGGCTGCTGGAATCCCTATAGCCTATCTTAACATATTTGAGCGTACCCTTTGAAATTGTGTAAACTGTGCCTTCCTAGATTTTTTCATGGTAAAAAGCTGCAGATTTGCCAAAGTATGTAACATTTATGTCATCACCAAGAGTGTCAATTATATTGAAATTGAGAATTTGGCCTTCTCCTTTTGCATTGCTGTATTTATGTATTGTTCCTTTGCGAATGAATCTTCCTTCCAATATCCATGCCATATGATATGGATGTAGCTTGTTGATAGTTGTTGGTGCACCAAGTGATTTTGTTGGAGTAGTATTTTCCATTTCCGAAAACTCCTAGCACTTTATGGTTGAAACTGCCATAAGTGTGTAAAAGATAAATACCGTATACAATGGTGAAAAGTTCTATGAGAATGGTAAAAACTTTTTTTAACTTGGAATTGTGGAAGATTTCATTTTAGACTTTCTATACATGCTAGAATCCAAACAGAAAGTGTATTCTGCCTAAACGGTATTTAGTTTCTTTAATGTAAAAGAGAGTAAACCATGAAAATTTTAATGAGAATGTACGCAAAAGTTTGAATGAAAATAGCTGCTACTTAGAGTGAAGTGAATGAATTTTATGAACATATATGTTATGGCAGGGTTTAGGGGTTTATACTGACATGCTTTTCTATTTGTAACTGTCCTTAATAACAAATGTTTGTAATATGTAAACTAACTCTGATTGGAACACACGGGGTTAGTACGGCAGACAATTGATTTGCTAGGTGATTGATGAAGCTTGATCCACCGTTATTGCCTTGTAGAATTTGTATAGCAATTTACGATACGTATAGCATTAAAATAATTTGCTGTTTACTAAAGGTTTCTATTGAATTAATAGAACAAAAAGATACTTCAATATTGTTCTCTATCTAATGTTTTTTTGCAGAGTTGGTAGTAATCTAGGAGATGTGATTCATATGGACTGTTGTAATGGGGCTGAAGATGGAAGCTCAGATAAAGTGAGATTGGAAGGGCAAGTTACAGGATTCTTGGAAATTCTTCATGCCAAATCTGGGTGAGGGTCTCCCAATAGATTTGAACAATGTTGTATGCCAATTTGTAAAGGATTATTGATGTTAGAGCAATGAAATGTAGATTGTATTTTAACTCTTCCCATAGTGGCTTCAACCTTGAATAACGTAGTAAGAGCCCTGTGCTTTCCACACTCAATCAATGAATGTGATAACCTTAATGTTTTCAACTCAACTTCAATCTGATGGTGGTTGGTCAAGGATGACACACAAATATAAATTAATGGTCCAAGTTAAAATAAAAATACATCTCAGCTGCTGCCTACATTTGCTAGCAACAATTACTACTCAAATTATACATAACTATCTGCAGACTTTTAGTTACAATTCTATTGTATTTTAGGAGTGACAAAGCTGGGAAGGGGAATTAGAGTTCATGTCTCTATCTCTTGGGAGAAATGTAGAATGCAATTTAAGTTGGGCTTGAACAAAAAATAGTTTCAGATTCTGTTGAAGCCCCTAGTTTTGAGAAATATATCCAAAAATTGTCGTATTGTGGATAGTAATGATTGCAGGATATGCGCAAATTGGATTTGTTGAAAATGTCTTGTAACTATTTAAAAACATTCATGCAATTGCAATTGGCATAAAAAGCCTAAAAGAAATTGCTACCATGATTCAAATCAATGGTAGAGCTAGGATAAGCAATCGCATGAATAAGCAAACCGCATCTATCCAACTGTAATTTACTCAATGCAGACACAATTCACCTTAAGGATGTAGACTAAAGGTATTTGGGCATTACCATATGCATATAATTTTCTGTATTGAATTTAACAAAGTTGGCAATTTTGAATTGAGGGCCACTTCACTCGCACTACATTGCAAACAAAAAAGTTAGAGATCAGGATAAGATTAAAAGCAAGTAGAGGCTCTAGAGAAAGAAGGGTAGCCACTTCGATGATCGAGTGCAAACCAAATATATCCAGCCAAAATTCACTGAAGGAACACAGGGATCATCTCAAAGATGTGAACTTAAGGACTGCTAAAGTTCAAATTAAATTAAAACCCAACATTCCAATCTATTTTTTTGCCAGAGCATGGTAGACACACTAAATAAAATCAAAATGTGCAGAATTGAAAACCAAATTCTTTGGGATACCAAGCCAAACAATTACATTTACTTATTTACGGTTTGATACGCAACAAACAATGAACCTTATTGACGAAATCTATATGTGGAATTTCCTGAACCAACAAATAGATAAATGCATAATGAATTGGTTCATGCGGAAAATTATGTTAAGAGTCCAATTTGGAGCTCTCCCCTCACAATGATTATCACAATGAATAGATTCGAATGAAAAATTATGTTGTCAGTCCAATTTGGAGGTCTGCTCACAAATTATCTACATATACTATGATCTAAGGAAGTAGTAATAGTAGAATGATTGTTATCGTAGTGAGGCATATAAATGTGTCTGGCGAACCCTCTGCCCCAATACAATATGCTTTAGATGAATTTAATATTGAGATTGGTATTCAATTATTTGTGTTTTTTGTTCAATCCTCTGTAATTTCTTGTGAGTGCTCATCACGAGATGCCTTAGAACCTTGTCCAAAACCGTGCGCTGTATGTATTTTACTAATTAGGGTTTTTATGTCTTGGTTCATACAATGTGGAATGAACAGGTCACCCAGTGGTGGCTTTATTGTCTTCACGAATGGATCTTTGAGAATCCAAAACATACTGAGCATTAGCAAGAAGGCCTAAGTTCAAACAATTAGGCCTCGTCTCTCAAACCAAAGCCTTCTATCAGGACAACCATTGGAATGATGTGGATGGGTATTGTGAATTCATTTTCAGCCGGTAAAGGTGGGGGAGGGGCTACAGGCATTTGGTATCACGTTTCCAAGTTCCCCCAATGCCTGAGCCTGGCCATTGATCTTGTGCCTACTCTTAAGAAGAATTATGGTATTAGGTTTGAAAAGGCAGAAAAGATAGGATTTGGGCTGCTTCCAAGTCCAGAAGATTTAGTTGTTGATGGAGAAAAGAAGTCATTTTTTACTGGTTGTGGGGATGGCTGGATCAAGTGGGTTTGGATTCATGGGAAAGGTGATAAACAACCGGTGGAGAATCGGGCATTTGTTGGTGGACAAACTTTGGGTGTGGCTCTTGGTCCTAATCAGGAGCTCATTGTTTGTGAACTTACCCAGGTAATTTTTTTTCCATGTATGTAATTATGTGTTATAAGTTCTAAGGGTCATCTACTTTCATAAATTTGATGTAAGTTTATATGGAATCATTAGTTTGTTTTGTTCAAAAGTTTTGGATTGAATACTATGTTCTTAAAATGAACTGTGTTAGGGCTTGCTGAATGTGACGAAAGACAAAGTGGAGGTCTTGTGAAATGAAGCAGGAGGATCAAAATTCAAGTATGTGAAATGATTTTTCCCTTTGTATTTGAAATTTCACTGCATTTGATGCTCTGAGGATGACTTTATTTGAGTTGAAGAGCTTTTAGTGGTTTGTAGATAAAAGTGAATTCAATGGGAGCTTCATCATGACTGGTTCATAAGGTGCAATATTTACTAAAGGTTTTACAGATGGGGTAGAGTAAAGTAAGTAGATTTTTATTGTGGGAGGAACTCCAAGGTTAAATGCACATGAAGTAGATTAATTTTGGTATGAGTGACCTCTGGGGAAAGCCCTCATATTAATTCACCCCTATGATCTTCACCCAGATGTATTGAATGCCAATTGCATCATTCATACTTGTGAGAGTGACTGGTACTCATGAAACATGGGTCAATGTGGGAATCATCTCACTTAATTTGATGGAGGCCAAGATGATCAAGTCAATCCTTCTTTTCTTAAACATAGGAATGAGTTATTGATAGGATTTTAGAGCCCAAAGTCAGAAGGTCACTGTCATAGGGCAGAGTTATAGGGGTTTCAAAGTATTAAGCTCTCCAAACAATCTCTCAAGCTTATATTACATTCCCTCTCAAAAGTTCTGATGGAGGCCTATATGGTGACAACCAGGTTTCAATGCCACAGTTTCCAAAATCACATTTTGTAACCCTAACCACATGTTTACTAAGAACAAGACGGAGCATGAGAAATTTAAGAACCAGTGACTCTTCAAGAATATACGAAGGATCCTACAGTTACTGCTTCGTTCCAAGACATACATCCACAAATACAACTTGTAGTCATCTAGATATCAGGGGAACATGTAAGAATGTTGTACATACCTGTATCAGCACAAGAAATCCATAGGATTATATGATAGTCAAGGCAGAATATGGGGGTTGTCGTAAATATTGACAAACCAATAATATACCGAGGTTCCTACCAAATTCTACATGCCTTCATATGTACAGGAAACCTCTAACAAGCTATTAGCATCTCGATATATCAAGAAACATATGAAAGCTCACTACAGTCTTGAAAATCCCATAAAATACAGAGTTTCATAAGCTTTGAGGAATAACGACTGAACAAAGGAGAAATTATAATGTCAAGAAATTTGTCTTCATCTTTATTAAATCCCTGACACCCTCATACCATTCGTTGGAAGCTCAAGAATACAAGAATCAAATGAAAAACCCTATATTCTGGGTTCTGCTCAGAACTGAGACAACATATCTCAAGAATCATATGACATAGAATCTTATTGGACCAATTGAGGTCCTAGACCTAAGAAAACCAAAATTTGAGCATATTTTCATAAGGATGCTCCTGCATCATAATTTGATCTACTACGAAAACATTACCTGTATAACGTGGGCATTCTGTCAACTTTGATTATAATACATCCTAATACTCATTCAACACAGAGTTCTCATTATGTGAGCCAGATGCAAGGAAAGAATAATTTGCCTGAATAGTATTCTCTATAGTCAAATTTAACATAAAGTGTAGTCCCAACTATGTTACTAGAAATGAGAAATATGAAGCATGACGAAACGACAATGCAAGAAACAAATTACAAACTATTTTCCATTTGTGAACATATGTTCTGAATTTTAGATGTGATAATACATAAAACATAATATTTGCTCATGAAATATAATCTGTTTAGAATGTTTTGAAGGGCTAGAGCAAAGAAGAATGACATATAATCTTATTGGACCAATAGCTAGGACTACATTTTATGTTAGATTTGACTATAGAGAATACTATTCAGACAAATTCATCTTGCCTTGCATCTAGCTCACATAATGAGAAAGATGAAACAGGAGAAGCAATAAAATGTTCTCCAGACCAGAGAGAAGACCTCTTCTATGCAATACTTGGGGGACTCGGTCAATATGGAATCATTACCAAAGCCAGAATAATGCTGCAGAAGGCTCCTGACATGGTATGATCACCAATTATACAACATGGTTGAATAGTAGTAATGGAATCAGGTCCCCCTTTCTTTTTTGTTTCTGTACTGGAATGGATTACAAAGTGACATGCTGCATCTGCACTACATCTGCCAATATTTATTTCTATTTGAGTTTCTTGTCTGCCAATTTTGCATGTCTTGAAGTGGGTACCTACAACAGAAACTCTATTTGCTTTTCTGCTTCATAATTTTTTGTCATCCTTAATTGTTTTTCCTTAAAGCTTATTCCTATGGTCTGATTTGATTTGGTTTGCATGTAAGGTGGATCAGAGTTGTATATGCTGATTTTGAAGGATGCTGATAAGCTTACCCGTAATAAAATATTTTGATTATGTGGAAGGATTTGTGCTGCTAACAATAATGATCCAATTAATGGTTGGCCTTCTGTACCACTATCCCTCAGCTCCTCATTTGACACAAAGCTTACACCTGATACTGCTGGCCCAATGTTATATTTCCTGGAAGTTTCCCTTCATTATGACCATGATACAAATTTCACATCCCTCAATAAGGTCATATTTCCTACTAATAATACATCATTACCATAATTTCATGAAGAAATATGTTATTTGGGTAATGATCACAAAAAGAATTATAACCCAATTATAGTTACACTATTTGCAAAGAAATCATGGAACTTTTTCATAAATTTGTAGAGAATGGAGAGTATAAGCTGATTGCAATCAGTTGGGATGCATCCAAAATACTACCTAGAAGCAATACATTAGGACCTTAAAACAAACATTCCACTGTTGTCCGTGGCTTGCCAACTAGACCTATTGGTTCTCTTTTCTTGGCTTAAATGCATAAATTAAGTGGGAAAATGATATAAATTTGGTGGAAAGGGACTTGGATGACATTAGACCCACAATTTATCATTTTGTGTGGATGGTTGACTTCCTTGGCCATGCTGGCTATCTTGAGGAAACTTTAAACTTTATCATCAAAATGTCGATTAAACCTATCTTTGTTGTCTGGACATCTTTGCTTAGTGCATGTACAACACATAAGAATATAGGTTTAGGACCATATACAATAACTCTTATTTTTGAGATGGATCGTAAAAATGCTTCAACTTATGTTATTTTGTCTAACATCTACACAGATGTGGGAAGGCGAGATGAGGTTCAAATGGCAAGGAGATTGATGAAAGATGGAATCCTAAGAAAGATACCTGGATGTAGTTGGATTAAAGGCCATAAGAGGGTACATGATTTTTATGTTGGAGACAGATCGCACCCATAGGCATGTGATATCTATGCGAAGTTGGAGAAATTGTATTGGTAAATGAAGGCAGCAGGGTATTTTGTAGATTGAAGACATGTACTGAATGATGTGGAGGAGGAGGAAAAAGAATTATTCCTCTACCACCATAGTGAGAAGTTGGAAATTGCATTTGGATTGTTAATCACGCCCCCTAGAACAACTATAAGAGTTTTCAAGAAGCTTCACATATGTGTTGAGTGCCACACTGCAACCAAGTTTATCTCCAAGAGTGTTGCAAGACAAATTGTTGTGAGAGATGCAATCCGGTTCCATCTTAACCAAGGAAAATGTTCTTGTGGAGATTATTGGTGATGTTAAATGAAGCAATCTATAAACACAGGCTTGCACTATAACAAGGTACACCATGTCAGATCTGCAGAGATTATTGGGGATGCTAAGTGAAGCAATATGAAAACATAGGATTATACTATAACAATGCACACTTTGTCAGACCTACAGGGATAAAGAAGGGACCATGTTCAATTTCCAGTTTCTAAACAATTTTATTTCCCAAGTGTTTGGAGATCTAGACCATGATGTTTTCTTCTTAAAATCAGATGTATCATATGCAATTAGCATTACTACCTCTACCATGGACGTGTCATAACATTGAATTGTTTTTAGGATACCTGCATATATGTGCTATAAAAAGCTAAAGGAAAAGGTGGAGAATGGGATTAAACAGATGGAGAGGGAAAAATTCCTAGCTAACAAGAAATGTGAGATGAGATCCAATGCTTGCAGATGATTCTCTCCCATTTCTTAATAATTATTTACTCCCACCTTTGTCATTTTATCTAGTGCGTATCGTCTGGATTAATTGTATCACTTTGTGCCTATATAATGTCAGCGATTTGAGATTGAATTATACATACCAGATCATACAAATTTATATGTATTGTTGTGGATTTTCAAATTTCTCATGTATGGTTAGAGATTTCTTTATGTTTCCAGGAAAACTTGCATAACTTGCTTTATAGATTGATGTTACAAAGAAGATAATATAATTTATATGCGTGAATGTAAAATTACAATATATATTGCACTGTAATTATATGTGTGTGTGTGTGGGGGGGGGGTGGAGTAAATCCAATTAAATATCAGTCCATATTATTATAAAATGCATGCACTTAGTTTCCCTTTGAAGTTAGGTGAATAGGAATGTTACACAGTGTACCTATGTGAGAGAGGGTTCATACATTTTTGTCATTGCTCATAATACAAAAAAAGGCACCAGATTTGTAAAAAGGATATTATTTCTCTTTTCCCCCCTCCAAGAAGAATCCCAATCATAATTTCTTTTGGATTTCTGATGGACCATTGATATTCACCTCCTCAGGATTAACTAATAAGCTTGATACTAAAGCCTTTTCCTTCAATTTCTCGATTTGCCACTTGTATTTTTAATAATGTTTCTTCTTCCCAGGATTTTGTCACATGTACTTGAGCCATGATAGCAGCCACCTTTTAGTCTACAAGCCTGATCAGGGAATTGAAATCAAATTGAGAGAGTGAGATGTCTGAATTAAAAAGTGAAGCAACAGTATTTTCTCTTCTAGAGAGATGAAAACTGAAACTCTTTTCTGCCAACTGACCCACTCACGGCATACCATCTCAATGAAATTGAATCAAAAGGGAACTCTGATTTAGTAGATTGAAAAGTTTATCCCACCTTGTTCAAAGCATTTACAGCTGATAGCTTACTCTAAATGCAAATTCCAAAGGGCAACATGGTGCCAAGTACAAAGGCTGTAACAATTTTCAGGTCAGGGACCTTTACACTTGATGTTTTATATGCTGATCCATCTAAGGTTCTATTTAAATATGTATAATGTCTCGTGTAACACTATTAAATATTATTTGTGGTTGAAGGTTTCTTGTTTATTTGAGCATTTGTATGTTAAGATTATTCGGAAGTCAAAAAATTGAAGATTCAAGGAAACATGCATTTAGAAATTCTACACTTGTCTTTTGCAGATTGGACAACATTCTTCTATTTCTGCAGATGATTGAAGAAGACGAAGTGTAAGTCACTGTTACAACTGCGAAAAGAGAATGTTAAAGAAGAAAAAGGGACTATTGCGATGGAGACAAATTATGGTCAAAGTAATGGTGTACCTGAAGTTGATGAAAATGTTGACGTTAATATGTGGGAGACAAAAAATTCTTCTGATCATTCATCAACAGGGACTACTTCTGAGAATGGAGCTTCAGAGATGCAGGATAAGACTACCCAGATGGAGACTGAAGCTAAGGTGTGCTCTTTAATGTTATGCATGTTTGTGTCTTTCTTCGTGTTTTCACACAAATAATTTTTACGCAGATAAATACATTGAAAACAAGTTAAATTGTTCAAACCTATTAATCATTGGATAACATCACACAATATTAAAGAAGGAAAGAATGTTTGCTTCAGTCACTAACCACCTCTTGGTTCCACATAGAATCACTTTGTATTTTTTTTGGCCTATTTGCCACATGGAATTTGTCTAGGCTTCATTTGATCAAACATTCCTCCATGGGCCCAAACTAATTCTGGTACCATTCACAATATTGTGAACTATGTTCCATGTAAACCACGTCAAAAAGAGCTTATTTAATCTATGTCTTAGAGAAGATCTAAACACCATATACTAAACAATCTCTACCTTCACATAAACAATAAAATATGAACCTAAAAATTCCTTACAAGCCCGATTTGGCTAAACCTCATAGGCTTTTGTGAAGGTTCTCAAAAATATCTTAATGCACTGCAATTCTCTTTTAATTGATACAAGTTGGAGATAACCACTCTATAGTCACAATTTCATTACCAATATCAAATCTGCATATGCAAAAAATATCAAAATTAGCTAGCAAACAACAACTAAATAATTCCATGATGCATAACTTAAGGACATAACAACACAAACAAATCTATTGCCTTGTAAGAAACAACTAGGCTAATTAACAAGTAAATGACACAGGCCAACAAAAAATGAAAAATAATCAAAACAATGATTTCTACCTCAAAGCATGGATTGCCCTTATCAGTTTACACAAACATATCTACCACCCCAGAATACATGCAAGATAACACATTCTCCATAGAAACCTGATGCTCATAAGAGAAAAATGGTAACATCCCCTTCCCCAAATCGTCATTTCAAAACGAAAACTGAAACTCTTTTCCGCTAACTGTCCCACTCACGACATAATATATAGAAAACTGATCTGAATATTCATCAACCACATTTCAAATTATAATTGAATCATCTCATCAGTATGTAATCAAATTCACGTGAAATGCACCGAAGGAGTTACTGTTGTACTTATTTTATATAAAATTGATATCATTGTAATTATAAACTTGAATTCATGTGAATTTATAAACCTGCTATCATTTTAATTATATTAAAAGAAGGAGATACTGTTGTACTTATTTTATATAATGCAACATAAAATGTAATAAAATTGAGATACATATTCACATGATATAATTAGGACATCCAAATACATTCACACAATAATAAGTAAATAGATATAATAATTATATGATTTGGAATCAATGAGACAAAAGTTGAGTTATTTAGTTGATTCCAAATGTCTATTAATCATGTGAGGTGTCAATAGAAATGATAAAAAATAAATTTTCATATCATTAGACTACAAACATGAGGCTAAGAAGTGCCTGGTACTATTGATAAGTAAAAACCCCTATGATAGATCGAAATAGTCATAATTTGCTGACAATGTAATGGAGTAAATTGGGGGTTTATTACTTATGTATCTATTTTTTCATTGTATATTTTAAACTTTTGATTATCTGTGAGATTTTCAATCTTCGACTATGTTGATGCTTGGTTATGGTCTTCTTCCCCAAAACCTTAATTATACATGCAAGTGATAGGGAACCCTTAAAAATGGTTTTTTTTTTTGTTTTACCTAGACTGACCTTAACCACCTTGACGGGTGCCTATTTCCTATTTAAAAATACTCTGAAGGGGCCTCCAACATCATTAAACTTTGATTTTTTGATTTCAGATTTAGCTCTATAAACTACTTTGGGGCTACTCCTTAAAATATTACATATTTTCATCAACTTTGGTAATGATCCTCATTGTAGTGAGAGTTCTTTAAGTTTAATCAAACACACCCTCAATATGTAGAAAGTGAAACATGACCTCAAGGGTGGTTTGTATATATATGCATCTCTTCATTAATTTATCACCACATCCAACCCATGAAACATGTCTAGATCCACCTAATGATGATTCCCCAACTTGAAAACTAATCGTTGAAGGCACTAGGAAACTACTAGAAAGAGGCGATGCATGTGACAAACTTGAATAGTATAATTTTATTGGCGGTGTCCTAGGAATGCATACCTGTGGATATGGCTATGAAGAATGTTTGTTTAGGATTATGGAGTGTTCTTATATAGATTGAGTTGATCCTGGATATATAAAACTCACAGATAATGGTGGCTAAAATAACAAGAAGGTAGATTGATAGAAGGAAAGTGTACATAATCATCAAATATACGGTGTTTTGTCCAAGTGTATAAGAGCGTGTCAATGTATGCCAAATTTGATGTTGCGAAAGTGCCAAATGGGAAATGTAGGTGTCTATAGATGCCCCACTTTTATTCTGGTATTGAAAATACTAAATTAAAACTAATAACATAAATTGGGTACCTAATGTAACCGTGTTGGGTGTTGACATGTTTTTTTGGAATGTGCCATTTGCTCCATGTGAAATATATAAGAAAACATAAGTGTATCGATTTATTTTCATGATGTACAACTTGAAAATAATTTGAATCATTGTAAAATTAAAAAGCTAAGGGATAAATGCACATGATGCTATGTGAACCAAAACCATTTTTGAAATGTACTATGATGTAGATTTTGAGAGTGCAAATTATATAGGATTCAAATGAATCTCTTCATTTGTGAAGTTTGAATAGCCTTGTAATCCTCTTGGCTAAAGATTTGAAAAAGGGCACTCAAATTTCTCTTGAGTGTGAATCTTGAAATCGGATCTATGAAGGTTGAATCATCTACTGCAAATGTATATTGAACCAATGGTGTAACCTAGTACATATTTTTCCTCATTGATCCTTGGATACAAAAATAATTTTTGTATGTGTATCATCTGCTCCTCAAAGTGATATATAACGCCATAATTGTTCCTTGAAATCTCATAAAATGTCATTTTCCACTCTTCAATATGTCATAAAATGTCATTATTTTTTCTTTAAAATGCCATATAATAGATCATTTGTTCCTTATTTTCTCTTGAAAATACAATATAATGTCATAATTATTTCTCAAAGTCATGTAGATATGTCTCAATATGCCTTATTGGGACCTAAATCATATAATTTTCTCCAAGATATGGAATGCTCTATGTGACAGGGCTGGAATATCTAAAACAAGCCCAACGCATGCCCCATTTTTATATAGGGGATGAAGCTTGTGAATTAGTCATATCAAAAGGATTTAAGCACATCATATGTCATATATAAAATATCAATCATGTAAAGCCCATATATAATCATGTTAGGATATGTCTTCATATAAGGATTTGATCATTTCAATCACGTGTGCCCAATTCATTCAAAGTAATGAATTTTTTTTATTAGTAGAGCATAAAACATAATCAATAAAATACACTAGAGGTAGGTGTCATTGTTAGCTATATATCTAAATGAAGCTCATAATAGTATCTTAATAGTATTGTCTATGATAGAAATCACAATACTAAGTACACATTAACTTTCAAGTAGTTTCAAGCACAAAAATACACATATAATCATACAATATGTGACATCAAATTGACATGAAACACCCTTGATAGTAATGAAGGATCCTTTGATATAAGAGAGACATGAAATGACCCACATAACCAATGACATATGGACTTACACATAATATATAATACACACATGCACATGTATATATCATGTAATATGCCCATCAATAGAATATTTATAAAGTCGTCAACAAGCTGGAAAATCTATCGGTTAACATTAATTTATGTAATCAATCAATGTGTTTTACACCCCTTTTCAACCTTAGTAGATTAATTCTATGGAGATACACAACACTAATAAATAATGTAAGGTTTGGAAACTAGGAGCTATTATGGTTAATTAACTTCCAACATTAATTGTACAATATGCGAATAACGTATTGGTTATTTCAATTAATTATTATAATATACTACAAGCTTGAAAGCGCAAGGATGAAGATGTTTTTAACTTTACATGATTGTAAAAAAGAGATTTGGATACACAAACTAGAGGATCTAAAAGTGCAAAGACGTAAGATGCTTTGTTTTAATACTATGCCTTGAAATCCTTATGGTGCAGGACCATAAAACTTGGCCGAGATGTAATATTTGGTCATATCCCTATGATATAGTCTTGTATCCTCTTAGAATGAGACTTTGTAACTTTTTGGGTCATTAGGTGGTATGGAAATGTGTTTCACTTTCAAACCCTAATTATTACACAATACCAAAACCATCTGTAATCAGTTGAATGATTCCATAACCATAACCAAGGGTGGAATACCCTATAAGAAGGTTAGTTTTTGAGTTAAAGTGCAATCCATGCACCACTTACGTCAACACTAATTTTAATATGCCTTAAACCATAAGTAGTTCTAAACCTATTATGTAACATATATATGAATGCAACTAGTTGACAACTTGAACAAATTTGAACATGCTTGATAGGATTTGTTGGAAACACAATGGACTGAGGGGGGGAGTGAATTATTCCTTCAAAACCCTTAACCAATTCAAATTAACCTATATATACTATTTAATATTCAACCATGCATTAATGTGAGCTTAACAATATAAAACAATCATCCAAAAGAGCACAACCATGAAAGAGTACAAAGGAACACAAGACATAAGTGGGAAACCCTCAAGGGGAAGAAAACCCACATAAATTTGGACTATATTACACAAATCAAAATAATTTAGTGAAGAAACAACTTCACAAGGAGCACCAACCCCTAGTTTCGTAGAACACCAACCCTACAAGGAGACCTCTTTATGAGTAAATCGGGTTTTCAACCCCATAATATTCATGAGTTTAGTCCCGCTTTATATTGAGCACCTTTCAACGGGTTTTCGGAAGCCAGGCATCGGAAGGACAAAACATGTTTTATATGGCATGTTCTCCGAACCCGCCAAGTAAAGAAAATCCTTTGTGATCAATCGGAACCAACTCAACCAAAACCCGAAATACACCAAATCTTTTCCCATCGGGTTTCCGAACTCCTCCATGAAGATATGCGGAGCTGATGTGTATTTATTATTGGTTTTCTTATAAATATGCGGTTTTTACACGTCATTTTCACCGCTTAATTTTACACATTTTTGCGCATGTTCTTCCCAAAACCCGCAAGCTCGCGTTATCATACTGGATCGATTGTTTTCATTTTCACCTTCTCGATTGGAAGGTATTAATCGTTCCTCCTTTGTTCTTGATTTAAGGAACGTTCCGTGTACTTCCTTGCCAATTGTTGAAGATTTTTCTTCCTTATTTCCTCTGAATCGTTTTCGAAAGCGTTTTGGGGTTTTCTAGGGTTTATTTTCAAATATCAGTTGGTACTGTTCCTTTTGAATTACAATTGTTTGCATGATATTTGGAATATTATCAAGAAAAAAAGGTTTTATATGCAAAAACTCTTCTTTTTTGTGCACCCGGACTTCGGAAGCCAGGCTTTCCTTAATCTGCCCAAAGTACTCGAAGTTTGGGGTTCTCAATATTCCGATTCAACAGTGGGTACTTCTCAAAAGGTTCCGCCAGTAACTAAGTGTCGGGTTCCGTCGAAGTTGTCAAAGGCAGTGCGTGTCGGGTTCCTCCAAAGTTCCGACACCTTCAGCCTTTTCTTTTTATCTTCCGTCACATACCTTCAATCGGGTATTTCAGCGTATAGCATCACCAGGGTTTTCCGAGCATCTCTTCATCCGATTTTCTCTCAACCCCGGTCCATCACAAGAGAAGACCGAGAAATCAAGTTATAAGTTTAAGAAACCAAAAACGTTGACTGTAATTACGATATTCGGGATACCGAATTCGGTAATGTTGACATGGACGATTTCTGGAACAGGGTAAAAGTCCCAGTCAAACTGAATGGATGACCTCTTTAGTGGCTTATTATTTCCTCTATCGGCCCAATGTCCAGAGTCATTCTGGCCTGTGCCTCTAACTATGACTCTGCTTCTCGTTCCGTTAGGAACCCAGCAGGAGAAGTAGACCAGATGGGATTTATCTTGATGACCTCCTGAAATTACCCAATTTCGAGGAGTAAAAAATGAAGTCAGCCCAAAAACCTGGATAACCAAGAATTGTATAAGAGATGTTAACAAGAAGTCATAAGCCAGCGGTAAAGGACTATTCCTAACATACAAGAGATAAATGATATCATCAACTTCTTAGCCGGGCACCCATCTATTTCACGGGTCAGTTCATGCACCAAAGACAAGGGATTGACTGGGGAACCTTGATCAGTGATGAGATTGATGCTGACGACGGTCTTGTCGACGGGAACATGTTCTCGTAGGCTAAGAAGCCTCAAAACCCAATCTACAAGCATCCACAAATGGATCTAAGGATCATTTTAAAGGGTTACCTCAAAACCTCAAGAGTCTCCGATGAGGCTTGGGCTATCTAAATGGGGATTATCTTCCTACAGCATACATCGAACAGTGAATGCAGGAGAGCCTTTCCAATAGATTAATGTAAATTGGTCAAAGTTATTGGACCTTAGAAAGCATAAGGCAGCTGTATCCATCCATTGGGAGATCTTGCTCAACAGCGGCAAGAACTAAAAATGTCTGACACCAATCATCCGAGGAGTACTTATTCATATTGAGGATATCTGGATTCTGCGTGATTGCGGTTGAAGGCTCATTGAAGAGATCCTAGAGATTTCATTTGCCAATGGTACAACTTGGGCTTAACTAGGAACGGCTAGTCTCTAATCACCATAGGTGCCCTAATTCTGCTCGTCAAAGATGGTTTGAATTTGTCATTAAAGTTTCCCAAATTGGCTGCTTTACCTCCCAACAGGAAAAGGGCATGGGGGGCCATAAAAATCAGGATAGGAGGAGGAAAGAAAGACCACTCTTCAATTGAGCTTGGAAATCACCAACGTCACCAGAAATTTGTGACAGAAAGGAAGTCAAATCATCCATTTGATAGTCAGACCAAAGAAACTTTTTCTAACCCAGACTGAATCTCATGAAACATCCAATAATGCAATGGACCCAAATAATTACCAACAACCTTTCCTCTTACAACTAAATGAGTGAACTTCCTCCTAGGAAGCACAACATTTTAACTCCAATTCACTTGAGCAAACTCCAAAGTGATTGTTTGCACTGGCTTTCTGCGAGTTCACATTTCAAGAGTACCTCGCAAGATCGTCCTTAAATAGGGATGAAACAAAATCACCAAGGTGGCTCTAGGGATGAGGGAGCGCAACAAGATATTCCATACTGCTGTGCCAAAAGTAAAGAAACAAAGATCAGGAGATGAGTCTAAGAAAAAAGTGGAGCATCAGAGGTTTTGATAAACTCTCAAACCCCTGTATTCCATTTGACTTCTCACCAGATTCTGGTGCTACGACCAGAAATGGGAATAATTCCTGGTGAAAGTTCATAGTCAGAGATAGGTTCACTGACTTTGTTTGACCTCTCCAAGTGCTGAAGCAAATGCACACCTTGGTAGAAGAAGCAATTCTTCCACATACAGATACACTTTCAGCTGATCAAGGGCATCAAATTCAAGTAAACTGTCAACGAAGCCTCCTTCAACTTGTCAAGGGATATGTGAGCGATGGGAAAAGTCAAACTTGGACAAAATTGCTACCTCCAATCGGTTGGAAATCAAGTGCCCTATCAGCATTCTCTTTACCAAGCTATTCAGCATGAACCTGTAGGTGGATTCTCGAAGCATTCAATCCATTGAGCTACGTTGGAGGCTTACTCAAAGAGGTTGAAAAAGCTTCCCGGCACCAGTGCCTTTGGAATGGCACCTGAGGAAAACACTTCCAAGAGTTCCCGGAACATGTCAAAGAGAAAGGAGAAGAATCAAAAGATTGAATTGAGCTCACGTTCACCATTTTTAGGCTTTTATGATCGTATTTTTAATTCAGACTTAAATCTGCATGAAACTCTATAGCATGCACTTTTCAGGATTTAAACTCCTCTTCATAACTTATGCTTCAAAAGAGAATTTTTGGAATCAAAGGCTTTGGAAAGACTTTCGGAATCATGGTAAGTTGATACTGTTTTATGTAAATATATCTAATATGAGACAGTGTTCTTACATGATCAAATTTCCTCATGATTTCTAATTAAGGAAACTATATCTGTGATCTAAAACTCGTATGATTATGTAGGGCTTTTACTCCCCACTCTACTGTATTCTTTCATGTAACATCTAACCTAACTTAAAAGCAATACATTTAATACATTTCATCCCATGGTTAGAGAGTATATATTATTTACTTTTTTAGATTAGCAATAAACAGGCCCTCACCTGTCTTTGAAGGGATCCAACTGTGGTTGAACCTCATATTTTGGTTTGACAATTTACAGAGCACCAACCCAAAAAGGAAGTTGTAACCCCCTAAGGTGAAATGCAACTCAAGATGAAGATATCTGATGTATTGATGTATTCACACCTTCAATTTCAAACACACCTCCCTATCGTTCAAACTTGATGGACTAATTTTAACATAACTTGCACACTAGCCCTTGAAAAATAATCAGAAATTTTCAAGCTCTGTCATTCCCTTGAACCACTTTCAAAGCTCACACATTTTCTCTCTCCTTTCAAAAATGAACTAACAACTCATTTGATTAAAACACGTTTCAGAGACCACTTAATTTCTCATTATTTAACTTATGAAACACTGCCATATGTCGGAAATGCGCCATGTGCACAACTCTCATTCTAAATCAAGGACTCGAAGATCATGATTTTTAAGCCTATTGAACCTTAGAATATTATCCATGAAAAGGATCTACTCCATCATATGTCTATCACCAAGGACTAGTCAAAATAAGGAACCAATCTTCCAATGAAGCTCAATATCATTAAAAAACCTCACCATGTTAGAAATCCAATTAAATTTATTGAACACATCCAAGTAGGTTAGAATTCCATAATGCAAATGGAGAACTTCCTCAATCTCACTTGAACATTTAATACCTCTAAATGAATAAATATATAAGTGGATATCTAACATCAAATAAAGTCTTTGTGTCCTTTACCAAAACACCGAACTGTCATAGGACCTAAACAATGCCACCATCATTTTATCTATTTTAAACTTGTCTCAAAAACACCTCCAAGGTCAGTATAATCATCATGCCCAAAAGTGCCAAGCATTTCCAACCAATTTCTAATACTTGCCCAAAACTACTTCAAGATTGACATGTACAAGTTTAAATGGTTGAAATCATCCAAAAATTTCAATTTATCCCTGAAACTTAGAACAAAAATTTCATAATAATGTAAAACATTATTTTTCCTGATCTAGGTGGGCTCCACCTTATGATCTCACATTTAGAAATATGACTCTTGCACACTAAACTAATAAAATTTGAGGGTATAATGCCTAGGAAGATTTCTCCTATCGCTCAAGACTGGAGCTCATAAAAAACACCTTTCCTTCTTAACAATCATTTATAAATGTTGAGCCTCATGTTCTCAGGATATTATTAAATCCATGAAAAATCATCCCTAAAAGTGATGTCATACACATTGACGACTCTCACAAGCTGGAAAATGCAATCTTGATTACCAACATATTAACTTTCAAAAAATTTTCAGATCTATTCAAAACACCATGACACCCTTTGAATAGTAAATTATTACATAAATAATATTCACCACCACTAGGCCTTTGCCAAATATAGAGTTTTGCATGTCTAGGCCATCAAAGGAACTCAATCACCCACTCCTATTCTTTGTCTTGAGAAATACCTTTCTGAGTTAGGGCTCTCATCTATCTATCTAGTCTAGTGTCTCTCACATGCACGCGCGCACACGCACACATGTACATTTACACACACCTGAAAGTGACTATCAAGCCTTATTAGGCATTTTAACACTAGGAGTTAGGTATAGAATTTGGACCTAGAACAAGTAGGAAAAGACACCATGACTAAGCTTCTAAGATATCCAAAATAAGGACCTAATGTATTTGAGACAACATGTCTCACACCCTTGCATTATTCCAGAATCTTACATATGCTCTCAAAATGATTCTCATTCTCCATTTGGTCCTCCAAAGCACCTAAACTAGGTCTAGATTAGTACCTGCAATTTGAGTCCACAACCTATACATGCAATTTGAAACTCATGTTAGTGTATCAAGCCTACTATCCATTCATGATCTCAAATCATCTACCATTCTCACTCAAACTCTATCATGAAATCTATCCATCATGTTATCTCATATAGGCTAACTAGTTCACCTGATTAGGCCCTACTAGGCCAAACCATTCTTCACTATTTTAACCTTTTCCAATATGCCACAACCTAATTGACCACTGTCATCATCATTCAAAGCATCCATAACACTCATATATCATCCTCTTTGTCATTAATGATATTTTACATCAATGAAAACACTCTAGCTCACTCATCTCCAACATGATTGTGCTTTCCACAACTAAGGATTTGAAGTGGGGGAACTTGGTGTGCTTGGAAATGAGAGAAGATCAAACTCTTTGATCTGGTTGAGTTTTTCATAAACTGTATGATTAGTTTCCCTAATATATTTGCATAAAATTTGGGAAGATTTCAGGAGCCTTGAACACCTTTTACACGTCATTTGAAATACATAGGGTTCCAATCAAATGCCAGGTTAGTAAATTAGGTGATATTATTACTTTGATGTCATTTCGATTCCCGATTCCAAAGGTATATAGCCACAATTCATCCCCATGTTTTTCCACATACACAGGTACTTGATGATTTTAAGTCCTATTGAATCTCTATTGTAGATCTAACATGGCTAGATAGCTGACCTAACTTTGGGTTGGATTCCATAGATAGATCTAGATGGATAAAATACTCTCTGTACCATATAGAAAGATATAGACATCGATCTATATCTATTTACAGTCTAGATCATGGGTCCAGATTCTCAGATCTGATAATTCATCACATGGAAGAATTGAGAGTTTATTTTTATTCCATGAAAACCTCTACCTACATCCCTATTCAAAATTTCTTGAGCTACTAAGAGGCCAAACTACCTAAGCATTGTGTTTGATGTGAGTAGGATCATTTGTTGGTCCATGCTTCATAATTGGATAAATGAGTTCACATGAAAGTACATCCCACTCATATTATTGATCATCCATGATATATAGATAAGGGGATCAATGCCTTTCCCCTATTCATATCTTCTTGGAGGATAGACTTTACCTTATCTAGATCTCGATTTAACCATCTAGGATTCTAAGATGATGGGTTGTAACTAATTGATATGTATACTCTCATAACAAGGCCATCCTAGTGAAGTTGAAAAGACATCAAAAAATGTTATTGTATCAAAAGAGGACTTCAGAAAATGTGTTGATATAGGACCATATAGGTTAGCCAAGACTATATTATACATCTTGACCACTCAATAGGGTTTTGAATAAGGAAAAAATGAATCAAATATGAAAGTTTCACAATATAAAACATATTTGTTAGCACTGATCTTATGTATTTGTATTCATAGATTTATCGAAACATTAGTGTGTTGGAATAAGTAAGGGTTAGGAAAGAGATGGTAAACTATGTACTAAGTAGAGGTAGAAATGTGGTTGTTTTCCTTTAACAAAGGACAACCACAATTAGCATTGTCAAAGGGTAAATCCTTACAAGCTTTATTGCCTACATTTGGTCCCATTTCAGCATTCGAAATGAAACATTACATTCTAAAAGGAAAAGATATCTGGGTGTGCAGAATTTTTTTTGGAGTTTTGTTGAAGTGGATGTTTTGGCGTCGCCACATATCCATGATGAAAATATGCAACAAAACAGTGTAGTTAATGTCAACATAGGATAAATTGAACTATTTAATCAACTATAAATGTAGAATTTTACATACATTGCATAAAGTGAAATCTCTAAAAGATGTAAAGTCATGAAAAGAATACATTATAGAGGGAAGTACATCCTATTCAAACTTGCTTGTTGTAGGTAATATTTGGATTGTGAGTGCTGATCTTTATTAAAGGATTAGGGGTGAGTAGTCAATACTTGTGTTGAAGGAGAAACTAGATTATTGGTTGCATGGAACCAAACATCGAGTATTCAAGCATTGTAGAGAGACAAGAAGAAAGTGGTTACAATGCACCTCGTGAAGAAGAATACAGTGTATTGAAGTATTAAGTAACTTTGATATATTCCCCTTCATGAAATTTCAAAAAGAGGAAAGACTGTTAGAGTAGGTATTTACCTTAGCTCATGTTCACCTAGGTACATTTATTTACCTTTATTGTATTTATCCTCACCCACTTATGTGTGTGGATATTTATTTTTATTTATTTAGATATTAGGGGGATATTATCTAGTTGTTAGGTATAGTTCTTTCCTTGATCTATGGTATTGACTAGTTCTTTCCTTGATCTATGGTATTGACTAGATCCTTGATGTCTAGTTCTCTCATAAATCTATGGACTTGACTAGTTCTTTGATGACTAGTTCTTTCCATGATTTATGGCTTGATCTACGACCTTGATTGGTTCTTAGATTGTTATTCCTTGCCTATATAAGCAAGGTCCATTCTCATTGTATTTCATTGAGTTCCATAATAATATATGATATTGCTGCTCATTTGTTTGCAAAGGTTTATGTAAAGTTATTCTAGCGAATTGCTTTCATCTTATTGATCGTGATGTTTGATTAGCATCTATGTTCTTGGCTTGGTACGATCTGGTTATCGTTCCTTTTATGGTATCAGAGCAGGAGATTGCTATTAACATCTGCCTGTAAGTTTTATTTTGCAAGCATAATTTTTTCTGTAAAATATTCATATATTCGGGATTTGTCTGTATTTTGTTGCTGCATGTGTTTTTATGCAAAACAGAGGTGACCATTAGATCCAAAAGGTGGGAAAACCCTAAGATTGACTGTAAACTCAACCATTTTTGGAGGCAGTCATTTTTTTTTGTTGTACAGAGAAACATACTGGTTTGTCCTTGGGATTTACGCATCATACGGAAGAAAAACCAGAAATTTAGGAATTTTTTTCAAATGGGTTTTTTTATTTCTGGGTTTCTTGAGATCCGATAGGCTGGGTATTTTTTCCTGTTTTGGCTTAGCATTTTCAGTTTGCGCACAGGAGGTACTTTTTGGGCAGAAAATCATTAGCCCCTGGTCATATGATATGGTCATATGAGGGCTTAAAGCTTGTGATTCCTACTAGTAAGCTTAACTCCAGCCCCCCTTTCATTTTATTTGTGTGGTGAAGGCAAGAGCATTTTATTCCTATTTTAGTGGCAACTAAAATAAATAGTAGAGCATAATATTGAAAAACTTGTATCTTTTGATCGGTAACTCGGTTTTGAGTGTCATTTTTTGCAAAAGTTCTTGTTTTTTTGTGCTCTTTCCATTGGAAATATTTATTTTGAGAATCACACTATAATTATAAAGTGCCATATTGTAACATGCACTCATTATAAAGTGCCAAAATCTGGGGGGGCTCTTGTTGCATTACTTGGGGCTCTTGTTGCATTGCTTGGTTCTTCCATTTCTTTTGGTGATTTTTTTGACGTTTTATGATTAGATGTTGAATCATTAACAACACATAATTACCACACATGGAAACCAAGAATGGAAACACTAATTAAGTAGAAAGGATTATGGGCTTTAACTTCTAAAGAACAACCAGTGTTCACTAGAGAATATGAGAAATTTTTAGTACCAGTGCAAATTTGATGAGTGTATGGGTTTGATAGGAACTTATGTCAGTGACAGTCTTTTATTTCATTTGGAAAAGTGTGACTCTCCTTTCAAAATATGGGAGAAATTGGAGGATTTATTTGGTAAGGTGGATCATATGAGAGCCATGCAACTTGAAATTGAGATCACCTCTCTTAATCCTGAAGATTTTCCAACAATTATAGACTATCTTACCAAGTTCAAGCATTTGTTGACACAATTGAAGGGGAGTGGAAGAGTTATAAGAAAGATGAAGAGTGTGTTTACTTGATTCTATCCAAGTTGAGAGGACCATTCCAAATTTTTTCTTCTACCTTTTTCTCTAGCATGGATGCCTTAGGTGACACTTTCAAAATGCCTAACTTAGAAACATTTTGTGAAAGACTTACTAGGGAAGAATCCAAATTATCTCACCTTGAGTCTTCCACCTCTCAAAAGGCATTAGTTGCATCTAATCCTAAGGGCAAGGGAAAACCAAACAGTAAAACCAAATCCACACCTTCTCCATCTCAAAATGCTCCTAAACCCAAAGAAAACAACTCAAAACCCAAGGAGTCTTCTAAATCCAAGAATAAGTCTAGCCGTTCATGCTCTTTTTGTGGGGGTAGTAATCATGAAGAAAATAGGTGTTATAAGCGAATGCAAGCCTTAGAGGATGCAGTCAAGAAACACAAAATTTCTATCTCCACTCCACCTCCTTCTAATCAGCATGGAAAAGCACTTAATGTTGTTGGAAGATCTCATTCACCACTTGCAGACAATTGGGTTATAGATTCTGGTGCTTCTCATCACATGACTTCTTCCAAGGAGTCTTTTGTTTCTCTAGGTTTGAGTTCTACTTCCAAAATTGAGGTTGGAGATTCTTCCTTTCTTTCTGTTGAAGGAAAAGGTGATATACAACTTGATGGTGGCAATATCCAAGATGCACTATATGTTCCTAACATCACTACAAATTTGCTTTATGTATATCAAATTTGTCATTCTGGTCAAGGGAAAATAGTGACTTTTACACCACATGGGGCAGAAGTAAGAACTTTGTTGGAGCCTTATTCCCTTGTTTCTCAGGGTATTGTTGATCATAGTTCTAGACTATATCACTTTGAGGGTTTTGATGACACTTCTTCTATAGGACAAGATTGGTTTCTCATTCAGATTCAGAGAGTAAGCTTTGGCATGAAAGATTTGGACATCTCAATTACAGATATTTGAAGGAGTTGAGCACTCATGGTATGGTAGATGGTCTTCCTAGAGTTTCTTGTCTTGAGGGAGTTTGTAATGGTTGTGCATTAGGGAAACAACACCAAGATCCTTTTCCTAAGAATTTTTCTAAGAGAGCTTCTTCACCACTTGAGCTTGTGCATAGTGACTTGATGGTTTTTCCTACCCCATCTTTCAATGGAGCTAAGTATGCACTTACCTTTATTGATAATTTCTCGAGGCGTACTTGGGTTTATTTTCTCAAGTACAAAAGTGATGTTTTTTCACACTTCAAAGTCTTCAAGGATTTGGTCGAGAAACAATCTTCTAGTTGTATAAAGAACCTTCATACTGATAATGGGGGGGAGTACTTCAGCAATGAGTTTTCTGAATTTTTGGCAACTCAAGGCATTATTCACCAGCATTATGTTCCTCATACTCCACAACAGAATGGATTAGCATAACAGAAGAATATAACTTTGAAGGAAATGGCTAACTGTATGATGCATTCTAGAGATATACCTCCTATCTATTGGGTAGAAGCAGTTAATTGTGCTAACTACATTCAGAATCACACACCACATAGAGCACTTGAGCATTTGACTCCAGAGGAAGCTTGGTCCAACACTAAGCCATATGTCTCATTTTTTTGAGTCTTTGGGAGCCATGCTTGGGCCTTTGTGCCAAAGAAGAAAAGGAAAGCTTTGGATAAGAAGAGTAAACCCTTGATCTTTGTAGGGTATTGTGAGGACATGAGAGCTTATCGTCTTTTAGATCCTGATACACATGATGTTATTTTTCAAACACATGTTCATTTTGATGAGTGCTTCACTCCTCATGATTCTTCATCTTCTTCCATTCCTTCTTCTTCTTCATCTCATCTTGAGGATCCTTTCTTTGAGGAGATTGATGAGGAGGTTATAGATGCCATTGAGGATCATATTCCCACTGATGTTGTCACTATGCCTAAGTGGGCTTGTACTACAGTTTTTGAGGAAACAAATTTCATATAGGATCTTCCACCCACTAGGCATCATCACACACATTCTACAGGTTCTAGAATTTTGTGTCAGGTAGTTTATGAGGATCCACAGTTTTTTTCAAAGGCTCATGGGATACAGGAGTGGGATGATGCGATGACAGCTGAGTATTCTTCTTTGATGAAGAATCATACTTGGGATTTGGTATCTCTTCCTAAAGGAAGAAATATGGTTAGGTGTAAGTGGGTATACCAAACCAAATACACAGCTGATGGGTCCATTGAAAAGTATAAGGCTCGTCTTGTTGCAAAGGGTTTTTCACAAGTTGAAGGTATTGATTACTCTGAGACTTTTACACCTGTTGCCAAGATGGATTTTGTACGCCTTGTACTTGTTATTGTTGCATCACAGGGGTGGCCTATATACCAGATGGATGTGAAGAGTGCCTTCTTACATGGAGATCTATAAGAGGAAATATACATGGAGCAAACAACTGGATTTGTTCAGGATTCTTCTCTTGTTTGTAGGTTCCGAAGGTCTCTCTATGGTCTCAAACAAGCCCCTTGGGATTGGTATGAGAAGATGGATTCTTTTCTTCTATCTACTGGTTTTGTTCATTTCCACTCTGATCATACAGTGTATCTCCAACATGTTGGTGAGGATATTGTGATACTTGTCTTGTATGTTGATGATCTGTTACTTACTGGTAGCTCTTCTTCCCACATTCAGAGTATTCAGAGGGCTCTTTCTACACAGTTTGACATGAGAGATCTTGGGCTATTGCATTATTTCCTTGGTTTGCATATTTCTCAGACAGATTCAGGGATTCATTTGAGTCAGCAAAAGTACACCCATGATCCTCTTCGGTGCTTTGATATGGCTGATTGCAAGCCAAGTCCATCTCCTTTTCAGTCTGGAGTTACTCTTACTTCCACATGTACCACACCACTTTGTGATCCTACATTGTATAGGCAGTTGGTTGGGAGTCTCATGTACTTGACCCATACTCACCTGATATTTCATTTGCAATAGGGCTTGTATCTCAGTTTGCACATTCTCCTCATAGTAGTCACTGGCAGGCTGCTAAAAGGATTTTGTGCTATTTACAGGGCACTTCCCACTTTGGCCTACACTACACTAGGGGTTCTACTCAGTTGGTTGGGTATACAGATTCAGATTGGGCAGGTTCTATTGATGACAAACGTTCCACTTCTGGCTATCTTTTCTATCTTGGTTCTTCTCCAGTTGCTTGGGCATGTAAAAAGCAACAGGATATTGCACTTTCATCTTCAGAGGTAGAGTACAGGGCAGTAGTTACAGTGAGTCAGTAGATTCTTTGGCTTCAACAGTTATTGACAGAGTTTGGATTCCCACAGGATTCACCGACTGTACTTTGGTGTGACAACCAAAGTGCAATTCACATTTCTTGCAACCTAGTTGAGCACCAGTGGACCAAGCATATTGAGATACACATCCACTTCATTCGTCAACACATTCAGGATGGAGTTCTTTGCTTGGAGTACCTTCCGACTTAGCAGCAGGTTGTAGACATCTTTACGAAGCCTTTTACATCACCTTGCTACCTTGAGTTGCGTGGAATGCTTGGGGTTTTGGAAGTTGTTCTTGGGGGGTGTTTGTGAGAACATCTTCCTTCTTCTTCTTCTTTCTCTTTCCTTCTAGTAGGATTCTTTCCTTCTTTTGGTTCGATATTTCTTCATGGATATATTGTACATGAGTACCTCATCAGGCCTAGTTGTCGAGACTCATACTGTGGACATGCCACTCCTATTTTGGCCCCTAGCTTCACTTGAGGGGGGGTGTTAGAGTAGGTATTTACCTTAGCTCATGTTCACCTAGGTACTATTATTTACCTTTATTGTATTTATCTTCAACCACTTATGTGTGTGGATATTTATTTTTATTTATTTAGATATTAGGGGGATATTATCTATTTGTAAGTTATACTTCTTTCCTTGATCTATGGTATTGACTAGTTCTTTCCTAGATCTATGACTAGTCCTATGTCCTCTCATAAATTATGGACTTGACTCTTTGATGACTATTTCTTTCCATGATTTATGGCTTGATCTACGACCTTGATTGGTTCTTAGATTGTTATTCCTTTTCCTATATAAGAAAGGTCCATTCTCATTATATTTCATTCAGTTCCATAATAATATATGATATTGTTGCTCATTTGTTTCAAAGGTTTATTTAAAGTTATTCTGGTGAATTACTTTCATCTTATTGATTGTGATGTTTGATTAACATCTATGTTTTTGGCTTGGTACAATTTGGTTATTATTTGTTTTATGGTACTCAGAGATCTAAGAACATATATTTCAGCTTTAAGCCCTCCATATGACCAGGGGCTAATAGATCCATGCAATGGGTGTGAGAAACTTACAATTCTGGGGTGTGTGCACTTATTCTTGAGTGCAATGGGATAATTACTTTGTATGATCTGATTATGTTCCTTTTATGGTATCAGAGAAGGATATTGTTGTTGACATCCATCTGTAAGTTTTATTTTACAAATAAATTCTTTGTATATTTAAATATTTGGAATTTATTTTGTATTTTATTGCATGCATGTGAGTTGATTTATGCTAAAAAATATGCTTCTATTGGAATCTGGAAGGCGGGAGAAACCCTAAGATGGGCTGTAAACTCCCCAACCAAAAATTGGTAGAGGAAGTTATTGTTTTATGTATTTTTTTGCCATTTTGATAGAGCCATGCACGGGTACACCTTGAAATTCGTGTCGATAAGAGAAAACCCATGAAAAAATATTCATGGGTTTTTTTTGTGCAGTGATTTTTGAGATCCGTACATGTTTTTTTTTTTACCGATGTGTCGTAGTATTCTCATATGGTATGGTCATACGTAGGGCTTAAATCTTGTGATTCCTACTAGTAGGTGCTTAACTCCAGCTCCCTTTAATTTTATTTATGTGGTGAAGAGCAAAAACATTTTATTTTGTTTTAAAAATGGCAACTAAAATAAATAGCAAAGCATAGTATTGAAAAACTTGTATATTTTGATCAGTAACTTGGTTTTGAGTGTCATGTTTTTAGCAAAAGTGCTTACTTTAGGGTCATACTCTATCCATTGGAAATATTTATTTTGAGAATTGCACTATAATTATAGGAACTTCCATATTGAGAACACACTCATTATAAAGTGTCAAATATGGAGGAGTGTTGTAATCCCATTGATGCCATTGGAGGAGTGATTACTTTTTCATGCTCTATCCATTGGATGATTGTTAGTAATCAATTATGGATGTAATTTCAGAAAATGAGCCCAATGTCCTAAATTTTGGGAGTTGCAATATTATCATCTATCATGGATTCTAAGAATGATACATATTTTCTTTGATAGTGTGTGGGACTTCAAGAGGATATTGTAAATTTTGGGAAGATAAATAGAAATTGCTCAAGAAGAGAAATTCCACTTCTAAAATCACTCATTCATTATAAGGACTACACTATATAAACTCATTGCAGCAAATATCTTGAAATAGCGTACAACATCTGCTTTTGATGCTCCTAAGCCTATGAGGCTATGTTAACGCATGGTTCACCCAATTTTGGCTACGTCCAGTAAGAATGTTGTGTACTCCTATTTTATTACAAGCCACCTCTTTCTCAATACAATACCCAAATACATTTGGAGCTTGCATGCTCCGTTCTCCTGGGTTCAACTTGAGAGGTCACACACATCTAAAATGTATTGTCCACCCTATTCCAAATGTTAAAATCACATCAATAGGAAATTATTTTAAGCAGTTTTACAATACCATGGGTACCAAAACCATGGGCCAAAACTCCCCATAAACCTATTGGTCAAAAATCCCACCCATATGAGAATGAGCAACACACGAGATATCAAGCACCTTTTTTGAGCTTCAAAAACCTGGAGAGTGTACAATACATGATCAACACTTCCACACATTTTGATGTTCCACAACATAACAATTATCCCACTTGGAGACTAGTTTTCATCTGAAGACAAGCTTCTTCAACCCCTCACTGGTTTTTGTGAATACCAACCAAAGTCGTGAACACAACTTAGGTTTCTCCCTTGAGAGGAATCTATCATGTCTATGGATTCTGACACCATATGAATCTTCTCTAGCTTCAACCTTCTCTTCCTCCAAATTCTTGTCCTAATTGAAATTTTACTTTAAAGGTATATGTTTATCCTAGAGTGGAAAGCAGAGTTTGTATAGGTGTATTTTTGACACTTTGTCTATCACTGACAGTCTCTCTTCCTGGGGGATCTATTCTTATGCCCCAATGTTATTTTCAATCAGTGTTTGTAGTAAATCATCTCTTTTCTTGATCTCTGTGGCGTCAACATAATCACCCTCAAAGGTTGACAGGGCCACAAGTTTCTTAGTTCATGAAATATGTCTCACTTACCTTGTCCCTTGGATCATGAAAATATAACTTTTTGTGCTCCTCCTATTGTCTACATCTCTAGCCATTGTCTGAATCTACATAAACGTGGCAAACCTGGTGTCCAATCCACTTAGATCAAATTATCCCCATGGTTTTTCTCAAGTACTGAATCATCCACTTGACAGTACCTTGTATGGAGCTATTTTACCTGAATCACTCATAAATTTATTCACAGCTTTGTGATTGCACAGTGGAATATCAAACCAAGTGCACACCATGACATACATAAAACTTCCAACTATATGATGTTTAAGGTAGTTGAGCATCTTTCTCTCCTTCTCTAGCTTGGGTTTTTACTCTCTTTACTAACTTGAAATGGTTTTGGGTCCCAACTAGTTTAGTCCTTTTTCATATTAAACCTCTCATGAGACCTCATTAATGTACTCTTCCTAAGACTAAAGTGGACTTATGTTCACTTCTATATTGGCCCTAGATATCCTCATACTTGAGGATTTGTTTAGAGTAAATATTTCATATCAAAGGATCATGTTCTGGTTCTTGGTATTTTATTTCCTGCATTGTTTTTTTTCTCAACCACATGTCATCCATATACATTTATCTTATTTAGATAATATAACTGAGATCTTATTTAGTTGTATATAGTTCAATGGTCCTAATGATCTATGGTATAACCTTGTTCTTTCATGAAGCTATCAAATTTCTTATACCATTGACGTCTAGTTGTTTCCTAAATACAAGGTCTTCTTTCTTTGAACACTATTAGTCCTCTTTATGGCTTTGATCTCATAACCTCTGACTGCTGCATATATAGATCCTCCTCCTATATAAACATGGAGCACATTCTCATTGTATTACATCTGAGTTCCATAATAATAAATGTATATTGTTGCTCATTTTTCTCAAAGTTTTATTTAAAGTTAATTCTGACGAATAGAATTTCATCTTATTGATTGTGGTGTTTAATTAGCATCTGTGTTCTATAGCTTGGTACGATTTGTGTTATCCCATTCCTTTTAATTGGGCCTTATATCTTTTCTTGCCTCCTTCTTCCTCTTCAACTCTGTACAACCACTTGTTCTGCAATGATAGTTTTCCTTTGGGTAAATTCATAGAATCCCAAGTCTAGTTCTCCATGAGAGACTAATGTTCCTCATTCATGGATTTCTCCCACTTCTTCCTGGCATCTACCTACATTGCTTAATCAAATATCTCTAGATCTCCACTTTCAGTGAGTAATAAATAATAAAGAGAAGGAGAAAAAATTTTAGGTTCTCTTTTTACCATAGAAGACCTCCTTAATATAGGAGTTTGGGTTCCTCTTGAGTAGGTTCTTGAACTGATTCATGTGTCACTTTCCCATCTAAAATATCCTCTACCACTACATATTCTTTCCTGGATTCTTCCATGTTTTCCTGCAACTGTTTTGCTTATACATAACTTTATCAATAAAGAACACATCCTTAGATCAAATGATTTTCTTGTCCTTAATACTCCAACATTTATATCCAAATTCATCACCACCCATAACCAATGAAAGTACATTTTTTATGAGTTTAGCCTCTAACTTGGTCATATCATCCTTGCCAATATGGACAAACACTTCACATCCAAAGACTCTAAGAAATGAGTAATAAAATTTCTTACCAGACCAAGTCTCCTCAAGTTATGCCTCCATCTCAAGGAACTTGAGGGTCCTTTGTTTATCAAGTACACAACTGATGCTGACCGCTTCTGTACATCCCAAAAAGGAAGAGATAGTCCTGCATGTAACCTCATGCTCTTAGCATATTCTTTTATTGTCATGTTCATATTTCTGAGACCACATTCTACTGTGGAGATCCTAGAACTCATCTTTTTCCTGAAAATTACATTCATTAGAAACAATAATAATCAAAATCATTGCTACAATACTCCCCTCCACTATTTGACCTGATACATTTCCGCATAAGTACTTGTTTCACTCTCTACCAAGGCTTTCCATTTAACAAAAGTGTCAAATACATCCATATTTATTTCTAATATAATATATCCAAAATGTCCCTTATTACATCATCAATAAAAGTAATATAATAGTTTGAAACCCCAAGAGATGATACCTGAGCCGACCCCCACACATCAGAATGTACCAGGTCTAACTTACTCTATTTATTCATAGGTCCAATCTTGAGAAAATTTACTCACTTTTGTTTCCCATATACAAAGTTCTCATAGAAATCCAAACTTGTTTCTGTATATCTGAGAAAGTTTTTATTTATGATCTCCATGCCCTTATGGCTCATATGACCAATCCTATAGTGCCACAATGTTGTATCTGCATATGAAGCCAAAATGATTAAAAGCATTAGTGCTATCAGAGATTAAATACAAGGTTCCAACCTTTTTAACTCTTTCCACCAAAAGAGCACCTTTGGTAACTTTCGAAGAGTCCACTATAAATATCATAATATAACCATCATTTCCCAACTGCCCTTGCAATGCCAAGTTTCATCTTAATGTAGGCACATGTATGGCATTATTTAATAGCCATGTATTCCCATTCTTCATCTTAACATGAAAAGAACCTTTTCCAACTATGCTGCGAGGCTCATCATCACCAAGAAAAATATGCCCAAAATTACCTTGAACATAATCAACAAAATAATGCCTATGTGGAGTAGCATGGAAAGAAGCCCCTGAATCTAAAACCCAAGATTCAACAATATTTTGTAAAGAAAGAATCAAAGCATCCTGACAGACATTACCTGTTGCCACATTCACCTCCTTCTTTTATTCTTGTTGTTTCTTCTCGTCCCGAAGCTCCCAATAATCCTTATTTGCATGCCTAAACTTTCCACAATGCCAGCATACCATATTGCTTTTGGATTTTTACCTTGCCTGATCTTTTGATTTTCCATGACTTCCTTTATTCTTCTGTATCCCTCTAGTTTCCACTGTCAAATAATTCCCTGAAGTATAATATTTCCCAGAGGTTTTTCTTCACATTTCCTCACTTAGAATCATCCCTACAATGTCATCAAAATTCAAATTTGAGTTATTTGGAACTGAGTTTCTTACTGCCATTACTAGGCTCTTCCAACTCTCTAGTAAAGAGCACAAAATTGATAAAACCCTAAATTATTCATCAAATTCTATTGTAACTGAAGCTAGCATATTCATAACCATATTAAAATCATTTAAATGTTCTGCTACTGAACTATTCTCAGACATCCTCATATTAAACAATTTTTTCATTAAAAATATATTATTAGAGGTAGAGGATTTTGCATATAACTTCCATAATGCATTAAGCTATTTTGTAGTCTTTTCCTTTGAAGCATTAAATAATAATGAAGATGCAAGACATAGCTGGATTGTCCCAAACACCTTCCTATCTAGCAAACCCCATTCCGCATCCGTCATGCTCAAGGGTTTGTTCCCTTTCTCAGAAAGTGGAATATAAATATTCTTCTAATAAAATTAATATTCCATCTGCATCTTCTAAAGACTAAAATTCTTCCCGTTGAATTTATCAACCTTTGATCTTCCATCATCTACCATATCTCCCACCCAAGCTAAAAATTTCCCTACAATACAACACTTTAGCTAACCAAACTAGGATCCAATACCAATTGTTAGGAAATAAGGGATACAAATATTCAGAACAATCTCACTCAGAATTGCAATAGTAGAAACTAATATGCAAAATAATATCATAGATTTGAAATAAAGTGTAGAAAATAAAATAACACAACACAAAAACAATATTTAACGTGGTTCACCCAATTTGGGCTACGTCCATAAAGAATCACTTGCTCATATTTTATTACAAGCCACCTATTTCTCTCAATACAATACCCATATATGTTTGGATATGTGCTCAATAAACTCTCCAGAATTCACACTTGAACTCAGACACATCTACAATAATATGTCTACCCTATCAAAATCCCAAAAACACATCAATAGGCATATGCTTAAGAAGTTTTACAATACCGTGGGTACCAAAACCATGGGCCAAAACCACCCCATAAACCTATGGGTCAAAAATCCCACCCATATGAGAAGAACACATTTCACGAGATATCATGCACACTTTTCGAGAAAACTATGGAGAGTGTACAATACTTTTAGTGTATAGCCATAACACTTCCAAACATGAAAACAAACTCCACAACATAACATAACCAAAATAGCTCCTATTAGCATTCAACATTTTATCTGTCTTGCACGAAGCTCAATATACCTTGTAAACACATGTGTGCAAAGAGTAGAAAAGAAATGCTATCAGTCCAAACTATAGTGATAAAAAACATACATAATGTAAAGTGATAACAATATAACCTATGTGTATAGTTAATGGTTTTTGTGAATACTTCTATATTTTTGAACTTAAGATATGTATAAAGAGAGGGGTAATAGAAGAACTACTTAAGAAGATTCTTGATCAGGGGGGAAAGATGAAACCTAAATAGTGAAAGAGGTGTAGACCTAAAATATGTCATAGTATGTGTAGAAACTATATGTGTATTTGAATTTTTTACGCATAATAGATTTTATTAGTGCTCCATAGGTAATATTTGTGTGGGTAAATATAACATAGTGTTATATTGTAATATTATTAATATGAATTATCATACAACTCATAATTAATAATATAGGTTGGAATATATTAGTTGTGAGTTTTTTGAATAAACATTTGACATAACTATTTAGAGTTGTTTGAGAGATATGTGGATCATAGAGATATTACGGGGATGCATTATTTTTCAGTGATTAGGATTGACTCCTTTGTAATAGGAGATGAAAATCCTATATAAGTGTGTATCTCTAACAATGTAAATTTATCTATGATGAATATAATTTAATGTTTTATTATTATATATTCAATATTCATGTGCTTAGTTTATTATAAAACTCTACGAAAATTAATAGAATTTGAGATTTGTGATTTGACTACTGTGCCTTGAATAGATGACAATTAATTGATATTGATTTTTATTGATGTGTAAAACCCATTTTGATTGAAGAGATGATATAACATGTGATGATTAGGTATAGTATTAACAATACTACCAAACATATTGGAAACACGAACCTTGCAAAAGTACACATGGGCATATACAGTGAAAAGAAACATATTCTTGGCAAAGAAGGAAGCCAGATACATGTATTCCCCCAAGTATTGGATAAGTTATCAAACAATGCTACATATTAATAGAATATCAAGATGAAATTACTAGATAAAAGTATGCATCATAAAATTATATTTTTAGAACTAGTAAGGGAAAATCATGATTTATCCTATGGGTCTAGTGAAAGTGGGAAAAGTTTGGCTAACACGAGTAAGAATTTTAGAGTTATCAATGCAAAAATCCGCAGGGATATCAAGGATAAGGAAATAATATTCATCATTAATTACATGTAGAGAACTCCATCCATGTGTAATAGGTGTCACCTTACTAGTAACTAGAATTTGAACAAGATCATTTATATTTTCATTGCGATTGATATCATCATTTGAATTAGGATCTACCATAGATTTTTGTGGATAAGTAGAGATATCGGTAGAATGCATTGATATTTTATGTCATGATTGGGCTTGTGTATGCTCTAAGTACTTTGAGGTGATGTGAAATCGTTCGTGCTCAATTGGTATTACTGCCATTGTTGTTTGCATAATAATAGGTTGTAATTTTCTTGATGAGAGTGGATCTTATGAAGGAGATATTACATTCTTATCTAATTTGTAAGTAGATGAATCTTTTTATAAATCCAAATATGTATATTTGAGTATTGTAATATGCTTATAGGATATAATTGTTATAGATTTTGGTACCCATTTATATTTTTGGAGTTGAGATGATTGCATAGCAGAGTGTCTTATGTCGAAGGAAATATGATGTGCTAAAATTAGCAAGAACTTGAAATGATCATAAATTGTGCTCTGGGTGTTCGATTGAGTCTGTTTATTTTTTGAAACCACCTATTTTGACAAGACGAACACACTGGTCAACTGGAATTTCCAATTGGAGCACGTTTCAGCACATTTTCAGGACCAAATTCCACCACCTGAGGGCCAAAAATTAGGATTTAATTTGTAATTTGGATTTTTCCTATTTTAGGGCATTAGTTAATGTTAGTCTCTTAGATGAATTGTGAGTTGGAAAGTTGGACATTCCTATAATTTAGGCATGTAGAAGATGTGTGGCAATTTCTATGTCTGTACGAATAAGTATGCATACTTACTAAGAATAACAAATTCTAGTAAACTGCTAAAAATAGTAATTTCCGCCACCTAGAGTAGATTTAGTCAAAAATTAATTGAACTCAAAAGAAAATAGATCTCCTTCTTCATTATTGAATCATGAATTACAATGTTTCCTAAATAGGAAAATAACTCCCAATGCGAGTTGCCAAGCATAAGCTAACTAACTTTTGACTAAATCTACTCTAGGTGGCGGAAATTACTATTTTTAGTAGTTTACTAGAACCTGCTATTCTTAGTAAGTTTGCATGCTTATTCGTATTGGAACAGAAATTTCCACACATATTCTACATGCCTAAATTAGAGGAATTTAAAACTTTCCAACTCATAATGCATCTAAGAGACTAACATTAACTAATGCCCTAAAACATGAAAAAATTGAATTACAAATTAAATCCTAATTTTTGGTCCACAGATGGTGGAATTCAGGCCCAAAAATGTGCCAAAACATGCTCCAATCGATAGGGATGATTGAATAGTGCATTTTTCTTGTCAAAATAGGTGGTTTAAAAAAAGAAACAAACCCAATTGGATACCCGGAGCACATGTTATGATCATTTCAAGTTCCTGCTAATTTTAGCGCATCAAAATATATCACTTATGTTTAAGTTGTTGGATTCTCTATTGTAAAGAATAGAAATAATTGTCACTATGTATTTTAATTCTATGATAATTGCAAAATGGTTTACCTTTGATTTTCTCAATCCAATGGTAGGGTTAGTAATGAGTAGGTAACAAAGTGATCAATCATTTATCAAGTAGTTCATATAGGATATCATATTATCTAGATTTCTTTGCAAACCAAATAGGTTCCTAATATTGTGGTTTCCTTAGCATTTGAGATTAATCATGAGGAACATACACATTTTTTCCTCTATGTAGGAATTTCACTTTACTTGTAGAAGCACATGTATCATGTCTAACATTTATATGACATTAATTTTCAGTAGCCTTAGAACTATGTTTATCATGATACATAGAGGCATTTGTTAAACACATGCTTATACTAAGGGGGGGGGGGTGGATTAGTATAAGATAACATTTTAGTTATTAAAAAATTACATCCTCGATTAAAATATGAAAAACCATTGAAAACAACATAACACAAATCAACAAAAAATTTATGTGGAAAACCATCTCTTAGGAAAAACCATAAAATAAGATTGCTTAGATCTACCATCCAAATCCAGCCCAAATTTAATGCTTTACAATCGTTTGTAGGCACCAACCTACTTGAGACACCAATCCCCAAATCCAATCACTAACTCAACCAATTTTTGTGATCTCCAACTCATTAGAGACACCAATCCCTAATTTTTGTGAGACACTGACCTTAACAATATGATCTTCGACCTTTTGTAGTTGCTTCTTTAACTGTATGAAGAAATTTATGCTTCTTCTTTATTGCTATTCTAGAAGTCTACTATATATATTTTTCAACAAATAATTTTCCCTTCTTCTTTTCTCTGTTATACATTTTTAGCTATCTATTCTAAATAACATTTTCTTATTTCTTCTTTTGTAACATCACTCTTTTTACATAAACATCAGTATTATTTTATATCAACCTAATTTGAAAACAAATTACTTCATTTTTATATCTACCACTTCCCTGTTCTATTGTCTTATTAACTTCAACATTCTTTAGATGCTATTACATAAATCTTAATTTTCTTGGACACAAAACAAATTGAAAGGAATAGAATTTGAATATAAAACTCCAAAGTAAAATAACCACCAAAACTCCTTAATTATTATAATTTGTCATTACTTAGTGACCTTTAGCTTTCTATGGTTAGATAATAAGTTTGTAATTAAAGACCTTTGGATTTCCCTCACCACTTCACACAAGTTGCACATGTACTGCATATTTGCTGTGTTCTTTCTGCATATTGGTTGCATATTTTTTGTGCATTGGTTGCATACTTGTTCTCACAAAATTCACTCATCAATTCATTATTTATTTTCTATGATGCGTCCTCTCACACATACTTCTTCGCATTTCGTATTTCCTCCTCCTTCACAACATCTCACAGTCTCTTCTCACATGCAAATTTTATCACACTATACTCTATATAAAACCGAGCTATTTATCTTCATGGTCAACCTATTTATCTACTTATTCCTATTCTCCATGCAGGAACAATCCCTTCACAACTTCACTCTTCACATATTCCTTTCTCTCCACTCAAATTCCATACCATATAATGATTTTATACCTCATTTTATACATGTGAAATCTCTTCAATTTGACATCAAAACAAGATGAAGGTTGAAAAAACATGATCATATAACTAATTCAAAAATATCAGAAATGCATTACAACAGTCAGCCAAAACTATTGGTCCTAGAGCAAGACCAACCCAAAACTTTGGACAAGCTCAGAACCATTCTGGTCAAACTCTTAAGTAATAGAATTTTTTTTGCATAGACTCTAAAGCTCTCTGGTTAGACTCCAAAGTAAAAGAAAAAACTTCAGATAGAATCCAAAGTAATAGAAAAAACTTCAGACATACTCCAAAGTAATTTGGTTAGACTCCAAATTTCTTTGTCCAAACTCCAAATCTTCCTTTGACATCAATGAAAATTATTCCAACAATATCCCCCTTTTTCATTGATGGAAACCAACATTGTAGCTTTCTCCCCTTTCTACAACACCATCCTTTTCTGAAATGCTCATGAACTAATCCCCCTTGCTTTATCTCTCTCCCTTTGACATCTATGGAAAAGGAGTAAAAATCTCAAAAATATCCACCTTAGATTATGCATCTGCTGATCCTTTCTATCTAGAATTCACTTATAGGATGAAAAAAGATAAAATAATGATTTTATCCCCTAAGATTATGATTCCCTTTAGTGAGTAGATGATAATGATATCACTCCTAGATTTTATCTAAGATATTCAAACATTTATTTTGGAAGAGGCTTAGTAAAAATACCAAATTTGTTCTTTTGTAGCAATATATTCTAACTTAACCTATTTTTCTACAAATTTATCTCTCAATAAATAGTACTTGATGGGGATATAATTTTTCCTAGAGTGCATAACTGGATTCTTTGATATGTTTATTGCACTAGTGTTATCACAAAAAATGGAAATTGAAAAATCAAACTCTACTTTGATGTTCTTTAATGTTTTTTTCATCCATAAAACTTGTGTGCAACATGACACAACTAAAATGTACTTTGACAATGCTGTATATAAGGAAATAGAATCCCAATTCTTACTTAACCAAGATACTAAGATATTTCCAAAAAAGAATGCACCACCACTTGCACTTTTTATATCATCAACAATTCCTGCCCAATCTGCATCTGTATACACTGTTAGAGTGAAATCCTTTTCTCTTGAATACCTTAAACCATAATCTAATTTTCTTTTGGAGAATATTGAAAACATTTCACCAAGCCTGGTGTTTGCATCACATCAAGTCTAGATTTTGACATATATAATAAACTTACAATCATGGATCTATAAAGAATCTAATTTTCTTCAGGAGACTCATCATCCTTTCTTAACTTATATCTTGTAACCATGGGAGTACTAACTGGTTTGCATTATTATATTTTGAACTTATTAAACATCTCTTTAACATATTTAGTTTGTGAAACAAATATACATTTTTTATGATAGAGAAATTTGTAAACCAAGAAAGAAAGATAATTCATCAAGATTAGACATTTCAAATTCCTTTTGCATGTCATCATAAAAATATTGACACATCTTGTCATTACTTCCTCCAAAAATGATATCATCAAAATAAACAACAACAATTAGCTGATTCTCACCTTCAGTTTTTATGTAAACATTGTTATCCACAATACCCTTCTTAAAAAATTATTGTTTTAAATACTTTTCCAATCTCGAGTACAATGCTCTGGGGGCTTGTTGTACTCCATAAAGACAATTCTTTAACTTTCAAACATAATACTTATTATCAGATAAAATAAATCCTTCTAGCTGTTTAATATAGAATTCTTCTTCCAAATTTACATTTAGAAATGATGATTTGATATCCATATGATATAATTTAAATTTTTTATAATATGAAAATGCCAAAAACATTCTAATGGCTTATAACCATACAACATGAGAAAATGTCTCTTCAAAATCAATACCTTCTACTTGTGCATACCATTTACACACCAACCTTTATTTGTTTCTTACAACTTTACCATCTTCATTCAGTTTGTTTCTAAAAACCCACCTGGTGCCAATTATGTTTTTGTATTTTAGTCTCATAAAAATTTCCCAAGTGTCATTATTTTCAATTCGATTCAAATCTTATTCTATAATTCCAATCCAATGTTTATCTTCAATTTCTTCAACAAAAGTCATAGGTTTTATTTTAGATAACAAGGATATATTTGCATGTTTATATGTAGTTGTTAATTTTTTTTATTTTTTGTACTCCAACATCCTTATCACTAATGATTTGATTCTTTGGATGATTATTCTAAACTAATATAAATGGTGTCTTTGTATCTTACAGATAAGTATCTTATTCTTCATCTTTTTTTTTTTTTTTTGCTTTGTTCTTTTGTGTAGATAATTTATTCTAATTTTCCCTTGTGGTATTTTATTTCCTCCACTTTCACATTTATGCTTTCAAAATTTTGTGTAATTTTTTTGTCATAACATATATATGATTTTATTCTTGAAGAATATCCAAGGAAATTCCTTCATCAGATATGGGATCAAACTTTACCAAGTCTTCATCATATCTTTTTATATAACACTTCTAAAAAATTTGAATTATTTAACAATTGTTGGTCTTCCCTTCCATAAATCATAATTTTTTTACTATTATTTACTATGATTTTCCCTCTAATCATAATGTAAAATTCTATGCCAAAAAATCATCTCCAAAATCTGTCTGATAGCTTAGATTCACTTAGCATTGTTCTGGCCATTTCTTGTACAGTTCAATTTTTATTTTTTACAACTCCTTTCTGTTGTGGAGTCCTTGTAGTTGAAAAGAGCCTATTTATTCCATGATGCTCACAAAAATCCTTAAATTTGTTTGAGGTGAACTTACCTCCTTGATTATATATTAAGCACTTGATTTTTAAATCTATTTCATTTTCAACTAAGGATTTAAAGGCTGTAAACTTCTCAAATTCCTCTAATTTTTATCTCAAGAAAGTGACCCATGTAATTCTAGTGTAAGCATTTATAAACAACATAAATTAGATCTCACCTTACAAAATTTATGTTCTAGCAATCCCAAAAAGGTCTATATGAACAAGTTCTAACAAATTTTTTGTAGAGTACTCCTTTGATTTGAAGCCCACCCTTGTCTATTTCCCATGCTGACATTTCTTGCAAAGAGTGTTGAAAGGTTTTATAATTTTAGGAATATATCTTACACCTTGTTTGGTGACGATTTTTACTAAATTATAGAAGTTCATATGGACCATTCTTTTATTCCATAATCAGCTTTCTTTTGATTGTCCCATGTAGAATTTATCTCCCTTGATCTCACTGAGCACATAAAGATTATTAGCTGTTCTATGCACATCTGCAATTAGTTTTCTTAAATATTACTTCCTAATCTCATAACCATATGCATAAAATGTGATAGTGTGTCCTTGATCACACATATGACTAACATTGAGAAAACTATGATTTATAACTTCAACATACAATACATCTTCTATTTTTGTTGTTCCATTATCAAGGCTAAGGGTTCCTTTTCCATCTATTCGGGTCATGGCATTATCTCAAAATTTTACTATGCATATACTTATTTCTGTCAAGGTGAGAAATTTATTCTTTTCCTTAGTCACATGCATTGAGTATTCACTATCAATATACCATTACTGTCCTTCATCTTGTGCATGAAACATAGTTTACAAAAGCATATATTTTTCTTTCTACTGATTATTTTACTATTGCTTCTTTTTCCAAATTTTTGTTGATTTTTTTTAGCAGGGGCATCTATCTTCTCATTCTTCCTGGGAGATTATAAAAACCTATTTCAAAAAAATAGTGATATGTGACCATAGTTATTGCATTTTTGACATACCATATCATTCTCTTTGTAATCTAATAAAGGAGCAAATGAACTGCAACTTTTATTTGAAGGCCCATAAGAAATTTCATTCTTGTTTCAACTGAAATTCCTTGTATGAGTTCTACAATATACTACTTTATGACCAAAATGATTACATGTAAAACAATAACCAAAGAAGTAGTTTTGAAGCCTGGGCATGAATTTTGTCTCGAAGGAAATGAGCTTCTACGTTTGTTTGAATCATCTTTTGGAAAAGTATTGATATTATTAAGAGCACGATTTTCATTCTTTTTCCTACCTTCATCTTTTCTAGGACCTTTTAGAGCATCTGTATAGATCTTTGGATTGTCTAAATTTTTTTCCTTTGGTGTTTCTCTGAGATCTTATTTTGCAGTCTTATGGTTTTCTACATATCCAAGACCAATTTTTATAAATGGTGACCTCTAGCCACTGATAATGTCATCTAATACTTTTGAGATCTTCTCAAAATTGAGGTATTTATTCAACTTAGTAATTGTTTTCTCAAGTTCCTTTCTTAGGGAGGCAATTTTAGATTTTAGTCTTTCACTATTTTCTTCTTTTGTTTTAAACTATCACCTCTTCCTTTGTTTTCTTTGTTTTTTCAATCTGAATATTCAGGTTAATAACCATCTTTTCTAAATCTTCTAGATTTTGTAATATTTGTGTTTCCATAACATACTTTTCTTCTTCATATTTACAAACATCTTTATGAGTTTCAGATTCTTTTTCTTGATCTCTTTTAACTCATCCAAAACACATATGATTTCTTCTTCAAGATCTAAATCTCCTTCATATTCGACGTCTTCTTCTTCTTCCAAAGTATCTTTACTTGTAGAGACATCATATTTTATTTCTATAACCATGAATTTTTCTTCTTCTTTTTCACTCATTGATATACCTTCATTCCTTTCCTCAGCTAAGCTATTATCCCTTTTCGAGTAGAAATTTTTATTTTACTTTCCAAACCTTTTCTTAAATTCATTTTATTTGAATCTTCTCTTGTTTTGAGGTTTGCTTTCATTATTATTCCCATCATGATTTTACTCATCATTGCTATCATGCTTATGCAGGAATTTGGAAGCAAAATGTCCTATTTTATCACAATTGAAACACTTGAAATGTATCTCAACTTAATATTTTATGGATCCCTTTTTAAGATTTCTAATGAACATGACCTCTTCCTCATCTTTTTCATTGCTTGATTCAGACTGTCTACTTTTCTATTTCTTTCAATATTTGAAAGATTCTTCCCTTTTTGATGGATTCTCTAATTATTTTCTCATTTCATGGGCTGTGAGAATTCCATGTAACTCATCCATCTTCAAATACTATATGTTTTTCATTTCTTCAATAGTAGAAAATTTTGAATCAAATATTAAAGGTAAAGATCTTATTACCTTTTGAGATATTGTGGATCCTTCAAAATTGTCACCAAGCCATTTGATGATATTCACAATCTCATCCACACACAGAAGATTTTTGGAAGCACACTCAATGAGAGGGGGGTGAATCAATGATCACCTAAAAACTTATACTTCAATTATATCTTTATCATTCAAAACATTTGATTCAACTTAAACAACATGAATTAACCAAACATTGTTACAACCATACACATGAACATAAGAACACATGGACACCAGATATAAGTGGGAAACCCTCAGGTGGAAGAAAACCCACTAAAATAAATCTTTATTACAATAATGAATCAAATTTAGTTGAATACCAAACTAATAAGGAGCATCGACCCTTAAGCGTAGTGAGGCACTAACCCCACAATGACAACCAACCCCTAAATTTAGTAGAGCACCAACCCTACATGGAGGCAACAATACTCTAAATGACTAAGAACCAAATCAACCACCTAAATTTATTTTTCACCTCTTGAATGTTACACCAACATTTGATGAAGAGAATTTTTAGCTCTCATTCCTTTAATATTCTCCAAATCTTCCTTCTTTGCTAACTTGCTCAAGAAATTACTCTCCAAGATGATTAGGTCTAATGACCTACATCTCCAAAAAAATCACACCCTCTAAAACATAATGAAACACTCTCTTCCCTCTCTAGATGGTCACAAAGACCTCCTTCACCTCTTCAAACTTCTATTTTACTTACACTTTCTCATCCTCTCTCAATAACAAAACAAGTCACTAATAATTTGATTTATACATGATTTAAGCATAAAAATATATCTAGGTTTTCCAAAATAAGGAAATTAAACTTTAAAAAACATGCATAAATCATAAGAAAATCATTCATACACCTCTTAAGGCTGGGAATAACATGTGAAATCTCAAATCCATCATTAGAATGCCCTCTCACCAAAACTAATACCTCTTGGGCTAGCACAACCTTTAATAAACATTTGAAACCACTTATACATGTTTTCTAAGTCCAATCCATGTCTCCTAGAATATTTTTCAACTCTACACCACCATAACACGATATGAAGTTACTATTAGAATCACCTCACCTCACTAGGTCTGTGACCTACAAAACCAATCCTCAAAGATAAAGTTGAAACAATCATCAAATCAATTCAACCATGAAAGTGTAACACATGTATGGAAATATCATGACCTCAAGGTCATCACCAACCCCATTAGACACCACAAATCATACTGAAACACCATCAAAACACCTTTGCAACTAGGACCACCAAAACTATCTAAAACAACCCCAAAACAATTCACGCAAGAATGAATTCCCATATTCCTGAAACACCAATTTATTCAATAATTACAATGTAAAACTTGAGAGATATATTAATTTCTTCAGAAATTTGTAAATTACTATGGGGTCCAAACTCTCTCATGAAACATAAATACCACCTAGAGAAATATGGAGGAGTCCTCTATAACCTACAATCATCATAAAATCTAAAATAATCCATTCTGGGCCACTATGAACAAATTATTCTCCATCACTTTTTGACTAGGGTTTAAGGAGGGTTTTAGACCACCTTAGATGCTTAATGATATTTCATAAAGCTCCGCCCCTTAAACAAAAAAATAATTCCTAAAACATTGAGCTAAAACCATTCCCCAACTATCATGAAGATATTATCCTCCCATGTAGACTTCACACGTGCCAACGAGCATCAAACAAACCAATTCGAGCTCTGTTTCTCACTTCTAATAACTTGGTAAGGGAAAAATCACAATTTCTTGCACATACATGAAAAATTACACCTAAAAATTAGATAAAACCTAAATAAAAACCTTCTACACCTTTTCCAATGTTCATATTTGCATTTCCATCTCCATAGTGAAAACAAACCTGCTCACATCATTTGGCACACTAGTGCTTAAGATAAGGTCTAGAGTAGAACTAGAAAACACGTACAACCCCTATACCTACACTCTAAGACACTTGTGAATGTCTCTGTAACATCCTAAAATTTCTTGTAAGTTAAATTAACTACGGTTAATTCTAAACAGGATTATACGAGATCATCATTGGGTGTAAAATTCATTTGGTTCGTCGTATCATGACCCACATCTTCTGCTGTGGGGCATGACATTGTGAAACGAATAACCCCACACCCACCTTGATGATCCTTCCTAAAACATGATTAGGCCTTAATCATAGGTAAAATGGTTCATAAATAATAGTGAATCTTTCCGTTATTTATATTTTGGTTACTTTATTTTAATCAGTTTGGTCGTCTTTTGTTTTGTTTGACTTTTGCATGACCGCGGTGATAATTGTCTCTGTTTAATTTGACAATACTATATCAAGCCAACTTTATGAGAATATTTGAATTATTATTTACAAACTTGGTGATTTTTATATTGGAATGTTTTATATAAACCTAGAAATTCAACTAATTTTATGGTAATATATTGTTGGAAATATGTGGGCTTGTATTATTATGAAGGTTAATTTTAACTTAACCATTAAGTTGGGTAACAACTAAAGTAAAAAAAAATGTATGATAATATATATGTATATATAAGCCAAAAGTTTTATTTAGTTATTGAAGTTTATGGGTTTCATAAAGTGAAACACCTTCACATGGCACAAGTGTGCGGCATGCACTAAAACACGTACCAAAATTGGGAAGCCCAAAAATTCTTCAATATGCTTACCAACTATAGTTCTTTCATTATATTTTTCTATTTTTTTCCTTTGTCTATTTTCATTCCCCCCTTCTTGAATATCTATGTGAGTTTTGGAGGAAAGAAGGATTCAACTTGTTGGAGTGGGAAGAGTAGAAGGTTCCCGATTCTGGGTTTACTTCAGGCATGAATATCTTCTCCTTTCTCTGCTGCATTATTTGTAAAAAAAAAGAGGAAATACACATTTTGTTTTTAATGGCAATCAAGGAAATTGTGGACAACTTTTGATTTAACTGTTTGGAGATGAAGTATGAAAAGGAAATTAATGGATTCTATATACTTTTTAGTTTTCTTTGTGTAGTTTTAACCTAACCCAGAAAAATACACAGATGGGGTTTTGGGTTTTGATCAACAAAAATAAAGTAAAAGAAAGGTTAAAAATTCCTTCTTTGCATTATAATAAATTATACCCAAAAGGAAAAGAGTTGGGTTTTTCTTGTACAGGAAGAAGGAAAATGTTTTGTGAATTTGTGTGTTTAAAATCAATTTGTGCTTGTGGGTTTTCATTTTGTTAAACCAAAATTTGGTTGTGTGTTTTCTGTAAACAAATCGATTTGGGTATATAAATCGATTTGCATAAAGGAATCGATTTTGGTAACCCAATCAATATGGGTATGCAATCGGTTGGGGTTTTGTATTTTTATTCTTGGTTGTTATATGCAGGTATGATTTTTAATTTATTGAGATCTTTTGAATGATAATTTATGGGTGTCAAAGCTCTTGCATGGGGCTATATTTTTCCAAAATTTAATTATTATGGACTACTAAATCGGTTCATATATAAATGAGGGTGTCTTGTTATGTGTGAATACTTAAAAAAAATGGCATTTAGCCTATAACTTCCAGCTTGACAATATGACTTAGATTCTTGTAAGAATGAGAAAAATAAATTGCTAGTCTTGGTAAGGGCATGAAAGACATGACAGTTTGACCAAGATGCACCAAGGAGTAATTGGAGGCATGATTGGGTTTAAAATAATGATATCTTATGAAAGAAATGATTAGCTATTCTTTTACTAAAAAGAGTATGTTTAAATGATGTAACCATGGTGCTGCTATATTGTTGGTTAGGATGTTTGTTTACGAGATAGAACATGTTAAATTGATGTAAATATGGTGATATTTGTGCTAATTTGTAGAGCTACTCATTGACTGAAAAAATACTCTTAATCATATTGTTTTTACGAAGTTATGTGGAAATTTTAAATGTCAAATGCTTATTGATTAAGCTGGAATATGGATGTATTGACCTTTGTGATTAGAGGGAAACATGATTGCTGAAATAGAAACTGGTTATTCTATTTGTGTGCATTCATAGCTGTATCTTTATTGAAACCAGGTAGTAATACATTTTCAGTTGTATTACCATGTGCTTGTTGATAAAACAACATGTATATCCTTCATATTTTATTAATTAATTACATCAAAAAATGGAGTTAATATTCATGCCAGTTCATTTTGAACTGACATCATACCACTACTCTAGTCTTGCAGGACTCGGATGTGCGAAAACTCATGTCTTGTGAAGTTTTATCGTAGCATGGATCTAACTGAGATACTTGGGTTTCAATTGGTGAAAGGATGATATCCTTGATTTTTTGGCTGAATTGTTGGGATCTTAGACCCATTGTAAATATTCAAACCTCACTATGTGAGAATTATTATACCGGTTATCTATTTCGCCTTAACGACATATGTAATATATGATTTTAATAAAGAGGTGGTTACTTTGTGTGTAATAATATTTCAATATGAGTAAATGATGAATACTTGAATTGTGAAATCTTACTTTTCACAAATTGTTGAATACATTTATTTGATATTTATCAATGTATGAAGCCGATAATTGCGCAATTATTGTAACAATCAATTGTCTTTAATTTCTAAATTAAATAAACTATTTAGTGGCGTAGCTAATCGAAGGAATAAATAAATATATATGTTTCAATATATATTTAATTCGGCCTTTTGGTAAACTTGGTATTAATATGATAAGATTGTAAATCCTATTGTATAGAGAATGGAAGAGTATTGTTGTAAAAGGTAATTTAAGGTTAAAGAATCAAACATCAGGAAAAAAAGAGACTAAATGGGATGGTAAATAGATGAAAAGATCCATTAGGCATATTAAGGGATAAGTACATGCAAAATGCTGATATAGTTAAATTTTAGTATTGGTGTCACCCAGATTTCATCCTAAAATCTGCGACTACCCTATCTGAAATTTTTTTGTACTTTTAAAATAATGGGTCGTTTTATATTTTTATTACCTAAAAGTTCTTGTATTGCGTCAAGATATTCCCAAGGAGCCACATTAGCCTTTTTCACCAAATACCCAGATGCCCAAAATTGTTATATTCCGTTGTCGGGATTTGTCTGCGTGAAATTTGTATTTAATTATTTTGAGCCCCGTATGAGGCTATTTGCGCTCCGTTTTAACCCTGTTATGATCGAACATGTCACTATTCCTATGTACCAGAAGGGTTTTAACTTGGAATAAGTTTTGGGCTTTATTTGTGACTTTTGGCAATTTTTTGTGTTTTTGTGTTTTCCCATTTTGTTTTCTATGAAATTTCTCTAGAACAATTCCTTTGCCGGGTAAGCCCGATTTTTGGCCTGGAGCAGCTGGGGAATGTATACGCATGTTATTCCTGGAGGAAGTCACCATCGGAGGTTTGGATCACTGGGAAAAAGTGAAGTCGTGCACGGAAAAGCCCCTGCGGGGTTGGGCACATTTTTGGAAAACAAATGATTCAAGTTGTAATGGGAAAAATAGAAACAACAGGTAAGGTGAGAATTTTGTACCTGCCTAATAGGGTACTTTTTCCCATGATATAAAATTCACTTAAGCTACAGTGGGAAAGTTAGAGGCCGTAGGAAGGCGGGAATTTATTGCCTGCCTTGCAGGATAAAAATTCCCATGATGAAATAAAAGGAAAGTGACTTAAGTGAAATCATGGGATTTTATTGCTTGCCTTGTAGGGTAAATAATCCCATTGTCAAAGTCAAATTACTTAAGTGGATCATGGGATTTCCGGGGCTGCCTTGCAGGGTAAAGAATCCCATTGTGAAAAATTCTTAAAAATAGAATTCTATTATGCAAAAAAAAGTGCGCCCCCTTTGGTGAGAAGATGAAAGCCTTAAAGTGGATTAAATTAATTAATTTTTCTTCTAAAAAGGGCGCCCAAGTATGAAAGAAAGTCAACAAAGCTAAAGGGAATAAAAAGAATACAATTAAATGGATTAAATGGATTAAATTGATTAAATTTAATTTATTTAAAGGCTGCCCCCTTCATGTCAAAAAGTGCACCCCATTTAGGATAGATTTAATGATTTTTGAAGCATCAAATCATTAAATTAAATTCTATTTTCAGTGGCTATGGTCAAAGCACACTGTGAAGCTTAAGTGAAGTGAAAAGTGGATGAATTAAATGAATTAATTTAATTTATTGGATGGTTGTCCTTAAACATGCTATTTTTAAAGAGAGAAGCATGATTTTTAATTAATTAATTGCCATGAATAGGAAGGACAATTATTAATTATAGAATTGTGAGGGTTATATAAGCATGGGCTGCCATAAGGGTGAATTATTTAATTCACAGGTAAAGAATTGCAACCAAGAGGAAAAGTGCGCCCCATTTGAAGAAAGATTTTACTCAAACAAAAGTGAAAACAAGGCTAAAAGCTACCAAATTTGGCGCATGCTTTGAAGGAGGTTGATCTTTGTGTGCATAATTGTTTGCATAGGTGCTACAAGTGCTCAGGTGTTGTTGAAAGGATTCATGCTCTCTTTATGTGTAAATTAAACATCAATTTTTGGGGTAGTAGGCTTGAAAAGTGCAGATTTTTACAATTAAAATTCACTATTCATGCTCCGGTGGCCATTTTTGTCTGAATTAATTGCAGAAATTCATTACAGGTGCTTTAAAAAAGAAAAGGAGCTTTAATCAATGTCCAATACATTGCATATATCCTCCGAATCTGAAGAATTGTCCAGATCTGCACTAGTTTTGAAGAAATCTTGCCAAGTAAGAAGAAAAAGAATTATTCAGACAAAGATAGACAAAGCCATGACGAAGAGAGATGAAAAAGAAAGCACGATGGAGTCATGCATCGCTTCCAAACTTGCAAACATAGGAGACACAAATCTAGGTCCGGAACCTCTTTCTGAATTGATTGATAGATCCAGAGCGGGAAAGACTTCACTCATCTGTGCGGTTAGAAGCAGTGGAATTATCCAAGCTGCAGCCTTTCCATGCACAACCCAGTTGCCAGAGTTTACTATGGAGTGTGCTAGATCTTACCATCCTTCATCTAGATTAGTGCGAGATGCTATGGGGAAAACAATAATTTGGCTGGATGCAGAGTTCATCAATTATTGTTTGAAAATTCTGGTGCGAAAGGTGGTGATTTCCATTAGTCTTCAGGATGTCAGCAGTAGGTGGGAGAAACATAGAGCTGATTGCATGAGCATAATGAATAGCTGATACATGAATAAGCCTAGATCTCCTTCAAAGTTCCTGAGAACTCTTCCGTGGTCCAGTTTGGTGCAGGAGGCAGACGATGTTGTCAAATTGCTATGCAGGATTAATGGTGAGGTGAATGCTTACACTTTTCATACATGGATGTATGATTTCATCAGGACCATTGAAGTCAACAAGTTTGATTCCATAATCAATTGGTAAGAAATTATTAGCAACAACATTGGTGAGTAACTCCGGAACATGAAGTGTACTTTCAGCTTCAAAATGACTTCCTACTTGGTGTATGCTGCAGCTTCACAAGGTGTCTTTTCCAAGCTGGATAGATGTGGTGTTATTTCTAAGGACCCCATTTTTGAGTGCTACCCATAGCTTACTATACCTGCGTGCGAGAAAAATTTCAAAGTGGTCAGTGATGAATTCTTCTATGATTTCATTTGCAGGTTAGACAAAGACTTGAAGGCCAATAGGGTAAGCAAGGAAGCGTGGGGAGCTGTATCTAAGGTTGGCAGTCTATTCATTTAGTTTACAGATTTCACATACCTCAAGGTTACTGGCTATTCCGGTGAACTGGTTAAGCTGCCCAGATATCTGAATGATAGATTGATCACCATGGAGCTGAGCAGGCAAATTTTGGAGTTACACAACCTTTAGTCGAAGCGGCACAAGTCTATGGGCTTCTTCCCAATCACTGTGGGACATTACAACTGCCATAGAATTCATAGAGCTTGCGGGATGGAGACACAGATGTTATCTGAGTATGAGCAAGAGTTCTTCCCTGCACAGCTGAACTTTGATCCATTTGGAGTAGCTAGGAAGATGATCTCCTAGGAGTATGCACATGTGCCTTCATTAGAAGATTTCTGGATGAAGTGTAAAAGTGAGTACGAGGTTAGAAAGAGAGATTTCAACAGGCTATCAGCAAAATAAGTGTTCGACTTTGGACTAGCGCGGATACTTGCGGATCTTAAAGATGATGGGAATGTGATACTTGACACTTACCATCAAATGGGAGGAGATAAATCCATACTGCAGGATAACATAGGAGGTTACTATACAATTGAAGAAAGATCTGGAGCTGTTTTGGTGAATACTTAAAACTGGATGCTGACGAAGGGATACTGCCTTGATGAATCATTGATGAATCAAGTCATAGAAAAATTTGGCGCAGAAGATTCCCTTAAGTGAAAGCACGAAGGAGAAAGCAGAAGAAGGTCTGAGAAATTTAAAGTACACAGAAGATCTCAATCAAAGGAGAAGATCACTTCTATGACCATGGCTTTAGCTCCGGGCTTCTCCAAACACCCAGTACTTCACCAACTATTACACCACAGTAGTAAGATACTTCCATGCCTCTACTGAATTTGGTGACATTCATCTTATCTCCTTAGCCACTCTGTTCATCACTTGTTCCAGAGGATATGTTGAAGTTACAAATGGTGGAGTTCGAAAGAGCTTTGTCCTTGGATGATTTAGAGGATGGCAGCCATAACACTGTGGCACTTTCTGATGGAGAGGAGGCAAAGCGGGAGATGGTAGTGCAGTCAAAAAATTCTCATTCTATGAGAAGTAACTTCTTGGAATGGTTGGCTTCACAGTTGGTTTTAGAAGCGAGAGTGGAGATGAACTTAGAAGAGCATGACTTGCAGCTACTCTAGAATCTAGGTGGAAGAGATATAAGGCCTAAAGTTGCTAAAGTAAATTCTAGGTTGATCATCAAGGAATCAGGGCAGAAGTTTTCTGAGATATCAATTCTACAGAAGGAAAGAAGGAGGAGGAGCTCACGGAAAAAGATGTTACGGTAACCAGAGTACCCCTCGGTCAAGCCACCACAGAAGGATTGAAGCAGGACACACAGACATTGATAGATGCTCTATTCCTTAGGCTTGACAGTGAAAAGGCAGAAAAAGAAGAACTACAGAAGCAGGTATCTCAATTGTACGAGATCATAGCCAAGGTTGCTAAGCCTTCCGTTCAACTCATTTCAGAGCAGGTGAGTGATCATCTTATGCAAGAAATGGAGGATGTAAGCAATCAAGTAAAAGCTATTGATGAATGGAAGGATTTGATTATGCATCAAACTTTTGTACAACTTGGAGAAGTGCCAGCCCACCTGAAGGTTATGGATGATGCAACAAATCAATTGAAGTAACTGGTAATGAGCATAGTGGACATGAACACAGTTGCTGAGAGTAACCCGAGTACTTTGGGGGAGATCAAAAAGATGCCGGGAGATGTATTGGTTGCAGAAAAAATTATACCAGATGGATTAGTTGAGAAGAGGAAGCAGCTAGAGTTTGCAGTATCTTTCTGTTTGGAGATCTGCAAAGTTTTGCTGAAGAGGATGCAGGCAATTGACTGTAGGACATCATCATTACCAGACAGTATCATTTCTTTCACTGAGGAGAAAGTGGTCGGGAATGTTACTTCATACATACAGATCGTTCCTAGTAAGTTACCTAATTCCCTGGAAGGGTCTCTTCTGATGGTACAAAAGAGAATTGATAAAGCTACTAAGCCTTTCACGATGAATTCTATCAGTAGACTAGTGGCGCTACAGGTAGATATTGCAAGGTTTGGGATGAGCTTAGAAGATGTGGAAGCGTGCATCAAAGTGTTGAATGAAGGGTTGCTACAGTTCAGGACAGAGAAGGAAGCAGTAGCTAAAATAGATGGAAAGATGCTGAATTACATGTTCGACAAGTATATCTGATATCAGAACAAGAATAAGACATACAAGTTACAACTAGCATGACTTCTTCTATTCTTTCTTCTTCTATTTTCTATGTTCCCGGATGAAACTGTCAAACTTTAAAGTTATTGGTTTTGTAACCATTGCTTAAAGTTATGTGGAACACTTCTATTAGTTAAGTGATACATGTGTCAGTTAAGGAGATGTTAGTGGAGGATGATTGCCAAATGTCATCTTTACTTGTTGTTTGTGTTTCAGTTCAGTTTGATTTTTCTATTTGTACTTTCCCTTCTACATTCTATAAGTAGAGGAAGAACCTTCGAGTTAATGATCAGAATTGGTAAGTAGCAACCTTGTGTTCTAGACTTTGTGCTGAAACCCTTGAGAGCCACTTGAAGCAAAGGAATAGATAGGAGCAGATTTTCAAAGAACTTTGTGTCACGGTGTATTGTGTTTCTTTCTTTCTATCTTAGATATTTTAATAAACTTTTTGTTATTTCAGATCTAGATCTAGAGCTACCTTTGCTTAGAATTTTGTGTTTATATATATTGGTTTTTTCTATGTGCGTACAATCAAATCTACTATCTATTGATTGGGATGCACATCTTCCCCATTTCTTCTCTGTGTTGATATAATTCCCTTTCCTCTCTTTTATAAATATTTCCTTTCTTTAAAACAACTGCTTACTTGCTGCAAAAAATGTTCAGTTATGGTTCATGAACTGAGTAGTTAAAGTAAAACCCCATTTAGATATTAGCATACTTTAATTGACAAATATGACACGGGAACCTCACCGGTTAAATGAGGGAGATTTATCTCATGACTGCCTAGGTTTTATGCTATGCATAAAATCTAGCCAACAAGTATAAGGAATGTACTTATCTCATAAAGATCCTAGTTGGCCTTTGACATCTATCTCAATATAAACTCTTGCAATACGTTTAATTGGAAATAAATAAAAACAAACTATAAAGATATAGATAACTAGGAAAGGGATAGTTGTGAGGTGGCGAAAGACTTAAAACTCATAAGACTAGTGTGTTGTCTTGAGTTTAGGCGTAACCTACATGACGGATAACTTTGGCCAAAGTAATGCATTGATGGCTGTGAATTGTCTGATCACCTAGTCCTCCAATTAAATAAATTTTTTTTTTCTGTAACTTAATCATGGGATGTTGAAATACTGAACATGATGTAGACAATGGTTGGATACTAGAATATGAAGTCAGAAAACTAGCTTCGTGGTAGACCTAAGGACTTTCACATAGTTCCCATGAACTTTAAAAGGTTGAGCCAAAATGCTAGTAAGCATTTTCAATCGAAAATAGTGACGAAGAGAGATCGTGGAGATCTAGATACATCCTTCTTAGCCGCACATGGTTTACATGGATGTTATCGGATAGATCAAAAGAGTAAAATTGATTAATGAATTTGATTAAATAAATCTCTACGATTGCAGCTGTGTAGTTTGTTATTATGTTTATGTGTTAAAAAAAATCCTCATTTTTTAGCTCTTGTAATTTTGAGAGTTACATTTTGGTATCAGATTCATAGGCTCAGACACTTGGACATTAATGGGACACATGTTCTAATAAAATTATCCTCTTTTATAAAACAAGAAAATATGGCTAGGCCGGCAACAAAAGCTAGTATACCAAGTGACAGTGGGGTAAATATTGATGACGTGCCGGATAATACAGCTGCTAAGTTAGAAGAAATCCTCAACCTTTTGATTAACACCCAAAACTGAGTTGTTTCCTTAGAACAACAAGGTCAGGGTGGTGAAGAGAATGAGGATCATAGGGATGAGAATCAGGGTGATGAGCAATATGATGATCAACCTGAGCACCTGAATGAAAGGGAAAATAAGAAAGCTAGGCTAGATGCTGAGTTAGCAAGGGACATTAAAAGAATATCCCCACCTAAATTTGATGGTACAACTCTTGGGAATGGTGCTAAAAATTGGCTCTTTGAAATGGAAAAGTATTTTGAGATTAGGGACTTTTTAGAGGAGACAAAAGCAATATGGGGAGCCTACTAATTGTCCCATGAAGCATCTTCCTAGTGGGATAACCAAAAATGGAACTAGGAATTGATTCTGGTATGATCACGTGGGAGCAGTTCAAGGCCTACTTCCATCAAATATGGCTACCTCAGCTATACTTTGACCAAAAGATGGTAGAATTCCAAAATATTACTCAAGGAAAGTACTCAGTTATAGAATATTGGGAACGTTTCACTCGATTGCTGAAATATGTTCCTTTGTATCAAAAGGATGAGAAGTTTTGAATGAGAAAATTTATAATGGGATTGAATCCTAGTATTGGTGGTGAGGTATATGTTCATGGACCTACCTTGATGGAAACAGTGTTTGAAAAAGCTATCAAGAAAGAACTAAAGCTGCGAAGTATTTATGCCTCTAAAGAGGAAAACAGAAGGAAAACTAGCAATTTCTAAACATCAACTGCAAATAAACCAACATGGATAAATGGAAACAAAAATTTCATGCTTGTCAATAAAAGAGAAATAACGGGTAGAACTGTTGTGAATAATAATAAAAATGGGCAACAAGGAACAAGTTTCAACTAGAATAAGATTGAGAGAAAAGGACCATTGGGAGGATGTTTTAAGTGTGGTGGTGATCATTTCGCTAACAATTGTCCGCAAAGAGGATAATGGAATAATTAGTAGAAGGGATTTACTATAGTAAATAAAGAGGGGCAACAACATAAGATTTATGTTGTAGTCCATAATAAGCAAGAGGAAAATCAAACGACTCCAATAGAAACTACAAGTAAGCTTTTTGGAGAACCTCTTTCTATTTTATTTGATTCCAGTTCAACAGAATGTTTTGTTTCATCTAAAGTTGTTGATAAACTCAAAATAAGAGCTGGGTACATGGAACACACTTGGACTGTATAGTATGGAAATAATGCTGTACACAAAGTGAATCAGTGTTTGTTTGAGGCACCACTAGAATTACCTGAGTTCATGACAAGATTAAACCTGTATGTGGTGCCTCTTGGATCCTATGATGTTGTCATAGGTATAAATTGGTTGAGTAAACATAATGCAACCTTGGATTTCTTAGGGAAAAGTGTAACCTACTGCGATGATCAACAAAAAACAACAAGTGTTCAGGGTGTTAAAAGAGAGTTTGTCACTAGGCAGATTTCTGCCATGCAACTAAAAAAGGAAAAACGGAAGGGCTTCATCTATATGCTATAAAAATAAAAAATTTGGGACAAGAAATTGAGCCTGAAATTAAAGCATTTACCATCCTAAGGGAATTTAGAGATGTGTTTCCAATTGAGTTTCCCAGACTTCCACTTAAGTGTGAATTTGACTTCACAATAGAGGTCAAACTAGCAACAGAACCAATCTCCAAGGCACCATACAGAATGAAAACAACTAAATTAGTTGAGTTGAAAGCTCAATTACATGAATTATTGTCCTTGGGTCTGATTAGACCAAGTATATCACCATGGGGTGCACCAGTTATCTTCGTAAAAAAGAAGGATGGGACCCTCAGACTTTGTATTGATTACTGAATGCTCAACAAGGTAACACTGAATAATCGGTACCCAATGCCCCAAATTGATGATCTATTTGATCAAATGGGGGGTGAAAAAGTGTTTTCCAAGATTGATCTTAGATCCGGGTATCATCAACTGCGAATCAAGGATGAAGATATCCATAAAACTCACTTTTAGAACAAGGTATGTGCATTAGGAGTTTACAGTTTTGCCCTTTGGTCTAACAAATGCACCTGCCACTTTCATGAACTTGATGAACATCGTGTTTAGGGAATACTTAGACCAATTTGTACTTATCTTTCTCGATGATATATTAATATACTCCAAGAATGAGGAAGAACATGATGAACATTTAAGGATTGTGCTGGGAATTCTCAGAAAACATAAATTATATGGAAAATTATCTAAGTGTGCTTTCTATCAATACAAAGTACAATACTTAGGCCACTTATTAAGTAAAGAAGGAATCTCCGTGGACCCTTCAAAGATCAGTGCCATCATGGAATGGCCACTAAAGGATGTGCATGAAGTGAGAAGTTTTATGCGTCTAGTAGGCTACTATCGAAAGTTCATAAAGGAATTCTCTAGGTTAGCAGGACCTATCACTTCTTTGCAAAAGAAGGGTAAGAAATTTGTTTGGGACAATAAGTGTGAAGAATCCTTTAATGAGTTAAAAGGTAGACTCACAAGTGCTCTGGTGTTGAAGATTTCGGATCCAAACGGGAACTTCTTAGTGGTAACCAATGCTTCAGGGGAAGGTTTGGGAAGAGTACTACTACAAGATGGGCATGTGGTAGATTTTGAAAGTAGGAAGTTGAGGGTGCATGAAGTAAATTACACACCACATGATCTTGAGCTTGCTGCGATTGTTCATGCGCTACTGGTATGGAGGCACTATTTGCTAGGAAAACCTTTTGAACTCAAAACAGATCATCTTGGGCTCAAGTAAATTTTTACACAACCAAATATAAATGCAAGGAAACGAAGATGGCTGGAGTTCCTAGCAAATTATGACTTTGATATAAATTACATTAAGGAAAAAGAGAATAGGGTGGCTGATGCCTTAAGTCGCAAAAAGTAGATTGCTGCTATAATTACATTAAGAACCCATTTCAAAGATGAAGTTAAAAATGAGTTAACCAATGACCCCTACTACAATCATGTTAAAACAGATCTAGAAAAACATCCAAGGGACAAAAGGTATGATGGTTTCAAGGTGGAAACAGATGGGATTTTGTGTTATAACAACAAAATATATGTACCAAAAGGTAAAGAATTCAGAAATAAAGTCATGAGAGAGTTTCATGATGCTCCCTATTCAGGACATCCAGGAGTAATAAAGATGATGGCAGACATAAAAAAGTAATACTTTTGGAAAAATATGAAAAATGATGTGATTCTTTATGTCTCACAATGCCTGGAATGTCAACAAGTAAAGGCTGAACATTTACATCCAGCAGGACTATTATATCCTCACAACGTGCCAGAATATAAGTGACAAGTTATAAGTATGGATTTTATCCAAGGTCTACCTATGTCCCAAAATAAACATGATGTTATACTTGTAGTTGTAGACAAGTTAACTAAAGTGTTACATTTTATAACAGGTAATTTAACGGATAATTCACCCATACTGGCAAAAAGGTTTGTACAAGAAGTTTTCCAATTACATGGAGTTCCAAAAGTAATAATTTCAGACAGGGACTCAAGGATAACTTCCAGATTTTGGAAAACTTTGTATGCTGCCTTAGGGATAAAACTAAACATAAGTTTTTCCTACCATCCTAGAAATTGATGGTCAAACCGAAAGAGTAAATCAAGTGCTAGAAGATTTACTAAGAATGTATTAAGTATGGATCAGCAATACAAATGGGAAGAGTATCTTCCCTTGGTTGAATTTGCCTATAATAACACTTACCATTCTTCCATTCAAATGAATCCTTTTGAGGCCTTATATGGTTATAGGTGTAGAACACCTATAAGTTGGGATAATCCTGAAGATAGGGTACTGATTGGACTAGAAATTCTTTCGGAAATGGAAAAACATCTTAAATTAATCCAAGAAATATTGAAAGAAGCAACAAATAGGCAGAAAAGTTATGCAGATTTAAAAATAATTGATAGAAATTTTAACGTGAGAGATAAATTTTTTCTTAGGGTCAAACCTAAAAAGAGTTCCATTTCATTTGGCAAGTCATCCAAACTATCTCCTAGGTTTGTAGGACCATTTGAAGTCCTAGAGGTCATTGGACTAGTAGCCTAAAAGCTAGCACTACGTCCCGCTCTATCCAAGTTGCACAATGTATTTCATGTATCCTTGCTTAAGAAATATGTACCTGATTTAACACATGTACTTAATTGGGATTCATTGCAGGTTCTAGATCCAGGGGTAATCGCAGTTGATCTTATAAGGATACTAGAAACTCGGAAGTTACACTTGAGAAACTATGAGGTTTCAAAATGTAGGGTCCAGTGGGACCAATATTTTGAAGAAAATGCCACTTGGGAGAATCTGGAAGATATCCAGACTACTTTTCTGAATCTGTTTGACTGATTTTTATGAACATGTTTTGTTAAAGTACTAAATTCAATTTTTCTGTAAAAGTGGTAGATAAGAAAAATCTGTAGATAAGCCTACAATTGAATATTGGGTCTAACATACTTTTTGATTAATAGTTACTGTTGAATATTTTGTTAATGAACCCAGAAAATTTGTCATTTAGGCAGAGTAATGTATTATGTATACAGATTATATGACTGATTTTCTATATGTACAAGGGTTGTTGTGACCTTAACAATTCAGATGAAATAATATTGCTACAAATTCTAAGCTGATTTGAAATATATTTATGCAGCAAATGAATAGTGGGGTTAGTTTATTTATTTATCCTAAAATCATCAAGATGATGATTATTCTAAGAGGTGGAGTATGTAATATCCAAAAATTTCTTCTAAGTTAAATTAACTACGGTTAAGTCTAAACAGGATTAGACGAGATCATCATTGGGTGTAAAATTCATTTGGTTCATCGTATCATAACCCACAACTTCTGCTGCGAGGCATGACATTGCGGAATGAATAACCCCACACCCACCTTGATGATCCTTCCTAAAACATGATTAGGCCTTAATCATAGGTAAAACGGTTCATAAATGATAGTGAATATTTCGGTTATTTGTACTTCCGGTTACTTTATTTTGATCGATTTGGTCATCTTTTGTTTTATTCGACTTTTACATGACCGTGATGATAATTGTCTCTATTTAATTTAACAATCCTATATCAAGCCAAATTTATGAGAATATTCGAATTCTTATTTACAGACTTAGTGATTTTCATATTGGAATGTTTTATATAAATGTGGAAATTCAACTAATTTTTATGGTAATATATTGTTGGAAATATGTGGGCTTGTATTATGAAGGTTAATTTTAACATAACCATTAAGTTGGGTAACAACTAAAGTAAAAAAATATGTATGAAATATTAATTAGTGTATATATATAATATATATATATATATATATATATATATTAGAGGGATTTGGTATGTAAGCCAAAAGTTTTATTTAGTTATTGAAATTTATGGGTTTCATAAAGTGAAACACCTTCACATGGCATAAATGTGCGGCATGCACTAAAACACGTACCAGCATTGGGGAGCCTGAAAATTCTTCAATATGCTACCCAACTATAGTTCTTTCATTATATTTTTTCTATTATTTTTCCTTCGTATATTTTCATTCCCCCCTTCTGGAATACCTGACGTGAGTTTTGGAGGAAAGAAGGATTCAACTTGTTGGAGTGGGAAGAGTAGAAGGTTTCCAATTCTGGGTTTACTTTAGGCATGAATATCTTCTCCTTTCTCTACTGCATTATTTGTAAAAAAAATGAGGAAATACACATTTTGTTTTTAATGACAATCAAGGAAATTGTGGACAACTTTTGATTTAATTGTTTGGAAATGAAGTATGAAAAGGAAATTGATGGATTATGTATTTTTTTTAGTTTTCTTTGTGTGGATTTAACCTAACCCTAGAAAAATATGCAGATGGGGTTTTGGGTTTTGATCAGCAAAAATAAAGTAAAAGAAAGGTTAAAAATTCCTTCTCGGCATTATAATAAATTATACCCAAAAGGAAAAGAGTTGGGTTTTTCCTGTACAGGAAGAAGGAAAATGTTTTGTGAATTTGTGTGTTTAAAATCAATTTGTGCTTGTATTTTTTCATTTTGTTAAACCAAAATTTAGTTGTGTGTTTTCTGTAAACAAATCGATTTGGGTATATAAATCGATTTGCATAAAGGAATTGATTTGGGTAACCCAATCGATATGGGTATGCAACCGGTTGGGGTTTTGTATTTTTCTTCTTGGTTGTTATATGCAGGTCTGATTTTTAATCTATTGAGATCTTTTGAATGATAATTTGTGGGTGTCAAAGCTCTTGCATGGGGGTGTATTTTCCAGAAATTTTATTATTATGGACCACTAAATGGGTTCATGTATAAATGAGGGTGTCTTGTCATGTGTGAACAATTAAAAAAATGGCATTTAGCCTATAAATTCCAGCTTGGCAATATGACTTGGATTCTTGTAAGACTGTGAAAAAGAAATTGCTTGTCTTGGTAATGGCATGAAAGCCAGGACAGCTTGACCAAGATGCACCAATGAGTAATTGGAGGCATGATTGGGTTTAAAATAATGATATCTTATGAAAGAAATGATTAGATGTTCTTTTACTAAAAAGAGTATGTTTAAATGATGTAACCATGGTGCTCGCTATATTGTTGGTTGGGATGTGTGTTTATGAGATAGAACATGTTAAAGTGATGTAAATATGGTGATATTTGTGCTAATTTGTAGAGCTAGTCATTGATTGAAAAAAATACTCTTATTAATCATATTGTTTTCACAAATTTATGTAGAAATTTTAAATGTCAAATGCTTATTGATTAAGATGGAATACAAATGTATTAACCTTTGTGATTAGAGGGAAACATGATCACTGAAATAGAAATTGGTTGTTCTATTTGTGTGCATCCATAGCTGTATCTTTAGAGAAACTAGGTAGTAACACATTTTCAGTTGTATTACCATGTGCTTGTTGATAAAAAAACATGTATATCCTTTCATATTTTATTAATTAATTGCATTAGAAAATGGAGTTAATATTCATGCCAGTTCATTTTGAACTGACATCATACCACTACTCCAGTCTTGCAGGACCATTAGCCATTACATTCTGGTGTGCAGAAACTCATGTCTTTGTGAACTTTTATCTTTGCATGGATCTAAATGAGATACTTGGATTTCTATTGGTTGAAAGGATGATATCCTTGAATTTTTTGGCTGAATTATTGGGATCTTGGACCCATTGTAAACATTCAAACCTCACTATGTGAGAATTACTATACCGGTTATATATTTTCACCTTAACGACATATGTAATATATGATTTTAATAAAGAGATGATTACTTTGTGTGTAATAATATCTCAATATGTGTAAATGATGAATACTTGAGTTGTGAAATCTTACTTTTCACAAATTGTTGAATACATTTATTTGATAGTTATCAATGTATGAAGCCGATAATTGGGAAATTATTGTAACAATCACTTGTCTTTAATTTCTAAATTAAATAAGCTGATTTAGTGGCATAGCTAATTGAAGGAATAATTAAATATACATGTTTTAATATATATTTAATTCATCCTTTCAGTAAACTTGGTATTAATATGATAAGATTGTAAATCGTGTTGTATAGAGAATGAAAGAGTATCGTTGTAAAAGGTAATTTAAGGTTAAAGAATCAAACATCAGGAAAAAAGAGACTAAATGGGATGGTAAATAGATGAAAAGATCCATTAGGCATATTAAGGGATAAGTACACGTGGAATGCTGATATAGTTACATTTCAAGTATAACGAATGTAATTATCTCATAAAGATCCTAGTTGGCCTTTGGCATCTATCTCAATATAAACTCTTGCATGATAGGTTTAATTGGAAATAAATAAATAGAAACTATAAAGATCTAGATAATTATGAAAGGGATAGTTGTGATGGTGGCAGAAGACTTAAAACTCATAAGACTAGTGTGTTGTCTTGAGTTTAGGCGTAACCTGCACAGTGGATAACTTTGACCAAAGTAATGCATTGATGGCTGTGTATTGTCTGATCACCCCAGTCCTCTAATTAAATAAAAAAAAATTATCTATAAATTGATTATAGGAAGTTTAAAATACTGAACATGAGGTAGACAATGGTCAGATACCGGAATATAAAGTTGGGAAAATAGCTTCGTGGTAGACCCAAGGACTTTCACATAGTTCCCATGACCTTTAAAAAGGTTGAGCCAAAATGCTAGTAAGATTTGTCACTTGAAGTAGTGACGAAGGGAGATCGTGGATATTTGGATACACCCTTCTCAGCTGCACATGACTTACATGGATGTTATCAGATTAATCAAAAGAGAAAAATTTATTAAATAAATCTCTACGATTGCAGATGTGTGTAATTTGTTATTATGTTTACGTGTTAAAAAAATCCTCTTTTTTTCAACTCTTGTAATTTTGAGCATTATAATGTCCACACTTCATAATAATTATTTCCATGCTCTCACCATGCATAACCATCTTCTACATACTTGAAATACCACCTACTCCTTCATGTATGCTGACTAGGTCACATGACCAAACATTTTGACCATACTTTCACCATTAATATTGACCTCCTCATGAATTCACCACTTTTTTCCTACATACAAGAGCCTTAAACACACTTCATTCCATTATCATAACATCACCACAAAACTACAATACCTCTACAAGACTCCTACAAGCCAAACATACCTACTCAAGACACCTCAAAACACCATGCCGCCCTCATCGCTAACAACTCAACATGAACAAAAAGAACACAACATGACATCAATGTCTAACACTAGTAATCAAACTTCACATGAAATTATAATTCTTTTGACATCAATGAAATCTATTGTCATCAATGATAACTGTACTTGCCAACAATCTCGCCCTTTGTCATTGATTGAAAACCTATTGAGGGAAAACACATGTAGCTCAATCTCACAAGCCATCATCTCATTATCCCCCCTTTTGACATTAATGAAAAAGGAACATACCTGAAATATATTATTTTTTTCTCCTTTCATCACATTAGCGCTCAATATTTGGTTAAAAACATCAACCAAACATAACAAGGTCCATTTGACCTCTTCAACTCTGATTTGACTCTTAACAACATTATAACAACATAGTTACCCCTTAGGAGATCATGCGATGACTTACCAATCTGACTCAAAACTTAACCATGCACCACATAAATGAAACCAATAGAAAAAATGCACAAAAACCAACTAATAGAAAGAATGAACAACTTTCTTACCTTATACACAAACAACACTGTCATAACTTCCATAATTGTCATCATGAGCTACACAACTTTTTGGAACTACACACTTTCTTGAGAACATACCTGATTGAATCTCCCCCAAGTCCTTAAAAACTACTATCATGACTATTAGATACCAAATATAATTAATTTGAAAAAGAAACAACAAACCATTTTCATACCTTGAACCAACTCTAGGATCAACACAATAGCCCTTAGTCCAAGCACACATGTAAACCTTCTTAATAGTTCATACCTTACTGGATTAAATTTCTTGCCCATGCGATCTAGAGACCTATATGCATATCTCCTCCTAACTTATTGAGACCACTAATATGACATGTACAACCTAATTTGAGTTCATGTAGAGCTCATTTTTATTTCCCTCGAACCATCTCCAGAGAAAAATAAGAATGTAACAAAAGCTCAGCCAAATCACAATGAAACCAGAACCAAAAACACAATAGAAACACAACAGGAACCCAACAGATGATCAATAGGATTCAAATATCTTTATCATATATTAATTTTTTTTCTAGAAACAATTATTCCCTGTCAAAAATATATTCTTCTTGTTTCAAAGGTCATCAAACCTCAAATCTCATCATCATGATAACTAATTTGCACTACATTGTTAACCAACCCTATTCTCTATGACACAACACTTCAACTTCTGCAAACATACCTGTCTTGAACCATCAACATGTTCACAAGCTCTCCCTGAGTCATATGACTCATAAAAGATAAAAATTACTTTAAAAGTATTCATCATGGCTCTAAACTCATCTAAGAAATATATTTCAATCTATACCTTAATGCCCAGCTTCACTAGAACTTCTCAGAGTGAATATATCTCATACTACCTTCTTCATATCATGATTTTACTTTATGAACATTATACCCATATCATACCTTCAATACTCAATTTTTTTCCCTCTAACTACCTTATCATGGCCTCAAAAGTAATCTTATGGATCCAAAATGGTCTTCTTACCATTTATAAGCACATAGGATAATTGCCTACTCTTGAATAGGTTTTAAAATATAATTCTAGACATAAACATACTCTTCAAAACTATCTAGTTGAGTTTCCAAGTCTTCAAAACTTCTCAAACCTTCTAGGAGATCTCATAATGCAATATGAATTAATAGATCAGATCATCATACAAATTATTTACAACATAACTCACGTTTTTCTCCACAACAACATTAAGAAACATGACACACGTTCTCATAGCTCCTTCAACACAATTCATACCTCAAACATTTTCATAATACTTCATTATAGGTCTTCAAGATACCTTCTTGATTTAATACAATTTCATGAATGTATCTCAAACTAAACAAAAAAATTCCTTTTAAAACACATATCTTACCCTTTTCATAGTTGTATCATACTCAAATCTATAATCCAACAACATTTCTTCACTTGATCCTTTTACACAACTGCCACAAAGTTTCATCATGGATCCCACTAAGAAAAATACCATAATTGATTTTCATGGAGTGAATAATTCCTCTATGAAGTATAATATAGAAAAACTTATGATTCGTAGGTTACTTAGATTACCATGAATTTAGGAGATTCCCAAATCTCCACTTCTTTGTAATCTTTAGGCTAATAGTTGGTCTTTAAGGTCTTTCTTATCTTGATTGACACCTATGACTTGATGGCTACATTATTATCCTTCATTATATGAGTTTTCAAACACACGTATCTCTTAAACATCAGATTATACTTTATCTTGGAAAACATTCCTCTTGGGATTGAAGACATAACATGACTGGACTTTATTACTTCTTATTCCACCTTCACAAAATCTGATTTCAAAATTTCCATGATTGTTTTGGCTCTTTCTTTACCTTATTTTTAGGATTAGATCTCATGTTATGCTTGAATGAATTATGTTAATCCTTATTAATCTCATTTTTATGATCATACTTCTTAACAACCTTGACTGTACTTGGTTCCTCTTTGACAAACTTTGACATCCATGCCTTCTTGACTTTGGGGAGCATCAAACTTCTTGCGCCTATCTAGATGACTCATGATGACAAAACCTAGCAATATGAAATTCTTAGCGAAACTTATAAAAACAACATAACTCATTCCTTTTTATTGATTTTGGCTATGATTTATTCCATTACTCTATTAATACCCACTTTTGAAGGTCCTGCATTCACTAGCCCTATGACCAAACAAACTACATGAGTAACAATATCCATGAAATGAACTTGCATACCTCATAGCATTTGGATGTCTAAATGGGTTTGTATTTTTTAAAATTACTTCTTGTTAGAATAAGCATATATGTAGTGCCCACTTCCCTTTGACACCTTTTATTACTGATCATGATACTGTAGACTATATGATGGACATTATTATGGTTTTGATTTAGTATGATATTAGATGTTGGACCATGGATTATCGTTGATCTTGATTTAGTTATGATGCATGATGATTATTATAGATACTTCATATGTGGATGATGATATAGTATTTGACATGGATATATTATGAATGTTGTTCAGACATGTAATATTTGATATTTTGAGTTAAACTTAGAAAATAGAAATTATTTGATGATGATATAGTTGTTGATTAAATTAAAAATGATATATTTGTTACTTTGATAATGTTGTGATCCATTTATATAGATGATTTTGGAATTATATTTATATTCATTTTGGATGTTCTGATATGGCTATGAGGCCGAAGGAGGTATTTGTGTTTTACAGGTTAAAACATCACAACAAACATTGGGAGATTGGAGACCAACCACATTGGAATTCTAGAATGAATTCAATAAGGTCACCATGGTAACATGTTTTGTTTGTGTGTGTGTTTGTTTAGTGTTAGGGATTCCCATGGGGGGGATCACCTTTGAAGGTGACCAAGGGGCTTTGTGTATTTTATTATGTGGTTGTTTTTTATTATTGTTTGCATGTATTTATTCTTGTGATGGCATTTCCCCTTTCATTATTCTTTTAATTGTGGAGAATTATTGTAAGTAATCATATTGTTAAAATAAAATAAATAAATAAATTTGGGATGTAAGAAAGTAATTATAGAAGTTTTTGGATTTTGTATTAAATATGTAAGTGATGTGTAAGTATGTGTAAGTCAGATTTTGGAGTATGAAACACTCCACCTTCTTGGAAACCTCGAATTTTTCCTTGGAGGCTGTTTTTGGAGGCTGGTGGGACAAGTAAAACTTGTCCCATACCTCTTAATTTTATTTTACAAACCATACATATGGTTGGAGGGTTGATTTTAAACCTTTTTAATGCATTTTTATAAAATCATATTGTAAGTTTTAATTGCAATATTCTTACATTTTATTAAATTCAGTACTTTGGGGTGTGGGCTTTTTGGAGTGTGTGAGTTTATTTTCATATTATTCACCCCACCTCTTTATTGTGCATTGGAGAATGAATTTGAATTTTGTGTTGGAGTTGAGGATGTGTGTGATGTGGCATCCTACATGGATCCACCTCATCCTCTTCTCTCCCCTCTTCTATAAAATTAGAACTCCTTGCTTTGTTTTGGGTTGTTGAACTTTTGGGAATGCTTTCCTTAGGGTGAATTTTTCTTGTTGATTGGAACTTTTTCTTCGGAGTAACTTTTGGGAAGATTGTTACATGTTTGTTCTTGGCTGTTGGATCGATTGCATTGGGATAGAGCTTGTTGATTTTTGGGGCTATATTTTTGCATTGAAAGTTGCTATTTTAGAAACAAAACTCCATCATGGAGAGGTAAGATATTGGCTCTTGGAAATACTCTTCTTTTCCCTTTTATGAATATGTAAATTCTGGTATGTTGTTATTGTTGTGGGATGTGGGTAGACTACCTAGGAGTGGTGTAGGAGAAGGTTATGGGGAATCCATGTGGGGGGGGGCATAAGGGAATGTCAGTGGCATTATAATTCTTGTGGAGGGAGTTTGGGATTGGGATCCACCATGGAAAAGAAATAGATTTCATTTGTTACTTATGGGGGGCATAAGGAACTATGTGGGGGGCATAAGGATATGTGTGATGTTTTATATTGGTGGTTTGTTACAGGTGGATGCCCAATTCCCATTGGGAGGCATAAACAGCTTCTCCCATAGCTCTTGCTCATTTGGTTTGTAATGAAGACTCCTGAGTTTTGTTTGCTATCTTTCATGTGGTTACAAAATTACTGTTTTGTTTTGGACTGTGTTTTAATTTGAATGTGCATGTTGAAATATTTCTCTGTGTATATTTTTTGGAAGCCTGTTGTTTGCCATGAGTTGGATCACATTTCTTATTGCATTGTGGTTGGGGCTCGGGGGCCAAAAATGAAGGATGGATTCTCCTTTCATTGGATGTCTTGGTTGGGTGGAGAGAGTTGCCCTTCCCCCACTTCTGTTTGTGATCAAATTGGAAGAAAAGGGAAACTTTGCATGTTGCGGTTCTGGAGCTAGAGGAGAAACACAGTTTGACAGTCCCTTGTGAAATAAACTCTTTTGTAACCTTTCCCACTTTGAAGTGGATGAAATTATAAATGTTTTGGAATGGAAAAATGTTGTATGCATTATGAAATTTGTAAGTGAAATGAAAAGAAACAGACCATGTTTTTACTTTTGAAGGAATGTGAAGGAAATGAAATCTGTATGATGAAATTTGGAAGGAATAAAAGAAAGAAGTTGTAAAATTGCCTTTGGAAATCAATGAATGAATGAAATTATTTTTCCAAATTGTATTATAAATTGAAACTGATTATATCAATGCTTTGGAATCTTTGTTTGAAAGGAAGAAATGTGTGTGAGAAAAAATAGTATAAGTTATTTTTTCTCTTTTTGGAAATGTGTAAAAGTGGAATCAGAATTGCATTTTGGGTTTAGAATAGTTTGATTTGAATCCTTTAAATGTATTAGACTAGAAGAGAAATTAATTTTCATATTTGGAAGATGAAAACAATGATAACCAGATCCATTAGAAAATTGATCTCTGTTTTAAATTGTAAAAATGGCAATTGATTTCTCTAAAATGCACAGTGTTGAACTTACAAACAATAATCAACATTGAAACATAAAAATTTAGCATGCTATGATATCCATGAACTCAATTTGACAAAAAAACACTTAAGGAAATAATTAAAAACATTACAAAATTAGGCCGGGAAATAATTAAAAACATTACAAAATCAGGCCCAAACCTTTCACAGTTGTTTTGCAGTCTTTTTCTGTCAATTATTAGAAAATTTGAATTGGAAAATCAATCAACTAAAATTACCTTCCTAGAACATCCTAAATCATACTTAGAACAATCCTCACCATGTCTTTTTGCCATGTGGAGTGAAGGAGAAGATCAAATTGAACAAAATTTATAAGTTAAAATTTACCAGTTTACTTTTAAAAATCATGGAGGACGTTTTCTTAAATTTCACCCCTTAAACTTTATCAAAATGTAAAATTAATGATTTATGTGTAAAGAGGGCGTCGATATCTTTCCAGAAAGTCCTTGTTTTCCCAAAACTGAACTTTCTATTAAAAGTTATGGCCCTATGAAGTTTTCCTTCCCTGGGTGGAAAATTTTCCCTGGCAAGCCCGCGGCCCAAAATTTTCCCTTGAAAAAACTTAGGAATTTTTTTTGGAAATTTTTTTTTGGGGAAATTTTTTAAAATTTCCCCCACTAGACTGCAGCCAATCAGAGGTTGTCACATGGCATGGCGGAGGGGCGGAACCCTCGCAACCTTATCCTTTTTGGAATTTTGTTTTTTGGAATTTTTTTGTGAAAACCTCCGTGGCCCCACACTCCCACCCCTAATTTGGAGAAATATATTCCGCAGAAAATCATCCCTTTCCCCCTCCTTGGAAAATTTTCCTCAATACCTTTGTTGCCCCGCCCTTCCCTCGTTTCCTCCCCGCTTTGGATTGGAGCTCGACACGTGTCCCTGGCGGCATAGCGGAGGCATGGGCGAAAAAGTTGTTTTCACCCCCGTGTAAAGGAAAAATTTGCTAAGTTATCCCGTGACCCGTTAAGTCACCCTTTTGGGAAATTTTTCATCCCTGGGCCTGTGGGCCCACTCTTGGGGGAAAATTTTCACCCCAAGTCTTGCCGGCCCATTACTTGAGTTTTATAAGGAGTTAGGAGGACTTCTTTATATCATTGGAAAGGTGAGGAAATTTCCTATCCAATGGGAATGATTTAGGGAAATTTTGAATGTATTAAGTGTGATAAAAATTAAATCGAAACTAAAAGTTTGTTAGAGAGTAGGTATGGTGATAATTTAACCTCTGAACCTAATTGAAAAATTCTAACCCTAAATTTTGGACCTTGTGACCTCTAATAATTGTTAATAAAAGAAAATTATGTTCTAGTAAACTAGAATTGTTCTAAAATCTGTTAGTGACAACTGCTGTCTTGTAACCTGGTTGTAGACACTCTTAACTGAGTTCTGGGAGTGGGTAAGTAAGACTTTACTCTGATGATTTTAAATATGTATTCCTTTCCCCACTGTAATCAAACCCTGCTCTTGTCTTAGATCTTGTAGAATTAAATACCTTGGGTATTTAATTATTTTGGTCCCTTAACCCTCAAATTTTAATCAGGGAATATTTAACTTAATGTCAATGTAATCAGTGATTAAATTAATTCCTAAGGAAATTTGAGCTAGGTTTGGACTTATTAAACTTGTTGCTTTATAATGTGGAATTAGTTATTATTATAATGGGAAAATTTATCAGTTGAATTTAATTGTCCTTAAGACTTTGGTTGTTAACACCTTAAAATATTAAAATTAAATTACTCCTTAATTTTGTAACTAAACCTAGGTTGCTCGTGGGTCTCAAGTGGGTTGTTTTTATGAGCGTTACAATCCACATTGATCTCCTTTTTGTCTTCAATACTTGTATCATCATTAACATAGATTTTATTTTTGTCTCCAACAAAACCAAGAACTATCTTATCAAAAGAAGACTTCTGCCTACTCAAAATACTATCTACAGCCTCAGTTCTCTTCTCAAACCTCTCATAGGAATTAAAATTTCTGGATACCTAATTTAAATCTTCCTTAAAATACCTCATTTAATATTCATACATGATGCATTCATCTTGTTTAGCCTTTAATATTGTTGTTATAACCTTAACTTGAGATTCTAACTCTTTATGGATTTGATCATGCTCAACACTCATGCTACTAAATTGTTCCTCATAGTATTTAATCACTAACTTCAATTCGAGATTCTTCCTTCTTTGAAACACCAATTATTTTTATAGGTATACCTCATCCTCTTCATTTCCATCATCATCATAAGCACTACCACCATTAACTTCTGATTACTTGTCATGATCAACCTCTAAGGAACATATCTTGGTTCTCAACTGGTCACACTCAAATTCCTTTGATCTCAAACATGTACTTGCAACTTATACTAATTCTTGATGATATATTCATTTTTCTTGGCCATATATCTTAACTCTTGACATTCTCTCCTCATCTACTTATCCATATTGTTCTTCAAAGAATCACCTTAATATGTTAATATTTCTTTAGAGACCCTTATTTGATACTAATTGTTAGAAGAAAAATCACTAGGGGGGTTGAATAAGTGAGCCCTTAAAATTTTTTTCCTTCAATTATATCTTTATCATTCAACACATTTGATTCAACTTAAACAACATGAATTAACTGAACATTTTTACAACCATACACATTAGAAAATGAGCATAAGAACAAATGATATAAGTGGGAAAGCCTAAAAGGAAAGAAAACACAATGAAACAAATATTTATCACAACAATGAATCAAATTTAGTTGAGAACCAGCCCAACAAGGAGCACCAACCCCTAAGTTTAGTGAGGCACCAACCCCACAAGGAGCACCAATCCCTATATTTAGAAGAGAACCGAACCTACATGAGGAACCAACCCCCTAAATGAATTAACAAAAAATTAGACACCTAAATTTATTTTTCACCTCTAGAAAGCTACACCAACAACTAATGATGTAACTTTTTTATATCTCCTATCTTCAATCTTCTCCAAATCCACCTTCTTTGCTAACTCACTCAAAAATTTCCTCTCCAAGAATAGGTCTAATGACCTACCTCTCTAACAACAACAAACCCTATAGAATATCATGAAACACTCTCCTCCCTCTCTATATGGTTACAGATACCTCCTTCAAATCTTCAAACTTCCATTTTACTCACACTTTCTCATCCTCTCTCAACAACAAAATAAGTCATAACAACTTGCTTTTATACACGACTTAAGAATCACAATATATCTTGTTCATCCATCATAAGGAAAATACAGTTAAGGAAAATAAACTTAAAACAACATTCATAAATCATAAAAAATTCATTCATACACCTCCTAATGTTGGAAATATCATGTGAAATCTCAAATCCTTCATTAGGACCCAAACATGCCTAAAACATGCAAATTTCCCTCTTGCCAAAACTGAGACATTTTTGGCCAATATGACCTTCAAAAAACATCTAAAACCACATAAAAATATTTTCTATGTATAATCCATTCCTCCTACAATATTTTTAAACTCTTCAACACCATATCATTCTATGAAGTCACCATAAGAATCAACTCAACTCATTAGGTATGTGACCTAAAAAACTAGTCCTCAAAGATGAAGCTAAAAAACTCATAAAATCACCTCAACCATGCAAGTCCAACACATGGATGGAAATATCATGACTTCAGGGTCATAAAAAACTCTATTAGACACCACTCAAATTTACCTCTTGCCAAAATTGAGACATTTTTGGCCAATATGACCTTCATAAAACATCTAAAACCACTTGGAAATATTGTCTAATTATACTCCATTCCTCCTACAATATTTTTAAACTCTTCATCACCATATCATGCCATGAAGTCACCATTATAATCAACTCAACTCATTAGGTATGTGACCTATAAAACTAGTCCTCAAAGATGAAGCTAAAACACTCATCAAATCACCTCAACCATATAAGTTCGACACATGGATGGAAATATCATGACCTCAGGGTTTTTAAAAAACTCTATTAAACACCAAAAATCATACTAAAACACCACAAATACACCTCTTAAACAAGGACAACCAAACCTATCTAGAACTACCTGAAAACAAGTCATGCAAGAATTATTTCCACATACCTCATAAAGACTCAACCATGATAGAACACAACTAAAGACATGTAAAATGAATTCCAATATTCCTCAAACAACAATTTATTCAACATGTATAATGAAAAACTTGAGATGTATATCAACTTCTTCAAAAATATGAAAATTAATGCGGGGTTCACACACTATAATGACATAAAAATATCACTCAGAAAAATTTGGATTCCTATATAACCTAAAATCATCATACAATGTCAACCAATCCATTCTAGGCCACTATGAACAATTTCTTCTCCATTAGTTTTTGACTAGGGTTTAAGGAGGGTTTTAGATCACCTTAGATTCTTAACGATTGTTCATAGATCTCTTCCCATTAAACCAAAAAATAATGCATGGACCATTGAGCTAGGACCCTTCCCAAACTACCATGAAGAGATTATCCTCCCATATTGACTTCACACGTGCCAACGAGCATCAAACAAACCAATTCAAGCTCCGTTTGTCACTTCTAAGAACTCGATAAGGGAAAATCAAAATTTCTTGCACATACCCGGAAAATTACACCTAAAACATGGATCAAACCTCAAGAAAAACATTCTAAACCTTTTCTAATATTCACATTTTTATTTCTATCTCCATGGTGAAAACAAACATGCTTACCTCATTTTGCCAACTAAGGCTTAAGAAAAAGTCTAGAGTAGACCTAGAAAACATGTCCAAACCCTATACATACACTTTGATACACTTGTGAGTGTATCCAAACTTCATCCTCATGATTTACATGCTCTCACCATGCACAACCAGATGCTACATACCTGACATACCACATAATACTTCATGTATACTAACTAGGCCACCTAAAAAACATCTTGACCATGCTTGCACCATCAATGTTGACCACCTCATGATGTAATCACTATTTACCACCTAAAATATCCTTAAAATCAGTTCATGACATCACCAAAACATCACCAAAACACTTTAATACTTTTACAATACTCCTACAAGCCACCATACCTATTAATTATACCTTAAAACACCATTCCATCTCATCCAACAACTCAACATGAACAAGAAACACATCATGCCATCAATGAATATCACTACCATTGAAACTTCAAATGAAATCATACACATTTTGAAACCAATGAAACCTATTGACATAAATGACAACACTACTTGCCAACAAACATATGTTGCAACATTTTCTTGATTTTTCATTTTTAAGCCTTTGAATTGTCTCTGATGAGTTTGGTGATTTTCATTTTTTACTTTACTGTCACCCTCATAGATGGTATAAAATTTATCCCAAATATCATTTGCTAAAGTGAAATCCATTATCTTTATAAATTATACTTTTGATACGCCACACATTATTTCATCCATGGTTTTTGCATTATTCTCACATGCCTTCTTTCCAGCTGCATCCGTTGCTGGAGTTTATAGTGTTACATATCCAATTACTACTAATTTTTAGATATAAAAACCAAGAGACATTAGATTTGTTTTCATCCTTATGATCCATAATGAATAGCTTGTTCTGTCAAACAATGGAGCCTTGTTTGTGGAGAAACCTTCTTGAACTTGATGACTAGCCATGTGTGTTTTTAGAACAACTTTCCAATGGTTATACTGTTATTAAGGAACCTTCTCTAATACAAATTGTTAAACACACTATTATAATGAGAGGGGGGTGAATGATTATAAGATAACCTTTTAGTTATTAAAAAACATACATCCAAAGTTAAAATATGTAAAACCATTCAAAATAATATAACATAGAGCAACAATACATTTACATGGAAACCCTCTCTCAAGAAAAACCACAAAATAAGAATGCTTGGATCCACCGGCCAAATCCAGACCCAATTATATAATTTATAATTTTAATATGCACCAACCTACTAGAGACACCAATTCCAAAAGGAGAGCATGAGCTTAGCCAATTTTTATGAGATACAACTCACTGGAGACACCGATCCCCAAATTTTGTGAGGCACCAACCTCAACAATATGATATTCCACCTTATGTAGTTTCTTCTTAAACCAGATGAAGGTAATTATGCTTCTTATTTGATACTATTCCAAAAGTATGCTATATATATTTTTTCAAAAAATCCTTTTCCCTTCTTCTATGCTCTAATGTAGATTTTCCAACTATCTATTTTGAATAATATTTTCTTATTTATTCTTCTGTAGCATCACTCTTTTTACATAGACACCAACCTTCTTTTCTATCAACTTAATTTGAAAATACATTACTTAATTTTAATATCTACCCCTTCCCTGATCTATTATCTTTTCAAATTCAATGGTCTTTAGATCTTCTTATGCAACTCTTCATTCTCCTGGCCATGAAACAACTTGAAAGGACTAGAATTTGAATATAAAATGCCAAAGTAAAATAACCACCAACACTCATTAATGATTATAATTTTTCATTGCTTGATGACCTTTGGCATTCCATGGTTAGATTAGAAGTTTGTAATTAAATACATTTATCTTTTCCTTGCTACTTCACATAAGTTGTACATGTGTTGTGTTCTTGCTGCATTCTGGCAGTGTACTTACTACGCACTAGATGCATACTTGGTTTCCTCACAACATTCACACAATAATTCATTGTTTCTTCTCTCTGATGAATTATCTCACACATAATTCTCTTCCTTTCATATTTACTCCTTCAAAATAGCTCATTGTATCTTCTCACCTACACATTTTATCACAACATACTCTATATAAAAATTGAGGAATTTATCTTCATGGTCAACCTCATTCTCTACTTCTCCATATTATCCATGCAAGAGCACTCCCTTCAAAACTTCACTCTTCATTTATTTATTTCTCTCCACTCTAATTCCACATCATATAATGATTTTATATATCCTTTATACCTGTGCACTCTATTAACTTTGAAATCCAAAAAATATGAAGGTTGGAAAAACATGATTATTAAATTGATTCAATAATCTCATAAATGCATTACAAAAGGCGGCCAAAACTGTTGGTCCTAGACCAAGACCAACCGTAACATTTGAAAAAATATAAATAATTCTATTTAGCCTCTAAAATAATAGAATAGACTTTGGGATTACTTATAATATCTATGGTTAGACTCCAAAGCAATAAAACAAAGTTTAGATAGACTTCGTAGCAATAAAAACAGACTTCGGACAGACTCTGAAGCAATCTGGTTAGACTATGAAGTTCTTTAGCCAGAATCTGAACCTTCCTTCAACATCAATGACAATTACTCCAAAAACATCATGGACATGGTAATTATAAAAATTCTTTAGATGTAATATCTCATCCTTAAGAAATTTGATTTCAATATTCATGGCTTGAAATTGGGACTAAAAGCATGCTATAATGCTTGAACAGACTCTAGGAGATTTTTATAAAAGAGAACATCATTTTTAGGTGAAAGAGATGAAATCACATGGTACATTATGGTAAAAATAATAATATCGGAAACTATAATTAGGTAATTAATAATAATAACTAACACGTGAAAGGTCGATAGTCGAGAGACCATAAAATTATATTCAATGGGGATGTTTTTATTAAAAAAGTGACTATTGTCAATTTATTTAACCAACCATATATAAAAATAATTAGTGAATTTAATGAAAAAAGAGAGGAAATTTTCACTATTATGGTTTGGACCAAAAACCTCCAAGGAATTTGTAAAAAAAGTGTATATTTATTGTAGACACCAAATTTAGGTCACACTACCCCTTTACCCCACATGTATATTAATTTAATTACCCTAAATTCAATTAAGGCCCATGCTCACAATATTCATTATTTAATTACCTTAATTAAACTAATTTCCACCTCACCTAGACACCTCATCATAAACCCATTCTTAGCATGTTTCCCTTTTACTAGGACTCAATATCCACTCACCATAACTAACTAAGACTAAGTGCTACCTAAATTAATTAACTAATACTTAGTTCAACCCTAAAATCACATGCCTATTATTCCTCTAACCACATTCCCCCTTATCTAAGAACAACATTCTGTTTTGATCCGCAAGAATAGATAGAGCTGGCCAAAAAGATATGCCAAGATTTGTCATTTTTTGTAAACCTAGGATTTCCCACCTTAACCGATGCTGATCAACCCTAAACCAATGCCGGTCACCCTAAACCATTTTCAGTTACCATATATTAACTTTGGTAACCTTGTTTGAGAGGTTGGAAGAATTATTCAAGTCTTGGAGAAGATATATCTGCATGCAAGCACACACAAAAGCACTCCTGCACACCCAGATACCCTGAACCAACAACCAAGAACTGATATGAAAGGAAATAATTCACAATAACATTTCAAGAAGCAAAACCGTGTCTCTGACCACCGATTCCATAGATCAACCATCACCTCCATCTAACCACCAGGTCTGCAAAACACCAGTAAGTACCTTTCGATCTGCACCTTCCCATATTTATTTAGATTAGTTTCTTCATATCTGTAGGAGAGTTCTAGTTTCCCTTACATCCAATCACCTCCCACCTCCCTATCAATCCCTTTACCCAACCACCTATAACCTCCCAACCTCCTATACCTGAATCCATACACCTCTGACTACCCCCAACACTATCATCTACCTCCCCATTATTTGTTGATTCCCTGGGCAATCCCAAAGAATCGACAAAACCCACCCTCACTAATTTTTTACCAGCCTGACCCTACTTATGCCGGTTAACCCAAAACGTCATCTGTTTCTTCTCAACCGACATCGGTCATACCATACCGAATTTGGTCTGTGTCTGGAAAACTTTCCTATAACAACAACCTCATACCGTTCATCCAAACAACCCAAATCACCTAAAGCTTGACCTTGACCTGTTCCAACCACTTTATTTACCTATTTAACTTTCAGATCTGATCCTAACCTAGCATGTTAGATTAGATTTGTTTATTGTGCTTGAATGAGATACCTAAATCATATGAACTATAGTAGGACATTATTGGTTCATTTTTTTTTATTAAGTTATTTTAAACAGTGGATTGACATCCATCTAGGAAGTATCACACTTCTCGGAGCTAGCATACGCTAGGCAGTCCACTGACATATATTGCTTAATATTTCTTATGTGGTATTGTTTGTATTCATAGGTAGTTCCTCCTAGCAAAAAGGAAGTTCCCGTAATCAAAATTGGATCGGGAAATTAGAATGTGAAAACTCTACCTTTCACTTTCACTCACAGGTATTCCTCCTCACCCTTACCTTATCTGTTGTTCTCTTACATACGCACACTATTTGGAAAAAACATTTTGGCACGCCCGGTGGGACCCATTTGGGTTCTTTGTATTGTTCATTATTAGGGAATCATTTTGTGTTATTTCTTTTTGAAATATATTTCATAATTAAATCTTATCCCTTAGAAACATTTTTGTTCTCCTACTTGTCTCAGTGATATTCTTAGTTTGGATTAGAAAGAACACTTCTTTTTATTTTGTATTGCATTAATGATAGACATACTCTTGCCTATTCATTATTTCTCTCATCAAATATAATTTTTGGATTTGGGTTTAAAATCTTGTTGCATTTCATCCTTGTATGCTGCATTATTAGCTCACATTTAAAAATGAGGGCAACCTATATGCTGGAAGTCATGCCCAGCTTATGGTTGACACAATTGAACCATATAAAACACATTTCTCTCTTCTCTCTCTTTTCCCAACTGCACAAATTTGAATATACACATCTTCTTAAAAAAAATCCCACCTAGAAGAAGCTGTCAACCATCACACAATCATAGGATTTAGAGGGGGCACCCGGCTGGTTATCTCTGTCTAATCATCACCTAAGAGAAAGGACTACCCCCCGACATAAGATAACCTGAAACCTCACCTTTAGATTTACTTCTTTGTAGGATGCCTTGCCAACCAAAAAATCTATTCTAAATTCACAAGTCAGTTTGAAAAGCATAAGATAAAACAAACATAAATTCACTTCTAGGATTACGTGTTCTCTTAGCTTTGTTCTTGATTTACGTTTTGAGGTGTGAGTTACGATTCTCCATTTTTCTTCTTCCTTTTGCACTTCCTATCATAGATGGAGTATTCTTGTTATTTTTGAGTGTGTCAAGACCTTATCTGGTCATTCTCAAATTTTTGGAGTGATTCTTTATCTATTTTTAATTCACAAACATCCATTTTCTTCATTTGTTCTCATTTCATAGTAACTGGTGTCGGTCAAGCGACCATCGTTAGTTTTCATCTGACTGTCATTAGTTGACCTAACCAGTGTCAGATTATAGATCTTTTATTTATTTTACTTTAAACAACCTTCATCACCTATTCTTTTATGTTTTTGATCCTGAGGAAACCATCATATCCCCCAAATTTCTGATATATGTATCAGGTACAATTTCCCTGACTCATACTCATCAATTTTATTTCATTTTCTGAAACTCATACTTTTTAGAGTGACTGGTATCGGTTATCATAACCATCATTGGTTCCCATTTAACCATCATCGGTCATACTGACCATCATCGGTTTCTGTGCTTGATTTCTAATAAAAAAAACTGACCAGATTTACCCCTCGAACTTGGTCTTTCTCTACTTTTTCTATTTTTTGTGTCATTTATAGAATACAATATTACTAGGTAGACACTACTTACTATGGTTTTGATTTGCAACCAAACTAACGCCCTTGTATTTCAAGCCAGATGTAAGCAACTCCCACCTAGTCCATCACCGCTTTCCATCCTATCACCTATGGATCCGACTCAGGTCATCCCCATTGCTACCGATGATGAGGAGTTTGCAAGAATCCTTGATCATAATCCCACAATCCTACAATACAATCTTGACCACTCATCTACCCAAGACTCCTCAAGATAGTTAATATATGGCATGCCCGTATCTATCCCTCCTAACCTCACACCCACTTCTGCATCAACTACCACTAGTTCGGTGCTGCCCTCATCCGATCACCCCTTATGGTCTCTCAGTTAGGTTCCACCTTTTCCATAATTGCTGCCCCAATGCCCTCTATTACAACCATGACGTTAACAATGCCTTCAATGACTACCCTTAGCATAACTCTATCCACCCCCCTTTCCTCATATGTACCAGTGGCATCACAACCACCTCTAGTGTCGGATTCCCACACCCCTTTCCAAAATCTAGTTCTTTCTATCCCTTAGTCTCTACCACCAATTACCACGAGAGTTTTTGCGACCACCCCATCTATTTACATGCATCACCAGTATCCCCCAATCTCATTTGTCACTTATTCAGGGTACATTCCACCTATATCTATACCCCCTTCACAGTTTTCATATTCCGCACCCTCATGTACTGGGATGCCATCTACATCATACACCCATTATCAACCTCCCTTTATTACGGGAGGCACCCATTCCTCACAACCCACCAATGACCTCAGTAGGATGATGATGGAAAAGGTGCAAACATTAGAAGAATCAATTTCTGGCTCTGATAACTCCCTGACCTATGAAAAGATCTGTAATTAGCCTATTCACCCATATCCTGTGCATTAGGAAATGCCCAAATTCAACAATTTTAACAGTAAAGAGGACCCACAATAGAACTTGTGGTCATTGAAGAATGGGTGCTACCTAATTATCCATGATGATGCTTTTCTCTTACGAATATTTCCCATGTCCCTAACAGGACCCACCTTAGATTGGTACAACAATTTACTTAGACATTCCATCTACTCCTTCAACCAAGTGGCTCAGGCATTCCTAGACAAATTCTGATCAATGTAATCAATAAGGTCACTAGTATCGACTTATCTAATGAAAAAAATTTAGATGTATATAAAATTCTTAAAAAATATGAAAATTAATGTGGGGTCCACACACTAACATGGCACAAAAATATCACTTAGAAAATTTTGGAGGAGTCCTATATAACCTAAAAATCATCATATAATGTCAACCAATCCATTCTAGGCCACCAATGAACAATTTCTTCTCCATCGGTTTTTGAATAGGGTTTAAGGATGGTTTTAGATCACCTTATATTCTTAACGATTGTTCATAGAGCTCTTCCCTTTAAACCAAAAAATTAATGCATATACCATTGAGCTAGGAACCTTCTCAAACTACCATGAAGAGATTATCCTCCCATGTTGAATTCACACGTGTCAACGAGCATCAAACAGACCAATTCAAGCTCCGTTTGTCACTTCTAAGAGCTCGATAAGGGAAAATCAAAATTTCTTGCACATACCTGGAAAATTACACCTAAAACATGGATCACACCTCAAGAAAAAAATTCTAAACCTTTTCTAATAATCACATTTTTATTTCTATCTCCATGGTGAAAATAAACATGCTTACCTCATTTTTTCCAACTAAGGCTTAAGAAAAAGTCTAGAGTAGACCTAGAAAACATGTCCAAACCCTATACATACACTTTGATACACTTGTGAGTGTATCCAAACTTCATCCTCATGATTTACATGCTCTCACCATGCATAACCAGATGCTACATACTTGACATACCACATACTCCTTCATGTATGCTGACTAGGCCACCTAACAAAACATCTTGACCATGCTTGTACCATCAATGTTGACCACCTCATGATATAATCACTATTTACCACCTAAAAGAGATTTAAAATCAGTTCATGACATCACCAAAACACTTTTAATACTTTTACAGTACTCCTACAAGCCACCATACCTATTAATTATACCTTAAAAACACCATGCCATCTCATCCAACAACTCAACATGACCAAGAAACACATCATGCCATCAATGAATATAACTACCATTAAAACTTCACATGAAATCATACACATTTTGACACCAATGAAACCTATTGACATAAATGACAACACTACTTGCCAACAAATATATGTTGCAACATTTTCTTGATTTTTCATTTTTAAGTCTTTGAATTGTCTCCGATGAGTTTGGAGATTTTCATTTTTTACTTTACTGTCACCCCTCATAGATGGTATAAAATTTATCCCAAATATCATTTGCTGAAGTGAAATTCATTATCTTTATAAATTATACTTTTGATAAGCCACACAATATTTCATCCATGGTTTTTGCATTATTCTCACATGCCTTCTTTCCAGCTGCATCCGTTGCTGGAGTTTATAGTGTTACATATCCAATTACTACTAATTTTTAGATATAAAAACCAAGACACATTAGATGTGTTTTCATCCTTATGATCCATAATGAATAGCTTGTTCTGTCAAACAATGGAGCCTTGTTTGTGGAGAAACCTTCTTGAACTTGATGACTAGCCATGTGTGTTTTTTGGAACAACTTTCCAATGGTTATACTGTTATGAAGGAACCTTCTCTTATACAAATTGTTAAACACACTATTATAATGAGAGGGGGGGTGAATGATTATAAGATAAACTTTTAGTTATTAAAAAACATACATCCAAAGTTAAAATACGTAAAACCATTCAAAATAATATAACATAGAGCAACAATACATTTACATGGAAACCCTCTCTCAAGAAAAACCAAAAAATAAGAATGCTTGGATCCACCGGCCAAATCCAGACCCAATTATATAATATATAATTTTTTATATGCACCAACCTATTAGAGACACCAATCCCCAAAGGAAAGTGCGATCTTAGCCAATTTTTATGAGATACAACTCACTGGAGACACCAATTGCCAAATTTTGTGAGGCACCAACCTCAAGAATATGATATTCCACCTTATGTAGTTTCTTCTTAAACCAGTTGAAGGTAATTATGCTTCTTCTTTTCTGCTATTCCAAAAGTCTGCTCTATATATTTTTTTCAAAAAATCCTTTTCCCTTCTTCTATGCTCTGCTGTACATTTTCCAACTATCTATTTTGAATAATATTTTCTTATTTATTCTTCTATAGCATCACTCTTTTTACATAGACACCAACCTTCTTTTCTATCAACTTAATTTGAAAATACATTACTTAATTTTAATATCTACCGCTTCCTTGATCTGTTATCTTTTCAAATTCAATGGTCTTTAAATCTTCTTATGTGACTCTTCATTTTCCTGGACGTGAAACAACTTGAAAGGAATAGAATTTGAATATAAAACGCCAAAGTAAAATAACCACCAACACTCATTAATGATTATAATTTTTCATTGCTTGATGACCTTTGGCATTCCCTGGTTAGATAAGAAGTTTGTAATTAAATACCTTTATCTTTCCCTTGCTACTTCACATAAGTTGTACATGTGTTGTGTTCTTGTTACATTCTTGAAGTTTACCTACTACGCACTAGATGCATACTTGGTGTCCTCACAACATTCACACAATAATTCATTGTTTCTTCTCTCTGATGAATTATCTCACACATAATTTTCTTCCTTTCATATTTACTCCTTCACAATAACTCACTGTATCTTCTCACCTACACATTTTATGACACCAACTCTGTATAAAAACCGAGGAATTTATCTTCATGGTCAACCTCATTCTCTACTTCTCCATATTATCAATGTAAGAGCACTCCCTTCACAACTTCACTCTTCATATATTTATTTCTCTCCACTCTAATTCCACATCATATAATGATTTTATATCTCCTTTATACCTGTGCACTCTATTCACTTTGAAATCCAAAAAATATGAAGGTTGGAAAATCATGATTATTAAATAATCTCATAAATGCATTACAAAAGGCAACCAAACTATTGGTCCTAGACCAAGACCAACCGTAAAATTTTAAAAAATATAAATAATTCTATTTAGACTCTGAAATAATAGAATAGACTTTGGGCATACTTATAATCTCTCTGGTTAGACTCCAAAGCAATAAAAAAAGTTTATATAGACTCCAAAGCAATAAAAAAGACATCAGACATACTCTGAAGCAATTTGGTTAGACTCTGAAGTTCTTTAGCCAGACTTGGAACCTTCCTTCAACATCAATGAAAATTACTCCAACAACATCATGGACATGGTCATTATAAAAATCCTTTAGATGTAATATCTCTCATCCTTAAGATATTTGATTTCAATATTCATGTCTTGAAATTGGGATTAAAAGCATGCTATAATGCTTGAACAGACTCTAGGAGATTTTTATAAAAGAGGACATCATTTTTAGGTGAAAGAAATGAGATCACATGGTACATTATGGTAAAAATAATAATATCGGAAACTATAATTAGGTAATTAATAATAATAACTAACACGTGAAAGGTCGATAGTCAAGAGACCGCAAAATTATATTCAATGGGGATGTTTAATTTAAAAAGTGACTATTGTCAATTTATTTAACCAAACATATATAAAAATAATTAGTGAATTTAATGAAAAAAGAGAGAAATTTTCACTATTATGGTTTGGACCTAAAACCTGCAATGAATTTGTAAAAAAGTTTCTATTTATTGTAGACACCAAATTTAGGTCACACTCCCCCTTTACCCCACATGTATATTAATTTAATTACCTTAAATTAAATTAAGGCCCATGCTCACAATATTCATTATTTAATTACCTTAATTAAACTAATTTCCACCTCACCTAAACACCTCATCACAAACCCATTCTTAGCATGTTTCCCTTTTACTAGGACTCAATATACACTCACCATAACTAACTAAGACTTAGTGCTACCTACCTTAATTAACTAAGACTTAGTTCAACCCTAAAATCACATGCCTATTCTTCCTCTAACCACATTCCCTCTTATCTAAGTGCAACATTCTGTTTTGATCCACTAGAATAAACAGAGCTGGCCAAAAAGATTGCCAAGATCTGTCATTTTTAGTAAACCTAGGATTTCCCAACTTAACCGATGCCGATCAACCCTAAACCAATGCCGATCACCCTAAACCATTGTCAGTTACCATATATTCACTTTGGTAACCTTGTTTGAGAGGTTGGAAGACTTATTCAAGTCTTGGAGAAGAGAGATCTACATACAAGCACACACCAAAGCACTCCTGCACATCCAGACACCTTGAACCAACAACCAAGCACTGATCTGAAAGGAAATCATTCAAGGTAACATTCTGGGAAACACAACCACAGCTCTGACCATTGGTTCCATGGATCAACCATCACCTCCATCCAACCACCAAGTCTACAAAACACCAGTAAGTACCTTTAGATCTGTACCTTCACATATTTATTTAGATTAGTTTCTTCATATCTGTTGGAGAGTTCTAGTTTCCCTTACATCCCATCACCTCTCACCTCCCTCCCCCAACATACATGTTATCTACCTCCCCATTATCTTTCCATTCCCTGGGAAATCCCAAAGAATCACCAAAACCCACCCTCACTAAATTTTTACCAGCCCGAGCCTACCGACGTTGGTTAACCTGAAACCGTCATTGGTTTCTTCTCAACCGACATCATTCATACCATACCGATGTTGGTCTATGTGTCTGGAAAACTTTCCTATAACAACAAACTCATACCTTTCATCCAAACAACCCAAATCACCTAAAGCTTGACCCTGACCCGTCCCCACCACTTTATTTACTCTATTTAACTTTCAGATCTGATCCTAACCTAACATGTTAGATTAGATTTGTTTATTATACTTGAATGAGATACCTAAATCATATCAACTATAGTAGGAAATTATTGGTTCATATTATTTCTTGTATTAAGTTAATTAAACAATGGATTGACAACCATCTAGGAAGTATCACACTTCTCGGATCTAGCATACGCTAGGCAGTCCATTGACATATATTATTAAATATTTCTTATGTGGTATTGTTTGTATTCGTAGGTATTTCCTCCTAGCAAAAAGGAAGTTCTCCGTGATCAAAATTGGATCAGGAAATTAGAACGCGCAAACTCTACCTTCCACTTTCACTCACATGTATTCTTCCTCACCCTTACCTTATCTGTTGTTCTCTTACATATGCACACTATTCAACAAAACATTTTGGCATGTCTGGTGGGACCCATTTGGGTTCTTTGTATTGTTCATTATTAGGGAATCATTTTGTGTTATTTATTTTTTGAAAGATATTTCATAATTAAAACTTCTCCCTTAGAAACATTTTTCTTCTCCTACTTGTCTCAGTGATATTCTTAGTTTGGATTAAAAAGAACACTTCTTTTTATTTTATATTACATTAATGAAAGACATAATCTTGCCTATTCATTATTTCTCTCATTGAATATAATTTTTGGATTTGGGTTTAAAATCTTGTTACATTTCATCCTTGTATGCTGCATGATTTGTTCACATTTAAAAATGAGGGCAACCTATATGCTGGAAGTCATGCCCAGCTGATGGTTGACACAATTGAACAATAGAAAGCACATTTCTCTCTTCTCTCTCTATTCCCAAACTGAAAAAAATTTGAATTATACACATCTTCTTAAACAACATCCCACCCGGAAGAAGCTGTCAACCATCACATGATCATAGGATTGACAGAGGGGGCACCCAGCTGGTTATCTCTGTCCAGTCATCACCTCAGAGAAAGGACTGCCCCTGCCATAACATAACCTGAAACCTCACATTTAGATTTCCTTCTTTGTAGGATGCCTTCCTAACCAAAAAATCTGTTCTAAATTCACAAGTCAGTTTGAAATAGTATAAGATAAAACAAACATAAATTCACTTATAGGATTACGTGTTCTCTTAGCTTTATTCTTGACTTGTATTTTGAGGTGTGAGTTACGATTCTCCATTTTTTCTTCTTCCTTTCGCACTCCCCATCATAGCTGGAGTATTCTGGTTATTTTTGAGTGTGTCATCACCTTATCTGGTCATTCTCAGATTTCTGGGTTGATCCTTTATCTAGTTTTAATTCACAAACATCCATTTTCTTCATTTCTTCTCATTTCACAGTAACCGGTGTCGGTCCAAGCTGACCGTCGTTGTTTACATCTGACCATCATTGGTTTACCTAACCAGTGTCAGATTCTGGCTATTTTGGTTATTTTACCTGAAACAACCTTCATCACCTATTCTTTTCTACTTTTGGTCCTTAGGACAACCATCATATCCCCTAACATTTCTGATATCTCTATCAGATACAATTTCCCCAGTTCATACTCATCAATTTTATTTCATTTTCTGAAACTCATACTTTCCATAGTGACTGGTATCAGTTATCATAACCATCATCAGTTCCCTTTAACTGTCATTGGTCATACTGACCATCGTTCAGTTTCTGTGTTTGATTTTTAATCAAAACACTGACCATATTTACCCCCAGACTTCATCCTTCTCTGCTTCTGTTGTTTTCTGTGTCATTTACAGAATACAGTCTTACCAGGTCAACACTAATTCACATGGTGTTGACTCACAGCCAAACTAATGCCCTTGTATTTCATGCCAGCCATCAGCCACTCCCACCTAGTCCATCACCGCCATCCATCCTATCACCTATGGATCTGACTCAGCTTATCCCCATTATTATCGACGATGAGGAGTTCACAAGACTCCTTGATCAGAATCCCATGGCCCTATAATACTATCTTGCCCACTCATCTACCCAGGATTCCTCAGGATAGTTAATATATGACATGCCCATATCTATCCCTCCTGCCCTCACACCCACTTCCGCATCAGCTACCACTAGTTCGGCATTGCCCTCATCTACATCACCCCCTGTGGTCTCTCAGTTAGGTTCCACCTCTGCCATAACTGCTTCCCCAATGACGTCTATTGCACCATGACATCAACCATGCCTTCACCGAATGCCTTGAGCATAGCCCCATCCGCCCCCTTTTCCTTGTATGTACCAGTGGCGTCACAACCACCTCCAGTGTCAGAAACCCACACCCCTTTCCAAAATATGGTTCTTTCTATCCCTCAGTCTCTACCACCCATTACCATGAGAGTTTTTGTGACCACCCCACCTATTTACATGCATCACCAGCATCCCCCAATCTCATCTATCACTTATTCGGGGTACATTCCACCTGTATCTATACCCCCTTCACAGTTTTCATATTCCACACCCTCATGTACTGGGATACCATCTACATCATACACCCATTATCAACCTCCCTTTACTACGGGAGGCACCCATTCCTCACAACCCACCAATGACCTCATTAGGATGATGATGGAAAAGATGCAGACATTAGAAGCATCAGTTTCTAGCTCCCGTAACTCCCTGACCTATATGAAAAAATCTGTAATGAGCCTATTCATCCATCCATTCCTATTCACCTCGTATCTTATGCATTGGGAAATGCCTAAATTCAACCATTTTAACAGTAAAGAGGACCCACAACAGAACTTGTGGTCATTCAAGCATGGGTGCTACCTAATTACCCATGACGATGCTTTGCTCTTATGAACATTTCCCATGTCCCTAACAGGACCCGCCTTAGATTGGTACAACAGTTTACCTAGACATTCCATCTACTCCTTCAACCAAGTGGCTCAGGCATTCCTAGACCACTTCTCATCAATGTAGTCAAGAAGGTCACCATGATCAACCTGTATTCGACATGATAGTATGAAGATGAATCTATCACAGATTTTGTTTACCAGTAGCAGAGTCTTATCAACCAATTGACATTCCAGTTACCTCAAACTAAGCTTATTGAGTTGTTCACTAGAGCTTGTGCCAGACACATCTCACCAAATCTATAGGTACAAACCTTATAAACCTTCAATGAAAGCATTCACCATGGCATGAAAGCTTGGAAATTCACACCATTGAAGAAAATAAAATCTAATTACGAAACAAGAACGCCCCATTCAAATCAAATGATTCTTCTTCATCTTCAAAACCTCAAAATAACTATTCAAAGACCAAAGGATCTGCCAACGTGGTAGTCCTCAAGGTGGGACCATCTCATCCTTCTAATCAAGCCCAACCTTCTTCCAATCTTTCCCCTATCTAGGCCTTTCAGCTCCGGCGGGAGCAGTGGAATTACACTTCAATTGGAGAGCCCTATTCTTCAGTCTTGGAAAAGCTTCTTAAAGCTGGAGCCATTACACTTCCTCCCATAAAACCTCATACAGGTTTCGATCCTACCCATCCTATGCCTGCATGGTATAAAGAACATGACTACTATAATTACCATCACGTCAAAGGCCATAGATGAACGGTAATTACATAACTTTTAAGAACATTGTCCAAGAGATGATAGATAATGGAGACCTCATCGTGGACAACCCGAACGCTATGAAAAATCAAAATTTGCACATCTTTAAAAATCCGTTCCCTAACCATAAACCATCGTCTAATCAAAATAGTGAACCTTCATCCAATGAAAGAAATGTCCATGAAGTCCACACGGTTTTTGATATCATATCGACCATTCCTCAAATCCCACCTATTTTGTCTATTGAGGAAATTTTGGCACGAGCTCCTCTACCCACAAAGGAGCATACCTCTTCCACTCCTTCACCCCCAGAGGAGTCCCCTTCATCTCTTCCTTCACCTCATGGAGGAACCCACACTTTCTACCGATGCCATTCCATCGTCTACCTCACAACCTACCAAGCAGTCAATGCTTTTAAATATCTCATCCACAGGAGAATCATCATCATCTTCTCCTCCACCAAGGAAGAAGTCTACCTCACCCCACCTATTATCTCTCCTACCCATGGGAGACTCATCAGACATGCCACTACCTGTTGGGGGAAGTTCTTCTCAGCATCCCAGGACCCCATTGACATGATCTTGACTCTTTTACCTACAAGTTATGAGGCTAGCCAATTCCCTGTCTCGTAGACATATTTTATAGGGATTGCCACCAAACCAACTCCATCTTCTTCTTCAGTAGTCCCATTTTCACGGTTGGCCGATTGTTTGGATTACGTTGATAATTCCATGCTCTGGGGATGTCTCCGGCTCCCCTTTTCGACCCAAATGCAAATGTTTCCTGAGGATACTTCCACGATCTACCCAAAGGTATTTTCAGCAATCAGATCAACATTGACCATGCCTATTGAAACTAATTCTTCTTCATCATCTCTACCTACATCCAAACCTCTACCCACAACTAAAACCATTCCAAGACCTCAAAACCTACCCACACCTATCTCCTCACCTGTATCTAGACCCATCACTACCTTGGGTGTCATGCCGACATCAAGCCTTACTCACCCACCTGTCAAATTGGACTTAGCCGCATCTTCCCAAACCTGCACCAACATTATCCCTCCACCTAAAAGGAAGACCCAACCTTCTAGGCCACATACACCGGTCTCACCTACCACACCTTTGTCACCTTCCCCCTTTCCATCCATCCTAGGGCCCCATCCATCAACCCTGATCAAATAGTCTCCTACCCAAGGCCAGTCAAAAGATAAACAACCTACTACTGCATCACGAGCCTTTGTTACACCTCATTCACCCAAAAACCAAACACCCTCACCCTCACCCGTGCACTTCTTACCACCTATACCTCCACCAATTACTATCCCCTCAACTTTACCTATATGACTTCAACCCATACCGTCCACCCAACCTCAACCAACCACTTCCACCGTAACTCAGTTGTCCCTGTGGGTAACCCATCCTCTTCCACCATCTGGTTTCCCTTCTGCATCCTGTACTCCCATGTCACCTTTACCCAAGAAGGTGCAACCCAAAGATAAGAATCACTACCCTCTAATAAGGTAGTCAAACCAACAAAACCTTCAAGTGCTAGTTCTTCTACCACATATTTACCCAAACAGATGCCATCAAAACCTAAGACAATACCACTTACCAAACCAGTGGGCCAACCCATTCCTCCTCCTATAAAACCTCTTCCCTCATGATCATTCTGCACCTTTACCCAAACCCACGCTCACTTCCCATTGTGATCCATTAGCGGGGTCCTACACCAACATTTTAACCAATCTCTTAGAGACTTCCATCATCACATTACCACCACTTTGACCTTACAATCCTCTCAAACCCAAACCAAAAGGGTTTGATGAAACCAAGATTTGTGCCTATCATTGTGTGCTAGGACATGATGTAGAAAATTGTAAGGCTCTAAAGACCATTCTTCTCCAACTTTTGTCCTCCTGAAGAAAAATTTGACGATGATGATCTTCTTGATGAGGACCATATTCCACCTTCACCTATCACCACATCATCATCATTCCATTACCCATTCAATGACTAGTATCTCCACCCCCACAACCATTTTATCCACCTCCAAAATTTGAGATCAACATGGTCCGTATAAGAGAGTTGGCCAAATCACCACCCAAATGTCAGTGTGCCCTACTCATTTCACAAGGCTCTTATCCACCACTAGGGTTTTTTCCCTCATGCTGTTATAATTTCATGGCACACCATCTCCATCCACCTCCCCTCAGATTAACATGGTTCACATTACCACCCGCACTTAGAAAGACAAAGGAAAATAAAAAGCAACTAGCCCATCAACCAACCCTGTGCCCAATATACCATCTCCACCCGCACCCAAAATCACCATCTGTGGACCTACATACCCTATCTCTGATGGGGTCACCCATCACGTAATGATAAAATAATTACATCAGTCCCCTCTAAAGATGTCTTTGTATGATCTCGTCCAAACTTCTGAATCTCATAGACAAGCCCTTATTGAGGTTTTGTAATCCATTGAAGTTTTACCCAATGACCCCACACCAGTGGCCTCCATTATCACCCCTCATCACATGGCCTCACTTACCAAATCATCTATCTTCTTCTACCCCCATTGCCCACTCCTCAAGTCTCCACCCTCAGCTTCTATGATGAGGAGATTGTACCTCTCCAGTCAGATGACCCTGATCCCACCCTTTTCATTTCTGTCTATATCGATAACATACGTGTACGACGCGTCATGATCGATGGTGGTGCTAGCATTAACATCATCTCCTCCCATGCATATAATCAAATGTGCATTCCTTCTAATTATATGCATAATAACCCAGTTATGTTGCGCTCCTTCAAAAATGCCATTACCTCCACCCTTGATACCATTATCCTTCACGTTTGCGTAGGCCCTCGCACTATCCTCAAAACTATTCTACATCTTAGAGGGAGAGTTCTAGTATAACCTATTACTTAGAAGACCTTGGATTCATGTCATGGGTTGTGTCCCTTCAAATTTACACCACTGTGTAAAATTTGAACATGAAGGACATAACTATACCATCCCCACCGACCCGTTGCCATTCAAAACTTGTAACATGTTGTACCGACCCAATGATGTACTTGTACTATGTCAAGGCATCTTACACTATCCCCACTTCTCCTTTGCACCCATGAGCCCATCCACCAATGCTGCCACCACCTCTCCCACATCTAACTCTTCTATTCCTACTACCACCTCAGCCTCTGCAGCTGAACCCTCTGCTTCCCAACCAACCAATACCCCTCCTACCCAATCATCTAGTGAGTTCATCTATCCCCACCACCCACATATGACTACTGATCCCTTAGAAGGTGTTTTTCAATGCCTCACTCTGGGGGAGTACCACCTATATAATATCGACACATTCCTCACTCCACAAGAGTATGGAAACTGTGCCAACACCCTAGTTATGACTACCATGTAGGTGAGGTTTTTCCTTATGGTCCTCCCCACCTTCGCACTAACCTAACATATGGGGGACTTGATACTGCCACTTATTCACCCAAACCTCCATCCCAAACACGACCATTTTCATCTGACCTCCAATCTCTTACTAACCATCACTTCACCCACACTTTCCTTCACCATTGTGCATGGAAAGGATTTGGTTTTGGTTTTTATGAACAAGGCCGCCATACTGTCATTTCATGTACCACCCGTAAACACAACGATCATAGTGGCATTGGATTTTCCACACCATCTCCCAAGAAGGCCTACATCGACCTCATTGAGGAAGAAAAACCTTCTTCACCCCATTCACCAACATCACCACCTTCACCCACAGAGTCCATAGATCCCGAATCTATTCCTCCTAATTTTTTTTTTCATAAACACAATTTCCCTGGGACCTCTGACCTATCAACAGATGGCGAGGTTCCCTCTTCTCTTCCCTTCATATATCCTGACATGATTGATGATGATACACCTTCTATTAACATCATTCAATGTTAGGATGATGAGTCTATCCTCACCTACCTTGGTGCTAGAAGATTCTTATATTCACTAGTCATTACATTCTAAGATGTAAACCATGTTGAATGAATCAACTATCGAAATCAACATTAACACTCAAGATGACCTGCACATTCTAAAGATAGGCCAATCTTTAGATGCTGCTGAACATGAAGCTTTTACTTATTTCCTCTGGGACCATAACAACACTTTTTCTTGGTCCTATGTTAATATGCCTGGTATTGACCCAAACATTGTGGTCCACAATATTGTTACCATTCCCAATGCCAAACCCATAAAACAGAAGCTGCAGAAAATGCATCCTCACATTGCTCTTCTTGTCAAAGAAGAACTTCAACGCCTTCTCTCGGTTTCCTTTATCCTACCCATTGACTATCCCCAATGGATTTCTAACATCGTTCCTATCACAAAAGTGATAGGGGGACTCTGCATTTGTACATATTTCCATGACCTCAACCTCTCTTGCCCCAAAGATGACTTTCCTCTACCAGGCATTGACCAACTGGTTGATCTCAATTCTGGCCATGAGATGCTATCACTCATGGATGATTTCTTGGGTTATAATCAAATACTACTCACTCTAGAAGATCAACACAAAACTACCTTCATCACTCCTTGGGGGACATTTTGCTATCGAGTCATGAGTTTTGGCCTTAAAAATGCTAGTGCTACATATCAGCAAGCCATGACTTATATCTTCCATGACATCATGCATCACATATTGGAAGATTATGTGGATGACCTTCTTGCCAAATATAAACATCAGGCTGAACACCTGACAGTCCTTAAGGTCATCTTTGACCACCTCATCAAGTATTGTGTTCACCTTCAACCTAAGAAGTGTGTCTTTGCGGTACTTTCAAGAAAACTCCTTGGTTTCATCATTTCTTTGCATGGCATAGAAGTCGATCCTGCTAAAGTGAAGGCTATTCTTCAAAATGCCTCCACCTACTAATCTTCGTCAACTTCAAAGTTTGCAAGGTAAGTTGCAATCTATCCATTGGTTCATTTCACAACTTTTCTGACTGTTGTCAACCATTTCATCATCTCCTCAAAAAGGACGTCTCATTCAAATGGGATGATGAATGCCACAAAGCCTTTGATGCCTTAAAACAATACCTTCTCCAACCACTGGTGCTCATTCCTCCTAAGGATGACCAACCATTTTACCTATACATTTCTGATACTGACCATTCCTTAGGTGTCATGCTCACTCATCATGACGAGTAACACAGGGAACAAGTGGTTTATTACATAAGCCGTACACTTTCTGGACTATGAGACTAGGTACACCCATGCTGAAAAACTTTTCTTAGCCTTAGTTTTTGTCGCCACTAAACTACATCATTACCTACTCAACCACAAAACCTTTTTCATCACTAACACTGACCCTCTACATTATATATACGCCAAACCCTACCAACATCAACATGTTACATGCTGGCTCATGCTTCTTGTAGACCTTGACCTCGAATTCATCCATCAAAAGTTTGTCAAAGGCCAAGCCATCACTGACCAACTAGCAGATGCACCTCTTTCTAGAAATCAACCCTCTAACTTCAATTTCCCCAATGAATCCATTGCTACCCTCTCTTTGGACAATACCACTTACCAGATGACCTTATTCTTTGATGGTTCCAAATGTTAGCATGGAGGTGGTGTTGGTGTTATCCTCATTCCTCTTGATGGTGAACCTATGCCTTTATCTTTCAAACTAGATTTTGATTGCACTAACAACATCACCAAATATGAAGCACTTGTATTAATTTCAAACTGCCATCTCCCTAGATGTTAAATCAATTAATATCTTTGGTGATTCCCAACTGGTTGTAAACCAAGTCAATGGGATATACCAGTGTTGTAATGAAATACTACAAAATTACAAATGTCATGTCAACAATGCTTTTGACTACCTTTGACCGTTACGAACTTCAAACCACCCCACATTCTACCAATAAATTTGTAGATACCATGGCCTGCCTAGATTCTCAGATACCTGCTTCACCTTGTGACTCCAAAATCTTTGTCACAATACAAAGGTTATAATCACCCTCTTATTTACCTCGTGAGGTCCATTCCGTCATAACCGTTGCACCTGAACCCATGTGACCTTTGGTATAAGCAGTTTGCAGACTACCTTTCCCTTTCCATTCTACCTCCTGATCTCACTCGTAATGGACAACGTGCCTTTCTTAAAAGTGTCTCTCGCTATGTCATCATGGGTGGTCTCCTTTATAAGCACGGCTTTAACAGTATTCTCTTACGATGCCTTACAAGTTCTGAAATTCCTTACACCATCAAGGAAGTTCACGATGGAATTTGTGGAGGCCACTTTAGTGGTTTAGCTGTCACTAAACACATTCTTCACCTTGGCTATTATTGGCCAACCTTGAACCATGACTGTTGTGACTATGTCAAACGTTGTGTGAAATGCTAGCAACATGCTAATCTTCATCACACACCTAGTCATGCCTTACAGGTCACATGAGACCTTTGGCCTTTCTCTCAATGGGGTTTGGATCTTGTCAGAGAGATCAATCCTCATTCTTCACAATGCCATCAATGGATTATAACTGCTACTGAATATTACACTAAATGGGTAGAAGCCATTCCCCTCATTTCTACAAAATCTGAGAAAATATGTGAATTCATCAACCATCACATCATTTTTCACTTTGGTGTTCCTCACCGCCTCATCACTGATAATGGAAAGCAATTCAAAAAAAAACCCTACGAAAGTTGTGCAATGCTTTTGGCATTCAACTCAGTTTCTCATCACCTTATTACCCACAAAAAATGGCCAAGCAGAATCAACCAATAAAACCTTGAACAAAATTCTTATGAAAGTAGTTGACAGATACTGGGAAGGATTGGCATACACACATTCCTTTCACCTTGTGGGCTTATCACACTAGTATTCACACTTTGAATGCTGCCACACCTTTTCTCTAGTCTATGGTACCGAGGTTGTCTTGCCTCTCGAAGTCTAGATTCCATCTCTCTGCATCTCACTACAAGACATGCTCAACGATGATGAATTTCACCAGGACCGTTTAGCACAACTTGAGTTGTTAGATGAACATCATCTCAATGCTCTTGATCATCTCCAAATCTACCAAAAATGTATCAAACCCACCTACGATAAGCACATCCATGAGAGAACCTTCCAGGTCAGTGACCTCATCCTGAAGGAAAATCAACATGTAACCAAAGAAGAGAAAAGTAAACGGGGAAAATTTTCTCCTAATTGGCTTGGACCCTATATCGTTACTCATGCCTATGGATCAGGTGCTTATCATTTGTCTTCACTTGAAGGTAAACCCGAACCTGAGCCCCTCAATGCCTTACATCTTAGACCATTTTATTGTTGAAATCAAGTCTTATATCACCTTCTATCTATTGACCACTCATCCCTTGAGCGTGTTCACCTTCCATATTACCCATTTGGAGGATCAACGACTAAACAAGAATCATGTGATTACCCATCACCTTTCAGCCTTATCTTCAATATGAGTACCATGGACTCTACTCATGGCATGATTCTCATGGATACTTTTCATCTTTTTCAAAGATGGAATCCCATGGTCATTCATCACTTGAAACCATCTCTTTCATAGTTAACCTCTGTGTGCTATAGTTTTGTCTTCTAAACAAGAACCTAATCTTCCTCTATAGTCTTGTCCATGACTTAAAAGTCCAAAAGCAAAATGGGATTCAACTCCTTGAGTCAAACTTCCACCAAAAATATGACTCCCTCAAAAGGGACATCTCTTCTCTCTATTTTTGCCGCTATAAATAGACTGCTCCCTCGAAGGACAACTATATAAAGTCATTGCAAAAATACAACAAAATTTTCAGAAGCTTCCCGCATCGATCAACTTCACAAAGACCTCAAGGAGATAATATACTCATCCCATATAGACTTCCCGCATCGATCAGTCTATCAAAAAAAAAAAAATGAAGAAAATGATAACTTTTTGTCATGGACTTGCCTATTTTTTATCATGGGTTTCTTGCTAGGTAAACATGTTGTCATACACTAAGTTACACTAAACCACCCATTTTCACCTCATTGCTTTTCACCCTAATTTCCTATCTACTCAAGGGACTTGGCCGTAACTGTGACATTTCATGATCATGTGACTTTCTTCACCCTTAGAATAGTCCATTATGCAACGCCTTTTAGGGTCTTACGTTCATAAGCCCATCTTGGGTATGGTAGACTCATTATGGTTCTTATCAATTAAGTGGATCTTTTACCACCTCTTACCATTCACCTTCTTCATTACTTATTGATTATCCTATACAGGACTAGACCATCGACACCTACATTTTAAAATATTTCCACTATCACCTAAGACTCCACCATGCCTATGACCTAGACTCAACCATGCCTATCACCTAAGACTCATGCCTATGACTAGACTTAATCATGCCTAAAACCTACCAACCCATTCCTCTAATTCATCATATTCTTCCCTAGCTTATGGGAGAACTACATCGGCCTGAGGCCCCTTTTCGTTCAGGGGCTATGTAGGCAAGCACTTCAGAGGGCATGGGGCCCTTGAAGGTTAGCTCGGCCACTCTTTACCCTAACCCATTTTCCCCACATGTTTGTCTATTGAACATTTTACCATAATTAGTTTCCATTCTTCACAAATCTTGGAAATTTACCACACATACATATCTACCATTTTACCACACCATCAAAACATCTAATCAATCATTTCACATTTCTATAATATCAAAGATTTTAGAAATCTACACCATAACATACATATAACTCATCATTTATTTCCCATGTTACCAATAACTTGGAAATTAAATCAAAATTACAAACAAGACTCCACCATGCCTAAACCGACCTGACTCAACCATGCCTAAACTGACCTAACTCAACCATGCCTAAACCAACCTGACTCCATCATGCCTAAACCATAATGCCTATACCTAACCCCATCATGCCTAAACTAACCTGACTCCATCATGCCTAAACCAACCTGACTCCACCATGCCTAAACCGACCTGACTCAACCATGCCTAAACCGACCTGACTCCATCATGCCTCAAACTGACCTAACTCCATCATGCCTAAGTTGACCTGACTCCATCATGCCTAATCCACCTAGTTTTCCACCCATATACATATAACAATAGAAATTAAAGCAACTACATCATCCATACCATAAATCCCATCATCTATACCAATGAAAGTTTGCACATCAATACAAATGTACACCGATACAAATACATAAAAATATCTCAAAAATATCATATACAACCTCACTATCTTTGGCACACAGGCTGGTATATGATCAAAAATCTCAAAAAAAACCTCTCATGTACATCCTCGCTATCTTCAGCACGCAGGCCGATATATATCAAAAATATACAAAAATCTATACCCTGAACATATATGGTGACTAATCATCACCCCACCTGATGTCCAAACCAGTCTCATCTGTCTCCTCCTCCTCTCCTCTAGCCCAACACCCTGCCATCATCTCTCCACCCTCTATGGGTCTAGGTCTCACCTCTTCCTGGCCTGCAGCTGGGTCAGGCCTCCGTGAGCTAGTGGCCTCTCCCTGACCCTGTCTCTAGGCTCACCTGTCCCCCTGTACTCTCTGCACTATGTGTGTGAGATCTCATCCTCTCACTCAAGGCTCTGTTGTACCCTGTACTCCACATAGGAAGGGACATTTATCCCAACAACAGTCAAATGATCCTGGTAGTACCTGGCCTCATTCAAGGCATCCCTGAATCTGGCCATCAACACTATCTGTGGTGGTGTCATAGGTCTCGCTGCAACCTGTGAGCTCTGCCCTACTACTGGTGGCCTCAGCCCCTATACCTATGAACCCTGCCCTCCTCTCTATACCATGGGACCCTATCCCGTTGATGCCTATACCATGGGACCCTGTCCCTGAGCCTGAGGTGCTACCTGTGTTGTGCCCTAGGCCTGTAAGGCCACAATATGAGCCTGTGCAGTGGCCAACTAGCCCTATAACCCTGATATTTATGCCTATAGGGTGGCTACCTATCCCCCATCTCCATCTCCACCCTGTGTGGGTGCCTGTCCCTGTGTAATATGGGCTTGTAAAGCCACCACATTGTGCCTATAATGTGGCAACTTGTGCCTCGGACCCTGTCAGCTACCCCTATAATACTGTGATCTGGGCCTGTAAAGTGGCAACCTGCCCCTGTAAAGTATCCCTCTGAACTATAAGGGTAGCCAAGTCTGGATGCCCTAGCCTAGGTGGTGCTACCATAGCTAGACTTCCCACCACTGCCTATATCTATCTATCACTCTAACATCATCAATCCATCGGTCCACTGCCTGCTCCTCCTACCTCAGTCAGGCACTTGGCTATGGTAGAGGCATAGGCCTCTCCACGTCATCTCTCCTGTACTGAGGGAATGGTGGAGGCACATCCTGAGGCAGCCCAAACTTCCATCTAACCCTATCCATAGGTATCATCTCATGCTCTCTAGCACGGATGCCCCTCTATCCATCTAAGTAGTTGTAACTTGTCTAACTCTACTGCCATCTTCCTATAGGAAGGGAAGCCAACATACAACCTCCAAATAATGTCCACTCTAGACAACCCCTCTAGTATATGCCTGTAGTATGCTACATCATGTGTAGCCCTAACAACCCTGCTCTCCAACAACATAGGAACCCAATGCCTATATCCAACTCGAACCAAGCCCACATCAAATGCATCCAGACTGGGGCATACCAACTGGACACACACATATGATGTGCTCATATGCCCAGCAATGGAGAAGAAAGGTGCAACACAAACTGAACCTCCGCAACCTCCCATAGGCCCATAACTCCCTGTATAACTACACCAAGTATGTTGGTGCCCAAGAAAAATGGGTCCTATCCTCCATCATGTCATGGAGAACCCCCATCAGTGCCCATGGGAATCTCCCACCCTCCACATCTAGCAGTGCAAAACAACACACTGCCTCCATAATCAGGACCACTAACCTCATCTCCTCAGGATGGGCCACGTACATATCTCCATAACTCAGGCTCATGCTATGGAACCTCATCTCTGCCATCCCCTCTCCAAACACCGTCAACATCAGCTCCTCTGATGCCTCTAAGGTAATAGAATAAACCTGCATCCCCACTATCAGTAACCGCAAGATCCTATACACATCCTCTAGGGTGACTGTGATCTCACCCGTCGGCAGATGAAATGTGTTGGTCACTGAATCCCATCTATCGATGAGTGCGACCATCAAGCTTGGATCCCAAACTATGTGCTTGTAGCATCTGACCCCAATCAAGGCTGACATCTGTAACATGACGCCACTCCTCTACCATCATGCTCCCTCATACTGCTAGTAAATAGAGGTGGTACTCTGTCTCTCATCCACAACTGGTCCCTAGCCTGCACCCAACAAACCACACCATTATTAAATCTTGACCATACCTAACATATCACTTACCCGACTAACCTATTCCTGAAATTCTTATTATTTATTTCCCCACAACCCTAACGACCTACCCCTTTCCCCCATCCCACTTTCACACCCCTCAACTCGTATCATATATACCTTTTACCCTACCTATTCTCAACACACTTACATTTATACCTCACTTCCTCTCTTTCTCTTTCCCTCCCACCATAACCCTTTCTCGATCTATTTTTCCTCAAAATCTGACCGACATCGGTCACTAGTGACTGACATCGGTCCATCATGACTGGCATCGGTCACCTGCTATTTGACTGATGCTGGCTATGGCTGACCAACGTCGGCCACCCTTGACCGACGTTGGTCACTATCACACAACCAAACCCGTAAAACCCTCCCCCCATTTCTCAAAATTTGACCATACCGACCTAAATACCTACCCTATCCTACCCAAATCTCCCCTACCTTTCTCCCTACCCCTATTTAACCCACATTGGACTTCCTACCCTTCCCATTTCATCAATTTTACTTCCAAATTCAAATTTAATTCCTACCCAAAACCATTTCTACCCAAACCAATTTCTACAAACTATTTCAACTAACAAGAGTAGAATTGGATCAAATCTTACCTCATCTTGGTTCCATCGGCATGGTGGTACATCTGGCCACTGCACCGGTGGCCCACCCAAACCCTCTCCCACCTCTGCCATGCCAAAATCCACTCCTCACCTCCAACCAATCAAATCGATCACACCGCTCTTGTGGACCCATCTACTAGCTCCTCTCACCAACTCGTAATCTCCACCTCATCCCGATATAATGCCTTGTCCTTCTCTCTTAGGAAAGGTGTAAAAAGGTCAAACGGCTTTGTCATTTTCTCAAAAGTCACAACACAACAATGATTCCGTAAAATATGGAATTTTTATTTTATAAACCCAAATTGACCTGACCGACGTCAATCATATTTGTGCCCTAGCCAACCGACGTCGGTCACGCATATAACTGACATTGGTCACCCTTATAGCTATTTTCCCTTGCTAAGCTTCCTTTTACCTGCAACCATTAGTGCTCACACACCTTTTATCATTATGGACACCTATTGAACCATACCTACAAGCTCAAACTACCCCTACATTTCCTTCGTTACGTCTTGGGATTTGTTATCTTACCCATACCTTGGCCTTACCCATGCCATGACCTATTTTCCTAAACCTGACCTACTTGGTGTGACCATTGACCTTATGTACTCACTATACCTTGTGATGTTGTTACCTATGTTGTTTTAGCCTAACAACCATACCTTTCCTATTGTCCATGTCATTTATCCTGACCCAAACCTTTGGTGTACCGGAACATACCTAAATGTTCCTGCACATCTGACCTACGTTGTGTTTCTGGACCATATCCTATACCTTGGATACCTGAATCACTTCACCCTTGTTTGGATAAACCTATCGACCTTAGACGATGTAGATTTTGCAAGCTCTTCAACCTGGTACCATGTTGTAATCTATACGTGTGCGTGCATTTGATTTTCATTACCCATTACCTGATTTTGGACCCTGGCCTATTACCTATTACCTGAGTTGACCACTACCCTTCCCCACCTACCTTCACTTCCACCAACTACACATTTATCAACCCACTCACCAATTTTGTATTACACCTCATCAATGCCTGGTTTGAGGGGGATCACCTTCACCCACACATGGGGCAATCACTTCTATATTTTTGTCAGCATCGCTTACCAATACAAGCTACGTGAACAAAAGGGGAAAAATGTAGACACCAAATTTAGGTCACACTCCCCCTTTACCCCACATGTATATTAATTTAATTACCCATAATTAAATTAAGGCCCACCATGCTCACAATATTCATTATTTAATTACCTTAATTAAACTAATTTCCACCTCACCTAGACACCTCATCATAAACCTATTCTTAGCATGTTTCCCTTTTACTAGGACTCAATATCCACTCACCATAACTAACTAAGACTTAGTCCTACCTACCTTAATTAACTAAGACTTAGTTCAACCCTAAAATCACATGCCTATTCTTCCTCTAACCAAATTCCCACTTATCTAAGTGCAACATTCCATTTTGATCCGTGAGAATAGACAGAGCTGGCCAAAAAATTGCCAAGATCTGTCATTTTTAGTAAACCTAGGATTTCCTGCCTTAACCGATGCCGGTCAACCCTAAACCAATGCTAGTCACCCTAAACCATCGTCGGTTACCATATATTCACTTTGGTAACCTTGTTTGAGAGGTTGGAAGAATTATTCAAGTCTTGGAGAAGAGAGATCTGCATGCAAGCACACACTAGAGCACTCCTGCACATCCAGACACCCTGAACCAACAACCAAGCACTGATCTGAAAGGCAAGCATTCACAGGAAACATTATGGGAAACACAACCATGGCACTGACCACTCGGTTACATGGATCAACCATCACCTCCATCCAACCACCAGGTCTACAAACACCAGTAAGTACCTTTAGATCTACACCTTCCCATATTTATTTAGATTAGTTTCTTCATGTTTGTTTGAGGGTTCTAGTCTCCCTTACATCCCATCATCTCTCACCTCCTTTTCAATCCCTCCACCCAATCACCTACAACCTTTTAACCCCCCATACCTAACTCCAGACACCTCTGACTATCCCTAACATTTCCATCTACCTCCCCATTATCTGTTCATTCTCTGGGAAATCCTCAGAGAATCACCAAAACCCACCTTCACTAAGTTTCCATCAGCCTGACCCTACCGATGCTAGTTAACCTGAACCATCATCAGTTTCCCCTCAACCGGCATCGTCATACCATACCGACATCGGTCTCTGTGTCTGAAAACCCTATAACAACAAACCTCATACCTTTCACCCAAACAACCCAAATCACCTAAAGCTTGACCCTGACCTATCCCAACCACTTTATTTACCTGTCTGACTTCCAGATCTGATCATAACCTAGCCTGTTAGATTAGATTTGTTTATTGTACTTGAATGAGATACCTAAATCATATCAACTACAGTAGGACATTATTGGTTCATATTATTTCTTGCATTAAGTTTTTTTAAACAGTGGATTGACAACCATCTAGGAAGTATCACACTTCCCAGATCTAGCATACACTAGGCAAGTCCACTGACATATATTGTTTAATATTCCTTTGTGGTCTTGTTTGTATTCGCAGGTAGTTCCTCCTAGAAAAAAGGAAGTTCTCGCAATCAACATTGGATCGGGAAATCAGAACGTGCACACTCTACCTTCCACCTTCACTCACAGGTATTCCTCCTCACCCTTACCTCACTTTATAAGGGAGGAATTAGTTTGGAGGGAGGTAAAGGGGAGTAGGAGAAATTGGTTGAGAGGGTTAATGTTGAGAGTAGGCACTAGAAGATTATCATCAACAATAACCATAGTAGGTACACATTCAATAAAAGAGTATAAAAATGTAAGCAACAACAAGAGTAATCTATAGATCTATTAATAAAGGATAAAGATTTCCTTCTTGGTTGTAAAATATTATAATGCTTACAAAGTTGGAAATTAAAAGAAATGGATGAACATAGAAAAGGAGGATAGAAGAAATGTAGCTTTATTTCTTGCATTAGTAGTGATAAAAAGTCCAATAACTAACAACATTATAAATTATCCAACCTTTTGGAATGGAGAAGCCATTCCAATTTATAGCTTACAAAAAATGTCCTTTCATCTCCCCTCTAAAAGTGCAACATCAGATTTACAGAGAAAAAATATAATAAAAATCACCGTATATTATTTCATATGCATGGGTTACATATTTATAGGCCAATATTTCTCCTATAATATAAGAAGTAAATATAACAACTCAAACAATATACACGAGTTCTTTTAACTCGTAACTTATAATCTATATATGTGGGTTGTTTATAACAACACCACTTATATATTATAATTATATTATCATTTGTAATATTCAAATGTACACACTAATTAATTCTTAACATTCCCCCCTTAGTGTGAACACGAGGGAAACTGCCATCTTCAACCAAGCAACATGATGTTCTACAGCTAGGACATGGTATTGATCCTCAACACTGACAGTGGGAACTACATCATCCATAATAAGGGCCCATCAACCTATCTAGGTGAATACATAAATTGGGACCCATCAACCAATTCACATCAACCATCAAGTCAATCTGGTCAAGAACATTTTCTGTAATAGTATCAATGGTACACATATCCACATCATCATCATCATAGGGGAAACAAAAAAAACTATACTTCACATAGGAAAAAATATTCTCACCTATTCTTATTCACCACACACAAAAAAATGTGTTACTAAAGCACTTTTCCACCTTTGAGGTAGTGAAAAACTTGAGGATGTTGATCATCCTCCTACCTCCATTGCCTCCATCCTCCAATGTTGCTGTTTAGCTTAGCCAAATTTTAATTCAAGGCTCTAGGTTTAAATTCCCCCCTCAATTTAAACTCGAAGATCAGGTTACATGGAAAATGCATCTAATTGAAATACAAGCATTTTTCTTTTGTTTTTACAATATTTTAACAATTTGACTATTTACATTGACATGAATCTAGACTTAAACGACAGTAGAAGACATAATATAGACACGCTAGATATAAAAAATGACAATGAATTTGACTAATTTTTTAATATAACATACATGAATAAAATACCTAAAACACTATTACTTACTACAAGTATGAAACAATGAGACTTGAAAACCAACAATACACACCCAAAACTAAAGATGATATACAATTTTGTTTATAATGATATTCACACACCACTCAACAAAATATCAACTCACCACTTTTGAAAAATTTAACACTACTTACCCTAGAGATGTGAACCACTAATTACAAATATCAATAGTAAACAAAGACTTAAAAAATTTGGCATATTTAAAACTTGTAATCCAGCTTTGTGACACATGACATTGGAAATCAATGAATTTTAATTTTTTTTTTCATAACGAATTGACCAATTTAATTTTAGACTATTTAACTTACATGCACAGGTGGAGACTGGATAGGGTTCATTTTAAGATGCCCCTCTGAAAAATTACTTTAGAATTTGTGGAGAATCTCAAAAATTGACTTTCGAATTGTTGGCAAATATTGGAAAAATGTTTCGTAGTAAAGGCAATTTTACAGAGAGAAATTTTCTTGGGGTTTTGCATAGTTGTCCAGGTTGGTTGGTTGGGTAGGTTGGTTAGGTAAGTTGGTCGGGTAGGTTGGCTAGGTAGGCTGGCCGGGCAGGTTGGTCGAGTAGGTTGGATGGGTAGGTTGGTCGGGGGGTTGGCCGGGTAGGCTGGGTGGGTGAGATGGATGAGCAGGTTGGTCGGGTGGGTTTATCGAGTGGGTTGGATGAGTAGATTGGTCGGGTGGAGGAGCAGATTGGTTAGATGAGTGGGTTCATTGGGTGGGTTGGTCGGGTGGGTGGACTGGATGGGTAGGTGGGGCATAATGGTTGATGGGTGGGTTGGATAGGTTGTTGCATCAAGTAGGTTTGATGGGTGGGTTTGATGGGGTAGGGGGGTCAGGTGGGTTGGTCGATTATCTAGGTGGGTAGGTTGGATGTGTAGGTGTTAGGATTGTCGATTTGAATTGCTTCACAGTTAACATGATTTATCAACTTGCTGGAAAACACATTAACTAACATCAATTATGAAGGGACTAACATCGGTTAGGAAAGTAGGAACCGTCATTAGTTAGGGATAATTGACATCGGTTACCTGTGTGTGAGTGTTTTATTTAACTCACATGAATTATATATAAATTTAGTATTAAAGTAGATCTATTGATTGTAATTGCATGGCTAAACTACCTAAGTTTGTATATGCCTATATAAGCATGAAAGCTATGGTTAGCAGGTGAATTAAGAGAAGGATTGAGTTAGATCATTGATTCTCCTAGATTGAGAAGATGAGAAGAAGAACATAATCCTTGGTTAAAAGGATGAAGATGAAGAAGAAGAAACAGATTGCATGAAGACATGAGCTTTCATAGAGAGAAGCTAAATGTAAGGAAAGTGTAGGTACACTGTTAGTAATAAATACCTCATACCAAAATCACGCTCAAAGGCATTCATTGTTCACTGCCATAGAGAGCCAACCGGTAAGGCATGACATTTTGCTAAACAAAGCTCAGTCAGGTAGAAAAAATTTGATATCAGATAGTATGGCAGTAAAAATTCAAGAATTTGTAATGTCTGATGTGGATTTGTTGCGGCTTGGGAGAGGAGAGATAAAATTTTGATAAAAGTAATAAATACCTGATACCATAATCACGCTTAAAGGCATTCATTGTTCACTTCCATAGAGAGCCAACCAGTAAGGCATGAAATTTTTCTAAACAAAGCTCAGTCAGGGATAATTTCATATACTAATGATTACGATGATGATATTATAGACATAATGTTAAACATGTTGGAGAATTTGAATGCTGAAGCACATACTTACTACAAAAAATGAGCTAAAGATAAGACAAATGTTTTAATAGTAAATGCAGAAAAATAAAAATATGTGATGAGTCATATTTACATGCAAAATCGAAATATTATAAGCCCCGTAATATATTTTTTCAACTTATCTAATAGACTAAATTTTTTATATTTTTTATTTTGCAGGCAAAATATGAAAATTTAAAGAAATAAGTAGCTGTATTTGAAGCACATTTGAAGAATTCCCACAAAATCTTGAATTCATTTGTACAGTTAAAGGAAAAAAATCATAGTATTAAATAAATAAAATCATACAAAAAGAAGGATAATCAAGGAGTATAAGATGGATCCATAAGTCTTACTGAAGAAAAAGACATACACAGATGCATCATTTTTTAGTAGGAGATGTATCGAGGGAGGAGAAAAATATTCTTGAAAATATCAATACCGCAGTGTGGGATTTGCAGGCATCCAGAATTATAGTTGATAGCTCTATACAGAAAGAGAAAATTCCTCTACCTCTTACACAAGAAAAAGATCAAACTTCCCCTGCAATATAAAAAATTCAATATGTTAGTTAAGTTCACCATGTAACAAGTGTGTTGTCATAATTCCAGCACTGGCGTAGGAATTAAAAGATAGTGGCCAACCTTTTTTTAATTTTTATTCTGTGTGGCAACATAAGGACAACTATGATTTAGAATCATAGGAAGAAAAGAGGATGCCCTCATAATGTGTCCTTATATGAAATAACTTGTCCAGAAGCTTTGAAATGTTATTTACAACCCCCTTTTTGGAATCGTATTGGCCGACAATGCTTTATGAATTGATAATTTTCTTCATAAAGTAATCCGCCATATGAGAGAACGATTTCAAGAGTGCTTTGGAATTGTAACTATATTTATTATTAATGGATTTCTACTTAATACAAATGATGTTTATGTTTCTTTGTTTACGTAAATGGTGCTTAAATTTTCATGATTTTGTTTAAAATATTTACATTTGTGATTTCATGCAGATGTAAAAAAATCAATTAACAGATATAAAAAACAAATATGTCCTTATTTCAGTCTGAAAACCAAAGATAAAAAACAAATGGGATACAAGAAAATGACAGTGACAATGTTTAAATGAAAATGGATCAAATAAAGACAAATGTAATATTGCATTTATTGAAATTTGTAATCTCTGTATGGAATACAACAATACATATTACATCAAATTATTGTAAATAGTCTCAAAAATGTATAGAAGAAATGAAATCTATGTGAATTCGAACAGTCCTAGACAAACAATTTCATTTGTGTCTTAGAAATCAACTGTAGCATGATCTGTGGATGTGTCTCGATCCCCCGGGTTAGGTAGAATATCACCAAATTCTCTTCTTTCTACTAGCAAATTCCATAATGTGATTTCTCTATCATAAGGAAAAGACTCCACTGAGTAACGTGATACATACAACCTCAGACAAATTTATAGATTCCTATCAAATCTATTTCAAACTTTTGAATTTAAAAAGGACAGTGAACTGAAAACCCTCTCATCTTCAACAAAGCCCAGAATCATTGTTTGAAAATTTTCATACAACTTAATATACTCACACAGGATACTACTGGAACAAATACCATTCCAAATCCTTTTGATGGCACCATATTCCTGTGGGTTTTGTAGAAGCTGAACTTGTCATATCATAGTATTAGTATAATCCATTGACTGGGAACTAAGTATTTTTATTTGTAAACTACATTCTATAGAAAATTTGTTTATCTCTTCAGTCTTAGAGAAATGGTCAGTTAGATCACTCATGTCTTTGAAAAATAAAGGACTGATGGATGTATAAGGTATGCTGGTAGACAAATTCCAAAACTGAGGATTTACAACTCCCATTGCTTAAAGTATTTTATCATTTTTGAATATTTCCTGGATCTCTTTAGATGAAGATTCAAATATTTTTCTCAATTTATTCCTATTTTCTAATAATACTACATCATATTAATTTCATGTCACTCTTACTTCTTTTATTTATGAGCCAACCACATCCACTCTTGTTTAGAACACATGAAGTGGAATATCTTTCCCATGTGCTATTATACAAATATGATCATGAATATTGCATTTTAAGAAGCACTTGGGATTTTTCAAGTCTATCAATGCATTCCAGGTTTCAAAAGCAACACCCTAAAAAATTCCATCTGAAATATATAAAATTTCAAGACTCTAGCACACACATCTTCTGAGTCTTATGAAGTATGTTATGTATAAAGAACACTCTTATATGCTTTGTTAAAATATTAAGCTCCTTCAACATGGGAAAAATACCGCAGAGTATGAGTAAAGATTCTATGTTTGTTAGATGACACAATATATCTTTAGCTTTATCTACATCCCTATGGTATTTATACATAAATCTTATCAATGAAGGATATTCATCAAATATTATATAGGTAGGTTCATACATAGATATCCATATGGTATCTACATCTTTGAGAATATTTTTCCCTCTGTCAGTCCAATTGTAAATTTATGAAATTTTAAAAATCTCTTTGGACTACTAGAATAATAAGCATGCAAATCACATATCAGCTCCTCCACTTTAGGTACATTTTCAAATGTGCTTACAACTTTGTAGGCCAGATTCATTCTGTGAGCCATGCAATGGGTAATAATCATATAAGGAGAAATAGTTGTCTAAAGTCAAACACAGAGACCATTTCTACCCCCTGCATTACAACTGCACCATCAGTTCCGACAAAAACTAATTTTGTTGCAATGGAAAAGTCATCCATTCCTGTGATATCCTTCATATTTGAGACCACCAATTTATAAATATTTTCAAAATTGCAATTCTCAGTCATTTTATGAATTGCTAAGAGGTGAGGAGTTCTTACTTCATTAGAAAATGTGTAAACATGAATACAAATCCATGAAGTATTATCCACTGCAATAACCTCATCTAATGAAAGGGAAATATACTTTGTCTTTTGAACACACTGTTTTAGATCCTCCTTTTCTACCAGAGATAGACATTTTGCAATTTCCCAGCCGATGGTATCTAACTAATGAGATTGAGGAACATTCTGTAGACTAATAACACGATACATAATTTTATTTTCTCTGAAATTTGACATGGGTATTTCCCTTTTCAGTATATGGAATACGATAGAAAACTAAATAATATTTACACTTATTTCTACCTCCATAGCTTTTCTCAATATTCATACTATTGTACCACCTTTTTCATTTATATTTTTCATATGTTTTTGTTCCTTTCCATATTATTCTACATATTTTACATGTAGACACTCTTTTTCATCTTTTCGTTTATGTGTTCTGACTATGCTACCATCCTTTTGCTTTTGGGAAATGTATATTTTCCCACAATTCTTTTCAATTGTGTCTATTTTGAGTAGCATTGTGCGATCCTTCCCCTATTTCCAACCACATATTTTGCATCGACATTGTGTTCGAACAACATTACCATTTTGAGTGTACACAAGTTCAATAAAAAAATATTTTGTAGCCCATTTAAAGTGGAAAGTCCTTTCAATTGTCTAGTTTTTCCTCTTTCTTCTGACATATTTATTTTTTTCTTAGGGTTCAACTTCTGCATTTGGGATCTCAATAGGAATATCTTGATTCTCATGTCTCCTTTTTCTAGAAATAGACCTTGGAGTAGAAGCTTCCTCTGTTGGTATATCATGAGAATTCGATGAATTTTCTTGTACTTCTATGTCATCAAGGGATGAAATGTTTTCCTCAACATGTAATGGATCATCGATATCTTTAAATTGATTATTTTGTGAAGGAATTTCTGAAACGTCTGCATATAATTCTATAAAATTGTTATAGATATAGTATTAATTTTATATATAGTTAAATTTTTACACAAAGTACAAAGATTTCAAAGAATAGTATGAAAAACATAATTATCAAATTCTGTAAGACTAAATAACCTGTAAATAACACATATCAATATTTTCAATTAATGTAGAAACCCCCTTCATTTTTTGTGATTTTCCAAAATAGCCAAGCAAAGTCTTTGCACCCTTTTTTGAACTAGCTAAATTTTTAACCTTCTTAGCCTAATTTCTAGAATCCATGACTACTTAGGGACAAATCTTATGTTTAAAGGTTATGAGATTAGACAACTTAGGGTTAGATGGATTTAGGGTTGGATGACTATGGGGTTAGATGACTCTAGGGTTAGAAGACTAGTGGTTAGACGATTCTTTGGTTAGAAGGATCTATGGTTGGACAAATCTTTAATTAGACAACTAATAGGTGTGATGAATTTGAGGTTGGATGGAAAATGGGTTGGATGGCCAAGGGGTTGGACAACTAAGGGGCTGGACGGATAAGGGGTTGGATGACTGAGTGGTTGGATGACTAAGGGGTTGGATGGCTAAGGGGTTGGATGGATAAGGGGTTGGATGACTAAGGGATTTGATGGCTAAGGGATTAGATGACTAAGGGATTAGATGGCTTTGAGAGTTTGAGGTTTGATGGACCTAGGGTTGGATGGCTTGTAGTTGTAGTTTGACAACATATGTTGCATAGTACTAGTTGTTTATGTATACTTCAGTGAATATGCACAAAAAATGATTCGAAATGGTGGTGAATTACATGCATAAGATCTTATATATGTGTAAAATATAGGAAAAATGAACCGTACAAGGGATATGTCGATAGAATTTTTTGGCAAATAAGTTGGCTACCAATCATTGAAAATTCACCAATTCAAATTTCGATAAACCTTGATTTTTGTGAGTTTACGAAAATTCACCACTAAAATTTTCCTTGAGACTGGAATTGGTGTGAGAAATAAGTGGAGGGTAGAATTTGAGGGAGTCAAATGATTGTTTTGAGCCATTGAGGGAAATCCATGCTGAATGTGTTATGAATGAGCCAAACATGAACAAATCCAATGTAGGATGTAGAAATACAATAAGTAACCACACATTTTGGAACTAAAAATTGAAGTATCCCTGCGAGAACACAAAATCTATGAAAGGAATATATGGACTTGTGTCATGTGAGAAGACCAAGTAGGATCAACACAAATATCTGGAATAGCCAAATGTTAAATGAATAAAATCCTTGGATGACAATCATACAGTAGAAAATATGCAAATATGACAACAACAATTCAGTATCTATTGAATGTAAAATAGATTGCATTGAGTTCCAATCTAAGGGATATGCAATTAATACCCATAAGAAAAAATAAAAACCATGTGTCGATGTGACATATATTTGATTTGAAGGTGGATGTTAAAGCAGAGACTAAATGAAAAATAGACTATAAAACCTCTTAAACATTATCCTTCTCTCATTAACCAGGGAGATCAAGACAATGGATCTTCCCCGAAGATCTTTCTAATCATCCATCAAAGAAATCATCCCTCTAAGTTCAATCTGATACAAGATGAAAGTGCAAAAACAGATTTATAGAGAAAAACTATAATAAAACTCACATTATATTATTTCATATGCATGAGTTACATATTTATAGGCCAATATTTCTCCTATAATATAGGAAGAAAATATAACCACTCAAACAATATACACGAGTTTTTCTAACAACTCGTAACTTATAATGTATTTACGTGGGTTGTTTATAACAAAACCACTCATATACTATAATTATATTATCATTTTTAATATTCAAAATGTACACACTAATCAATTCCTAACACCCTCACATTAATTTTCACATTTCCCATCACTTTTGACTTTTCATATTCCTAGGGAAAAAAGGTCATCCTTTTTCTTATTATTGAAAAATATATCTTACAATGTCAAATTAAATGGTCACTTAATTGAATAAGAAAAAATAGTGAAAAACTACATTCTTAATGAATAATTAGAATGTTAGAGAGAGAGAGAGGGAAGAGGAAGAGAAGAAGAGAGAGATATATTAAAATATGGAGACGAGAAATACTCTTGTTGATGAACAATTCGCTCCTAATGGACTGCGCATGAAGTTCCTGGCCTTGACCACCTATTGAGTTGGAATACTTAAGATTGTAAAATATTTCTTCTATGAGATATTGACACATTCGTAGGAATTGAATAAGTGTTCAAAAACACTGTTATGAAAACTCCAAGGAGGTGGGAACATGATGATCCTATTTTATCACAAGGTAGGAGTTAAGACTTAGAGATCAATACCTTACTCTTTTTGACCTTTAAATTCATCCTCATGATAAATATGGCTCCTTTCTAAATACAATCAAATTCAAGATGCTTAAACATTTCCTTATTTTTCTGTTACTCGTTGAAAAAGGCCTTCTCCTCTAAATAAAATGATTTCTCCCTGAATGAAATTATTGTTCTCTGACCAACCATAAAACTAAAAAATTGTTGTTACAATATCCTTCTTCTGTGATATATGGGAACACTCCAAAGAATTGAATAAGTGTTTGAAAAAACTTTTGTGAAACATTGCACTACGTAGACTTGTGATGACTTATTTATCCTAAAAACATGATGTTATTGGTTACCTCAGTAGCTGTTCAAGTGAAAATAATTTACACATGCTAGTTCATTATGACCTATTCCTTTCCAAGGTTTGATTCACATGATGTCCCTCCTCTTGGAAAGAGATTTAAGCACAAGGTCAAATTGTAATGTGGATATCATCACTTTCCTCCTTGTGACTTCTTGGAGCTTCACAATTCACCTTAGTGACAAAGATATCTCCTTCTTGGATGGAATAAACCTCAGGATACCAAAGTACCTTATTGTTCAAATGTTACTTATTGAAAATGTCTTCTGCTATAAATGAGGAAAGGATAAACTCCACATTCACCATCATACTCATCGAACACATTCCCATGCTAGATAATGAGAAGGTGATTGAGAATTAGGGCTCACCTTTATAGACCCTATTTGATATCACTTTATCATCATGGTCAACATAGTTTTGAACATGATGACCCCTTTATGTGACTGATAGGATGAATTGAAACACACATTCCTATACCACCTCAAGGCTAGATTTTTGAGAGGGCACAAGGGCTTTCTTCCCTTTTATAGCCATGAAACAATTCCCTAGCCTGCAATTATGGAAAAAAACCAATGAGATATGTAGAATGTGAGTTGATACAAATGACTTGATCTCAATTTAAAGACTAACTATTTTTGGTAGGTCATGAATAGGATGTTCATTTTTAGTAATTTTTCATAATTTTCACCTTTTGATGGTTTTTCTTGTTTAGAGTACCACGAGTGTTGAAAATTTGCTGTTTTTGGAAACTTACTATATTTATACATGTGAAGCCTTGAAAACTTACTATTTTTAGATACATGTATGTTAGGTGTCATATTATAAGGAAATTGGTGTCAAAAGTCAAGGTTTTATCTTAGGACCTTCTACTCTAGTTTTCAAAGTTTTTCATTCACTAGAGCTCTGTAGAACTGAAAAGGAAACTCCAGGGGAGGATAATTTGAAATGGACACTATAAATTACACATAGAATCAATAGAAATTATCTTATAATCATATTGAAGGTTTTTTTGGGAGAAGTTCACTAGAAAGTTTTGGTGGAAATCAGGTGCATGGTATTTTGGAGATATAAGCAGTTTTTACTTTTGGGTGTATGGATGTATAGAAGAAAACTAACATAATAAGTGATGAAAATGGAGGTTTTGGAGGGAAGAACATAAAATTTTGAAAATGAATAAGTGTTTTGAGGAGGAATTAGCTATTTCATTTGCAAAATATTGACTGACTGCTTAACCTGACAACTTAACTAGGGTTGAAAGATGGTTGACATGTAATTTCACTAGTACAAGAGGTATAAGGGGGAAACATGGGACATAAAAGGGTTATTTTCACTATATGGTGAAAAGTGGAAGCTTCTAGGTCCTTGTGGATGAGATGTAGGGAGTTAAAAGTGGTCACCGTGAGCTACAAATGAGTTTTCTATGTGACTGGGGATGAATGGTTGGACAGGGGAATAATTTTGTGTCCCCCTTGTCCCTTTACACATAGTGCAATATAAGGGGATATAAAATTCTCCATGGGTCCAAGTACATGAGAGGGGAACAAGTTAAAATGCAAGTTTGTGAAACCTAGGTGCAAAAGAGGTGAGCTTCAAGTTGTAAAAAGTTTTCCAAGATGGAGGAGTGAAATTTTGTGTCCCCTTGTCCCCTTTTCACCTTGGGGATAAGAAAATGGGACATAAAGTTCTTGAAAATTTTCCAAGGGGTCTAACTATCATGAGAAGTGAACTTCATCACTTAACACATTCATTTGATCCCATTAATACCTTAAGTAATGTTTTAAAGTGACAAAATTGATGTGACCCTTGTCCTATTTTCACCTCAAGGAAAATACAAGGGGGAATCAAGGGTGAAAAATTCCATCCAAGAATTTTTGAAATGCTAATGTTACATGCCAAGTGCATTTTAGGACACTGGGAGTGAGTTTTCCACCTCGAGAGCATGGAATGGTGTTTTGGGTTCAAACCTTATATGACTATGACTCTAACTCACATTTAGAGATAATCATAGTCATTATATAGAGATAATTATGCCTTTAATTTGAATTTTGGAACCATTCTCCCTTTCAACATAAAGGAGTAACAATAGTGACTTGATCTATCATAGAAAATATTGAAGACTTAAGAAAAAAACTATATTTCCATCTTGTGGAGGATCCCAATACCTTTCCATTGTATTTTATGATATTCAAAATCCTCTTAGAGATCCAAAATCATCTGGATAATTTTTCTTTCACCGTTAGAGTATAGAATTCTTTGCATCCAAAATGACCTTGTCTTGCTCAAGTTGTTCCCAACATCAATTTCTTTTGAAAATTTCCCCTAAATTACCTTGGAAAAATTCATTTATCTTTTTTACACCTCTTAGATGGCTTGAGTATTCCCTGTCACCATCTGAAGGGTATACACTAGTTGCAAAATACCCAAAAATGAACCTTTCTAGGCCTCCGAGGAAAGTTATTTTTCATTGAATCTTAGTGATTTCTTCAATCACCTTAGGCATTCATCCCTGTACACATGATACACATTTGAAAATATTGTTAGCATCGTTCTTAATGAGCCAGAATGAAGGATGAAACTGAGGACAAACTTGGCTAGAGGAAGGGTTTACAGTGACCGAGAGAGGAATTTTCAAGTGGGGGCTTTGTTATCAATGGCCAAAATTTTTCAATTTTGCACATGCTAGACATTTAACATGATAACAACCCCATATTGAATACAAAATGGTAATATTGAAATTTGTATAGATAATAATCCAAACAATAACTATGCTAATAAGCATTCTACAATGGAAGCAATGAGTGGGTTGTAATGGTGGTGGTGACCATGTAAAGTTTTATTTTTATATTAAATTTTATGTTCATTTAGGTGTCATTGGGCAAAAATAAAAGAAGCCCTGGGCAAAAGTACATTTACTTGATTGTCACTTAAAAGTTTCTCTTAGTTAACTAAATCAAAATGTCAATATCTAAAAATAGATAATTAATCTTGGTCATAAAAGTTAGAGGTATTGAAGCCCTTTGTACATTAAGAAATATTTTTTTATCATTCTATGGGAGATATGTAATAGAATGCAATGTAATTATTAATTAATGATGATATGCCTGTAATTACTAAAATAGTAAGTCTTGACATTCTTGACATATATTGATGTTTTTTCATATTAGGATGCATTTAAGATATTTATACTAGTGAAGTAAAGCATATCGATACCTCAACAATTTGAATGGAGTACATTTCATTATATATCTTATAATTCATGAGATATGTCATGAAAGGTGATTTTGCAATTAGTTGAGTACTAGTAAGTGGAACACATAGGGTAACAAATGACCCTGAAATCCTATGCATAAGTTTTGTTATGAAACCAGATATTAGGGTATGTAGAAGATGATAATCAAGTTTGGATATGAACATTCAATGAAAGTGTAGACACCTAAAATTTGCACCTTCTTCCTCTTCAGTATTTATTCCATAATTTACACTCATAAAATCCCTTATCCTAAGTCATAATTCCCTCATCATATTTACAACTTGTGTAAATACCCCTTTTCACAACTGTTAAATCTATCCTTAAACCACCTGGAAATATGGGTCCCAAAACCAAAATTAAATAAGACAAAACACATTTAAACCATTTCATAACCCCCTTAACCATCACAAATCGACGTCTAAAAAATTTCTACATCATTTACTTAAACAAAAACCAAACAACTTCATTTAGAAGTGGTTTTAACCAATTTTCCATCCCAAATCCCGAAAAACCTGGATCACCGACGATTCTGGTAATTGATAAGTTATTATAAATAGAAGTTTTCCAGCCTTCTTCTTCAAGATCCTCAATTTTGAATCTCAAGCCCTTGCTTTTTGCTTCATTCACCAGACTCCTACATCTCATCACCCAACACAGAGACATCAAGATTATCATCAAACATTATCATATATCATTGAGTTGTGGCTATCAAATTATCAAAGTATCTTGAAATCATTCTTCATCACTCAGTTGCAAATTGCACCAGGATTCAATCAATATTAGATCATCTTCAAGCAAAGGTTTGAGGCATCTTTTAGCTTCATGACACTTTCAAGGTACTCTTGAAATCATGATTTTATCCTTTATCAATATTAGTTAGCCATCAATTAGTATGAAATATCATTCTATGTCATCAAACACTCATTTTAATTAATCTTCATCAAAATTCACTAAAATTCCAACGATTCAGTAATTCCAATGATAGGCATAATCACCAGTGATTCCTTCAAAAAATCAAATTTTATCAGTTTATATCATTATCTTCTATCAATTTATCATCACATATGTTGCTTCTAACATTTCTTTGAGAATGGATCTCTGTTAGATGGTAATACCTGGTCAATCACAAGAAATCACAAGCATTCACTCACTTCCAATAGTCCAACAACCTTTCTACTGGGAACAATTTGACATCATTCACAATTAAATCTGTGTGCAATCTGATTTGTTGACATCTGAATAAGACATTGAAGATCAGATTGAATTCTTACATGAAATTGAGCAAAGAAGTTGATGAATTCTGGTATGACTACTTTGAATGTGTCCAGATCACATCCACCCTCACTTTGGGCCACTTTTGAAGCCGCACAGGACTGCATTTCCCATCTAGCTAGAGTTCTAGAGCTTCTTCTTTTCTATCTACGCATTTACTGTTTTTATATCTTTATCTTCATCCATATAATTATTTTCAACTCACTTAATTGTTACAAAATTGGCTGACATCCTCAAGGAAGCCTTCTGGATTCATATTTGAACTGAATTTTTTGGGAAACTCGTCTATCCATTTGTCTAATCTCTTCTATTTAGTGTCTTTGAGCGCATGTTTATTCAACAGGACAGGAGGACATACACATACATTTGGACTTGATCAACTTCAATCAAACATCAACTTCAACATCCATCTCTACCAGTATCGTAAACCCCGCATCTTCTGAGGTTGGTTTTGTTTTTATTATTTCACTGCATTAATTTGAGTAGAAAGGTAAAAACATCTCTAAACATTCTGACATGCCTATGGGACCCTTAGTCCCTTTTTTCTTTCATTGAAATTAATTTTCCATTCATTTTTAGGGTTTTTACTTTGTAATCTTGATCCAGTTAAATCACAAGTGATTGGGTGAATTTCCATGATTATATCAATTGTCGATGATCTCTGTGAGTGCTTTTGATTACCTAGTCAGTCAACCTCTAACATCATTTTCTTGTTTTGTTTTTTCCTTTTCTAACATTTTTATAGGTTTCTTAATTTTGGAGGATTTTTCTTGTTGCTTATTGCCTTGCTAAAAAAATCAAAATTTTTTGCAGGGTAAATTGAAAAATTAAACAAGGGAATCATTTTTTAGGTGAGTCCTTTTCCTCTCTTTTTGTTTTCTCACATTGCATTTTGTTTTCTATTCTCATCAAAGTTGACCTTTTCTTTTGGGTTTAAAAATAACATTGCATACTTCCTGATCACATAGATTATTTATAAGGATTAATTTGTTTCATTCACTTAATTCTTCCCTCACACACAACCAAATCACATCAAATATCAAACTTGCATCAAACACTTCTACCCAGGTGATAACTATTGGGATTTCATCACCTAGTAGGGAAATGACTCGATGTTCTAGCCTAAGTATAAACAACTGGTTGTTGGTATATTGGCTAAGCACCGACTCCCTTATCACTGTGGGACTGTGAAGTGAGGGGGTAGGCCCCAATACCAGGCCCGTACTGAGCACCAACATAGATTTGGGCCTCATGTACCTTTGGGTATATCAAGGAATCTAGCCTTAAACATTCCTGAAACCATCCATAGATGACCATTTCCTAGGACCTTTTACGCCGTTTTACACATTCCACTTTTTTTAATTAATCAAGATAATCAAATTCATTCTGTGTGTGATTTTGTTTGTTGTTTGTAATAAACCCATCTATATTTATTTTTGTTTGTTAGGTGATTGTGTGTTTGTTAATATGGTACTTAAAAGACAACAATCCCATGTCCAAACTTCAAAAAACATGTCTATTCCATTCCAACAATCTACACCACAATACCATCAAACTTTGCAATAGGCTCAAACTCAACTAGATGAAGCCCAATGACTCATTGATCAACGTCAAGAAATCCTATCAACACCCCATCTTGAAAATATATAAAATATGATAGAAAACATTGAATGTTCCATTGATAACACTCAAAAAATTCTTCATAATGCCTTGCGTTCCTTCCATGCACGAAAAACACTACCTCACCCCACCTGAAGATCTAGAGCAACCCATTCTCCCAGTAGTCAATCCACTTCATCTGAAATACCTGATCCCCTTAGTGCATGGTTCTTCAATAGCGGGGATAACGTATTCTCATAAATCCTTGACTCAAACCCCGTGGCTCTTAATGCATACCTTTCTGCTAGGGGTGTCCATATTCAATCATTGTTGCTTGAACTGTTGCCGTATACACCTGATCCTTCATGCGGTTTTTCCCATCTCATCGATTCAAACCATGAACCTATCATTTAGAAAATATATTCCTACCCTACTAGCATTCGATCAGAAACATCCACCATCATGTCTTCAGTGCCCATGATTACCTTTTACCTTAACGTGATTTCTTCACAAGACACAACCATTCAACAACCCAATCCTTCAACTGGTTCAACACCCCTCAACACGATACAAACACATGTCCTCATCCACACAAACCCCAAGCTTTCTCTACCATTCAAACACCTCTTGTGAGTTCTGACAATGTCTCTGTTAGGATACCTCCACCACTGTCATCTCAACAAACCATACCACCTCTTCAGAACATTACTATGTTTATTCCCACATATGCACCTTTAATCAATACCAGCGTTGTTTCCAATACTCATCTGACTTCGAAACAGTATTCAACCCCACTTATATCACAACACATACCTCAGCTGTCACAATCATTTACTTACTCCCAAGCTATACCACAACCATCTCATCCTCCTATCCATACATATATTCCCCTTCATAATATCCCACAATCATCATAACCCCTTATTTTTACTTATGTTCCTCTTCAACAAGCACCTCATTATTCTCATCCCCTTATCCACACATCTATTCCCTTTCAACATACACCACAACAATCATTACCTCATTTTAATACATCCATCCCTCCTCAGTATCAATATATCCAACCATCACAACCTTTAATATCACCACCTACCTATAACATTCCTATGAACATCCCTCAGTAAAACATTCCTTTCCAAAAAAATATCCCATAGCAATACCAATCATATCAATAGCCTAATCAATTATCATTTAATTAACTTGGTTCATCCTCATCGAGTACATAGAAACAACCACAGATCGAACCTCTTCGGGCCTTAATGAACCACATATCCATCCTTGAATCCACTTCCATGGGTCCCAAGAATACCCTATCATATGAACAAATCTGTAATGAACCTATTCATCCATCCGTTCCTTACAAGGCTTACCCTCCTCACTGGGAACTTCCCAAATTCCTTAGATTCTATAGCAAGGAAGATCCCCAAAAGCACCTCCGAGCCTTTCATTGTGCTTGTTACTTAATATCTCATGACCATGACCTTATGTTAAGGACATTCCCCATGTCTTTAGTAGGCCCTAATTTAGACTGGTATAATAACATTCCACAGTATTCCCTCTTCTCCTTCGCATAACTCGCCCAACTATTTCTTGAACAATTTTCGATAAATATCACCAGTAAAATCACCATCACAAATTTATATGCTATTAAACAATTTGAAGATGAATATATCACCGAACTTTTTAGCCCACTAGAGGGGTATAATCAATCAATTATCATTCTCTCTCCCACAAACTAAAATAATAGAACTAGTTTTCCCGCTCATGTGTAAAACATATTTCTTCCACACTCCAAATTCAATCATTTCAAACATTTGATGAAGCCTTTTTTATGGCCCGTAAACTTGAAATTTCATGCTCTTGAAGAAGGAAGAGTCAAACTTAGACCAAAGAAACCAAAATCAAATTTCCCATCCAAATCATCTTCTAGTCAAGAAAAACCCATCATCAGCCAATGTCATAGTCGTTAAATCTACACTGAAAGAACTTCTGACCACCAAATCTCCTACCCTCAACGTAACTACACCCATATTAGAGAGACTTACAATGTGGTCTTTGAAAAAATTCTCACCGCTAATATGATCTCTCTTCCACCCATCCATCCTATCGACACTTCCGTCTCCAAACCCTCTTGGTACAGAGATAATGATTATTGTAAGTACCATAAGGTCAAAGGTCATGACATCGAAAGGTGTTGTTAATTTTGCAACCCTTCAGGATCTGATTGAAAAAGGAGAACTAAACTTAGACAACCCTAATGCTCCTCAGAATCAGAATCTTGATGTCTTCAAACAACCATTTCTGAATCATCCCCCATCGAGTAGTCAACCCCAAACAAACAACATACAATCCCACCATACCATAAATACCATCAACCAAACAAAACCCACTATCGAATCCACACCCACACTTACCTCTAGTAACACACCTGAATCAACATCTCAAATAATCAGAAAAACCCTCACAATCTATTTGTCCAAAATGAACCATCTACATTCGTAGCTACATCCTCTTCACCCATCCCTTCTAAGAATCCTTCAAAAACACACAAAAAAAAACTAGTTATCCAAATTTGGAAAATTTTCTATGATGACTTCATAGCACAATATCGTCTACATGACCCTCAGATTTTCCTTCCACCCCCATCTAAAAATATCACTGTTATAAACCATTCCACTACTCCTATACAAAGAAACAAACATCATCCCTCCATCCTAGGGCCCCATCCCTCGTCTAAACCACCTACTGTTGCCTCACAATAAAAAACTTCTTATCAAAAAATAACCAAAGAACCCGCACCGAAGGTAACACCTTCCAAGATAGTTGAATCAAAAGAAGTGTCTTTACCTTCCACCTCCACATCAAAGGGACACTATGCAACTATGCTAGAAAAACTTCTTCAACAATCACTCATAGTGTTACCTCCTCTAAAACCATCTAACACTCAAGGCTGGAAACCTTCTTGGTATAATTTTGAAGCCTCCTGTGACTACCATCGGACACCTAGACACTCTATGGAAGAATGTAAATCCTTTCACACATCCATTAAAAATATTGAAGATAAAGGTCTCCTCCCCTCACAATTATGAACATCAAAGAAACCTCATCCAACACCCACAACATCATCAACCCCTAATATCGAATAATCCTTGAGTAATCTCCTTCCCCATTAGATCAATGATGTCCACATCACTACCCAAGCTCGTACCCATGAATCAAATCCTTCAAAACAAAAAAACCAAAAAAATTTCATCGCTATCCCGCCACCTCCAGAGCTCACCTCATCATCATCCAAAGACAAACCTAATATTTCTATTCCTCTAGCCCCTGAAGCCTCTAATCAAACATCAAATCAAAAAATAAAATCTCCATTCTAGCTTGCACCTCCGCTTCCACTATAGTAAAAAAGGTAGTCATTAAACAATTACACCAGGCTCTTGTTAAAATGTCACTCTATGAATTGGTTCAAACATCACCTTCACACAAACAAGTAATGATTGAAGCCCTCCTGTCTATATTTGTACCTTCTGACTATCCCCACTCTTTTACAGATTTTATAGGTGCTCTCAAAACATCCTCAACTATTTCCTTTGATTCTACTTAAATACCATCACTTCGACCTAAGGATCATGATTTACCTCTCTTCATTACAACCCAAATCAATGATGTTCTCATCAAGAGAGTCATGATTGATGGGGGAAACCATAATCAACATCATCTCATCTATCACCTTCAACCAAATCTGATTACCAAATAATGTTATCTCTTAAACACCAGTCCTCCTTTGGGATTTCAACGATACAATCACACCAACATTAGGTACTATCATCTTACCACTTAAGGTTGGAGTCAAGACCCTTTCCAAGCTCTTCTATATCATAGAGGGAGAATTCTAGTATAATATGTTATTAGGATGACCTTGGATACACACCATGCATTGTTTCCCTTTGACGCTTCACCAATGTCTCAAATATGAATATGAAGGTAAGACATTCACAGTCCCCACAGATCCAAATCCTTTCGTTGATTGTAATATGACATACCATCCAAACAATTTTCTCATCCCAAAATTAAAATCATCATGATGAACCATCCACCAACACATCCATTCCATCTTCCAAACTACTCAATGATTCCTCCCTTAGAGACATTATGGAACGCCTCTCGCTGAGGGAGTACCATCTCCTCATGCTTAACTCACTTCCCACACCTAAGATATATGGAAGACTAGAAAAACAACCATTATATGAGCCTGACATTGGAGACATTATTTCCTATGGACCCACCTATTTAAAAACCAACCTTTTCTATGGGGGGATTGACCGTCCCTCTTCACAGTACAATCATCCACATCATGCCATGCCCTTTACATTTGATTTAAATTCTTTGTACAATCCCTCTTTCAAATGCTCAAATTTACCAAATGTACCTTCCGTTGCACGTGGAAAGGTTTTGGATTGGAAGTTACAAACAAGGAATACATGACTTTTTTGTTTAACATTCTCTCAAACCGTATGAAAATTATGGGCTTGGATATGAAAATCCCTTCCATCGAATCATCTTCTAAAACCACATCCGTACATATCACTAAACTTGAACCACCACCATCTACAAAATGTGATGATCCCATAGACACAGATGATACCATATCCATCCCACCTAACTTTTTTTTAGTCAATACTATTTCCTTAGGACCTTTAACTTATCAATCCAACCACGTCACTAAGCAACTTCCTCTCATTTGGCCAGAAATGATCGAAGAAGACTCACCCACCATAAACACCCTTCAATGTCACGATGATCAGGAAATCCTATCCCATATGGGATTTGATGACCATTTCCTTCAAAAAAATTTACCACCTGACACATCAACACTCCTTAATGAATCCACCATTGACGTAAACTTAGGAACCCCTTAGGAACCTTGAATAGTTAAGGTCAGTCAATCATTAGATCCACAAGAATTAAACAATTTTACTGAATTTTTATCCAAATATAGCCAATTTTTTCCTAGTCATATAGTGATATGCCAGGTATCGACCCCAATATCAGTCATACATAACATCATCACCTATCCTAATGCTAAACCAATCAAACAAAAAATCTATAGGATGTACCCCTTCGTAGCTCTCTTTATCAAAGAAGAGTTACAACATCTCCTTTCTGCTAACTTCATCATACCCATTGATTATCCACAATGGGTCTCCAATATCGTACCCATAACCAAAGCCTCAGGAAAGTTACATATCTGCACTGACTTCTGGGATCTCAACCTTTCCTGCCCTAAGGATGATTTCCCTCTTCCAAATATTGATCAAGTAGTCGACCTAACAGATGGCCACAAAATTCTCTCCCTCCTGGATGGCTTATTCGGTTACAATTAGATCCTCATCCCTACTTATGATCAACACAAAACATCATTCATTACCCCTTGGGGACTTTCTGCTACCATGTTATGCCCTTTGGACTTAAAAACGCCAAAGCCACTTATTAATGCATTATGACATACATCTTCCATGATCTTATCTAGAAAATAGTATAAGATTACGTTGATAGTCTCTTAGGAAATTTAAACAATGCAGAGATCATCTTAACCTCCTTGAATCAATATTTATCCATCTTATTCAATTTTTCCTTTTTCTTAATCCCGTTAAGTGTGTTTTCAGTGTTTTCACTGGTAAAATCCTAGGGTTCATTATATCTATTCAAGGTATTGAAGTAGATCCAACCAAAATTAAAGTAATCATCGAGATGCCTCCTCCATCAAATCTCAAACAACTATGTAGCCTTCAGGGTAAACTGCAGTCCATCTGACATTTCATATCTCAATTCTCAGACCGCCACCAACCATTTCACCACCTTCTTCATAAAGATGTTGACTTCAAATGGGATCTTAAATTTTCAAAAGGATTTTGATGAACTCAAACACTATATTCTATCACCACCTGTACTCACACCTCCTCGTGAGGGGGAGCCATTCTATCTCTACATATCTACCAAAGATCATGCTATAGGTGCTAATGCTTGCTCATCGAGATGAGAAAGGTCGTGAACAATCCATTTATTACATAATCTGTACCCTCCACGAATATGAGACCCACTATACCGAGGTTAAAAAATTATGTTGTGCTCTATACTTTGCTACCTCCAAATTACGACACTATCTTCTTAATCACAAAAATTTCATTTTCACCAACTTTAACCCACTTAAAACCATGCATTCTAAACCATACCATAGTGACTGTAGAACTCGGTGGCTCATGTTTATGATTTTATTTTACCTTGAGTTCATATCCCAAAAATCCATTAAAGGTCAAGCCACCACAGATCAGCTCGCTGAAGTTCCCCTTCTCGACACTCATCTTCCTCATGAATAGTTTATTGATGAATCCATCAACACTGCCAGATGAATATGAATTCATCCCTATCAAAATGAATCTCTTCTTTGATGGATATAAATGCCAACAAGGGGGAGGATCTGATGTTGTTATCATACCACCCTAGGAGATTACTTATTGGTGTGTGTTATTTTCCACATCATTAGGTGAGTCATCTCACTTAGGTGAGATCGTAGGTCCATGTGTCATTTAAGGGTCATTATGAGATTATCTTATGTGTCAGTGCGTCAGTGCGTCAGTGTGTCAGTGCATCATATGCATCATTGGGAGTTACACTTCTATTCTGGGAATGTAAATCCTCCTCTCTACTCAAGTTGTCATGATTGCAACACTGGGGGTTACTCAACACCTCCTATATGTACACCCCATTTGATCTATGGGATAGAGGAGAGTTTTATGGCTTAACCAAGTTCTGCCCATGTTTCAAATCTTTACACACACATTTGGTTGATGCTCGCTCCTCCTGAGATCTCTTCACGCTGTCGTTTGCACATCCATTGATGTGCACGTCATCCCTTGTGATCCTCTCTTACGGGTTTAAACCCTCTTTCATGGTATCAGAGCCAGGTAGTTAAGCACACCAACCCTGGAGTAGTACACCTCACCAGAATTCCTGGTGTCATTACCTCCTAATGCTTTTGGGCCTGATTGGGTGTATACCCAGCTCCATCGTGCGGGAGGGTGTTGGTGTAACAACTGGTTAACACGATGAGATCCCTCTCCACCATTAGTTTGAGATTTTGGTGTGACGGAAAATTGTACATGGTATTAGAGTGAATCTTGTGGATCCATGCACTCCTCAGTGTTGCTTGTGTGTTTTCCAACTTCCGGCGTGATATTCAGATTGTTGTGCGTGTGTCGTAATGGTTATTCCGATCGTGCTCTTCTTGCATTGATTTCTGGAATTTATACCTCTATTCATGTTCATGGGTTATGGTTCCTTACTCGGGTGTTTGAGGTTGTTGTTTGAGTTTCTAATGTTTTTGGGTTTAGTGTCTTTGACCGATCGATTTTATAGGATTGTATGCATGTTTTGTGGACTTCGGGTTGTAGATTTAAGAGTTTTTTATTCGAGCTATACTCCAACTACTCACCTTTCTTATCTGCATGCATCCTCCTCCTGGTGAATCGAGCCTCTCTACATTGGTTTGGTGGTTCAGATTTTGCATTGGCCTTCACCTATAACTTGCCATTGTTCTACCCTGATCTTTGGCATTGGAGGATCCTTTGTGCATTGTTTGTAATCCTACCTTGGGATAAAGCCTTGTTGCATACACGTGTTCGATCTATTCTTCAACTCACGTTGCAAGCTCATTGGTCATTGGCTCTGTCTATGGCCTCTGCAAATGATTTTCTGTCCTTTCCACCATCCACATTGGAGAAACAGGCTCACGTCTAACCATGCATTCGTCTCCTACCAGCTCATGCATTGTTTCTTTTACACTGTCTGTGCTCCTGCGTTGCTGTTTGGACTCCCATGCATTATTGAAATGTGCTCCTGTGTTCTTGTTTAGACTAGCATGCATTATTGATCATGTTTAACTATGCATTAGACTCCACTATTCACTTTAACTTGGATCCGTGCTCCCAGGATCCAACAGCTCTCACGTGCCCTCCTTCATCAGTTTAACTCTAGTTACCTGTTCCAATGGTGGACTATTTTTTTTAAAGTAGCTCAGCTCTTTTTGGACATTTTTGACAGCGGCTCAACAGTGTAGAGCGTGATTCCGGGATCGTTCTGCTTAACCTTGACATGTGGCTTCAACTCTTTATAGCTTGGCCACCATTTGCATTACCTTCCATCCATTCAACCTTCACCCTCCACATGTGGCCTCACAATCTGACCCGCTTCAGACTTCCACCTGCTACTCCATCATTTCACACAGCTCTGCAGCCTTGAACGTTTTTTGCACAGCAGCTCCTTGCACCAGGTGGACACCAACAACTCATCCTTCAAACCAACTCTTCAACTTGGTTCGGTCCACGGTCAACCCTCTTCTTGCTGGTAGATCTTTATTCGCTGCAACTTCAACAACTTAGCTTGGCATTTGAACAGCCACATGGCTTTCAAATGTGGGACCCATCCTCATACCTTTTAGAATTTTTTACAGGTTAAAACAATCCCTGTTTTTAATGTTTTGAGGTAAAAACATTCCTTATATGGCATTGTAATATTTTTTGGTACCTATTTTGCTTGTATTATGTCCTTCCTACGCATGTCAAAGACGGAGGGTGAGGTCTGGGGTTGGTAGGAGGCTAATCCCCCCTCACAAGAAAAAAAAACCTACCTAAAATTTGATGCCATTTCTAACAAGTACCCACATGACACCCTTTGCACCCATTTCGAGCACTTTTTTAATCCGTTTGCAGGACCTATTGGCATTTTCCATCAGTTGCGGGAATCATTTTAATGCTATAAATTTTGAGTTGTTGCTCATTTTTGAGCACTTCTTTAGTAAAATTTGCATGATTTTTCACACATTACGTGATGACATTATCAGTTTTGTAAACACACTACTTTATAAAGTTTTACATTTTGGGGGGGTTGGCTAGTACTCTTGGGCTTTCACACGTAGATGCATTATCAGCCGAGTCCAACGTCTTGCTTTTGTGCATCTTGCATTCCACATCATGGAGAGTGCTCTTTTCAAACTTGAGCATCATAGGATCTCCTTACAGCCTCCGCCACTTCTCACTGGGAGAGGGAACTATTCAGCTTGGCGTGCTTCCATGGAATGTTACTTCACCCACGAGGGTCTTTTACCCTTCTTGCTTGGGCCAGTTACTACACCCACTGATCATCGTCATCTAGAGGAATTTCTTGACACTTGCGACCATGTATTTGGTCACATGATGATGCATGTCTCTCGATCTCTCTGGTTTCACGTGGCAGACTCAGATCCACCTCACCATGTCTAGAGCATTCTTCAGTCCCTCTGTGGAGACCCTTCTCATTCTGCCATCGTTGTTACTACTGATTCAGTCATCTCCTCCACTTCTTCTTGTGATGGTAGTTCTACTAACATAGACTCGCTTGATTTTACTTCTGATGATGAGGATTGTGCACCCAGTTCTGATGTCGAGAGCATTACAGAGGAATTCTCTCCTCTTTCTCTCACTATTCTAAATAATGTTGTCACCCCCCCATCTCATCAGATATTGATCAGTCTACTAATCAACCTCATATAGTCATTACACCAGCCTCCTTCCACTCCTCTACCTTCATTGGATGACTCATACCTATTTGACATCGCTCTTCTGTTTGTTGAGCACCCTCATTGGGATGATTATCTACTTGACCTTAGTCATCTTTTCATAGAGTACACTTGTGATGCACTACAGGTCCCTCATCAATCTATATGTGTTTCACAGGAGTTGATCATCTCTATTGTTGGGAGTTCCCCTTCTAGGAATCATGTCACTTCCACATTTCCAAATACCTTTATTAATCCACCCTTAGCTATGGATCCTTTTTTTGTTGTGGAGGATGTTTTGTTCCCTTCACATCACTTGAATGTCCTTTCTGTGGGTGTTCCTCTTTTTTACTATGATAGTTCTATGAATGTGGCATTGCCTTCGGTTCCTTGGCACTCACTCGCTAGACCTATGTCACACTTCCGTGCACCAGACTCAGAGTTCTTTGTGTTGCTACCTTCAGTTTCCTTTGTGGAGTGGGTGGACTTCCAACACGTCATTTCTGTCCTTCCTAAGGGAAGGCACACAGTTCATTGTGGGTGGCTCTTCTTCAGTCCAGAGGTAGAGGATCTCATCATTGACATTATTCTAGGAGACTTTCTAAAGCTTCAGAGTTTAGATCCATCCATGGCATCTTCTGCATTCCTCTTGTCTCCCTCTTCTTCTCTCTTCTTCTTCTTTTCGAGAGATTGCCTCTTTGTACATGGGTACCTTTTCAGGCTCATCTATGGCCAGGACCCATATTTGGCATCTTTCTTAGATTAGAGAGTGTGTTTTTCTCTTGTGGTGGATGTTTTTTCCCACTGGGGTTTCCTTCACTGCTTGGGATCTTTTTCTTGTACATGGGTACCTCATCAGGCTTTGTGCTGAGACCCATTTCTCATTTCTGAATTGCCACCTCATCCTAAGTTATGATGAAGGGGGGGGGGGTGTTGGTGTGTGTTATTTTCCACAAAATTAGGTGAGTCATCTCACTTAGGTGAGATCGTAGGTCCATGTGTCATTTAGGGGTCATTATGAGATTCTCTTACGCGTTAGTGCATCATATGTGTCATTGGGAGTTACACTTATATTATGGGAATGTAACTCCCCCTCTCTACTCAAGTTGTCATGATTGCAGCACTGGGGGTTACTCAACACCTCCTATATGTACACTGCATTTGATCTATGAGATAGAGGAGAGTTTTATGTCTTAACCAGGTTCTACCCATGTTTCAAATCTTTGCATGCAAATTCGGTTGATGCTCGCTCCTCCCAAGATCTCTTCACGCTATTGTTTGCACATACATTGATGTGCACGCCATCCCTTGTGATCCTTGCTTGTGGGTTTTAAACCCTCTTTCATTCCTATCCCACCAGCATTCAAACTTTAATTCACATGTACTAACAACATGGAAGAATACGAAGATTTAATCATGGGTCTCACCACCACTTTCCTATTAGGTGTTCATATCTTAGAAATCTATGGATTTTCACAAATTATCATTAATCAAGTAAAAGGAGAATACCAATGTAAAAATGAAGTCTTGCAAAAGTATAAAGCCAATGTTAATTTTCTCCTCAACACCTTTGATCATTACATTATCCAAATGATCCCACGATCCTCCAATTAATTTATAGATATAATGGCTTCTTTAGGATCCCTCATCCCATTAGAAACCAAAGAATAAAAAGACAACTCTAAGGTATATATGGTCATTCAAATATTAGATCACCCCTCACATCAAAATGAACTCCCTCCTATCGACATTGTTGATAATAATCCAGCTGATCTATGGTATTCTAAAAACATTTAACTATCTTTCTGAATCTAAAATCCCCTCCGAACTTATCACGCAATACTAAATGATCATTTCTTCAATGCGCCACTTACTACATCATCATAGGTGGTATCTTATATAAACATAGATTCGATGGCCTTTTACTAAGGTGTCTTAAATCTCATGAATCTATCAAAGAAGTCAAAGAAATCAAAGAATTCCATGACGGTATATGTGGTGGACATTTTAGTGGTAACGCTGTCGCTAAACATGTCTTATGACTTGGCTACTACTGGCCCATTATCAATCAGGAATTGTTGTACATACATTAAGAAGTGTATCAAATGTCAACAATTTCTAATCTCATCCATGTCCCTAGTCAAGCATTACAACCTGCTCATGATCTATGGCCTTTCTCGCAATGGGGGTTAGACCTCATTGGTGCTATCAATTCTAAATCATCACAAACATCATTCAATCATCACAAATACTAAATATTTCACAAAATGGGTTGATGGCATCCCCTTAAATTTAACTAAAGAAAATCAATCGTCAATTTCATTTATCAATACATCATATGCTGTTTTGGTGTCCCTCATAAACTTATCACAGATAATGGAAAATCCTTCAAAAAAAGGATGTTAAAAAAATCTGTGATACCTTTAATATCAAACTTAGTTTCTCATCACCATACTATCCTCAAGAAAATGGACAGGCTGAATCCTCTAACAAAACACTTGCTAAAATTCTCATGAAAACAGTTAGATGACAGGTACAGGAATTGACATCTCTAAATCCTATTTTCTCTTTGGGCTTATCAAACTAGCATCCATACCCCTATAGGTGATATGCCATTTTCATTAGTCTATGGTTCTGAGGTGGTTCTACCCCTTGAAGTTCAAATCCCATCACTTTGTGTATCATTCAAAGAATTTATCCCCAATGAAGAATATCGACAAGACCATCTCACACAATTAGAATTATTAGATGAGAAACACTTAATGGCCTTGGAACATCATCAAGTCTATCAAGAACGCATCAAACGAGCCTACAATAAACATATAAAATAACATGACTTCAAAATCGGTGATCTGGTACTCAAAGAAAATCAAAATGTCACTACTTTAGAACAAAGTAAATGTGGAAAGTTTTCCCCTAATTGGATTGGTCCATACGTCATCACTCACAAGTATGGGTTAGGAGCGTATCACTTAGCCTCCCTTGATGGTGAACCTTAAAAATAAAACTTTGAATGCCTTTCACTTACGACCTTTCTATTATGTTAAATGATTGATCATCATGACCGTAGTCACATCTAAGATCTTATCCCATCATTAACCATCCATCTCTTCATTGTAATGGTTTGAAAGTATGTGGTTTTCTATCACCATCCTAAAACACCTTAAAGATGAGCACCATGACTCTGTTCATCACATATTTCACTTGGACAAGTTCCTCCTTAGTAGGAACCCCACAATCATTACATCCATATAACCTTGTACCAATTAAAATATGACATGGGGCATGTATATGTAGGTCATGTGCATATTATTTCCCCTCCTTGAAATAGTCTATTAGGGTCATGTCCTCAACTCAAAATCAAAGTCAAAATATCTATGGATGCTCTTTATCAAAATAAAAAATAATATATTGATCCCTCAAAGGAAAACTATTCAAAAATCAAAATCATATTTTAAATAAAAAAATTAGACCGAACATCAAAGGATTCAAAAATCAAAATCATATTGTTAAATTAAAAAATGTAGACGAAGGACAACTACCATCCAAAATCATAGACCAATCCCTTGAAGGACAACTATCTGTATAAATAAAAAATCAAAGTCAAAAGTCAAAATTTTTAGACCACTCCTCAAAGGATGACTACCCATGTAAAAGGCTTCCCGCATCGATCAACCTTCAAAAAAGTCAATATCAAAAGCATCCTAGGAAATCTTCCCACATCGTTCAACTTTCCCATCAAAGAAAACTTCCCTGCATCTATTAGTTTGCATCTGAAAATTCAAGAATATGTATAGCTGGGGAATTTCTCTATGAAAATTTTGAAAAGGAGAACCCTTCTTCCCACATGTCTTATATATGTACCCCCTTTCATGTCCTAGGAAGGTACATCTTATCACTCCATATCCATGATTAAGATCTTGTGTAACTACCTATTGATAATCTCATTTAAATTTCATTATTAAGGATGAAAGTCCAAGTGCTTTCACATTTCTATACCCATCACTTATGTATCAAATCCATATCAAAGAAATCATTTCATTTTTACTCCTATCTCATTAGTTACATTTTGATAAAAAACTATCATAAAGATCACAATTTAGTCAGAACACACATAATCATCAAATCCTATTTCACATATTTCATACCCCATTAATATACTCAACATTTTAATCATATAAATCACATTTTCCATCATCATATAAACTAACATAATTTTTTTTAAGGAATCACATTCAAAACATAATATCAACATACATAAAAATGAAAATTAAACAAGATAAACCACAACCATCTCATTATCATATATATGGTCCAAAGTCCTGAATACATCATAACCAAAATTACATACAAAATCACACATACATCATCAAAGTCATAACTATCAAAAGCTTCAAAGATAGTATACATCAAGTCTCCAAAAAAAATACATATCATCTCTATCTAGTAAAATGGATATCACCTATAAACTCACTAACTTGGATAACACTTCCATCTCCACCCTGACCACGTCCATCTCCTCCTGCACAACTCTACCAGCTCCTCTCTATCAAACCTTGAGGTGGATGACCTACACTCCCTACAATACTCACACTAGGCACCACCTCACTATGCTAGATGATCCACATACAACACTACATTAGGTAACTGATGTATGACCATATCCTCATAATATAGCAAAAACTCTGCCCAAATACTAATAGTGAGTTGCACTGATCATACCTGGTGCACCCATCTGACTACTAGCCTGTGCACGAGCTATCAACTTTACACCAGATATGGAAGACCCTGTGATACCTAGGGCCTTCCTCAATGTATCCCTCTACTGATGATACCTATCCCTATATGTAACCACCTGAGCCAACTGAACCCTGAGCCCATCTCAATCAGTCACTATGTTATCCCACTCTAAATCAATGCATCCCGAACTCCCATCAAATCATCTCTCTCCCTCCTCACACTATCTCTCTCTGCCTCCACCATGGCCTTCTTGGCCATCAACTCTACCACTGTAGTGACTTCCAAATCCCCATCTACATCCTCATCCTCCTCACCCTCATCATCACTAATCTGAATAGTCTCCTGTGCTCCCTCAACACGAGCACACTCTCCTCACTCTTTGCACCACCCGAGTCCTCTCAAAAGCTCTATATGCCTATGTCCACCACTGACCATACTCAAGTGTGACCCCTAAATCATCTATCTGAACTATATCTCCATCATAATTTGGGCCCATGGCCCTACACTCCTCAATGATAATGCAAGGTCTACCCACAACTACCTTGGGAGTATCTGTATCTCTCTCCTCTCGTCTATACTACACTAGCTCCTTGGGAACATCCCTACACTAATCCAAATTACTGTCTAACATGGATTGAATCAAACCATCTCATACTCACCTCCTCTCCTCACCTGTACCCATGTATCTTGTTGTACGTGCCAACAAGCTCGTGCTCATACTCATGCCACTCATGAAAATCCAAGTAAGGTCTCCACATGACATCCTCAACCTGTAGTCCACTCAACATGTCCCTATGTAATAACTAATCCTTCCTCTTCCTCTTCACTCTACCCATATCCTATCTCCATCTCATGAAGCTTGCATGTCTATATCCTATTTCCCATGGTAAACCATGTGGCTGAGATAATAGATATGTGCTTGTATGCCCAACACTGTAGTAAGAAGGCTATATCAATACCAAATCTCTTGTGAGCCTTCTAGGCCCAAAACTCTCTATATGTCTGAGATAATAGAGTTGACCAGCCCACTCAAAGACTTTTTTACTCTCCATCATCTCAACTACAACCCCAATCATCATCCAAGGGAACCTACCTCCTCTATAATTAGGTAGGGAAAAACATGAAATGGCCATCATCATCATCGTCATCCTCATGCATCTATCTCTCGACATGGAAAATACAATGCACCTGATACGTAAACCCTCCCATGAGCATACTTCACATCATCCACCTCATCCACATATAAATCTCCTCATGACATCTAGTCTCTCAGACTCCTCAATAGTATAAATGCTCTCCCCACACACTGGTAGTCTGATCTAATGTACATCCTCTACTGTAATTTTCACCTCCTTTGTCAGTAGCCAAAAAGTATAGGTTGAAGGATTCCGCCTCTCCATCAATGCCAACATCAAACCCCGACATCTATGCACCCTCCTGTAATCCGTCATCCCTCCAAAACCCACTTCCTCCACATGCAAAAAATCCTCATCTGACATATCATCCCATGTACCTCCTCTAAAATAATAGGTATCCTATCTCGGATAGTCAATTTTGCATCCACCTGCAAACAAACAACCATCAAAAACATATCATTTAATCATAAAAAATATCCAAAAATATTTCTCAAAAACATAAGTTATCAACACAAAAAATGACTGCAAACTTTATTAGGTCAATCACCTTGATTCACATAAATCATTCGCATGAATTGCTAGTGATTCCTATGATTTTGGTTTTTCAAAAACCGTATATCATCAAAACAATTTTTTTTTAAAACAGTAAAAAACAATCAAAATTAAAACACAAACAAGCAAAATCAAGCTTACCTCTTCCTATGTGAAGTTTCTGATGCTTGTTAGAGGATGCCATTTCACTCAAATTATCTTACTCCTTTTCTCAAGTCACGTGAGTTTCGTTAGCCCAAATGAACTATTCACTGTGAAAATTACTATTTATATCCCCCAAATCAATTTTATAGTAATCACTGATTATTCATCCAATTCCTAGCAATTCACCTAAATCGTTAGCAATTGCCCTAAATCACTAGCAATTTTCTCTATTTCACATCTCTTGTCAAAGTCACCTCATCATGATACATTTTTTGAGCATGCTAGCTCTTTTAAAGGGCCATAATCCTTGGAAATTTAAAACATTAAGCAATCAATTCAATCTCAGGATATGTCATACGTCTATGGGATGTGAGCCCTTTGGCCCCCCATCACTTAACCTACCCATATTTTTTTCCTACCTTCATAGATTATATGTCTATAGGAGATGAACCCTTGGAACACCTCTACTTGAATAATCCAATGATCCAAAGGATTGGTAGGCCATGAAAAGTGAAAATTAAATGCTTGTAGATCTTAATTATGTAATGCCTAAAGTGTGAACTCCAAAGACAACAAATATGGAAAAATTCAAGACCTTCTAAGCTTTAAGGGTAGATTAATGAGCTCTATTAGGCCGAGTGAGTGATGAATATGTTATGGAATGAGTTCTCATCTATCAAATATAAATAGCCTAGGTATGTAATTTACATTTTATGCTATCTAAATACATTAACTGTGGTCAATGCATTTAGCTATGATAAATTATAAAATCAGCAATATAGATTGTGTCTAATTCCATTGGATTAGAAATATACTTTATAGATAACATCAACCACAATAAATACCATCATGGAGAGAAATTCACGCATGAGGAGGTCAAGGATGAAATATAAAATAGATGGAGAAAACTTAGTGGTGCTAAGAGAGGAAAAGACATAGGTATGAGTGTGTTGATGGTAGGTGTGAGAGTGATTTGAAGAGGATGACAAGGTGATATGGTGGGGAAGATATAAAAAATGGCCATAATGGGGTGCCAAAAATGAGTGTGAGGGTGTTAAATTATGTGAAATGTATCATATAATGAAAATACACATCAAATATCTCTCGTAAGTATCACTATTAACCAATCCAATATAACTTGAAAGATACACGTAACCATTTCTGGTTACTCTTGAATCCCAAAATATCCTTGAGGATACCGCTTTGGGGAATATAATTCACAAATGATGCTTGCAAATATTTATTGTTTTGTAAAGTAAAATATTAGGTGTATATATATACAACTAAATATCACCATGTGTTAGAAAAAGTGTATATGAGATGGTCTTCAGGGAAAAAATATGCGACACGAAAATAAAAATAATGAGAAATATGTGCATCATAGAAAGAAAGGAGAACACAAACTTAAATAAATCATAAGTACTTGTATACTTATCTTCCCATGAGTTTGTCTACATGCCAAACCAATAGAGTGTAGAAAGATCTATTCTATGAACCCTAATAATACAAAATTGAAAGAAACACTAGAATATAAACTAGATAAATAAGTGATAAATCCTAAGCTACGTAGGAGATCATGGGAGGATGAGAGAGAAAATATGTCATGATGGTGAGAGAAAGTGTAAGAAAGCATAACCAAAAATTATAGAGGTAAGGATTATGGGCTTGAAAACTAGGTGATTTTTGAAGATTTTAGGAAAGATATGTGTAATGTATTGTTGGATTTGTTTCAATAATGTGATCATGAAACTTCTTCCAAAATGAAAATCAGATTTAGTTTCATAAATATATCATGATTTGAAAAAAATTGAGACATTGTGAGAGAACGAATATGATTTTCTATAAATAAAAAGTTAATGAAGTCAAATTTCATTTTGTGTGTTCTCTATTTTTTGGAAAATTTAGCACCCTAGTTATCCAGTTTGGATGAAATAAGAGATGATGAATAGAATGTGATGAAGAGGAATTGGTAGATGGGGTGATGGGTGAGGAGGGCTAGCTGAGATAAGTCCCTTGGTATGTTTTTAATTTAAATTGGGAAAGGGTAGTTAATTGAAAAGCATGAAACTTAAGCTAGCAAAATTTTCCCCAAATATAGTAAAAATGTAGATTGTGTAAAAATGTAGGTGGGTTTGGGTGAAATTTTATTTTGAGTGTTGGGAAGTTGAATTTAAGGAAAAATTAGAAAAATTTCATGCAAATTTTCTAAAAATTTCATCTACAATGTTAGGCATATGACATCACAAGGTAGAAAATGGTGTCTATAAAGCTTTAACATGGTTGATAATATCTTTCATAAGGGAAGAATCCATTAGGAAAAATAACATGTGCGATGTTTTTTGGATAAATGGTTGATGCCATTGAAGAATTATAATATGGAGGATGATTTCTAGAAAGAGGGATGCTACCATATAAAAAACCTAGGGATTTTGTTAGGGGATGATTCTATTTGTCAGCATGACCAATGGTGTAGGGATATCCACTCTTTGATTGCTTTATAGATGTATTTGATGATTTATGATGTTTTTATCTGACTGAGAATAACGTCGGTGCTTAGAGTATCCAAATTTAGTGATCAATAGACTTATATGGTTTCTAGCCTTGTTAGAGAGATTGTCAACCACAGAGGACTTGATTACAAGCTTTGGGTTTTTTTAGGATTATGTAGATGACATAGATTCCATTAGATTTATAATTAATTTAGATATTTATTGGTGCATGGGGGAACTAAATGAAAATGTTTACGTGACATACTAGAGGATATGTGACAGAGATGACCTTTACACTCGAGGATGTCAATGCTATTTTGATACTTCCAATCTGGGGCCCCCCACATGTTTTGCAATATTCCTAAGATTACATATGAGAGGAGGGGGATGACATGGTGGGACATGGGGGTATATTAATATAATTGGTAATAAATCATAGTTAGAATTAATTTTGTTTATACTTAATGGATTGTAGATATTGAGAAGACCATTATTGGGATGGTTGTGACACATATTTTGTGGCACAAATTAGAAAAAGGAGTACATACCCTTATTTTAATTGATATCTTTCAAGAAGGATTTTGAGTAGGGTGTTAAATTTAGGTAGGGAAAAATCATTTGGTTACAACTAGCCCATGTTTATATAGAGCGTGAGTGAGACAACAAAAATTTATTGAGCCCATTATTTTACCATCTTCATGGATATATGAAATATTTATAATGTACAAGATGATCAATAATCCATTATAGATAAAAATGGATGCTCTAAGGATGTTATAATGGGATATAGGAGAGGTGGGGAGAGGGAGGGTTCCCAAATCTACACACAGTAAAATGAGATAATATTTTATGGACCTCAATATGTGGGATCAGTTGATAGATGACCTTTATGGCCTATAAGATAGGAAAAATTGGATGTTATAGATATCACAGGTCACTGTCATTAGTGGATAGAGACACATCATGTGAAAAGAGTTCTAAGATAGTTTGGGAGAATATATCATGTTGTACCATTTCTAGTCTTGATATATTAGCTACAATATGCTAGGGATCCATGGGGTTGAAGAGGTGAGGGACCAAAGGATTTTGTAATACCATGGAGGCCATTATACCGTAGAAAATTCCATAGGATATGATAGTGGAGGAAACCAAAGAAGCCTAAAATCAAGTTACAAATTAAATAGTTGAGGGAAAACCATGAGAGGGATTCCCTAGGTAAAGAGAAGGATGCCGTATAATGGTCCCATGGTTGATACAAGGAGTGAAGGTTGAGGTGACTAGGAGTTTTTTATTATCCTTGAGCTGTAAAGATAAACGTGCTATTATTTCCAAGGATCTGACAATGCTAGTGTATTAAGAGAGAAGGTAGAAGTTAGTTTTTGTGAGATCGTAAGATGAAAATGATGATGTTATGTTAGGTGGATGGGATGAAAGAGTGGTTGTGGAGGAATGAACCAATAAATGAGGTATGAGTTTATAGTCTATTTTGTGTTCAATGAAAAGTTGCAAAATCCATGGAATTGGGGTAAGAATCTCTAAAGAAACCCCAAAGGCTTTTAACAATATGATCAATGGACCATTTGATAAGAAATGAGCAAGGGTTTCTTCTTTTCATACATTAATTTTAAGTAAACAAACAAACTAAGCAAATGAAACTAACCTCTATTCTTTGAAAGCTTGAAATAATGAACCTAAGAGGATCTAAGCATTCAGTTTTTGTTCTAAGAGAAAGAGATCTCCCCATTAATGGATTCAAGGCCAATGGTTCTTCCATTTTACTCCATATTTGTGCTATAAAATACAAAAGAAAATGCTACTAGCTCAATGGAAGGAAATGAAATACAATCTAAAGCCTAAAAAAATACTATAATCTGTGCTAGGAAGAAGAGAGAATTCTTAGAAAATGAGGGAAGGGGTCTAGCCCTATTTATAGTTTTCCATTTGAGAAAATGGGATATTTGGGTGCATGTGGGATAAATGTTAAAGTCCAAAAAAAACTTTTAGCAAGTCAAAGTGAGGTTTGACTATGTTTAGGAGAGATTGACCATGGTTAAGACTAGCTAACCATGTTTAGAGAGTAATTAGTCTTATTTAGAGAGTAATTAGGTTTCTGAAGGGCTTTTGAAAGACTTAATCAATCTAATGAAGTGGATTGATACTCCAAGGAGCTAATAAAGGTGGTAAAGAAGAGAATATTAGCTGAGAAGAGGTTATTATAACCTATTTAATTAATTTATAAGATGAAATACAACCAACAGAGTGTTGTAAGAGGGGAGTTAGATAGATCTAACTGACGAGGTGTCATAAATTTGCAAAGGAGAAGAATAGTTAGTAAAATATTAAGAATAATAGAGTATTGATCAAACTACAGGTGTTTACATTTTCCCCTCTTTGGGGTGATGTAAGCCACATCACGTCAAAGAAAGTAGACAAACGTAAACGAGTAGAAAATTTTTAAAGGGGTAGAAGAAAAATTAATAGGATGAAGGATGCCCCTCGAGTGTTGATGGGGTGATGAAGAAACTCAATCGATGATCAAAAAAGAGAACAAAAGAAAGAATAGTGCACAGAGAAGATGAGAAATAAGAAGAAAGAGGGATATTGAGCTATCCACAAATTAATTGCCATCAATATATAATCATCATAATGCTTAAAATCCTTATCATCTGTCCTTATTAAAATATGAGCATGTGGTGGAAGCGTAAAATGACATGAAAAGCCAAGATACAAACAACCGTCTTGTGCTAAAAAATTCCCAACTCCATGCAACATACACAAATGCAATGCAATACAAGAAATAAACAATATCACCTAACAGGGAAATAAGTACATTCACACATGCTTAAACCAACAAATTTTAAGATAGTTGCACAAATATTTTGTTATTAAGATGTAGTCCTAAATGGCCCGATAAACGATAAGGGTGAAGAATGATTCCCTAAGCAAGGTGTATAATGTAAGGGAAAAGATGGAGGACACTTGGGTCTATCGAAAAAGCAATGTGTACAACGAAAACAGTACCAGGTAACTGATAGTGCCCAAGAGTACAGACGAAGTAAGCAACATAGCTTGTGTAGGTGATTGAAGATTTAGATGATTCACGAGTCATTGTTTCAAAAGATTTGAAAATGTCAGCAAGATATGGGATGAGTGCCATGCGGCTAGACACATATTTCAGCTGTAGATGAATGGTTTACTAAGTTTTAAGTTATTTCTGAGGTATTCCAATGTTTTTGATTTTTTAAATGGTTATATAATTTTTTTCTTTTAGATTTTTGATTGGTCAGAAGAATTTCAAAAGATCAAAGATCTTCTAAAAGTACGTGTGAGGGTGATAGTGGGAAGGCAAGGCTATCAGAGAGCCAGAGTATATTCCCACAAGAAGAAATATGGGTCGGGAATAGTTTCTTTAAAATAAATTAATAAATAATTATCACGATGGGGGAAAATAGATGAAAAATAGAGGAAAAGGAGGGAAAAGGTGCCTGAAAGGTTCGTAAATTATTTCAGTGTGATGGAGAAGTAACTGCAGGGTGGTACGAAGTGCCCCAACATGTGAAAATTAGCAAAAATAATTATTTTAATACAAAAATAATTATCATAGCAGATAGAAGAAGGTTAGAATGATCACGATGGAGAAAACATGCCCAGGGGCATCACGATAGGTTAATATACCCACCTGGAGTCAGTCAATCAATCACGACCAATTCATTTCTACCAGAGTTCTTGTGAATTTTTACCATGAGTGAGAGTGAGATCCCTAGAGTGAGATGGCAAGAATACCATGCAGGAGGATACACGCGGATCGCATCCGAGAGTTCATGCGGGACCCAGCGGATGGACCCTATGTGAGTGGCCTATCTCTTCTAGTTAATTACGCATTTAATGCATTTTTTAGGGTTTTGGTAGGGTAGGTAGGGTTGAATTTGATGCATGTGCATGCACGTATGCGTTGATTTGATGGGTATGTGCATGCGTATGCATAAAAAAGAGACAGGTGGATACACGCACAATCACCTATTGAGTGGGAAACAAGTGGACGTGTGCATGCATGTCAAACTAGAGGCATAGGTGTTAGGGGGTGCACGTCTGCATCAAGTAAGGATAGGATAGGCATGCACACATGCATGTGTGTGTCAAACCAGGGGCATAGGTTTTAGGGGGTGTGTTTTCGTGTCAAGTGAGGGAAGGACAGGCATGTGCATGGGCGCATGCCAAGGCAGGCTTCTAGGCGTTCTATTGGGAAAACATGCATTCTATGTGGCCTTCAAAAAATGGAGGAAAGATTGAGGGGGGCATGTACATGTTGTTAAGGGTGCGCATGTGCTGGAAAAGGGTGCACAAGTGTGAAAATAGGTGTGTTGGTGCTAGAAGGAAGGGGGGAAAACAACTTGCCAGTAAAATAGCCAAGTATAGAAGAATATAGACTAGATTATCTTAGAAGAAAAGAATAATTAGTAAGTTAGATGATTGAAAGAAGCATTTTTCCTTAAAAAAATAGATAGAAGTAAGTGCCTGATACTTGTCTTGATTTTACAGCGTATACTACCCATTATCCAAACTTGTGAGAACTATGGTCGGCTAGTAGTGATAGAGGCCCAATTCGATGATGATGATAGGGTGACCCTGGAAAACCTCTTATATGTTACGGGATTGACCCATGTGGTTGAGATGCTGCAGATTACATTATATCATGGCCTCCTGATAGCCATAGCAGAGTGATGGCACAGTGAGAGTCAGTTCTTTTGGCTCCTGACTAGGGAGATTACTATTACTCTCAAGTATATGTGGCACATTATGCAGGTCCCAATTCAGGGTTAGCTCATCTAGTCTACGAGCCGTTGGGCTGATATTCAGTGCTATATTGTAGAGTTGTTTGGCGTCCCGATGATACCACGACGTGGGATGACCATTAGGTTATCACGGTGTATTGATGATCCAGAGCTAGAATGAGTAGTGGTCTATATGATGGCCTTCGTCAGTGGATTCTTACTCCCTGAAAAGATCAGTGATTCATTTCCATTTGACCTCCTGGGAGTGATACATGGTTTGGTAGAGGGAGAGACCTACTGTTGGGGTCAGTGTATTTTGGTGCATCTATACTGGGACCTTCACTTGATTACCCTACCGTTAGAAGATGATAGGACCAACTCACTTGCTGCAGATTTGGGCATGGGACCACATTGTTATTGGTCTCCCCTTGGGTGTTTTGAGAGTTTTGGCTCCCGAGGAGCCTTCTATGATGGGATGGGTCCCAACAGGGGATGATGTGTGACTATATATGGGGGATGCCTATCATTACCACCACGAGCTTGATGAGTTACAATAGGTTCAATGGGTGTGGAGGCCTTACAGACATTTCCAGTGGCCCGAGGATGGCTTAGAGCTCAGCACTGCTAATGTAGAGCATTTTATCTTAGGCAGTCGAAACTATATGCGAGATCTATACAGGGTAGATCGGTGGAAGAGATAGTTTGGTAGTACCCAAGATGTTCCTAGGCCAGATAGGTGATATGATCACATGGACCAAGAGTACTTGTCCACAGATCACCCGTGATAGAGCACTGACACATTTCTGATAGGCGGGTTCCTGTTATGTGGGTGCCACTAAGAAAGATTAGAGATCCGGAGGTACTACACCTGAGTATGGGGCATGGTATCATGGTGTGCTTCCATGCCATTTGACTGTTTCTAGAGCAGTATAAAATGCCGATGTGAGAGCTTCTCTAGTGGGTCCTCCTAGTGGTGGCGAGGGTGGATTCATCAGTGGTGAGGATAGTGATGATGATAATGATAACGACGGTGGGCCCGATGCATACCGGTATTGTCAGGGGCAGGGGAAAGGGTCCAGTATTGCAGCAGCCACAAGGATAGGGCCCCAGGCCTAAGATGAGATAGGTGTTTAGGGAAAATTGACATAGAGTTGCCCCCAATAGGTATTCTAGTAGGGATTTACACCCCTCTCTAACAGGTACATATAGAGCAGGGTCTGGCACCTGATGCTCTAGAGTGTGGCGGTGATCATGGACAACTGGCTACCCTTCAGAAATAGTTATAGGTAGTGAATGCTATGCAGTTATAGGTGGCTGGAGAGAGAGATGCAGCCGGGGCACAGGTACATGCCCTCACAACAGAGTGAGATCAGGCACATGCTCAGGTGTAGATTTTGATAGTGGAGAGAGATTAGGCTAGAGCACAGGCCACCTAGGGTAGTGATAGTACCCTATGGCAGAGTCACATTCATGATATGGCCACACATGGGGCTCAGATATTGAGCCTTTTACATTAGTCTCAGAATCAGGTGTAGATGGTTGTTGCTCAGAGGGACCATGCCCAGGCATAGTCATAGGGCTATATTATACAGAAAAATTAGGCACGAGATCAGGTGCGGGTTATTATAGCAGACAAAGATCGAGAGGTCACCACTTCTAGACAGGCCCAAGATTACAGTGGTAGGTTGATAGGTGAGTAAGATACCTCCCTATAGGAATCCGTTGCTTCTGGAGATGCTGATTTGATATGTGATGACATGAGATCTGACGGGAAGGCCTTATACTATAGGATTGCTTACTTCAGGGTAGTCCCAATAGAGCAATGAGTTATTCCTTTTGAGCAGTCAGATGTGAGCACAACATGCTCTAGATCATGACGATTAGGCTATTTACTTAGATCAGTTTGGTAGCCCATTGCAGCACAGCCAGCTGGACAATAACCAACCAGATAGCAGGATGGTATCCCTGGTGCTGGTCCATCACATCTGCCTCTCTTTCTTCCACTAGGTCATGGACCCAGGAGCCCCGGCGAGGGGCGAGAGTTGTGGTTGAGCTCTTTACTTTTCCTTTTGTATAGATTTATTTGTATATATGCCTCTTATGAAGACCGATTATTTTTTATGCATGCCCTTTTTAGATGGCATATTGGATCGATGATGTATATTTTGAGCACTGACTTGGATAGTTATACATGTATTATATGGAAATTTTGATATACTATACTGTTATTACGATTTGTACAAGCATTGATTATGATGTATGATTTCTCTTTCCTTTATGTATGTGACATACCTTAGATTTAGAAATGTGTATGTTTCATGCTTTCATATTGATGATGTATCTACAGATAACACCACATGTTTTTAGATTTATGAGATGTTTCTGAGTTTTTTATTCTAGCACTTGGGATGATACTAGATGATATTGGTGTGGGCGGGATAGATTTTTGATTATGCGTAACCCCTCTTGCCCCCATTGGTGATATGCTATGTGATGATTAGCTTCACATACATGCATGATGTAGTAATTAGAATTTTTGTATATATGATGTAGTGAATGATGTTAGAAATGTGATGAAATGATAGATTATAGATGTGATAATAAAGAACTATGCAAAACACACAAGTAAAAGTTAACAAACTAAACCAATATACACATACAAACAACACAACAAAATACAAATAAACGAACACATGCAAATACTAGCAAGAGATTAAAGTGGTATCCAATCTAAGAAAGTAAAAGGAATTCTAATAGACGCACCTAACAAACAAATAAACCTACAATAATATTTTACAAGTATGAGAGTTCCTAAATGAATTCAATGCAATACACAATCAAATCAAACAAGATTCAATATAAGGTAAGCAAATGAAACTATTCAAAGAACAAACAATTCAAAAGACTAAGTACATCAAGACTATACAAACTAACAACTAAAAGATATCTAAATACTACTTTGTTTTTGTGGGACAACATTGATATATTTTCTAATGTTTTTGGGTTATCTCAAAAGATTAAATTTTCAAGGCTACGTTTTCATGGTTGTCTAGGTTTTCCTAAGATAATGTTGTGAAATGAATGTAGCTTTATCCCTAAAAAGGGAAATTTTCTAGATGTTTAGGTTTTTGTGTATCCTTTTTCTAAATGTTTTTGTATTTTCCAAGGTCATGTTCTGAAAGCAATGTAAAAGATCAAAGAAGCCTGGATGCCCCCAGCGTGATGTGGGAATATACAAAAGGTATAATTCCATGCGTGTATGTATGAGAAGGTGATAATGTGCAGGTGCACTCAGCATAAGATGGGAGTATACAAAGGTAATGTCCTTCATGCAGATATAAGAGTAAATGAGTCAGATCACGGTTTGGCAAAGGGTAACCTTAATATGGTTCCTAGACCCTAGCAAAGGAAGTCATATCTAGAAAGTAGGGAGGGTTACCCTTCCTGCCATGAGAGTAACTTGCATTTGGTGAATCTTCCTTGAGTGCCAAAAACTAGTTTTCACTCAAAGACCTGCCTACTGCACCACAATTGTGTGGTTTTCACATGTGGATGACCTGCTTTTTCTTTATTGTTGTCTCAATTTTCCATTTTTTGTTTGTTTATTTATTTATTTTTTCTTTTTTTTAGTTCTTATCTGATATTATTGTCATGCTTAAGTGTAGAACCTCTTGAGATGCATGGTATTCATAGGTTTTTTAATCTCTTCACCATTTAAATATGTAAGTTTTATAGGCCCCTGATCCATATTTTACAATTACTACATAAGGACCTAGCTAGTTAGCCTCAAAATTTCCTTTATTTTCTTTGTCTTTAACGGTGTTCTTCTGATTTTATTTTAGAATGAGATCTCCTACATAAAATTCCTGATGAATGATGCATTTGTTGTATCCCCTAAACACTCTATTTTGATAGACTTTTAGGTGATTGAGTGCTTCAATACACTTTTCATCTAATAGTTCTAACTCTGCCAGGAAAGTGACTCTGTAGTCCTCATCTTTATCAAGATAGTCTCTGAGAGATATTCTCAGGGAAGGAAGCTCCACTTCCAGAGGTATGATGGCTTTAGTGCCATAGACAAGTGAATGTGGGGTCACACCAGTAGGAGTGCGGATGGAAGTACGATAGGCCCAAAGGGCGAGATGTATCTGTAGGTGCCAATTACGGCCGTTTTTTACTGACCATTTTCTCCATAATCCATATAAGGGTTTTATTAGTGGCTTCTGCCTATCCATTACCTTGGGGGTAATAGGGGGTTGACCACTTGAGTTGGATATGAAAGTGTTGACGAAAGGTTTTAACCATCTTGTTTTTGAAATATTTACCATTATCAGGGACAATGGATGATAGGATCCCGTAACGACATATGAGATGGTTCATGATGAATTTTGGAATTTGCGCACTAGTGACATAGGTAAGAGGGACAACCTCTACTCATTTGGTAAATTATTCAGTGGCAGTGATGATGTGAGTATGACCATCTGAAGAAGAAGGATGGAGCTTCCCTATGAGATCCAGACCCCATTTAGAGAATGGCCAAGGCATTGCAATAGGCTGTAAGGCCTATGCTAATGCGTCTATCAAGTTTCCATATTTTTGGCATAGTTCATACTTCTTCACAAAGTTACAGCAATTTGACTCCATGGTAGGCCAATAATATCCTACTCTTAATAGCTTATTAGCTAGCACTGTGCCACTGGTATGCACTCCACAAATACCACCATGTACTTTCTTAATGGCATGGACAAAATTGAAAACATCCAAAAAATGAAGCAGATTCTCGTCGTAGCCATGATGATAAAGGGTGCCTCCTAGGAGGGTATAACAGGCTATGCGGTGGATAAGGTATTTCTTTTTAGAATGAGTGATGTCTGGTGGAAAAGTGCCATCTTGTAGGTATCAAAAGATTGGATCGTACCAAGGGGATAAGGGACCAACAACTTCACAGGCTAAACATGACTTTGGCATATCATATGTCGGCACTTGTAAATGATCTACAAAGAAAGGCATATTACTTTCCTAAGGGCGATTGCATAACAGAGACCCAATAAGAGCCATAGAATCTACGGATCTATTGTGTGATCTTGGTTTTTTCTCAAATATGACTTGTGTGAAATATTCCTTCAAGGTTTAAACCATATTTTTATATAGAACAAACTTCTCATCCTTAACTTTGTACTCATCATTAACTTGTTTAATGATAATTTGAGAATCTCCGATGACTCTTAGTTGTCAGATGTTCCAAGTAATAGCTAGCTTGAGGCCTACGATGAGAGCCTTGTACTCTATAATGGTATTTATGCATGGGAATCCCAGCTAGAATGCTTGTGGTATGACATCACCTGTTAGAGTGATGAGGACCACTCCTGCCCCGAATCCACGAAAGGTGAAAGATCCATAAAAATGGACCTACCATTCCATGGATTCTTCAATATAAATCATAGATGCATCTGGAAGATCCAAGTACAATGGTTCCATCCCTAGGAGAGGGACTTCTGCTAACTAATCAGCTAGTACCTATCCTTTTAAAGACTTCTAATTCACAAACTTGATATCAAATTCACTTAGGAGAATGATCCAATTAGCCATTTGGTATGTGAGGGAAGGTTTGGATAAAAGTTACTTGAGAGGATCAACTTTGGATATGAGCTTGGTTTTATTGTTCAGGAGATAATGGCGAAGCTTTTTGAAATGTGAAGATAATTGCCAAGAAGGCCTTTTCTATTTGGGGATAATTTAACTCGTATGCAATCAGGGTGTAGCTGAGATAGTAAACTACTCTCTTCTTTATGCTCTAAGTTGTATTGGGAAAGCAACACACCAATACCAAAATGGGTAGCGGAAATGTATACGAGGAGAGGTTCACCTGGGCTAGGTGGAATGAGTATAGGTGGGCTGACCAAGTACTGTTTGAGTAATGCAAAGGCCTTCTAATAGTCAGGTCCCCAATAGAATGTGACATATTTCTTGAGAAAATGGGTAAAGGGGTGGAACTTATCCACAAGTTATGAAATAAAGTGATAGATTTTCTGAATTTTCCCTTGTAGACTCCTTAATTGCTTGAGAGTGGTAGGTGGTGGAATTTCTGTGATAGCCATAACCTTTACAGGGTCCACCTCAATCCCTCTTTTTGAAACAATGAACCCTAGGAGCTTTCCTGATAAAACACTAAAGACACATTTCTTAGGGTTCAAGCAAACCTTATAGTCTGGTAGACATTGAAAAGTATGCCTCAGTACTTCAGGGTGTTCTTTTCTACTCTTGGATTTCACTAGGATGTCATCAACATAGTCTTCATGATGTCACTTATCATATCATGGAAGATAACTGTCATGGCCTACTTGATATTAACAAAGCATGTTCAAGAGTGAATGGCTCACCTAGGACATATTTTTCTGATGTTACTTCCCATGAAGAGAATGGGTTGACCGATGAAGGAAAGTCTTGATTGTAAGGCACGAGGGGACTCTGAATCTATCCATTTTTTTATAGCTTTTGTTTGTAGGGGGGACAATTACATCTACAGAAGGACACTCATAAGTTGCACGAGAAAAAATTTGCAATGCCCTACAATGTGTGAATGGTTATGGGTCACCCAGAATGGTAACCACTTGACCTTCATGACATAAATTGATGCACTATTGGAAATTTGATGGAACAACTTGCATGGAATGGATCCATGGGTGCCCCAGGAGCATGTTGTATGGAACGTCCAAGTTAAGGACATGGAACGTTTGTGTCATGACACGTTGGGCCTACTTCCATGAGAACCACTATATTACCCACTAATTCTCTTTCTTCATTTTCATAAGCCGTGATTGTGATATTCTTAGCTCCCAGATATATTTCTGAAACGCCTAGCTACTTAACCAATTTTAAAGTGCTAATATTTAGACTAGATCCCCCATCTAAAAGTACCCTCTTGATTTTGCGATGGGTAACCACCACTTCGAGATACAAGGGTAAGTTATGTTTTGGGTTGTTATGTGGGGATTGCAGTATGATTAAAAGTAATATGATCATTGGATTATAGGCACGTAATCATGGCTTGAAGGTTCGTGGGGTCTACATCTATTGAAACCCCTGAATTTTGCAAAGTCTTATACAATATATTCTTATGGGCATTAGAGATCTTGAGGAGATCGAGAATAGATATCCTAGCAGGTGTTTTATCTAACTTCTCTATTAAATTATACTGACCTTCCTGAGGGATAGGCATAGGATCTGGTATGACTAAGTGGGCACGTCTTGTTCCTTAGATGAGCTAATACATCCAATGAGGGAATCATAAAGACTATCATTTGTAGGGTAAACATAGGCAGCAATTCTATAGTCATTGGATGTTTGCCCATGATCTAGTTTCCTTTTCTTTTTATCTGCATGGTTAGGAAAAGGTTCCTTGTAAATACCCATTTTTTCATTTGGACCTTTCCCAGACTCAGGGGGAGAATCCACAGTGATCTTTCCTTCCTCGATGAGATCTTGTATATAATGGCACAGTCTCAAACACATATCCATCTTGTGTCCTTTAACATGGTGGAAGTCACAATATTCATGATCTTTGAACCAACCTGATTTTGGAGCATCCTCTAGGTATGGTACCATCGTAATTGGATATTCCACCATTTTTGCATCATCTAATTGTTTTAGGATGGCAGATAAGGAATCTATTAAGGATGTAAACGTACATTTTGTAGGTGCTTTGGGATGAGGTCCTTGCAAAATATTTAAAAGTGGGCCTATCTGCACAGCTTGGACTCTCTTAGAGTCTGTAATTCCAACAACATGCTTATTTTTATTGAAGAATTTAGGTTTGTTTATGGATTTGGCTTCATGTTTGTTTTTAACGATAGACTTAAGTGTTCCTTTTGCAATGAGGGCTTTCTCAATTTGATCATCTTTCTCTATGACTTCTTCAAAGTTTGAGCCACAATGCATTTGTAAGTGAAAGGCTATTTCATGGTTTAAGTTAGGAACACATATGCTCACTAACTATTTTTTCCAGCAATGCACAAGGAAAATGACTGGTTAACCCATGCCATCATTGTAAAAATCCTACAAACATCTCATTGGGTTTTTGTTTTGTACTGCATAAATCGTTCATAGTGATGTCACTTTCCATATTATAGGAGTAATGCCATACAATTTTTTCCACCAATGTGGGCCATGTTGTAATGGAGCCCTTGGGTATGCTATAGAACCATTCCAATCCCATGGCTCTTAGGATGGGAGGAAAAAGTCATATTAAGAAATTATCGCTATATGTGACCTCTTGGCAAGCCATATAGAAGTCTTTTATATGATCATGCGGATCACTTTTGCACTTATACTTATCAAACTTGGGAATGGTAAAGTGTTTTAGGAAAGGTTGTTATAACATGTCCTTATTAAAGGGGTAAGGGCATAGTTCTTCATAAAAATATTTTCTATTCAGGCCTACATTTTCCTATTGTAGTGTAGTGAGCGTATTTTTCATTGATTGTAACTCTTTCTGAATGAGTTGATCCTTAGTAGGAAACATTGGTCTTTATACCTGAGTCAATTTAAAGGTATAGTTCATGTGAGGATCAATTTGAAACTTGCTAAGTTTTTTTTTGTCTTTGTCTTTGTATATGTTTCTTCTTAAAGAGCCTAAGTTTGCTAGCTTCTGGCTTAACTTCAAGATCTATTTTTGGAGGATCTCCTCCTCAACAAGGGGGTCCTCTTCTTCATCAAATTTCGGAGGAGGGGAAGCTTTACGCTCAATTTTCACTTTACATGAAGCTTTATAGTGAGGTTTTTGTGATGGGTCTCCTTCGACAGTGGCCTTATGTTTCCTAGAAGTGGAAGCGTAGCCCACATTAAAAGGATTATCTATGTCTAAGAGAGATCCTCACTCTCCTAGTTTAGGGTTAATAACCTTTGTTTCTTCTTCACACTCTTGCAGAATTTTAGCTCTTAATTATAAGGATCTTGTGAGTACTTGATCTTTATTATAATATAGGAGTTCATCAAATATTTTTTATGTCTAACCTCTACTGTTCTCTGGAAGATTCTGAATCTTCTCCACTATGATCAATTAATAGCTCCATATCTTTGACTTGCGAAAAGGGAGGGGCCAAATTTTTACCGCTAAATGGGAAGGTTTTGAAAGGGTTTTCTCCTATGTCATGCTCGTTTGATTTGGTTTCCATTTTTGCAATTTTAGGCATTACTAGCAGACATTTGTGTGCAGCTAGCGTGACCCCTAAGTGTATGGTTTCTGCAAGCTGCTTAAGGTGATGTTTTGAACTATACTACAGTGTATCCTAGATGTAGTGTTATGTAGTCATTTTTATCAAGGAACACTCATATGCACACCTAAATGTAATGATCACTCAATTTTGTTGTTACCAAGCCTATTCCCTAAAAATAGATAGTGATAATACCGTATCAATACATAGGTCAAGTCAAAATTCTAACAAGGCCTAAGTACAAATGTGATATTGACGTAGTACCTTGACAAGGTATAATTAAAACTAGTTTGAATGACGATGAAAGCCAAACCTTCTAAAAAATGGAAGTCATGATTAGATATAGCGTAACAACATCACTGTGATACATTAACTAAGCAAGCAAGGTGTTAGTACCATGAGAACTTTATCATGATATATATAAGGAATTATCAACACTTTTCAAGAAGACTTAGATGATGTCAAAACTAAAACCAAGTGATAAGTATAACAAGGAGTTTTTAATCGTGTGAGCAGCGTAATCATGCAATAAAGGGACTTATACCATTTTCTCATAAAAATGAGAACATGATGTAAGTACCAAGATTGTGCATCTAGGATGTGAACAAAAAACTATAAACTCAAGAAGAGACGAAAGATGAATTGAAACCATAGTGGTGAAGATGACCTTGAAATCAAGATGAAAGGAATTTTATCAAAGATACAAAAAATGTACCTACGCACTTTAGACGTTTAACAACCCAACTGCAAACATGGATGGGCATAAACGGATAAAAAAGTGGTGAGCACTATCTCTAATAAAAGTGTGTAATGTATGTGCCTTTCTCACCTCAAAAAATAGGCAGTGAGAATACAAGGGTATAGATCAAAAGATGAAAACAAACTAAGTGCCACTTGGGCAGAGTTTTTCCTTGTCCGAAGACAAGAATAAAACATAACGAAAAGTGGGATTTGGTTTAGTTTTGTGATGAAATACACTTAGATTAAAATCACAAGGGTTATTTTACTTGTTCAAAAAACAAGGTTCAGATTCCAAACGAGTTGTCACTTTGTGATGGCTCGACGCAACAATAGACTAGTAAAGTGGGCTCCAAGATAGAATGGCCTCCTTAATAAGTTCTCTCAACTAGGTGTTACAAAGCTGTCGTAAGTGAGTGTGATTTACCCAAATAGTCCCCCTACCTATCTTGGGAGTATCTCGGATTTACTTTACCCCCTTTAAGCACAAAGGGAAACTAGTGCATCCATGTGTGCTCTCCCTAGGGTCACCATACGGAGAATTGATAACTCTATCTCACAAGGCGTACTAGTCAAGTGGGTAAGTGGAGCACTTCCTATTTCATCCACGAGGTTACTTAGTGGTGGATTACTTTAGGGTTCTTGGAACCACCCCTATTGTTGTAGCTTAAGGCGTTATGCTAAAGGGGTTATGTTCCAGTTGAGTGGATAGGGATGTACCCTTTTCTAAAACTTGCAATACAATTTTTTGAATATGGTGTGTTTTTTTATCTTGCTTAACTTAATGTTGTTTTAAGTGGCACACCATTTGGCAACCTGCAAGAACATGTGTATTAGAAGTTTTGTGTTTTTGGACGTATTTCTTCTACAAGCATTAGGTCCTGTAGACAACAAGTTTTAGTAATTTTCTAGTTCACAGATTGATGTCAAGAAAGAGAACTTTACACTTTGCTTTTGATTCCTAAGATCGCTAATTGGCGTGAAGGAAGAGCATACACAATGTGAAAAAGCCTAATAAATCACATGAAAACTTTACTTTATCCTTTATAAAATAAGTGTTTGGAACATTTGATACAATTTTTGTATAAGTGTTTCTGATCTCCAAGATCACTTTTGAAGGCATGAGGAGAGAGCATACACACTTTTACAACCCTAGTTTTAAGCTAAGAACTGAAAACACTTAACTATTGCAAATTGAAATACCAACGAAAAACTCCATTTTTAACTTGTTAGTCCAAGTAATCTACAACAAAGATTAGAAAAAAAGATTTTGAAGATTATATAAAAAATTTAAATCTTTACACAGACACCTGCGCTCCTAAACTGACACCAGCGCTCCCAAACTGGTGGGTACGTGCCTAACTCAATGAATACACCTGTAGACAAAAATTAGTGAAATACAGTATACTAAAAACACAGATGCATCTAGCCAGACACAGAACACTTGCAACTCAACATGGACACTTAGGTTTCAATGGAGATGTGCCCAGGCATAAAATATGCAGTTTCAAATTTTTTTACATAATTAAGCTATTTACACATATGTGGCTAGAGAGGTAGATTCGCAGACTAGCCGATGGAGATGTGTGCGCATCCCTAAAGAGATAAAATTTTCCAATGATAAGGACTACTAGGCAGGTACTCTCCATTTCCGACGTGGACGCTGGGGTTTCAACGTGTACGCACCCCTTCTTAACACCTATGTGTACCCTATGAAAAACCTACAAAACTAACAGATTTTCAAAATTTCAAAAGAAAATAGGTTATTTGTTAGTCAAAGTGTCCTATTTATATATCAAACCCAAAAAATACCTACAAATGAAGGTCATTTATCTAGTGTTAGAAATGAAAATGAGGAAATAACAAGTGATTTGACTCAAAAAAACTTGAAAATGAACTTTGAAGAACTCAAAAAAACTTGAAAATGAACTTTGAAGAACTCAAAATACCTCCATTAATGGAGGATGGACATAAGTGTCCCACCGGGTGAATGCCAAATGTGTTCAATGAAAAGTTACAAAAGCCATGAAATTAGGGTAATAATCTCTAAAGAAACCCCAAAGGATTTTAACAATTTGAGCAATGGACCATCTGATAAGAAATGAGCAAGGGTTTCTTCTTTGCATACATTAATTTTAAGTAAACAGAAAAACTAAGAAAATGAAACTAGCCTCTATTCTTTAAAAGCTTGAAATAATGAACCTAAGAGGATATAAGCATTCAATTTTTGTTCTAAGAGAAAGAGATCTCCCCATTAATGGCTTCAAGGCCAATGGTTCTTCCCTTTTACTCCATATTTGTGCTATAAAATACAAAATCAAATGCTACTAGATCAATGGAAGAAAATGAAATACAATCTAAATCCTAAACAAAAGACTATGATCTGTGCTAGGAAGAAGAGATAATTCTTAGAAAATGAGGGAGGGGGTATAGCCCTATTTATAGTTTTCCATTTGGGAAAATGGGAGATTTGGGCGCATGTGGGACAAATGCTACAGTCCAAACAACACTTTTAGCAAGTCAAAGTGAAGTTCGACTGTGTTTAGGAGAGATTGACCATGGTTAAGACTAGATAACCATGTTTAGAGGGTAATTAGTCTTATTTAGAGAGAAATTAGGTTTCTGAAGGGCTTTTGAAAGACTTAATCAATCTAACGAAGTGGATTAATACTCCAAGGAGCTAATAAAGGTGGTAAAGAAGAGAATATTAGCTAAGAAGAGGTTATTATAACCTATTTAATTAGTTTACAAGAGTAAATATGACCAATAAAGTGTCATAAGAGGGGAGTTAGATATATCTAACTGACGATGGTATCATAAATTTACAAAGGGGAAGAATAGTTAGTACAATATTAAGAATAATAGTGTATTGATCAAACTACAAGTGTCTACATATTTATTTCCTTTACTAGAGTAATGATAGATGATTGGAGGTAGAATGATTTATAGTATGCTAATATGTGTTTTGTGTCAAGTGTTTTACAGTTGAGCCTGTAGTCTACAGGAGTGATTTTTTAAAATATGCACAACATGAGATTTTGGACCTATTTTTCTGTATGATAGGGGACAACATTAATGTTAGATCTAGTGGAATCCACAATAGGAGAGTATATGAGTAATTATTGGCTGGACGTAGAAGTGTCTCAAAAGATAGATACATGGAAAATGAAACACATAACTACAAAGAAGGGATAAATGGGTACCCTTCTATGCATGCTGGGAAAAAATTAAAAGGTCTCATTAGTGAAGCAAGTTGGGTTCTTAGATGATGCCCTTCCTATTATGGATATAATTAGTAGATTTGAAGCTAGGTTTGTTGGGGTAGATGGTGAAGTTTCTGGTTTCAAATCTAGGGAAAGCTCCTTCTCTCATTTTATCTAAGCAACTATTCAAACCAAATTTGTATTAAACATATCACATCCTCATCTGAGGGGAAAATATAGGTTGTGATAAATGGAATTATTTATCATTGTATTACGTACCCATTTTGAATCACCAACACACACACACACACACACACACACACACACACACACACACACACACACACACACACACACACACACACACACACACAAAATTTACCCCGTGTTTTGATTCCATGTTTTCATAAATGTGATGACATATATGAATTATTAAAAGTGAAAAATAAAAAAGATAAATTCTATAATGGACACATAATGAAAAATATAGGAAAATATAAGAATCAAGAGATGGCTTAAAGATGAAAGATAAGATAATATCTCATATAATCTAAGAAAGTAATCCAAGAAATAAAAAATACACTAAATGATTTAATGACACCTAACAAAACATAAGAAGGGTATTCAAAGGAGCAAATGAATATAAATGTTATAATACATGTAATAAGATCTAAGAAAGTAACTGGGAAATTAAAATATATTTAAATAAGGTATAATGAATATAAAATGAATTCTAAGGCATGGTAAAATAAAACATAAGATATTCTAGAGAGATAATAACTATGAAAAGTAATCTACGTAAAGGAGAAAAGAAAAAATAATATATGATAAAAAGGAAGCATAAAAAGGGAAATATAATATTACAATTAATGCTTACACTAGACTTCTCAAGAGATAAAAACACTATCATCTAAAGTCACGAATAGGATGAGTAAAGAAAAAGAAGATAAATATGTTAAAATAAATTATATTTATTAGGAAGGCCCAAAGGTCTTACAATTGTGCCCACAAAAAAGAAATGTTGTGGATAGGGATAGTAGGATAGAAAAGGAATAAAATCATGGTGAAATACTGCTAATATCCATAAAGTAGAGTAAAGGAAGTGATAATAAAAGAGGGAACAAGGTATGGTTTCATAATGGTGATACAAAATCCTTAATGGAGAAAAGACACTATAATCAAATGGATATGAATAAAGATATTCAACACCAAGGGGATACGGAACCCAAAAGAGTGAGCTTGGCTTAAGACAAGTAATGAAGTATAAATATATATTTGCAAGTCATCTATAATAATATATGATTGTGAGACATGTATCTTATTTCCCCATGAAATTTTCCATGTTCCTCAGGATCTCACTTAAGGAGATATAAGCCTACTACAAGGATTAGGTATTAAAGTGAGAAGGCATGGGCATTGAATGATCAATATAAGACATCCTACCCTAGCAAAAAAACCTACCACACCCTAAAATGCCTCTAGTTATATAAAAAGGCCAATAGTGGAATTTTATATTTTAAACAAAATAATATATTGTTCAAAATATGATAATATCACATATTTTGTGTTTGTGATGGACTTTTATTTCTTGTAATAATTTTTTTGTCGCATTTTATTGATTTCTCTTTGATAATATGAATATTAATTCTATTAATTTTAATTTTCCTCCTCCGTATGGAATTGGAATTATAATCTTGTGGGTATAAAAGATGAATACAACAAGATATTTTACACCTAATTGCTACAAAGAAAACCTAGAAATAACACAATTAGGTATCTCTAGACCTACCCTAAGGAAACAATGCGATCCCATCTTCAATCGAAGTGTGCCTAAAGTGCGAAGAGTGGGATAAGCGAAAGATATAAGGATATAAAAAAGTGATATAATGATAGAAATGTCCCAACATGATTTTTCAATACACGTGAGATGATTCAATGCCAGTATGCATATTTCTATTTCAACGTAATTTATTCAAATTTTTTTACATTTCAATTTTGATTTTAGTATTTTAATATTGATTTATTTTATCGCAAACAGGATCAAGCTACCCAAAGGAAAAAAGAGGTAGCATACAATGATCAACCCAAAAGCCCCATACCTCTCCATCAACATCATCTTCTTTAGATACAAATGGTGAACAGTTTCTATCATTTCCCTTAGATAACTTGATTGGTTATGATTCTCAATCCAATGTCCAAGATTTTATTGTACCTCATATCAGTCAACTCATAGAATGGGAGAGAAGGGAAAACATACTAATCAACAAGATAATAATTTGTTATGAAAATTATTGGCAAAGGGACATTTTATACGCTACAGTCCATAATCAACCTGTGAAGATGGATGCCTTACTTACCTAAGCAAGAGGTGGGACTGTCACATATAAAAACAATTATAAAGACAATATTTTAGATAAAGCATTAAAAAAATTGGAAAATATTAGTGCTGAAGCCCAGGAATATTTTAACAAATGGTCTAAGGACAAGGATCTGGTGGCAATTACAAATGCCGAAAGAGATAGAGCGGTTGCAAGTATTATCACTTTGAAGCAATATTTTTTGTTAATTTGAAATTTTCTTAGTTTAGTAATATGTTTAATTGAGCTCAATGTTTTTTTTACAGTTGAAATATGAAAATTTGAAGAGTCAAGAAAAGGTGTTCCTAGTTCACTTGGAAACCACAAAGAATAGTTTATCTACAACAATGAAGATGAAAAAAAATATTGTTATAGTTAAAAAAAAAAAATACAATAAAGCAGATAATTAAAGAGAATGACTTCGAACCTGACATTTTTTTCAAAGAAAAGGCATTTGTAGATGCTAGTTTGGTATCCCATGTAGATGTGAAAAAGGAAGAACAAATAATCACAAAGAATCTAAACACTGATGTAGAATATCTGATTAGTTCTAGGATTATTCACGAAAAGAGTTCAGGAGGGAAAGCCATTGGGGAAAGGGGCACACAAGATGCCAGTTTTTCTGGGGAAAAATTTCATGATTGAGGGTTGAAAAATTGAAATAATTTATATATTGAAGTATGAAACTTAAATGTGACGGCGTTTGAAAATTTAAAATACTTTATAATCTATATTTTTTAATATCTTGTTATATATTATATATAGAATTTCTAGATTTCATATGGTGTTTATGTTTGATATGAATGTGATGGCTTATGATAATTGTTAATTATTTGTTTTAAGAAAATTTGGAATGTGGTATGATAGAGACATCTTAATAGAGTTAAATCTTCTTCTCTGTACTTGTAAAATTCAAACTCTGTATCATGTTTCTCCACATTTAAACCTTCTCAAAATATTCTCTCTACTTGTAAGGATGATTACATTGGATGTGAATGATGACATTTGAATAGATATGGATGATGATGAATTGTATGTGGACAGAGATTTAGCTTCAAGCATGATCATCGAATTTGGATGATGATAATGGATAATTGTTTTAGGAAAATTTAAACCTTTTCAAAATATTCTTCTCCCTACTTGCAATGATATGATGAAATTAGAATGTATATAGATGATGATTAATGATGATAATGGATAATTGTTTTATGAAAAATTAGAATTTCTTAGGACAGAGACATCTTAATATAGTAAAATCTTCTTCTCTTTACTTGTAAAATTTGAACTCTGTATCAAGTTTCTACACATTTAAACCTTCTCAAAATATTCTTCTCTACTTGTAATGAATCAATGATATGATGCCATTACATGTGGATGATGACATTAAAATAGATATGGATGATGATGAATTGTGTGGATGCAGATTTAGCTTCAAGAATGATCATGGATGATGATAATGGATAATTATTTTAAGAAAATTTGGTATGTCTTAGGACAGAGACATATTAATGCAATAAAATCTTCTTCTCTCTACTTGTAAAATTAGAACTCTGTATCAGGTTTCTTCGCATTTAAACCTTCTCAAAATATTCTTCTCTCTATTTGTAATGAATAAATGATATGATGAAATTAGATGTGGATGATGATGAATTGTATGTGGACGTAAATTTAGCTTTAAGCATGATCATGGATGATGATAATGGATAATTATTTTAAGAAAATTTGGAATGTGTTATGACAGAAACATCTTAATACTTGTAATGATTCAATGATATGATGTCATTACATGTGGATGATGACATTAAAATATATATGGATGATGATTAATTGTTTGGACATAGATTTAGCATCAAGCACGATCATGGATGATTATAATGGATAATTGTTTTAAGAAAATTTGGAATGTCTTAGAACAGAAACATCTTAATACAGTAAAATCTTCTTCTCTCTACTTGTAAAATTAAAACTCTGTATCAGGTTTCTTCGTATTTAAACCTTCTCAAAATATTCTTCTCTCTACTTATAATGAATTAATGATATGATGACATTAGATGTGGATAATAACATTACAATAGATATGGATGATGATGATTTATATGTGGATGTAAATTTATCTTCAAGCATGATCATCGATGATGATAATGGATAATTGTTTTAAGAAAATTTAAACCTTCTCAAAATATTATTCTCTTTACTTGTAATGATATGATGACATTAGAATGGATATAGATGATGATGAATGATGATAATGGATAATTGTTTTAAGAAAAATTAGAATGTGTTAGGACAAAGACATCTTAATACAGTAAAATCTTCTGTTCTCTACTTGTAAAATTCAAACTCTGTATCAAGTTTATGCACACATAAAACTTCTCAAAATCTTCTTCTCTACTTGTAATGAATCAATGACATGATGCCATTACATGTGGATGACGACATTAAAATAGATATGGATGATGATGAATTATGTGGACGTAGATTTAACTTCAAGCATGTTCATGGATGATGATAATGGATAATTGTTTTAAGAAAATTTGGAATGTCTTAGGACAAAGAAATCTTAATACAGTAAAATTTTCTTCTCTCTACTTGTAAAATTATAACTCTGTATCAGGTTTCTTCACATTTAAACCTTATAAAAATATTCTTCTCTCTACTTGTAATGAATAAATGATATGATGACATTAAAATAGATATGGATGATGATGAATTGTATGTGGATGTAAATTTATCTTCAAGCACGATCATGGATGATGATAATGGATAATTGTTTTAAGAAAATTTGGAATGTGTTATCACAGAAACATCTTAATATAGAAAAATCTTCATCTCTCTACTTGTAAAATTTGAATGTGTGATTTTTACATGTAATTTGTTATTCATCCCACAAAGTTCAAACACTTCATCAAAGCATTTTGCAAATCAAAAATAAATTAAACATGATTGTAAAAAATCAAGCAATGTCATATGATAGGGTTTAAGCTACCTCTTGTCTTTTAGATGGCTGTGACAAAGCATATTGAAGGAAAATGAGAAATCATCCTTCGTAGCATCTTAGAAAAACTTTGATTCAATAAAAATCAATACTAAAAATGGACTAGTATATAGATGGGTAAGTTGTCTGACATTTTCAGTCCCGAGAAGTGAAAATTTCCTCGGTTGGATGTCAACCCATGTTTTCAAGAAAAAAGAAGAAATAATGATTGAGCGAATTAAGGAAGAAACATAAATATTAAAGAAAATGAAAATGATAACCTATACATGTCTTGACAGTGGAAGTCAGGAAGTTTGGAAGAGTATAACAGTGGAATAATATGTAGATCTTAACTTTAAAGGCCTTGCAAATTAGTTTTCGACAAATGCATGTAACAAACAAATTTTTAAAATGTAAATTGGTATTCGAAAAATCCAAAATAGTAATTATATAATACAATTTTTTTAATAAATAATTGTATTTAAATAAATGTAAATATATATACCTGTAACATCTTTAATGATAAAAAGAGTTGAAACAAAATATGTTAAAAACCCTCCTCAGTCAATATTTGCATCTGTAGAGTTACAATTGTGTTCACTGTTGTGTCTAAGTACAAACTATTATATTCGATTATGTTAATATGAAATTGAATAAATAAACACAATTAAAATGTAAGGTGACAAACAATAAAAGTAAGGTCAAGGAGATACCTATTTAAAGATGAAACAATCCATTATCAATAGCTTCTTTGAAGTCGATGTTCTCTTATATAGAGTTTGATAACACACCAATTCTAGTCTTATTGTTGGGAACAATTATACTTGTAGTTGTATTATTTACACCTCTTCTTTTGGAAAGGGAATTCCAATGTGAAATTTCTCTGTTGAAAGGAAAGGTTTCCAAGGAGTAGAGAGAAACATAACACCTCATGCAAATTTCCAAATTTTTATCCAACCTGTTTCTCAGTTTTGATTTTATAAATGATAAAGCACTAAAAACCCTTTTATCCTCCATAGACCCCAAAATAATTATTTGGTATAACTCATATAATATGAAATATTCACTGATGTCTCCTTGTAAGGCAATACTTTGATAGATTCCTCGCTAGAGCCTTGTAATAACAGCACTCTTAGAAGGTTTGTCTAACTTTTTATATTGGTTCCTCATTATTGTTACAAAATTTGTTGATTGAGACTTTAATCAATCAAAATTTAGTATACCTTTGATTTCCATACCCTTGACCTCTGAAGTCTTTGTGAAATTCTCCATTATTGTACCCATGGATGTATGAAAGCAATTTTTTACAAAGTCACCACGAGCACCTTCAGTATTCCAAAAATTAGGATTCATCACACCCGTTGTTGAAAGGAACGATAACCAAATTGTACCAAGCCAAGAACACAGATGCTAATCAAACACCACGATCTATAAGATGAAAGCAATTCGCTAGAATAACTTTATATAAAACCTTTGCAAATAAATGAGAAGCAATATCATATATTATTATGGAACTCAATGCAATACATTGAGAATGGGCCTTGCTTAAATAGGAAAGGAATAAAAATCTAAGAACCAATCAAGGTCGTAGATCAAGCCATAAATCAAGGAAATAACTAGTCAAGACCATAGATTTAGGAGAGAACTAGACATCAAGGATCTAGTCAATACCATAGATCAAGGAAAGAAATATACCTAACAACTAGATAATATCTCCTAATATCTAAATAAGATAAAAGAAATATCCACACACATAAGTGGGTGAGGATAAATACAATAAAGGTAAATAAAGTACCTAGGTGAACATGAGCTAAGGTAAATACCTACTCTAACAATTGCTTCAAGAATTTTATTTTTGGAGAAACATTTTCTAATTTATGATGATAAGGATTATGAAATTTTTCTAAGATTTATTCTTGTTTCAACTGTAACAGAATAAAAGAGATTACGTGTCATAGTAACTTCTTCTCTTTCCAATCTTGTAATATCTTGATGTTTTTGGAAAATGTGTAGTGGTATGTCCCTCCCATTAACATTGATGTAAAGGTGATCGTGGATATTAAATCTCAAATAGTTACTGAGATTCTTAAGATCTAATAAATCTTTCCAATTATCAAAAAAACGTGTACCAAAACTATCTTGGGAAGTGTACAAGATATCAAGATTTTGACATACCATTTTTATCATCCGTATAAAATCCACAATATAGATTAATCTTGCCTGTGCATGCTTCATTAGTGTATTGATCTCCTAAAAAATTGGAATAATACCAACCAATGTAAGCAATGTCTCCAAATTAGTTAAATGGAACAAAAATTCCCTCACACTATCAATTTCATGATGATTTTTGTGCATGAAACCAACCAACGAAGGATACTCCTCACGAACTTTGCATGCAGATTCATACAAAGAAATCCATCTCATCTTAACATCCTTCAGAAGTTTTTTTCCATCTGTAATTCCAATTGTGAATTTATAGAACTCAAGAAATCTCTTTGGGTTTCTTTCCATATAGGCATGAATTTCTCTTATAAGGTATTCTACTTTATCAACATTGTTTTAATTTCTTACCATTTTATACGCTTAATTCATTCTATGAGCCATATATTGAATTGATAGCATATAAGGGGCCACTGTTGTTTGCAATCTAATACACAACCCTATTTGGTGACCCTGCATGACTTATGCACCATCTGCTCCAGTGTATACCAACTTCATAGCAATTTCATAATCAGTCATTCTAGCAATATCTTTCAAATGAGAAACAACTATTTTATGTAGGTTTTTGGCATTGAAGTTTTCAACCATTTTCATAACATCCAGTAGATGAGGTGTTCTTATATTATTTTCTAAAGTATATACATGAATACATACCCATGTAGTGTTGTCGACTATTGTCACTTCATCAATTGAAAGAGAGATAATTTTTTATTTTTTTATATCCTCTTTCAAATCTTCCTTCTCTATCATTGAAAGGCATTTTTCCATTTCCCATGCACTATTTTCAGACCAATGAGACTGAGAAATGTTGTGCATTCCATTATATTGATACAAAACTTTGAAATCTAGGAAATCTAAAGTTGGTCTTCCTTTCTTAATTATGTGAAATAAAGTAGAGAACTGTATGAGTTTTGCATGCAGATTTGATTGATTCATCTTACCAATTTGTGATGTGATTGTTCCTCCATTTTCCATGAGATGTATGCATTTTTTCTGCTCTACTTCATACTCTGCTGCATATTTAACATGCATGCATTATTTTTTAGTTTTCCACCTATGTGTTTTGATTTTATGGCCATCCTCCCTCGCTACAGTCAAATATTATTTTCCATAGTGTTTTTCTATAGTGTTTAGCTTCAGTTACATTTTTTGTTGCTTTCCCAATTTCCACGTACATATTGTACATGTACATTCAGATGGGATCTCTTCTGTATTAGCCGGCTGTACAAGTTCGATAAATGGAAATTTGGCAACCCAATCAAACATGTATGTCCTCCTAAGTGTCCACATATTTTTTTGTTCATTTTCAATGTTTTACTTTTATGAGTAGAATTTTGAGCATTACCACAATCACTTGCTTTCCTATTTCATGAATCAAGATTTTCATTTGATTTTTGAGTTACATTTTGCCGAGTATTTGTATGTGTGATATCTTGATGCACTCATGCTTGCACCTCAATAAGAATATCTTCAAGCTCGGGCATCCCAACGGGTATATCTTCAATATATGGCATGGTATCATCATTGGTTTCATTTGGTTGATACTGTGCACAATGCATGTCCACGTCAATATTACCTTCCACATAGTCTGTACTTTGATTCATTCTAGTGGAAGCTATATGGGTACTAGTGGTTGTAGTATTTGTAGCAACAGAATTTCCAAAATACTTGAACATGGAATTATGAGATTTCTTAATTAATTTTTGGGTCTTCTCATTATGAGCACTAACACCTTCCATTGTTTTGAATGACTAAGTTAAAAATCTATCATGTGTCAGCAACTCTGAGTTATGTGTCAATAACAAGAGCGTTATGTGTCAATAAATTAACATTGTCATGCATAAAAAAATATCATTATCACTCGTTAGAGAAGGATTGTGTCATGCGTCAACAAGATAACTATAATGTGTTAACAATAGTTGTTTTAGGTGTTAGATGAGTCTCCTATTTGGGCGTCAGTTGAGTCTCCTTATCGCGCATCCATAGAAAACCATTGTCACACGCAAGTAAATACAATAAGTCAAATGTCAATAAATATCATTGTCGCGTGTCAGAGAAAATTTTTGTCATGTGTCAACAACAATATAGTTGTGTGTCAACAAGAGCAGTGTTAGGCATCAACAACCAAACCCTTATCACGCATCAGTAATATCTCATTTTCGCATGTCCAAATAAAACCTTTGTCACATGTCACCAAATACAATAAGTCACATGTGTTGATCAAAGAATACTTGTCAAAGATCACACAAGGAGTCAATGCAGGATAGAAGGCCATGACCAAGGGTGTGGAAGAATAGGAAGGACTCGTGCGCGGAAGAAAATTTCAGCTTTTAGGACTTAGCCAATTTTGAGCATGGAGACCTGTTTTTAGAAGATGGCATGTGGAACACATCAACGATGTAGAGACGTAAACGCAATGTATTTTCTATATTTGGAGGAGCGGATCAAAGTGTTTTACATGGAGATGAGATAATAATAGGATTGACACTTCAGTTAACTACAAGAGGTCTATAGATAGCACACTTGCATGTGTGGCTATGCTTGTAAACGACTTGTGGCTATCAATAGCATGCGGCATATTTATGGAATAAATAAGCAGTGAAGGGAAAGTCCCCACCCTATATATATGATGTTAGGTACATAGAAGATGTGTGTAAAAGAGAATATATAGAGTGTGTATGTATGTGTGTATGAATGTGTATGGAGGTATAAAGATATACACATATGACTGAATTACTGTATTAGATCCATACACGCGTTGGTATAGATTAATAATACTGTAAGGAGCTTATGTATTTATTAATAGATGGAAGATATTGGCTGAATCTAAGTGTCATTCTATGTGTAATTGAGTAGTGCATGTTATTGATTCAATCATGATTACTGTTTAAACTTGTTCTTTCATAGATCTGAGGGTAGCATGCATTATAGAATGATGAATTAGTTATGAATCTATATGTATCTTCCTTCATCATGCTAACATCATGCTATAACAACCCTAAAAAGGGACATTGTACCTTTGCACACTTTGGGTTAGCACTCAGTCAAGGCTGAGTGATGTGCCAGTGCGACTAGGGTGTTATCTAGTAAATTTTTGGCTGCATGATTAGTTCCATTGCTGGGACCTCTTTTTCAGTTGTTTTCAGGATGGTTTGCGATGAATATGTACCAGTTAAATCTAGCAAGTATTGAGGAATGGATACATGATCTGGAGGAAGAATATGCATGGTGGTTCAACAGTGGATCCGAGTTTAACACACGCACTTGGGTAAAACAAAATCTATATGACATCTTTTATGAGAGATTTTTCACTATATTTCTAGTAGAACTATACAAGTGGCTTACTACCTATGCATCTTAGCAGAATTGGAGGTATTGCACACTTGTCTAGACACAGGAAGAATTTCAAGCCCTTTATGATGTTGATCTGATCTGGACTCACACTTTAGATACATGGTTTCATGGTGTTCTAAATAGTAATATTATGGACTATTCAATTTCAATGTAATCTTGCCTGAAGGTAGCTGAATTCTAGTTTTTGCAGCATCCAAGAGGAAAATATTTGCAAGGTATTCTACTGGCGATCAATATCTTGATGGTAACTTAGAACCTAGAGAGTAAACCGATGGCTAACTAAACTTCACCACGCTTGAGGGAAGGAATAGGTTTGGTGAAAGATGACAGACCTAGTGGTAGAGAGGTAGAGAGAGGAAATGTAGCTTAAGTATAATGAAGCACGTGAGAGGAAGATAGAGAAGTAGCATTTTGTTGCAGAAAGTATTGTGTTGAGGAGAGAGATGGCTCGTGAAGGATTTATAGCCCACGTAGAAGATGTGGAGCTAGAGCATCAGGAACTCCCCCATCTTGGAAAGAATGATAGAGATCCCCCCTCATAATCACACAGAAGTGTGCTAGCAGAGACTACCTGGGCCAGGGGTGCGCATCTTAATCCACCTGGTGACGTAGCCCTTGCACTTGGTTTTTCAGTATCTAGTATGACAAGTAACCAACAAGCTAACTTGGGAAGTAGGAGAGAAGGAGTAAGTCGAGGATCAAGTACATCAATGGCAGTATAGATGGATTCAATGTTATTTGGAGGAACATTCTTAGGCACATCATCCACACAGAATGTGAGCACGAAGAATGTTGGATTCACCTCTAGAAGTTGAACTACCTCATAGAATGTAGGAATTAAGTATAGTAATACTGTCAGAGCACAGAGAAGTAATCTATAGGTCATATTCCAACTAAAGGTGGAGGATCGAGAGGTATAGGTGGTTCTAGTTCCAGTGAATCTGGTGGTTATAGAGGTAAAGGAAACACAGGAGGTTCTGGATCAGGTGGTCAAGGTCCACAACAACCACATAATATCTATATGGAGATGTCTCTTCGTCTTCCAGAATATAGGGGTATAGAGGATGCTGCCAAATATGTGCATATGTGTGAAATCTTGTGTCACACTAAAGGGATCATGGCTATTGAGCATAAGGCAAGTCAATTATCTACTACATTACAGGGGCGTGCACATAGCTGATATAGGAAGTTTGACCTTGATAAAAATTGCATGGATTATGCAACATTGAGGTATGCTTTCTTGAAAGAGTTATGTATCCCTAAGTTTGAGCAGAACAGTATAAGTGCACTCAAGGATATCAAGAAAGGCACTACTGAGAGTGTGTGTGAGTATGATGCTCATTTTAATACACTTTTATCTAAGCTATCTTATGATATTCACACTAGATAACATGCATAGTGATTCATTGGAGGATTAATCATACATTTTAGAAGGGCGCTATCACGTAAGACATACACTAATCCATATGAAGCATTGGAAACAACTTTGCATGTTGAGGTTATTGGGAGCATTAACACTGGAGTTAGTCCATTCCTAGAGGCACAAATTACAACTATGGCAAAGTAGTTAGAGAAGCTATCAAAAAATTCAGCCCATGAATCGCACTCAAGAATTTTGTGTACAGATTATGAAGTAGAAGGTCACACCAAGGATATTTTCCCTTGCAGATCTGTACGCTCATTACTGTTAGATTGTGAGATATTCCATTTGAATCATGATGCTAGTCATTTTCCTTTGTTACAGCTTGCAATAAGGAAGAATGTATCTTGCTTTTGCAAAATTTACAGGTCCATGACCCATGATACTAAGGATTTTCGGTTGATTGGTCAGATCCAGGATGCTATAGAAATTGGGGTATGATCGACAAGTATAAAAGATAAAATTTTCTAAGGGTAAGAATGAGCACCAGGATCAGTATCATAATCAAACGCCCTATGACAAGAATGAGGGACGTTTTGAAGGAGGTCGTGGAAGGAGACATGGATATTGTGGTGGATATGGAGGAAGAGGATGTGGTGGAGGAAGAGGTGATTTCCCTTGTGGAACATGTTATACGTGTGGATCTCCCAACCACTATAGGCATGAATGTCATCAGAATATTACATGTTATTTATGTAGAAAGAACCATAGCTATGAAGAGTGCCTAGACTTATATAAGCATCTGAGTAAGCAACATAAGAAAGAAAACAAAGGTGCCATGATGGTTAGAATCTAGAGTTTGGTAGAAGATGAGTCGATGCCCAAGATAGAAAAAGTACTTGAGGCATTGAGAGTGAAGATTACTACATGCGTTGAAGTAGAATGTGTAAGAGAGGCATTGCACCAGAAGCCTACGATCTCCAAGGAGGAGGTTTTGCATGCAAGGTACCCAGATCCTTCCCATCAGAAGGAAGTTTACCAGGATACCATGAAAGTGCTAATGAATATTCAGGGTGAGATACAGTACCTAAAGGATCAGAAGAAAGCATTAGAGATAGTCCAAACTGATATCAATGATTTGCAAGAGGTGTGTAAGATGTTGCGCCAGGAGAACATTATTCCACTATTAGGAATTTGGTTAAAAGGGAACACTCCGCATGCAAGTCTTGAGACCGGATGATAGGTTCTGCATGAAAATCTTCCCCCTGATACCATTAACTATGACAAAGAAATTACTCTAAATGATGTTATAGATGGGTGGCTATTGAGTAACATATTGATTGATGTAGGTGTGGAAGTAAATGTGCTTACATTAGATGCATGGGTAAAAATGGGAAGGCCTCCATTGCAACCATCATCTAATGTGTTATTTATAGAAAACTAAACTAAGTCCATTCCCATAGGAGTTTTGAAAGATGCATCTATAACTTTACAAGGGGCCAAGTTCACTGGCAATTTTAAGGTATTAACACTTGTAGAAGCAGAAAATTTTCTAGCCCTACTTGGACACCCTTGTTGTTATGTGAATAATGCTAAATTGAGATTCAATAAGGGGTATATCAGCTTTAAAAACAAGGAGGAAAGGGTTGTGATACCTTTGACAGATGGGAATTCTACACCATATGTTGAGCCTCTAAGTGAGGAGGACTTGAAAAAAATTTATGTACATGCTATTAAGGACCCAGAGGTCAATGAGCCATCAAAAGATGACATCCTATAGTGGGAGGATTCTCATTCTATTAGTGATACTACGAGTATTTCTTGCGACAATTGGGCTCATGGTACATATGAATCAGTAGGGTGCGAGGTGAAAGCACAGTTGCGTGCAAGAATGAACTTCGTTTGACGGATAGGAAGCACAATACCTTGGTATATAGGGGAAGAAGATCTTCCTACATTTTTGAAGACCATGGAAACATGGTGGATAAATCAAATTAAAAGAAGAGATATGTTAGTATATAATTTACGTAGGAAAAAAACACGCTGGTGGGTAGTCCATAGAGATAATCTTATAAAATGGGAAGAGATTGGAGTGGATTTATCTACTAGGTTTATAAGGAACAATGCACCTACGTAGATCTACACTTATCATGGTGATCAACCTGTTCAGCATCACATTCAGCAATGTGAGAGACTCTGGACAGTAGGAAAGGAAGCATTACCACCTTCACTCTGGGTACATAGACTATATTCTACGCTAGAAGGATGTGCACGTGCATGGTATGTATATGTAGAAATACATTGAGAGACTAGAAACTGACACGATTTGACTGTAGGAATGATCCAGACCTTTGACTACTTCTTGACTAAACCTCCTGTAGAAGAAGCATTAAAATTTTTTAAGTGCTTAACTATGGGAGATAGTGGAAAAGTAGAAGAGCATATTCAGGAATTGTTTGGTGAGGTAGATTCTGGATCATGTTTTGAAAAGGAAGAAGAAAAGGACTCCATACTACTTGAACGCACTTTCCTTGAGAAAGAGAAAGGAACGATGGTTTAGTTCATGGATGATGAGAAAGTTGAGAACCTGGATATTGAACATTCACAAGGGGTGTGCGAGGTCTTGGAAATTGTAGACCATGAACCCATGAAGACAAAGAAGGTGAATATAGGTTTGGAGGCTGAGCCTAAAGAGGCCATAATTGGAGACTATTGGTTAGACTCAGAGGTAACAAATATCAACAAGTTACTTAGGAATTATTAGGACGTATTCCCTCAAGGGTATCATGAACTTAAAGGAATGCATAAATCACTTGGGGAAATGAATATAAAACTTAAGGATGGGGCACAACTAGTTAGAAATATACCTTAAAGAATAAATCCTAATTTGTGTGAAAAGGTAAAATAATAAATTGATAAAATGTTGAAATCTAGAATTATCAAGCCCCTTGATGAGTCAGAATGGGTTAGCCCAATGCTGATCAGTATCAAGAAGGATGAATGAATTAGAATATGTGTGGACTAAAGGGAGATGAATGCTGCATGCGTCACATATCCATTCCATATGCCATTCACTAAGGAAATACTAGGAGTTACAGTGCGCGAAATATATTCCTTCACAGATGGGTTTTCTGGGTATCATCAACTTAGGATTTCTCAAGAGGATTAGGAAAATACAACCTTTACTACTAAATGGGGCAGCTTTTCCTATACTGTGATGCCTTTTGGATTGAAAAATGTGCCTATTGTATTCTTGCACATAGTTGTTCAGGAATTCAAATATTTTATTCAGAACTTCTTACAGGTCTACCTAGATGATTGGATAGTATATGGGCTTGTGAAAGATCATTCTGAAAATCTTAAATTAATGTTTGAACGATACAGAAAATTGAGTATCTCTTTGAACATCAAGAAATGCATATTTTCTATGCCATTTGGGATAATGTTAGGACATATAATCTGTAAGGATGGTTTGATGGTTGATCCATCAAAGGTTGCAGTCATTTTAGGTCTGGAAGTGCCTACCAGTCAAAGTGAGGTGAGTGGATTTTTAGGTCATATAGGATATTATAGAAAATTCATCAAAGGGTATTCCAAAATTTCTACACCCATGGAAGAGTTACTGAAGGGGAAAGGTACATTTTATTGGGGAGAACCGCAGCAGCGCGTGTTTGAGATATTAAAAGAGAAACTTACTAATGTGCCCATTCTACACTTTCCCTCATGGGATAAACCATTTCATGTGCATGTGGACACTTTTGGCATGGCCATTGGTGTTGTGTTAGCTCAACCTAGTGAAGTTATTGCAGATCATCCAATCTATTTTTCTAGTAGGAAGCTGACTCTTACTGAACGGAATTATACAACTACAAAGCATGAAGCTTTTTCAATGATCTATGCATTACAAAAGTTTTAACATTACTTGTTAGCATCACCATTTGTGTTTTATAAAGATCACATGACATTGAAGTAATTGGTAAACAAGCCCATCTTACATGGGTGCATATGTAGATGGGTGCTCCTATTTCAAGAGTTTGACTTCACAGTTGTGGTGAAGCTAGGGAAAAGTAATTTTGGACTAGACCATTTATCTAGAATCAATTCAGGAGAGGATGCAAATTTTTTTGAAGAAACCATGCTAGATGCACAGTTATATAGGTTACAACATGCACCCACAAAATTAGAAGACATTTCTATCTTTCTACGAGCAGTTATGAAACCAGAAGGAATGAAATCATTAGAAAAGAAGCAGCTTGCTATACGCGTGACATCATTTATGTTGATCAGTGGTGACCTATACAAGAAAGGTAGAGATGAAGTATCACGCCATTGTGTATTATAGCATGAGTGTAAGGATATCATGGAAGATTCTTTGGTGGTATTGCAGGAGGCTAATATGCAGGTGATGTGACTTCCCAGAAGATCCTACTTACTGGATTATGGTGGGAGACATTGTATAAGGATTGTAAATAATATTGTAAGGTGTGTGATCATTGTTCAGTGCCTAGAAAAACCAGGGAAAATAGATGAGATGCCTTTGAGACCAATTACTACTGCCGAACCATTTGAGAAATGGGCCATTGACTTTGTAGGACCTATTTCAATTACCACGCACAGGACTGGATTGTGCTATATCATTACATGCATAGATTATCTCACATAGTGGGCAGAAGCAACAACTACAAAGGAATGTACAATAGCTACTATAGCTAGGTTTCTATGGGAGTATGTTCTTATAAGATATGGATGTCCCTTAAGCTTGACAAGTGATAGGGGTACACACTTTTTGAATGAGACAATCAGGATCCTATTAGATGAGTTTATGGTTGCACACCATAAAAATACACCCTACCATCCTCAGGAAAATGGAACTGCTGAGCTTCAACAATATTTTGAGCCAGAATTTGAAAAAAAATTGTGATGCTAGAAGAAAGGATTGGGATGAAAAAGTGTCAGTTGTTCTTTGGGTATATAGAACAACTTACAAGAGATTGAAAAAAGCCACACCATTTCAGTTGGTGTTTGGCATGGAAGCTATTATCCCTATAGAATTTATGTTACCTTTTTTGTGCATTACATGCACACTTGAGGTCTAGCTAATGAATAGGATTTAAAAGAGCGTATCGAGAAGACGATTCAATTGGATCAGTGCCGAGCCATAACACGATGGAGTCATAAGCAGGAAAAGGCCAGGAAAAAGGCATGAAATGACATAAACATAAGGGATAAGAAGTTTGAGATTGGAAAAATGGTACTTCTTTATGACTCAAAGTTCTTGTGCCATCTAAGAAAGCTCAAAGTACATTGGTTGGGGTCGTATGTCATCACTTATATAATTGAATCAAGTGCTTGTCAGTTAGAAGCACTTGATGGAACACGGCTACCCGGTTACTTTAACAGGAGTAGGCTGAAGCCCTACTATAAATAAGTCTTTTTGGTGTTTGTAATAAGGAAGTATTACCATTTAGATTAGGTTTTCAATTTTGTATTTCCGTAATGTATTTCCTTCATTGTCGCTATGCTTTGTCAATTTAGTTGTTGTATTTATGTAATAAGTGTGCTTACATGCGCATGAAGCTAATTACTATGTGAAGAATGTATATGTGTAGAGGACTACACATACCTTTCATATGGGGTGGTTGTAGTTATCCAAGTAAAAGACTGTGGGAATTGAAAGGTGAAAGGAATAAGCTGCTACGGGTGTGCTTTATGTCAAAAGAAGATTGCTTCTCAAAAGTGACCAAGGATGGAGATGAATAAAAGAACAATATAACGCGAGGAAAGTGGAGGCCATGATAGCTCATAAGAGAAGGTACAATGACAAGGTACTCAGGTGCAAGGGCAAGCACTGAAGATAAGTCTATGACTAGAGGGTAGGAAGGTGTGCTATAAGGTTATAGCTGGGGCGTAAAGATACACCGCACATAACAAATGAATTTGGTCGATGAATGAGGGGATATTTAGTAGGTGAAGGAGCAATAAACGTATCAAAATTTGAAAAAATTATATAAGGATGGAATGTGGATTCATTTTTACCATTGTGACTAAGAGTATTTGAGGAAAGAGCCAAGTGCAAAGAGCCGAGTGATCGGGTTAAGGTGCAAAGGGTGTGAAACCAAGCATGACAACTAGATCTGTGTGAAAATAAGCTTGTGTCCCTAGTGGTGAAGGGTTTGAGCAAAGCAAGGAGACAAAAAAGAGTTAGGTTATGAACTTTCCACCTAGGGTATGATTGAATCGAGCTAGGGTTTGATTCACAAAGTTACAGAGTTAAAGAGGAGACGTTTGTAAGGTAAAAATGGCACCTAAGAAGGAATTTGTAGCAACAGTAAAATGAAAAAGAAGGTGGTCATAGAGGAGGAAGAGGTGGCACCCGAAAGACATTTTTCATAAATGCAATATCCAAAAGGAGTCATCTTTGGCCAGGAATGGGATTCATCCATTATAAAGAGAAAAGTAAGTGAATACAATCACAGGAATTCAGAGAACAAGAAGGAGCTCGATTCCTTGCTCATTGCTAGGATGAAAAATCACATGACAGATGACATGCCAGTTTATGATGATGCAAGTGAGAAGCTTCTGAAGAGAATTGGGGTCTATCAATTATATGAGCTTCCATATTTTGGGAAGTATGAGCCCTTGTATAAGTGGTTCATGAGTAGGATGCACGAGGACTTCTTCTACTTTGTAGGGCACAAAGTTAGAATCTCATATGTGCTTATCTCATCAGTTACAGGTTTGAAGGCCACATGATAGGACATAAAAAGTGATCTTGCAGATAAAGCCACAATATTAAAGACTATACAGGAGATGTGGTACCTGAAGGGTCTGTGCAGTATGGATATAGACAAATTGAAGAACTGTCTGGTTGTGCAAGTAGAAGCACACCTTGTTACAAAGTTGAATGATCAGGAGTGATGGTCACAGGTAAATACTATGTGGTTACATGTGGCATACAAGATGTCAGAAGGGGAAATATATAAACATTGTAGGCTATATTGTAGAGTAAATAGTCAAAGAAGTGTGCACAAGAGGGAAGATCAACTTTGGGGCTGTTCTACTATCACTGGTATTCATGGAGATTGGAGTACTAGACGTACCGAAGGAAACAATATGGGAATACCCCATGGAGAACAAGTCACCAATTGAAAGATTCAACAAGTATCTATGTAAAGGGGACATGACGGATGACGTAAAGCAAAGGGTGGAGAAATGGTATGATAGGCTCCACGTGACATTTGGATAAGAGTGGTGCATCCGAAATGACCTACCAAAAGTGGTAGGGAAACAAGTCTAGTTTACTATATATCAACATTCTTGCATCACACGCTTCCCAATGAAAGATGGAGTCTGGATCCCTTGGTGTAAATTTCCTTAAACATTCACTGTAAGGTATTTCCAAGCATATGTTCACATATTTACAAACATGTGCCGATTTGTATTCAATGTAGATAAGGTAGACTGCGACTACCATACGTTGAGGAAGAAGTATGTGTATCCTGGCAGAAGTGATTATACAAAGAGGATCATTTCGTAGGTGCTAAATATTAAGCCAATAAGTTTGGTTGTAGTAGATATGGGGGGAGCATTGGTGTATCTCCATTTGAAGCCAAAGATGGAGAATAACAAGTATGTGGAAGGTGAGTTCGCACTTCTAGGACCACCAAAGGGAAAGCATACAATGGAGACAATCCCAGTGCCTAAGCCCACATAGCCAATTGAAGTGGAGGATGAGGAGGAGGTGTGCAAAGATAGTGATGGTTTGGAGCACAGAGGTAGGAGACATCCTATAAATATGGGTGAAGCTGAGCGTGCCATTACACCACCTCAGCCACAAGAAGGGGATGATGAGGAATTGAATGCAGTCTAAGGGGAGCACAAGTTTAAGAGGGTGTTTAGGAGAACAAGGACCCAAGGTGCTACTCCAACCATGGTGTGTAGGTCACCCAGACTCTCTCCACAAAAGGAGGAAACCATGCAAAGAAGGAGGAAATTGAAGTTAAATGAGGAGGTGGAAGAGTCAGAGGAAAGCACACCTAATTCTCCTACACTTCCAGAGAACACAGAAGAATAGGGTGAGGAATCAAAGGAAAAAGAAGATGATGAGAAAATACTAGAGGAGGTAGCTGTAGTTAACATTCAGGACATGAAGACACAATGTCCCAAATTTTGAAGCTAAAGTCCCTAAGCAACAATGGTCTAGAAGAACAAGTGGAGAGCACATTCCACCAGCCATGGGGTATGCAAAGGATGCATGAAAAATTATTTGTGCCCACTTCCAAAGCACGATAGCACAAAATAATTTATTCGGATAGGAGCTAATGGATGAGGATATGGTAACTAAACACAATCGATAGAAACTATCTTGGTCTATGTACACCCACATGGATGAGTCTAACTTTGATGTGTGTGAAGAGTCATGTGTTTCGAGATGACTGAAGAAGGCACCCCAAGATAGAAACATGAAATTAAAGCCTATTGTCATGTTAGATGAGAAGGTCAGCAACACATTAGTGAAGCTTTCTACTAATGTGACTAGAAGAAACATGGACAAAGCTGTAACAATCAAAGTGCTACATGAGGAGATGAAGGACAAAGGATGTAGGGATAATGCACATAACTCAAGAGAGTTACTTTGCGCATAAGAAAAATGAGGTATTTATCAGCACCACAGAGGAGATTGGGGACAATGTCATTAGAGCAAGGCCACACTTAGAGGCCAAGGTACCACAGACATTTCCTTTAGTGATACACTATGTAGGAGAGTTGGTGGACTTGATACTTGAAGATTAACCTATGTGCATGCTAGTGCCGATAAGGTCAGAGAAGGATGCCGAACGAGAAAAATCATTAGTCATGTGAAAGATTGCATCTTATGAAGGGATGTTGCAAGCATTACAAGAAGTATTGAAGAAAGTAGACCAGGACTTTAAACATATGCACAACTCTAGAGGTGCTTATCAACATAAAGACCCTAGAAGAAAATAATGAGGTCTATAGAGCGATGAAGGATGAGACATTGGGCCACACAGAAAGATTGTCAATTGTTAAGCAAAAGCATGAGGCCCAGACAACAACACAAGAGCTGAATAAGACTCAGATGGAAGAGCTTGGGAAGCTAATTGCACAGAAGATGGATCTTTTAGAAGGGAGAATGACATCAATTTCCAGCATTGTTGTTGTTTCTGCAGAATGAGAAAGGAGAGATTGCGAGGGATGAGTTGGAATCCATTGCTGTGGACATCCCAAAAAAAGTCAGAACAAGCACTCACTGAATGACAGGTTTTGGAGGCCAAAATAAAGGAGTATCCAGAGTTAATACTTCAAACTAATATGAAGGAGGATGCCTCATAACCTTATAGAAATTCTTTATTTATCTACATTATTTCATTCTTATTCTTTCCATTCTTCTATTATTTACTTCAATTTTTGGAGATACCCATTGTCGGGATGACAATGAGATTAGTGTGGGGTAATGTTGATCAAAGAATACTTGTCAAAGATCACACAAGGAGTCTGCACAAGATAGAAGGCTAGGACCAAGGGCGTAAAAGAATAGGAAAGACCCGTGCGAAGAAGGCAAGTTCAACTTTCAAGACTTATCTGATTTTGAGCATGGAGACCTATTTTTAAAAGATGGCATGTAGAACACACCAACGATGCAGAGACGTGCGCACCATGCATTGTCTATCTTTGGAAGAGCGGATCAAAGTGTTTTCCATGGAGATGAGATAAGAATAGGATTGACACTTTCGTTAACAACAAGAGGTTTATAGATAGCACACTTGCATGTGTGGCTATGCATGTAAACAACATGTGGTTATCAATAGCATGCAAGTTATTTCTGGAATAGATAAGTGGTGAAGGGCAAGTCCCTACCCTATATATATTATGTTAGGTACATAGTAGATGTGTGTAAAAGAGAATATATAGAGTGTGTATGTATGTGTATGGAGGTATAGAGATTTACGCATATGACTGAATTATTATATTAGATCCTTACACACATTGGTATAGATTGACAATAATGTAAGAAGCTTCTGTATTTATTAATATATGGAAGATATTGGCTGAATCTAAGTGTCATTCTGTGTGTAATTGAGTAGTGCATGTTATTTATTCAATCATGATTACTATTTAAACTTATTATTTCATAGATATGAGAGTAGCATGCATTGTAGAATAATGAATTAGTTATAAATCTATATGTATCTTCCTTCATCATGCTAACATCCTACTACAACAACCCTAAAGAGGGACCTGGAACCTTTGTGCGCTTCAGGTGAGTGCTCAGTCAAGGCCTAAGTGATGTGCCAGATGTGACTAGGGTGTTATCTGGTAAATTCTAGGCTGCATCAACATGTCAACAAATATATATTTCACGCGTTAGAGAAAAAATATTTCATGCATCAACACCAGTACATTCGTGCATCAACAAGAGCAGTGTTAGGCATAAAAAATCAAACCCTTGTTGCACGTTAGCAATATCTCCTTGTCACCCGTCCATAGAAAACATTTTTCACACGTCAGCAAATATTACTAGTCACACGTCAACAAATAACACCTGTTTCCCGACTAGAAACTACTAAACAGTAAACAAATATGCACTAGTTCTTAGAGTATGTAAGTTCATGGTATTTGATATGCTGGTAGCTCAACTAGTAGTAACTTAGTATGGTACTAGTGGTAGTATACTACCCGACGAATCACCTAGGTTTATATATGAGATGTTTTCAATTGTAGGCAAAGCTAACCCCTAAAAAAAATATTGTAAATTTTAGGCAAACAGGACACTGACTTGCTTTGAAAAATTTTCCTGTTCAAATTTTCCTAAAATGATTTTTTTGCCATATTACGAATATTCACCACTAAAATTATCCCTGAACACAATAAAATCATACAAGTAAACTTTAAAATCATACATGCATGATACAATGGTACACATCAAATTTGATCTAAAATATGTTTCATTTATTTCCAAATCCTTAGTACAAACTTATAAGATTACATGTCATACAATGAGCCTCATTGGCTTATACAATATAAATAGTTATTCTAGTATTACATCAGGTATGATTTTATTCCATGAAAATAAATATAAAACAACTAAACAAGATATTAAAATCAGCTCAAATTCCTATACGATCCTTTTCTTTCATTTGTCTCTAGAGTGGCCTGTCTTTTCCACAAAGGGTCACTTCCAACCGAACTAGCAAAATTTTCCATTTTCATACATATAGTATTATACAAATGAAAACATATCAGCAATATCCAATCATGCATCAAGAAACAAACTCATACATTATTATTGTAATGATGTCAATAACCAAGTTCATAATCCCATTCATGAATGGTGCCTTCATCCATCACATAGAAAATACAAAAAAATTACCTCACACAAGACTTATTACATGATGTATTTCATAATAATCATAACTATAATATTTAGTCATGCATCCACATACAAAAATCATCCATTATTATAATAATGATGTACATAAACAAGTAATCATACATGAACTAATCAAGTTCATATTCTCATTATAGGAAGAAGCCTTCAATTGACATATAGAAAATGTATAAAAAATTACAATAAGTAACTGATTACATAATGCATATCTTAATAAATGTATGCATCAAAACCAATATAATACCAACTGTTTATCCAAATTCCATCACAACAATTTTATATCCCGAAACGAGACATACATTCTAACTGTTTTGACAAAATGTCTGGCATATCAATGTTTATGCCAAAAATAAAACATCAATCAAGTTTTGAAAAGATTCCAAAATTAACATCTTATATGCCCATAAGAGAAAACATACTAATTGGTTGGAAATTTTTTAGAACCAATAATCTCATAACCACAAGGAGAAACCCTATAAACAAACTAGTATGACAAAATTCCTTCAATAATAATCTCAAAAACCATCATGAGAAATGATACAAACTGTATGAAAGAATGCCTTCAATAAGAATCTCATAAACCATAATGAGAAAGAAGACAAACTGTATGAAATAATCCTTTCAATAATAATCTCATAAACCATCATGAGAAATCATACAATGAGTATGAAAAAATGCCTTAAATAAAAATCTCATAAACCGTCATGAGAAAGCATACAAACAATATGACAAAATTCCAACATGCACATCATCTTAACATGCCCAAAACAAAATAAAATGTCAATTACTTGACAAAATTCCAATGTAGTAAACTTATATGAAAAAAGGAGAAAGCGTACATAAATAAATTTACACAATGCCAACATGTACATCATCTTAATATGCCCAAAACGGAACAACATGCCAACTACTTGTCAAAATTCCAGCTTAGTAACCTTATATGCAAAAAGGAGAATATACATACATAACAAATTGACACAATGCCAACATGTATATCACTTTACAAGCTCAAAGATGAACAACATGCTAAACAAATCAGACAAATTAACATATTTGTCATAACACCCAACATAGTCTTTATACCAAAAGAATACATGCTCAATAATATGATGAAGTGTCATAATATGAACTTCATATATAATCCAAAGAATGCATGCCAAAAATATGAAAAAATTGCATATAATGAAATTCACATAAATTCCAACAAATGCATGTTAACAACATGGCAAAATGACATAGAATGAACTTCATATAAAATCCAAAGAATGCATTCCAACAACATGACAAAATGTCCATAAAAATAACTTCACATAAAGTCCAAATAATGCATGTCAACAACATGAAAAAATGCCAATAGAAATAACTTCACATAAATTCCAAAGAATGCATGCCAAAAACATGACAAAATACCATAAAATGAAATTCTCATACAGTAAAAGAATATAAGTGTGTCCCACTTTGTGTAAAAAATATTTTAAAATTTGAATAGTAAATAAATCTTTAAAAATAATTTTAAAACTTAAAGAAATCAGGTAAATCATGGATTCCATACAACATTGAATATTTAAGTTATTAAAAATGCATGTTTAGTATTTTTATATGTGTTTGGTAAAGTTTTGGTTGTTGGACATATTTTACGAAAGGTCCAAAAACTGTAAAAAAGTGGGAGACAATTATATAATTTGACCAACCAAAGAATGCATACCAACAACATGGGAAAATGCCATAAAATGAACTTCACATAAAGTCCAAAGAATGCATGCCAACAACATGACAAAATTCCATAAAATGAACTTCACATAATTCTAAAGAATACATGTCAACAACATGACAAAATTTCATAAAATGAACTTCACATAAGTCCAAAGAATGCATGCCAACAACATAAAAACAATTCCATAAAATGAACTTCGCATAAGTCCAAATAATAAATGTCAACAACATGACAAAATGCCATAAAATGAACTTCACAAAAATTCCAAAGAATGCATACCAAAGACATAACAAAATGCCATAAAATGAACTTCACATTATTCCAAAGAATGCATAGCAACAACATGAAAAAATTCCTTAAAATTAATTTCACATAAGTCCAAATAATGCATGCCAACAACATGACAAAATTCCATAGAAAGAACTTGACATAAATTCCAAAGAATGCATGCCAACAACATGAAAAAAATTCCATAAAATGAAATTCACATAAGTACAAAGAATGGATACCAATATCATGAAAAAATGCCATAAAATGAACTACACATAAGTCCAAATAATACATGTCGACAACATGACAAAATTCTGTAAAATGAACTTTACATTAGTGTAAATAATGCATGCCAACAACATGAAAAAATGCCATAAAATTAACTTCACATAAGTCTAAAGAATGCATGTCAAAAACATGACAAAATTCCATAAAATGAGCTTCACATAAACTCCAAAGAATGCATGCCCATAGCATGAAAAAATGCCATAGAAATAACTTCACATAAAGTCCAAGAATGCATACTAACACCATGACAAATTTCCATAATAATGTGTTTCACACCTTTCCCCAACAAAAGGATTCACGTAAACTATTTGAAAAAAATCCACAATCGATACTCACATGTTTATGAAAATTAAAAGATTGCATACAAACTATTTGACAAAAGTCTTAACACCACCTCATGTTAAATATGCCAAACAAGAGTTCAAAACTCCAACTATTTGATTAAATTTCATGACACAGAAGAACCACATGAAAAACAAAGTAGTATACAACCAAACATCAACAGAACCACTACCCTGACACAACAAAAATACAGTCTAGATCCAGAAAAGAGCCCAACTCCTCAATGAAAAAACATTAACACTTATGTATACATAGAAATTGCAGCTAAAAACATCATATTCCCTAAATGTTTCAACATAACAGAACTGAAGGCCAAACTAAGTAGACATACAACCAAATGTTAGTAGAACCACTGGCCAGACACAACAAAAGTATAGTCCAGATCCAGAAAAGAACCCAACTCATGAATGATAAAACATTACAATATATACACTTATGTATAAAAATAAAATGTAGTTAAAAACATCATATTCCATCTCCCATATGCCCAAGAGTAGATAATAAATACTCCCAAGTATCCAATAAGAAAATAAAGTAAAATATCTTACACCCAAAATGAAAATTACCAAATTTCTCAACACCCATTGAGGGAAAATGCAAAAATATTAAAACCCAGAATGAGAAAACCATATTTATCTATACCTAGAAGAGGGATAAACAAAACATGCATTCATTTATAAAATACTACATAGGATAAAAATTAGAAACCCTTTCCTATGAGATTCAAGATGAAAGAAGACCAAAGACACTCTACACTTTTCCTCCCTTACTTTTTCTCCAACTTCTTAGATCCACACCACATGAAATAAAACCCCAAAACCTTATTTATTTTCTGGAAAAATTCTCCACAAACATGGCTGCAACAAAAAAGGATAAATCCCATAATAGAGGCCCAAAAAGTAGCCAAATTACCATAACAACCTCCAGAAAATTCTCCCATAATTTTTGACAGAGTTTCCCCTCTAATTCCTCCTCTCCTTCACACAATGTCAAATGGCTAAAACAAAAACCTGAATTCCATTTATGCCATGGATTACAAATCCATTAAAAATCATAAAATACCACCACTTAGCTTTAGTCTAAGCTTTATTTATTTATAAATAAAACTTATGTGCCATATTCCATAAGGAATTGTTAAGACATAGTTTAATGCCAAGATAACTCATAAGTCAAATTCCACTGAAAAAATACCAAATCTAATAACCTTGTCAAACACCTCACATGCTACATCATAACATTAATCATACAACCAATTCAAAGCATGACCAAAAAAAATTCCAAGTCACATTACCAAGTGAGAACCCAAGCACCTTATTTTCAAGTCAAACACCTTACAATTCTCAATACTATGTCTTTATCAAGGCCGAATAAAAACAAATTAATTATTAATAGGGATCCCCAAAATTTAGGATGTTACATCTTCCCCCCTTTACAAGGGTAATTCCCCCATTACTGAGAATTGAACAGAAATGGGGAAATTATTTCGTACATACTCAACATCTTCCCAAGTGGCACTTCATTCACTTAGGCTGTCCCATTGGACCAAAACTTGTTGAATATATATATTTTACAACGTAGTTCTATGCTATGATAATAATTGTACCGGATCAAGTTGAAAATATAGCTTATCATCTACTTGAAAGTTCTACCAAGTTAGTACATGTGAATTATCATGCACATATTTTCTCAAAAGTGAGACATGAAATACATCATGAATCTTAGAAAGTGAAGGAGACAATGCTAACCTGTAGGGAACAACATTGATTTTCTGCAAAATTTCAAACAGACCAACAAATTTGGCTGCAAGTTTAGAAACCTTATCGTAATTAATTGAAATTTTACGAGGTTTGACTCTCAAAAACACTTTTTCACCCACATGAAATTATTTTTTAGTCCTTTTTTGACCAATATAGTTCTTTTTTTTTGTCAATAGAAGATTTTAATTTATATCTTATGATAGCCAATCCATGCCAATATACAAATAATAAGATCCTAAAGGTGCAACATGCATATTTAATTTAGTTTTATGCATTCCTAGATCATATTACATTTGATCTAAGTACTCAGAAATATGCACTTTATTAACAGTGCCAAATTCTACTTTCCATTTTTATACTTACCATTAAAAGCAATCGTTTTAAAATCAAGTTTTTGGTAAGGTCCGGAAGAGGAAACAACACACTTTTTGCTGCCTTCTCTTGTATTTCTTGGCAGTATCTTAGCCAAGAATGTTCTTTTTCTTCATCCCTATAGGTTTCATTAACAACTTGGGAAATACTCTTAGAGTTGACCATGTTTACGTATTGCTGGATAACCTCCTTCAAACCTAGTTTAAACATGGTTACCTTGGACTATTCATCCTTCATATAATCCACATGTTGGATCAGATCTAAAAATCGAGCTTCATGCTCAGCTACCGTCATTTTATTTTGTTTCAAATAATGAAATTCAATTTTCTTCCTTTCTCGATGATTATCTGAGACATATCTAGTTCTTAATTTATTCTCAAACTTTTCCCAAGTAAGGGTAGAGTCCAGATATCCCTTAACTTGCTTTAAATGATCCACAATAAAATAACATGTTCTTCAAGGTGATAAATTACATCATGAGCCTTGGTGTCATATTTGCAATCATGCAACCCAAAGTATTGTTGTAATTTAAACAACCAAGCCTCAGATTTTTCGCCCGAGTCAAGGTATAACCCTTTGAATCTAGGAATAACTAATTTCTTCAATTACTTGAGGAAGAGATCTATTTATCTATTCCCTTGGGGTACCTCATCCCTTATGGCCACCATGAACTTGGTTTGGATTATCCACACCACCACTACTATGAGTTCTTATCATTGGTCCTGGTAAGTACAAAGAGAATTTTAGATAATGTTCCAAGAGGCCTAAGTGTTTATACAACCTCGACTTTGATACAAGTGTAAGGACCTTGAAAACTGAGGTATAAATATTTTTTAACTCCCATTATTCCCATTGTCTAATTGATATGTTGATTTCAAATATAATCAAATCATATAACTAAACATTTAAACCATACATGCATGATATAATGGTACAAATCAAATTTGATCTAAAATACGTTTCATTTATTTCCAAATCCTTATTATAACTTATAAGATTACAAGAAATACAATGATCCTCATTAACTTATACAATATAACCAGTTATTCTAGCAGTACATAAAGTATAATTTTATTCCATGAAAAAAAATATAAAACAACTACACAATATTTGAAAATCAGCTCAAATCCCTTTTAGATTCCTTCCTTTCCTTTGTCTCCAAAGTGGAATGTATTTTCCATAAAGGGCCAATTCCAACCAAATTGGTAATAGTTTCTGTTGTATATATCTCCCCCCCGGGTAAATATCGTCACAACACAAAGTGTCACCATGCGAAAATTCGCACCCAAGGCGTAGGATGGGGGCGCACAACACAAGTTTCGACATGCAAAAATTCATGCCCAAGGTGTAGGCTTGGGGCACACAGAACAAAGTGTTGACATGCGAAAATTTGCACCCAAGGTGCAGACTGGGGGCGCACAACACAAAGTGTCGACATGCGAAAATTTGTGCCCAAGGCGCAGGCTGGGGGCGCACATCACAAAACGTCAACACCAAAATTTCAGTGCCTATGGCGCACTTAAGATTATGTTGACATGAGGATGGATGCACCAAGGCACATCTTTAGGAGGTGCATCTTCAGGAGGCACAAAATTTTGAGCATTGACACCCCAACAGAAAGCAAACCCTGACACAGATATTCAAATGGCCATAAATTTTCACAAGGAGCTCGGATTCACGCAAGGTTGGAATTTTCGGAAAGCTTACAAGATCCTTTGTCCAAATACGACTGGATATCTTTAATTGGGTGAGAAAAATTTCTTCCAAAATGAAAAATACAATTTTCCATTCTTTGGGTTTGCTAGGGTTCTCACCTACCACCATAATGAGATGAATTAAATACAATCTGGAGGTGGTTGGGGTAGATTTGTAATTCCTCTCTCTTCCCTCTCTCATCATTCCTATAAATTTTAAGGAGGGGCTTCTTTCAAAAGGTGGTACATTCTTGTTTTGCCCCTCCCTTCTTCTCTTTGGCAGGTGAATTTTTGGAGTTCAAACCTCCCATCTAAAATGGTAATGTAACTTTGCCTCTTGGCATTTTGTAGTGTATTATATCATCTTTGGAGAAAATAATGCATGTCTATGGATGATTCTCAACCCTCTCTGTGTTCATTTGCATCCTCCTAATATTTCACTGCAATTTTTTTTATCTTTGCATGATCTTGCATTGCATTTTAATGGTTTGTGTTTATTGGCAAGACAGGTGTCCTTCATTCCTTGGTGCATCACCTTTGTAGTTTAGGTTTTATGTTATGCATATTCTTACCATGTCTCCTTGGAAATTTATTTTAGGTTTTTGAGTAAACCCTCTGCATTTTTACATGTGCATTTGAATAGAGAAATAGGAACTGGCCTTCATTCGGAGAGCTTTTCCAATTTGCGAGGTCCCACACTTGGGAAAAGTTCCATGTTATGCAATCACACTGAGAGTCTCAACCCATCGAGTTGCAGACATTTAGGGGTGCTATGATTCGCCATCAATAGTTTCCATTTTCATACATGTAGTATTATACAAAGAAAAAGATATCTACAATATCCAATCATGTATCAACAAAAAAATCATACATTATTATTATAATGATGTCAATACGCATGTATTCATGCATGAACTAACCAAGTTTAGAATCCCATTCATGAATGATTTCCTTCATCCATCACATAGAAAACACATAAAACTTACCTCACGTAAGGCTGATTACATGATGTATTTCATAATAATCATAACGAAAATATTTAGTTATGCATCCGCATAACATAATCATCCATCATTATAATAATGATGTAGATAAACATGTAGTCATGAATGAACTAATCAAGTTGAGATTCTCATTCAAGACAAAAGCCTTTAATTGACATACCGAAAATGCATAAAAGTTACAATAAGCAAGGTTGACTACATAATGCATATCTTAATAACTGTATCCATTAAAACCAACAACATACCATCTGTTTATTCAAATTTCATCACAATAGTTTAATATCCCAAAATTAGATAACATTCTAACTATTTTGACATAATGTTGGCATATCAATATTTATGCCAGAAACAGAACACCAAACAAATTTTGACAAAATTCCAACATTAACATCTTATATGCCCATAATAGAAAACATACTAATTGCTTGGAATTTTTTTAGAAACAATAATCTCATAACCAAAATGAGAAAACATACAAACAATATGAAAAAGTCCTTCAACAATAATCTCATAAACCATCATGATAAATCATACAAACTCTATGAAAAAATGCATTCAAAAATAATATCATAAACCATAATGAAAAAGCATATAAATTGTATGAAATAATGATTTTACTAATAATCTCATAAACCATCATGAGAAATAATTCAAAGAGTATGAAAAAATTCCTTCAATAAAAATATCATAAACCATCATGAGAAAGCATACAAACAATATGAAAAAATGCCAACATGCACATCATCTAAACATGCCCAAAACGAAACATCATTTCAAATACTTGACAAAATGCCAATGTAGTAACCTTATATGTAAAAAGGAGAATGCATACATAACTAATTGACACAATGCTAACATGTACATTATCTTAATATGCCCAAATTGGAACAATATGCCAAGTACTTGACAAAAAGCCATCGTAGTAACCTTAAATGCAAAAAGAAGAATGCATAATTTTTTTTTGGCACAATGCCAACATGTATATCACTTTACAAACTGAAAGATGAACAACATGCCAAATAGATCAACAAATTAAAATATTTTCCATAATACCCAACATAGTATTTATACTAAAAGAATACATGCTAACCATATGATCAAATGTCATAATATGAACTTCTATTGGGACCCTAAAATATTGGTTAAGTACAAAAAGGTACATAAGCGCGTAAGGCCTAGTTGAAGAAAGACACACAAGGATAAAGCGTGCAGGGAATGGTTTAAGGAAGGATTTAAGGAAACCCGTGGCACGTGCGTGGACAGAACCAGGGTTCAGGACTTAGCCATATAGGGAATTTTTGGAAGAACACGTGAAAAGCATGACTCAATTGTGCATGCAGAGTGGATAAGGTGCCAGCCTGGTGACAGGTTGGCCTAGGAAGGAGCATGCCTATGGTAGAAGCTTCTAGAAACACATCATGGTAAAAAGTGGAAATATTAGGCTTAAAGGAGCATGCTCACATGGAGGAACACATTCAGACACTTGGCATTGGATCTGAGGCCGCTGGAGGATGATTTGGTAGTCCAGATAGCCTATATATAAAAGTGCCTATAGAAGTAAAGAAGGAGAGAAATAGATAGAGGGAAAAGCTTTGTAGAAATACTGCAAGAACTCTATTAGTTTGGGTAATTGCGCTTAGGAAAGGATGTATCAAGGGTATGGGGATTATAAATTTATTTTGAGATCCTATTCATATGAGTCTAGTTATAATGCATGACTATAGTATGCTTCTTTGTGACATTCTGTAATGGCTCCATGAATGTAATGAGGTTACCAACTTAAATGAATATGAACATTGATGATTCTAATGCATACATCTTTCTCATAGTTATTTTTCATTTATGTTTATGATTAAGTATGGATGCTTGTAAAATTTCTTTCTATTTTGGTATAAGTTATAAAATATGTTAAGCTCTTTCTATCTGAAATGACTGCAAGGATCTAGAAGTCATCCTGAGCTCTATTGTGCTTGTATGTTTTACTCATTTCAAATCTCTTAAACATGGATCATAGATGATGTTTCCCACTAAACTCACATAAAAGAGAGACTTGGCACCCGTGCGTGCCTCGGGTGAGTGCCCAAAACCCGCTAGGTGATAGGCCGGTGCACATGGGGTTCCTTTCTTTTCTAATGGGGGTAAAAATGACTACATCTTGGTTTCATTTCTGGGACCTCTTTTCAAAGTTGTAGTGGGAAATGACAAACATCATGATCTATATAATGAGTAATGACAAAACGTTTCACTTTGGAAAGTGTTGAATCATGGTTCAAGAGCACAGAGGATGAATTTTCTCAGAGATTCAGCACTGGACTTGAGTTTGATGCACACAAAGGGGTAGAAGAGAACCTCTACCATGATTTGTATGAAACTTTTTTTTGCTGCTTCCTAGTAGAATTGTATGAATGTCTCTCAGCATATGTGTCTAGATCAATATGGTATTCTAGATCACACACACAGACCCAAGAAGGATACCATATGATGTAGGATGCAGATATGACTTGGAATCGTGCTGTGGATCATTGGTGGGAAGGTGTGTTGGTTAGCTACATTGTGGAGTATGCTATTTCCACATATTATTTCCCAGAAGTTGTTGAGTTTGAGTTTCTATGGGAGCCTAGAGGATCATTTCTATGTGCTATCCCTCTAGAAAGGAAGATCTTGATCGTTACTTTGAGTTTAGAGGCATTTCCAATGGCTGGCTAAACCATTCTTAGTGCTGGGCGGGAAGATGGTGAAAATATTACGATGGAGAAGGAAAGAGAGGAGAGATGGCTCAAGTATAATGAAGCGGGTGAAAGGGATATTCCTAGACGATGTGAGGCTGTAAGTGTGATGGATCTATGGAGGTAGACATTACAAGGAGGAGTTGAGGTTCATGCAGAGGATGTGGAACCTTAGCAGTCTGTGCTACTCCATCTTAGCAAGTGTGCAAGAGAGACCCTTTTGGCTTCTGATGAGAGTTCGTTGCATGGAGAAAGAAGAGTCCTTAGCACATATCTGAACCCACCCAATGACCAAACCCTGGCACTTGGTTTTCTAGATCAAGGAAGGAGTATCATTGACCCGGTTGGTATCAGTGGAAGTTACAGATCTGTGCCTAGGTGGTACAATTTTTCAGTTCCCACTTCTATGGCTACACATATTCCAGTATTCAGAGGAGTCTTTGGATAAGGAGAAAGTATACAAGCCTTTGGCCTCGTGTCTGGGAGTGGCGCGGGGTATAATAGTGGTAGTGGGGGCATTATCACAGACCATCGGTGCACAGTTCAGTGGAAACTTGGAGACACTTGGCATGACTACTACAGGACCTGGTGGTTCTGGTGGATCTGGTGGGTTAGGAGGGATAGGACCTAGTGGACCTAGTGGTTTTGGTGGATTTGGTGGCTCAGGAGGTACATGACCTGGTGGATCCGGTAGGGGAGGAAACACCAGAGGAAACCAAGGCTCTAGCTCAAGATGACAAGGAACCTAGCCACCTCCTCAAGTCTTCTTTGAGATGTCTTTACATTTTCCAAATTACAGAGGTATTGAAGATACTGCAGAACATGTTCACAAGTGTGAGCTGCTATGGTGTGCAAAGGGGATCACAACCTTGGAGCAGAAGGCTAGTTAATTTGTAACAACTTTGTAGGGGTGCACACATAGCTGGTATAGGAAATATGACCTTCATCAAACAGTGGTGGATTATACTTCTTTAAATAATGCCTTCTTGGCAGAATTCCACATCCCTAATTTTGAACAGAAGAGCATCAGTGCCCTAAAGGAGATTCAATAGGGAATGGAAGAGAATGTGTGGGAGTATGATGCATGCTTTAAAAATCTCTTGTCTAAGTTATCATACGAGGGATATTCACCCTTCACAACATTCTCAGTGGTTTTTTTTTAGGATTGATCACACCTTTTAGAAGGGCCTTATCTCATAAAACTTTCATAGACTTGCGTGAGGCATTGGAAGCTGCTCTGTGTGCCGAGGCTATTGGTAGTGTTGATACTAGTGTTAGCTCATTCATGGAGGCTCAAATTACTGCTATGGCTAAGCAGCTAGAGAATTTTTTTGTGAACTCAACCCATGAGAATCGCAATGGTTTATGGTGTATTTATTGTGAATTATACGGGCATGTCAAGGTTAGTTTTCCTCAGAGGATAGTACGTGCCGTGACAGTAGACTATGAAATTTTTCATGGGGACCATGATGCAAGTAGATGCCCCTTGTTACAACATGTAATTCGGAAGAATGTATCTTGATAATATAATATATTCACCTCTACAACCCATGATACTATGGATTGTATGCTCATCGATCAAATCCATGAGGCCATTGATCATGGGATGTGCCAAACCAGTGCATTGCCAAAATTTCTAAAGGTGATTATTTCCATTATGAAGAGCGCGTAGATGGAGGCGTGCACGGAAGAGGATTTTGCGGAGGATTCTATGGTCATGGTAACTGAGGAGGAGGAAGGAGTGAGTTCCCACATGGAACTTGTTTTAATTATGGGTGTATAGAACATTATAAGTGAGAGTGCCCAGACCTATTGTAGTGCTCATGGTGTGGGAAGAAGCACAAGTATGAAGAGTTCCCTGAGTTGTTTGAGCATATGAATCAGCAACACCAGAAATACAAGGGCAATGCAATGGTAAGAATTAAGAAGACAAACACACAATGGATTCCGTAGGTGACATGTGATGCAGGATTGAAACCTATTTTAGTAACAACAAGAGCCGAGGCCGTGTGCGCAAAGGAAATACCAAGGAAGAGGACCCTGGTTTCAAGAGAGGAAGTAGTTCATAAAAATTACCCAGACCACCCTGTGCATCAAAAGGAAGTGTATCAAGATACCATGGATCTCATTCGGAGTTTATAAGGAGAAATCTAATGTCTAAAGAAGTAGTCCAGGAGGGAGGAGCAAAGGAGGAAGTTCGAGGCACCAAGAGATGACCTGGATGAGGTCAGGGAAGTATGTAAAATGCTAAGGAAAGAGAATATTATTCCCTTACTAAGAGCATGGTTGAGGGAGAAGGTACCACGTGCCGGAGAAGAGCACGAGAGGCAGGTCTTGCATGTGAACCTTCCCCCTCATAGCCTTGACTATGAAAAAGAGATCACATTGGATGCAGTCATAGATGGATGGCTCTTTAGTAATATCCTCATTGAAACAGGTGCAGAGGTCAATATTCTAACTTTGGATGTATGTCATCAGATGGGGAGACCTGCATTAAAGCAATATTCAAATGTGCTATATGTGGTAAACAAACGAAGGCAATTCCCATATGTGTCCTAAAGGATGTAGCTATCACTATCCAAGGAGCTAAGTTTACTGGGGACTTCAAAGTCTTGGCACTCACCGAGGCAGACAATTTCCCAGCACTACTTGGGTGCCCATGGTATTACAAGAACAATGCGGAAATTTGGTTCAACAAGGGGTACATCAGCTTTGAAAATAAGGAGGAACGAGTCATTATACCCTTGGTTGATGGGAAGTCAACACCCTATACTGAACCTTTAGGGGAAGAGGTCCTGGATAGGATATATGTGCGATCAATCAGGGATCCAGAGATAATGCATCCTACCGACGAAGTTATCTGATTTGAGGAAGCCCAGTTAGTAAGTGACACCACCAGTCTAGCATATGATAATTGGGTGCATGGGACTTATGAATTGATCAGATGGAATTTGAGAGGTTTGGTAACAAAAGTAACAAAGGTGCATATAGTTTGGAGCCTAGGAGGAAAAGTATTCATGAGGGGCCTTCCCTGAGATCTTTTTGCAGGAGATGGAAACTCAGTTGAAGGAGGAGAAGGAACGGAGGGGGATGTTAAGCTATGTCCTACTTGGCACAATGACATGGTGGTGGGATACACATCAGGAGAGCCTTTTAGAATGGAGTGAGGTGAGAATTTCTCTCTCTGTCAGGTTCTCTAAAATCAATGCACCCACCGCCATCAAGGACTACCATGGTAAGGAGCCCACCTCTTTCCATGTCCAAGCCTGTGAAAGGACCTAGAGAGAAGGCATGGAAGCTTTGCCACCATCCCTCTGGGTACACAAGCTGCATTCTACACTACAGGGTTACGTGCATGCATGGTACATACATTGGGAAACATGCCGCTAGACAGGGAAGTTTGTATATGTTATTGATGGGGAGGAAGCAGAGAGCTTGGATGTTAACCATTCTATAGGGACGTGCGAGGTAGTGGACAGTGTTGATGCTTGTGTGTGTGCCTACCATGATCCCTTAAATACAAATAAGGTTAACATCGGCTCAGGATAAGAACCTAAGGAATCTATTATTAGAGATTACTGGTCAGAGAAGGATGTCTCTAAGATCATTGATCTTTTGCGTGAATTTGAGGATTTATTCCTATACAGGTACCATGAGCTCAAAGGCATCCACCATTCCTTGGGAGAGATGAGGATAAAGTTGAAGGATAGTGCATGCCTAGCCAAGAAGAGACCCTACTAAATGAATCTCAATTTGCACATAAAGGTATAGGAAGAGATGGAGAAAATGATAGCTTCTGGGATTGTTGAAGCTTTGGAAGAATTGGAATGGATAATTCCGATGGTAATAAGCATCAAGAAGGATGGGTGGATTAGCATATAAGTGGATTATAGGGAGCTAAATGTAGTTTGTGTCATCAATCCTTTTCCAACCCCCTTCACTGAATAAATTTTAGAGGGAGTCGCTGGGCGCAAAATCTATTCCTTTACGGATGGATTTTCAGAGTACCACCAAGGCCAAATTGCAAAGGAAGACCAGGAGAAGATAAATTTCACCACTGAATGGGGAAGTTTTGCATACATAGTCATGCCATTTGGGTTGAAGAATGCACCTAATTTTTTCTCACACATAGTGGCACAGGTGTTCTAAGACTTCATCCATAAATTTCTTCAGGTCTATGTGGATGATTGGATAGTGTATGGGCTAGTGAAAGACCATTGTGATAATTTGAGGCTAATGTTTGAGAGGTGTCTGCAGTTAAGAATATCCCTCAACATTAAAAAGTATGTATTTGATACACCCTTTGGGACGCTATTGGGGAATATCATATGTAAGGAGGGCTTGCTAGTAGATCCTGCCAAGGCTGTAGATATTATGGGATTTGGGAAGCCTACTAGCTATAGCACAGTGCGCAGATTTCTTGGGCATACAGGTTATTACAGGAAGTTCTGTCGACAATAAAATTTTCCTCCGTAATTTCTATTTCATTAATGAGTGTATTAGGAATAGGATGTTGTTAAGTATAATTAGTAGTAGTGTCTGATAGAAGATAACGGTGCTGCCGGTATGACACCGCCAATAATGTATAGTACGGTAATAGTCAAAAGTACAATAGGAATGTTGTGGTAAAAAGTAAATATTTGTTGTAAGTGGTTCGGTAATGTTAAAATGTCAAAGTTAGGGTAAGTAGAGAAGTAGGGTCTACATGATTAGAAATTAGAAATATTATATTGGTAATAAGGACAAGGAGTGAGGTCATAAATATTTTGTGCATTTTATTTGTAAAAATTATAAAAAATGTGGAACCCATGTGAAATGATAAGGTTTATCTTATCTTAAAAGATAAGCTTACATGTACAGACTAAGAGTTAAGGTATGGAATATGATTCGTCAGAGTAGATTTCTTATCCTATCTTAGAGATAAGATGGATAATCCTGGAAGTTCTATAAATAGAGAGGCCACCCCCCTCATTTAGCATAGAAGGAAGTAGTGAGAAATATTGTATGAGTAAGTGTGTAAAGGAATTCATCATTTTGAAGGTGTGTTAAAGAAGTCATTAAGAGGTGTAATTTTGAAGTTTCTCCCATAGTTATTGTTGGAAGGAAAGTGAAGTCAGTAACACTTGAAGTACCTCATGGGTGAGATTGTAACAATTTCATGTTGATATTATAATTTACACTTATATTTTAGATTTATCATCATTCCTTCTCATCGTAGTCTATGGTATTCTTGTGTTATGTTTGTTGTTGTGTTTCCAGATTACATCCACCAAACTAAAAGATGTGCATTAGTAAATAATCATAGCACGAGGAGTTCCCGGTGAAGAATTATCATAGTGCCGGATTGGTGTTGACATTTTAGTTCCGTTGCCGGGATCATTCCTCATTGGTGGATTTTCTGGAGAGATATTCCCACTTAGTCAGAAAACATTTTGGAGGGTAACCTTGTTTTTACCGTGCATAGTAGTTACCATGGTAAAGTCACTTTTTATCGTGAATAGTATTTACCGCAGTAAAGTCACTTTTTACCGTGAATAGTATTTACTGCAGTAACTTCACTTTTTACCATGAATAGTGTTTACCACAATAAAGTCATTTTTTACCGCAGTAAGTCAAGTTTTACCATAGTTTACCATGGTCATTTCTATTTTACTGTAGAAAGGTGTAAAGTCACTTTCTATTATAGTGATTCCAATTATTTGTGCACATAAGTCTTGTTGATTGTACTTGTGGGTTGGTATTTCACTGTGGTTACTTTTGAAAATGGGGAAGATTCCTATTTTTTCAGCCCAATCTAATGAAGATGCTTCCTCTTTCATTCAAGAGTTTAAACGATCTTGTATTTGTAATGGCCTCATAAGAAGGGAACAATGGACTGAATTTTTTCCTACCGTTTTGGATGGTTCAACCCTTAGGTGGTTTGAAACACTAGGTGATAATGTGAAAAATTCATAGGATTTATTAACTGAAAGTTTTCTTGAAGAATTTGGTGAACAACAGAAATATGCAGATCTCATGATCGATATCACAAAGCTATCCCAAGGAGAGAAGGAGAAGATAAGGGATTATCATGCTCGTGTTCTAGAGCTAAGGAGGAAGCTCGATGCCCAGATCTGGAAGGAAGGATTAGTGGATGGGTTGATGAATGGAATGGATAATCTCCTCTGTAAGCACTTCATTCTTGGGATGAAGCCAGAGATCAGACAACGAGTGAAGTATGACCACCCAGCTACCATTGAACAAGCAAAGGAGATTGCAAGAAGGCAAGAAGAAAGCATGGAAGAGGAGCCCAAAGAAATTGTTGCTAAGGTAGAGCCTACACCAACACCTTTGGTCTAGAATCCACAACCACTCTCGATGAGCACAAATATTTCTCCTAGTACATCTACTGAGTATGAAGTTCTTCTCAGGAAGATGGGCCAACTAACTATTAATCTTCTTTAAGGAAAATAATTTAGTTCTCAGGGAGGAGATAGAGGTCCAAAAAGAAATATTTCTGAAGTTGTATGTTATGGTTGTCATAAAAAGGGTCATTATAAGTATAATTGTCCAGATAGAGCTTCTACATCTGGTACAAGAGATAATGATAAAGGAAAAGCACCTATGAATTCTTTTGATGTAGTAGATAAGAGCATAAATAATGAAGTAGATGTGTTTGTAACAAAAAGAAAGAAAGAAAAAGATAACCAAGATGGAAATGATCCTAAGAAGATGAAAGGAGAAACTAGTAAGAAACATAGGAGAAGAAAGTTGGGTGTGCAGGATTTTCTAATTTCACAGGGACAAGGACCATACTCCATCTTAGAAGATCTATCCAAAAGGCCTGCAAATATTACATATGGTCAACTCTTGGCTATGTCTTCTGAGAAGATGTGGGAGCTGCGATGTGGACTCAATGCTCAACGAAGGAAGGAGGTTGAGGTCCCTGTTTTGGAGGTAGAGGCAGATCCCTACGCTCCACAAGCTGAGGTATTATGTAATGGTATTTCAATTCATGATGTCTTAGTTGATGGAGGTGTTGCAGTTAATGTAATGACTGAGTCTGTAATGAATATGTTGGGTTTAAAAATTGATCGCCCCTCAACACTTATGTTAAGGTCATTAAATAAGGGAAAAAATAAACCAGAAGGTGTTGTTTCAAATGTGGCAATATCTGTTATGGGTGTTGTATGTGTGGTAGAATTTCAGGTGATGAAAAATGGTACTGTTGCGTACCCAATGTTGTTGGGAAGACCATGGCTAAGGAGAGTTCATGCAAGAAACTACTAGAATGAAGGCTTTATGACACTTGGACATGGCAGAGAGAGGGTGAAGATAAATGTGATCCCTCAACATCATAAGGTAGAACCTGTGTCCATTCAAGTGATGAAACTGATGATTGGACATCCTCTGATTACTCTAGTACCAGTGAAGTGGACACAAGAAGATGAAGAAAGTGAGGTTGATGTTTCAGTCATGGATATCCTTCCAGTCACACTGAACTCATGAACCCATAAAATTATCTGAAGAAGAAATTGATGATCGTCTCCAACAAATAAAGATTGGTGATGCTGTGATGGAGAGTGAGAAGGAATCCTACCTCTAACTCTTTCGAAGGTACATACACCTATTCACTTTTGATTACAAGGAACTCCATCAAGTAAGTTGGGTAGAACATTCTATTGAGCTGATAGATGGTGCTAAGCCCATAAAGCAAATGCCATATAGAATGAATCCTAATTTTTCCAAGACTGTAAAAGAAGAAATAGATAAGTTGCTTGATGCAGGATTCATATTTTCCATGGAGAATTCAAAATGGGTTTCTCCCATTGTGATCTCAGTAAAAAATAATGGGAAGCTACACATTTGTGTTGATTATAGGAAGCTCAATAAGGCAACAAAGAAGGATCATTACCCTCTTCCATTCTCAGATCAGATCTTGGATGAAGTAGCTGGCCAGGAGTGCTATAGTTTTGCTGATGGATATAGCGGATACAACCAAGTTCGTATAGCAGAGAAAGATCAATTGAAGACCATGTTCACCACTCCTTGGGGAATGTTTTCTTATAGAGTTATGCCTTTTGGGTTGTGTAATGCGCTGGAAACAGTTCCAGCATTTGATGAATAGGGTGTTTGAACCCTACATTGGGAACTTCATCAAAGTATTTCTGGATGATTTTTGCATCTATGGGAGAAAGATGGACCACCTGCACCAGATGGAGATAGCATTTCAAAGGTTAGATGAAGCACAAGCCTCACTAAACCCTAAAAAGTGTGTCTTTGGATGTTCTAAAGGTGTTTTGTTAGGGCATGTTGTATCCAGAGATGGTATTGGTACTGATCCTGATAAAGTTTCAAAAATCAAAGAGTTACCATTTCCTATGAATAGAAGTAAGTTGAGATCATTTTTAGGCCATGTGGGTTACTATAGAAGGTTCATCAAGAATTTATCAAAGATTGCACAGCCACTAACCCAGTTCTTGAAGAAGGATGTTACTTATGAACCAGGAAATAAGGTGCATGAAATTTTTGAACAACTGAAGGAAGCCCTGGTGTCTTCACCTGTTTTAAAGAATCCAGATTGGAGCAAGCCATTCATTGTGTATACTGATGTCTCAGATGCAACACTAGGAAGTACTATGAGCCAAAAGGATGAAAATGGGAATGATCATCCAGTTTACTTTGGGAGCAGACAAATGAGTAGTGCTGAGGTAAATTATACTGTAACAGAAAAAGAGGCTCTAGCTATCATTTTTGTTGTAAAGAAGTTTAGAAATTACTTGCTAGGGTAGAAATTTATAGTTGTAATAGATCATCAGGCTCTAAAATATATTGTAAATAATCCTAACCCATCAGGGAGGATAGCAAGATGGATAATTTTGCTACAAGAATTTGAATTTGATATTATAGATAGGCCAGGAAAGAAGCATGTCAATGCAGATGCACTCTCTCGAGCCTATGATGGTTTAGGTTCATCTTGTGATGATGATGATTTCCCAGATGCAGAATTGTTATCCCTTGACACAATCCCTAGTGAATACATAGATATTTGGAATTATCTGAATGAATTCAAGTTTCCTGATGGTGCCAATGCAAAGACTAAGAGGAAGATTACTCAAGCTAGTCATCCATATTCTATTCTGCATGGAGTATTATTTCGAATAGGACTTGATGGACAGTACAAGAGGGCAGTTGGACGTGATCAAGGGAAGGAGATGATAGAAGAATTCCATTATGGTACATGTGGAGGAAAATTCTCTGGACAACTTACAATAAGAAGGATCTTGGATGCAGGTTATCACTGGCCCACTCTTTTTAGAGATTGTTATAATTATTGTAAGACATGTGATATTTGTCAAACACATGGTAACCGTAAGACTTCATCAACTCCATTATGCCCTATTCTTCCACTTGGTCCCTTTGAACAGTGAGGAATAGACATTGTAGGTCCACTTCTAACTACCCCACACCAAAATAAGTATATTGTAGTTGCCACAGATTATTTAACTAAGTGGGTTGAAGCTAGGCCATTAAAAACAACTTCCATAGATGAAGTGGCAAGGCTCATATATGAACGCATTGTCACCAGATTTGGTTGCCCATTAGAAATTGTAACAGATCAAGGAAGCCACTTCATTAATGAGGTGGTAGAAGCCCTAGTCAATAAGTTTTCTATTAAGCACAGGAAGGAAACAACATACAAGCCAAGCACAAATGGACAAGTGGAATGAATTTTTTTTGTGTTGTGTCAAATTCTAGCAAAAGATGTAGCCATGCAGGTACATAAGTGGGATAAAAGGATTCATGGAACATTGTGGGCATATAGGGAAACATCAAAGTTAGCAACAGGATACCCCCCATTTCAGTTGGCTTATGGCATTGATCCAATTCTTCCTATTGAGTTTGATATTCCCACTGTGAGAGTTATGAAAAATGAAAGGATGGATGAATGTGATTCAGTAAAAGAAAGGTTGGTACATCTTCATTTGCTAGAGGAAATGAGGGAAATAGCGAAGGATACAAGCTATAAGAATAAAATGAAGTAGAAGGAATACTTTGATCAAAAGATACGTTGGTCTCCATTTCATGTGAATGACTTGGTTCTAGTATATGATTCTAGATACAAAAAAAGAAGACAGAGAAAATTTCTTCCAAAATGGATGGGGCCCTACAAAATAGCAGCTGTGTATGAAAATGGTACATACTGACTAGAGGGATTGGATGGCACTCCCATTACAAAATGGGTCAACCATGACAAGTTAAATATTTTCCAAGCACTAGAATAGTCTACTCTGAGGACGGAGTAGAAGCTAGGAAGGGGGAAGATGTCGACACTAAAAATTTCCTCCATAATTTCTATTTCATTAATGTGTGTATTAGGAATAGGATGTTGTTAAGTATAATTAGTAGTAGCATCCAATAGAAGATAATGGCGCTGACGGTATGATGCCGCCAATAATGTATAGTACGGTAATAGTCAAAAGTACAATAGGAATGTTGTGGTAAAAAGTAAATATTTGTCGTAAGTGGTTCGGTAATGTTAAAATGTCAAAGTTAGGGTAAGTAGAGAAGTAGGGTCTACATGATTAGGAATTAGAAATATTATATTGGTAATAAGGACAAGGAGTGAGGTCATAAATATTTTGTGTATTTTATTTGTAAAAAGTCTAAAAATGTGGAACCCATGTGAAATGATAAGGTTTATCTTATCTTAAAAGATAAACTTATATGTACAGATAAGAGTTAAGGTATGGAATATGATTCGTCAGAGTAGATTTCTTATCCTATCTTAGAGATAAGATGGATAAGCCTGGAAGTTCTATAAATAGAGAGGCCACCCCCCTAATTTAGCATAGAAGGAAGTAGTGAGAAATATTGTATGAGTAAGTGTGTAAAGGAAGTCATCATTTTGAAGGTGTGTTAAAGAAGCCATTAAGAGGTGTAATTGTGAAGTTTCTCCCATAGTTATTATTGGAAGGCAAGTGAAGTCAGTAACACTTGAAGTACCTCATGGGTGAGATTGTAACAATTTCATGTTGATATTATAATTTACACTTATATTTCAGATTTATCATCATTCCTTCTTATCATAGTCTATGGTATTCTTGTGTTATGTTTGTTGTTGTGTTTCCAGATTACATCCACCAAACTAAAATTTGTGCATTAGTAAATAATCATAGCACAAGGAGTTCCCGGTGAAGAATTATAATAGTGCCAAATTTGTGATGACAGTTCATCAAGGGGTATGTCAAGATCACCATGCCTTTAGAAGAGTTTCTTAGACATACAAGTGCCTTCCATTGGGGAGAGGCTTAGCATAAGGTGTTTGAAAAATTAAAGGATAGGCTTGTCACCATGCCTATATTACATTTTCCCTCTTGGGACAAGCCCTTCCATGTTCATGTAGATGCCTTAGGAACTACCATTGGAGCAGTGCTTGTATAGCTAGGTGAAGGAATTGTTGATCATCCTCTATGTTTTGCAAGCACAAAGTTGACACGAGTAGAGAAGAATTACACCACAATTGAGCATGAAGAATTGTCAATGATCAACGTGATTTTCAAGTTCAGATAGTATATTTTGGCAACACCCTTTGTATTTTACATCGACCACATGGTGTTAATGTAATTGGGGAATAAGTTCATTCTACAAGGGCACATATGTCAGTTAGTGATATTATTTCAAGAGTTTGAGTTTAGGGTATTTGTGAATCATGGAAAGTGTGGACCTGATCATTTGTCAAGAATTGATTTAGGGGAGGATGTTTAGTGTATTGAAGAGACTATGCTAGACGCGCAACTATTTAGGTTATGGCACGCCCCCTTGGATTTGGACGAGATTACAGTGTTTGTAAAGGAAGGTGTGGCACTGGAAGGGATGAAGGCATAAGAAATAAAAAAACTAGCCATATGCTTCGTGCCCTACATGTTGATCAATGAGGACTTATACAAGTTAGGGTGTGATGAAGTTTTGTATAGGTGTGTACTAGAGCATGGGCACCTTTCCATCATAAAGGAAGCACATGGAGGAATTGCGGATGGACATTATGCAGGTGACGCCACCATGCATATAATTTTAATGGTTGGGTTGTGATGTGAAACTATGTATAAGGATTGCAAGAACTATTATAAAGCGTGTGACCATTGTCAGTGCATTGGCAAGTCAAGAAAGAGAGACTAAATGCCTTTGCACCCTATCCCAAGTGTTGAACCTTTTGAGAAATGGGAAATAGACTTTTTAGGCCCTATTGCACTAGCATCATGTAGGAATGGATCACGTTATGTAAACTTGCACATACTATTTGACAAGGTGTGCAGAGGTAGCCCAACTAAAGACTACACAACAGCTACAACGGCAAGATTTTTTTGGGAGAACATTATTACAAGGTATGGATGTCCTTTAAGTTTAACCAGTGATAGGGGTACACATTTCTTGAATGAGACTGTGAGGATCCTATTAGTAGAGTTCATAGTAGCTCATCACAAAACTACCCCTTATCACCCACAAGCAAGTGGAACCGCGGAAGCATTTAACAAAATATTGAGTCATACCTTGACCAAAATTTGTGATGTCAGAAGACAAGATTAGGATGAAAAGGTATCATCTATATTATGGGCTTACAGGAAAAATTATAAAAGGCTAAACAAAGCCACACTGTTTCAATTGGTGTTTGGCGCAGAAAATGTTTTGTCAGTTGAATTCATGTTACCTTCTCTGTAAATAGTGCATGCAGGAGGACTAGATGATGAGTAAGCACTAGAAGGGAGAATTGATGAACTGATGAAGCTGGATGAAATACGATCACTCACCAGGTGGAGCCAAAAAATAGAAAAATCAAAGCAAAAAGCATGGCATGATCACCACATCAGAAACAAGAAGTTTGAGGTTGGGAAGATGGTCTTACTGTATGATTCTAAGTTTCTGCGCCATCCTAAGAAGTTGAAGGTCCATTGGTTAGGTCCCTATAAAATATCAGACATCCTTGATTTAGGCATGTGCCAGTTACAAGTGTTGGATGGAACAAAATTTCCTGGAAACTTTAATGGGATTAGGTTGAAGCCCTACTATAAATAAGTCTTCTTGGTGTTTGTAAATTAGGTAGTTTTTTTAGTTAGTTTAGAATTTCCTTTATGCATTTATTTTCTTGTGTTTCCCTTTCGTGTTGTTGTTTTGTTTTGTGCCTTGGGCACTGGTAACCTTATTAATTTGAGGATTTTTGAGTGCACAGAGGACCAACATCGTTTTAGTGTGGAGTGGAGTTATGTGAAAGAGAGCATGAGTAAAGTGCCAAGGAAGTTTGTGTTAAAAATCCTGGTTGAATGGATCTGTTAAAGGAGGTGCATGGAAAGAAAAGATGGAAAAGGATGGTTGGTATCAAGCTAAGGATACTTTCAGATCCCATGTACAAAGGAGGAAAAAGTGCATAAGGAACACGAGGTAGGCGAGAGAAAGAATCAGGATAGAAGAAATGCCTTCGACGCCGGTGACGCGTGTAAAAGAGTCTCCTGTCTAGATGGATAGGATGGGTGCTAGAAGGTTGGAAGATTTTCTGCATAGGGTTGGGCACGTGAGTTAAAGCACTAAAGTCAGACTTTGTTTGAAAAATCCACATTAAACATGAAAAGTATGGTGGTAGGTGAAGTAGCATTTAATGCTTAAAAAGGGAAAAAATATAAATAAAGGGTTGAAGCATTTCATTATTCACTTTGCGTATCAGGAGAAAGAAGTGATTTTTGCATCTTTACAACTAGGGATTCCAAAAAACTATTTTGTGTGAAGAAAAAATTGAAGAAATTAAGCATGAGTAACTAGTTTGGATCTACGAACCAGAAGGAAGGGATTTCACGGGTGTAAGAGAAGTGCTGAGTAGGTGCCATCATGTGAAGGGATTATCCCAGCTAGGGTTTAAAGAACTAGGGCACAGGTTTAAGGAGTTTTCTTCAAAAATTTGAGATCTAAGGTGGGAAAGAGTGGAAGAACAAAGTTACAAGAAGTGATTAAAGTAAGAAGAGGACCTAGACAATGACACCCAAGAAACTAGTTAGCACACCTAAGAAGGGAAAGGGCAAGGGTAAGGGAAAACAACAAGAAACTAGTGCACATACAAACAAAGAGTGGTAGGCAGAAATGTAGTACCTATATGGAGTGTTACTGGGGAAGGAGTGGGAGTCCCATCTAAGAAACATGTCTGTAAATGACTTAGACAATCATCGGACAAGCACAATCAAGAAGGAGATGGAACTGGAGTTAGTGCACCCAAAAAATAAAAGGACACCAAAGGGTTTGCCCATCTATAATGATGATGTGAAGGTCAAGCTGGTGAAGGTAGGGTTATTGCAACTCTTTGAGTTGCCCTACTTTGGGAATCCTGAGTGCCTATATAAATGGCTGATGTTTCACATGCATGAAGACTACTTTCACTTTGCAGGGCATAAGATGCACATTACCCCTCAGCTCATCTCACATTTCACAGGCCTCATCTGTGAAAGAGATAGTTTGGAAGACAACTTAAGTGACAAAGAGGCAATTAAGTAGACTATCGCCTCCTACGCATACAAAAAGGGGTCAAGGTACTATGGTATCACAGACATCATGGACCTGGTAATGAAGATTTCCATGAATCTAGTGACAAAGTTAAATGGCTAGGAGAGATGGACCCATGTCAATAAGCCATGGTTACATGTTTGCAAGAAAATATCAGAGGGAACCATCTACAACTTGTCTACATTCATTGCAGATGAGATTGTCAGTTGTGTGAAGGAAGGTGACAGGATCCTTTTCGGTAATGTTCTGCTAACAATTTTTTTTTTCAGAGATTAAAGTACCTGATACATCAGACAAATTCGTGTGGGAGTACCCTGTTGAGGACCCTTTGCCCGCAAAGAGATTTGAAAAATACGCCTGTGACACTATGACGACCATGCACAAGGCACTCCTGGAGAAATGGTATACGCACATGAGGAACGCATTCAGGGTAGAATGGAGGATTCTCGAATAGCTACTAGTGACCACCAAGGGAGAAGTTGAATTTTCTATGTACCAACATTTCTACCTAGGCAGATTTAGACTAATGGATGAGACATGGAGCCCATGGTGAAAGCTCTCCTTTACCTTCACAACTCAATACTTCCAAGTGGGAGTAAACAGGTTCAAAGAATCCAAGAAGTTGAAACTAGACCTTGGTAATCTGGACCGAGACCACAGGGAAATGTGCAAAGGGTTGGTCTACCCTGGAAAGCACACGTACCTAGAGAGGTACGTGTCACATGGCGTTAAAATGAAAAGGCCCATGAATTTTCCCATTGTAGGAGGATCCACAACACATGTATACCTCCACATAAGACCCAAATATGAAAAGGGCACATATCTGGAGAATGAGGGTACCTATACCTGAGGACCCAACTGAAAAGAAGAGACCCGCACCCAAACAGGAGGAAAAATAGCCAGAGAAGAAAATACCAAGTGTGGTGGATACACAGGTAATAGCTTGCCTTGGGATAACTACCAATAACAAGTATGTAGTCATGTAAGAAGAGGCCCAAAGTCAAAGAGAAGACCCTCGAGCTAGAAAATATGTCAGACAAGGAGTCCTCGGGAGAAGAAGAAATAAAGTTAGCTATACCGGAATCCCCAGTTACGAAGAAGCAAGATGATAGAAGAGGAGACCACCTTGGAATAAATTGGGAGTTTGGAGAAATATATAGGTGAAGAAGATGATAGTGAAGACTATGTTAGTGGGGAAAATGAACCTGAAAAAGTATCAAGGGCCACCTATTTTCAATGTGCATGATTCATAAGAAAAAGGTGGAGAAGAGGAACATGGGTTCCTTTTCATGCGAGGCAAGGATAGCCAGGTGGGGGAAGGCACTTAGGACATGGGAAGAAGTGAGGAGGATGACGCGCATAAGAAGAAGGATCCAAGCCTTACGCTGGAATAGATAACCAAGGGGACAAAGAGAGAAGAAATAAACAACATTGATACCTTGGTGGAAGAAAAGTTGGAATGCAACGCTGAGTCTGATATTGAATGAAGATAAGGAGGATAGCGTAGAAAAGGACCATGGTAGCATTGGAGGCCCAATTTTAACTGTAAGTATTCCTAAGGGCACATGCACGTGAGGAAGGCATGCAGGGGAGGAGAGGCCAGGGATGGGTCATATTGATGACCCCACCAAAGTGTTTCACACGTAGTTCCAAAGCATGATTCCAGTAGAGGAGCTTGTGGCCATGCCATATTTTGAAAAGGAATCTACATACCCGTAGATAAGGAAGATGCTCTCGTGGGAAATTGAGTCCCATCTTGATGAGCTGGAATTTGAAGTAAGCCACGGCGTAATAATAACATTGCTAGGACTAAGAGAAGACAACCTAGTGGTGAATGCTCAGCAGCTCTCAGATGAACAACTGTGCAACACGCTCAACAAGGTCTCTGTTGAGGTCGAATCTAGACTCTTTGGGAAGAACGATAGAATCAAATATCTAGAGGAGGAATTGAAGAAGAAAGAGGAAGAGATAGCTACAAGGGAAAAGGAGCTAAGTCAAGAGAAACTAATCAGCATCTAGTTACAACGTGAGTTAAAAGATGAGAAGGCTAAAATATACGTAGTAGACAAAAAGGTGGAATCCATTAATAATGCTATAGTGTTGAAGCATCCAAACCTAACGCCTCCCGCGCAAAGGTATGGATATGCCTTGGGTTTCCTAGAGGATTTAACAATATTCCTCACCATGGAGAGGTAGCCGTTAGCCTTGGAATCTGCAGAAGAAGTGGCCACGTGCTTGGAGAAAGAAGATAAATTGAAAATCATGGCATTCGTAGCTGAGTACAACAAGGTTCTTTCTGATATAAAAGTTGCTTCCTAGACTACTGAGGTTGTGTACGACAATTGTGTAGATAGATACAAAGTGGCAAGCATCTTGGTCACCACTCATGAAGTAGAACTCAAGGAGTTTTAAGAAAATAATAAGGGAAATAGGGCAGAAAGGGACAAAATCCTTGCTGAGGTCGAAAGAAAATATGAAGCCATTGAAACCTTAAGGGGTTTAATTAAAAACTAGTTAAAGGAACTGTACCTACAGATTACATGAAGAATGGATACACTGGATGATGTAGGAAAAGAGTTAGAGAAAATTTCTAACACCATAAACACACAAGGCTAGGGACTAAGTTTTGATGAGGTGAGTGCCTTGGTCGATGAACTCTATCAGAGAGTGTTGAATGAAGTCGATGCCTAGAACAAGTTAGAGGCCAACTTGCAAAAGGATTTTCCTAGCTTATTGTAGCGATTCCATCACTTCCCCATTATTTCTTCTTTCCCTATTTTTTCATCCCCTTATTCTTGTCCCAAGGCATAAGTCTACTGTATTATTTCTTTTCACTAGAGAAGTGTTCCCACGGATAGAGAACAGGCATAGTGTGGGGTGATGCTGGGCCCCTAAAATATTGGCTAAGTATGAAAAGGTGCATAGGCGTGCAAGGCCTAGTTGAAGAAAGACACGCAAGGATAAAGCTCATAGGGTAGGGTTTAAGGAAGGATTTAAGGAAACTCGCGGTGCGTGCGTAGATTGAACCAAGGTTTAGGACTTAGCCATATTGGATGTTTTTGGTAGAACACATGAAAAGCATGACCCAAATACACATACGGAGTGGATAAGGTGTCATCCTGGCAACAGGTTGGCCTAGGAAGGAGCATGCTTGCGGTAGAAGCTTTTAGAAACACATTATGGTAAAAAGTGGAAATATTAGACTTGGAGGAGCATGCTCGCATGGAGGACCACATTCAAACACTTGGCATCATATATGAGGCCATTGGAGGATGAGTTGGCAGTCTAGATAGCCTATATATACAAGTCCTTATAGAAGTAAAGAAGGAGAGAAATAGATAGAGGGCGGAGCTCTGTAGAAATATTGCAAGAACTCTGTTAGTTTGGGTAATTGTGCTTAGGAAAGGATGTATCAAGGGTATGGGGATTATAAATTTCTCTTGAGAGCCTATTCATATGAGTCTAGTTATAATGCATGATTGTAGTCTGCTTCTCTGTGACATTCTGTAATGGCTCCATGAATGTAATGAGGTTACCAACTTAAATGAATATGAACATTGATGATTCTGATATATACATCTTTCTCATAGTTATTTTTCATTTATGTTTATGATTAAGTATGGATGCTTGTACAACTTCTTTCTATTTTGGTATAAGTTATAAAATCTGTTAAGATCTTTATTTTTGAAATGACTAGAAGGATCTAGAAGCCTTCCTGAGCTCTATGGTGCTTGTATGTTTTACTCCTTTCAAATATCTTAAACATGGATCATAGATGATGTTTCCCACTAAACTCACATAAAAGAGAGACTCGACACTTGCACGTGCATGCAACACTCGTTGGGTGATAGGCCGGTGTGCATGGGGTTCCTTTCTTTTTTAATGGAGGTAAAAATGACTACAAATTCATATATAATCCAAATAATGCATGCCAACAACATGAAAAATTCCATAGAATGAACTTCACATAAATTTCAATGAATGCATGCCAAAAACATGAAAAAATTCCATAGAACAAACTTCACATAAAATCCAAAGAATTCATGCCAAAAACATGACAAAAATCCATAGAAATAACTTCAAATAAGTCCAAATAATACATGCTAACAACATGAAACATGCCATGGAAATAACTTCACACAAAGTCCAAAGAATACATGCCAACAATATGACAAAATGCCATAAAATGAACTTCTCATAAGTCCAAAGAATGCATGGCAACAACATGAAAAAATGCCATAAAATTAACTTCACATAAGTCCAAAGAATCCATACCAACCACATGACAAAATTCCATAAAATGAACTTCACATAAGTTTAAATAAAGCATGCCAATAACATGAAATAGTGCCATAAAATTAACTTCACATAAGTCCAAAGAATGCATGCCAACAACATGAAAAAATTCCATTAAATGAACTTCAAATAAGTGCATAGAATGCATGCCGACATCATGACAAAATGCCATAAAATGAACTTCACATAAATTCCAAAGAATTCATGCCAACATCATGACAAAATTCCATAAAATGAACTTCACATAAGTCCAAATAATGCATACCAACAACATGATAAAATGCCATAAAATGAACTTCATATAAGTCCAAATAATGAATTCTAACATGATGAAAAAAATTCATAGAAATAACTTCACATAAAGTCCAAAGAATGCATGCCAACAACATGAAAAAATGTCATAAAATGAACTTCACATAAGTCCAAAGAATGCATACCAACAACATGAAAAAATCCCATAAAATGAAATTCACATAAGTCCAAATAATGTATGCCAACAACATGACGAAATGGTATAAAATGAACTTCACATAAGTCCAAATATTGCATACCAACAACATGACAAAATGACATAAAATGAGCTTGACATAAGTCTAAATAATGAAAGCCAACAACATAAAAAAATCCATAGAAATAAATTCACCTAAATTCCAAAGAATACATGCCAACCACATGAATAAATGCCATAAAATGAACTTCACATAATTCCAAAGAATGCATACCAACAACATGACAAAATGCCATTAAATGAAATTCACATAAGTCCAGAGAAGGTATGCCAACACATACCAAAATGCCATAAAATGAACTTCACATAAGTCCAAATAATGTATGCTAACAACATAACAAAATTCCATAAAATGAACTTCACATAAGTCTAAAGAATGTATGCCAACAACATGGAAAAATGCCATAAAATGAACTTCATATAACGTCCAAAGAATGACCAAATTCCATAGAAATAACTTCACATAATGTCCAAGACTGCATGCCAACAACATGAAAAAATGCCATAATAACATATTTCATACTTTTTCCCAACAAAATGCCATAATAACGTATTTTATACCTTTGTCAAGAAAAAACAAAAGTGCAGTCCAGATCCAAAAAAGAGCCTAGCTCGTGAATGAAAAGAAATTAAAATATATACACTTATGTATACACAAAAAATGCAGATAAAAACTTCACATTCCCTAAATATCGTAACACAAAAAAACTGTAGGCAAAATGAAGAAGACATAAAACTAAACGTTAGCAGAACCACTACCCATACACATCAAAAGTATAGTCTAGATCTAAAAAAGAATTCAGATCATGAAAGAAATAACATTACAATATATACACTTATGTATACACATAAAATTTAGCTAGAAATGCCATATTCCATCTCCCATGTGACCAATAGTAGAGAATAAGTACTCCCAAGTATCAAATACGAAAATAAAGTAAAATCACATACACCTAGAATGAAAATTACCAAATTTCTCAATACCCATTGAGGGAAAACTCAAAAATCTTAAAACCGGATAAAAATTATAAACCCTTGCATAAGAGATTCGAGATGGAAGAAGACTAAAGAAACTCTGCACTTTTCATCCTTCCTTCTCTACTATTTTCTCTAGAGTGAGAAAAATAAATTTCTCTATACCCAGAAGAGGGATAAATGAAACATGCATTCATTTATAAAAATTATGTGTCATATTCCATAAGGAATGGTTAAGACATACTTTAATGCTAAGATAACTCATAAGTCAAATGCCACCAAAAAAATGCCAAGTCTAATAACCTTGTGAAACACCTCACATGCCACATTATAACATTAATCATACAGCCAATTCAAAGCATGAAAAAAACATTCCAAGTCACATTACAGACTGAGCACCCAAGCACCTTATTTCCAAGTCAAACACCTTACAATGATCAAGAATAGGCCTTTATTAAGGCCGAATAAAAACAAATTCATTATTAATAAGGAGTCCCAAAACTCGGGATGTTACAACTTCCCTGAAAATTCTTCTACTCTCCTTGGATTAGAATACAACTCTGATACCAAATATTATTGATTGAATATGGAAGAGCCTGATAATTTTATTGATAAGAAAATATGAAGATTACACATCAGTATAGAGAGCTGTAATGTATAAAGGCATTGAAAAACTTCTATCCAATCCATAAAAAAATGGATCGAATAATCTAAACTAAGAATTATGCAAAAATAACATATTGCCCCTAATTTATGCTAGAAATTGACCTATTTGGTCAAATGGGAACAAATTTTTCCCCATTTTTTCAGTTTTGGATAAGTATGGCTATGAAGAGGCTTTAAAAAGGAGGAGATGAATTCCCAACACTAGTTCTTCCATTTTTGATCAATTTATACCTACCCAAGTCCAAGTATAAGTGAACATTACAAAAATATCCCAGACAGGGGTATTTTAGATAATAGTTTGGCAACGTTTTGGGATAATATTCCCGCTAGATGAAGAAATCAGTGGCCTTGAAGTATCAATTGAGCATGGAGTCTACCTTAAACTTGAGAAATGATCCAAATTTGAAGATCTTACCCCTGAGTCCATATGAAGCACTTCCTGGAATTAACACAAAACTGCTCTACATGAAAATATTAGTTACAAGAAGAACATTCTAAATTAGATCTAATGAGGGTGGAAAAATGAAATAAAGTTGATTTTCAACTCCATTTCTCTTAAAACCATGCATAAATTACAGAAGATGGGATTCCAAAAGGGGGTCTTATTTTAATATGATTTGTCTTTTGATGTTGAACTTGATTGTTTGTAAGATAAATGCAACTTTGTATATCACATAGAAGAAAATTTCTTCCTTTGATGCCCATTTAAAGTTCATCCAACAGATTTTCAGTGACATGGCTTCCTTTTCTACTTATTTAGCACTTTTGTACTCTTCCTTAATAGAATAGATAGATATAATTGGTTGTTTCTTGTTACTTTAAGTGATTGCACCTGGTCCCAACTTGAAAAAATGTCCAAAAAGAATATTTTCTATTCAAAATGTCACCAACATGGGAATAATCAAAATAACTAAATAAATTTACATTATTACTAGAAGAATATTACAAACCATAATTGATTGTATATTTGATATACCTTAAATTTTTTTTTTTGAAATTTTCCACTGGTTCTCATAAGGATCCTACATGGATCTATAAATAATTCCAAGTGCATAGGATATATCAGGCCTATTGATTTTCAAGTAAATCAAAATACCAACAAGCTGCCAATATAAAGTAGGATTAAATTAATTATAAGTAGGGTTTGGATCTAATTTAACACCAAATTTCATAGGAATAGAGAGACAATTATAATCAATCATATTAAATATTTTAAGAAGGTTAGTAGCATACTGTGTTTGAGATGCAATAATATATTTTTGATCTTGAACAATAACCATGCTTAAAAAATGATTCAACATTCCTAAATAAGACATTTGAAAATGTTGTCTTAATTTCTATTTAATTTTAAGAATTGGATTCTTATCACTACTAGTAATCAAGATACCATAAACATATAAGACAATAATGATATCATGATTGTTTTCATATTTTACAAACAAATCATATCAACAAAACAAATTTTGAAACCAAGATCTTGAAAGAAGCTATTTATCTTAGCATACCAAGATATAAGAGATTATTTAAGAACATATTGAGATTCACTAAACTTATACACATATAATTCATTACCAATTTCTTCAAACCCTTTAGGTTTATGCATGTGAATTTATTCTTTTAGGTAACCATTTAAGAAATCATTTTTACATCCATTTGATAAATCTCACATCCATGTTGAGAAGATAGAGCTAAAATAATTCTAACAATATTCATTTTGGAAATAGGAGAAAAATTTTCAACATATTCTAAACCAGGTTTATGAGTAAACATTCTAGCTACTAATCTTTCCTTGAACTTGTCAATATGTTCTTATATTAAATGTCCAACAAGTGACCAAAAAATTAGGTCAATGAGACTACAAACATACATGGAAGTTGGAAAATAATCCATTCATAGGACCAAACGGTCCCCAAAAATAACAAGAAATAGAATAAGGAAGAGAAAAATGGGTAGGGGGAAGCTTGAAGGAAGCCTATAGAAAACCACAAAATCTAGTCATGCAGGGAAGGGAAAGGAATGAAGAGGAAACAAGAGGCATCCTCAGCTAACATCCAAGATTAACTAGAAAAATGCTAGTAGTGTGCTGAAGTCTGGTATCCGGGGTTGTGGAAGGTATAGAATGTTGATGCTTAGAAGAGGGATGAACTCTCTGTATTTGTCTGGTGGATCTTGAAGTCCAATGGTGGGAGGGTGGCCTTGACTTTGTAGGTGGCTGAATGTACCTGATATTTAAAATAACACCTCAAGTCCAAAAAGATATCATCAAGTAATTAGTATTTGAATCACTCGGCCACTTAGTACCCCTCTTTGGGGAGAACATTGTAAAGAAGGAAGTAATTTGTGAATTACTCGTCTGTGTAGAAGAAGGAAAAAGAAACTAAAGATATGCATATCCTGAATATTAAGGGTATTATGCTGATAAAGAGAAAGGAAACTCTAGTCATAGTATCTAAAAAATTTAGTGAAGGTAGGATGCTCTTTGAATAGGAAATTGAATCTCCCTATGATCTTGTAATAGATGGGGCATTGAAAGATGAAGTGTTCCTCCATCTCAACCTCCTGAAGGGAACAAAGCTTACAAATCCACTCACAGTGATCAATCTAATAACACTCAACATGGAGCATGTGAGAGCCGAACTTTGAATTTACCTAAGGAGATGTGAAGGGCATGCATGCAATTCTAAGAGATATACTATGGTTGAAAATAAGCCCATTATAGACAACAAGAAAATACTCAGCAGAGAAGGCCTTCTTTGGTTGTAACCCACCGTGGGGGTTAGTCTAGGCATACTGAATGAACTGTCTATAAATATCATCTCTGATGATTTTGTTTAATTCCTTATTTCCTGGAAGGAGGTTGGTGGGGACGTCTAAGGAGTAACTGTATGGTGGGAGATGGCCTACTTGTATACCAATATACCCAATTAGTCATGAAACTATGGCATACCAATAGTGGTACCGAACTGAGTGATCCACTGAGGCAATGACCTTCGATGAGTAGTAAGCAAGATAGAGGCACCTATCCTGTCCAACATGGGAATCCGCTAGCCTCAAAATTAGATGCATGAAGGAAATGATGTTGAAAATTTCTTCCAATCTATAGGGACGAGTGTTGAACTCTACAAGGATGACATTTTTGGGAATCCTCTCCTTACATCTGATGATAAACCTTAGGAGTAGGATCTGAACTCTCTCAAATGCAACCCAATAAGATTACAGGAGGGATGGACCCCAAAAAATTGATCCATAAATAAATGTGGACATAACAAGGGATTCTAAAAGGGAAACCTTAGATGGAATGTCTTGGAAGTGATGACAGAAGAAATTTATCTTGAATATTGCTAATGCGTCATATCCTTTGTTAACCCAAGGTTATATTTCCAGTCATAAACTGAACCGAGGTCCACAAAAGAGCACTCCTTAGTAAGTGTAATATCTGGTGGTCTCAAGATCCTCTCCCTTTTAGAAGAAATGAAAATAAGATGTCTTCAGAGTATTGAATATCATAATTTTTCATCTTACCTAGGTTGGGTGTCAGTTGTCTATGGTCACAAAAGAGGGGTAGAGCATCCAACTATCTTTGCAAACCTTCCAATGAGGAGGTAAGATGGACTAAATCATCTATAAAGAGGAGAATATAGATTAGAGCTTGGTGGTATAGACAACCATCCCCCTCTAGATGTGATCCCTAAGGAAATCCTCTAACTCATCCATGTAGATATCAAACAAGGTAGAAGATAGAGGACAACCCTATTTGACTTCAATGGTGCTCTTGATGAAATCTGAGAGCCTAAAAATAGTGAAAATATGGCTAGGAACCCCTCATAAAGGCACATGATGGAAAATAGAAGAGTCTCAGAGATTCCCATCTCTCTAAGCATCTAGAAGACAACTTCATATAGAACAACATCAAAGGCTTTCTAAAGGTCAATAGAGAAGAAAAATACCTTAGAAGAGTGATGTTGTGCCTCTTGAATGATGGCTCGAAGAGTGAGGATGTGGTCAATGGTCTGGTAGGTTAGTTGAAACCCCACATATCCTCTAGCTTTGCAGTTGTTCTGGTCTAGAAACTTTGAGAGTCGCATGTGAAGTACCATAGTATAAAGCTTGGTGAATATGTGACCCACCATGATTATTTGGTAATTGTTATGATCAAAGGTAGGACTTGATTTGTGTATGGGATGATTAAATATTATGGGACCAAGACCCCGTAAAAATTGCGTAAAAAATTTGTTGAAGAGATACACTAAATAGTTGTTCAGGATGTCAAGTCTGTGCTTGAAAATTTCTACCTAGAAGCCCTCCTCATCCTCTACTTTACTAATATTCATGGCTGAAATGGCATTTTGGACATTCATGTGAGTGAAAATGTGGCAAGTGGAAGGTGGGGAAACAACAAAAATTACGGTATGTTCAAGAATAAAATAGAGAGTGGAAGTATGAGAAAACATGGAGCTAGGGTCCAGGTCCTCCAAAGGAAGGGAATGGAAAGGGATAATAGTACCCCAGAAATGCTTGGGAAAGTGTAAGAAGGACTCACAGAGCTCCCACCTCCACTTTGAGATGAAGATTATTTTCTTGTGGTGGAGGAGATGGTGATAAGTATACTTGAGAGAGGGAAAGGATGAGGAGCATGGAAAAAAGAAAATCAAATATTCCGGTGAAGGGATATACAATCCTCATCATACCATTTGTCTATGGTATAAGTTTTTGTGTTATGATGGGTGAGAGTGATACAGGGGTAGGAATTTGAATCAAGCTCATAGATAATGGAGGAGAGGATATTGTACTTCAGGTTTATGGTGAGTGAGGTAAATTGATGTTTATGGGGGATAAGATGATGAAGGTGAGATGAAAAGGTTTCACGTTCATCCTTGCTAATTTTTAGGATAATGCGTGGAGTGAATTGAAAGTGAGGCAGGGGTTTGGGGTTCAATCTGCAAGGAGAAGGAAATGGTAGCATGATTGATAAGAGGGATGTGGGAGACAGAGAGGTGGTGAATGTGTGGAAACAGGTTGGGGGTGGTGAGAATGTAGTCCAAAACGTTATCCCCCCACAGTGAGGCGTACAAGTGAAGAACCTATAGTTAGGAAAGAAAAGAAGACCATTCTGAATCAACATCTCATGAAAATTTCCCATCTGTAAGAGATGTCATCCATAGGATGTCAAGGGTCCAAAAAAACCTTTTGATTCTGTCTAAAATACCAATGGAATCAAGATCCATCTCAAAGGCACAAATCCTATCATTAGTTATGTCATGAATAAGGACTTGCAGGTTTTTGGTTCACAGCATTAAAATCCTCCAAGATGAGGATCTCTCCAACCTCTGAGAACTGATGGATATCTATATAGAGGTCATAAAAAATGGATCCCCATTGGGGCCATTATGAATGGAATAAGGGGAGGGAGGCTGGGGGGGAGGGTAGAAAAATGCTATATAGAATTCCCTTAGGTGGGGGTGAAGTCCATCTGATCATGATCCAAAGGAAGAAGGAAAACACATTAACAACAACCACTAAGATGTTATTCTAGAATGTATATATAACTAAGCAAACAACTCCACCTAAAACCACCTGAGCTCCTAGTCTCTTTCTTATAAGTATAAATATAGCGATAACCCTAAACATCTAGGATAGGATGGACATGGTTCTCATGTGTCTATGTGACCAAGAAAAGGTCTAAAAATCCCAAAGTGTCATGAAGTAACACCCGGGGAAGACTAGAATAACTCGTTACTATTCCAGAAAGTAATAGAAATATCCCTATTCCATTTTCTTTCCCAGAGAATTCATCATTTGGAGCTAGACCGTGGAGCCTAATCAGGAGGGAAGGAGTCCTAGAGAATAGGTTTGAGATTACAAATTACCGCCTAGTTTCCTACTTTCCTAGTTTCCCATCATTTCTTCATGTGATTTCTTGAGTTCAGAAACTTGGGTTATGGTAAGGTATTTATCAAGGATGATCTTATTGGGGAGGGATAATATATTACATTTGGATTTGAGTGGTTTAAGCATGTCTTCTACTAATTTAAAATGGAGGAAAATAGTCGATTATAGTCCAAGCCATGCCCTATCGAGTTGCACATCTAGAAGCTCCAATGTTTCTGTGAGGAAATTCTATCCAATGAACATCAGGTCTGAAGTGGGTGGAGGAGTGGGAAGCCCTCTCACCTTGAGGTTAATTTCTCTAGCCCTCCTTTTTCATTCCTCTACTAGCTTAGTATGCACTACTTCTTATACTGCTATAAAAGGAGAAGAATTATGCCTTTTCCTTTCACCACTTGGGTCAAAGAGGTTGTTTGTTGTTTCATATTTTTGTGTTGGGTTTTTAAATCTTCCTCTTGGTTTTCAAGGTCCAATATTTTAGTTTGCAAATAGTTATTGAAAATGTTGGGAGTTGAATTTTATGCGTTATCTTCCAATGATCTTTATAGAGACATATTATAAACTTCCATCTTCTCCATCCACGATGTAATCTCAAATACCTCTGTATAAACAACCCTATTAAAGGATTCAACTATTTCCATTTGTGTATAAGTTCCCTCAATTATGCTAGGTATACTCCCTCGAAATGTCCTTTCCTCTATCCTCCATGTGATTAAATTTTCCTACATAGCTGAGTTGTATGGAGACATAATTAATTGGTGGATTTCCTGGAGTGGATACATAGACTAGATTCTTTAAAATATTGAGTTTTAACTTCATAAAAGTTGACAATGCATGATAAGAATGTTGATCATGGGTCATATTTCTCATATGCTTCTAATGAGAATCAAAAACTATATTTTGAGCCCATTTAGGAATTTTGGACAGAGACACAAATTGAGAGGAATCTTCTAAATATATAAATTAATCATATATGAGGAAGAATGCTCATCCATATTATCTAGAAAGATTTATCAATCTCTAGGATGTCAAAATCATGAGAAACATAAGATGGAAGAGAGGAAGAATTACAAAATGGTTTCTCAAGTACATGAACATTTCTATTTTCTCATGTTTTGATGGATAATATACTATTAAGCCTATTTTGTGAATTCCTTACAAAAAAAAATATGTAAGGATACAATGTAGGATCAAGTTTTTTGTATTTTTACTTTAGGAATGAGAAGGGAAACACAATTTCCAAATATATTTAAATGAGAGATATCATGTTTCTAATTGATCCATACTCCATGAGAAGTATTTTGATGCAAGTATTTATTAGGAAACCTCTTTAGAATGTGGACACCGGTTTTTCATGGCTTCAAACCATATAAACTTAGGCACTTTAAAAGCATGAAGCATGATCCTAGTCATTTATATAATGAATCTATTATTCCTTTTAGGTATGTCATTATGATATTAGGAATATGGGGTTGTTAACTCCCATTGAATTCCAAAAGACAAAAAAAATCATCAAGCTTATTATTCACATAATCACCTCCATTATTAGTTCTTATTCTTTTAATTTTTAGATGAGCCATGTTTTCAACTAAGGCTTTAACCTCTTGAAATTTAGAGTAGAACGTCATTACTTTCTCTTAATGTAGTATGAAAAAGTCATTCTAGAAAATAAATCAATGAAATTTATAGCATACAATGCTCCACTAAGAGAGGGGAACTTACAAAATACCTCTTACATCACTTTTGATTAACTCAATCAAGTTATAGGGAATTTGACACATGATGTTTGTGAAATGGTTCAACATGTTGCTTACCATGTAAAAAATTTAACAAGATCCATGGTCTAATTTCATCTTAGGAAGACCTATCACAAGGATAAGGTGAGACATTTCATACAAAATTTTAATGCTCATAAGTCCAAGCCTTTCATGCCACCATTGAACATCATTACAAGAATAAGAAGATAAACATGTTTCAGACACAAATCCATCAAATATATACAAACCATTATTCTAGATACCAACAGTAAAAAAATTACCAAGCTCATTCTTCATATACCATTTATCTTTCATTAACACAACTTTACAATTTTATCTAGTTAGTTGAGAATGAGATAAAAAGTTATTCTTTAAGTTAGGAACAAATAAAACATTTATAATAGTTCCATTTTCTAACTTAAAATTTTGACAACTTTTAGACTTAATGACACAATTATCACCTAGATATATTTTTTCATGGCATTCCACAACATCTGAAATAATTTCATGAATATAAGTCATGTTACTAGAGGCACCACTATCTTGGATCCATTTATTGTCATTATAAGATAAGAGATCAATATAAGAGCAATATATTGCTCTACATTATTAGCTTAGTTTTTTAGCATGATTATATTTTTATTCATCTTTTTGATTGTTGAGTTTATTACCTTTAGAATTGTGACTAGACTTATTTGTATTAGAAATAATAGTAAGCTACTTTATGACCAAATTTATCACATTTAGTACAAGTTCCATCAAACTCGACTTTAAAGTTTTGAGTATTCCTATTATTGCTAGGATTGAACTTAGATTTAAAGTTAGATCTCTGACTAGAATGACTGTTATTATGATTTTAAACAAATTTATGATTTTGGAGAGAACAATTCCTGAGAGGCATTTTATTTTGATTCAAATTTCTCCATTACTTTTTCTTCCTAAATTAGGAGAGATGATAGCATATCCAAATCATTTTATACTTAGAATTAAAAATAGAAATTTAATTTCAAAATTTTTCATGCATGTTAATCTAAATAATAAAATACAACAACTTATCTTGAAATAATTCACAGTTACAACCATCCAAATAATCTTTAATATTATTAATTTTAGATAATTAATTATCTGTATTTTCATCTCCTTTAATTAGAGTTGTGAACAATTACATGATTAGCTTAATGATCTTAGAAAGGTGAATTCCTTCAAGCATAGTTTGCAATTAATTCCATGCATCAAATGGTGACTCCATATGTCCTATATGAAATAATAGTTCATCTTTAATACTTTACAACAACATAGACACGAACTCTACAAAATTTTGAGAAAATGAAATCAAGCTCTGAGGGTTAGCTTCTCTCATATTGGGTCATTTTTTAATACCATTGACTATATTACATAGTTTTTTATACATAAAGATAACTTTTATCCTAAATCTCCAAATTCTATTATTAGAACTATTTATTAACTAATATTTTTCCATAGAAAAGTTAGATGATCTAGCCATACTTTTACAAAACTTAGAAACATTTAGTGTTACATGGGTTTTTAACAGTTGCAGAGGTCGAAAATGAGAGATCAAAATTTTTTAACAAAACATAGAGTTCCACAGAGTGAAGAAAAGAGAATTCTGCAGAATTGAACTAAAGGGAAATATATGAAACTTAATAAAACATCTTTAATCATAGTGTGATAACCAATCAGAAAAGCTACAAAAAACAACACAATCCATGGGAAGTTGCAAGGCAGTAAATTGTTAGGAAATTAATATTTACATGGGTATTAATATTCATGTTTGATATCTATTAGTTGGAGTTGTTTTAACAACTTGTATGATTTGAGTTGTGTATTGTTACATTAGTAACAATCACAACTAAATAGGATTTTGGAGATATTGTTAGGAAAGTAGTTTCCTAACAAATAAGGATGTAAATACCTATTTATATAGAGTGGCATATGTTGTATAAACATCTAGAATGAATTGAATGATTATTTTTCTTTCGTGAATTTTATTGTGTCTTGAATATATTATTATATTATGCTTTCTCCGTGTTGATTAGATTCTCCTGCTGCATAAACTTTGACCAAATTTAAGATTTGGTATCAGAGAAATTATGATCTTTTGAGAACTTTTGAAGGGGATGTAGTACTACTCTTCACTCTTGAGGATGAGATAAGAATAAATTAGGAAGAGTTTAGTGTAGGTAATATTGGTTATATTATGAATGTTCCATATTTTTTCACTGGTAAGAATAAAACAGTCATGTGGATTGTTTATTCCTCTTAATTCCTTCACCTGCACAAATGGAATAAACCACGATATGAGCTCTGACAAGGAGGAATGGATGCCATAAAAATTAATCATGTGTTGATTTACGATTATAATTGCACATCCTCAAATTCAACATCAGTTGATGCCAACGTCATATTGCACTCGAACATGGGTCTACCATTACAAGATTGCCTTTTGAGTTCAATGTTTGCATCTGCATTGGTTCGAGAGAACTACCCATAACTCCCATCATTTGATCCTTAATCACTACTTGAATGTGCATCAAATGATGAAGCATAAATCATAAGGGTCCATGATTCATTACATTCACTCGTCTCCATAAGCTACGGTTCAAACTATAACATTGGCTACAGTGGCTAATACATTTGCTTCATCACTAAAGTCAAATGAGGTTGTGTGCAGATTTATTACCTGTGGTCAAGAATAGTTTCTGGCCTACAAAGAATTCATCAATTAGACACTCCATCATTAGTATTATCATATGTAAGCAACGTGTATGTTAACATTGATCTCATCTGAATTGCTGGATATGTATTCATGGCATTATTGTGTAGTAGCATTGACGTATGTGCTTTGACATCAAATGTTGCTAAAATGTGTATGCATCAAGATTGTTTTACAAGGCCGCTTGATTTGCCACTACTTGTGGAATCATGGAAATCTGCGTATTACTCCCATTCATATATCAAAATCATTGATGGGGAGTGGCCATCCAACACGTGGATTCAACAGTAGAAGCTTGTGTTTATTGATGTGTCAATGATCTCCTCAAAACCTTCGGTTAGATCAGTCATTCAAACATTTGGAGATTACATTGATCTCTTGTTTCTGCTGCGATTTGCAAGTTTATTATTTTCCTCTTTGTGGGTAGTTGATTAGTTGTCGAAATCATTGCCTTGCAAGACATGATCTTATCCGAACTCCAAGATTCCCTCCTCAAGATTGACACGATCCGCACACTCAGACAACTTGCATGCATCGACTATCAGGGTTCAATGGTTATTGTTTTTGTTAACAACTGTAGCACAAGTCATGTCACAAAGTTTAGACTTGTTATGTATTAAAACATATTTAAATTTCTAGTTAGTTGTGTTAGACCTATTTTAAGTCAATATTAGTTTCGCTCTTCGCTATAGTAAATTTACATTTTTTTTTACCTTGTAGTCTTAGTATCATTCTATATCATTTTTAATACTATTTTTTATCAAAATGTGAGTCCATAAATATAGTTTTTATTTGTTGTAAATGTATTAAAAGTAATCATTAATTAATTTTTATTGTTCATGTATAATTAGAATTAATAGATTTGTAAATGTCCATTATAAATCAAATTTATAGTCATTATTGTCTATTTGTTTGTAAAAAAGGTGTATTTTTGGTTTCAGCCGACACCTATTTTTTAAATTTGTGAAGAGTCATAATGGATAAGTTAAGTCACATTGAAAAATTTTGAATGTAAAGATTTTCATACTTGGCAAGTATGAACTCAATTGTTCCTAATTAACAAAGACTGTATGGGATATTGTTGATGGCAAAAAGAAGAAACTGAAAAATACAAATGAAGAAAAAAAATGGGGTAAGCAGAGATCGAAAGGCTACAATGATTGTTGGATTGGGTCTATCAAATTATTATTTGCATCATATAGACTTTAAAGAGTCCTCTCACACAATTTGGGAGACATTGAACAAATTGTTTGGATCACAAGTTGGAAGCGTGCAACAATATCTTTAAAGCCGAGCATTGTTTGGCCTCAAGATGGAAGAAGGCGACAACATGGTGGAACATATTAGTAAGTTTCATTCTATTTACAATCAACTAGTAGGAATAAGTGTCGATGTTCTTGATGATGATGCTAAAGCAATATTACTCAATAACATGCATCCATGTTATTCTAACATGGTCTTTACATTGAGTAAAATAAATCCAAGTTTAGAACAACTTATTTCATTCTTTGCTAGATGAAGGTAAAAGAGAATCATGTTAGCAGAAACTAAAGGAAAAATCCCTGTATGGTAATAAATAAGATAAAAGAAGATCTAAATCTTCTTTTAGACCTGGATCATCTTATAAAGATTCAAATAAGAAGCTCACTTGTTATTACTGCAGATAATTTGTTCACTTGTCCTCAAATTGCAAGAAACGAGCACAAGACTTTCTTGATGGGAAAATGCAAGATAATACCATGGCTACTGATGACGAAGGCGGAAAATGAAGAGGAAGGAAATACTGCTTATACAAAAAATCAAAGTGATGAATATTTTCTCTATTAGATAATTTTTAACTGGAGGATGGAGGCATTAAAGGTTGGAGGTCAGACAAATGACCTCTTGTCAGTCACCAACGACGGGGCCGCACAGAATGCTATGGTGGTACATTTTGTGGTGTGAGTTTTCTTTCAGTTGTGTTCTTCAGTTTTTACAATTTGTAGTTTTTAATAAGTAGAAATTTCACATTGAGGGGGGGAACATGATCAACATAATCCAATGTTCCATTTCCATATTTTTCAGTTGTTGTATGTGATTATTCCTACTTAAATTCCCCAATGCAAAAACATAGTGAAGAATAAATAGCACTAGTGAAACGTAACATCATGAGTCTTGATGAGGTAGAACAGTTAGATGTGTTCCTGTTCGTACCTAGGTTTATGGTTAGCCTCTTGAAAACCATTGAATGCTATCTCAAATGTGTTCCTGCTTGAGTTACCACACTATTAGGTCAGATGTGTTCCCTAGAGTGACTGGTTGATAAGCAGATGATTCCTTAGCATGTTCCCATACTTGTCGGTCAGATATGTTGCCCGACAGTGCATGGCATCAATAAGAACTTGATGTGTTTCGTCTTCTACCTTCAATTTAAGTGTGTGCCAAGATCATGAGCACGCAGAGGTGGCATGTCTGCAGAGGAAGTGTGAAAATTATTTTACTACCATGTAAACATTAAGGAGGGAATGTTAGGAAATTAATATTTACATAGGTATTAATATTCATGTTTGATATATATTAGTTGGAGTATTTTTAATAATTTGTATGATTTGAGTTGTGTATTGTTACGTTAGTAACAATCAAAACTAAATAGGATTTTGGAGATATTGTTAGTGAAAGTAGTTTCTTAAAAAATAGGGATGTAAATAGTTATTTATATGGAGTGGCATATGTTGTATAAAAATATGGAATGAATTGAATGATTATTATTCTTCCACGAATTTTATTGTGTCCTAAATATATTATTATATTCTACTTTCTCCGTGTTGATTGGATTCTCCTGCTGCATGAACTATGACCAAATTTAAGATAAACAAGAAGTTATAATATTTTCCAAATCTAGAAGCCACAGAACCAAGGGTTACTACTCCGCAGGTCTTAAAAAACATATAGTGTTTTACTAAAAAATAAGGAAAATGACCGCAAAACAGGAATGCATAAAATCTGCGAGACTATGAATTGTGAAAAAAAACCATATAACATGGAAACTAAAAAATGAGCAAGGACAAGGAATGTCCACGGAACAAAATATTTTCACGATATTTTTTTTTTTTGCAAAACAACAAAATTCTCTAAAGCATTGAAAGGCCTGTAAAGGAAAATAAAATGTAAACAACCAGAGATCAAGGATGGAAGACACATAACAAAGAAAATGTTTAGGAAGCAAGAAAGAAAGATTTGTAACTGTAGGATTACCACACACCATGGATAGAAGTCATGCAATGAGGTGAAAAAATTTCTCAACATAACAGAATGCTGCATAACAAAGAGAAATCTATGCAATACTAAAAAAATAGAGGAATACCACAAATCACAAATTCAATCACAAAGAAGGATGTAGAATATAGAAACTTAAGTACAAACAAAATTTTATCTTCCTTAAATATTTAAATCATGCAAAATTTCTAAATTTAACTTATTTCCTAGGGGATTGGAGTTTTGCACCTGTAGAGCAAAAAAAAGGCTACACAACACTACTTAAGGTTTTGTGGGTCTTAATTTTTTTTCAATAACCTATCTTCAAGTGAGCCTTCACCTATAAATAGATTTATCCTTTACAACCACAAACATCTTACTCTGATACCATGTTAAGAAATGTGGGGATAAATAATAAACATATATTAGATATCCACCAAAAATTTGCCAAGGATTATAGTTTATAACTGTATAATTTTTTTAATGATTTAAACACATTGCATATTTATAGAGTACATTGTAGTTTAATGTAAAGATCCCATAGTACATTACATAGAACATATTAAAAATGATTTAAGTGGGAAAACATTTCGGTAAAAACCCATTGAAATAATCACTTATCTTTATTGAGAATAGAATTTCATCCAACACTCCCACTATTTCCAGAAGATCCCCAATAGTTACATCTCATCAAAGGTTTTACAAATATTAAACAACATCTACTTAATGTAAAGTACTAGCTCACATATTTCACATCCATATTTGATGATTCTTCTTGCATATAACTCATATAATACAAAATGATTTTTCCTTAAAATTTTCAAATAAGATCACTGTGTTTTATACAAGGTGAGTGGCTTGTTGCAAGGGATGCTTGTAATTCAAATTTGAATTATCATCTTCCTTACACTAGTCGGCATTGGAATCCTCCATCTTATGTTTTAAATATAAGTTATAAGCCATAACTTTTAGTTTTTAGAGGGTCTTAATTAAAATGGTTTCCCGCTTGATATTATAAACCCAAATAGTTATGTATAGCCACTAATGTAATGATAATTCAAGAAGGGAGACTAGAGGTTATTTTAGTGAAAATTTAAATGATTTGAAGAAGAGGTATAATATGTATGATCAGGAGTTCTATAAAATTGTACAAGTGCTCAAAAAGTGGAGACACTATTTACTTCTAAAGGATTTTGTGTGATAACTTTATCATCGAGCATTGCAATTTATAAATAATTAAGGAAATTTTAAAAATAGGTATATGAATTGGGTTGAGTACCTACAATGATATACTTTAATGTTGAAATATGTGATTGGAAAATATAATAAGGTTATTGATGCTATGAGTACACATAATATGTTGTTGATAGAGTTGAGAGTAGAGGTTGTTGGAACTAAACACATGAAGGAGAAGTAGGAATAATATGAAGAATTCACGGGAGTATAGGAAGCATGCGTAGAACCTTTGAGCACTAGTAAGACCCCTTACATTATTTTTTGTAGGAAGGCCTATTATTTTAAGGAAATCATTAATACATCCCAAGAATATCAATTTGGGATAATTTGGTAAAAGAGAAGCACAATGGAAGATTAACATGGAAATCTGGTTTGAATAATATGCTAACACAACAAGTAGATAATTATGTTTGGCCAGAAATGTATATTAATGCAAAATAATTTATAAAAGAATATAGATTTTGTCAGTTGGCTAAGGGTATATCTTAGATGTAATGTTGTATAAGCCTTTTCCTATTCCAAAAAAATCCTTGGGAAGACATAACTATGGATTTTTTGGGTTTACAAAGGAAATATAAAGGATTTGATTCCATTTATGTTGTGGTGGATGTATTCTCTAATATGTTACATTTTTCTTCTTGTAGGATGACTAGTGATGCAAATTACATCATTAAATTTTTATTCAAAGAGATTATAAGGTTGAATGGAGTTTCATGTAGTATTGTGTCTGATAAGATACACAATTTACTGGTAATTTTTTTTGGAAGATAGTTTGGAGGAATATGAATACAAAGGTGTAATTTAGTTCAATGCATCATCTATAGAATGTTAGATAGATAGAGGCAGTGGACATGAATCTTAGAGACTTATTACGTTGTTTTGTGGGAGATAATATAGAAACATGGGACTTGGCATTAATGTAAGAATAATATTTTTTATAATAATATAGTTAATAAGAGCAAAAGGAATACACCATTTCAAATTTTGAATGGGATGAACATGTGAAGTGTTACCAAATTATGAGACATACTATGCATTGAATAAAAGAGTAAAATGTATAAGCAATGCATGGAATACATGCATAAGTAAGTGTGTAAATAGTCTAGAAAGGATGAGCAAAAAAGTACAAATAGTTAAAAAATGAAGAAATAAGGGAAATGAGATTTTAGGTTGGATATATTGTATTGATGCATGAATGGAAGAAGATGTTTTCTTAGGGAACATACTAAATTTAAGTGGAAGAATGTAGGACCATGTTAAGTTTTGAATAAGTTTTCTATGAATTCCTATGAGATTGAACTGACCCCAGAAATTTATATCTCAAGCATATTCAATGTGGCATATTCATATCCATACTTTTTAGGTCAAGAGAGTGTTTAGAATTCAAATAAAAATATGTTAGGGGTGGATTTAATCAAACATATGCTAAAAAATGTGCGTGAACACGTGAAAGGAGGAATTAACACAAGGATAACAAAAATCTATAGTAAGGAGTGTTGAAAAGTTTTCATTGATGTCAATGTGAGTTTAATATTAATTAAGTGATATAATTTATGTTTTCATTGATGTAAAATTGATTTTTGAGTAATGTTGTCAATGACGTCAAACGACGCCTTGTTGAAGAAGGTCAAGTAGGTCAAGAACATTGAGAATCCTAGTCAATAATATAAAGTGACATAGTGAATTTTTGAGCATGGTAGCTAGGTGAAATGAGTAAATACAAGTATTTATAGGCATTTTAGCATGATAATGTGATTTAGAGTGCATGGAAAAAGGTTTTAATGTCACTTCCTAGCATGAAGACCAAACAAGGTGAAGAAGGCATGGCCTAATGAGGTAGATTTATCATTTTTATATACAAGTATGAAAATGTGAGCATGGGGAGTGTGTTAGAATGTTTTTTTAGTTTCATGGGTAAATTTTCAGGTCATAACTTGAAGGTTTTTTGCAATATATTGAATTTTTATTCCTATTTATTTCTTGAAAATGGTGTTTCCCAACTCGACGTGTACTTTGAGATACTCATTGTCCATGTGAAAATTATGCATGGAAACATAATAACATTTGGGAGATAATTATATGTGTCTTACATAGCATTTCTTATAATTAGTTTTGAATTTGAGGTCCTATCCTTTTATGAACAATCGTTAACACTAAGACAACTCAAAAACCCTCCTAAAAACCCTAGTTTGAAGTCGATATGGAAGAACATGATAAAAATAGCTTAGAATGGATTTTTTGATCAATTTTTTATGATTGGATCATGTATATGAATCTCCCATATATATTCAGGTGGTTTTGTGTTCTCGAGTGAATGAAAACAAGTGATGTATTGCGTCCATTTTCTGAAGAATTTGATGTATTCTCTCAATTTTTTCAATTTATAAATTTGAATAAACAGATTTTAGATGATTCATGGAAGCATACTATATGCCTATGATGATTAATAGATAATTTATATCCTTTAGGTGGTCTAACTAGGTCAATTTATCAAGATTGATCCTTAAGACTATTTTGGGGCAGTTTTGAGTGTTCTTGGAGCAGAGTTGGTCTTGAGCCTTTATACCTTGAGTTTAAGCATCTAATGGACATGGTGATATTTTTGAGGTCATATAGTACTTATTTGAATGTTTATTTTATCTTGGTTAATTGTTTTATGGTGTTACAAGATTGATTCTTGATAACTGGTTTTTGAGAACCTAGTAGGATAATCATATTCTTAAGGTGGTTTCATGGTGAGAATAGATGTTGCAGAGATATTTCAGCATGGAGAGAATATGAAGAGGTATTGGAAAAATGTTTTTAAGTGATTTTTTACTTTGAATATGGACATGGTTGATCAATAAGTTCAATTTGCTTCATTGAGTGAGAAGGACCTAGTTGAGAGAAGGTTTCTTGAGTCCTAAAATGATGTAAAAAACTAAATTGAGTCATGGTAGTCCTTGAGAAGGTCATGATGTAATTTTTATATGTTTTATGATGTTTATGGGTATTGGTATGGCCAACCTAGTTGACATATGACCAACCTAGTGATGTATGTAATTGACACACACACACACACACACACACACACACACACACACACACACACACACACACACACACACACACACACACACACACACACACACACACACACACACACACATACACAATACATAAGTAAAGTTAGTTTTAGGCCTTGTGAAAAAGAGAGGTTATGAATAAACTATAATGGATATAAAGGTATGTATGAGGTCTTACATACCATGGAAAAATGTATGTAAATTGAATAATTTACGGTCATTAGTTTTTAAAGGTCAGTTTATTCATGATCTAGTGATGGTTAAGAAGAGGACAAGTAAAGAAGTATGAGAGGCAATTTTAAGAGTCTTCAAGGGAAGATGAAAAAGGGTATGAATATTAGTTGATTTTGAGGATTATATAATGTTAAAGAGACTTATGAGCATGATGATACATCGGAGATAAAGAGAAGACAAATAAGAAGAAGATAAAAAGGTAGAGAAGATAATAGAAGCAACATACTGTGGTAGTTTGAGAGGAGAAGAAGAGAAGAAGAGATAAGAGAGTATAATAATCATTTGATCGACAAAAAATTGAGGGTGACTGATTAGATGTATAAATTTCTTTCATGACAACTAATATTTTGTATTTTGACAAGGCTATTATAACCATGTCTATGTAGTTCCAAGGAACATTTATGAACATCACCGTCCCAACCATTAAATTTTGGCATAATTATTAATTAATATAGTTATGTCTAATTGTCTTTATTTTGTGATATTATATGTGTATTTATTCTCATTATTACTATAATTTATTTAGATGATTATATGTGTTCATGAAACTCTTGGTTGTAAGTAATTTTCCATATGTAGTGAAGGAACCTGTCCGCAACAACTTGTTTGTAGCCAAAGAACTTGTACACAACAACTTGTTTGTAGCATAAGAAAATAATTCAAAGAAAAGAGCCCACATTTATGAAGATATTTTGAAACATGGAGCTATAGAACTCAATTCCTTACGTGTCATTAGAGAAGCAGTTACGACAAGAACATGGAAAATGGGAAACAAATCATTCTTTGATTTGGTCATTGATTACAAAATAGTGAAAAAATTATTATTAGATTAACAATTTTTGTGTGAATAAATAATCGATTAGCTGAACACTTATTATGTGTTTGTTAGTTGAACACCTATTATGTGTTTCAAACATGTGTTGAATCTTTCACTCATTCTGTTACAAACTCATTTTTATATTATTCTTGTTATCACATGTTGTAAATGTGAAGGTAAAGGAAAGGGTTGGTGCCTACTACCTTGTAACAGGAAGTTAAGAATCAAATAAGAGAGTAAGTTAGAGATTCAAATTTGGAATTAGAGAACATATATCACTATGATATTTTGTTCTTAGATGTAATGTTTTATGAAAATCAATAATGGAATTTGATTTATGTTATTTAGTTTTTAGTCACAGAGTTAGGAAGGGATTAACACCCAAGTCAAGGCCCACTTGAGGGTCTGCTACATCCCCTCAATTGTCTTGTTTTATACATATTTATTTAGGAAAAAATTTCTATTTATGAATCTGTAACTTTATTTTAGTGATAAACATTTAACAATACTTTATTTCCAAATATGAGTTTTGTTTTACTTCCAAAATTGTTATATGAAAATTTATTTCTTTTCTAACCTCCTAGATCAACTATAACTATGCATAAAACACTGATAGTATTTCAAGTCTACGCTCCTTGGTTTGATAATTAAATGTACAAAATATTAATTGTTGCAAGTTGATTTGCCCCACCATTTTTGGCACTGTTTCTAGGGATATTGCCAAGTTATATAAGTTTTGTGAGGTTTTGTATTTCTAAACTTCTTGGAATAGACTAGGTTGTAGAAATTCAACCTTCAAGACCCCCCACTAATGAATGTTGATTGAGTTTAGTCAATTGATGTATGCACTATCATAGAGATTCCCACGGTATATTCCTACCCAATCCTCAAATATAAGAAATTACTTCTAATTCTGAAGAAGAAACATCCTCTTTTGTACGGTGTTGGTTAATAGAACATCCCTTACTCAATGAGATATGTGGAGCTGTTCTTGAACAAAAAAAACATGGAAGAAGGTGAATCAAAATGTGGAAGATGGGGAACCAATCACATTTGAGTTTCTTATCTCTAATAACAATCGAGCAACTTAAATGAATAACATCTCTCCATCATCTCTTCCTAACTTTCATGGATATATGAATGAAGACCTAGACACTTTCTTGTTTGAGTTCAATGTCTTATGTAGGACTTATGACTATACAATTGATGCACACAAGCTGAATTTGTTCCCTACTACACTCAAGGATGCAACCTTAGATGGTTTATTGGCCTAAGAAGAGATTCTATTACTAATTGGTAGCAGATGAAGGATAAGTTTCTAACCGAGTACTAAGACTACTAAAATATAAGTAGAAGAGGAAATGAACTATTCAAGATTGCATATAAGGAAGATGAACCACTAGAATATTACCTGGAGATATTCCTATTTTATGTTCAAAAGTCAAGACACACAAGGTTACCTCTCGAGTCTCTCAAGTTAATTTTCTTAAAAGGAATCAGTGAGGAAGATATGGATGCTTTGGACTTAATAAGAGTTAGAGACATTTCCAAGGCCACTTTTGAGGAAATTTATAAAGCTTGAAAAAAATATTCTAGAGAAACCATGAAAAGAATAAGAATTGCTATATCAAAGGCTGGAACAACTACCAAAAGAATTAGGGAAATATATAAATTAGAAATTGTAAGATGGGTAACAAAGTACATTTGAGTTTCCTATCTCTAATAACAATCATGATGCTTAAATGAATAACATCTCTCCATCATCTCTTCCTAAATTTCATGGATATATGAATGAAGACCCATACACTTTATTTTTTGAGTTTGATGTCTTATGTAAGAGTTAGAATACACAAATGATGCACACAATCTGAATTTGTTCCCTAATACACTCAAGGATGCAACCTTGAGATGGTTTATGGGCCTAGGAAGAGATTCTATTACCACCTAGTAACAAATGAAGGAAACGTTTCTAACCAAGTACCAAGACTACTATAATCCAATTAGTTGAGGAGGAAATGAAATCTTCAAGATGAAATATAAGGAAGATGAACCAATAGAAGATTACCTAGAGAGATTCCTATTTTTTGTTCAGAAGTCAAGACACAGAAGATTACCTCCTGAGTCTCTCAAGTTAATTTTCTTAAAATGACTTAGTGAGGAAGATATGGATGCTTTGGTCTTAATAAGAACCAGAGACATTTATAAGGCCACTTTTGGGGAAATTTCTAAAGATTGCAAAAACTATTCTAGAGAAACCCTGAAAAGAATAAGAAGTGCTAGATCAAAGGGTGGAACAACTGCCAAAGGAATTGGGGAAATATATAAATAAGAAATTGTAAACATGTTGAATAACATGAAACAAGAAATAGTTAATGATATGGCCACCTAGCTTGATGCTCTGCAGACAAAGAGGAAGAGAGGGGATTTAGAGGAAACATTTATAGAGTTATGCCATTCTTGTAGAAGAAAGAAATATGATTGCATATTTAGGGGATTGTCTATATTATAGAAGGAAAGGAGGATGCACCCGAGTTCAAAATGATAGAAATGACCCTTATGGGCATAAGCTGCCAACTTTCTTATTCAATACTTTAATTTTGAAGGGACACATTCACGATTAAATAAAATTCATTTCAAATTGCTGAATCCTTGAAAAATAATAACCAAGTAAATATCCCAAATTTCTTGCCTGAAATTCTAAAGAAAATGAGAAAGGAAGTTCAAAGGGGTAGGGAAGCACTGTCTCATAGCCCTAGTGGTCTAACACACTTTGCAGATGGAGCACCCTCAATTTTTGTTAGTGTAGGTTATTATTTATCCTTTTATTTATTTATTAGGATAATTATTACATTTGTGTTAGCCCTACACTTGTTGGGTTAGCTTGCTTAGGTGTACTAGTTGTGTGGAGCTAGCTTACTAGTTGTGTTGAGTTAGTTTCTCAGTTATGTGGAGTTAGCTTACTAGTCTTTTAGAGTTAACTTAACTACCAGTATTAGTTAGTGGGAGTTCTTCACCACTGATTTAGGTAGTAGTTGCACTTCCCTCCTCCTATATGTACATATTTCTTATTGAGTAATTCAAGTCATTGTATTGTATGTATTGAGCATTATGGATTATGATGGATTTTCATATATGGTATTTTAGCTCTTCTATTTTGCAAATCTAATGTGGTGTGCTATTATCATATGAGATTATGGCTTGGAACAATCTTCTTATCATTCCTTTCATGATATCAGAGGTATAAATGATGTAGCCATCCATCTGTAAGTTTTTCTTTGCAAGAAAGGGTTTCTTGTTTTGATGTATTCAGAATTCATTGGAACTTTTATGCAACATGCATTCTTATGCAAAATTGAGTGCGCCATTAGATTTGGAAGGTTCCAAAACCCTAGAATCGACTGTAAACTCGACCATGTTTTGAGATAATCAAATATGGACATTTTAAGGGTTTTTTTTGGCACATTTCTAAAAAAAATCCTTACAATTATGTACAGACATATTTTTTGATTCAAAAATTATATCAGCTTTCTGAGTTTTTTCAAGAAACTTTCTGGGTTTCTCTCTATTTTTTGATACAGGTGCCAGAAAAAGAGATATTTGTAGTCAAAGTTTGTATTAACAATTGTACTTTTTGAGTGCATTATTTTATCCATTAGATATAAGCGTGTACCTTCCAGATGTATTCTTTTACCCTCTGGATATTTTATTTTTGGATGTAGTCTTTTATCCACTGGACGCAGATTTGTACCCTCTGGGTGCATTCTTTTATCCATTGGATATAAGTGTGTACCTTCGGATGCATTCTTTTATCCTCTGGATATTTCGGTTTTGGATGCAGTCTTTTATCCACTGGGCGCAGATCTGTACCCTCTGGGTGCATTATTTTATCCATTGGATATAAGCGTGTACCTTTTGGATACATTCTTTTACCCTCTAGATATTTTAGTTTTGAATGTAGTCTTTTATCCACTGGATGCATATCTATACCCTCTGGGTGCATTCTTTTATCCATTGCATATAAGCGTGTACCTTCTGGATGCATTCTTTTACCCTCTGGATATTTCTATTTTGGATGTAAATTTTTATCCACTTGACGTGCATTCTTTTATCCATTGGATATTGACATGTACTCTCTAGACATTTTAGGTTTTGGGCGCAGGCTTTTATCCTTTGGTCACAAGCTTGTATCATGTGGATACACTCTTTTACCCTTTGGACATTTGGGTGTCACGTGTACCTTTTAAAAAAAATTCAGCATTAAAATATTATTTTAATAGCAAAACCTTCTAGAGCTCATAACTTTTGATTTGTAGCTCAGATTAAGGAGATCTTTGTTTTGAAATTGTGTATTGTTTTGAGATCTACACATTGGTGAAATTTATAAAAAAAAGATTTCAAATTTAAAAGGTACTTTTTCTCATTGTAATGTTTACATGCACTCAATTATAAAGTTCCAAATTTGGGAGGGTGTTGTAATCACTTATGAACGACAATTTTGGTTGAGCCCGACGTCCTCAAATTTTCTTGTATCTATGGGTGTATGCATTTCTATCTCTATTTTTTGTTGAGATATTCTAGATCTATATTTTTGACACTTTATTTTTTGGAATGTTGACAATCTCTCTTGTGGGAGAGCTATTCTTGTGAATCCCATTGTTAGTTTGTTAGTGTTTGAGTAGTTGATTTTGAAAAATCATACAAATATGTGGTGTCACTCTATCCATTAAGGAGTATGCGAGGGTATGGTGTTGATACTGATTCTTTGGGTTTCATGTCCTTTCCTTGTTACGTGTTGATACTATATTCTTCAAGTTTCATGTCCTTGCCTTGTTACATGTTGATACTGCTTCTTCAGGTTTCGTGTCCTTGTCTTGTTACCTTAGATTTTCTTGGATCATGTCACTCTTATTTATTTGGATCTCGTATCCTTGCCTTATTTCCTTGGTTGTTCTTGGATCATGACACACCTATTTGTATCAGTTGATCAAATTATTTTTGGTGTTTTTTTTGCATTTTCGACATCACTTCATTGACACTCTCCTTACATGGAGCTATTCTGGTGAAGCCCAGTGTCAATTGTTGTTGAGTTCTATGATCGAGAAGTGGATTCAAACCATAGTGTGCACCACACTTCTTCAACATTGTATGATTTTTCGGAGCCGAGATTTTGAGGATATCTTGTAGTGGTATTTTTCTCTCTCTACTATGTTATTACTGGTTTTGGGTATCTTGCGATTTCTAATTTTCCCAGTTATTATATGTGGGTACCTCATCATACCTTGTTGTCGGGACCCACCTTCTTTTTCACCCACCTAAGCTATGCTTACAGGAGGGTATTAGTGTAGGTTATTATTTATCCTTTTATTTATTTATCAGGATAATTCTTACATTTATGTTATCCCTACACTTGTTGGGTTAGGTTGCTTAGGTGTACTAGTTGTGTGGAGTTAACTCAACTACCAATATCAGTTAGTGGGAGTTCTTCACCATTGATTTAGGTAGTAGTTGCACTTCCCTCCTCCTATATGTACATCTTTCTTATTGAGTAATTCAAGTCATTGTATTTTAATGTATTGAGCATTATGGATTATGATGGATTTCCATATATGGTATTTTATCTCTTCTATTTTGCAAATATAATGTGGTGTGCTATTATCATCTGAGATTGTGGCTTGGAAAAATCTTCTTATTGTTCCTTTCAATTGTCATGGGATGAACTTTTAGAGTAAGCCATATTGAAACTTTACTGTGAAAGAGGGGGAAAAAGAAGAAAGAACACTAAAATTTCTTTTACAAATATGCCACAGGTTGTACCATCCTCTTCCCAACCTCTAAAACCCACAAATTCTAAAAATTTTCCTGTCACTGAAGAAACCCTTGTACCTATTTCACTAGAAAGGATTTTTGTTGCTAAAACCTTGTGCAAATTATCCTCCCCTGAAACCTCCACATCCAAAAAAAAAATTAAATCTACTCACTCTGCTCCTAGACAAACTAGAATCTCCCATAGGCTCAGGATAATGAGGAAAAAAACCTCCACTCCCAAACAATCTCAACCCATCTCAATGGATAGTGATTTGGAAGTTGAGCCTGAACCATTGTAAGAAGAGAAGAGAGATACTTTCCCCAGAGTAACTCAAGAGCTAGAGTATCATGAAGAACCAAGACTAGGACAAGTAGAGAGAGATCAACATGAAGGTACAATTCATGGATTAGAGAGTCAAGAAGAGAGGAAAGTATATGAGGGAAATGACTAAGAAAAAATAAATATAGAGGATTCTAGTGAACCAGACATTAAGGAAGAAGTTCAACAAGAAAAAACTAATAGTTTTCTAGAATAAAATGTAGAACAAATTCAACCCCAATTTATTATTCATGAAATCATAAGGGCACCTGAAAAACCATCTTGCAATGAGATGGGAACACATACTATGGGGCCCAATATTGAAAATCTGATGCTGCAATTGGAAGCCTACATTAACAGGCTTAAGAGGAAGTGGGATAAGGATAAGGAAGACCTCATCTCTCAACCTAATAATGAAATGACGTTTTTGCAAATACAAAGAGATTAAGAGGTTGAAGTAAAAACACGAAGAAAAAATGTAAATATCATTAGAAATGTTAAGTTCTAGACCCCTATCAAGTTTCTATTCAATATATCTAAAAGAGAATATGTTACACCACAAGTTTATTTGCATCAATTCTTATATGGTATATGATATTAGATTGGCTAGAAAATTCTTTACTATGGTATATCAACATAACACACATGAACTCCAAAATTTGATGTGTGAACTTTATTTGCATAATTTTATCTAAATTCCATATGACAAATATTGGATCCCAATTCTATATATTAGGGATGTACATCTGAAGGAATTATGTTCTTATTTCTCAAATGAATTGGAGAGGGCTTAGAAGATGGAGGAATATAGACATTTTGAGAAGGTTCAACCGTTGTATACCACAGATGAAACAAAAATAACAAATGAAATTGCTGAACAATATTATAGAAGTGGATGAAATCAAAGACATAGTGTTCTTAGATGAGAGTGGAAGCCCACACAGAAGATAGGAAAATGCCCAGGGAACATGGATTTCAAGTTGTGTAGGTATGAATGGGAAATCATATGGAATGAGTTATCCCCTACAATCTAGAGGAAAGATATGCATTCCTATCCAAACATACTTCCAACTTTCTGAAGAGTGAATAAGTATATTAAAATAGCTAATGAATGTGAAGATGAATGGTTTCCTATAGCTTATCATATGCCAATGTTTCATTTTCCAATTCCACCATGGACAGGAAACTTACCGTATCAATCAAAAGATCTAAGAAAATTTTTGGGACATATTCATGAGGAATTGTGGGTATTTCTTATTAAAAGAAGAGGGAAAAGACACACCCATTGATTTCAAGTAAAGAATGCAATTTCCAATAGAGGAGATATGAATCTCTTGAATGAAAACATTTGAATATTTAATCATGGGAGTGTGATGAGCTTTATAAATTGATTTTATGAAAAATCATATTTTTTATTTTGATAAGGCTATTGTAATCATGTCTATGTAGTTCCAAGGAATATTGGTGAAAATCACCATCCCAACCATGCACTTTTTACATAATGATTAATCAATATAGTTATGTTTAATTGTCCTTTATTTTGTGATATTATGTGTGTATTTATTCTCGTTATTCCAATAATATTTTTGGATGATTATACGTGTTGATGTCACTCTTGGTTGGAAGTAAATTTCCATATGCGGCAAAGGAACCTGTCCACAGCAACTTGTTCACAACCAAAGAACTTAGTCCACAATATAAGGATATCATTCAAAGCAAAAAGCTTGCATTTATGAAGATTTTTTGAAACATGGAGTTACAAAACTCAAGTCCTTACATGACATTGGAGAAGCAATTACAATAAGATTCTGAAAATTTTAAGGAAACAAACCAATCATCAAGGATTGGTCATTGATTACAAACTATTGAAGATTTGATTGTTATGATTGATGCTTGTTATGTGAAAAAATAATTGATTAGCTGAATACTTGTTATGTTTTTGTTAGTTGAACACCTGTTATGTTTTTCAAACATGTTTCTAATCTTTCACTTGTTATGTTAAAATATCCTTTTTGTATTCTTCTTCTTCTTCTCATATGTTGTAAATGATAAAGTATAAAGAATAGGGTTGGTACCTTATAACAGGAAGTTAAGTAGTGAAATAAGAGAGTAAGTTAGAGAGTCATATTTGGAATTAGAGAACAAATATCACTATGATATAATGTTCCCCAGATGTAATGTTTTCTGAAAATCAATAACATAATTTAAGTTTTTTTATTTAGTTTTTTGTCACAAAGTTAAGAAGGGATTAACACCCAAGTTAGGGCCCACTTGAGGTCTGCAACATCCCCTCCATGATCTTGTTTTATGCATATTTACTTAGGAACAATTCTATTTATGAATCTGTAACTTTATTTCAATGATAAATCATTTAACATTCATTTATTTCCAAATTTGAGTTAAATTGTTTTACTTCCATCATTTTTTATGTGATAAGTTATTTCATTTCCAATCTCTTAGATTAACTATAATTGTGCATATAACACCAAAAATATTTTAAGTCTATGCTCCCTGGTTTGATAATTAAATGAATGTAATTCAATGTACACCATATTAATTACTGCAAGCTGATTTGTACCACTAATGAAAATAATTTGGATGGCTAAGTTGATGCAGTTTTTTCCTTGTGGAGTTGGTGCTTCATTAAAACCTAGGGGTTGGTTCTATTTGTGGACTTGGTGCTTTATTAAATTAGGGGGTTATAGCCTCCTTACAAGTTGGTGTTTTCTAAATGTAGGTTGGTTCTTGATAAATTAAGGGTTGGTGTTCCTTGTGGGCTTGGTGCTTCACTAAATTAGGGGGTTGGTTCCTCCTTGAAAGCTAGTTCTTGCTAAAGTCAAGTTGGTGCTTGATAAATTAGGGGTTGGTTCTCTTTATGGAGTTTGTGCTTCACTAAATATTGATTTTTGTTTATTTATGCAAGGATTAGTGTATTTTCTTCCCCTTGATGGTTTCCCACATATATGCTATGTTCATGTGTTGTATTTATTATTTCATGCTTGTGTGTATGGTTGTTATGTTTTGAAATTGCTTATATCATTATGGCTCATTGAATGGTTCATGAAAGCTATGTAAAAGTTAAGATAACTTAATTAAAATAATTTGGAGACACTGATTCATCCCCCAGTGATTGTGCTTCCCACATTCGGTATCAGAGATTGGTACTTTGGAAAAAGTTTAACCATTTGAAGGAGATCCTTAAATCATAAAATGAAGTCCTATTTTATGTCATTAGGGTATGACAGATGGCAATCAATAGTTTAAAAAAATGTCAACATGAATAAGTCACTCAAGAACAAATAAGATTGTAGTACATCTGAAAGTGATGATGACAATGTTAAGTATGAATGCAGTGAAATCCTATTTATGGCCAAAGAAAAAGGTAGCGAGTGTTTGAAAAAATTCATATAATATTTAGAAGATAATGAGGCTTAGTTATACCTATAAGAAAAGTTGATTAGTTCCCTAGATGACTTGAAGAAGCAAATAAAGAAGAAGCATAAACTGAAATCTTTGATCAAAGATTATAAAGAGAAATTAGTTACATGGATAATAAACAAGATGATATCATCAAATAAATCAAAACTCAGGTTGAAGTGGTGACAACATGTCTCAAGGATAAAGAATAATATGACATCAAGTTCAAGGTAGAAATGGAGTCCTTGAAATAAGAGTTTTATTAGGAATCAAACAAGCTGAATACCTTTGAGAAGTTTAGCAAGAGCAATGAGGCCCTAAATGGAATATTAAATAGTAAAAATTCTACTAGTGACAAGGCAGGTCTTGAATTTAGTGGAGACCACAAAAGGAGAAATGAATATGATAATTTTGGTATTAGTTTCAATTAATATAAAAAGGAGAGCATGAAGGATGTTGACATAAACAATAAGAACAACTTCAAGAGAAATATAAAGACAAGGTCTATTAGAAAGCATAATGCTATGAGGTATGAAAACGATTTAAATGGTTATTATTATGCATGTAATGAATTTGGTCATAGAGAAAGAGAGTGTAAAAGAATACCCTTCAATAATTACTATTCATGGGACCATGGAAGGAATCATTAATTAAGAGGTAGGAGTAATGTTGATTACTACAATTGTCAAAATACTCGTCATATTGAAAAATATTTTCATTTGGAGTTGTCAAGGTAGAGAATTTTTTTTTAAACTCCTAGAGTCAAGAGAGTTTTTATCAAGAAATTTAATCATGTAAATGAGGTGGACGAATGGTAAATGAAAGTTCTGTCTGATCCTGATTTGTCTACAAGCCCAAGTGCATTGTTTTCCAAGATAGAGCATGAACTATACGTTAAAGAGTTACAAGAATTCCAAGTGTGTTTGAAAAAAATTTAGACATAGGAGAATAAGAAGGATGAATTTGAAATCAAGTAAAAATTACCAATCAAACCAAAGTGGATCCTAAAGAAAGCAACTCAGTATCATGATTGCAAGACAATTTTGAAAGGAATGGAGATCTAGGAATCTCCTAAGTAAATGATGTTATAAGATCCCTAAGAAGTATGGGTGTATATATTAGGTTTCATGGAGACATTCATCATCTTTTTAAGCACCATGGAGAGGTGTTGAGACATGTATTCATGTTGAAGACTTAGAAAACTATGTGGGAAGGACCGTTAACATGCTATAAGGTATGTGTTTGATGTTTGAATAGTTAATTCATTCATGAAGTGTGTTTCTAGGTGATGTGCTTCAAGAAGGTTTGAAAGCTTGAAAAATAGTTTGAAAAATTAAAGAAAGTGTGGTGTACATGTTTCAAGCATAAGGTTTAGGTCTTCTGGCCTAGTATAGGTATGTGTCTCTTAAGAGTACAAGATTGGTTTTTGAGGCTATAACCTATATGGTTATGCATGACATGAAGAATAAAATGGATCCACATAAGTGGTGTTGGGTCATGATCTATAATTTTAACCAAAGGGCCATAAAAGACATGATGACATGTTCTATATACCTTGAGAGAGTGATAACATGTCATTAAAATATGGGAATGTAAATTTTTCATTAAGGTAAGCCTAAAAAATTGAAGTGTTCATTGTTCATGAAGATTCATGACATATGTTGAATATTCTTAGCTTCCATGGAGAGTGATCTTTAAGGTTATGAAAATCAGGTCTAAAATATGGGTTTGAATTATGAAAATTCTTCTTTTAGGTTCTAACATGAAAGTTGGAGTGTTTCTATTCTCAAGAGGTTCATGAAAGGTAACAAAAAAATCTGTATTTATAGATTGTTTATTGTAGGTACTAACATGAAGAGTGAAGGTGTTCTTATGCATGGAGGTCCAAGGATTATATTTAACTAATTCAGTATGCATTTCATGAATTTAGAAGTCATGAAAGTGCTCTGGTTTAGTAAAGCATACATGTGAAGACCTAGTGGACAAAATGATATAAGGTTAGCACAATTCCATTTAACAAAGTAATGTAAGAAGAATGTTAAGATGATATTTGTGCCATGATGGTGAAGACCTAGTTGTCAAGTAGGATGATGATGCAAAGAAGATGGAATTTGGTGACATGTAGGAGTAATAGCAAATATGTTTATATTTATTGCATGAAGGTCTAAGTTTGGTTCCTTGAAGTGATATCCCTAGTTGAAGATTGACCTAGATAAGTTTTGAGCTCTGATATAGTTAATAAGTTCTAGATTCCTTTGTATAACTCAGAGGAGTGTATGGTCAGAGGGGGGGATGGTTAGCATTGTGAGATAAGGCATGTAAAATTTTTTTGTATGTTCATTATATTGCATGAGGTTTATGAAGACACAAGAAGAGGTATTGCTCTATCTTGAGAAGGTGTATGAAAGTTGTGTCAAGAAGAAAGCATGGAAGGATTACAAAAACAAAAATTGGTATCAATCTAGCATTCATAAGGAAGATAAGAAGAAAGGGGGAGACAATAAAGTTTATATTCAAGCTCCATAAATAGGTAAGTAGTGTCAAGATAGGTTGAAGATATGATTGACATAGCTGAAGTGTTGTTGGCATATGGAAGGTAAGTAAAAGTTATTTCTTGTGTCTAGCAATTGGTGAAAATTTATGATTGAGAAGATGATCTATTGGTATCAAGCATATGTTAAGCCTATCATGCGTTGAAGAAATAGGATTTCTCAATTGGTATCAGTAATATCATGACCTAGTATGTATCAGTTATGCCAAGGATAAGGTAAGAGGTTTTGGTCTTGTGATTTGAGTTCATTTGGAGAGATTGTGTAGGGTGATAAGGGATCATGCAGTGTTTTCTTCCATGTTTGGTTGATGTTTCCAATCATTTCTTCCATGAATGGTGACTTCTTGATGTGATTACAAAGGTGGAGAGTTCATATATTACTTGTATCTTGATTTTTGTTGCAAGAAAGTATGAATCAAGAAGTTGCAGGTATGGTCATGCTTAGTTAAGAATGTTCAAAAAGAGGGAATATGATCTTGAATTGATTGTTGAGAATTTTATTGTAAAAAGTGTGGTTTTCATTGAGGAGAATCATATTCTCAGGAGGATCTTTGTAGAAGTGTCGAGATAGTGATGAAGAAGTAATTAGAAGATGCATGATTCTTGAAGGTACAGTCATTGAAGTTATCTACAACTGGTATGAGCCTAAGGTGAGTGTTTTGTCAAACATTTGGTATCAAAAAAAAAATTGTCAGTATTTCATTGTGTTCTTGATATTATATAGTAGGTTTTATAAGACCTTACGTCATTGATTTCAACTGGGGGGAAGATTCAAAAAAGGGGAGAATGTTGTCATAGTGTTTCTTAGTATGGTTGCCATCAATGACAAATGGGGAGATTTTTGTAAATTTGTCATTGATGTTAAGGTGAGATGGATATTGATGAAGTGATTTCATTGATTTTTTCATTTATGTCAATATTATTGTTGAGTGTTGTTTTCAATGATGTCAAATGATTCCTTGTTGAAGAAGGTTAAGGAGGTCAAGAACATTTAGAATCCTAGTCATGGTATACAATGACATAGTGATTATGTGAGGATGGTAGCCTAGTGAAATGAGTAGATATAGGTATGTATATTTTTTTAAGCATGAGGATGTGATTTAGAATGCATGAAAAAAGTTTTTAAGGTCAGTTCCTAGCATGAAGACCAAATAAAGTGAAGAAAACATATTCTAATGAGGTAGGTTGATCAGTTTTCTATACTAGTATCAAAATGTTAGCATGGGAAGTGTACTATCATGTTTTTTTAGATGTGCGGGTAAATTTTAAGGTCATAACTTGAAGGATTTTGTAATATATTACATTTTTACTCCTACCGAGTTCTTGATAATGGTGTTTCCCAGCTCGAGGTGTAATTTTAGATGTTCATTGGCACATGAAACTTGTACATGGGAACCTAAGATCTTTGGAGAGATTGGTATTTTTCCTATAATATTTCCTATAATTAGTTTAGGGTTTGAGACCCTATCCTTTATGAACAATCATTAACACCAAAATAACTCAAACACTCTCTAAAACCCTAGTTTGAAATTGATATGGAAGAAATTGCTCAAATTGGATTAGAATAGATTTTTTGATCAAGTTATATGATTAGAATATGTAGAGGACTCTCCCAGATATCTTCAAGTGGTTTTGTGTTGTTAGGTGAATGAGAAAAAGTGATGAAACAAGTCTATTTTCCAAAGAATTTGTTTTATCTCTCAAGTTTTGCAAATTAAAAAATGAATAAATGGATTGGAGAAGATGAAATGGACTCATACTACATTCCTATGATGATTACCAGATAAATTATATCCTTTAGGTGGCCTAAATAAGTCAATTTAATGACTAGTCCTTAAGACAATTTTGAGTGTTCTTGGAGAAGAGCTAATATTGAGTCTTTATACCTTGAGATGAAGTATATAATGAACATAGTGATGTTTATAAGGTAATGTAGTACATTTTTCATGTTAATTAAGATTGATGAAGTGTTTTAAGGTGGTACAAGCTTGATTCTTTATCACTGGTTTTTGAGATCCTAGTAGGATAATCATGTTCTCAAGGTGGTTTTGTGGTGAGAGTGGATGTTGCAGAACTATTTTGGCATGAAGAGAATATGAAGAGGTCTAGGAAAATGTGTTTTAAGTTTCTTTGTTCTTTGAATATGGATATGGTTGATCAAGAAGTTCAAGTTTCTTCATTGAGTGAGAAGACCTATTTGAAGAAGGTTTCTTGAGTCCTAAAATGATGTAAAAATAAAAATTGAGTCATGGTATTCCTCGAGAAGGTCATGATGTAATTTTTATATGTTTTTATAATGGTTTTTGGTCTTATATGGATGACCTAGTGATGTATGTAATTGAGACACATATATACACATGTAAAGGAAATTTAGGCCTTGTGAAAAAGAGACATTATGAGAAACCTATAAGGGATATATAAGGATATATGAGGTATTAAAGACCATGGATAATCTATCAACATTGAATATATGATAGTGGTTAGTTTATTAAGGTCAATTTATTCATGACCAAGTGATGGTTAATAAGATGATAAATAAAGAAGTACGAGAGGCAATTTTGAGAGTCTTCAAGAGAAGACGAGTAAGAGTATGAAGAGTAGTTTATTTTTAAGGATCAGAGAATGTTCAAGAGACTTGAGATCATGATGATACATCAGAGATATAGAGAATACCAAGAAGATAAATAGTTAAAGAAGAGAAAATAAGAAGCATTCCATTGCAATTTGAGAGGAAAATAAGATCTAAAAGGGTATCATCATTAGTTGATCAAAAAAAGTGAAGGTGAAAAAAATTAAGGTGACTGAGTTGGTGTTGAGTCTTCCTTGTAGAGTTTTTTCTTCACTAAAACCTAGGTGTTGGTACTCCTTGTGGAGTTGGTGCTTCATTAAATTAGGGGGTTGTAGCTTCTTTTCAAGTTGGTGCTTGCTAAAGTCAAGTTTGTGCATGATAAATTAGGGGATTGTGCTCCTTATGGAGTTAGTGATTCACTAAATTAGGGGGTTAGTTTCTCCTTGTAAGATGGTTCTTGATAAATTCAAGTTAGTGCTTGATAAATTAGGGCTTGGCTCTCCCAATAGAGTTGGTTATTCACTAAATCTTGATTTTTGTTTATTAATGCAAGGATCAGTGAATTTTATTCCCCTTGAGGGTTTCTAACCTATGTTTTTTGTTCATGTGTTATATTTATTGTTTCATGCTCATGTGGATGGTTGTGATGTTTTTAAATTGCTTATATAATGATGGCTCATTGAATGGTTCATGCAATTTAAGTACATGTTAAGATAAATGAAGTAAAAGTTTTTGGATACACTGATTCACCCCTCTCTCAATGATTGTGCTTCCAACAAGGAATATGAAGGATTATTTAGTTAAATGGAACTAAACTTATTATAGATGCAATGTGCATGATACATAAGTTTCTCAATATGGAATTATGGAAGAACATATTTATTGAGAAGGAGCCCAAGTTTTCAAAAATTACTCAAGGGGTATGATGAAAGAATATCCAAGATAATAGGATATCATGTATCAACTTAAATTAGTTGATTATATTAGAGTTATTTTAGTGGTATTTGTATGTTGTTCATGGGAAAGAATTTTGAAAAATTTGTGTTGTTAGCAAGATGTAGAGAAATAATTGAATATATATATAAAAATACTAGAGGTGTAAAAGTTTATCAAAGTTTTTGAACACTAAGAAAGTTGTGTGATTCTATTTTAAGATTAAAAAATACTAAGGGAAGCTATGAAATACTACCATATTGTTTGAAAGTGGCGAAGCACTACATGTGATGATTTGAAATGGATTTTTTTAAAAAAAGTTGACTGAGTCTTGTGAAGGGTATTTTAGACCATAGATTCATATTATTCCTTAGTTTTAGGATTTATTTCTAAGTATGATTTCAATATTAAGTAGATTATATGAATATATAAAGAGTCCAATTTCCAAGAAGGCATATTATCTTTGTTCTTAGTAGGTCAATTTATCTCTTATAAGTAGAGTAGAGTTTTATGTAAGCTTAAGGATAAAAGAAAAGGATGATTCTAGTGATTTGAAATTAGACAAGTAGATAATGATTAAATGAATATATTATTGGTGATTGTTCTATGCATGCTATTCCTCAAAGTATATGAAATTAAGGACATGTTTTTTTCTATTGAATTCAAATATGTGTTATTTCCTTTATTCATGTATGTTTTCCATGTGAGATTCCATCAACCACCCTAAAAATTCTACTTCAAAAGGAATCTTAAGGCTTGGGCTGAAAATTTAATGATTTATGGTATGAAATACATTAACGAGGTAATCAATACCTACAAATAAATTGATCTTGAAGAATCATATTTGGGGAATATAATAGCTAACATTGAAGTTGATATTTTAATATGGGAGGATTTGAGGCTAATGTAAAAGGTTTGAGCCTCATCGATGTGATTTTATTAGTTGTTGATACAATTTTGGCTTGGAAATAAGATAATAAATCCCTATACACAATTTCTCCAGTATAATAGAAGATAATTTCTCTCTTAGGAGCTTCAAAATAGTTCTACATTTTAGAGAAGTTTAGAGAAGAGAGACCAATAAATATATGCATGAGTTTATCCTCCCCACCATTCTACTTCTTTAAACTTGTTGGATTTGATTACTTCTTAGCAATTGAGATCAAGGAAAAAATTGAGAAGGTCATCAAGGAAAATCTATTCCAAGTTAATGGTTTTGAAATGCGGATAATGAATATCTTAAGTAAAATCCATTAAAAACTTAAAAACCTAAAAAATGAATTTCCTTGTTTCTAAACTATATTGGTTTCTTTGAGGAAAATAAGGTAGCATGGGTCATCTGCTACAGCAAAAACAAAATTCCATATTAGAATAACATCATGGATAGTTTAAAATGGTTTCAAGTGCATAAAAATAAGAATTATAAGGTCTTATCTAGAGCTAAATGATATATGTTTTAACTTCAACTTACTTTTAAAAAAAAGAATGTAAACTAAATTTTACTTTTATATTCACTTTTTAAAATAAATTATAAATGTAAAATAATGTGAAAATACATCCAATAATCAATTAATTTTGTAAATTAAAAATATAAAAGGGTTATCTAATTCTCGTCCAAAAAAAAATCTATATAGGAAGAGTGTATTGAAACTATGTGCTCAATCTCATTAAAAAAATACACATATATTTGTAGGATATTTTGTCTTTAATTTTCTTTGACGATGTCATTTAATTTATGTAAAAATGCATTTCTATGATAAATGTATGTGTATTTTAACTCATTTCATGTGTTGTAAAATTCTAGTGTTGGATGGTGATTTAATTTCCCCGTAAATTAGAATAATATTATATTTTTCTTATTTGTATGCACGTATTTATCCATCTCACTACTATTCATTTTAGTTTTTACCAAGTTCGATGAAGTAACCAATTAGTTCTTTTAGTGTGCACATTGTGAATATTTATTTCTACATTTATGTTATCTTCAATAAAGAGAACTACCCTTAGAATAGAGGAGGATTTTTTCCCCTTGCTATTTCTAAAATTCATATTTTATGAGTACTAAATACTTTACCTTTTTTTTTGAATCCAACATGGGGAAATTTTTACTTTTCCATGTAACACATAATACTAAAACTTTGGTTGAAGAAGGATAACCTATAAATGTATTAATATTCATAATATTATTATCAAATGTCATGGGAATACAAAGATTCATGAATATTATTCTCTAGGTTTTATAATCTTTTCAATGTGTAAGATAGAAGGTTCACTCGAACAAAAATTCCAAAAGGACTTGTGATCCATTATTTGAACTTAAATAATAATCAAAATTAAACCTTGCACTTAGAAGTAGTATACTAAGGATTTAAATATATTATAGTACTCCTATTCCAAAGATAAAATAACAAAAATGTGGATTAGAAATAAGTAGGGATTGGTATCATACTATACATATAACATGTAGAATCATAAATTTTGGCCATGAAAACCAAGCCCCCACTTGAAAATTCCTCTCCTGGTCACTATAAACCCTTCCTTTAACAAACCCACCCACAGGGTCATCCTTACTGTGGCTAGAAGGAACATGGCGATAAAATTTTCAAGTGTGTTTCATGTGTAGGGATGTATTCCTAAGGTGATTGGAGAATTCACTGAGATCCAAAGCAGAAAAAAATTCCTCAAATGATGAGAGAGTTCCATTTTGCAATTGGTGTATACCCTATGGAATATGATAGGAAAGATTTTATCCATGTAGGAGAAGAAATTTAGTTATCCAAGGAATTTTAGGGAAATTGTTTGGAAGAAATTAATATCAAGTATAACTTGAGCATGAAAAGGCTATTTTAGGTGTAGGGAATGATATACTACAATGGTGAAAGATGACTTGTCTAGATGATTCTGGGATCTCCGAGAGGATTTGGGAGGAAAAAAAAGTAGTCATTCATTTTTTTTTGGAATTATTCACTATTGGGTTTCATAATGGAACATGGGTTGAAACCACAGGCAGGGGACAACAAGCCCCTCCTCTTTAATGGGAGAGGTTCCGTTATTGAAAGTTGGAAAAACAAATGTATAGATATACAACTCTCAATGTTTGGACCCTAATATTATGGAATTTTTTCATACTTAAAAGATTATCAATTAGAAGGAATGGAAGAATATGGAAATGGGAGAAGGAAGAGAACAATAATGCTTTTGGGAAATATAAGATAGCAGAGTATCTCCCCACTTACATTTAACCAAGAAAATATAGAAAAGGATCAATTACTTCACCACCAGTTCAAATCTATAGACACAAAGTTTTAAAGATTCACACAGACTAGAACACAAAGTTTCTATTGAATGCAAAACAAAAGATCCATTGAATCGAGCAAGGAGAGAGAAAGATATAACAGAGGAAAAAAAATAAGAGAAAAGAAATTTTGTATTACATTACTTCTGAATTTACAACATTCCTAGAAAACCAGAATCCCCTTTTCCCATGGCCAAAGCCATATATTTATAACAATCCGTATACATCCATACTTTTTTTCCCAAGAAAACAATATCCAAAAGGAATAATGTTTGCTGCAGATCCACTTTTGGAAAGTGACATGAAACAAATGCACTGATGAAAACTAGAGGTTCAAAAGGCAAATATTTCATTAGTTAGAGCATGATTACTTTAGCAGGAGATATCTCATGATTTTATTCTTCATGTGGTCCTGCCATTTCCACCTTTTAACCACTTTCATAACACTCAAGTGCTTACTAGTAAGTTTTCTCCCTTTTTTTTATCGTGTATGCCCGATAAAATCCATTTTCTGATGATTAAACTTTACATCCCTTCGAACTTATAAATTTTTCTCCAAAACCAATCCAAAACACATCTCATGAAGAAATGACAAGGAATCAGAGAAAAAGATAGGAGAATGATCCATTTTTGTGTTTTGTAGAGCTTTGGTTCCTTAATGGCGACAAAAATTAGAAGACGATATTTACCTATCTTTTCCCCCTTTTAACTTCAAATTCAAACCCTACACGTGGAAATATCCAAACAATGGCGACCCTGGGGGAGAAAATTTACATTTCTTGACACTTGGGAGAAAAAGTGGGATTTCTCAATTTGCTCCCCCCCCCCACTGCTCCGCCAAAGGATGAACACGTGGTGCCATCTTAGTGGCTAAGGAAATGCGGTTCAAATCTGCCATTTAAAATTTTTCTAACAAAAAGCTCAAATTCTAAGAAACCTCCGCTAGTGTACTTTGACTTTTCAATGTGGATGCGTGGCATACCTTGATTAGAAAAGGGGTCGCGGCTCAATTTGCAACATTTTAACCTTTTGGTGAAAAAGGCTCAAATTCTCAATTTCCTCCATAGGCCCACTATTCCGATTTCATCCTTCAACACATGGCATCATGCGACTGGTTGCAGGGATGCGCTTCAACTTTAAACTTTATCTATTTTTATAAAGGGAAAGAATTCCAACTTTCCCCCCGAAAGTCCGCACTTCTATCGTTGACTTTTCAACGTAGGCCACATGTCTCTTTCTAATTTGTTGTGGGCCTCAACTAAGAAATTTTCCCTTTGCATGAGCGGGGCCACAGGGCCATTTTAGAAATTTTCACCCTTTGTGGAAACAAGGACAAAATTCCCAAAGTCTTCTACCAGTCCACTAAAGCGCCTATGAACTGAAAAAACGCCACGTGTCCCTTTTTGAATTTTCAGCATGTGACATCACCTAATTGGTTGCGGGGATGTGCTTTGCTTTTATCTATTTTGAAAAGGGGAAAACTTCCAACTTTCCCCCTGAAGTCCATGCCCCCACCAGTTGACTTTTCAAGGTAAACACGTGTCCCTTTCTGATTTGTTGTGGGCCTCAACTTAGAAATTTTTCCTTTCACTTGGGCAGGGCTGCGGGGCGTTTTAGAACTTTTTTGCCCTTTAGCTGTAATTAATTAGAGAATAAAATGGACCCACTGACCCGAAATTTCATCGAAGCTGCTTCCAGCCAATCAAGGCACTGACGGGGATGTGGGGAAAATCTAGCATTTTTTCCAAAATCACCAAAAGTGATAAGTTCAAAAAGAAACCCATCTGGCCGCATCCAATGGGAAAAAAATGCATAGCTTCACCTTTTCAAGAAAAAAATTGATGGGGAAAAGAATGTAGGAAGTTACGGGAAACGAGAAAATGCCATTTTTGCTCCCAATGAAGGATTTATTTCTTTGTAAAAGTTTAAAAACAAAATATGTAAGGTCCCACGCATTCCAAACGCATAAAAGGAGAACTAAAATTAATTCCCATAAATTGTAAATAGGTAAAATGTTCTAATGATAGGAAACTAAGGAAATTCTGATTAAAAACATAGTGGTGAATGAAAACAAATATATAAGGAGTTTAAAACATGAATTTCTTCTACGAAAGGGCTCCAATTTTTATGAATTTAAATTTGAAAGGGTGGGGAAAATTGAGAGGACAATAGCTAGCTCCTTCTGGGGATGATTTGGCAGAGGAAAGAGGTAAAATCAAGAACCTTAGAGAATTATGGGTAATCAGATTGGATCATTGTCTTATCCAATGGTCAATGGAGTAAAAAAGAAGCAATACCAACACAGAAGAGAACATGGAAAGGAAACCAACCAAAAAAAAAATAAGGAAAGAAAAATGCTATACAAAATGTACAGAGGGACCACCAAAACTGCTAGGTTTTGAACAACTTCAAAAATTTCCCACTATCAGGAAGTGGGAGAGGAGAACCATCCATGTAATCCAGGTAAAAAGAGTTCTCATCTGTAAAATGTCTGATTTTAAAAGGACAAAGCCAAAGGAAATCAAATTTTCCATGGCTTCCTTGAGGTTCATGCCTTTTCTTTCAAATAAGAAAATTGTCTCCCACTTGAAAAGTTCTAGGTTTAGCCTTTTTGTCAAACATATATTTTAGCTTGATTTGATGAGTTGATATTCTGTCAACCACTTGCAATCTGTCTTCATTCAACTTCTGGAGGTACATAATTCTTTTGTCCAATGAATTGGTAAAGTTAACATCCTCAATGGCCTTCATCAAATGTAAGGCTGATAGTTCCAATGTCACTGGCAATTGAGCTTTAACTCCATATACCACTTGAAAATGATACATTACAATGGCTCTCTTAGGTGTAATTGTATCTACCCATAAAGCATCATATATTTTCTTATGCCAATTTCTCTAAGAGTCATTAACAAGCTTTTGAACAATGGTGACCAAGTTCTTGTTAGTTGATTTTTCTTTCCCATTCCCTTGGGGATATTAATATGAAGGGTGGGCAAGGGAAATTCCATAGCCATAGCAGAAATCCATCATCTCATTAGAAGAAAAATTATAATCATTGTCAGTAAAAATATTTTTTGGTATCCCAAACCTTATTAATATGTGCTCCTTGATGAAGTTGCATACCGCTTCAAAAGTAGTACTTTTAACTGGAATGGCTTCCACCCACTTGGTGAAATAATTAGTGGTAGTCATAACATGAGTATGCCTCACACTTGAAGCTAGATTGATCGTCCCAATGAAGTCCAAAAACCCATTTCTTAAAAGGCTCCTCAATCACCACTGGTTTGAGAGGTAAAGCAACCAATTTGGGTCTTCCAACAAAGGTTTGACATGCTTCACACTTGTCTACCCACTTTCATGCATCTTTGAATATGGTAGGCCAATAATACCCAGCACAGAGGATTTTGTGGGTAGTGACAACAGAAGAGAAATGACCCCAATAGGCCTAGTCATGAAAGGATGAGAACAATTTCTTTTGCTGATCTTTATCAACACATTTCAAAAACCTTCCATCTATCCCTCGTTTGAACAATGCATTTTTGTACAACACATATTGTGCAGACCTTAATTTGATGGCTCTCTTATCCTTGACACTCAAATGGGATGGACACTATCCATAAGTAAGAAAATGTACAATGCCAACATACCATTCATTAGTTGATATGAGGAAAAGAACAACAAGGATATCAACTTCCTCCTCGGACAATTTGGCATCAACTCCTTCAAAAATGAGTTCACATAAGCCCTTTCCTTGAACTAGCTTGGTGGGTTTGATGTCAAGATTATACTCCTAAACTTTGGCTACCCAATTGCCTCTCTTGGTACCAAATTCTTGTTTTGTAAGAATGGATTTAATAGTTGTATTAGGCATAAGGACAATAGAATGAGAGTTGAGGATGTAAAAATGAAACTGTTTCATAGCTTTGACCACTACAAAAGCATGTTTATCCATTGTTGTGTACTTCAGCTCATGGGATTTCAAAATATAACTCATGAATGCTAAGGGGAGTTCATGACTTTCAGCATTCTCCCGAGTTAACATAACAGCTAGAGTACTTTCAATAGCATAACAATAGATAATGAAGTCTTTACTATAATCATGACATGCCAAGATCGGAGTCTTTGCTATAGCTCTTTTGATGTCTTCAAATGTAACCTTCCCTTTAGAGGACCAACCAAAATTCTACTTCCCGTTCATCATGTGGGCTATGTTCAAAGTAAGTTCGGTAAAATCAGGTATGAATCTTCTCAAGAAGTTGATCTTTCCAAAGAAAGAGTGCACACCCTTCTTGCTTGTGGGGAGAGGGATTTGCTGAATCATCTAGAATATTTTTGGATCAATCTTGATTCCATCCTTGGAGACAATGTGTCCCAATAAATTTTCCTTGGTGACACAAAAGATAGATTTTTTGTGATTCAAGGAGATGCCATGATCTCTACACTTTTGGAGGATAGTTTCAAGGTGTTGGAAATGACCAAATCTGGTTTTCCCTTGAGACAGCCAAAGGCCAAGTCCATTTCCCTTTGAAAGGTGGCACCAACATTGATGAGGCCAAAAGGCATTCTCATGTAAGAAAAAGTTCCCCAAGGAGTGGTAAAGGCAGTCTTATGCTGATCTGAAACACTTAATTCTAATTTATTGTATCTTGAGAATCCATCAAGCATAGACAATATTTATGAACATGTAACAACCTGCAACACTTGATCCATTACAGGGAGAGGATAATTATCCGTCAAATAGGATTGATTCAAGTTATTAAAATCAACACAAATTTGGATCTCACCATTCATCTTTCTGACATGCATGATATTAGCAATCCACATTGAATGGTGAATGGCGAAAATGATCTTAGCCTTCAATAACTTTTGGATCTCTTAAAATATTGTATCAACAATTTTAGGGTTATACTGCCTTTTCTTTTGCTGAAAGGTCTTGATCCCAGGATTTATAGGAATGAAATGTTGCATCTCTTTTGGTTGAAAATCCTTGAGATCATCATAATAATATGCAAGAACATTAGCATACCTTTTCAATAGATTGGTTGCTCTCTTCTCCTCCTCTTGTGTGCAGCACTTTCCAATGTTTACTAGCATAGGTTTGTTAAAGCTCCCAATGTTTATCTTTTCATATTCATCATACTGTTGAGATCCTCTGGAATTTTTGGACTTGATGTACCCATCATGTTTATCAAATAATTCTTCCAAACATATCATCCCTTTAGGTATCTTATTACCTTTTAGTTTTATGCAGCCATCATGATCCATTTCTTCTTTGTTATCTTCTTCATTTGGGGGTACACACTCTCTAGGAAGATTTGGACCTCTTTCAAAGTACAGTTGGTTAAAATAATCTTTGAGTTCGAGGAAGGAAAGTAAGTGTTGATCATCATTAAATACCTGCCAGTTGATTGCATTGTCAGGCACATTAGGCCTATGAATCATCTCAATGGTGAATTTATCTTGGGAGAAATCTGGACGAGGGATCAGTAGAGACCCTGATACAGCCAAGGAATCAGATCTGGTGTTCCTTTCCCTTGGTATGGCTTCAATTGAAAAGGCATCAAGGAATTCAATGGAATCTCAAACCAGGTTCCTGTAATGCTTCAACCTTCTATTCTTGACTTGATAGAGTTCTCTAACCTGTTTTACAATCAGCTCTGCATCTCCACGAGAAAGGATATTCTTGATCCCCATATCTTTCACCATGCTTAAACCAAGGATGAGAGCTTCATACTCAGATGTATTATTTGTTTTTTTGAATTGGATACTGAAAGAGAAAGGGTGGATTTTCCCTTTAGGATAAATAAGAACCACACCAGCTCTAGAACCAGTTGAGGAGAAGCTTCCATCAAATTCCAAAATCCAAACTGCCATTAGGATCAAGAAGCACTTCCTTATGATGGTTAGCCTCATATTCTAACATGATCATGTAGTTACCATGACCAATGTCTACATAAAGTATTTGTGCCTTTGGGTCATCTATTTTTTTCACAATATATTCAGTTTGTTTCTCAGGCAATAATTTCTTCATTTTCCCATTCACTGGAATAAGATCATGTGACCAATCCATAATGATTTATCCTCCAACATTTTTGCAAAAAATTATACTCAACAACATGTAGTAGGAAGGGGGAATATCAACTACCAAAATGGTGGCTAGAACTCTCTTCTCTCGAAAAGTAGTAAAGGCTACTTGTGCATCCTTGATCCTTCCAACTAATGGAACTTCTCTACTTTCCATTGAGTAACATGAACCAAAAGCATGGGTTAGGGTTAAACCTATGGCATGAGCTACCTTGGAAGGCATCACAAATTCTGAAGCACTAGAATCAATAACACAATTGTTGAGTTTGTGGCTAGATATGAGGAGAGTGACATAAAATGGTTCGATATTCCCATCAAATGAATTGAATGCTGCCACAAGGCTTGGTTGAGATGAAGGAGGAGTGGGCAAGAGACCTTTGGAACTAGGGGATGAAGGATTGGATTTGGAGTTTACAAAGCCTATCATCTTAGCAAAGTCCTTGGGATCGGTTTGGTAGAATTTGGCTTATGAGATATGGATCTTAGTTTTCTTGAGATGGTCAACAATGTCAAAAGAACCAGAGATAGATGGAGCATCATTTATAGAGGTAGATGAAACTTTTGACTTATCAACTCTATCATTTGAAGGGAAAGAATTTTTAGGAGTAGAAATAGAAGAGGAAGGAACAACATAACTTACCTTGGGTGTGGAAGAAGTTGGAATAAGAGCTCCTCTCCTTACAATAACTAGAATGACCATAGGAGGTTCCCTATATCTTTTAGCAGGGTACACCACTTTCTCCTTCATGTTGGCTTACTCACGAGTCATGACAGCATATGATTCATTGTTCATCTCTGTAACTCTTTCTTCATAATCATCCTCTTCATCTATACCTTTAGTGGTGAGAAAATGTACATGAGATCCACTCAAATTTTCTAATTCTTCATTAGCTTCCTCTTCATGTTCTTCATAGAATTCATCCTCTTCCTCATCATCAGGCTCCAATACTTCACATGCTGCATTGATTGGAACTTTAACAGGTGGACCTTCAATTTCTAGTCTGGTCTAAGTAGAGGGCAACTGATTCCTGGGTTGAAAGTTCTTCCTAGGAACATTTTGATAAGGACCATGCTGGGCGAACTAATTCTTGAGGGAAATAAGATCATTAGCAAGTTTCTATACCAACTGATTTGCACTAGCCCTAGGAGAAGATGTGGAAGAAGGAGATGCTTTGGATTTAGATGAATCTCTCCTTAGCTTGCCAGACATGATCAGATCATCTTCAACACTAACAAAAAATCTATGATTAACATCCAAGGTGGCCAGATTGGCTCTCCTAAGTGCATAGCTCACTTCAAGAAATTGAGCATTAAGGAAGAATTTTTTTTGAATCTGATCCATAGGGCATGTGTTTTGTGGGATCTTGTTAACTAACATGTTGAATTTGGCCAAAAATTCCCTCATTGGCTCATGTGAATCTTTCTTGATTTGAGAAATCTGGGCTAAGAGGGCATGTACATCCTCAAAATTTTTGAAACATTGTTCAAAACTGGGTCGTCATGGTGTTCTAATTGGTGATGGATCCAATAGGGAGATGATAAAACCAATCAGCAACATTATCTTGTAATGTCTCAATAAAAAGTCTAATGGAGATATCCTCGTGTTCTATCCCGAGAACACCACAAGAAACAATGAAATCCGCAATATGTTCATCTGGATGAACCTTCCCATCACCTCTGAATTTAGGGAAATTATTTCTATTACCTATAGGAAATTCATGCAATGGATGGGTAAGAGCAAGAGGCCCAACCCTTTGGCCCCAAGATAGAGGAGCTACCATCCTTGGAAAGATTATTTGGAGAGGAACTGAAACACCAGTGAGATTCAAAGCATGAAAATTAGGACTAATTTGATCTTTAGGGATGTTACTCCAAGAAGTTCTATCTCTTGCAAGAGGAGTGCTTGCAGATCTTGTTCCTCTTCTTTTTCTTGAAGAAAAAGGGAGAGAGAAACCTTGATGATCCAAAAATTGGAAATGAGGGTCTTCTTCCCCAAGGGTTCTTCTACCCCAAGTGTATCTTGGATTCACCAGATCAAAGATGATCAAGAAGTTGTTATTCAAAAATTGGGATCCATTTACAATGAATTCCCCAGTGGAGTTGCCAAAAAATATTGGGTTTCAAAATGGAACATGGGTTGAAACCACATTCAGGGGACAACAAGTCCCTCCTCTTTAATGGGAGAGGTTCCCTTATTGAAAGTAGGAAAAAAAATGTACAGATATACAACTCTCAGTGTTTGAACCCTGATATTCTAGAATATTTTCATACTTAAAATATTATTAATCAGAAAGAATGGAAGAATATGGAAATGGGAGAAGGAAGAGAACAACAATGCTTTTAGGAAATATAGATAATAGAGTATCTCCCTACTTATGTTTAACCAAGAAAATATAGAAAAGGATCAATTACTTCACCACCGGTGTAAATCTGTAGACACAAAGTTCTAAAGATTCACACAGACTAGAACACAAAGTTTCTATTGAATGAAAAACAAAAGATCCATTGAATCGAGCAAGGAGAGAGAAATATATAACAGAGGAAAAAAAAGATAAAAGAACTTCTGTATTGAATTATTTCTGAATTTACAACATTCCTAGAAAACCAGAATCCCCTTTTCCCATGGCCAAAGCCATATACTTATAACAATCCGTATACATCCATACTTTGTCCCCAAGAAAAGAATATCTAAAAGGAATAATGTTTGTTGCAGATCCGCTTTTGAAAAGTGACATGAAATAAACGCACTCATGAAAACTAGAGGTTCAGAAGGCAAATATTTCGTTAGTTAGAGCATGATTACTTTAGCAAGAGATATCTCATGATTTTATTCTTCATGTGGTCCTGCCATTTCCACCTTTTAACCACTTTCATAACACTCAAGTGCTTACTGGTAATTTTCTCTCTTTTTTTATCATGTATGCCCGATAAACTCCATTTTCTGATGATTAAACTTTACATCCCTTCAAACTTATAAATTTTGCTCCAAAACACATCTCATGAAGAAATGACAAGGAATCAGAGAAAAGATAGGAGAATGATCCATTTTTGTGTTTTTCAGAGCTCTGGTTCCTTAATGGTGACAAAAAGTAGAAGACGACATTCAACTATCTTTTCCCCCTTTTACCTTCAAATTCAAACCCTACACGTGGAAAGATCCCAACAACGACGGCCCTGGGGGAGAAAATTTACATTTCCTGACACTTGGGAGAAAAATTGTGATTTCTCGATTTGCTCTGCCCCCCCGCCGCTTCTCTGCCAAAGGACAGACATGTGACGCCATCTCAGTGGCTGAGGAAATGTGGTTCAAATCTGCCATTTAAAATTTTTCTAACAAAAATCTCAAATTCTCAAAAACCTCTACTGGCTTGCTTTGAGTTTTCAATGTGGACGCGTGGCATACCTTGATTAGAAAAGGGGTCATGGCTCAATTTGCAACATTTTAACCTTTTGGTGAAAAGGGCTCAAATTCTCAATTTCCTCCATAGGCCCACTATTATGATTTCGTCCTTCAACACGTGGCATCATGTGACTGGTTGAGGGGATGCGCTTCAGCTTTAAACTTTATCTATTTTTAGAAAGGGGAAGAATTCCAACTTTTCCCTTGAAAGTCCACACTTTTTCCATTGACTTTTCAATGTAGGCCATGTGTCTCTTTCTAATTTTTTGCGGGCCTCAACTTAGAAATTTTCCCTTTGCATGAGTGGGGCCACGGGCCATTTTAGAACTTTTCACCTTTGTGGAAACAAGGATAAAACTCCCAAAGTCTTCCATCGGTCTGCCAAAGTGCCTATGAATTGAAAAACTGCCATGTGTCCCTTTTTGACTTTTCAGCACGTGACATCACCTGATTGGTTGCAGGAATGTGCTTCACTTTTATTTATTTTGAAAAGGGGAAAAATTCCAACTTTCCCTCGATTTCCATGCCCCTGCCATTGAATTTTCAAGGTAAACACATGTCCCTTTTTGATTTGTTGTGGGCCTCAACTTAGAAAATTTTTCTTTCGCTTGGATGGGGCTACAAGCCATTTTAGAAATTTTCACCCTTCAGCTGTAATGCCTTAGAGAATAAAATGGACCCACCGACCCGAACTTCCACCGAAACTGCTTCCAGCTAATCAGGGACTAGCGGGGATGTGGGGAAAATCTAGCATTTTTTCCAAAATCACCAAAAGTGATAAGTTCAAAAATAAACCCATCTAGCTGCATCCAATGGGAAACAAACACGTACCTTCACCTTTTTAGGAAAGAATTTGATGGGGAAAATAATGTAGGAAGTTGTGGGAAATGGGAAAATGCCATTTTTTCTCTCGATGAAGGTTTTCTTTCTCTGCAAAAGGTTAAAAAATGAAATATGTAAGGTCCCATGCATTCCAAACACATAAAAGGGTAACTAAATCAATTCCCATAAATTGTAAATAGGTAAAACATTTTAATGACAGTAAACTGAGGAAATTATTATTAATAACATCGTGGTAAATGAAAACGAACATCTAAGGAGTTTAAAACACAAATTTCTTCTACATAAAGGATCCAATTTTCACAAATTTAGATTTGAAAGGGTGGGGAAAATTGAGAGGACAACATTCAAATGATATTAACATAAATTTTTTCCTAAGTCTTCAAGATTTTCTATGATAGCTCAAGTCACCACTGCTTTTCCTTTGTGATAAAACGATGAATGGTGCCAAAATTAAAATTTTAGGAAGAATTGTCTATTGATAATTTCTAGTATGATCTAAATAGGTGATTTGGAGTCAAAATCATATAAGGTTTTACCCCAAAATACCATTACGTGCTCCCGGGGTGGAAAAAACACTCCCAATGTCCTAAAATGCAGTTTGTGGGTGACATAAACATTTCAAAAATTCTTGTGCACACCCTTTCACCCTTAGTGTACCATTGGATTTTCCCTAAGGTGTAAATGGGATATGGGGGGGAACCTAAGTGCACTCTTCCATCTTTGCAAGAGCTTTCCTCACTCAAAACAAAATTTGGTGTGTTAGGTGGAACATAGAAGGAGTTAAGTGATGGAGTCCTCTTCTCATGATGGATTGACCCCTTGGCACATTTTCTCAACCATAATGTCCCCTTTGATTACACCAAGGTGAAAAGTAACATGGGGGACACAAAAATTCACTCTCCCATAAATCCCTTCTTCTCGCAACTTACACATCACCTCTTTTGTATCTAGGAATAGCCTAAACTCGTAAATAACCTTAACTCCATGTCCCTACCTCATGATCAAACCCCCATGGAGAATTTTTGAGCTAATGGTGTTCCATTAGATTTAAAAATTAAAAAAGGACATAGTGGACATGAAAGTCCACTTCACATCCTTCTGGTCATGTGAAAAACCACTTTGAAGCAACAGAAATCCATTTTTACCCCCTGCATCTCATTCACACTACACCAGAAGCTACCACTAGTCACTATATGGTGTAAAGTACAATTATCTGCACGCATTGTCCCCTTTCACCTTTTAAACCTACATTTTAGGGTCTAATCCTTCTTAAAACACCTTCAAGTTGATTGTAAGAAAAATGGCATTGATTATCAATACAATTATCAGTCATGGGAGTTTCCTTTTTATATCCATATTTTCCTTTTTCTTACCCTTTTGGGCCATTTTCACCTCTTGGGAATGTTTTAACACTTTGGGTCTTCCTGTTATTTGTCAATTACAAAATTCAAATAAGAGAATTATATATATAGCTATTACTCTCAAATTATCAAATAGGGGGCTAATGGATAATTACTCTCAATTATATATATAGCTATTACTCTCAACTAAGGGGCTAATCACTATAAGAATTATCTAGCATCGCCTAATCTTGCATCGAAGGCATAAGAGAACTATAAGGCATATATCTAGCACATACATATAAGGGAAAAGGGTTGTATTATTTTGAATACACACCATAAGAGGGGATTTCATTCTATTTCATCACACACATCTTACATGATCAGTACAATCTACATCTATCAGGTGATATAATCATGCAACTTGCACAAGGGGCACCTAGGGCATCATTACATGTAAAATTACTAAGAACTACATAGAGTTTGAGATGTAGTTCAAAACTTAGTTGTAAGCTCACTCATCGGGTGACTACCAAGGTCAGTTTGACTCCACATTCTACATATTTGTTTATTAGATTTTATGTGGTTTATGGACATGTGTAGGTATACATTTGTTTTGCATGTTACAGGTACAACCGATGATATTGTATAGAAACTAGAGAAACAAATGAAGATTACCAACAAAGCTACTCTAGCTAAAAAATAATACCGGATCTTGAACATTTACATAGTCACTAGCACTTGGGGTGCTCATGTCCTCATGTGGGCACTTATTTTCAACACATTCCTGAGTTATCAAACCCTCACTAAATTTGTTCGACACTATTTCCAGCCTTATCTAGTAGATATTTAGTCTAGAGCACTTCTAGGTTGTGCATAATCAGATAAGTCATCTTCCTCTCCCACTTGCTTAGGGTTTTACATTATTGAATTCTTATTTTCTTATATCTTACTATACTTAATCAACTAAAATATCATACATTACAATCGTCACTCCGAAATAAAGGTTTAATTACATTTTTAGTAAATAATTTGGTGAACCCGATAGATCAACCCTACCTTCAACCATGCATCAGCTTCTCTCTTCTTCCAACCCTACCTTTTAGTAAATAAAGGTTTAATTACATTTTTAGTAAATAATTTGGTGAACCCGATAGATCAACCCTACCTTCCAACATGCATCAGATTCTCTCTCCTTCTATTGAATTTATGGACCAATCGTCTTATCCATCCTATGCACCTACCAAGGTTTCTAGCATGAATTCCATTGCCATTGATTTTATTGAAGTCTATACCCAACACCCTCCCCACTTCAACACTCCCATACCCAACCCAACCATTAATGTAGTCACCACTCGATGTAATAGGAAACCCATGACTCTACCATTCTATATTAACTCACCCATCACCTCTATCATTCCTATCGAAACTTCCAAAGGTTATGATAATATTGAACAACTAAATAATACGCCAAAGAAAATATCTCTTTATGATATTTTACGCACTACACAAAATTGTTGTCATATACTAGAGGTTTCCTTACATTCCATCCAAATTTCTAGTGAAAAATCATCTTATTCAATCCCTCAAAAACCTACCACATGCCATATCATTCAGTAATGAGGATAGACCTCCCACTTCCATTGGTGATACTTCATTAAATTTACTTATCACAACTACTATTGGTTGCCATTATATTAAGTGCATACTAATTGACAATGGATCTGCTATAAATATATGTTTCCTCTCATTACTTACGCAATTACGAATTCCTGATACTCAAATCAAAAAATCCTCTACTCTTATTCATGGATATGATTATATTAATCACACATGTATTGGAACCATCACCATACCTTTATAAGTTAGGCCCAAAAACCTTCCCACATTTTTAGATATCATTAACACATCATTCCAGTTCAATTGTTTACTCGATAGACCATGTATCCATACTATGCATGTTATCCCTTCTACAATTTATCGGTGCGTTAACTACTTACATGATGGTTATGAGCATACTATTTCTAGTGACCAAGACCCATTCAAATATTGACAAATCTACCAAGTCAATACTATGCCTATATCCCCACTTCATCCAATTCCCTACCATATTATCGATACATACGATGCTAGTCAATCCAACACTTCCATTACTTCTCCTATCTCTACACTCACCCCTTCCATCCCTACACATACTAATGATCTCATCTCCTCTACCATATCTCCTTACATTAATACCTATATTACAACTTGTACTACTTATCCTAGTCCTACACCCACCACTACTTCCCCTAATATCCTTGATGATGCTATCCATCAAGATAATATCAAAACTAATGATTCTGATGATGAGGTCGATGCCATAGTAATTACCGATGAAAAATTATGCAACATCAATTTTACTCCTCTTGAGATAGATGGATCCTATTTCCAAGACACTTTCACTGCTACTAGCCTAGGTGAATATTAATTCAAGTAAAATATTACCTCTAATATAGCCATGATTCCTGTTCAAGAAACTATACATACACTGGACCTTGTACCATCTCCTTAACATTCCTTTTCTTTGCAACTTGTTCCATTCACATATACCTTACTCATAGATAAATCTTATTGGCCTCATATCCCATTTTATCCCTCTTATTTTGACACTATTTGTATCCATGAGGGATTCTCAATTAGGATTCATGTTTTCTGATCTCCTACAGCCATTCCATTCTCCCCAAATGTATCATGGATATGTACTGATTACTGCTGCTTATAGCCTCTGTGTCTTCCATCTAATGGTATTCCTTTCACATACACCCTATTCCTCTTTTATCACCCTTGTACAATATAGGATTGACTATATTGGTGGTACCCTTGACCCTAATCATATTGATATTACCTTTCCCATGCCTTTTCATTGCATCTCTATTTGCAGTGATTCATTTTTTGGATATACCAAAAACCTAACTCGCTGCTATGTACATAACTGTCCACAACTACCTTTCACCAATGAAGATTATGTTATGTGTATGTATAGTTTATTCCACATAGGATCCTTTTATGATCATCCTCATAATATCGCATACTATGTTTCCAATCCAAATCCCATTGGTCATGACCATGATGTTGATGAAATCCTTGATAAGTTTACTTGATTCCTCACTTGTACACTTGGGGGCATCACAATTTCTTCCCCCTCCATCACTATTTGATGTCTTTACCATATAATCATCGCTTATCTACTACAATTCAAACTCTATGCTTCATGATACATATTTACTAGCATATAATCTCATAACACATACAATGCACTCATTACCCGATGACACACTCTTGTTCTATGGTTCACGATTAATTATTGAGGATGTAATTAATCCATAAACCTTGCTTATCACATCCTAACTATTCACACCCCATGCTTCATGTCTATCTTTCTGAGCACCGCCACATCTCAGGTATACATAATTTACCTTCATTAGTCGATGACACTCTTTTGTTCCACAATTCATACTTGACTGTTGAGTGAGAATTCCTAAACTTCATCTCACACACATCAACTATGGGGAAACATGGCTCCTTTCATCTAAACATATGGAATATTGCAACATATCATCGCATGTACATTGGATTTACACATTTTGGTTTTATTTTCTCTTGTTAGCTTATATTACTTACTTATACACTTTGTTTCCTATACTAGTTAGATACTTAGTATGTCATTATCTTTTTATACAAAAACATGCACATTCACGTGGTATCTTGAGGTGAATGAAGGAATCTTGCAAATTATTAAACGATACATGATGCTCGACATAACTCTTTACTAGTCCTGTCAAGGCTCCTGGGGGCATGCACCTTTACTACTCTCATACTCTACACATCACATATCTTTTTGTTACATTATTTACTACTTCTCCTTACTCTCAATTTACTCATCACTGATCTATACAAGATTTTACATACGATTTATCTCTCTAACATGCTAATAGGTGCTTCATGTGTAATATTTTCCTTGTAGTATTCTATAAAAGCATGGTTATTTATCACTTCTTGATACTATTGTTTATGGGCTATGCTTTATGTCTTGATTGATCACTGTTTACCTTTAGATGCTTCAACCTTGATTGTATTTTGATATTGTGAGCAATGTCCCATGTATGTAACCTACTTTTTGCAGTACATCTTGTCTTCATAGTTTCTCGATACATTATATTATATTGCATACTAGTTCTTTTTCACTAACACTTGTTTCTAGCCCATATTGTTTGCATGTGCCTTAGTTTCTACCATGTACATCCCGTACCATTGTAGGTATCTAATCTTATATGTGCATATCAATTTTAGGTCCTCTCTTTTGGTTTTCCTTCTCCTAAATTTGTTTCATGCACCTCAAATGAGGGGGGAATTTATTGGGTGAAAAAATCACACTTTCGATAGTTTAGATCTCCAAAACATAACAAAACAATATAGAATTGGCCAAACCACAAAGTCACAAAATGATCTAGAAATAAACTTGGGTCACATAGAGAGAGCAGAACCTAGTGCCCAATATCAGACAAGAATGATGCACTCTAGTGTCCTAGGGGAAGAAACAAACATTTTCTTAGTTCAACATAATTTCCAGTACAATTCTATAGAAACAGTCACTTGACTCCAGTTACAAAATTTAGCCATTTAGCTACATTTCAGTTGCAATACGGTTACAAATATGATTATAAAATGGGTTGTGCCAATCTTTAGTGGCACTTATTTTGGAAACGTCATGGAAGGAGACAAAAAAATACCTCTCTCCCCAAAAATCTTCTCTTGGCATGAGATCACCAAAAAAACTCATCCTTGGTGTGAGATTGTCCAAAAAATTCACTCTTGGCATGAGATCTACCAAAAACCTCACCCTTTGGCAATGCGGCACTTAAATCCATCAACATATTCAAAGAAAAACATGAAAAATTTCTATCCTTTACTCTCTTACATACCAGGTACAATATTTCCTTATCTACTACTTCTTACTACTTTTACATTCTTATTCAAAAGTTACTATGATTTTTCATATACGAGACTTTGACTACTATTTCACTTTTTTTGTAGGTTTTTCCTTACAATAAGTAGATCACATCAACAAGAAAAATCTCCAAAAGCATGATACTATGCATATACTTCACCCCTAGGGTCTACACCCCTTTCTTAGTTACAACACTTCACATTATGATCACTTTACACTAGTTGTCCACTCAGCACACTATCGGCTACACTTCTCCTCAGTTCACAAGGTACACATTTTCTATCTACTTTATGCTATGGATTATTCACTCAACAACATAAAGTGGGGGAAAATTTAGACACAAAATCTATGCACTTGAGTAAATTTCTAGGTCCTAAAGAATACTAATGTATACATGATTCCTAAGAAATAAAACTAGTGGTTGATAACTTCTTTTGGTTCTTTAATTGCTTCATATTTTGCAATTTACCGGCCTTACACACATTATAGTTATGTCAGCACTTAACTGATTTATCTTTTTATGACCTCAAACACTAACGACATGTTAGTATAGAAGCGCCTAGACGCTCTTGTTCCTTTTATGTGCTTCTACCCCTCTTTTCATTTTTCTTACCCTTTTGGGTCCTTTTCACCTCTTGGGCATCATTTAAATCTTTAGGCCAGCCTTTTATTTGTTAATTACAAAATTTAAACAAGGAAATCATATAGATAATTAACTATTTCTCTCAAAGAAGGGACCAAACATTATAAGGATTATCTAGCATCACCTAAGCTCGCATCAAAGGAAAATAACACTACAAGGAATACATATAGCACATTCATACAATGGAAAAGGGCTGCATTATTCTACATACACATCATAAGAGGGGATTTCATTCTATTTCATCACACACATCTTTCACACTCAATACAATCTATATATAACATGTTATCATCGTGTAACTTGCACAAGGGTAACCTAGGGCATCATTACATACACAAGCACCAAGAAATATATGGAGTATTAGATTCAATGCAATGCTCATTTAAAATATCACTCTTCATGTGACATTTGGGGTCAGTCTAACTTTGCATTTTGCATATTTTTTTATTATATTTGATGTGTTTTATGGACATGTGTAGGTAGACATCTATCTTGCAGGTTACAGGCATGGACAACAACATTATAATGAAACAAGAGAGACAAAAGGATATCAATAATGAAGATCCTCCAACCCCCAAAAAAATATGATCTTGAACATTTACACAGTCACTAGTGCCCATAACAGTCATTAACATCTGGGATGCTCTTATCCTCCTATGGGTGCTTCTATCCAGCATAATCCTAAGTTCTTGAACCCTCACCAATCCTGTTTGACATTGTTTTCAGCCATATATAGCAGATAGTCCATATCACTTTGAGGTTGTGCATAGTAATCTAAGTTATCTTCCTCTTCCACTTTCTTAGGGTTTTACATTATTGAATGCTTATATGCTTGCACCTTATTTTACTTAAGTAATTAAAATATCATACATTATAGTAGTTACTCTAAAATAAAGGTTTAATTACATTTATATTAGATCACATGGTAGATGACAACTTGACCCTCATAGTCAACACTCTAAAGGGAATTTCTTAGTGCCTACCAATTCCCATAGTAGTAACAATATGGTCATAATAATGAAAGAAATTTCTTTAATAGAGTGGGTAAGATTATCTTCTATTTGTAAGGCCTATCAGTTGGTTCATGGCTCAAAAAAGGTAGAACACTCTCAAATCCCAAAGAACCTATCATGGAGTGAATTCCATGAATCCTATTAAGATTCCTTTTTTCTTATGAGTAGAGTAATGTGTGAGGAGACAACAAAAGAATTTCATCATTAGATGGCTTAGCTAATCCTAATGAAAACCGAAGGAAATTATATTGTGGATTGGAGAAAGATCATTAACGATAACATCCATCGATAACTTATGTAGTTTCCCACCACTAAGAAGTTCATCATGAATTATTACCTTGTGTAATCCATTACCTTCATAAGACCCTTCAAAGGAAAGTAACCCTGCTTAATAAGACATGATTAGGATTTCATTTGACTGTGGGGTTCATGATTTAAAAAAAAAGAAAAGGTTTGATGTGGAGTGGGGACATGATTTGAAATGTTAGGTGTAATACTGAAATCCATGTGGATTACTTGACACTATTGAATATTTGAATGGGATATCAGAGTTTGATGTATTTGGGTTTTATAATTATTAATTTCATGGGTGGGGTTCATGAATTAATAATATTGGGGGATTGATTATTAGGTGGGTGTTTCACTTGATTCTTAGATCATTTCTTTGAAGTATTGATGAAACAGATAGGGTAATGGGTGTAGGAGGAATATTTGTTCAAATGCTAGTTGATGGGTTGTTACGCGCGTATGACTTTTGAATCCACTGTTGATTGTGAGAGATTACTTTTGGCAAGGAGGAACTACTTGTAATGAAAAAAAAGACCACCAAAAGGAATTAAACAATATATGCAGTGAACTGCCTAGCGTATGCTAGATCCAGGAAGTGTGATACTTCCTAGATGGCTGTTAGTCCACTGTTTTAAACAATTTAATGTTGTAAAAAAAGTAAATCCTATTGTAATTCAAAATGATTTAGGTATCTCACTTAAAACACAATAAGAAATAGATCTAATCTAACAGGCTAGGCTAGAATAGGATCCAAAGGTCAAGTAACTAGTTCTGGGTCTCTGTAGGTCAGACAGAGGTCTTAGGTAGATCACAAGTGGATTCGGGTGAGGTGAAATTAAGTGGGTAGGTCTCTATTTTGTGTTGTATGGGTAAATACAGAGACTGATGTCGATTAAGGGTAACCGACGGTGGTTCAGTGTAACCGGTGCTAGTTACTGTGGAAATCTGGGAATACCACCGAACAACCTTTAGGTCTTCTTTGTGATTGCACAAGAACTTTGGTTGGTTGGGATGAGGTATTGGGTGACTTGGAAGGGATTTGGCGAGGTTTTAGTGGGTATATGGAGGTGGAAGTGTTGGAGGAGGTCAAAAGGTGGCTAGAAAAACAACAGATGGTAAAATTATGATAAAATGAAATAAACCAGAAGAAGTATGATGCTATACTTACTTGGATCCTAATTCTAGATGCTTGTGAGTGAGGGATGGAGGTGCTGATGAGAGGTTTTAAGACTACAAGTGATCACCAATTGAAGAAAATATTTTACATGGGCTATATGTACATTCCTCTTGGCTTTGTTAGATCAGATCATGGCTGGGATGGCTGTGCAAGAGAAAATTCTTCATCTCCTTCCTTGAATGTAGGTTCTCACTGGAATTCACTCTCTGAAGATGTGTTAATGCTCACCCACCTTTTGCCAACATTTTCCAACCTTGAGAACAAGGTTGTTTTGGGGTTAAAAGGGTAACCAATGATGGTTATGGCTTAACTGGTGACGGTTAGGGGTAACCGACGTCGGTCAAGGTGAGATTTCCTAGGTTTACTAAACTAGGAAGATCCTCTTGATTTCCTCAGATTTCATGTCGTTAACCCATAGATTAGATTGAGAGACTCTTGTAAGCATGTGGGAATGTGGTTAGAGGGAATGTAGGTATTGATTTTTAGGGTTTGGGTAAGTCTTAGTTAGTTATGGAAACTTACTAAGAATAGGTCTTAGGTTGAGTTGGCTTGGTGAGGTGTCTAAGTGAACTGCATGTGTGGGTATTATTTAAATTAAGATATTTAAATAATAAAAAAGGTGAGGATATTGAATTAATTTAACTAAATTAATTAAATTAATATTAGTAGGGTGAAAGGGGCCATGGTTAGGTGAATGTGATGAAGGGTGCTTATTTGTCGAGGAACCAAAGGGGAGTGTGACCTAATTTTAGTGTCTAAATTTTGCCCCTTTTTGTTGCATAGCTTGTATTGGTAAGTGACGCTAACAAAAATAAGATGTGTTTGCCCCATGTGTGGGTGAAGGTGATCCCCCTCAAATTAGGAACTGATGAGGTAGAAGGGAGAATCGGTGAGTGATTTGATAAAAGGTAAATGGGAGGAAAAGGCAGGTGGGCACGGGGGAGAAAGGGTTAAAGGTCTACTCTAGAAATATAGGTAATGGGTCTAGGTCAAAGGTAGCAATAATCAAATGCACACACACATATAAACTACAACACACTACTGGGTTGAAGAGTAGGCAAACTTTACATCGTCTAAGGTCGATAGGTTTATCGAAACAAGGTTGAAGTGATTATGGTATCCAAAGTATAGGATATGGTTAGGAAACACAACATAGGTTAGGTGTAAGAACGTTTAGGTATGTTCTGTTACATCAAAGGTAGGGTTAGGATAAACGGTCATGGAAATAGGTTAGTTAAGGTCATTAGGTCAATTAACATAGGTAACAGTGCCGCAAGGTATAGCGAACACATGAGGTCAAAGGTCACTAGCAATGGTCCAAGTCCAAATATCTAGGTCACAGCATGGGTAAGGCCAACGTAGGGGTAAAATAATGAGTCCCCAAAGGAGGACAAAGGGAGGTAGTAAATGATGAGGGTAGGAAAGGTAAGGTAAATGGGTTGGGTAAAGGTGGGGTGGGGTAAATGGTCAGGATGAAGGTTGGGTGAGGTAAAAAAGGAAAATGTAGGGTAATGTGTAGGTGAGCATGACTGATGTCGGTCATGGATAACTGATGTTGGTATAGGTCAACCGACGATGATTAGGTAGGGCATGCGACCGATGCTGGTCATGGGTAACCGACGTCGGTTAGGTCGGGTTGGTTATAAAAACATAAAATCCACGTTTTTGTTATTCATTTGTTATTTGTGAAGTGATAAAATGACAAAAGAGAGAAAAAAGAGAGAAAAGTGTCTAGACAAAATGGGACAGTGAGCTGGCAGTGTGATTGGATGAGGGTTTGGTTGGTGAGCAGCGGGTCCATGGGATCATGGCGAGAGATTTGATTAATCAGAGGTTGCAAGTAGCTATTCGGTGATGGCAGAGGCCGGAAAGGGATCAGGCAGGCCACCGGTACAGTGACCAGATGTGCCACCGAGACGGTGGCAGCGCGACGAGGTAAGTGCCCTACTCTACATTATTGATTTGATAGATTAGAGGAGTAGATTATTGTTATTTGTAGGTTTTTGTGGTTTTTTAGTTTTTGTGGGTGGGTAAAAATTAAATTTGGGTATGGGGGGAATAGTGGGAAAAAAGAGGAAGGGGGAGGGTAGTAAATGGTATAGGTGAGGTGGGTAGAGGTCCAAGGGGAGTTTATGTCATTTTAGGTGGGTAAAATGGGTAGGGGGGAGGTTTTTAGAAAAGGGTGGTTTTGGGAAGTCGCAGGTTTTTCCATGATAGTGACCGGCATCAGTCAAGTGTGGCTAGCGTCAGTTGGGTGGAACTGGTATCAGTCACCAAACAGGTGACCGAAGATGGTTAAGGGGTAACCATGGTTGGTAAGGGTGAACCAGTATCGGTCACCAAATAGGTGACCAATGCCAGTTTAAGGGTGACCAGAGTCGGTTAGGATGAACCGGTACTGGTGAGGCTTTTAGGAAAAAGGGTCCAAAAGTGTTGTGGGCTAGGTAGTTGAGATGGGTAGGGTGAAAATAGGGTGTAGGAAAAAGTTAATTGGTGAATATGGAGATGGTAAATGTGGATTAATGTCATGCTTGGATTGGATGTAGGGGAGAGTGCAGTTACATGTGCGGGACAGGGTTCCTCCTCTACTTGTGACATTGCGTAGTGCAGCGAGTCTGGGGAGTTGCAACATGTGGAGGCAGTGGGCTTGAGTGGGGTTCGTTACTACAGACATGTTGTTAGGTAGCCCAGCTTGATGGTGTGCTCATCAATAGATGGGACTCCGTGACCAACACGTTCCACCTGCCGACGGGTGAGATGACTATCACCCTGGAGGACGTGTTCCAAATTCTTTGGTTACCCATATTGGGTGTGCAGGTGTATTCTATCTCCTCCTAGGCCTCGGAGGAGTTGATTGGGACTATTTTTGGTGAGGGGGTGGCTGATCTGAGATTCCATAGTGTGAGTTTGAGCTATGAAGAGATGTGCCTAGCCCATTCGGAGGAGTCAAGGCTAGTGGTTTTGTTGATGGAGGCAGTGTGTTACTATGCACTGCCAGATGTAGAGGGTGGACGCTTTCCCCAATCACTAATGGGGGTACTCCATGATATGATGGTGCATGAGATCCACTTTGCTTAGGCACCATCATTCTTGGTGTAGCTATAAAGAGATCTGTGGGCATATGGGTGGTTGCACAGGTTTAGTGTGTGTTGTACATTTATACTACACTGTTGGGCCTATGAGCACATAGTCTGTGTGCAACCTATAGGTATGCCCCGATTAGATGCATTCCCACCTAGATTTGTGTGGGTGGGATATAAGAGATGGGTGCTGGTGATAGGAGAGTGGAGATCTGATAGGCCGACACATGATGTGGCCCATTTTTGGCAGTTACTGGAGGGATTATCCGGAGTGGACATTATTTGGAGGCCATATGTGGGATTCCCCTCATATAGGCATATGCATGAGGAGCTAGCTAAGTTCCAACTAGAGAGGTGGATAATGGGTCACCATGCCGGGGAGGATGAGATGATCCCAATAGACAGAGTCTGATGGAAGTTCAGGATCTTACAGGACATTCCTCTGCCCTTCCCATAGTATTAGAGAGATTATGTGGAGAATCCCTTACCTCTACCACATCCTAGAGTGCCCACAGGGGAGGAGGAGCAGCTAGTGGATCGGTGAATAGATGACACGGGATGTACAGACATGTACAAGCAGTGGCAGGTGGCTCAGTTACAAACCATACCACCCAGATGGGGGCAGCCAGACTTAGCTACCATTATAGTGTAGAGAGATTCCCTATAGGGGTAGGTAGCTACGCTGATTACCCAGTTGGGTATACTATAGACACATCTAGAGGGTTCAGATGTAGAGGTAGTAGAGCTACACGTAAAGGTGGCCGGTCTGCAGGCCCATATGGTGGATGGAGGAGATAGAGGAGATGGAGTGGAGATGGTTATGAGGGGGATGGTTAGGTGGTATCCTTAGACACTCAAGTGACAGGTTTACAGGGCTAGTTGGCCACAACCTAGGTGTAGATTGGGGACTTACAGACCCATATACAGGCACAGGGGTAGGGGGCACCACCACAGGCATCGGGAGCAGCACCCCTTAATTCACAAGCAGGCACAGGGGTAGGGTACTGTAGGTTAGGTATAGGGGTTGAGACCTGATGGGACCACCATAAATCATGCCTATATCTATGCTACAGGATGCCCTAGGTGAGGTGAGATATTATCAGGACTAACTTATGGCAGCTAGGATGGATTTCATATCCTATGCCGAGTACAGGGTGTAGCAGGTGTCTAGTGAGAGCATGAGATCTCGCGCTCATAGTGTGGAGAGCATAGGAGGTCAATGATATCTAAGGACCCAATCAAGGAGAGGCCACCAGCACATGGATACCAGCTCTTGGTGAGGTGCCAACAAGGGACATAGGAGACCGAAGGGTACATGTGACACAAAGATGGAGGACATCCGATGAGATGCCTGATATGCAGTCACCTGCTTTTTGATTTATGATAGCTATTTTTTGAGATATATATATATATATATATATATATATATATATATATATTGGCTTGTGTGCCGAAGATAGTTGTATATTTTATCACATACCAGCCTGTGTGATGAAGACAGTGAGGATGTACAAGTTATTTGTATATTTCAAGCATATAGCAACCTGCGTGTTCCAAAGAGATTTTGTATTGATTCATTAGTTTATATATTTATGATACTAGCCTACGTGCCGATGAAATTTTTTTTTGTATATTGGCCTTGGTGTTGACAAAATTTTTGAGATGATGGGCATGATGAGATAGCCATGTATATTTAAGATACACATTGATTTATTTATATGATGAGATACATGGTATTTTTTGATTTGTTGATGTGTTGATGAGATATTGGTTTATGGATTGTGGTAGATGAGATATGGATTTGTTGTTTTGATATGGATGGAAATAATGCGATTTAGGCATGATGGAGTTAGGTCAGATTAGGCATGGATCGAGACAGGTTGGTTAGGCATGGATTGAGTCAGGTTGGTAGGCACGGTTGAGTTAGGCTATAAGCATGGATCAAGTTAGGTTATAGGCACGGATCAAGTCAGGTTATAGGCATGGTTGAGTTAGGTTATAGGCATGGATCAAGTCAGGTTATAGGCATGGTTGAGTTAGGTTATAGGCATGATTGAGTTAAAATTAGGTGAAGTTGTGATTCATTTTTTTATGTTTATTTTGTACAATGAATGATACTATGGGTCATATGTGAGATGTGGTATAATCTATGCATAGTGATGATAAAGAAATGGTAGGCGTAATAAATGTATGCTGTGATAATGTTTTAAATATGAAGCAATGTGTGATGGATGTTGTTTAATTTCCAAGTTTGGGTATAAACGGGAAACTAAATGAGATGTGATGTAAATGGTCGGGAACATGGAAGATGAATTATTTATGGTAGAGAATAGCGGATCTAACCTCTAAGGGACCCATGCCCTCGGAGTGATGCCTACATAGTCCCGGTGAAAAAGGGACCTCAGGCTGATGTAGTTCTCCCATGATCTAGGGAAGAATACGAGGAGGTATGAAAATGAGTTGGTAGGTTTTTGGGCATGTTGTGGGTTTAGATCTATTAGGTGTGGGTAGATTATAGGTAAAATGATGTAGGTGAAGGTGATTATGGTGAAAGAATAAGATTTCCCCAAAGGTAAGTATCAAGGATCAAGTCCTATATAAGGTAATCAAAACATAAACACAGATGATTTAAATATAAGAGGGGGCAATAAAGCCACCTAATTAGGTGGGATCATACTGAGCAGATCATACCTTGGAGAAGGTGATGAACATAAGACCCTTAAATACATTACATGATTGACTGTTCTACAATGAAAATTAGTCATATGATCACCAAAATATCTAAGTTCCAAGAAGTCCCTTGCGGCAATAGAAAATGGGAGTGGTAATGGTGAGAACGGTTAAATGTAGTTAATTTTTATATGGTATAAGGTAACAGGCCCTTCGGGAAAGATAACCTAGATCACAATGGGAAATTCCATGAAAAAAGGTTGTTGTTTTGATAGATTGATTGATGTGGGAAGTCTATATGGGATAAATAATATTGAACTCCTTAAAGTCTTCGTGAAGCTGATCTATGTGGGAAGCTTCGGTTGCTCTCATTTTTTTTAAAGAGCCTTACATGGCTATCCTTCGAGGGAGCAATCTATTTATAGTAGTAATTGGTGAGAGGAAGATGTCTTTTTGAGGGAGTTATCTTTTGGTTAGAAATTTTTACTCAAGGAGTTTGGTCCGATATGAGGTCTTTGAAGTCATGGACAAGACCAAGGTGGAGTATAGGACTCTTGTTCAAAAGGTAAGGTGAAATGACCATGGGATATCATCCAAAGGTAGATGAAAATTATCCATGAGACTTATGCTATGTGCAGCACCGTGGTACACATAATCAAGAGAAGTTAACAAATGATGGGTACTCACAAGATTATTGTTTAATTGTTGGTGAGGTGTATGGAGTGGGTAATGCCCAAGGGATGAGCCTGGAAAGAGACAAAGGGTGAGGTATGATAATGATTCAACAATAGAATGGTTGAAGATGTAAGGTGTTAAGGTGCTCAGGTTCAGGTTTACCATCAAGAGAAGATAAATGATAAGCACACGATCCATAGGTATGAATTACGATGTATGGTCTAAGCCAGTTAGGAGAAATTCTTCCCTGTTTACTTTTTCTGCTTTGGTTACGTGTTGATTTTCTTTCACGACAGGGTCACCGACTTGGAAGGTTCATTCATGGACATGATTTTCATAGGCACGTTTGATATGTTTTTGGTAAACTTGAAGGTGATCTAGAGCGTTAAGACGACATTCATCTAATAAATCTAGCTATGCTAAACGGTCCTGACGAAATTCATCGTCATTGAGCATGTCATGGAGAGATATGCAAAGTGAGGGAATTTGGACTTCGAGAGGTAGGACTGCCTCTGTATCGTAGACTAGAGAAAATGGTGTGGCCACAATGGAAGTGTGAATACTAGTGCAGTATGCCCACAGGGAAAAGGAATGTGCATATGCCAAGGATTGTCAACTACTTTCATAAGAATTTTGTTGAGGGTTTTATTAGTAGATTTAGCTTGGCCATTGGTTTGTGGGTAGTAAGGTGATGAGAAACTAACCTGAATGCCGAAGGCATTGCAAAGTTTTTGCAATTTTTTTTTTTGAATTGTTTTCCATTGTCAGTGATGAGGCAATGAGGAACACCAAAGTGCCAAATGATGTGGTGGTTAATAAACTCACATATTTTCTCAGCTTTCATGGAGTTGAGTGGTATGGCTTCCACCCATTTTGTGTAGTATTCGGTAGTAGTGATGATCCATTCATGGTGCTGGGAAGAATGAGGATTGATCTCTCCGACAAGATCCAAACCCCATTGAGAGAAGGGTCAAAGGTCAAAAGTGACCTGTAAGGCATGACTAGGTGTATGATGAAGATTGGAATGTTGTTTGAATTTTATACAATGTTTGACATACTCACAACAATCATGGTTAAGGGTCAGCCAGTAATAGACCGAATGAAGAATATGCTTAACAGCAGTCAGGCCACTAAAGTGACCACCACATACGCTGTCATGAACCTCCTTAATGGTATAAGGAATTTTAGAGATTATGAGGCATCGTAATAGGATACCATCAAAGCCACGCTTATAGAGGAGTCCTCCAAGGATGACGTAATGAGAGACTTTTTTAAGGAAGGCATGTTGTCTGTTACGGGTGAGACTAGGAGTTAAGATGGAGAGAGAAAGGTAGTCGGAGTAATGTTTATACCAAAGGTAACTTGGGTCAGGGGTATCGGTTCTGATCGAGTAAACATCACGAGGTAAATAAGAAGGTGAGTGGATGCATTATACGGTGAAAAATATTGTAGAATCGACAGGTGAAGCGAGTATTTGGGAAGCTAAGTAGGCCATGGTATCTACAAATTTGTTGGTTGAACATGGGATGGTTTGAAGGGTGTAACTATTAAAGGTGGTAAAAAGTATGTCTACATGATGTTTATACTTTTGAAGTATCTCGTTCTGACATTGGTACATACCATTGACTTGGTTTACAACCAATTGAGAATCACTAAAGATGTTGATTGATTTAACATCTAGGGAATAGGTAGCTTGGAGACCTAGTACGAGTGCTTCGTATTCAGAAATATTGTTGGTACATTCAAAATCTAATTTGAAATACAAAGGCATGGGTTCACCATCAAAAGGAATGAGGATAATACCAGCCCCACCCACACGCTGACACTTAGAACCATCGAAAAAGAGTGTCATTTGGTAAGGAGGTTTGTCTAGGGAAAGGGTAGCAATTGACTCATCTAGAAAGTTAAAATTAGAGGGTTGATCCCCAGAAATAGGTGCATCGACAAATTGGTTGGTGATAGATTGGCCCTTGATGGACTTTTGATGAATGAATTCGAGGTCAAGATCAACTAAAAGCATAAGACATCGTGCAACACGTTGATTTTGATAAGGTTTGGCATACATGAAATGTAAGGGGTCGGTGTTGGTCACAACATAGGTTTTTTGGTTGAGTAGGTAATGACGGAGTTTGGTGGCAACGAAAACTAAGGCTAAACAAAGTTTTTTGTTATGGTTGTATTGGGTTTCATAGTCCAAAAGAGTATGGCTTATGTAATAAACAGCCTGATCCCTGTGTTTTTCATCGCGATGAGCGAGCATGGCCCCCAAGGAATGATCGTAGCTGATATGTATAGGTAAAAAGGTTGATTTCCTTTAGGTGGAATGAGTACAGGTGGTTGGAGAAGGTATTGTTTTAAGGCCTCAAAATCTTTGTGGTAGTCGTCATCCCATTTAAAGGAGACATCCTTCTTGAGAAAATGATGAAATGGTTGAAATTGATCAGATAATTGTGAAATGAAATGAGGAATGGACTGAAATTTACCTTGCAGGCTAAGGATGTTGAATTTAGTAGGTAGAGGCATTTTGAGAATGGCCTTGACTTTAACAGGGTCAACTTGTATACCACGAAGGGAAATGATAAATCCCAGGAGATTTCCTGATAGAACTGCGAAGACGCACTTCTTAGGATAAAGGTGGACACAATATTTAATGAGGTGGTAAAAGATGGTTTTGAGGATGGCAAGGTGCTCGGAGTGACGTTTAGATTTGGCTAGGAGATCATCCACATAATCTTCTAATATATGATGCATGATGTCATGGAAGATGTAAGTCATATCCTACTGATACGTGGCACCAGCATTTTAAGGCCAAAAGGCATGACTGGATAGTAGAAGGTCCCCCAAGGGTTGATGAACAAGGTCTTGTGTTGATATTCTGAGGCAAGGAAGATTTGGTTGTAACCCGAGAAGCCATCCATGAGTGATAGCATCTCGTGACCAGCAGTGAGGTCAACCAGTTGATTAATACTGGGTAAGGGAAAGTCGTCTTTCGGGCAAGCTAGGTTCAGGTCACGAAAGTCCATACAAATGCAGATTCCCCATGTCACTTTAGTGACAGAGAAAATGTTAGAAATCCAACGAGGATAATCAATGGGTAAGATGAAGGAAACATAAAGAAGGCGCTAAAGTTCTTCTTTGATGAGAAGAGCAATGCGAGGGTGCATTTTCCTCATCTTATGTTTGATGGGTTTGGCATTGGGAATGGTTACGATATTTTGGACCACTATGGTGGGGTCAATACCATTCATGTATGCATAAGACCAAGTGAAAGCGTGGTTATGATCTCTGAGAAAAGAAGTGATAGCTTCCTATTCAGCAACATCTAAATATTGTCCGATATTTTGGATGCGCGGGTCATCCCGAGTGTCAATGTTGATCTCGATAATTAATTCATTCAACATGGTTTGTGTCTCAGAGGGTAACGACCAATGAATATATGAGTCTTCTGTACCAAGGTAGATGAGTATGGATTCATCATCCTGACATCGAACGACGTTAATTGAATGTGTGTCATCATCGATCATCTCAAGATAAAGGAAGGGAAGAGTGGAAGGGGCCTTGCCCTCACGTTGATAAGTTAGAGGCCCCAAAGAAATGGTGTTTATGAAAAAATAGTTAGGAGGGATAGATTCAAGATCCATCGACTCTTTCGGTGAAGGTGGTGATGAAGGTGGAGAAGGGCTAGTGTCCTGAATGAGTTCAATGCGGGCCTGTTTGTTAGGTGGTTCAGGAAAGCCGATACCACTACGGTTATTATGTTTGTGGGTGGTACATGGAATAATGGTATGACGAACTTTCTCATAAAAGCCAAAACAAAAACCCTTTCATGCACATTAGTGCAGGAAGGTGTGGGTGAAATGACGATTGGTAATTTATTGGAAGTCAATAGAAAATGGGCGGGTTTGTGATGGTGGTTCGGGTGTGTAAGTGATAGTATCAAATCCCCCATAGGTGAGATAGTACGAAGGTGAGGAGGACCATAAAGGAGACGTTCTCCTATATGGTGATCATAGCAAGGGTGTTGGTGAAGGATTCCATACTCTTTTGGAGTAAGAAATGTGTTGACACTATATAGGCGGTACTCCCCCAGAGTGAGGCATTGAAAAAAACCTTCCAAGGGATTAGTGGTTGGTATATAGGTAGCTGGTATGGATAATGTGTCAGAGGTCAATGCGGAGGTGGAGTTAATAGATTGGGAAGCTGATGGGTCAGCTGTGGAGGTTATGGAAGTGGTAGGAATGGAGGAGGTATGTGTAGTAGAAGTAGCAGATGTACTTGTAGGTGGAGGTGTAGGTGAAGTGGTAGTGGTTGCGGAGGTAGATGGCTTGATAGGTATTATCACATCATTGGGTCGGTAAAGCATGTTGCATGTTTTGAAAGGTAAGGGGTCCATTGGAATGGTATAACTGTGTCCTTCATGTTCAAACTTTACACAATGATGTAAAGTGGAAGGAACGCAACCCATGACACAGATCTAGGGTCTATCCAGCAACAAGTTATATTGGAATTACCCCTCCAAAATGTAAAACAATTCTGGAACAGTATGGGGGCCCACACAAATGTGGAGGATGACAATGCCTAGTGTAGAGGTGATAGCATCATTGAATGAACGCAACATGACCGGGTGTTTATGCATGTAATTTTCAGGTATGCCCATTTTAGTGAATGCATGGGATGAAATGATGTTAATGTTAGTGCCTCCATCAATCATCACACGACGTACCCGTATGTCGTCGATGTGGATAGAGATGAAGAGGGCTGGGTCTGGGTCATCGTTTTAGTGTGGCGTGATATCTTCCTCTAAGAAGCTAAGGGAAGCCACTTGGTGAACAGGGTGGGGTGAAGATGAAGGTGGTAATTTGGTGAGAGATGCTACATGATGGGGTGTGATAATGGAGGCTATGTGTGTAGGGTCATTAGGTAAAACCTCAATAGATTGAAGAACCTCCCTGAGAGCTTGATGATGGGATTCCGAGGTTTGAATGAGGTCATATAAGGACATTTTGAGGGGATACTGGTGTAATTTTTTAAGCATGGTGCGATGTGTGACGCCATTAGAAATGGGGTATGTGGGGCCACAGATAGTGATTTTAGGTATGGGTGAAGATGGTATGTTGGGTATAGGATTGGTTGGTGGGTCAGTTGATTTTTCTTTTCCCTTATCCTTCTGCGCATGTGTAGTGATGTGTATCATGTTGATTTGAGGGAAGTTGTTAAATGGAGAAGGTGTAGGATGAGTGGTATAACAACATGAAGGGAAAAAACCTACCGGAGGAGAAAAGCCTTGTGAGGTGAGCTTGGCATAATGACATTGGGGTGGTGGCATGGTAAGTTATCTGATGTGAACCATGTTAATTTCAAATCTTGGGGGTGGTTCTAGGAGCTGTGAGGGTGGAGATTGTGGTTACTGAGTGGGCAGTGTGGGAATAGGTGTTGGTGAAGCAGGATCCTTGTCGAGAAGGTCGTCATCGTCAAAGTTGGTTTCTGGTGGACGCAATTTGATAAGGATGGTTTTTAAGGCCTTAAAATTTTCCACATCATGCCCTGGAACACGATGGCATGTGAAAATTTTAGTATCGTCAAACCCTTTTGGCTTGGGTTTGAGGGGGTCATAAGGTCTGAATGGCAGTAATGTGATGATAGAAGTCTCAAGGAGGTTGGTTAAAATTTTGGCATAGGACCCTACTAGTGGATTGCAATGGGAGGTGAATGTAGGTTTGGGTATAGGTGTGGTTGATTGTTGAGGAATGGTATTTGTAGGAGGGGGAGTGGTTTGAGCTATGGTTTTGGGTGCTAGCATGGTCTGGGGTGTTGGTCGTGTTTTTCTAGGAAGGGGTATGGTAGATGAATGGGTAGGAGGGTGTGTGGTTGTTTTGACTACCTTATTGTGGGGTAGTGGAGTTTTTTTTTTGGGTTGCACCTTCTTAGGTAAAGGTGATATGGGTGTATGAGGTTTAAAAGGAAAAGAAGATGGAAGAAGAGGGTGAGTTACCCATGGGGATAATGGAGGTGCTATGAAGGTAGATGACACGGGTCGTACAGGGGGTGTGAGGGACATCGACTGAAGTGTATTGGGTAGTGAAGCAATAGTTGAGGGTATCGGAGGTATTGGTGGTAAAGATACTACAGGTGCAGGCATAAGCCATGTTGGGCATCTGGGTAAGTTAGAGGTTTGTGAGGAAGGAATGGGTTGTTGTGTTTTTGGTTTATTGACGGGTGGAGGTTGCTTGACCATGTTGGGCAGCTAAGGTCCTAAGACAGATGAGACAAGTGTAGGTGTGCTTGGCACACCTAGGGAATGAGGTCAACGGGGTTTGGTTCTTCTGTTTGGGTGTAGGAGTAGGTATGGTGTTGACTTTAGAGAATGTAGCTAAATCCAGTTTGATAGGTGGATAAGTAAGGCTGGTGGTTGGGGTGACCCCTAAAGAGGTAATACGTTTAGTTGAGGAAGATGTTGTAGGTGTGGATTTTGGTTTAGATGTAGGTCAGGTTATGGGTAAGGGTGTGGTTTGAGCTATAACAGGTGTCATGGAAGGAGTTGTGATAGAGGTTTTTGTGTTTGGTTTGATTTTTCAAAATATTTTTGGGTAGATAGTGGAGGTATCAACAAGGGATCTCTACATTTGTGTTGAGATAGGAAGTAAATGGCGTCCCCATAGTAAATACATATCCACATAATCTAAGTGATTGGCCAAATGTGAGAATGGCACGTCTGTAGGTGGATTTGATGAGGACCTAATAGTAATTCACATAAAATGTGTCTTAGAGACGAGAAATTGGCTAGTTTTAGCTTCCGTGGGTAAGAGAGCCAAAAGTAGGTCTACATGATTTTGGGTAGCTGATGGAGAATGCTCGCCAAGAGGAAAAGGTATCTCAACTGCGTCTATGATGGGTGGAGGAGATGATGGGAGCTCCTCTATAAGTGGAGGAATGGATAGGTTCTCCTTTGTGGGTGGAGGAGGTAATGGGTGCTCTCATGTGGGTGGAGGGGGGTCTGTAGGTAAAGGATCTCTAAGTGGTGAAGCTAGGGGTGAGATGGTCTTGATGTTAGTGGAAGAATCCTTCATAGGTGATGAAGGAGATGAAATATGTTCCTCTGCACGTAAAGGAACAGGGGAGGTTGGTTCTTATGTGGAAGGAGGATTTCAAGCTAGGATTTCCTCTATGGAAGGAATGTGAGGTAATTGGGAGGTGACATGTATGTCACTAAAGATAGCGCGAACCTCTCGGGTATGGGTATCATGAGTTGAGGTCTCACCAGTTTGATCAGACGAAGGGGCATGGTTGGGAAATGGTTTCTTGAAGATCTGTAGGTTTTGGTTGGGAGGTGCATTAGAATTATCCACGATTAACTCACTTTTCATGAGCATTTCTTGGACAATATTTTTGAAAGTGATGTAGTTTCCATCACTATGACCCTTTACTCGATGATAGTTACAGAAGTCATGTTATTTATACCATGTGGGCATGGGGTGAGCAGGGTCAAAACCAATGTTTAGTTTTATAGGTGGAAGGGTGATGGCTTTGGCTTTGATAAGATTTTATAAGATAGAAGATTAAGGCTCCCCAATTGGGGTATATTTCCACTGCTCTCATTTGAATTGAAAAGTCTAGACAGGTGAGAGATTAGATGAGGGGGTAGCCTAATTTGACGGATGTGCTGGGATGGCCTTGAGTACCACTGCATTAGCAGTGCCCTTAGCTTTTGAATAATTGTTTTGTGGTTTGGAAGAAGAAGAGGTATCATTCGACTTGAATGACGAATTCTTATTATGTAATTGGATTTTCTTCTCTTCGATGGCCCGAATCTATAACTTTCGTGCCATAGTGAATGCTTTGTCGAATGTTTAGAAGGTTTTGACCTACAAGGCTGGTGAGATATGCCTAGCACAAACCCGTTGTCTCTTCCTATGTTCATGATACACATGCATGGTATTATCTGTACTGTCCAACACCTCATGCCTACCTAGTGAATGGTTTACATCTAGATTTTCTACTTCTTCGTCATCCACTAAGTAGACCATTTTTCCTTTTTCTTTCTCAAGGAAAGCATGTTAAAGTAGTATGGCATCAGCCTTTGTTTCTTCAACAAGACGCACTCCTGAGTTTCCTTCATCCAATAACTCCTAAAGGAGTTCTTCAGCCTTGCCACTATCTCCTATAGTTAAGCACTTTATGCCTTTCAATGCTTCATCCACCGGAGGCTTTGTAGAGATGAAGTCAAATTTCTGGGCCATTCCTGAAATTAAATCCTTCCAATTTCTAGTCTCTCTATGGAGTTATGCATATACATACCATGCACATCTGCATCCTTGTAAAGTGGAATAAAACTTGTGAAACCATAGCAAAGGTGGTAAATATTCCTTCCCTTCTATCTAGAGTCTCTCACACTTCTAAATGTGGTGTTGAATAGGTTGATTACCATAATAAGTACATATTTGAGTAGGTGCATTGCTCCTAAAAAACCTAGTAGCACGAGCAATCCTAATTTCATTCCATCCTACAAGATTATCCTTGTGGGGCCATCCACCAGCGTGCTGCTATACCAAGTAGTGTATATGCTAGCATATTTCTTCTTTCCAACAGGTCTATCCATTGTTCTTCCATGGCATGTAGGAATACCATATGATCTCATTCTCCGATGTAACAAGGTACTAAGTTGTTACCTATTCTCCTGACATAACATGGTTTTTTTCCTCTAGGAAATATTCTTTTTACTTCGTACCCCACCAAATCATAAGTTCTATAAGCCCAATTATCACAAGCAACACTTTTAGTATCACTACTGGACTGTGCATCCTCTCACTAAATTATTCCTTCTTTGGTTAGCTCAAGTATCTCTAGATCTCATATGGCACATACATAAATCCTATTCAGATCTTCTTCACTTAAGGGCTCAACATAGGGCACATATTTTCCATTTGTTAAAGGGATAATAACTCTCTCCTCCTTATTTTTAAAACTAATATATCTCTTGTTGAACCGAAGATAAACATTATTTCCATAACACCAAGGATGCCTAGGAATCTATCTGACTCTGCTAGTGCTAAAAATTCAAAGTCTCCAGTGAACTTGGTTCCTTGTATGGTAATGAATGTATATTTCAAAACTCTGATGGGAGTGGCCTTAGTTCGATTAGCCATGAAAAATACATTAGAGGATGGCTAGAATGGGGGTCTTCACAACTGTACCCATGCATCTAAGTTAAGAACATTGACTTCCGTGCTTGTATAAATCAGTATATTACTCAATAACCAACCATCCACAGCAGCATTTAGAGTGATTTCCTTGTCATAATCTAGGCTATGAGGGGGAGATTCACATACAAGATCTGTCATCCAGTCTCAATACCTATGCACATAGTGTTTCTCTTTAACGAATCCCTTAACAATGGAATGATATTTTCCTGATGCAACATTTTACACACTTCTCTTAAGTCATCTATATTAGTTTGGACCATCTCTAATACTTTATTTTGCTCCATATTTCGTGATTTCTCTTTTAAGTACTATATGTCACCCTGAAGATTCCTGATAACTTCCATGGTTTCCTGATAAACCTCCTTTTGATGGGAAGGATTTGGGTACCGTGTATGTAGAACCTCCTCCTTAGTGATGGTAGGATTCTACTGCAATGCCTCTCTGGCGCGTTCCACATCAACATGGGTCATGATCTTTACTTTTAGCTCCTCAAACTCTACCTCCAACTTAGGCATCCACTGATTTTTAACAGCACAATGTATCCTAACCATCCCAACACCTTTGTTATCTTATTTATGCTGCTTACTAAGATGCTCATATAAGTCTGGGAAATCCTCATAACTATGGTTATTTCCACAAAAAGAACATATAATATTCTGAGGACATTCACACCTGTAGTGGTCAGGAGATCTGCATGTATAACATGTTCCACGAGGGAACTCACTTCTTCAACCACCACGGCCTCATCCTCTAAATCCACTGCGGTATCCTCCACCTCTGCTATAACCACTTTCAAAGTGTCCTTCATTCTGATCAGAGTGTGCTTGATTGTGATCCTAGTCCTGATTCTTGTTCTTTCCTTTAAAGTTATCTAAAACCCCTATTTTTGGTACACCAATATCTATAGCATCATGGGTCTCACCAATCAGCCGATAGTCTTCTGTGTCATGAGTCATGGACCTACATTTTTTACAGTAGCTTGAAACATTCTTCCTTATCGCTCATTGTAATAATGGGAATCGGCTAACATCATAGTTTGAATGGCATATCTCACAATCCAACAACAATGATGTATTGATCTATGAGGAAAACTATCCTTTGTGTGACCTTCTACTTCACAATATGTGCACCAAATCCCTGTGCATGTCTCATGTGCTAAATTTTCTGATAGTTTCTCCAAGTTTTTTGCCATAACTGTGATCTGTGTTTCTCAAAATGGGCTTACCCCTATATCTATACTTCCAAATACCTCAACACATAAGGCTTCTTCAAGTGCTTCATACGGATCAATGTATGTCTTATGTGATAATTCCCTTCTAAAATGGGTAATTAGGACCCCAATGAACCACTGTGCATGTTGGCTTATGTGTATATCATAAGAAATATTAGATAAAAACATTTTAAAATGGGCATTATACTCTCTAAAACTTTCAGTAGTGTCTTTCTTAATATCCTTGAGTGCATTTATACTCTTCTGATCATACTCAGGGATGTGAAACTATTTAAAGAATGCATCTTTTAAAGCTGTATAGTTTATGAAAGTCTGATCAAGGTCAAACTTTCTATACCAGCTGTGTGCATGCCATTGTAATGTAGTGGAAAATTGGCTTGCCCTACACTCAGAAGTCATGATTCCTTTTGCGCACCACATTATTTCACACATGTGTAGATGTTCAAAAGCATATTTCATGCCCTTATACTCTGGAAGGCCAAGAGACATCTCCATGTAAATATTCTAGGGTTGGTACGAACCTTTCCCACCTAATCCAGAGCCTCTTGTGTTTTCCCTACCTCCAGAACCACCAGATCCACTGGAACTAGAACTACCTATGCCTCCTAATCTCAAAATTGTAGCTGGGGTCAGACCAAAAGATGTAATTCTATGTGTCACAATAGTAGAATTAAACTGTACCCCAATAGTCTGCAAATCATTACCACTCAAGAAGTTAGTCCCAAAAATTGGTGCACCTATATTCTATGCTTATGATACACCCAAAAAAGGTACTCCCATATAACCAATAAATTCATTTTTGCTTCCATCGATGTGCCTCTTATAAGACTCACTCTTACTCTCCCACAACTTGAATTAGCTTGTTGACTACTTACTGTACTAGATGATGGAAAACCAAGCATAAGGGAAAGGTTGCAGGGTGGATTCAGATGCATGCCCACATCCCAGGTCATCTTTGTTGGTGTGCTTCTGCGTGAGGCCGAGGAGGGATCCCTTTTATGATTTCCCAAATGGGGGAGTTTTTGACGCTCTGGCTCCAAGTCTTATATGTGAGCTCCAAATCCTTCACGATCCATCTCTCTCCTTAACACCACCTTTCTGTAATGTCATACTACTTCTCTACCTCCCTCTCACGTGCCTCATTATACTTAATCATCCTTTCCTCTCTACCTTTTTTCCACTAGGTCTGCCATCCTTTACCAAAAATTCTCCTTCCCCCACACGAGGTGGGGTTTAGTTAGTCATCATTTTACCCTCCAAATTCAAAGTTACCATCAAGATCTTGATATCTAGTGGAATTCCTTGTAGGTAAGTTCCCCTTGGATATCGTAAAAACTGGAATTCAGATAAATTTGGGCACGAATAATTGGAAATTGAGTACTCTAAGATATAACTGTTTAAAATGCCATAGAACCATGTATCCATAGCTTGAGTCCAACTTAGATCAGCATCATAAAGGGCCTGAAATTCTTGTTACATCCATAAAAGTGTGTGATACCTCCAATTATATTTAGATGCATAAGTAATCAACCACTCGTATAATTCTATTAGAAAGATAGTGAAGAAAGCTCACATATAAACTATCATACAAGTTCTGTTCTACCCACATGCATGCATCAAATTCAGATCCAGTGCTGAACTGCCATGCATATTCTTCTTCCAGATCATATATCCACTCCTCAAGACTTTGGTAAGGTCAACCGGTATGGCTCCATCATGAACCATCTTGAAAATAACTGAAAAAGAGGTCTCGACAATGGAACTAATGATGTAGCCTAGAATTTAGCAATACAAACCCATGCGCGCTGATACATCACTCAACCTAGACTGAGCGCGTACATGAAGTGCGCAAAGGTATCATACTCCTATTTTAGGGTTGCTATTGTAGGATGTTAGTAGGATGAAGACTTTAATCATTCGGATCTATAGTTATTATATCTTTCTATAGTGCATATTCATATCTAGATATAGAGAATAATAACATTAAAGGATAACCATAATGAAATCAAGCATGTGATAATAAACTGTAAACATGATAGCACCTTGATTAAGTCCATAATATCCATTATATTAAATGTAGTAAATAAAAAGAAGCTTCATTACAATAATAGTAGTATACGCTCATGCGCATAACAGATCTAGCAACATAATCTCATTATACCCTAGTTCTCATACGTATATGATCTCTCTCTCTATATATATATATCTATATATCCCCTTCTACTACATAGTTTACTAAATATTTTTAAGGGTGGGGACTTGAAATTCACCACTTATCTAATCTCAAAATAGGTCACATGCTATTACTAGCCACACGTTGTTACAAGAATAGCCACACAATGCAAGTGCACTAACAATAGACTACTATTAGTTAACTAATAGCAGTAGATCTATTCACAGCATGTGTCCATGCAAATTTCTTTGTATTTTATCCTCCAAATATATCCAATGTGTGTCGCACAAGTCTTTGACCGGTTTGTGTGCTCCGCGCACTATCTCCAAAAATAGATCCTTATCATAAAAATGGCTAAGTCCCGAACCTGTTTCTGTTCTTCACGTGATCCTCTCCAATGCTCCTGTGCCTTTGAATGTGCTCTGTTCTCCCACATAAACCTTATGTATTTTCTCAACTAAGTGCCAGAGTTTGACTGATCAACAGAAAGAGAATAAGAGAATAAATTGATAAGGAAGGATGAACAAGAAGGAGAAGACAAGATGCAAGGAGGGGAAGAATTGAAATTAAAGAGATAAGAGGAGAGGGGAAAGAGAGGTTTCGTGTGAAAGAAGAAACATATATAATAAAGAGGGAACATGGTGGAAGAAAAAAAATGATGAAGGAAAAATAAGGAGAGTACAAGAAAATTATAGAACAAATGGTGAAGGAGTAAGGAAAAAGGAAAAGGGAAAGAGAAGAGAAAAGGGGGCTAAGTAGAGGGTTGTAAATGGAAGAGAGATGTATAATATGAAAGTAGTGGAAAACAAGATATAGAAAATATGTAGAAGAAGATGTAGAGAAATGGTGGAGAATGGAGGGTGATGAGTAAAAGGATGAATGTAAGGAAGAAAAAACTAAATGACATAGTGGATAAAAAGAAGGAAACTATGGTGGAGAGAAGGGAGAAGTGGAGAAGAGTATTGGAAGTGAAACTGGGACAAAATGAATAAAAAGGGGGGGAACGAAATTGTTGATTTTAGATTGGAAATATGAAAAGGGAATGATTGATCATGAGAAGAACAAGAAAAGTCAAAGGATGGAAGATGGAGAAGGATATAGGAGATGAGGATGACAGTGGCAGACGAGAATGATGAAGGAAAAAAAACAAGAAGAGGATGAGAAAATAATAGAGTAGAGGGTGAAAGAAGCTCAAAAAGGGAAGAAGGAGATCAAACACATGCTGGGAAATGAGGAACAATGATAACGGATGAAGGTAGAGAAATAGTGGACACATGGAAGAGATAATAGAGTTGAGAAAAAGGAAGAGGTGGATATGAGAGAAAGATGATAGGAGAGATGAACGAGACAGATGAAATGAGAGTAGGGGGTACACTCATGCCTAAGGGAGAGAAGGATGGAAAGGGGATGAGGCATATGAAGAAATTAAAGACGAAACCAAAGAGGAGGATCGAAGATCGCAAAGAAACCAATAAGGGATCCAGAACGATGTGAAGCAAAAGTGAAGAGAGGAAGAGAAAATGGTACAAAATACAGTGAAAAGGTGGGGGTGGGCAAAGAAAGGATATTTTGTAGTGTGAAGGTTAACAATGATAGGAACGGAAGCTATGATAGAGTGGATGTGGGGAGAGAAATTGAAACAACCACAGTGTCAGGAAGACTATCTAGGAAAAATAACATAACACAAACTGCAAAGAAATGCATCTTGAGGGGGTGAGATGATAAAAACAGGTGGGACAATGCTAGTGAAATATTTTATTAATGGGGAATTAAGACGAAGAAGCGCAAGGGGACAAAGGGGATGAAACTGATACAGAGGAAGTCAAAGAAAACCAAGGGTAGAAATGAGGAGAGGCCAATAGAGAAAATGATGCAGAAGGAAGGAAACAAAAATGGGAGACTATGCAGTGGAGAGTGACCAGTATAAGGATTGTGAAGAGAAGTTGGAAGGGAGGGAATGATATAGATTGGAAGAGATGACGGAAGAAAGTTGGAACGGTACGATGATGAGGATTTGCATGAAATGAAGATAAGTTTATGATAAAAAAAACTCGGCGAAAGGGTATATGATGAAGACGATATAGATATTGAAGAAGGTGAAGGGAAGATGGAAAAGTAGTGAAGAAACAAGACAGGGAAGAATAGACGAAGGCAATGCCAATGAAGGGATGTTAGGAGAGGTCCACCGACACTCATTAGTGGGGATGGACGAGAATGAAGAGGTGATGAGGAAAAAAAGGGGAATGGATGATGTATATAAAAGTGATGCCAATGAAGGGACGTTAGGAGAAGTCCCTTGATACATGATCAGAGGGCACCAAGGAAAAAAGAAAGGACGAGAAAATGGAGGAGGTCAAAAGGAGTGAATAGAGATGTGTAGAATGGGGATGAATGAATTTTAGGAGAAATCCAATGATAATTGTTAGCATGGAAATGGAATCATGGTGATTAAAGCATGTTGGGAGAATAACCCATAACAATGGCAAGTTAGCATGAGGGTGGATATGTAGGAGAGATATGGATAGTGATTTGTGTAGAGATGATTATGAAGAGAGGATGCAATGGATGAGGATGTGGATAAGGATGAATGAGGTGAAGATTAAGAAACAAGACATAGTAAGAAATGGTATGAAGTGGTTAAGTTAAATTTCCAAATGAGGGATGAAAGAGATGATGATTGGGGAAATCAGAGATAGTTTGTGCAAGAAAGAAAGAAGGGGTAAGAGGATGTGTTTATTGGGAATGAAGAGAAAATGTGGATGGTGTGAATGTGGAGCAATGGGGAAAGGAAAGATTATGGATCATCTTTAAGAGGAACTCCTAAGTAAGATCGCCATGGCACAAGAGTGGTTAATTAGGATCACTAAGCTGAAGAAGAAAAATAAGGATGAAAAGAAGTGGATGATTGAAAGGGTTGATGGGAAGAATGTATGAAAATATGGACTGAAAGGGAACCCTTAAGTACATTTTCCATATTGTGAAAGTGTGTAAGTAATATGATCGATAAAAAGAGGGATACTAGGAAGGATGAGAAAAGAGCGAGTGGTATATGTAAGAGTGGAATAAGAGGTGGGAGGGGATGATAACAAGGAAAGAAGGAAGAAAAGGAGTGTAACATAAATGGATGGAGGAATGTATGTTGTGTAGGATGGAGAGTGTGAGGGGAATCCTTAATTGGTATGCCCATGATGTGAGAGTGATTACGCTAGAGTGTTAAACGAAAGAGATGGAGCAGAACGAAATTTCTAGTGATGATTGTCGTTCAATGGAATGGAAAATAGTGGAGGAGTTTCTATAATGGCAAGATCTTAGGAAAGGGGTATATTTCAACTAATATGATTGTGAAAAATGGGTGATTAAGTAATATCATCAAGATGAAAATTTAAAGAATGAAATGGGACCAAAATGATGAAACATGTGACAGAGGAAGTGATGCCAATAAAAGTACATTAGGGGAAAAACTAACAATAATTATTAGGGTGGAGGACGGGTGAAGGATCAAAGAAACAACGGAGAAGGATGAAATGGGTGAGAAGATCAGTGGAGAATGATATGGGGTGAATTTTAGGAGAAAATTTGGTTGGTAAAGTAGACTAGGAGGAAGGAATGGCCAACGGATGCAATTCTGAATGAGACCATTTCTAGAATGACAGGTCTACTTTGAGTAGGATTGTCGACATGGATTGATCCAAAAATAATCAGATTAATACTACCTGATCTCGGACCCTTGTAGGCTTTAAATATTTTCCGATGATTTACTCCTTTTAAGTAATCAATTTAAAAATTAATGCAAGACAATAAGACAATTGCACAAAGATTGATTACGGAGTTTAGCAATTGCCTATGTCTCCGGGTTCATGGTCGAACCATTCCACTAGTCAAAACTTGTAAGTTACAATAGTACTTTCACAAGAAAACCTAATGGAAACTATTTAAACTTGCTTAGAAGAATAACTAGACCTTCGGATGATAAGGGTGAAAAATAGAACCCGACTTCCACCTTCCTGACGTATTCGACAAGCTTGATGGCTCCAAATCCACTGTGGCACTATGGGTCGACTAGGTAGTTTGAATAACTCCTAGCCACAAATATTTAATTTATTATTGCCTAAAAAATAATAGGTCAATAATAATCAAAATAATAATTCCTAAAATAATTTAGGTCTTCACACAACAACAATTTCTCATTCGCCTTCCAAGCTCTGAGCTTGTCTTCGTATTTTGTGTGTCCCCACAATAAGCTTAACAAATAATAAGCTTGGGTTGTGTGTGTTACAATGAACTAGGTACCCTATTTATACAATTTTAGGGCCCTTGAAAATATGGAATATAATTTATCTTAAGGCTATTATAGCCTCATCCCGTAAAATGAATGGGATCAAATATTCCAAAAAATCTGGTTTGCATGTTTAAATGGGATTAATCCCCACGTTGGCGGATTTGCATTTTTAATGGGATAAAATCCCCATTGATCGGCTAAGGTAAGTGGTTATATCCCACATTTTGAGGTTGGATAATGTTTAAGGCTTTAAATAGCCTTCCCACGCATATGTGAAGTGGTCAAAAGACCACGTTAGGCTTAACCGCCCCCATCTCCACCGCTTCACCACCTTCTTCCATGTGGAAACATCCATGCAAGGCTTAATGCCCCCCTAACAACCGCTTCACCACCTTCCACATGGTCATAGCATATGCGGTTTAATACTAATGTATAAACATTAATATGTATAGTTTGTGGCATTTGGAATGGTGTGTAAGTGGACTTACCAAATAAATAAAAATTCGACCCATACCATGGGGTATCGAAATTAATTAACTCGGTCATCATGTAGTCCACTTGTCATCTCCCGATAGGAAAGTCGAGAGAATTCGGCGAGTGGTGGCAAGGCCATGTGGTGGCTTGTGGACGCACCACGTTGGTGATAATACCATAGTCCACACGGTGGCCGGGCTCCCCTCCGTAATAAAAGTTGAGCCTCTTGTTCCCATGCACCATTTTTACACTCGTCGAAGAGCAGTGATCGAAAACCAAAAAAAAACTCCCTTTTTCCTTTTCGCCATGTGTCGCAGTGCCATTGGTCCAATATTGACCAGTTGACTAGAGTTGACTTTCCCGTTAACTGAACTTTGACCGGACATATCTAGAGCTCCCGATGTCTGTTTGTCGCATTCTTACAGTCGTTGGAAAGCTCTCGAGATGGTATTCTGCACTGACACAATTTAGGGATGTTTAGGGAACTTTTAAAAATGATCCCCTGATCACACCTCCCCACTGAGAAAATATTTTTGTCCCAAGAAGCTTTCGTACTGTCCTGAATCTGAAAACTTTGCTGCCACCTCGGAAGTGTTGCTGTAGAAGACCCTTGGGTCTTCTCCTCCAACCTTATCACTTTGGAAACTATGCTTTAATCCTGGGACCTGTGGGTTATGGGCCCATGACACTTCCACTGCGCCACTTTGATATCCGAAGAAGACCTCCACGCCTCCGATTTATGGTGCTAAGTTTCTGAATGAAACCTCAACGCTCCTTCTGTGTGGTGCTAAGCTTCTTGTTATCTAACAAAAAGGATCTTCTTTTACTCTATGACATAGCTCCTAGCTCTGAGTTGATTCCACAGAATCCAAACTAGTTTGAAGGAACTCCATGTTACGTAGAGCTTTGATTGATCTGATGTCAATGATGGACAATGATTTGTCCCTTTACAGACCTCAACACCTCCAATGCATGATGCTAAGCCTATTTCAAGACCTCGAGCCTCCGATGCATGATGCTAAGTCTGTTATAGACCTCAACACCTCTGATACATGATGCTAAGCCTCTTTCAAGACCTTGAGCCTTCAATGCACGATGCTAAGTCTCTGTAGACCTCAACACCTCCGATACATGATGTTACTCCAATGCATGATGTTAAGCCTCTGTAGACCTCAACTCCTCCAATGCATGATGCTAAGCCTTTTTCAAGACCTCGAGCCTCCAATGCATGATTCTAAGTCTTTGTAGACCTCAACACCTCTGATACATGATGTTAAGCCTTTTTCAAGACCTTGAGCCTCCGATGCACGATGCTAAGTCTCTGTAGACCTCAATGCCTCTGATACATGATGCTAAGCCTTTTTCAAGATCTCAAGCCTCTGATGCACGATGCTAAGTCTGTTGATAAGCTACCATTCGTATGTGTGGTCATAATGCCTTGACACCGAATGACGTTCTGAGCTAATCCTTTGAGAGCTCTGCTTGTTGACATACTAATATATCAGGTACCATTCTACTGCACGGTCACAATTCCTCTACACAGAATGAATTTCCAACCTGACGTCAATGCCAATGATGATTCAGCTACCATTCTGCTGCACGATCACAATGCCTCTATACAGAATGAAGTTCCAAGCTGATATCTGTGAACTCTAATGTTTGCACAAATGGCAGATCAATCTCCAAGCTTTATGTGAGTTAATTCCTGTATCAAAGCTGTATGAGGTACTCACAAGCTGATTAGGAGATATGTTTAGAGCATTAATCAAATTTTCTAAGTAAGAAAATCCACTGAGTAATGTAAACCTTTCTCTCAACATTTCCTCATAGAATCTGATCTCCAAACTTAATACTGCATACGATTCATCAATCTGAATTATGCAATATATAATTGAAAAATTGTTGACTTACCCATTTGAAAGGACTTTCACTTTCAGGTATTACCTGGTCCTGGGTTGACTTGTCAACTGGTGGTGGAGTAGAAACTTCCTTTGCCTTTTCAATAGGCCTCCATTCCATCTTTGTCTTACCATTACTTTGATGGCGAGATGGATGCAGTTTCCAGTAATTTTCCACTTGGTGCCCATTCCTCTAGTAATGAGCACAAAAATTCCTCTTTAACTCCTTTTGAGATTAGGAACTTTTTTTTCCATTTCTCAACTCTGCATGACGAGATTGGTCTTTCTGATTTGCCTTGTTTTTGATGAACGACATCAACTTCTTCATCAGTGTCCTTCTCTTCCAGCATCTAGCCACTGAATGATTATGCAATCCACAAAAAGTACATGGAAAAGAATTCCACATCTTCTGAAAATCATAACCATACTTCTTAAGCTGAAAAATTGGATCAGAAGTTTTATTGTGCTTATGATTATGGTAAGAAAATGGAGGTGGAATCTCATTACCTCTTCACTAATTTCTCTTACCACATCCTTCCTGTGATGACAAAGCACAACTTTCCTACTCAGAATCTTCTCACAGGACTAGTGGGGTAATCACTTTGCTTTCAGAAGCTTGTCTCCCATCAGCGTTCTTGGAGCATTCTCCAATTTCCATTCCCACACTAGGAAAACCCAAAACTGTAAAACAAGGATGATCCTCGACCTATATTGGGTTAGAAATACCTTGGCCATTTTTACCAAGGCCTCTTCCATCAAATCCCATTTTATCTAGTAACTTGGATCCAATGCCTCTAGTGTGCTTTTCAAACAAACCAAAGACTTCATTACCTGAATCCGAAACTGAATGGGAGGAAGAAGAATATTCCCATGGTGAACAACTTACAATGCAATCATCTGCCATGGCCTCTGCATCTAAAGTTGAAGGTATTTCCTTCCTCTGATCACCACATTGCAACCTTTCCAAGAGCTCATCCTTGGTTTTCAGTTTTGATTTCAAACGAGCATTCTCCTCTTCCAGGGAGTAATACATTGATCACAGGAGAGAATTCTCTTCTTATATCTGGTGATTATAAGCTTCAATCTCATTGAGCTTTTCCTGTTTAGACATCTTGCCCATAGTGCACTTGTACCATGTCCACACAAATTGAACCAACTGCACTAATCTTGAAGCAATCACTTTGTTAATCAGATTTACTTAAAAACAAATATGGAGCTAAACCAGCTCTGATACCAAACATGATCTGAAAATAATTAGATTAATACTACCTGATCTTAAACCCTTGTAGGTTTTAGATATTTGCCGATGATTTACTCCTTTTAAGTAATCAATTTAAAAATTAATGCAAGACAATAAGACAATTGCACAAAGTTTGATTACGGAGTTCGGCAATTGCCTACGTCTCCGAGTTCATGGTCGAATCGTTCCACTAGTCAAAACTTGTAAGTTACAATAGTACTTTCACAAGAAAACCTAATGGAAACTATTTAAACTTGCTTAGAAGAATAACCAGACCTTCAGACGACAAGGGTGAAAAATAGCACCAGACTTCCACCTTCCTGACATATTCGACAAGCTTGATGGCTCCAAATCCATTGTGGCACTATGGGCCGACTAGGTAGTTTGAATAACTCCTAGCCAAAAATATTTAATTTATTATTGCCTAACAAATAATAGGTCAATATTAATCAAAATAATAGTGCCTAAAATAATTTAGGTCTTCACACAACAACAATTTCTCATTCGCCTTCCAAGCTCTGAGCTTGTCTTCGTATTTTGTGTGTCCCCACAATAAGCTTAACAAATAATAAGCTTGGGTTGTGTGTGTTACAATGAACTAGGTACCCTATTTATACAATTTTAGGGCCCTTGAAAATATGGAATATAATTTATCTTAAGGCTATTATAAGCCTCATCCCGTAAAATGAATGGGATCAAATATTCCAAAAAATCCGGTTTGCATGTTTAAATGGGATTAATCCCCACGTTGGCGGATTTGCATTTTTAATGGGATAAAATCCCCATTGATCGGCTAAGGTAAGTGGGTATATCCCACATTTTGAGGTTGGATAATGTTTAAGGCTTTAAATAGCCTTCCCATGCATATGTGAAGTGGTCAAAAGACCACGTTAGGCTTAACCGCCCCCATCTTCGCCGCTTCACCACCTTCTTCCACGTGGAAACATCCACGCAAGGATTAATTCCCCCCTAACAATCGATTCACCACCTTCCACATGGTCATAGCATATGCAGTTTAAGACTAATGTATAAACATTAATATGTATAGTTTGTGGCATTTGGAATGGTGTGTAAGTGGACTTACCAAATAAATAAAAATTCAACCCATACCATGGGGTATCGAAATTAATTAACTCAGTCATCATGTAGTCCACTTGTCGTCTCCCGATAGGAAAATCAAGTGAATTTGACGAGTGGTGGCAAGGCCACATGGTGGCTTGTGGACGCACCATGTCGGCGATAATACCATAGTCCACACGGCAGCCGGGCTCCCCTCCGTAATAAAAGTTGAGCCTCTTGTTCCCGTGCACCATTTTTATGCTCGTCGAAGACTGGTGATCGAAAACCAACAAACAAATCCCTTTTTCCTTTTCACCACGTGTTACAGTGTCATTGGTCTAATATTGACTAGTTGACCAGAGTTGACTTTCCCGTTGACTGAACTTTGACCGGACATATCTAGAGCTCCCGATGTCTATTTGTCACATTCTTACAGTCGTTGGAAAGCTCTCGAGATGATATTCTACACTGAAACCATTTAGGGATGTTTAGGGAAATTTTAGAAATGATCCCCTGATCATGGATGGATAGTTAAGTAGACGTGCCAAGCTGGGGATAAAAATCTTAGAATGGTGAAGAAGATGATTTTTGTACTAAGTGATAGACATGAATAAGAATGATGAGAAGGATAGTGGGTGGATAATATATAATAAAATAGGGTTAGTGTGGGACGATGGATGGAGAAAGGGCATGTTGGCCATGGTGGAGGATGAGGAGCTATTGGATAATCAATACTACTTGAGATATATCCTCAATTAGGATTCAAAAATTGCAACATAGATCAAGTATGATTCCCAAACTGAATGGTGCATTAGAGAAACTGGTTAGAAATAGTAACATATTTCATGATTTATAGATGTTGTTAATAGGGGACATCCTTAAGAGTAAACATATGGATGCAGATTTTATGATTTGAAATTTGATCTCTAAGAATGTGATTGTAATAAAAGGTGACCTTGATGAGATAATTTACACATGACCCTAGCAAGGGGCATGTAAGAAATTCATGCTTCGAACCAGATAGGATGCAAATAAGAAAAGGTACTACTCAAGGTATTACACTTGCAACCAATAGCAGGTGCCAGTACATAACCAATGACAGTTAATTATAGCAAAAGACCCTGAGGGAGATATATATGAAATATTCCCATAAACCTAATGTCGATATTCCAAGGGTTTTTAGATGTAACTTGTATGCGGGAAGACGGTTCTCAAAATGTGGTTTTCCTTATGTCTATACCCCAACTCTAGGAAAGGGAAAGAATAATAACAGAAGAAAGTTGATCCATGCGGGAAGCTTTCTGAGAATGCTGATAAAAGGATGGTTGATCAATGTGGGAAACATTCCAAATGTCATAATAAAAGAGTATCCATGCTTTGAGGGTATGGTCTACTTTATACATAATATGTATGGAAAAAATAATATATATGATGGTCATCCTTGAGGGACCGGTCTATTTCTTGTGATTTTTCTTTTGACTTTGATTTACATGCTTTTCTTTTTATTTTCCTTTTTCTCTTTATTTTTTTGCATGCACAACTATCCTTCGAGGGATCAGTCTATTTTTTATAACATTGATTTTTATTTTTGCATACATGAATTTTATCTTTACATGGGGGAGAGATGGGAATAGCTAAGTATACCACATAGGAGGGGATAATTTATGTACAAGAGACACCCCTGCACCCTTTGCATGATTGCAATAGGGAATGAGAGGGTGACAGATGTAATGATCGTGCAGTTCTCACCAAATGGGAGAACTTATCTATAATGAATATGCTATGAGTAGAGACTTGGTACTCATATTCAAGTTCATATCAAAGATGTAACAATATACCACATAGTTCATATCATTACCATGATAGATGGAAGGGGAAAATGATGGAGGAATGGTCAAAAGATATGACTATCTGCTCATGGATGCATGTGTTAACAATAGAATGGTCATAAGAGCAATTCATTAAGAGGTTCAGTTTCAGGTTTACCATCGAGGGAAGCCAAAATATAGGCCCCAAACCCATACTTATGCGTGATAATATATGGTTTGATCTAGTTCAAAGTGAACTTTAACCGTTGATTCATTTCTAAGGTATTCACGTTCTGATTTTCCTTGTAAAAAAGGTCACCTATTATAAAATTGTGTTCTTTTATATGCTTGTTATAAGCATGCTAGATACGCGCTTGATAAATGTGATGGTGTTCAATAGTGAGAAGGTGACACTCATCTAACAACTCAAGTTGCATTAGATGATCCTGATGATAATCTTCATCAAAAATGAGGTCACGAAGAGACACACGCAAGGATGGAATTTGAAATTCGAGAGGGAGAATGGCTTTAGAACTGTAAACAAGAGAAAATGGAGTGGCCCCTATGGAAGTGTGAATTCTAGTGCAATAGGCCCATAGGGAAAAGGGAAGCTAGAGATGCTAATTCTAACCTGCTTGATCAATGATCTTGCTAAGGATATTTAAGAGAGCTTTATTGGTAGCTTCAACTTGTCCATTAACTTAAGGATAATATGGGTAATAAAAGCTAAGTTGGGTGTTGAATTCATCACCAATTTTCTTAAGATCCTTATTTTTAAAAGACTTTCCTTTATCCTTAATAAGTTTATGTGGAACTTTGAAGTAATAGATGATGTGCTAATAAATGAAATTAATGATTGGGGCATATTTAGTTGAGGAGAGTGGGATTGATTCCACTAATTTAGTGAAATATTATGTAGCAGTGATGATAAAATTATGTTGCTATGATGAATGAGGATTTATTAGACAAATGAGATAGAGACCACCATTTTGAAAAGGGCCACATATCCTGAGAAGGATATAAATATTGGCTAGGAACACAAATGAGTTCAGAGTGTTGTTGAAATTTTCACACTTCTTGACATACTCACAACAATCATGATTAAGGGAAGACCAATAATAGCCAAGGCAGAGAAATCACTTAGCAATAGATAACCCACTAAAATTTCCACCATAAATACCATTGTGAGATTCTTGGATAGCTCGAGAGGCTTTATGGGATTTAATGCATTGAAGAAGTACACCATAAATTTTGCATTCATAAATAATGCCACCAAGGATCACATAGAAAGTCACACGCTGGATGAAAGATCTCTTATCTTTTTTAGAAAGGTCAGGAGGAGTGATAGATTTGGATAAATAATCAAATATTTGAGAATATTCAAACATTCAACAAGATGAATTTGGGGTACGTCATGAAATGGTTTGTCATGATGGTGTATAATGACAAAAATCTTATGTTCCTGTGTTGTCCAAGGGATAAGGGCTGCGAGGGATGCCATTTTATCGGTAAAATGATTGGTTGATCGAGGGATCAGTTGAATAGTGTAAGAATCAAAGGTTTTAAGAAAAAGATGAGAAATGTTCTAATATTGTTGTAGAATATCAATTTTATAGTGATATTCACCTGTGAATTTCTTTATTACAAATTCAAAATTGCCATAGATGTCAAGAATCTAGACGCCTAGAAAGACAATAGTTTCTAGTCCCAATTTAAGGGCTTCGTATTATGTCATATTGTTTGTACATTCAAAATCAAATTTTAATGCTAAGGGGATAGGATAATCTCAAGGAGAAATGAGAACACCACATAATCCTCCCCCTTGCTAGTATTTAGAAGCATCAAAGAAGAGGGTCATTTTAAGGTGATCATGATGAAAATAATTAATGGATTCGTCTGGGAAGTGGTCATGAGGAGGTTGCATATTGGGAAGAGGGGATTGTGCTAATTGGTCAAAAATTTTTTGGCCCTTAATAGCTTTTTGAGGAATGAATTCAATGTCAAACTCGGTCATGAGCATGAGCCACCGAGTGATGCAATCATTATGATATGGTTTAGAATGCATTGTTTTAAGGGGTTGGAAACTAGTAACAATATAGTTCTTTTCTTTAAAAAGATAGTGTCAAATTTTAAAAGTAGCAAAGAATATAGCGTAACACAATTTTTTCAGCTTCACTTTACCGAGTTTCACATTCGTGAAGAGTACAACTGATGTAGTAGATGACCTATTCGCAGCCTTGGCCATCACAATGTGCTAAAATGGCTCCTAGAACATGATTAGTTACGAAGATGTATAAATAAAAGGGGTCCCCCCTTGCGTGAAGGTGTTAGTACCGGCGGAGATAAAAGATATCGATTAATATCATCAAAATCCTTTCAACAGTTGTGATCCCAATTAAAATTTATGTCTTTTCAAAGAAGGTGATGAAAGGGTTGGCATCGATTATAAAGTTGCAACATAATATGAAGAATAGATTGGAGGAAGCCTTAAAAACTGTGAAGTTGCTTAAGATTGGAAGGAAGGGGGCATTTAGAGGCTTGCTTTAACTTTTTAGGGGTCAACTTCAATGCCTTGATAGACAAGATGAAGCCAAGGAATTTTCTAGTAAGAACCCTAAAAACACACTTTGTTGGATTGAGGCGAAGGAAGAAACCAATGAGACACTCGAAAAGGATTTCAAGGAATGAGAGGTGATCACATCAATGTTTGGACTTTTCTAAGAGGTCATCAACATAGTCTTCTATGGTTTGATGTATGAGGTCATGAAAGATATATGTCATGGCTCATTGATATGTGACCCCAACATTCCTCAAACTGAAGGGCATGAAACGATAATAAAAAATTACCCCACGGGATGATAAAGGATGTATTTTGTTGATATTCTAGTGTAATTAGAATCTGATTATATCTGGAAAAATGTCCTAGGGTAAGATCTATAAGTTGATCGATATTTGGAAGCAGAAAATTGTCTTGAGGGCAAACAAGGTTAAGATCTTGAAAGTTGGTGCATATATGAAGCTTTCCTGACACTTTGGTGATGGGTAGGATGTTAGAAACCCATTGAGGATATTCAATGGGGATGATAAAATTGGTAGAAAGAAGATTTTTTCAGTTCTTCTTTCACAAGAAGAGAAACTCGAGGATGCATGCGGCGAAGTTTCTTCCTAACCGGTTTAACATTGGGGATGGTAACGATGTTATGAACAATGATGGAGGGGTTAAGAATTGGAATTTCAGAGTATGACTATGTTTAGATAATATTGAGGTGAAGGATTCAAGTTCTTGAGGTTCCAAAGACTGAGCCACCTTAAGGATGTGAGGATTTTGAGGAGTCATGATATTAATGTCAATAGTGGATTCATTTAGGAGATTAGACATGTCAAGGGGAAGGGAATTTTGGATATGGGAATCTTCGGCCCTCATGTAAGAAAGGATGGAATTATCATCGTCACATTGAAGAATGTCAATGATAGGGGAATATTCCTCTACCATCTCTGGGTACTTAAGGGGAAAAGACCGGGTTTCTTTTCAAACTTGATAAGTTACTGATCTGAGAGAAATGGTGGAAATTAAATAAAAATTTAGGGGGAACAGAGATAGTGTCATCTAGATCTGGATCAGTAAGATAGTTGGATGGAGAGAAAGTAACATATTAATTAGTAGGATAGTTGGTATGGATATGAGATATTATCTTAATTAATAGGATAGTCGAATGGAGAAGAAGTGTCATTTTAATTAGTAAGATAATCATATGGAGAATAAGTGGGAGAATCAAGGTTTTATGGGAGAAGATGTGGATGTTCCTAAAGGAGGGATGGAGGGATATCTGTATCCTGATTCCTAAGCCAAATTTTTCACATGATTCATGGGTTTGGGTGAAGACATTTTTGTGAGGTCCTTGTTCATAACGCCCCATACCAAACCCTTTCTACGCACAACGATATAGGTATTTGTGAGTGAAGGATGGTTTTCTAAGAAACCTAAAATCACTTTTATATCGTTTGATGTGAGGGAGACCTTCATCATGTGAAGAAGGTTGATCAAGGATGCCATAGATTAGATTGGTTATTAGAGAAGAGGGGCTAAATGAGATGATTTCCCAAAGAAATTATTGATACATAGGGGCCTTATCAGGGAAGCCAAGGTGGTTGGGAGAAGGAAGAGAATTAAGAGCGGGGAGTTGATATTCTCCCAAGGAAAGGTGTTGCATCACAACATCAAAGGATCTATTGTGGGGTAATGTGGATAGAGGCACAAAATAACTAGTGGATGCACCAGAAGAAAAGTTAGATTTGGGGACAAGGACATCCTTAGGTCTATCGATCATAGCAACATGTCTTGAAAGGAGGGGCATCAATAGGAAGAGAATAAATGGTCCCTTCATGTTCATATTTGATAAAATGATGGAGGGTAGATGGGACATAATGCATTGCAATGAATCCAAGGGCATACAGGTAAAATATTGTACTAGAATTCTCCCTTCGATGATGTAAAAGATCTTGTGGAGGAGTTTATGGCCAATGCGGATGGGAAGGACAACTATTTCTAATGGAGGAGTCAAAGCATCATTAAATCCACAGAGGACGGTAGGAGATTTAGCAATAATAATGTTAGGTAGTTTGAGTTGATTGATGGTATGAGAACGACATGATATTGATACTAACACCACTTTCAATCATTGTTCATCGGATACATGTGTCATCGATGTGGACTATGATGAATAGAGGTAGATCATGCTCTTCTTGTGGTATCTTGGGGATTTTTGAATCCTCAATGGACATGGTGATAGATTTTGTGAAGACACCAGCTAAGGATGTAAAAGGTTGAGGCTCATCAAATGATATTGAGATGTGTTTTAGAACTTCCATAAGAGCCTATTTGTAGTTTATATATCTTTGGATGAGCTCATAAAGTGACATTTTGACCGCGCCCTAATGCAGTTGTTTAATAATGGTTTGTTCAATGGAAGTAGGATTAAGAGTGGCAAAAACAAATACCTTGACCTTAGAGGAAGATGGATATGCTAATGTGGGATGAATGGTAGAAGAATTGATGACAACATTTGGTTATGACAAGGGTGTAGAGGCAGAAATTTTCTTAGGAGGAGGGATGGTGACAAAGGTCTTTAGAGTAGGCTGTGAGGTGGAGTCGGGATTATGTGGTCCCAAATGGGTGGTTATGTGAACAATGTTGATCAAAAGATGGGGACCATATTTGGGATTTGATGGGTGCCATTATTCCCTTAATTTAATCAACTCTTTGTTGATGTCATAATTCAAACCAAGGGGTGTTCAAAGCTATATGCAACAATAAAATCTTAGTGATCTAGTAATTGACTGTAAGTATTCGTTATTTTATTTTCTGGGGTTTTTTTGAAGTTTCCTTAGGATTCCATGGCCAAATCCTTATTATCTATATGCTGAAAGAAAATTGTTGATATAAAAACTCATTGTTGGAATGAATTGCAAGAAATAAACAGACATACATGAATAAATAGATTGCTGGAAAGAAACACACAATGCAGAAGTAAACACTCTTTTCTTGGAAATAAACACAGTTGAAAAGGTTATGAAATCTTGCAAGGAAATAAAAATCTAGTCTATAATGCCTGTAGGGATAAGTATGCAACAAAGTTCAACTTAAAGAATTAAAAGCATTTACAGAATTAATAGATCTATACTATTTTCTTTAAAAACTATAAATACCAATAAAATGAGGATCCTAGTTCTTGGAGGAGTGGGCCCTTGCTCCACCTTGAATCAATATTTGACAAGGTAATATTCTCTCAAAACGAAGTGTCTATTTTATTGCTGAAATATTCGATCTTACAAAAACATACTGGATCTTTCTATATCTCTATCTCTATGTATATGTATGTATATATTATTTTAATCTATCTACAGGTCTTTATATATTATATATATATATATATATATATATATTTTCAAATATACATTTACAACCATAACTATTCTACCGATTTAAATGGAATCAAATTATGCCCAAAATAGATGTTGAATTTGGAACCATGCTAGACGTAAAGCTATCTGATAAGTTATCCCTGGATCTTCGAGTATGAAGAGTCAGAAATATTCTGATCTGATCCTGATTGAAAGGGTTATTGATTGCTCTATCATTGGATATCATCAAAATAAATAGATTCCCATTGGTTCTAGGACTTTGGAAAAGTTCCGGAACTAAAGGGGACTATTCTTGATCTAATTGTGAAAGTTTTGGAGCTAAACGTAGGAGTTCCAGAAATAAGTGTTGGAGTTCTCGAAATTAAGTCCAAAAGTTCCAGAACTAAGTTTGAAATTCTGGAACTAAGTGATAGAGCTCATAAAATGTGTGATAGAGTTCTAGAACTAAGCCGTATTAAAGCCAAGGCTCCCAAAAACATGTTGATCGCTTTATACTTCATTCTATGACTGATTATGACCTGTTTTATTACAAAAACTGAATTCCACACACATTGTTAGGAATTACAGAGATTTTAAAATTTAGAACTAAATTCAACAAAATATGGACAAAATATAGACATCCTAACTTACATTAGATCAAACAAAATTCACAAAATGCAATCAAGTTTGATAAAAAGGAGAGTAAAATAAGATCATTTATTGTGCATTAATGAGACATAGTTTGGCCTTATCAGGATCATCCTCTTTTGGTGGTAGGTTTGTGGTGTCCTTGGATGTATCCTCTTTTGGTGGTGGATTAGTGGCATGAGTCCTTGATGAAAGGCATGTCCTAGATGTTCTGAAAGATGCATATTGGGATGAGGGGGTTGACTAGATTGGTGGAAGATTTGGTTCTTCATCATTAATAATTTTATTATCATTGAAAAATTAGTGTATGATGTCTTGGAGATCTTCACAATGTTCAGTGTAATGTCCAGGGAATAATGAAATTCACAAACAAGATTAGAGTTAAACCACAAAGGTCTTGGCACACTTGGGTCAAAAGGTTTTAATTGGAAATAAGGTGATTGTTGAGGCTTGGAGTATTTGATAAAACATGGTGGTATAATACCCTGGATCCATAGATGGATGATTTTGGGGTGATGTCCAGATGTGTGGTGGTGTAATAGTAGCCTTTGATGTTGTCTTGGATTTGGGAAGGGGAGACGGCTCTATTTGATGCGGGATATTGGTTGAGGATGTAGATGCCTTGGACTCGATTTTGGGGTGTGGTTTGGAAAAAGGTCATTGTGTTTCCCTATTAGTAGCATAGGTTTTTGAAGAATGGCGTTCTCCCAAAATAGAAGAAGAGGATGAAGGGTGTAGTCCTAAAATAGAGGAAGATAATGCGGCTTCAAGGGGATTGATATTGGGGACAACGAGGTCTAATTTTTTGCAAGGATGTGAAGGAGGACATTGGGGAAATGGGGGTATAGATATTGTCTGTGAATAGGGGACCTTTGGAAGGAATGAAAAAAAATTCTACTAGAGGAGATGAACATGGTACTACAGTAGATACAATTAGGGATTGATTAGATGTGTGGGAATCTAATTGTGTAGAGGAGATGGGATGATAATTTGAAGTCAGTACAAGTTGAAAAATATTTCCAAAAGTCTCTAAGTGATGACATTGTTATAGAAGAAGAAGAATGTGATGTAGATGTGTTTACAATAGTGGATGTGATCGGTGTGGGGTAAAAAGGGTGGAAAGAGGGACTGGAAGTGATGTTAAGGATAGGATAATGGTTAAAGGGGGAATGGTTTTGGATAAGGTAATCAGATTTGACAAAGTGGGTGTGATGAGTGATGAAGTAGGAGTAATATTTGTAAATGGGGAAAGTATGATAGGTTGGAAATGGGTGTGGGTGTGGGAAGAGACATCGAGTTGGACGTAGATATAAATGATGTTGGTATGGGTATGAATGTTGATGAGCTTGTGGATGTAGGAAGAGTGTCTAGGGAGGTGGATATAATGGTTAATGAAGAGGGTAAACATGTGGATGAAATTGGATCTTCATCAACAATGTGTAAAGTATTTAGGGGTGTGAGCATTGGGAGTTTGGGATGTCGAAGTAGTGGTGGTTTGACTTGTTGATGTGGGTGCTTGATTTAGAAATGGTTGTTTAAAAATGTCTAATGGTTGATTAGGTGAAGCATTTGGATTATCTACTTAAAGATATCCCTAATTAATGACTCTTTGGACCAAATCCTTGAAATTCCATATCTCTCTATGTCATGTCCTCGGACTTGGTGGTATTTGTAGTAATGGTCCTCATGATCCCATGTATCATTTTCTCCTAGACTCGTTAATTGGTTTGATAGGTGGTAGTGTGATCAAGTTTATTATCATTAATTTGTTAAATATTGTGTGTGTATGAATCTCAAGAGGATTATAATGGGTGTTGGTCGCATGAATCTTTGTTGAGCTAATGTAGTAGATGTAGGTACAGAGATGATTTAACAATGACAACATTAGCCATTGTTTTTGGACTTATCATTTGATGCAGATGGTCTGATGAATTCCTGTTTGGGATTATTTGATTTCAATTTTTAAAGGCCCTGTTCGAGGCAAACATCTCAATCTTGCGAGAAGTGGTGAAAGATTCCTAAAAAGTTTGAAATGATTGAATTTACAAAGTAGAGGAAATATGCTTCACACAAGAGTGCACAAAGAGTTTGATTAGATCAGTTTGAGGAAGGGGAAAGGACAAATGATTTATAATATGTGCCATCGTTGTGACAAATCCCGTAATGAATTCATCTTCGAATTTTCAGATGGTATATAGATCATTTATGGTTACCTTTTGTGCAATATTAATTGAGAAATGTCTTAGAAATAATTGTGCAAGCTGTGAGAAAGACAAATATTGAGTATTGGGGGATATTATTGTACCAATCCAGGACAGGATTAGCCAAGGACATGGGAAAGGTACAAAGCATCAAATCCTAGTCATGTGTGATAAGATAACATGTATGTTTGAATGCTCGGAGATGTTGCTATGGGTCATATTTACTGTTAAATTTGGTAAACTTTGGCAATTACCAGTGTAGAGGATATGGTTTAATTGACATGGATGGATGGATGGGTTCGTTACATATTTGTTCATAGGATAATGTGACTTTGGACCCCAAAGTAGTGGCCTCTAGGTTGGTTAATTGACTTACGAAGACCTACATGGGATCATTGGGAATAGTTTGTTGAAGAATGAGAGGTAGTGGTTGAGCTTGCCGATGCATGGGAATTAGAGGAACTTAATAGGGGTGGGTGTAAATCATGGGTTGTGATTGAGGTGGATTGGGATGGTGGATTGGTAGAGGATGAAGCAAAATCACGTTGGGATGTGAATGGAACATTTTTAGAACTGGTATTGTGAGGGTAAACTTGCTGAAGCGGTGGGGTCATCTAGAGGAATCTGTATGATCTTCTAAGAAGATAATTTTGAAGAGCAATTGAATTGGCATCAAGAATTTGTTGAAATTCTAGATCACTGAGAGGAACAATGAGAGTATTAATAGGCTCTGATATGATAGAAGGTGGGGTGACAGTCCTCGATGGGATGGAATGATGGTCTAAAATTGAAGTGTGACCGAAGGGTACTTGGTGACGCATATTGATGAGTGTAATGGGTGTCCATAAGAGAGGTAGCCAAAGGCAGAGGTGGTTGTTGGTTGGGATGAAGAACCATGTGAAACGAGGTTGTGTTCCATCTTCTTAGTGGTAGATCAAGTGATTACATGCATAAACAAAAAAACACTTTTATACTAACCAAACAAGTCAGGATTTTTTTTTTGTTTTATTTATTTTTATTAAGAACACGGTGTGAAAAGAAAAATAAGATGGTTGTAAGATGACCTAAAAGAAGGAAAAATTATATTTGGTTTTGGGTAAGTTATGGCTTGGAAATGTTTGAAATGGTTTGTTGTTGGTGTGATCAAATCCCAATCAGTGAACGGGTGAAAGGGTGTTTTGATGTGTTAATTAATGCGTGAGGTTTCAGGAAGTGTGTGGAAAAATGTGTGATTGAAAAGATTAAACCTCCTATTTAAACTATATGTGCAAGCATGATGAGTAATGAAAGTTTTTTTTTTGTTAATCCAAAACCCAAATGTTTGTCGTTCGACTGAGGACAACCCACATAGGAGAGGAGAGTTGTCATGCAGAAGGAGAACAT